>JAUCED010000009.1:1365156-2597812 GCA_033557995.1 Phytophthora crassamura | reverse complement strand
GTCGGAAAAGTGACGACGACGGCAAGTCCAGACTGCTGGCGCGCTCCACGCGGGAGCGACGGAATGACGGCGGACTGCTCATTGTTGGTGCTTGTTTTAGAACCCTGTTGTCTTGCTCCACCTAAAGCGAGTGTACGTGGCTTTTTTTAGGTGCGGAAACTGAAGCTGAAAACGCTTGTCTGCGTCGCGTTTGGACTTGATTCCTTCAGCAGCGTGGCGTTTCCGATTGTGATGGAGGCACAGGCACGCCGCATCGAGCTGCTCCGATGAACGACGGCGAGCCCCGTCCACACGGCAACCTGATCCCTGCTCTGCGCCAAAAATTCGCCCTACAACACTCCTATCATGAGCAGCGCCGCATCGTAAAAAAATCAAAGTATATATCCACTTTGGAAGGTCGGTTCACATAGAGCAGGCTCGGCAATTTTACAAATGTTGAGTGCAGACGGCGTACAAATTCGAGTTTGGCAGGTTTGCATAGTTGCATAGTGCCAGTGTTTCTCACTGAAGGTTTATCCCACCAAACCGGCGACCTTGACAAGAACGAACTCGACATTGTTTGACTGCAGCTTCATCTGCTGCAACCGTGCAAGACGTCCTTGCCATTTGGGGCCGTGGTCGTTGACATGTGAGTCAAAGGCATCTGGCGGGTAAAAAAACACAATACAGCGCCCACTGGCAAAATCGAGTCCGGCTCGGCCATTATTGAGCACCAGTCTGTGAGTTCGGCTTGAAATGAACTGCTGGCACCTCAAGTCGCGGTGGGTGAAGTTCTGACACACCACGAAGTCCACTTGACTGTCCAGAGCACTTGAGGGCACGCCAGCGGCTCTCTTTTCGGCGAGGAATGCTGATGCCGTGTGGCCAGTGTCGAGCCACGCCGAGGTCGTGGTCGGAATTTGTAAGCTGATATTTGCAAGTTGCGATAAGTTGCGATAACGCCTTGCTCCAAACGCGCACCTTCGTCAACCTCGACCGACTACGTCTCTATGTGGCAAAGAGGTCAAGCGAGCCTTACTCACTCCGTCAGAGCACGGACAGACTGGACGAGAGCCACCCGTACTGAGCTTGAAGGCCCGAAGGTCTGCTGGATGTCTCCGGCTCACTTCGAAGAGCTCCGTCTCGAAGTAACGGGTGCCCAGCGGAATTGTTGATAAGTTTGGTGAAGCGCCGGCAAGAGAGACCGACGTCTGCATATTAGCCGGAATCGCAGCGTGACTGCCAGGTCGACTGCCAGAGCGCCTGGCGGATCATGTGGATAGCCCCAGCAGCTTTGGTCCGCCCCTCTTGCAAACCTACTGGAAAGGCTGTCACTCATAAAAGGCTATCACTCTCGGTTTGGCTCGAGGCGCAATCATCCCCGCGCTGCACAGCTTCTTGCAGAGAGCACGGAAGAGGAGCACCTGATGGAAAATCCGTTCTCGATGGCAATCACCAACGCCGAGCTCGTGAGCGGCGGCGGATAACAGGTGAGCGTAATGAGCGCTACGTGACGAACTGGCTTAGGCCCTCTTGTCGTTGCTGCGAAGAGCTTCTTAGTAAACTTCGTGTCACACGCAGCCCGATCATGTACGTCGGCGGACTTGGCGAGAACGCCTCAAACGCCATAAAATTAACGTAAAGAAGCAAGAAATCAAAACGATCTTTCTCGTTGATCGACTTTTCCCACTTCTTTCACGACCTGCTCAATCAACTTCAACGAAAAGTTTAACCCGACCAATTTGGCAAAGATGAAGCACAGACGTTGCAAATTTCTTATTGATTTCCGAATGTACTTGCGATAGAATAGAAAAATACACAACAAGCAAATACCACTCACACCCCACCCAGAGCACGACAGCAACTGATGACTATCCGCGCTCAAAATGTGCGCCCCAAAACTTCCCTTTGAAAATGAATGCAGCGCGTCCATTCCCAACGCCGGGTTCACCATTTACATTTCGAAGGTAAACTGGCTCACAACCGGAAAGTGGTCCGACAGATTGTACTGTGGTTGGCCCCGCCACTTCCACGGCACGGCTGTGGTCAGCGGCTGGACCCAACTCGACGCGGTCTTGGGCTGGCGATGAATGCGCGAGTACAGAATGTAGTCGAGCAACTCCAGACTGCCGTCCGTGCTGAGCCCGTCCGCAGCCAGGGCGTTCACGCGCGGGTCGAAGCTGTACTTGCGCAAGTGCTTGAACTCCGCCGCCGTCTCCTTCTGATCGGAATCCGACGCGTTGCCCAGCTTGCGCGGACGCACGACCGACGGGTCGTTGGCTTCGAAGATGTCGAGCATTTCGTCGTACTCCTGGTTCGTCTTGTTGAGCCAGTAGTTGACGTTCAAATCGCCGACAAACAGCACGGCGTCGTTCACCTCGTCGATGTCCATGGCGCGCATGAAGTTCGACACCATGTCCATCTGCATTTTACGCATGGCGCGCGACAAGGGGTCGTTCCACGCTTGCAAGTGCGTCGAGAAGACGTGCACCAGCAGTCCGTCCTTGAGGATCTTGCAGTACAGCACGCCCTTATCCGCCAGCTTGTCGGCGCCAGTACACGCGCCTTCAAACAGCTTCACTCGGACGCTTAGAATCGGGTACTTGCTCGCCAGCAGCACGCCTCCGTTCAGCATCTTGCGCATGTTGGTCTTGTTCATGCGCTTGTGGCCCACGGTCGGCGAGAAGAAGAAATATCCGGCCTCCGTCATCTTGTCCAGCAACACGTCCCGCGCGCGGTGGTCGAAGCACTCAGTCAAGACCCAGATGTCGCACGGAGGCAGCGAGTCGCCGATCAATCGCGCGCGCGTGTTCTTCTTCGGGGAACAGCTCGTGAACGCGCTCACCTTGCGCGGCATCATCCACACATTGTACGTGCCCACACTGACTTTGACCTGGCGTTTCTCCAGGTGGGCCATGTACCGTGTCGACTCCTTGGCCATGCACTTGAGATCTCCATCTTCACGCAGCGGGACCATCGTCGTGGGCGTCGCGTCCGTCGTCAAGTACAAGTCGCTGTCCTTGTAGTACTCGCGCGGACGGATGCCACACGTGCGGCCGTTAAACTTGGCCACGAGCGACATTGGCTGTCCCCAGCGCAAGTACTCGTCGGTCGGAGACACGGGCAGGCGGTAGTTGCTGCCGCTCGTCTGGTGGCGAACCGGTTCCACCGTCGCCACGTAGTATTTGCCCAGCGGGTTGTTCAACGACATGTTGGGCAGGTCCTTCATGAGCTGCTTCTGGCGCCGTCGCAGCTCCTGGCGGTCACGCTGGCGGCCGCGTTGCTGCTGAAGCGAGTCGGAGATGTCCGAGACCATGTTCATGTACGAGGCCGAGATAGAGCGGTAGAACGCGTTCGCGCCCGATCCAGGGAGGGCCGACGCCGACGAACTCGCTGCACGGCGTCGGCCACGACCTGACGACGTGGTCGCTGGATCGGCAACACTGACGACAGGCGCTCCAGCCGGGTCGTCGCCGTACGAAAGGGCGGGCGCGCGCGCGCGCGGGTCCTCGATGGCCGCGCGGAACGCCGCCGCACTCGAGCTGGTCAAGTCCAGGCTGCGTCGCTGGGAACTGTACTGCATCGACCGCGCCGACTGCTGCTGCCTGCGGCTGCGTGGGCGGTGCTTGTTCGAGTCAATGCTGGCGAGCTTTTTGCCCCGCGGGTAGCTCGTGAGCACCTGCATTTGGTGCTGACTCGGGGGCATTCCCTGATTCTGGCTGTTGTCGGCCAGTTCCACCATGAAGTCGCTTGGGTCTGCCGGCTCAAGCTGCTCTTCTGTCAGCTGCGCCTCCGTCGCCGTGGGGTCGGCCACTGTCGCTCGGAGCGCGCCCACGTCTCCGTTATTAATGTTGCTAGTGTTACTGGAGGTGAGCGCCGTCGTGAGCGACTGCGGCCTTGATCGTTTGATGGAGTTGAGGTGCACGGCCGACTCCTCCATGGCGAAGAGGCTGGCGCGCACTTGTTTGTGGAAGGCCAAGTTCACGGGCGGCTTGCTGATGGTCACTGCACCGCGGTGGCTCAGGTACCGGATGGCGCGCCCTGTTTCCGCGTGGACGACGACCAACGGGGTGC
This sequence comes from Phytophthora crassamura, assembly GCA_033557995.1. Lineage (NCBI taxonomy): Eukaryota > Oomycota > Peronosporomycetes > Peronosporales > Peronosporaceae > Phytophthora > Phytophthora crassamura. The sequence goes on along the minus strand of JAUCED010000009.1, from coordinate 2,593,759 downwards.
CGAACTTGACGGGCAGCCCGACGCTTGAGAACACGAGCTGCTGCTTCTTGGGGTTGAACTCGAAGAGGCGGAAGGCCACCGAGCCGTGCTCAGTCTTGTTGCCGTGCACAGGCGCGTCGGGCTCGCCTGCCACGCCGCTGGTGGTGGTGGCTCGACTGGCCGTGACGGCAGAGCCCTGGGTCTTGCCGCCGCCCAGTACCGCCACGGTAACGGCCGAGGAGCTGTCCGGATCAACCAGGTCGTCCTCGTTGTAGATGTCGGCGCCGAAGAGCGCGGCGTAACGCTTACGGAAGAGCCCCTTGCGCCACACGAAGAAGCCGGCGATGCCCATGAGGCCGCCTGTGGCCAGCGTGGACGCGGCCAGCAGCGCCATTTGTTGGTATGTGAGGTTAAACTTGCGTGTGAGGGCAAGCAGCTGCCCCTCGCACAGGAAGGCCACGCGGTCTCCGTAGCAAATGTACTCGTCCGGCTCGGGCATGGTGGACGCTGGGGATCAAGAGGGGAGGGGCGAAAATGAACGTTAGTCGCGTCAAAGGGAGCCGCGTACTAAAGAAGACGTCGGCTACTCACTGTCGCTCTTGGCGAGTGGCGGCCGCTGGAGCAGCGGCAACTCGTCCTCGACGTTCGGCATGCTGGCGTCGCGACGACGCTGTTTGTTTGGCGTAAGCAAAAATGAGCACCTCTCTTTACACAGACACGACCGAAAATGAGCTCTTGGGGTGGCAGGTTAAATTGGGAACTGACGGGCCTGAGGATGTAGTAATCTCGATGGTGTCACACGCCCGAACAGAACGTATGGGATCTGACAGGATATTGGGAAAGAACAGTACATTCAAATATGAAATCCTATGCAATCCTATGCAAACCCGCTCTAAACTAGAAAGGCTTCACAAGCAAGAATGGAAGGGTATACGATGTAACATGGATCTTGAAAGCGACCTTTTCTGCATGGTCCACGGGCCGGATGCCGCATGTTTCTCCTTTCTGCAAGCTTCCGCCCTGCGCCGGATAAAAGCGTTTGGTTGTCATTCAAAGCCGGGGGTGGCCACCGACATCCTCTTGGGGCTGGTCGATCCAGGCAAGTGTTGTGGCGGCGGCGGTCTCGCGAAGATTTCTTCATCGTCAGCGCCGATTCGATTCGAGGGTGGAGATGTGCATCGGTGCATAAGGCTTTTCGACTCGACTAAATGCATACTGAAGGTAAGTGTTCCGGTCTGAACTTTGCGGGATTCGAGACAAGTGACGTTGGGCCGTCTTCAACGTGCCTGCCGCCAAAATCTTTTCTTCGGCCTGCACACATTCCCCAGTCGATGGCACTTTGGGGCTGGCGATGCCCTCGGAATCGCTGTGCTGCGGCGGCGCAGAATCGAACAGCGATTAGAGCTTTCGACGGGCCATGGCCGCGAGTCTGGCTGCTGGTATGGATAAAGGTCAACCTGCGTAATCGTGCAACTCCTGCAAATCATGGCCGAGCCCATTCAGTTCGAGTTCGAACTCGCATTTCGCCCAACAATAGCCACGCTCGACCTGAGCATCTCGGGGCCATCATTTGCATCGTGAGATGCAAACTGCAGTGTCCGACGCTGCCAGCATCAGCGATCTCGGCTGCGATGGCAATTGCATCGGCTGCTGAAAATTAGCCAGAAACCCGCAGGCGTAGCGTTTGCGTCCGATGCTGTCGACGGGGACGGACGGCGGCGGTGAATCCTGGGATACCCCTCGAGTGGCAGAGATGGCCGGAGAGGGATACATCGAGAAGAGCACGTTGGGCGGCCATCAAGGCGGCGTCAGCGGTCACTACAGTCCGCTGCGACTCGTGCGACGCCGTTTAACGCCAGGGCGGCCGTTGGCTAGCGGCAGGTGGCGAGCTGCTTCAAGCGCCTGCCACTCGGCCAAGACATCTGCTCCGCGCAATTGGTGACTCGCTTCCCGGAGCCATTTGTACTATCGCCGCTGTTCGAGAATGCTGTATCCAAGCACCAGCTGCCGATCTCTGCTTTGGCTGTCCCAAGATACACACCGTCGCCAATTGCTGATCCTTCTGCTGATCTTCTTCCCTCGTGCCGCAGTTTTTGAAATGCTTCATCGTGACAACAGAGTTAGTCGAGGAGGATGTCATGTCAGGACCAGCGGTATCAAAGCTGCATCTTCAAAAGTGCAACTACAACATGGTTTAACATGGTTTTATGGTTTTGGGTCCTCGCCCATCGAAACGGACTGGAACTCAGCCGCATCAGTTCTCAATCGGCGTCGGTGCTGATGGGAAGCCCACCACAAACTAGTTCCCATGTATTATTACTGAGGCGGACGGATAAATGTATGCGGATCTGGTGGACTGGCGTCTCGGTTCATTGTCCTCTTTTTGGAAAGCGGAGGCCTGCCGACCGAACTCTCCACGTCTCGCATCTAGTAAAACCACGAAAGCACCTCGCCCGTGGCGCCGGCCCAGTCGAACGGCTGCGGCGGGGGTGGGATGTTGTCTTGGGTGAAGTCCGGGATCTGCTCGCTGAAGATGTCCAGGCCCGGGGAGAACGCGTCGGCGCCAGTTGCTTGCTGCCCGCTGCTGTTCGCTGCGCTGCCGCCAGTCGTGGAAGCAGCACCGTAGTGTCGCTCAAAGAAAGCGGCTGACTGCGGCTGTGTGAACTTGGGCAGCATGTAGTGACCGTAGGCCTGCGGCGGGCCCAGTCGTGCGTACTGGCGGAGCTGCTCGCCGAGGAAGGGCTCATAGGGCGCCCAGAGCTCGTAGCTGCCCACAGAGAGGAGCCACAAGTCGTCATGCGAGTAGCGATAGCACAGGCCGGCGAAGCGCAGCTGGAACGGCTCGGCCATCCGGAAGTTGGCGTGTTCGTGCTGGCACCGGCCGCTCTGCCAGCACTGCACACACACGTCGTAGTCGGATATACACTCGAGGCACGAGAGGATCTGGTCCTGGCCCACGAACTTGAGCGCCGCGCACTCGTCGCACTGGCGCGTCATCTTCTGGCCCGTCACGAGATACAGCAGCTCCTTCTTGGAGATCATGCCGTCGAGGCTGTCCCCGAAGCTCAGCAGGAAGTCAATGTAGCTGTCTGCACAGCCCTGTGCCCGCTGGAAGGCACGGAACTCTTGCTGCGAGATGCGGCCGTCGCGGTTCGTGTCCATCTGCGCGAAGAGCGTGGCGATGTGTGTGCGCAGGAACACGCCCACGCCATTGGGCAGCTGGTCTCTGTCTGCTGGGGGCGGCGCCAGCATCTCCAGCATCTCCTGGGCCGGCACGAAGCGGTGATGGAGCGGATGCACCTCGCCACTCACGCCTCTCGGGTAGCACCTGGCACAGAGGATGTATCCTCCGGCCCTGCACTCCACGCACATGTAGCCGCGCTCGTGCTCGCCAATGGGTGCGAAGCAGGCGTCGCAGAAGCCGTTGCCGAAGTTTAAGTAGCGCACCAGCGCCAGAAAGGCCCGGGCGTCCACCACGCCGCGTCCGGCCTGGTCGTAGCGCGCGAACACGCCCTCCACCACTTTGGGCGGGAAATGGGACAGCAGTTTGCCGATGTCTTCGCGCTGGATGCCGCCGCCGCGCGCGAACTCGCGGTACAAATTGGCGGCGATGTCCACTAGGAGCCGCTCCTCGTACACGCGCACGAAGTGCTGGAGAAGATTCTCCAGCGTCTGCGGGCTGGTGACGGGCGGAATGGGGGGCACCACGGGTACCTGGAGCTGCACCCGCGCGGACTGGAGCGGCACGGGAGCCGCGGCACCGGACGGGACGCTCATACAGGGCTGGAGGGAGGAAGGCGCGATGGTCACGACGAGCTGCTGGTGCTGGATGAACGCACTGCCGAAATCGTGTCGATGGGCCAATGCACAGTTCTTTGCGGGCAGGATTTGATTGTAATATTTTCCAAATGTTTGAAACCTTTCACGTGAGAATTGGTGCAACTTCGCTGCATTTTGTACATTTTCATTTGAACACATGAAACTGTTCAAATATTTCACCGCTGTAGACCGTATTAAACTGTGCGATATGCAATAGATACGAAGCTCATGGAATTCCGATTCGTGATGTATGTATACCACACAAACTAATGTGGACGATTGTGGTACAGTAGCGAGCTGCACGAAAGTGTTGCGGCCACTTTCCTTCAACGCCTGACGACTAACCCTGTAGTTGACCCGGCCTGCATTCGGCGTCACATCCTCAAACGCTCGAGCGTTATCCCGAGAAATGCAGCGAGCTTCGCGCAAGAAGTACAGTCCATCCGTCACTCAAATTTTCGACGCGCAAGTTCTTTTGCTTTTCAAGATCACTGCAACTTCGCCTTATCTACCTACTGTAAATGTAGTAAACGTTGTGTCCACAATAGAAACTTGTATCCCTCGCATTTCATTCCGGTGGTTGTCTCCAAACTGATCAGTAGGTTTTGACAAGTGGACAACTTGGGCAACGTCTTGTCTGTAACAACGACTTCAACATCCTTTTCGCGCGTAGACTCCCTCGATGGAAAGCCACGGGGCCCAGGTCGCCACGGACTGCACGCGCTCAGTCGGAGCCCACAGCTCCATCTCAGAGCTCCGTGCCGTTACGACGGCGTTGCGCCCGATGAAGCCGCGCTCCAGCTCCAAATGTCCGTCCATGAACGCGCCGCTGGCTGCTACCTTCAGAGTCACCACACTGCGGAAGGCCACGCACGGCTTCTGTTTGTCTCGAGTTTTGGTCAATGGCCACCAGTAAAACTCCACACCGATCGAACTGTGGTCGCTCGAGCTGGTGGACACCTGTGGTGATCGTCCGCTTCCGTCGTCAACGCCGCTGCTTTCATCCAAACGATACGCGACATAGTCGCCCCCGAAGCCGCACGATGCGCCGCCCATTAGGCTCGTCAACCCGTTGGGCGCCACTGGCGCGAGACGAACCCGTCCGTCGCAAATGAGTCGCAGCCACGCGTTGTCGGGAGCTAGCACGGACGGCTCCGATTGCACCTACGAAAGCCGAGCGGTTAGTACGACAGAAGAACTGCAGGTAAGCAATGGCTGCTAACTACGCACGTATAAGGTGTGCACAGGATCTCCAGCTACTGCGAGCTTCAAATGCAGCAGCTGAGATAGCGCCAAACACGACGTCCACATGGAAAGCACGTCGCGGGCATCGGCTCGTTGTGACGAGGTCCCAGCTTGCATGAAGCTGCCAGTCTCGCTGGCTTGAGCTCCACGCGTTGGACGCCACTGCGTGTCCGCACGCGAGGTCGTCGATATCGTGTTTGGCTGCAACAGCCACTCGGCTGCCCATCGGCTTGGCCGCGAAGTCGTCCCTTGCACTGGGTTCCAAGCAAACCCTCGTCCCGAGTATTGATTTCTCTGCCCGTACAACAGCAGCACACACGCCAGTAAGTATCCCTACCGAGGTCGAAATGCATCCAGTGACAGACGCACCAAGTAGCTTTCTCGAACTTGAGCGACGAAGCCTCGCCAGCCCACGAGATTGCAGCGCGCGGTGGCTGATCCGTACGCGTCTGGGTCGATGGAGGTGGAGGAGTTCTCCTTGCTGTCTTCCAACACGATGGCAGGTCGCTGGAGCATGCTTCTCAGTCCAGCACGCAGCCCTTCGAACGCTGGGTTGCTGTACACGACGCCCAGCACAGCGTCGCTTAGCTGCCGCACGCTGCGAATTGCGGACTGGGTCGCCCTTGGAGACTGCAGGAACCCGTCCAACGCGCTCCAGCAGCGAGAAACACACTCCAAAAAGGCCGTCCGAAGCTCCTTCCCGTCACCGTCACTATCAGATCCACTGGACTGGAGACGATCTAGCAGTAGCGGTTGGCAAGCCGTCAAAAGACTCTGGATCATGGCGACGTTTTCGGGCGAAAAGGCCCACACGCACACTTCTCCCAACACGAGCATCAGCTCTTGACCTGCGCCATCCTCTCCGGACGCTGTCGCTGTAGCTCCACGACCCACTCCTCCGTTTGCAAACGTCAAGAGCATTCGAGCAAGTTGCGTTGTGCCACAATTGGCTCGCCAGTGCTGCGAGATGGCAATGGTAAAGACTGCCTCGAGGCTGGCTAAGCTCCCCGTGTGGCTGGCCGATACGCGAGACACGAAGAAGTGGACGATTGCGAGGTCTGTGAGCTCGTGCAGCTCGCGCTCGTGGCTATCGAGTTGACGTTTCTGCTGCTTATATCGCACTAGAGCGACGTCGGCCGCTCGTTCGGCTTGCCGCACTGGGTCGGTGGTCGACGGTGGCATCCCCACTGGACCAGCATGTTTCCCTTCGTAAGGCGGAGCACTTTGCTCTGAAAACCGCTGCGACGTAAGACGCTGCGGGACTGCATCGTCTTGGACGTCGTATTCCTCATAGTCCTCGTCGAACTCGTCGTCGTCGGCTCGGTCCATGTCTCGCCAATGCTGCGTCTGCCTCGTACTGTCGAACACAAGCCGCGGCTGGACCTGGCCGTGCAGCGAAGATCCAGAATGGGCTACGTCCTCAGGCGTTAGCAGCCGGAAGCGAAGGCCTTCGCGCTCCTGCAATCGTCGATAGCGGTCGAACTGGTCTGGCTCAGCGCCTCCTCTTTGATCTTCCTCTTCATTCTGTTCACCCTGATCACCGAAAGGCACGAAAGCGTCGTCGGGACTGCCCCGTGGATCTTGTCGTCGCTGCTGCTGGTTGTACTCCTGGAACGCTCTCGAGATCTGGTTCTGCACAAGACGGCGCAGTCTCGAATCCACGGGTTGCGCGGCGTCCGTGGCGTAGTGCGGCATCAGGGATGCGTCAATGCCGCCCATACCTAAAGCGCCCGGACTTCCTGCAAATGCAGCGGACGCGTCGAGCGGGGCTCGGCGATACGAAACCACTGTAAATGGCGGGGAAGTCACGACACACAGCAACTCGAGCGTTCCGTCTCTTATTGGATCTGGATGGCTCCCTTCTCGCTGGTGCGAGCTCGTCGCTGGCTGTGTCGTCTGGTAGAAAACGTAAGCCTTGAGCGCGTGTTTGGTAGCGCGCTGCACCTTGTTGGCACCGCTTTCCCAGTGGTAATACCACTTGGCGTACGCCTGGCCGTTAAGCACGAAGGTTGCCGACTTCGGAGGCGCGGAGCTGCCGGCCGCCGGCCGCGAAGGAGCGGAGTGGCGGCCATGCAGCTGCTGCGAGTGCTGCTGCCTGTCGGCTGCTGTTTGCCGCACACCTTCAATCCACGACCCCTCCGGGTTCGCCTCGCTCTGGGAAACGCTGCGCAAGTAGCCCAGCGAGTGCGAGTCCGGCGCAGGCTTCGCCGCATCGACAGTCTCGAAGCGAGCGAAGACGAACACGTTGGCGACGTTAAATGGTTCTCGGTTGTCCTCATCGGAACCGAAACGCAACAAGACTTCGAGCGCCGAGCCGCAGTAGCTCCGATCGATGTGGTGCGGGCAGCAGTGCGGGAAACACCTGCACAACGATGACGAGAACGTCCGTCAGAATCCACAACTATGACACCTCATGGAAAAGCAAGAATCACGCTTGCTAAAAAAAACGCACCGTAAAATCTGAAAAAGTGTCATGGTAATGCAGCATTTTTCAAAAGGAACGAACACCAACTAAATGAGAAATCTGCAAAGAGGAAGAGCTGCATGTAGTGTGTAGTGTGAGCTGTAATACTGTGGCGTCACGGACCTTGGTGCCGCGGTTCCGGTTGCTCCTGGAGCGCCATGACAAGGAAGGACACAGCAGACCCAATCCAGTGAGACCCCAAATTGAGTGATCGCCATATCTTGGGCTGACGATGCCCCGGAAATTATTTCGACGCGTCGCCGTCGGAAGGACAAGATGCCGCACTCACCGCTTGTATTCGTCCTCAAACAGCCGCGGGTGCGGGCAGTGCGAGCGCAAAAAGACCCCGGCGCACTCAGGCAGCGCCGTGGTCATGGTTTTGGTTGCGCCTGCTGGCTGGGTGGGGAATGGCTGACTGAGCTCGAGATGAGACGACAGAAATATCACGAGGGAGACGGGCAGCGTTCCGTCGTCTCTTGGAGTTTGTATGGCCGTCGGACGAATAGTCTGTCGTTGAACCCCAGTGTCTCGGCCCACCGGTGAGCTCGCGCTATTTTCCGGCGCTCTCCTCACAGCAATGCTTGTCACGCGGCAATGCTTGCTGGCTCGCTCTCTTGCTCCCTTCTTGCTCGCGCAGCGGGCGGCAGCAGTCGGCGTGGCTGCAAGAGCGCCCGTCGGACGGGGTGCCAGTCACCTGCTGGCTGCCAGTCGGATCAGCTTCAACATGAGAGAACTTACTCGCCCAAAGCTCGAGCGGCAAACGGTAAACCCCAATTTAACCTTGCCTGTGGATTACCCTTCTCCGCCCGCAAGCACATTGATCCTGACTTCGCTCGCCTTGCACGAGTGGAAACGTAGTATCTAACATGCGCGGGAATGGGAAAGCCAAGCTGAGCAGTTTCAGATCGTTCGCGACGGCGGCTCAAAGGCAACAACGTCGGCTCAAAGGCAACGCTTTGCCGATGACGAAAGTGCCGTCCGTCAGACCATCTCCATTCTCCGTAAAATAGTTTAACCTTCCCATAGGTTTAACCTTCCGATGGGGAACCTTTCTAGATTGTCGTACTCGAGCGAGCTCGGCTCACGATGGTCCTGCGACATCTACAAAGAGGCTGCCGGCGGCGCGTCGCGCTTGGCCTTCGCTGCCCCGGTCGCCAATAACTGTTCAGGCGAGGCGATCTCCACGAGGACGTCCTGGACGCGCGGCACGTGGTGCTTGATGGCGTCCTTGACCTTCTGCTTCCACGCGACAGCGGCGTGCACGGAAGACGCGTCGTCGACCACCAAAGTCAGATCCACATGGATATGCCGCCCGACCTTGCGGCTGCGCAACTGGCGGATCTCGCGCACGGCCCCGTTACTATTTCTCAGCACGGCGTCCGCGGCCTTGTGCAAGTTGCGCGTGGTAGTGTCCGACAGCTTGGCGTCGCACAGCTCCTTGGTGGAGTCCCAGCCGATCTCCGCGCCCATTTTCAGGATGATGCCGCCCACGGCGATGCCCGCCAGCGGGTCGAACAGCGGGAAGCCAGCGAGGCTCAGGCCGATGCCGCTCATGGCCACCACGCTCGTCACGGCGTCGCTGCGGTGGTGCCACGCGTTGGCGATCAATACGCTCGAGTGCACGCGGCGGCCAATGTTGATGGTGGTGCGGTACAGCGCCTCCTTTGCGGCCACGGACAGCGCGGCGATGCCCAACGCAGCCGGGTGCATGGCCATGGCGTGCTTGTGCGCCGACTTGGCCAGCGTCTCGACGGCTTCCAGCGCGTCCGGGTCCATCTTCTCCACCAGCTCGGCCACTTCCGCCGGGTCCAACGTGGCGATGACTGTGGCCGACGCCGAGGCCGGCTCCATGAGCACCAGCAGCGTGTCCAGCGAGTGCGCCATGATGCCCAATGAGCCCCCGACCAGCAGCAGCGACACGGACAGCGCGCCCATGGTCTCGTACTTGCCGTAGCCGTAGGGCTGCGCGGCGTCGGGCGGCCGCGCGCAGTATTTGAGCGACACGAGTGTCACGAAGTCGCTCACCAGGTCACTCATCGAGTGCGCGGCGTCGGCCAGCAGCCCCGACGAGTGGAAAGCCACGCCGGCCGCGCCTTTGAGCCCGCTGAGCACCACATTGAGCCAGACGCCGACCCACGTGATGCGGTCGGCGGCCTTGACGTCCTCGGCCGAGAGTTTGAGTCTCAGCGTCTTCTCCTCCGCCGTCTCTTCCTCCTCGAAGACCCCGTGGCTGTGGCCGTGGCCGTGCCATCTCTGTGTTGCGTTGTGCAGCTGCAGCGCCGGCAGTAGCGAGGTCTTAACAGCGGGGCGGCGTAGAGCGTGAAGCTCTCGAGTTGCTAGCGGCGTCAGCAGGGTCAGCACGCGTCGCCGACTGGCACAGGATCTACCCGAGCATACAGCGTGGAAGGTTAGTTGAGCTAGTCGTAGACGTTCGGACTTAGCAGAGGCAGGACAGTGTGCAATTTACCGGAGAAGCAGCAGGTGCGCACTCATGACGGCGAGTTGGTGTGTGCCGTGCGTCTGGCTGGGTGCTGCCTTCCACTGAGCGTGAGTGTCGCGGACTGCGCCTGGGGCTCCGAGGCACGCGTCCTACTTGACACCTGCGGTCTGAAAACGGGTCGCTCGGACGCTGGCATAGATTTGCGTAAACTGAGGCTGGAGCCACCGAGTGGTGTGGCCCACGCAGACATACATGGGGGCGAGATTTGTGCGATCTGTGCGAACTTCAACCACGGCAACCATGACATGAGCGAGACGAGTGCAATGACGCAGAACTGGACTCAACGCCCTGCCACAACATTGAGGCATTTGGTGGCTCGTGGTGACCGACAGCAGCGAACACTGGTGAACGATGGAAAAGTCAAGCTGGCAGCTATGCGTGGAAGTCGAGTGTTCGTCATGCAGGAGCGAGGCCTGCAAGTAGGCAGCGTGTCCTTGCTTTCTGCCCAAGGAGGGCGGCTGTTCCTGTCGACACTCTGGACGCCGAGCTTGGAGCAGCGGTGGCTGGATCCTTGACGTCCGCTTTGCAGCAAGCTCGAGTGAAGACGACTGTCGATGCGACCAGCAATCACTTGCTGTCGCTGGTAGCGGTCGTATCGACACTGGAGACCTCGCATCGCGAAATGCTCGCGTGGCCATCCTGGGCTCTGGATCGGCCACACTGCAGACCTCCGATTCACTGACCATTGGGACATTGAGCAATGCGAGAGTGAACTACCTCGAGCTCGAGCCTGTCAGCGCGTATGGCAGTTCTTCGTCCCTGCGAGCCTTGACTGCCGCTGCCAAGTCGCAGCGTGACGAAGAGCGTGCATCAATGATAACGCGACCGACCCGAGAAAGCGCATTCGAGGACGTGGGCTACAACTCAAACCTCATCTGGTGGGCTCCATGGGCCCCATGGGCTGCGTGCAGGTCGCGTGGATTCCACCATCTACACTGGCAGCAACGAGTGACGAGTTCACGTGCTGAGCTTGATGAAAGCCTGGCATTTAGTGAACGTGGTCGGCTGTCAATGCCGGACCTGCATACCGATAAGGCGAGGAACTTGCATCATACAAGGCCAAAGTTGAGTGCCAGTCTGGATGTCGTTGCTCCATCCATTGTTAGGCTGTCTATCTTGCAGCAACCCCGGGAGGACGCTCACCATCAGTCCCTGACCTCACTCTTCATATTGGCATCAAGTCCCGACCCACTTCAATCGGACCGCCACAACACACTTGGCCTTCCTGCGAAGTCCTCCAGATCTCCTGTCGAAGCGCCCACGAAGCTTCACCGTGAAAACTTCGTCGCAGTGAGCCAGACTCGTAAGTACTACGTAGTAGTATATTGCCAGCGGAGCCGCCAACCGAGATCAAGACGCGCTTCCGCTCCTGATGTACGTACACCAGGACAGCACGGACAAGCTCGGAAGCGATGAACACGCCGTTGCAGAATGACCATGACGAGCCCCAGTCCGTCGTCTCGCCTGCCGACACTGACGAGAACGTGGGTGACGGTTTGAGCGTTATGTGCAAAACTTGGGGCGGCAGAACAGTCGGGAAGCTTCTGCTGCTCTCCAAGCACGAGCAGCGCGCTCTACTGCCGCTCTACATTCACGATGCATGCAGCTCTCCAAGCAGAATGGCTGCGTACGCTCTCAGGGCAAGCTCGTGTGGTGTACCAAAAAGCGACACTCCCATGTACCAACAAAATGGTACGATTGCTTGGGGTACCTCGGGGTACGCTCCCAAAGCAAGGGTTGACTGACGCGAGGCGATCTTCATTCGTGGTTCTGCTGTCTCAAGCGCAAGAGGAGGAGCTTCTAGGAGTTCGTTCACCCACCGAGGAGGAGCAAGACCCCACCATCCCCATTAGCCATGGCGACCGAGGCGGAGTTGACGGCGCAGATCGCGACCGCTGGCGAGAAGGTGCGCGACCTGAAGGCGCTCAAGGACGCCAGCAAGGCCGACGAGATCAAGGCGGCCGTGGCGCAGCTGCTGGCGCTCAAAGCGCAGTTCAAGGAGGTCACGGGCAAGGACTTCGGCCCGCCGGCCAAGCCCAAGAAGGCCCAGCCCGAGGCGCAGAAGCCCAAGGACGCGGCCAAGAAGTCCAAGAAGGAGCTCAACAAGGAGCGCAAGAAAGCGCATAAGCACGCGGTCAAGGCCGGCGTGGACGACGAGTCCCCGGCCACTGCGGCAGCTCACGCGGCTTCGGCCGCCTCTGCTGCTGCTGCGCCGGCTGCTGCGGTCGCCAAGAAGGCCCTGAAGAAGGCCGCCACTGCCGGCGTCGAGCTGCCCAAGCCCTCGGCCGAGGACGACGGCGTCATCTTCTTCTCCAGCGCCGGCCAGCTGCCGCGCGCCAGTTACGTCGTGGCCCAGCTCGTTAAGTACGCGCCGGGTTTCCGCAACTTCGGCCGCGACGCCGCCAGCTCGGCGCTGGTGCCCACGCTGACGCTGGCCGACGGCCGCCTCGTGTCGGGCGACTTCGCCGTCGCGCGTTACTTGGCCCGCACCAAGCCCGAACTGGGCCTGTACGGCGTGGCCGCCAAGGACGCGGCTGGCTCGGAGGCCGCGCTGCCGCCCTCGCAGATCGACGCGTGGCTGGACTTCGCCCTGACGCGCCTCGGCGCCAACATGGAGGACGACGGCGGCCTGCAGATCCTCAACCGCGTGCTCAAGACGCAGACGTTCGTCGTGGGCCACGCGCTGTCGCTGGCCGACATTGGCCTGTGGGCGCAGATAGCGCCGCTGCAGAAGAAGCTGGACCTGGCGCCGTTCCCGAACGTGACGCGCTGGCTGACGCACCTGGAGGGCCAGGAGACGCTGTTCGCCAAGGTGGACGGCTCGCTCAAGGCCCTGAAGCCCATCAAGGCGCCCGCCCCGGCCGGAGCGGCCAAGAAGGTGAAGGAAACGGGTAGCTGCCCGCCCCTGAAGGGTGCCATCGACGGCCAGGTGGTGACGCGCTTCCCGCCGGAGCCGTCTGGATACCTCCACATTGGCCACATCAAGGCCTGCATGCTGAACAACTACTACGCACGCCACTACCACGGCAAGCTGATCCTGCGCTTCGACGACACGAACCCGAGCAAGGAGAAGGATGAGTTCGAGCAGAGCATCATCGCCGACTTGAAGCGCGTGGACGTGGTGCCCGACGTGGTGACGTACACGTCGGACTACTTCGACAAGATCGCCGACTTCGCGCGCCAGCTGATCCGCGAGGGCCACGCGTACATGGACAACACGTCGCAGGAGCAGATGCGCGAGGAGCGCATGGAGGGCATCAATTCCAAGTGCCGCGACCAGACGCCGGAGCACAACATGGCGCTGTTCGAGAAGATGCTCAAGAACGCGCCCGAGGCCCAGGGCTTCTGCATGCGCGGCAAGATTGACATGCAGGCCAAGAACAAGACGATGCGCGACCCTGTCTTCTTCCGCCTGAACCCGACGCCGCACCACCGTACGGGCACCAAGTACCAGGCCTACCCGACGTACGACCTGGCCTGCCCCATTGTGGACTCGATGGAGGGCGTGACCCACGCGCTGCGTACGACCGAGTACAACGACCGCGACTTCCAGTACCAATGGGTGCTGGAGACGCTGCGGCTGCGCAAGGTGACGATCCAGGGCTTCGCGCGCATGAACTTCGTGTACTCTGTGCTGTCGAAGCGGAAACTGCAGTGGTTCGTGGACAACGGCTACGTCGAGGGCTGGATGGACCCGCGCTTCCCGACCGTGCAGGGCGTGCTGCGTCGCGGCGTGCAGGTCGAGGCGCTGCGCGAGTTCATCCTGAGTCAGGGCGCGTCGCGCCGCATTACGGACATGGAATGGGACAAGTTCTGGACGCTCAACAAGCGCGTGCTGGACCCGATCGCTCCGCGCTACTTCGCGGTGGCCAAGGAGTCGTCCGTGCCGCTGACGCTCACGAACGTGTCGAGCGACGTGATCGGCATCCCTGTGGCCCGCCACCCGAAGGACCCGTCCATGGGCAACAAGATGGTGCGCTTCTGCAACAAGCTGCTGCTCGAGCGTGACGACGTCGAGAACTTCGTGGCCGGCGAGGAGGTGACGCTCATGCGCCACGGCAACATCATCGTCAAGAAGGTGCTCAAGGCCGCCGACGGCACCATCACGGGCGTCGAGGCCGAGAACCACCCGGAGGGCGATTTCAAGAAGACGAAGCTCAAGGTGACGTGGCTGGCCGATGTGCCCGACCTCGTGCCGCTGACGCTCGTGGAGTTCGACCACCTGCTCAACAAGCCCAAGCTTGAGGAAGGCGACAACTTCATCGACTTTTTGACGGAGACGACGCGCGCCGAGATGCACGCGGTGGGCGACCACGAGCTGCGCAACATGAAGGAGGGCCAGGTCGTGCAGCTCGAGCGCCGCGGCTACTTCCGTGTGGACGAGCCGTACGTGTCGGACGACAAGCCCATCGTCATGTTCATGGTGCCCGACGGCAAGGTCAAGGCCATGTCGACGCTGTCCACCAAGCTGGCCCACCGGTAAGCGGCGCGGCGTAGACACAGGTTAGAGGACGGAGCATCCTGGTACAGGATGGTAAGTGAGGAAGACGTGCATTGACGGAAGCAGCATCGACTCATATACATCGTTCACATTCAGCATTTTGAAGGCAACTTCATGGTGTCTACCACTTGCCAGCCCTCTCTACTAACCGAATGAATGGCCTCGTTCTCCTACGACATGCGCAGCTGGTAGTCGCCGTTCTGCGTGATGTAGCGGACCCACGGCAGCGCCTGGTAGCCGCTCTTCTCGATGATCTTGAGGTAGCGCACCTGGATGCCCGAGACGGTGAAGTACGGGATCTCGAACTTGACCTGGATGGGCGCCTTCCAGTCGTCCGTGGCCTCGTGGTTGTCCACGCTGGGCAGGCCGAAGTGCGCGCGCATGAGGTACTCGCGCGAGCCGTTGAACTGCTTGATGGACCAGACGATGGCGTCGCGGTCGGGCACGTACGTGACCGAGCCAATGCTGCACTTGAAGCTGGGCGAGTCCACGTCGGGCGGCACGGGGATGACGATCTCGACGTTGTTGGCGATGCTGCGGCTCTTGAATTGCGACTTGGCCTTGACCATGTACTCGATGCGCGAGCGGGAGTGGGGCTCCACGACGGCCTCGACCCAGATGAGCGGCTTGACGTGCGTGGCTAGACGGTACGTCATGAGGTCGAACTCGCCATCGGGCGGGATGAACGAGATGGTCCGGTCCGACTCGAAGCGCGCGAGCCGCACGCACTGGTGGAACTTGATGTCCTCCATCTCGACGGCCTTGCCCTTGCTGGAGGAGCGGCCCGTGGCTTCGAACAGCGCCTTGTCGTTCAAGCCCAGCTTGAGTTCGGGCATGCCAGAGAGGAAGCTCTTCATCTTGACGGCGCCGATGATCTCCGAGTGCAGCACGGTGCCGTTGCTCGAGACCAACAGGTTGAGCTTCTCCACGACGTCCAGGAAGATCTCGTTCTTGCGGTGTTTGATGCCCTCGCTACGCCACGAGACGGCGTTGGTGAGTGCCGTGGGAGGGCGTGGCGCCGCCTCCAGACGGTGACCCTCTTGAGTGATGTATTCCCGCAGGATACGAGCCTCCGTGGTCTGCGGGTAGCCGTGGTCCATGGTCTCGTCCAGTAGCTCGAAGATGATGACGAAATTGTCTCGGATACTTTCCTCCTCCAGCTCCCCGAAGTACTCGCGGAAGACCTGGCAGATGCGCGTGAGGTACATGAGCATGAGCGCCACGTTCGAGTTCACCTTGGTTACGGTCATCAGATACAGGTTATTGTGCTGCGACCAGGACAGTTCAGTTAGAAATGTTTCCAGGAAGATCCGGAGTATACGGTGTATACATAGTAGGGAGGAGAGAGCCCCCGCACCTTGAGGTACACGAAGGTGTAGCCGTCCTCCGTGAACACGGGGCGCTGCTCCGAGTCGTCCTTGTCCTGCACATAGCGCGTGAACTTGGCCGACGCCGACATGGGGATGTCCCCGCGGTAGTTGCGCGAGATGATGACCTTCCCCTTGAGGTCGGTGATGAACACGGCCGACAGCACCATCGCTCTGCTCTACTTCCGTCCGCTCTACTTGGCCCGCAATGAAGGCCGCGTGGTATCTGGCCCCCGTCGTCTCCCATTGGTCATAAACCAAATTTCAACCAATCAGAGCCCATGTCGAAGTGTAAAATTTGATCGTTTGTTTCTAAACTGCTTGGAAAAGATGGCCGATAGTGTGACGATCGGCGCATCGGTCGCCGTTCGCAGCGTGCGTGACGTTGAGCAGGGCATCTACGAGTACCTGGAGGAGCAGCAACCTCTGCGCGCCAGTCCAGGCCGCACGTTGGCGCTTCCTGTAAAGCTTAGCGGCTGGTTATGGCGTCGTGAGGGCCTGGGCATCTTCCGTCGCTATCGCCGACGCTTCTGCGTGTTCAAGGCGGAGACCGCGGCGCTTTTTGTCTTTTCAGACGACGACACGGTGAACGGCAAGCTGCTGCGAAGGCTGGTGCTCACGCGCGCGACGCTGACGAGCCGGGCGGACCGCAGCTTCGTTATGCAGGGTTATCTGCAGGATAAGGAGCTGCATAAGGACGCGTCCGACTCCATGGCACGACGCGCAAGCAGTTTAAGACCCGGACTTTTACCTGGAGACAGCCAGAGGTTCTATAAGCCAGAAGAGGAGCGCTTCAAGGCTGTGTCGGCCAAGGCCTGCAGTGTCTGGACGCACTGCTTCAAGTACCATATGAAGAGCTACGCGCTGCGGCGTCAGAAGGAGAGGAAACAGGATAAAGAAGTGGAGGTCGAGGAGGAGATGGACCCGGACTTTGCGTTCGAAGACGCCACCACGAAGAGCAAGAGGAGGCATTCGCTGCCTGGGAGCAGCTTCCGGAGTGCCAGTAGCAGCTTCTTCTCGGCCTCGAGGAGCAGGAGTAAGAGCAGAGGAAAGTTAGTGGTGCAACGGAGGGAGAGCGTGGAAGACAGGGACAGGGAGGCGCCCAAGTCGGCACCACTACGGCGGCATACAGCGGCGTACAGACCGGCGTCGGAGCTGGGAGATGAGCAACTGGCGCCTCGCGTGGCGACGGAGTTCTCGCAGCTGGCGGACGAGCAGGAGTCCATTTTGAAGGAGGATCTGCCGTGTATTTCGTCCATTTGGGACGACGACGAGCTGCTCTCGCATCAGGTGGACTACGACACGATCGTCAAGCAGGAGAAGCTGGCAACAGGGGCATCTGGTGAGGTCTGGCGGGCGATGCATCGATCACAGGAAGTCGTGGTGAAGACCCTGCGAGAAGGCGTTGTGGCGGGGGCCACGTCGCCTTCCTCGGCCAGTCCGAGCGATGTGGCTGCGGTCTACCGCCGGCGCCGCGCCATGCTGGCTTTCGTGGAGGAAATCCGCATCATGTCGCGACTCGAGCACACTCGTATCGTGGAGTTTCGCGGTGTAGCGCTCAGCCCGGCGCAGGATTTACTGCTGTTGATGGAGTACTTGCCTCGAGGGGACCTTCGGACGTATCTTAACGCCGTGAAGCACAAGGGAGACACTCCCACCGGCTCGTCTGGGGGCTCGAACGGCGGCCGAGACCAGTTCCAGAGCATCTGGACCTGGACGAAGGCTCAATGGCGTCTCGCGATCGATATCATCGAGGGTCTCGTGTATCTGCACTCGCTGAATCCGCCTCTGGTGCACGGCGATCTCAAGTCCGCGAACGTTTTGCTGCGTAGCAACTTTCGAGCGAAACTGACCGACTTTGGGTTGGCTCACTATCTTCCTTCGGCGGAGGAAGGAGATGCGGAGTCGACAGGTACGCTGGAAGCAGACAACAGCACAAGCGCCTCTCGGGCACGCGGCACAGGACGCTGGATGGCTCCGGAGTTGCTGACGAGTGGAGCGCCGGCCTCCATGGCCTCGGATGTGTACGCGTTCGGCGTTGTTTTGTCGGAGATTGACACGTGCGAGCTGCCGTTCTACGAGCGTGAGAAGTTGGCGGCGCGGTCGCTCTTCTCTCGAACCACAAGTGCGGGCGAAGGCAGCAGCGAAGAGGGCGACTACCGCCTGCTGAACGAGAGCGTGATCGTGCGCAAGATCGTAGCTGAAGGCTGGAAGCCTTCGTTTCGGGTCACTTGTCCAGACGCGATCAAGAAGCTCGCGCGCGACTGCTTGGCGCCAGACCCGAGCGCTCGCCCCACGTCGTTGGCGGTTGCCCACAGACTCCGGAAAGCTGCCGCCAAGCGTGAACGCCCTGAAGCTCTTGCCGCACAAGCCAAAGCTACCACGTCGCTGCGAATTCGGTAAGCGCGAGAACGCGCTGGTATTTAACCTGTCTTACGGCAAGGGAAGAGATAACAATCATCACACGACGGAATGTGGTAAATGCCTTGCACTGCAACTTGCCAAAGGCTTGTCGCCTCTGCTTTCACCCCGCGTTGTTCACTCAATGCCAGGCTTTCATCAATCTCAGCGCGTAGGTCAAGGCTCGCAGGGACGAAGAGCTGCCATACACGCTGACAGGCTAGGGCTCGAGGTAGTTCACTCTCGCATTGCCCAACGTCCCGACGGCCAGTGAATCGGAGGTCTGCAGTGTGGCCGATCCGGAGCCCAGGATGGCCACGCAAGCATTTCGCGATGCGAGGTCTCCGGTGTCGATACGGCCGCTACCAGCGATAACAAGCGATTGGTGGTCGCATCGACAGTCGTCTTCACTCGAACTTGCTGCAAAGCGGACGTCACCGGCCCCAGCCACCGCTCCAAGACTCGGCGTCCAGAGTGTCGACAGGAACAGCCACCCTCCTTGGGCAGAAAGCAAAGACACGTTGCCAACCTGCAGGCCTCCGAGCGCTCGATCAGTTAGAACAAAATAGGTTTCGCAAGCTTGACGTGCATTGCTGGTTAGAAGCGCTTGAGACAGATGTTACTGCCGTGCTCATCGTACTCTTGCTTGGTAACGAGTCGCTTGGACACGTCCGACTTGGCCAGCGAGCAGCATCCTTCCCACGCTGCGAGGATCGGGCTGGATCCACAAGAGCACAGCACAACAAACACGACGTCTGTCAGCATGAAAGCACTCGATCCGCTCGAAAGCAGACAGACCAACGTACTCGGCAGGTTCGTGCAGTTCAATGTCCAAGTCGTCAGGAACTAGCGACCGCAAGTCGCGCTCAAGTCGCTGACGGAAGTTCTTGAACTTTGTGTTTCCGCCGACCAGCAGGATGTTCGCGTACAAGGCGTCCGACAGCTCTTCAGGACACGCTTCGACAGCCTGCACGATCGTCTCTGCGATGCCTGCCTGGTTGATGCCAATATCCGACGGGTGGAACAGCACCTCGGGCACCGTCACCATCTCGACGCCCATTTCCAGAGCTTGTTCCTCGTCGTTTGGTCGTGCAGCTTGCTGCTCGTCCGTCTCCGCTTCCTCGTCCTCGTCCCTTTCCTCATCCTCACGACACCGTCCTTCAAAGCTACGCACAAAGTCCGGCAGGATCCAATGCTTCCGCTCTTGTCGAGCCGAGTGGAACCGCTTCATGTCGCCCTCAAAGTCCATGGAGCAGTAGCACAAGGCTTCTTTCAGCTCGTTGATCACTGGCGTGTCGTCCATGACGTTCCACTGGCGGAACGACACGATTTCCTTGAGGTAGTTGGTCAGCAGCTTCCCTCCGACGTTCACGCGTCTCACGCCAGGCTGGAAAGCCTTCCCGTCGATGATAGGCACCACGTGGGTGAACGAGAAGCCAGAGTCCACGGCCAAATGACACGACGACGTCGAGAACCTCAACGGATCTTCATCCGCCTCCGACGGAGGCGCATGAGTGGAAGGCTCTGTCTGTTTCTTGTGTTTATTGCTACGTGGGCTCTTCTTCGCCGGCTTCTTGGCTAATGAAAGCGCCGCCTGGAACTCCCGCTCACTGTGCTCCGAGTACGACAAGACGCAGCTTTCCGCTGCGCTGACCCGCGTGTAGCCCTGGAAGCCCAGCTCCTCGAACACTACCTGGTCCATGCTCTCGTTCACGACTGCGGGGGCCAATAGTGGGGCCGTCGTCACCAGCGTGTACTCGGTCGGGTCGACCTTGAGCATCTAACCAGGGCGTAACCATACACGGATGTTAGCGTAACCCTCATGCGGTATCAGATCAACTTCAACTTGCCTCGGACAGCAGGTGCGTCCACAGCTCCGCCTCAACGTTCCAGTTGACGCAGTAGCCTCTGCGGAACCCAAACAAATAACCATTAGTGTAACCTGAAGCACGATAATGTACCCCATCATCTGTAACCTCTGCACTGGCCGCACGTAGCGCAGCTTGGTGCGCTGTCGCTCGAGATCCAGCAGCTTTTGGCCCATGAACACCGACGACGGGAAGGCTGACGTCGCTGCAACATGATTCGCGAGCACCGACGCGACCGGCGCCACCCCGGGAGCCACCACCGACGCCTTGAGCGTCGCGCCGCCCGCGTCCAGCGCCACGACCTTCATGTTTGCGAACGAAAAGAAACACAGTATGTATCGTACACTACATCGATGTACACCACACCACATTTCTTCAAAGTGGTATCCGTGTCAAGAACGTGCGGAGGACCATGGCGGCGTCAGCGGAGGCGCCAGCAGCTCGCCCCACGGCGGCCAGCGCGACCGATCCCGACGACCGGGAGAAGGCGTTGTGCGTGCCGCATCCTACGAGCCCCTTCTAGCCGCGTAATCCTATATGTACCCCTCACAATGTACCTTTCTGTAAATGTATCACAGCTTCACAACGTGGCTGAGGCTCATGGAGCGCCACAAGGACTTGACCGACTTGACGGACGCACTGCAGAGCGTGGTGGGTCGGGCAGGGGATGCAGGTGCCAAGCTCCAGGACGCACGGCACCAGGCCAACGTGCTGAGCGCCAATGAGAAGACCGTGACGGAGCTGATGGCGCAGTTGAACGACTATTTCTTTCGAGATATTGTACCGGCACTCAAGCGGGCCAAACAGATGCAGTCGGAAGTGCAGGACCCGCTAGATCATTACCTGGAGAATGGGGAGGGCGGCCCGGCCATGCCGCAGAACTTCGTGGACGACATGAGCGGCTGGGCTGGCAACGGAGACGCCGATGAAAATAAGAAGGATGGACAGTCTACGTCGCCAGCTTCTAGGAAGGAAAGAGCTGGCGAGGACTCGCTGGACGACGCCGAGTCGGACGACAACGTCACGTCCTACGTGCTCCACGACATGCTGGTCTCGAACGGCCTCAAGTTCACTGCGTTGCAAGCGCCGGATTATTCAGGCATGCGCTTTGCTGCTGGACAACAAATCCAACAGCAAACTGCTGGCCCGCAGGCGGGAGAAGGTGATGTGTCAAGACCAGCAGACTCGACTGCAAGTGCTGCCCCAGCGGTGAAGAAAGACGTGAAGACCAGCAGACGCAGAGCGGCACCTCCGCCGATTGTGACGGACCTCCCACCCCGCTCGAATTCGTCGACGCCGCGCACGCAGTCGCGAAGCCCTGTCGCTTCGGTGAGGAAAGACCGTATCGGCAAACGAACGGCAGCCAGTCTAACCGCCGAGGAAGTGATGGGCGCGCGTACGTACGGATCGGTCAGGGAATACCTCATTCGCTGGGAAGGTGTGGCCTTGCCGCTTTGGATTGCGCGCCGCAAAGCTCCACCGCAGGCCAAAGAGCTGATTAGTCTGTACACGGCAGAGCTGCGAGCTCGAGACAGCGCGGTGGCAAGCGAACGTGCAGGGCAGGCAGGAGGCGAACCGCCCAGAGGACGGAAGAAGACGTCGAGAACCGGAACGAGACCGCGCCAGGGACAGCACAATAAAGTCCAGCCGGACTTTTACACGGTCGACCACATCGTGGATCATCGCACGTTCTACAGCAAGCGCCAGTATCTCGTCCGGTGGGAAAACTACGACGCGAGCGAAGACACGTGGGAAGACGCCAGTAAACTCCGAGCGGACGTGCCTGATATCGTTAACACCTACGAGGGCCAGCTTGCGCGCGAACGGGACCGGGCTGAGGCGGTTCAGTCGGCCATTTCCGAGCTGGCCCGCGACACTGCCGCGGGGGCCAGGGAATTGGCCCACAAGCGGGGATTCAGCCGAGGCGACGTCAAGGCGAAGGGCAAACGGCGACGCGTTGTGCAAAACAGCGGCGGTAAAACGAAAAGCGAAGACGCTGACAACACGAGTGAAGACGACTATCAGTTCACGTTGGAGGAGGCGGAGGTGGAAGAGCTCAGCGACGAAGAGTTCGCGGACAAGCTGAATACGTGAGCCAAGTAGTTTGAAGAATGTATGAAGGTCATCGATGAGTTTTGCCCTGAAAGTTGAAGTTCTCTGGTAAAGTGTTTTTTATCGAGGAAGATCATTTTTGTTGGTTTTGTTGGATTTACCCGACCCATACGTACAACTACGACAGCATGTACTATAGGGAAGGAAGCAAATACAATGGCCATAGTAGCCGTCGTTGTCGAAGGGAGCTCACGTTGTGCTGATGAACGGTTTCCTGTGATGGTACAACCTGCTGACACCCCAAGAAACGGAACACACTGGTCTGCTTTCTACCCGGAAGTGGCAATTTTTGCTTGAACTCCCCATCGGGGGCAGCACCAGCAACGAAAAACTGTTTTAAGCAAAAGGCAAATCTGGCCGAGCTAAAAGTAAATGTTTTTTTCTTGTCGGACAACTTCAACTTGTGTCGTTTCGCGGCAGATGGCTACATCTGTGCTCAGCATGGGCAATGCAGCAGCAGTCCAAAGCGTGGCCGAGAGTTCGCGACGGCGGCTGTTGCTGCAGCAGTACAACCGCCAGTCGAAGGACGGCTTGGTTAGTAACTCGTTGCTCCAGGCTTTCGAGCAGCGACGACTCCAGAGTCTGCAACCTCAACGGGCGCAATCGCTCCGGCGAGTCAAGCGACCGGGAGATGGACAGCACGCTAATGGTATCAAGGAATCACTGCAGTCACTACCGCTACACGAGATCTACGACGTGCTGACGACGGATTTTGGAGTGCTGTTGACGCTCGAGGAGCTCCCGGGCGTGCTTCGCCACCTTGGCTGTAGACAAGTGGAGGCTTCAACAGCAGCTGCAAAGTCGAACCCTGGAGAGGAATGGTATTCTGTGCTGGAGCTGGTGAGCTACGTCGCCCCTCGTCGAATACTGCGGCAGGTGAAGAGGCCGCTTGAACGTCCGTGCAGCTCGGAGTACTCGCACAATACCGTGACCATTTGGCAGGCGGCCAAGATGGGGGACATCGACGTGCTAGAGGCTGTCTCCAAGGCCCACGGCGACGCGTATCGCGCGCTGGACGATTTCGAGAATTCTCCACTTTACTACGCCAGCCTATGCGGCCGTGAAGCCGCAGTGGACTTTGTGCTAAGAGCCTACGACAGAGAGTGCCGCAAGATCCCCGCGGACGAGTTGCTACGTTGCGTAACCAATGCACTGAATCAGCACATGCGCGCCCTTCTCCAGCAGAAAACGACGCTTGAAGAGGTGCTAAGGACCAAGAAGCAGGAGTGTGAGCAAGATGACAACGAAGATCAAGACGAAAGAGCAGGTGGCGCTTGGTTTGGCTTGCTTGGTGGAGCTGACGAAGACTAAGGTATTCCGACAAAGACGCTTTAAAATTGAATACTGTAGACTCGATCATGCTTCCTATGACGCATCATGTGATCATGTCCGCAACGCAGCATTACTTCGAGGAAAGGCATTCGGTGATCCCCCTATACATGTACACGGATTCGTTATGACCACGATCTTAAGATTGGCGTTTGTATTTTTTCGGGATGCGTACCTATCATTTCGCCTGAACAGTTGACGCTTTTGACGACGCAGCTGATCGCGGTAAACTTTCTAGCCATACAGCAGTGACTCCAGACTCTACAGCGCGCTAGAGCACCTTATCGGAGGTACCAGTTCACCATCTCAAACCGAAGCATACATCGCAATTCATTTCGAATTTCGCTGTCGACGCGAACACCAAACCAAGGACTGGGGAACGATGGCGAAGCTCTTGTCCACCGCTATGCTCGGTCTCTCTCTTATTGCAAATGCTGCGACGGCTGCATATGTGAAACCCGGCGCGTGTTCGGGTGTCTGCGTGAACACCCACGACCCCAGCATCATCCGTCGAGCTGATGGCACCTACTTCCGCTTCTCCACTGGAGGAGGCATCGCGGTCCACTCGGCCCCGAACCTGATCGGCCCATGGGAGTACAAGGGCTCCGTTCTACCTGACGGAACGAGCATCAAGCTCTGGGACGGCGACATGGACGTCTGGGCACCTGACGTCCACCTCGTGGGGGACACGTACTACCTGTACTACTCGGCAGTGCGAGCTTTGGCTTTCGACGGCCACAACTTGGCCGCCACCGGTGTTGCAACGTCAAGGACGATGGATGTTGGTTCGTGGAAAGACCTTGGCTCCACGGGCATCACGAGCAACGACAGCAGCGAGTACAACGCCATCGACGCGAACCTGTTCGTGGAGGACGGTCGACCTTACATGATCTTCGGCAGCTACGAGGACGGCCTGTTTCAAGTGTCGATGAACAGCCCACCGGTGTCTGCTGTCCCCAACACGTATGGCAAACTTGCCTATGAACCGGCAGGTATCCACGCCGACGAAGGCGCCAACATGTTCAAGAATGGCGACTACAACTACCTTTTCTTCTCAAACGGAGTCTGCTGCGGCTTCGACACGAAGAAACCAGCCGCTGGCGAGGAGTACAAGATCAAGGTGTGTCGCTCTAAAGCGGGAGTCATGGACTTCCGCGATGCCGCCGGCAAGCTTTGTAACGATGGAGGTGGCACGATCGTACTCGAGTCGCACGACAACATCTACGGACCTGGTGGTCAAGGGGTGTACGACGACCCCACCTACGGCCCCATCCTGTACTACCACTACGTTGACACGAACATCGGATACGCGGACGGCCAGAAGCAGTTCGGCTGGAACAAACTCGACTTCTCGAGCGGTTGGCCCGTCACGTCGGCCTAAGAGACCAATAAATGACATCACTCCATTACTTCGGTTACCGGTATACAAACATTGCAAAAGAAAAAAACTCAATCCGACCGATAGCCTGAACTTACTGGAATGGCCAGGCCTTGTCGAGGTTTGACTCAAAACTACCGTCCTTCATGGGCACATTGGCGTCTCCGAAGTCCGTGTCCTGCAGCGCGACGCGAGCGGCGTCTGTGAGCTGATCCCACATGATGAGATCCTGGAACTCGCCGCTTTCCGACGTGGAATCCGTCGCGTGGTTGATCGGCCAGTGGCTCTCGTAGTTGACCTTGGCGCTCGTGCCGTCGATGGTGTCTGCGCTTGGTGGAGCGTACTTCGAGTATCCGCCGTGCGCCGACGGTGACACTCCCATGATCTCGGGGTTCTCGACGTCGGGGTTGCTGATCCATACGACGACGTTCTCCCAGTCGTGGCGGTGGCCCAGACCCGTGGACGGCGAGTCTTTGGGGAAATACCAGGCGTACATGATCGCCCACACGCCGTTGTGCCATTTTCCTCGGCCGTAGACCTGCGAGCCGTAGCCAGAGCCCTTACACGACCCACTTGGCGCTCCAGTTTTCTGGAGACCTCCACTTGTGTCGCCAGCAGCGTTCACTGCAGGGTACGGATGGCACCCGTTGGTGATGTGGAGTTGTGGCTTGAATTTGAGAGCGGCCGTCTCGGAAATTGTGACTGGCGCAGGCTGCGGAAAGGGCTGCACTTGATCGTGGTCAAGGCTAACAGCATCGGCAGCGATGACTGCAGCTGCGAAGACAGCGACAAGAGAGAAGATGTTCATCCGATCGGCGAAAGCTGGCACGTGTGGGTGATCGTGGAGAGGTAAATCGAAGAGTGAAGTGCCGTTATTGACACCGACGGCGGCATTAGAGAGCGTCTAGCCTACCCTGTTTGCTGCTGCTACCCGGCGTACCATAATACGAGACCGCTTCTTTACGAAGAATCACCTTGTCATATTAACACTGTTACTTTAACAGTCACGGCCGATAGGTGAAGTGGTTACGGCACGCTGGATCATAGGCTTTGCCAAAAGGAAGATACATGCAGCAGTGCGGACTTTTGACGGTATCATCCGGAGAGGAGATTCTACTCGCGCCACCACCCCACCCCAAAACTTTGCATTTGTATTGACTAAATCAGAGCAGCCTCTCACGCAAAGGAGCAAGTCCCGAACAGGTCCTACGCTACTCTTGCGTGTAAGTGGATGGAAAGAAGTCTGTAAGTGGCCCATTGGATCGATGCTACCTGTAGTGCTTGCACGGGTGAAGCACATGGAATGCAGTCGGAACATGGCTTTAGCTGCTTGTGTCAGCGTGGATGTCAATGCTGGTAGCGAAGAGGGGTATGCACAACAACGCCGTTCCCCTATGTTGAGCTCGCTGTGTCTTCTCTTTCAGAGCGTGGAAGTCTACGCATCGCTTCACGCTCACTGTCTCCTTTCGCGTGCTTTGTTCACCATGTAGTGTTCGAAACATACGTGCCGCATGAAGCTCGTGTATCCCAGCGGCTCTGATACAATAGGTGGAGATGCGTACTTAGGAGCACTAGATCTATCGACCCCCCGGCGATCGTGAAAGAGAAAGTCTGATATAGTTCCTGGCGGTCTCAGAGTGCTTGCAATTTTAAAACGTGCTAGCATCGTATAAGAAATGTCACTAGAGTTAACTATACTGTGATACTAAGTTTCTGAGTAGGGTGGCGAATAACTATTCCCTCCGGAGAGCACCGTTGAAGGCTCAGTGTACCTGCCAGAATTCTGACGTGATCATATGAGACGGCGCAAAACAAACCGATGCTAGTTAACATTTTGGCGTTTTCGAGAAAAACGGCTTTAAAGACGTCCGCTCGAAAATCGTACATAACTGAATTTTCTCAGGAGGGAGACTTTTGTGCAGACTCCCAGTTTGGCCTGGTGTATCGACCACACAATGGAGGAGCTTGCAGCTCTTGCGGCTCGGAACGACGCCATCCGCGCCGCCACCAAGTCGCGTGAGGACGCCCGTTCACAGGGGGAAGACAGTGGTGACGCCAGTGGAGACAGCGAGTGGGCCCCGGGCTCGGATGACGACCGATCGAGTGGTGCTGAGATCATGGCGAGCAGCGATGAACACGGCAGCGACGTATCCGATGAGGACACTATGATCATTTTGATTAGCGACGATCTTCGCGAGATGGTGACCCGCTTGATTCACGAAGATCCGTGCTAGAAGAAGTGTCTGGAGGGCAAGGCATCGGAGCTGGAGCAATTCGTGTGCTCGTTGTCACAGATGACAACCAGAGAGAGGAAGCAGATCATCATGACGACGCTGGCACTTCCCATGCAAACGGACACGATCATTCGTCATCGCGGCTACGGTTTACGACAGCAGTTCAACTACTACTTGCCCATGGTCAGCCACGTGTACCGAGAAGCCTGGTGCTCCTGCTACGGTCTGTCGACGCCGACGCTCACAAGATACCGAAACCGGATCAAGGAGGGGGCTTTCTCGGTGAAATCTCATGGCAATCGCTTGAACCAAAACGCTAGCGCTGTGGATCTTCGATGGCTCGTGTCCTGGTTCAAGGAGTTCTCGGCGACGGTGGGTGACGTTGTTCCTGTGCGAGTGCGAAAGCAGAAGACTGTTGATGGGACGGTGAAGCTACAGTACTCGGACGCTGAGTACTCTATGCTGCCCGCCTACTTTACGTGGGCGCAGCTTTATCGAGAGATGCACAACTACGTTGAAGAGATCGCGCTGCGTGTTCGAGAGCCAAGACCGAGCACTTTCCGGCAGTATTTGAAGAAGCTGTGCCCAACCATCCGCATTCGCTCACCGCGAAGTAACATTTGTGACGTGTGCAGCATCTACTGGGGGCGCATGCGCAGTGGAGCGACGGCGGCGGAGACGGAATCGTTTGGCGAGCACACTGTAGCAGCACGGCGAATGCGGTAAGCTTGGACACAAGGCTCATTTTGATTTGGCGTGGACTTTGTTACTGTGGTTACTAACATCGTTTTGTGTTACTTATTGGTTTAGAGAGTAATACAAGACTGATCTCGCCGCAGCCAACGACGAGAATGCCGTTCTCATCATGGACTACAGCCAGAACCTGACAGTGCCAAGTGTGAGCAGCACACCGTCCCAATGGTACTTCTTGTCGCTTCGCAGCGTCAATCTGTTCGGGATTTACTTCGCCAACAAGGGGATCCAGTACAACTACGTCTATGATGTGACGGTTGCCGGAAAGGGATCTGATGAAGTGAACTCAATGCTGCACCATTTCATTCGGCGTATTGTGATCCCAGGAGGGTACCGGAAGCTGACAATCTACACAGACAATTGTGGAGGGCAAAATAAGAACAGCTACGTCGTACGAATGCTTCTCGCGCTGACACACATGGAGGACATCGACGCAATTGACCTGAAGTTTTTATCAAGGGTCATACCAAGAACGCGCTGGATCGTGGCTTCGGACACGTACGGAAGCACCTCGCTCGCGTGGATATCTGGACGCTGGACCAGCTGATAGATGCAGTCAACGACGCTTCCACGTCCTCCGCTCTCGTGCACATCCCGAATGACAACACCATGTTCAAGGCGTACCGCGACGTCGTCAGCGACGCGTACAAGCCTGTGAAATATATTCAGAAGTTCCAGATCTTCTCGATGCGAAACGAAAGTCCCGGCGTGGTGGCATGCCGAAAAGGACCCGACGGGGAGGAAGTGCGTCAAGATCTGCGCCGCAAATAGGACGGCATCGTCACGGACGACACCCGCGTCCGGGTTCTCTTTGACTCGGACCTGAAGCAAATGCCCAATCCACCGCCCAACTATGAGAAGAACCACACAGTCTACCACAAGGTGCGCCCTTACGTCCCTGAGGAATTCAGGAAGGACCTGTTGTACAGCCGGCCCGACGAGGAAACCGAACTGGGGGCGAAAGACGCCAAGAAAGCTCGTGCAGGCAGAAGCAAAGCTGCGAGAAAAAGGAAGCAGAAGCAGCAGCCTGAAGCCGAAGCAGCGGCAGTTGAACCCAGACAGCCCGACGAAGAGGAGAAGGGTGCTGACAACGTCGATGCGGCAGCAGAGAAACCTGTCGCCCCCAAGAAGAAGCGCGCCCGCAAAGCTACCCCATAGCCTGCCAGAGTCACACAGCAATAGGCCAATGCTCGGTGCAAATCGAAATGAGGCTAGTATCCCGACCGGCCCAAATTCAGCGACTACACCCGATAATCCGAGATACGATTTCAACTTCATTTTTTTTAGCGGGTTGCAGGTTGTTTTAGAGGCTGCGAGTGGTCGCAATCGCTTCGTCTCGCAATTTTACGATAGACACACCAATAAAAAATGAGTTTGCCTCTGACGGTGGAAGACAAGTTTTTCGAGTCGTCACTGCTCAGGAACGGCTGAATGGAATGTGCAGGTTGGTCTCAATGAATAGCTGAGAGTCTCCGCTTTACAACGGTGTGCCCAGCTCTCACTTCAACGAATGGTTAACTAGAATTCTTTCGTTTTGCGCAGTCTCATATACATGTACGGTGCTCACACAAGAGATGATATTGTGCTTTGCATACTTTTTGTCACTTCACTTGTCGACTTGAGGCGTTCATGCTCAAAGCCTCCCCGATTTACCACTAAGTACGACACTAATTAGTGCACTAAGAGCATCCGCACCGGGTCGCGAACCGTCCTTTGGGTGGGACCGTCCTGAGCTGTATGGGAACGGAGGCGAAGGCTGCTTGTAAAGCTGTAGGCGAGGAGACCAACAAGACCGCACTCACGAAAATATGCAGCTTGTTAGCTTTTAGGTAAATTCACGACTGACCTGATTCTCTCTGCTTGCTCTCTCGTTCGTCGTCTTGCGTTCCAGGGCACACCGCGCGCTAGGCTCAGGTCAAGGGCCTGCGCGACCGTGACACCCCGTCTTGTCCTTGGCTCTCTTCTATACTTTTTCCTTGTCACCTTCGTCCTTGTCCTCCGTCCTCGCCGCACGCGCACGCCCAGCACGCCCCTCACGCACGTATCCTCGCACACCCCGCCTCGCCTTGGGCCTTGCCCGGTAGCGCTGCCAGCCACCACGAGTCCATGTCGTCCGTCCTCGACCGCCGCGCGCCCCCAGATCTGTGTTTCAAAGAGTGGGCGCCGGGGAGCCACGGCAACACAGGCTGGGACACCCCCAGTATAGTGCACCGCAGTGCTCGGCCGAATCTCGTCGGGTCCGTCGCCGGCAGCTTACTGCCCTCCTCACGCCCTTTATCCCGGCAGCGTCTCAAACATCTGGTTGCCGGCATCGGCCGAACGAGGACGGTATGTAAACCGAGCGGAACGGTACGGACCAATTCCACTCGGGACATCCTCCCCGACGGAAACTCGACGCCCACGTCGAGGCGTCTCGACGACGTCCTCGTTCGCCACGCTCCGAGCTCGTACTTGCTTCCACAACTCTCGATGCTCAGCGCGCGCATCTTGCGACGCGATCCTTTTGGCACGAGCAGCCCTCAAGGCCTCCACAGCGTCCCGAGGTGGAGGGCCAACACCATCGTCCTCCTTCCAGAACACCAACGCTAAACGCTCGAGCTGGGCACGGTCCTCCATCGTCTCCCTCCACTGTTCGCACAGGTCGCTCAGCTTGCCCATCGGCGACGGTCTCGTGTAGGCGAGCCATCGACACACTCGACTGACCAAGCCGGTCACCACCACTAGTCCACTTAGAAGAGCCGGCCACCACCCGATAGCGACTTCGTCATAAATGACGGTTCCTTGGCCGTCCTCCACGTAGTAATTCGCGGCCACCAGCAACACCAGAACACCAAACCACCCCAGGCAGACCGTTTCCACCAGGTCGTACAAGAACAAGAGCCCGTATACCCGTAACCCGTCGTCAGAATCAGCGACCAGCCAGTGCGCACAGCAAACCAGGCTCGTTGAAACGTAGACTCCCATTTGGAGCGGAGGTCGTTCTTGTAGTCAACCGAGGACTTCCAGCCGTATTCTCCCGTCTCCGGTATGAACACGAAGAAGTAGGCGTGGTAGGCATCACAGACCTTGTAGATGAGCCGCCCCAATCCCCACTTGTGCTCACCTTGTACGGCCAGCTCTATCATCGGAGTAGTCAACAGGGACTCACTCAATTTCCACCACCGTGTAGGAGTAGGATCATCTTGCACTTCCTTGCTGACCATGAAGCTCCGGAAGCGCTTGAAGCACTGTCGTAGCAGACCAGCCCACTTGTACGCAAAGTCGCACCCTGCGCCGAACGGTCCAGTCACTAACCCGTGCAGTGGGGCCAGGATGGCTCCTAGTAGGGCGCCACACACCACCCACGTCAGCTCCGTGCGGTGGAGCACTACGAACTCCATCTTCACCACACCCACAGACGCAAACTGCATCGGGAGAAGGACAGCGGAGCAAGCCCGCACCGACCCAGCTCGTAGTCCATCCGTCCTTTGTCGACAGGGCGTCTTCTTTCGTAGTCAATCAACAGTCTTAGTACGGACGGACACCGTTCCACAGTACCGCCAGTTGCTTTTCGCGACAATCCATTAACGGTCGTTGGCACCTTGCCCGGTCCCAGGCAAAGATGGATGGCCGCGGACACAGAGCCGGAGCCTCATCCAAGTCAGTTGCCATCACCGGCTGCTTCTTCCAAAGAACTTTCATTCTTCGATCTGCAGCCAACCCAAGCCCACGACAGCCACGCCCCGCATCGCCATGACGAAGCCCAAGACTCGCTCAGACTCACAGCTCACGGCTGACGAGCTCCGCGCCCGGCTCGACGGTTCTTCGTCACACGCCGACGCGGATTCGACTCTCCGCGCTCAGGTTGACTTCTGGTCACGGCTTCGCGCCGCGCTTGCCGATGACTCCTCCACGCCTCTCGCGCTGACCGTCCCCGCCGTGCTCCTGCGGCCGCCGGATTTGATGTCGGCCCAGGGCCCACCTGAGCACGCGTTGTTCTTCCCCGTCTTGGACGTCACTCGCTCCAAGCGCCCCAGTAAGCAGGGCCAGGCCAAACTCAAGGCCCCACCCGCCAAGAAACGTCGTACTTCGGACAAGCCTCGGCATTCTTGGTTCCAGTTGCCGAGCCACGCTCCCAAACGGATCAAGACGGACCTCGCCAAGGTGGGTGAGATCGCCGCCGATCAAGACACCACCGGAGCGACTAGCGTATCGCTGGCGAGGACAGCGCGCTTGGTACGACCCCGTGGAGCGCCCAGACCTCCACTTGTACACTGGCGCTTCGTCATGCGGCACCGGGCCACGTTCCTGATTCTCGCCGTTTACGCGCCCACCGACGATTCAGGCGGTCGTCGTAAGCAGAAGTCGGCAGCTTGTCAGGCCCGGCTGGTCGTCCTCAGCTACAACATTGAGGAGTTCGGATATTACGGCTTCCTCGAGCGCTTCGAGAACAGAGCTCACGACCATCTCATGTGGCTGGGCGGCAAGGCCTCCAAGCATTCGGTCGTGGCCGAGAAGGTCAAGGACCAACAGGACGACGCGGAGCCGCCACAAGACGACTTGGCTAAGCTCCTGCGCCGCGACCCCAACCACTACGAGAGGGTGATCGACCGTATCCTCGACCCCGACCGCGTCGACGAGGAAGGCTACTCGTCCATCACTGAGTTGCTCACTCTGAGCAACGCGCTCGATTCCACGAGGCCTTCTCACTTGCGACTTTCCACGAAGGCCTTGGCCCGGATTGTCCTGGACGTGACGACCAAAGATCCCCCGAACCCGTCCTGGGGTGGAAACCGTACCGTCGGACCGTGGAAGAAGCTCCTGTCCGACACCTCGCTTCGTCCGGTCCAGCTTAAATTATCCAAGCGACTACGTCGGGGCAAGTCCGTGGTCTCGTACGGCCACAAGCCGTTTAATCCCTCCGAGCAGCGCGACAACGACTCCGACTTCGAAGACGACGGGTCACCCGTGATCTTACCACCAACACCTCCGGTCAGAACCTTTTCTCAAGACGCAGCTCGAGCGCGAACTCTCGCCGGTCTCTTCGACAGCAGCGACGACGAAGAGGAAGACGGCGATCTTTCCCACGGCAGCCAAAGTGACGATGAAGAGGCACCCGACGACGTCCCCGACAACAGCAAGGGTGACGGCCGGCGCCGGTCCTCCTCCGATGAGAGCGAGGAGGAAGAGCCTGACGACAAGGCGAGCGTCATCGATACCAAGGCCCGCGAGCACGAGGACAATTCCGACGCTCTGGCCCCAACAAGAAGGCTGGTAGTCCCGAACTCCAGACGGGTGCGAACTCCAAGTGGAGTCCCATCCCCGCGCCTCTTTCTTTTCTTTCTCCAATTCCGCCAGTAGTCGTGAAACTAAATCCAAAAATATAAACACGCTTGCCGCTCACGGTGAATCATTCCCCTTTTCTCGATATTCTCTCTCGAATACTTGTTCGTTCAATCTCATTACTCCATACTCAGGGAATCGTTCCTCCGCGTCTTACACCAGCAGTAAGTCGTCGTCTTCCACGCCGGCATTGGCATCCGCCAGCCGCGCGCTCCTCCTTAATTCTGGGAGTCCGTTCTTCCTTCGCTCCGCTTGCTCAAAAGCAATCACCAACTCGGCATACTCAGGCATCAGTGCAGCGCGAGACAACCAGAAGGTTTCGTAATTCGCAGTCAGCACCAAATATTCCACGGCGCGATTCACCACTCGCTTAGCGACTACGTCCAGTAGAGCAACGTCCGTCTCGATGATGGTCGTGTCTTCTCTTCCCAGGGTCAAAACCGCTCCGTATAGCTAGATGACGGCAGATCGGTTTCGTCCAAGGGCCCATCTTCGGTTTCTTCTTCGTTCTCCGCGATTCCTGCGGGGACTTCATCCATAAATGGTCGGGTCCAGCGCCCTCTAAACTTCTTGAGACGGTTCACATTCACAGTCACCACCTTGTCAGGATGCGAAGGGATGTCGATTCGGTATGTGTTCTCCCCGACTTTGCTGAGCACACGGTAGGGA
Organism: Phytophthora crassamura; assembly: GCA_033557995.1. Classification (NCBI taxonomy): domain Eukaryota; phylum Oomycota; class Peronosporomycetes; order Peronosporales; family Peronosporaceae; genus Phytophthora; species Phytophthora crassamura. Next base: position 2,559,819 of record JAUCED010000009.1, on the reverse strand, counting down.
CCGTGCCACGAGAAGGCCAATTTCTTGGTACGCTTCTCACCCCTTTTAGCCCGGAAGAATTGGTACACCCAGACCAGGTCGCCCAACTCGAAACTCACTTCTACTTGGTCACTCAAACGCTGTTCGTGTCGATATTGTGCCTAGATCAACTGGCGCTACACCAACTGCCGGGAGTCCTTCATAGACCTGTACAGTTCACGGCGATATTGAGCGACCTCGTTGCTCTTCCACTTCTTTCCAGATTCAGGAAGGCCACGTCTAGAGGCAACACCGGATCTCGGCCATACAGCGAAAAGAACGGCGAGTCGCCGAGAGTCTCGTAGTACGCAGTCCGGTAGGCAAATCGCACCCGGGGCAGGTAAATATCCCAGTCCGTCTGAGCCTATCCACGTGCACTCGTAGCATCCCGATAAGCGTCCCGTTAAACCGCTCGACTAGGCCTTGTGTCTGAGGATGGTAGGCCGCTCCGAACAACTTCCGTATGCCAAGCGTTTGGTAGAACGCCTTGGCCACCTCTGACGTGAAGTTCCGACCGTTGTCGCTGAGCAGTCTGGACGGCACGCCACGCCTCGCAACCACCCCGTTCACCATCGGGTTCACGAACGAGATCGAATCCAGGGAGCGCACGGCGAAGGCTTCAGCCCATCTCGTGAAGTAGTCCACGAAGACAAGAATGTACTTGTTGCCTCGCTCAGTCTCGGGTAACGGTCCAACAGCATCCACAGACTAAGAGTGAGAAAGGTCCAGTCAGGTCAGCTACAGGCATCCTCTGCATTCGCCCTGAAGTCCACGGTCTGGGGCCCTTGCCTCCTCCACACTTGGCACACTCCCTGACGTACTCGGCCACATCTTTCCGCCACCCCGGCCAGTAGGCGTGTCGTCGCACCTTCTCGATGGTCTTAGTCAAGCCCAAGTGAGATGACTGCAAGTCGCGGTGACAGAAGTGTAGTACCGTCTCGATGTAGGGCAACGGCACTACTGGGACCGTCACCGTCCGCGCCGGGGCCACGTTGGCCGTCAAGTGTACGATCCTCATCAATAGTCCGCTTGCTACTAGGTGTTTAGGCGCCATATTCGCCACTCGTCGCCGTAGGAAAGGGTCCAAAGGGAGCGCCCCCTCTTCCAACAACGCGACCAATGCCTTTATTCAGGACACCTTCCGCTGCTCCTCCAGGAACTGCTCGGAGTCCAATCCAAATAGGTCAACTTGAGATGGAGGCGTCGGCAGAGGCGAAGCGTCGCCCGTCTCCATGTCCGTGGGTCCTTCGGCAGGTTCCAGTTCAAGCTCGGCATCGTCGTCTACTCCTGCCTGCTCAGAACGGTCATCCGCCGCTCCGTTACCGTACTTGGGCTCTTCCAGTTCTACGGCCGCACCGTCCTGCTCCCCGACTGAAGACGGAACTTCGAGCTCGATGGAGTCCGGATCCGGATTCAGGAGGTCAGCCATGGAGGGAGTCGGGTTTAGGATGTCGTTCATCGTCACCGCATTCACGCTGTCCATGGGTAGTCGTGACAAACCGTCCACAGGCCCCATCGAAGTCCCAGGTTTATGATGCACCTTAAACTGCAGGTTCGATAGCTCCATGGCCCACCGAGCGAGCTTAGCATTTGTAGTACGGTTCCCCGGACTGAAGACCCAGGTCAGCGCCTGGTGATCCGTGTAGATGTCGAACTCACGTTTGTCCAAATAACAACGGAACTTACGAGTCGCCCAGACCACTCCCCAGCATTCGATCTCCGAGATCCCATCTTGGTTCGTGATCCAATTTTTCTGAGATCCAGTGAGCAATTTGCTTGCGTGGGCGACGACCCTGTCGCGCCCGTCAGCTTCTTGCATCAGACACGCACCAACCGCGTAGCGTGACGAGTCAATGTACAACTTGAACCGTTTCTTCATATCAGGATAGATCAGGATAGGCGGTTTGACCAGTGCACGCTTCAGTTGCTGGAACGCACTTTCACAGTCAGCACTCCAGTGGAACGGTTCGTCCTTCACCTTCAGACGCTCCAACGGAGCCGAAATCAGTGCGTACCCCGGGATGTAGCGACGAAAATAACTCGTCAATCCCAAGGACGATCTGATCCCATGAAGGTCGCGAGGGCGCTGCACGTTCATGACTGACTTCACCTTCTCCGGATTGGGCAGTATCCCCGAGGGCGTCACTATGTGGCCCAGGAAGGCCACTTCGCTCCTTCCCCAGTGGCACTTCTTCATTTTGAGCTTGAAACCCGCTTCGCGGAACCGCGCACTCGGACCAGGTGCGACGGGAAGTCCTTACTGAAGATGACACAATCATCCAGGTACACGAGGCACACCCGCCACTTCAGGTCCACCAAGACCGTCTCCATCAGACGCTCGAAAGCCGGCACCGCGTTGCAGAGACCAAAGGGCATCACTAGCCACTCGTAAAGACCATATCTGCACGTGAAGGCCGTCTTGGCCACGCTGTTCTCGTGCATTGGCACGTTCCAGTAGCCAGACGCAATGTCCATGGTTGAGAACAGCTGTGCCCCGCCGAGCACGTCGAGGATGTCATCGATCAACGGCATAGGGTAGCAGTCCTTCATGGTCACAGCGTTCAACTTGCGATAATCGATACAGAAACGGATTCCTCCGTCAGGCTTACGGATCATCAACACCGGGCTTGCCCAGGGGCTGTTGGAATGCTGGATGAATTTGAGGTCCAGATACTGATCGATCTCAGCCTCCATCGCCTCGCCCTCGGCCCCGACACACGGTACGGTTGCTGCTTTATGGATTTACTGTCCCCCGTGTCGATCTCGAACTTCAGCAGGTGCGTCCTTCCCGGCTTTTTCGAAGACTCGACGAACAAGTCATCGAAACTGTTCAGCTCTTCTTGGAACAAGGACTTCTGCTCAGCCGATAGCTTCGACTCCGAGAAGTCAGCGTCCACGCCCTTGTCAGGCGGGATTTCGGGCTTCGGACCTTCCACTATCTCTTCGGGCGGTTCGGGTTTTTCTTCGGCCAACACGTTCACTGTCTCGGGCTCGGTCTCATTCCCGGCGGCCGAAGGCACTTTCTGGGTCGGAGCGGTTTTCCCCGAGGAAGGCGGGACCGGAGCGAATGCTGACTCAGGAATGACTGAGGTGGCAGCGACTACCGTCCCTTTTCGGATCCAGTACTCATCCGTGGAGGCGTTACACACTTTCACGATCACTTGTTCATCTAGCACGGTGCACAGCGTCCGAGCGTACATAGCGTAGGCGGGAGGCCTGTCGATCCTTCCACCAACACCGTGGCCTTATCGGTCACGTTTCCAATCACGTTCGTCATCACGAGAGCCTGGCCACGCGGAGGAAGTCGTATCGAAACAGCCATCGCCGCCAGGTAAGCCTCTTGTACCACCGCGTCTCCAAGCTTCAGGACTTCGCGCGTACTCTTGAGCATCATCGTCCGTTCGGATACGTCAATCACCGCCCCGAACGCTGCCAAAGCGTCCACTCCTAGGATAGCGTCGCAGTTTAACTGTTCAGATACCAGCAAGTTCAAATGGGCCTCTATAGACCCCAGCCGAACAGGCAGCGTGATCCACCCCTTGATGCGGAGTTGATGTCCCGATGAGCTGCGGACTTGCCCTTGGTACGGTCACAAGGTCTCCTTAGCCCGTCCCAATCGTTTAGCACCAGCTTGTCCACCAGCCTCAACGTAGCTCCAGTGTCAGCCTGCATACGCAAAGGTAGGCAGTCAATGAGACCCCCAGAAAGGGCCTCGAAACTTCCCACGGCACACACGACCCGCTTTCCTCCAGGAACTACTTCAGGTAACTCGTCCTCGCCATAGTCATCCTGGCGAAGGCCGAAACCATTTGGTAGTTCGACTGTCCGCACCTCCACCAAGCCGTGTCGACCAGACCGTTTGGGTTTATGACTTCCCGGCCCCACCACTTGGACGTAGTGAGAGATATCCTCCTCTCGCTCAGGATATAGATCCCCACCACAACAGCTTTGGCCTTCTCCACGTACAATGTCGAACTGTCGAACGGTTCGAGCGCCTTACTCCGACGTGCTTCTGTCACGGTCTTCTCACGAGCCTTTTCATGCTCATGCAACTTCTCCCAGACGAGCTCTGAACACTTGGAGTGGTAATGATCCACCCAAGCCGAAAAGGGCACTCAGTCGGGCAGGGGAACGGACTTGCGCTTTGCCAACTCGCCCGTCACCTCTAATAAACGTACCCAGTCCACCACCTCAGACGGCACCTCTAGCGATCGCGACTCTCTTTCTTCTTCGCCGTCTTCCAGTTGGCACACACGATGGTCGCTTGGTTCGCTGGCAGTCCCTCTTACTTCCTTTAGCCATTGGTGCACGGCTTGCCGTCCCAAAGCCCGGATCAGCTTCGACGCTTCTTGGGTCATAGCCGTCGGGTTGCTCTCCGAGTTCGACGCCGAGTCTTCCTGCACCGAGACTTCTTTCTCGAGGAAAGGCACTCCGATGTTCGCATACACCGCGTCCGCTCGATCCACTGTGGTTCCGTCGGGGCTGGTCGCGTCGTCTCGCGGGTTCGGCTCAGTCTTCTTACGGCGCATTCGGAAGTCCTCCAGGATCACGCTAGACGATCCGGTCACCTTGGGCCCTGGATCCGCAGCGACGTCTCTGAAGTCACGGTTTGCCCTCTTTGCCTCTGAAGAACTCTCGAGCGTCTTCGCGAACCAGTCTTGCCAGTATTCGGGGGAGGCCATCTCAGCTATGGACGCTCCCTTTGTTCGTTCAAGTACCTCGGCCGGCACGCCCAGGTATTTGACCATCTCCTCGATCGTAGGTTCTTTCTTCATCTCAGCAATCTTCTTCACGCGCTTTAGCAGTTCCACCTCGTCTAGGGGATAGAGACGGTCTTCGAGTTCCTTCTCGTACTCCTCCTCTTCGCCGGCGACTTCTACTCCCGCCAGAACCGTGGCTTCTTGGCCCGGCTCGCACTTCTCCATAGCGTCCAACTCAGCCGCTGTGAACAGGCTTCTGAAGGGTATCCGTCTCCTCACGACACTCTGCTTTTCTTTTCCCGTCGGCGTCTCCACGGTTTCGTCAAGAGGGCCGACCAGCACTCCACCGTTCTCTTCGACCGGAGCTCCCACTACCTTATCCACTTCTTCAGAGCTGCCAACGGTCGCTGGCCCCACGACCGGCTCCTCTTTACTTTCGACGAGGTGCGGCCCCGTGACAGCCCCGACTCTCTCTTCGAGAAACCTCACCACCTTCTTCGCGGCCGCCATCTTCACGGCGATCACTCTCTCGATTTGGTCGTCCAGTTTTCCTTCTTGGACGGCCGTCTCCTTCTTCACAAACTTGCCCGCCTCGGGGCACGCGACGCCAAAACTTCTGACGCCCAAACTTCTCACTGTCCCGTCCCTCGGCGCCTCCTCACCCTCGATTGGGTCCTCCGTCACTTCTTCGTCACAGCCCTGTACCGGGCTCGTCTTCTCACCAGTCATCTCTTCTTCGCCGCCTTGGGACCCCACCGTCTTCACACTATCCGCTCGGGGCTCCTCGACTTCTTCAGTCTTCTTCACTTCTCCACTCTCTCGCTTCACACTCCCTAGGACAGTAACCGACGCGTCTGTCTTCCCCTCTTTCCGCGTATAGTCACCGTCCGAGCCGTTCTTCGGGCCAGAGGAAGGAGCGGCTCTCCCCCCTCTCGCCGTCTTCATTGGTCAGCCTGCTGTTTTCGCGTCGAGGTCTCTCAGCCTCTTCACGGTGGGGCAGTTCCTATCTTGTGGCCTTCGACTTGGCAGAACGAACACCAGTTGCGACTGTTCCCATTTCCTCCTTGGAAACTCCCTTGTTGTGGCGGAGGCGGCAGTTCACACTCGACTTGTATATGCCCGAACTGTTGGCATCGACGGCACGTGAACGACTGTCGCCGGCAGTTCGCTCGTCCGTGTCCTCGATACTGGCAGCGTCCGCAGATCGGAGCCCCCTCTTGGTCTCGCCCGTCGTCGTCCATCCGGATTCCGCGGAACACCTGACCGTTCCGGGTGGTTGGGAGGTCATGGGGCAGAAGGGGTCTGTACAGCGGCCACAGTCTGAGGCGCGTACTGGAACGGAGGAGGAGCTTGCATCTCCCTCTTCACTTGGTTCCTCCATTCCTTCTCGTCCCTGACGAAAGAGCGCACTTCCTGGGCCAGCGCGTTGACCTGGTCCACCATCGGTTTCATGATCTCAGTCGTTTCAGTCGACTTGGAGATTTTCGCCAGAGAAGGGTCCTCAAAGTCTTCGTCGACCGGACGGTACATGTCTTTCACCATGAGCGACTCGCACGCTTCAGGAATGTCACGGGCAGGGATCAAGTCGAGAATGGCTAGCATCCGACGGTTGTTCAAACCGCGACGGAACAGTTGATAGCGCATCCTGGCGTCCGGATAATCCAGGGAATTACACAGTTCAGTGACTCGGTCGCCCCACTCCTCGATAGACTCTACTTTCTGGCGCTTGTAGAGTATAGGCGTTCCCAGAGTTCGTCCGCCGTGCGGCTTAGGAAGTGGTTGTGGAAACGCACTTTCATCGTCTTGAACGTTTTGATGCGAGAGTTGTTCCACCAACGCTCAGCTTCTTGAACTCTTAGCTTCTGCTGGAACACTAGTAGGCGGCTCGTGTCGGGCAAGTCCACAGTATTCTCCTCGAAAGCGTCCCAAAATGATCGAGCTCTCTCGACAGTAGAAGTGTTCGAGTAGAAGAACGGTAGTACTTTCACAGCATTCGACACGGATTGCAAAACAGAGAGCTGGTAAGCCGGAGTGGTCGTGGTAGGTGGCGTAGGCGCGGGATATGTCGGATCTCTCCAAGACCGACCCGCAGGCGTCGAGCCACTTCCCGTAGTCGTCGAGGCCCTTCCCGTCTTAGGCGTCTTCTTCTTGGTCGGCGCAGCCGCAGATGTAGCCACAGCGGCCGTCTGAGTCGATCTTTTCGTCTTCTTTTTCTTGGACATAGGCGCTGAGGGAACGGTCGGAGCTGGGGCCGGGCTAGGCCCCGTCCCGGACATCCAACCGTACGGAGCCGCAGGAGCGCTAGGCGGACCGGACCAGGCCGGCTGGTTCCACCCATACGCTGGACTGTCAGACCGACGGGCTTCCGCACCCGTGTAGACGGGGATAAACCCACTCGGATGACGGTTAGCTCGGGGCTCGCCTTGAGCACCTCTATAACCTCCATACGCCGACTGCTGCCCATAGTAGTTCCGTTTAGCGTCGCCAAAGCTCGGTCCACCGTAAGGCGAGAGCTGCATCCGTGCTAAACCACCGAGGTAACCCGCCTCGTACTCTCGACGGTAACGAGCCGCGTTCGCCTCTCCCTCGAAGCCAGGTTCCGTCTTCACCGTTATCTCTGGTTCGTTCTTGACTCCGTCTTCCTCATCTTCTTCATCCTCTTCATCATCGTCATCTTCGTCATCTTCATCATCTTCATCGTCATCATCATCGTCATCTCCATGAGCAGCGAGGTACCGCTCGTGGGCTTCCTGCTGTTCTCTTTCAAGCTGCTGAGCCCCATCGCCCGGAGTACGCTGGTACGGCTGTCGTCGCCATCCACACTAAGGCTCCGACTCAACGCCGCCGGTCTCGCTATCGGCTGTGGCTCCGCTGGACGGTTCTCGCTACTGTCCCCTGGCTGTCCCGCCATGTCTTCTTCCAGATCTTCTGCCCACGTCCAGTACTGCGATCCGAGGTTCCCCAGTTCACTAGACTCGTGTCTTCGACAAACGTCTTCTTCAACAAACTCTTCTCCACGATACACTGCTCGCGAACGGCTTCGTAGCGCGGCCCTTCTTCACCAGAACCGCTCTTCACGTGCGTTTCAGGCTCGACTCTCTCGGCCCAGCCTCGGCTTGCGCTAGCGATCCTTGACGCAGCTGGTCGACACTCTCCTTGGCGCTAGGCTCCGATCGATCTCCGAACTTGGAAGACGGACGCTTGATTTGCTACGGTAATCCCACACTGTCTGTTCCACAGCGAGGACTGTACCCTGCTTCTCCACCACGTGTCGCGAACCGTCCTTCGGGTGGGACCGTCGTGCGCTGTATGGGAACGGAGGCGAAGGTTTCTTGTAAAGCTGTAGGCGAGAAGACCAACAAGACCGCACTCACGAAAATATGCAGCTTGTTAGCTTTTAGGTAAATTCACGACTGACCTGATTCTCTCTGCTTGCTCTCTCGTTCGTCGTCTTGCGTTCCAGGGCACACCGCGCGCTAGGCTCAGGTCAAGGGCCTGCGCGACCGTGACACCCCGTCTTGTCCTTGGCTCTCTTCTATACTTTTTCCTTGTCACCTTCGTCCTTGTCCTCCGTCCTCGCCGCACGCGCACGCCCAGCACGCCCCTCACGCACGTATCCTCGCACACCCCGCCTCGCCTTGGGCCTTGCCCGGTAGCGCTGCCAGCCACCACGAGTCCATGTCGTCCGTCCTCGACCGCCGCGCGCCCCCAGATCTGTGTTTCAAAGAGTGGGCGCCGGGGAGCCACGGCAACACAGGCTGGGACACCCCCAGTATAGTGCACCGCAGTGCTCGGCCGAATCTCGTCGGGTCCGTCGCCGGCAGCTTACTGCCCTCCTCACGCCCTTTATCCCGGCAGCGTCTCAAACATCTGGTTCCCGGCATCGGCCGAACGAGGACGGTATGTAAACCGAGCGGAACGGTACGGACCAATTCCACTCGGGACAGTTCCTGGCGGTCTCAGAGTGCTTGCAAATTTAAAACGTGCTAGCATCGTATAAGAAATGTCACTAGAGTTAACTATACTGTGATACTAAGTTGCTGAGTAGGGTGGTGGCGAATAACTAATCCCTCCGGAGAGCAACGTTGAAGGCTCAGTATCCTGTCAGAATTCTGACGTGATCATATACATGTACGGTGTTCACACAAGAGATGATATTGTGCTCTGCATACGTTTTGTCACTTTCACTTGTTATTCGTACGAGATACGAGCTCTACTTAGCTATAACTCGTACTCAAGTACGAGTTACTATAACTAGTGCTCGCTTTCTTCTTGTCAACACTGCACTCAAGTCATCCCAATCGCGAGTTGCAGATAGAAAATGATTTAGCATGCGTTTGGCACTTTCATACAGTGCCATTTCCGGGCTATTTCGTGCTGCAAACACGACTTGAGACGTTCGTGCTCAAATCCTCCACGATTTACCACTAAGTACGACACTAATTAGTGCACTAAGAGCATCCGCACCGGTTGCGCTAAACGTAAAATTACGCATCTTTTCTGCGCAAATTTGCGTTTACGTTTAGTGTTGTGCAATGCACCGGTCGCAGTAAATTTGTCGTAAAGTACGCAAAAATTTGCGCGGTCCCAATTTTTGAGCAAGCATGCTCACGGTTTACGATCGTAGCAATGCATAAAACCGCCGACGCGGCTGCCTCCCTCTCCCCATTATCGCCTTCTCCGCTAGACGTCGTCCACGCGTTCTTCATGCCCACCACGCCACCGAGCCCCGCAACCCCTACCACGCCTCATGGCGGTACCTCGACAAGTCAAGCACCACCATCGACGCCAGCTCGTGTGCCTCCAGCCCCAGGAATGCTTGCAAGCGAGGCGCTGAGCATCGTCGTGGCCACCAAGACGAAGGGCAAAAACTTCTCCAGTCACGAAGACATGGCGTTGGCGGCGGCTTGGCTTAATGCCTCGCAGGACCCTATCGTCGGAGACGAGCAGCGAGGAGATGCGTCCTGGACGAAAGTACACGGTGTATACTGCGAGAGGCTGCAGCGGGCCGGGCTAGACGCTGCACAGCGCCCGCCCAGCAGCCTGAAGACACGCTGGCGGACGTTGCAAGCGGCGTGCAACAAGTTTGCCGGCTGCTACGCGGCCGTGGTCACGCGGAACGAGAGCGGCAAGACCATCGAGGACAAGATCGTGGACTCACACAGGCTCTACCGAGAGCAGCAAGGCTTCACATTCAACAGTCAGGATGTGTGGGTACTACTCCGGCACTCGCCCAAGTGGCTCGACAAAATGACGGCCAAGCGGAATCAGAAACGCCGGGCGAGTGCCGACGTCGCTGCCGACGTATTCATTTCCCCGAGCGCAACCGAGGGCGCGACGCAGCATTCCGACGCCCGTCCTATCGGCCGGAAGGCTGCCAAAAAGTCCGCGGAGAATGAACGCGCCGTCACGACCCTGTTGGCCAAGATAGCCAAGGAGACAAGAGAGAAGAATAGGCTGCTGAGAGGCAACGCGTGAGCAGATTATGGCGCGCAGGTTGGGCGGGATGTCGGTAACACAGCAGCGATACTATCAGATCAAGCAGGAGCAGATACTAGCAGAGCTCGAAACGGAAATGGACATGTAAATCGATCATAAATGCTCAGTTTTCGTTGCCTTTACGCTGCCAGAGGTGCTCAACAAGATCATGTTGCAGCTGGAAGTGAGTAGACACGTCGCGAATAGCGCTGTAGCGCTCCAAGAATTGACTGAAGTCGATGTTGGTGACCATCAGCGCGGGGTTATCAGTTTCCCCGTCATAGTCCGTAGCATGACGAACGAGCCCTTGCTCGTCCTCCACAATCATATTGTGAAGGACGATGCACGCTGTCATAATCGTGTGCAGATCGGCGTGGCGCCAGCCTCGAGCAGGCCCTTTTACGATGGCCCATTGCGCTTGAAGCACGCCAAAAGCGCGCTCGACGTTCTTCCGCGCGGCCTCTTGCTGGCGGGCGAAATGCTTCCTCTTTTTGTCCGCGGGAGCTTGTATCGACTGAATGAGGGTTGCCTACGGCGGGTAAATCCCTGACCGTTCAAGCATTTGAGGTCAATCCACAGAACGGGAGTTTGCCTTGTCATTGTACGTACCGTCGGAAAGATAGTATCCCATTGTGTACGTGTGGCCGTTGATGTCGTAATTGCAGCGTGGGGCGCGATTGTTGGCGATATCAGAGAAGAGATCCGACCGCTCTAGCACGTTGATGTCGTTATGTGAACCAGGCATGCCGAAAAATGCATGCCAGAACCACAAGTCGCGCGACACTACGGCCTCGAGGACGATAGTCCGCTCGCTCTCCTTGCCGGTGTACTGCCCAGCCCAAGCAGTAGGACAATTCCCAACTCCAATGCATACAATCTAGACTACCGAGCATGCCCACAAAGCCTCGCTCCTCGTGCATATCAAGTAGCCTCTCGATGTCTGCTTGTGCAGACATCGAGAGGCTAACTGGGTACTTGCGTGCGGTGCTTTCACCAATTCGCACGTACTCGTCCACTGCGTCGGCCGACGTGCCATAGGCCAGCTGCCGAATCACAGCGGTGCACTTCAGGAGCGCGCTGAGGCCGAGCTTCCCCGTGGCGTCATGCCGCTGCTGGAAGTAGTCGTCGTGGCCCTCTGGGCTCGCACAACACGCAGGAAGAGGTGCCGCTGCATGCGGAAGCGGCGGCGGAAGGTCTCCGCGCTGTATACAGGGACCTCGTCGAAGTAGTCGCTCGCCAGGCGTGCGCCGGCCTCGAGAGCCCCACGCTCAACGTTAGGCCGGCGCTGACTCGGGGCCACCGCGACCCGCGCCACCAGGTCGCTGCCGAGGAGCGAGACCACGGCCGCGACAACTTCAACCGTGTCGTCGTCGTCGAACTGGAAGAAACGCCGCAGCGCCGCACTATCGTTTTCCGAGCTGTTGTCGGCATCATGGGCGGTCTGTTTTGTAGCCCAGCGCACAATCAGTTGCTGTATGTAGGCTGTAGAGTAGTCTCAGAGAGCTTACCGCATGCAACAGGAGCTCTGCGCGTCCGGCTCCTCGTCCGCAGCGGTGGCGTCCGCCATAATGATCGCGGCGGGGGGCTGTTCTTGGTCTGTCCTGTTCTGGAATGAGCGCCATATCACTGTGTCGTTCAGTACATGATTTTTGTGTGTGTTACACGTATCGAACTGCCTCGCTGTGAGTAAATTTCGCACACCGGTGCAGCTCACATCGACGCAGTAGCCAAATTCCCGCCTTTTTGAGTATCCACGCACGTAACTTACGTTTAGTTTTATGCCGACCGGTGCGGATGCTCTAAGTAGGGCGGAAAAATAACTGCAAAGCACAATACCTCTTGCACTTCCACTTCCTGTTCCAGCTTCGCGATCGCCAAGAATGGTCGTAAAATTTGCTACTGTTTTGTGCATTTTGGGAGAAAGGCAAGCATGGCTATCATCTGGTAATTTTTGAAAGAAGTTCCAATTTGACCGTGGTGAACTGCAGGCGGCTTAGGGATTTCATACGCAGTCTTGAAGACACAACGGGTTGCATGTGACGGTTTAACTTCATTCTCCAACTCTGGTAACACCACTATAGCAAAATATATGCCCGCGTAACCTGAAAGCGCTACGCTTTCTCAAAATAATTGTTGATAAATGCAGCTAGCAAGCCAATCAAGCAGCAACAATCGACAACGTGTTTTGAAAAGATCGTGTAGCACAAACTCGTTACAGAGATTCTGCGCCATTGATTGGTTCATAATAGCTGTCCACAGCGAGCACTGCTCAATGCTGCGTTGACGTTGAGCCAGTTGCAGTTGCCGTCATAGAGCAATTGTGTGTAGGAATTATGACTTACAGTGCACTACACCTTTTCAACTTCAAAGCTGCAAATCCCAGTTCAATACTGCAAAATGTAAATTCGAAACAGCAAATCCTGCTCAGAGGCGTGACATGAGATTTTTTATTGAGAGTGAATCGAGTACCCATCTGGAAATGGAGGGGTGAACTCACATCAAAGGACCAACGGAGGTGAGCGTGTGCGAGGTCGCGTAGCCACAGCAAACCCGCGGCGGGTGCCCGCGAAGCAGGGCCGCCGCGGTATTTGCGGAGGCGGGCCCAGCGCCGAGCTCAACAGCAAGCCGAGCACTGTGACGACCAGATCTTAGAACCTTTTTACCCGCAGGAGCGCAGCGACTGCGTTTGCGACGCGGAGCGGAGCAAAGATGACTCCCGTCCTCGTCACATCTCGACGTCTTACTGATTGGTTGTATGGGACGCCCGTCTCAAGATGGGTGCAGCAACACCTGCCTTTTTTATTTTGCATCTCGCCAACCGGCGTGTCCTTCAGCTAAATTACCGAAAGCCACGAGATAAGCGAATCAACATTTGTCCATACTGTATTATCGTTATTCCTTAGTGTGCAGCCTGCGAGGAGGTGCCAGGGGGAATATAGGGGAGGGCCGGCTTGGTCAAGGAAGCTATGCACCGCTCAGAGCCCCAGGGGCTCAGCCTCTACCTCGTCCTCGCTATTGGCGTCGCCCTTCTTGGCCGGCAGCTGCGAGGCTCATGCCACGCCGGCGAGCGGCCGCGCGCGGCGGTAGGTTGCTGCCAGCGACGAGCGCCGGCCCAAAAGAGAAGTCAATACAGCATTATAATACATAGACTTATTGCGACGATCGACGCGTCTAAATACTACATGGTTACCCCATTGAGCCCGACAACAATCGCCTGAGGCGTCAAGCCGCCTCGGAACAGCATGGAGGCTTCACTTGGACGGGGCGGGTGGGTAGCACGCTGTGTTGAGGGAGGTCATGCTGTTGGGCCCCATGACGGGCGGCGTGGTGACGCTGGGCGCCACGTTGGCCATGCCGAAGCCCTGCAGCACGTCCGGCAGCGCTTGAAATATGACTATGCAACAGAACTCAATCCGAATTATAACCAATCACGTTCCCTTACTTCACCATTACCACTTCATGTTACGGGATCTGGACACAAGTCAGTGACGATTAAAATACATGGTTGAAGGAAAAATGTTTTCTTATCTCCATGGACATTAAGTTTTTGCTATGTTCGTGGACTTTCGTGCAGATCTGGGAACTGCACAAAACAGCACTAAGTCGTAATGGACGTTCTTGTTCGGCTCGATCTTGGAAGATGGTGAGAATTTGACACAAATTGCGAAACTCCCCCAGCGCCGCCGTCGTCGAGGGAAAACCTCCACAACCATCGAGTCCACATAACGTTAACCATTCCAGCCCCGTGCATGAATGACGACGTCCACCATGACTCGTATCTGGTGGCGCATGGCCAAGTCGAGCGCTTGAAACTCGCACTCGCCGAACCGGTACGCGCTCTTGTATTCTTGTATTGGTGCGCGTTCTTGTATTCGTCACGAGTCCGGTCCAGGACTTCCTCCTCATTCCTCCAAACGCATTGCAACTACGAAGACACAATAAGCTGCGGTTGCCCGAGTTCATTTTTTCGAAATATGCATTCGTTGTCGGGCGTGATCAGTTCATCGAGTGCGGGTGTTGATGAGCAGGTTGATGCGTCTTCAAGAGACCAGCCTGCTCATCAACACCTGCACTCGATGGACTGATCAAGACGCCGTCTTGTCAAGAAGAAGTTCTTGGCGTGCCTCGGCAAACGATGCAATGAGGATCCTGCCTGCTGCTGGTCAAGATCGCACATGGGGTTCAGGAAATCATTATTTTCTCCAGCCAAAACTCACGCACAAGGTAAAGTCGGTGAGGTGATCGCTACCAGATGCTCTTGCCGAAGCGGCCTGGTGTCCGAAACCTCAGTCACAGTTGGTATCAGTTGTATCGAGTCTGTGCGGCTAGGATGCCACGCAACTTGAATCTGGGTTGTGTCCCCGGTGAATATGCCATGCAGCCAGCAGCTTCTCTACCTCTCGCTACGTCGGAGATGTATGTCTCACTCGCCATCCTATTGCTGTTCGCCTATATAACCTCACTTCGCGTTTCGCCACGGCCGTCAACGTCAAAGCTCTCATTCAAGACACCGGATCCCCATGGCGAAGTTCTTCTCCATCGCAGCACTGGGTATCGCTTTCCTAAGTGCAGTCGTCAGTGCGTACGTCAACCCCGGCGCATGTTCAGGCGTCTGCGTGAACACTCACGACCCCAGCATCATCCGTCGAGCTGATGGCACCTACTTCCGCTTCTCCACTGGAGGAGGCATCGCGGTCCACTCGGCCCCGAACCTGATCGGCCCATGGGAGTACAAGGGCTCCGTTCTACCTCGCGGAACGAGCATCAAGCTCTGGGACGGCGCCATGGACGTCTGGGCACCCGACGTCCACCTCGTGGGGGACACGTACTACCTGTACTACTCGGCAGTGCGAGCTTTGGCTTTCGACGGCCACAACTTGGCCGCCATCGGTGTTGCAACGTCAAGGACGATGGATGTTGGTTCGTGGAAAGACCTTGGCTCCACGGGCATCACCAGCAACGACAAGAGCGAGTACAACGCCATCGACCCCAACTTGTTCATTGAAAACGGCAAGAACTACATGATCTTCGGCAGCTACGAGGACGGCCTGTTTCAAGTGTCGATGAACAGCCCACCGACGTCTGCCGTCGCCAATACGTACGCGAAGCTCGCGTACGATCCTGCTGGCGCTCACGCCGACGAGGGCGCCAACATGTTCAGACACGGCAACTACAACTACCTCTTCTACTCGAACGGCGTCTGCTGCGGCTTCGACACGAAGAAACCAGCGGCTGGCGCGGAGTACAAGATCAAGGTGTGCCGGTCCAAGCCCGGCGTCATGGACTTCCGCGATGCCGCCGGCAAGCTTTGTACCAAAGGAGGCGGCACCATCGTACTCGAGTCGCACGGCAACGTCTACGGACCTGGTGGTCAAGGGGTGTACGACGACCCAACCCACGGCCCCATCCTGTACTACCACTACGTCGACACGAACATCGGATACGCGGACGGCCAGAAGCAGTTCGGCTGGAACAAACTCGACTTCTCGAGCGGTTGGCCCGTTACAGCGAAGTAAAACAAGCCCCAAGCTCAAGCTGAGGTATCCGAGGACTTTTGAGTAAATACAGCATTCATGTGTTATTGTTTTCACAAGTTAAAATTATGGTACATTTCATGTCTCTTTCTTTTTAGGACTTTTGAGTAAATACTACAGCATTACGCATTATTTAAAAAAAAGAATGTTATTCTTTTCACAAGTTAATTAAGGTACATTTCTTGTCTCTTCCGCCGTCGTCGAGGGAAAACCTCCACAACCATCGAGTCCACATAACGTTAACCATTCCAGCCCCGTGCATGAATGACGACGTCCACCATGACTCGTATCTGGTGGCGCATGGCCAAGTCGAGCGCTTGAAACTCGCACTCGCCGAACCGGTACGCGCTCTTGTATTCTTGTATTGGTGCGCGTTCTTGTATTCGTCACGAGTCCGGTCCAGGACTTCCTCCTCATTCCTCCAAACGCATTGCAACTACGAAGACACAATAAGCTGCGGTTGCCCGAGTTCATTTTTTCGAAATATGCATTCGTTGTCGGGCGTGATCAGTTCATCGAGTGCGGGTGTTGATGAGCAGGTTGATGCGTCTTCAAGAGACCAGCCTGCTCATCAACACCTGCACTCGATGGACTGATCAAGACGCCGTCTTGTCAAGAAGAAGTTCTTGGCGTGCCTCGGCAAACGATGCAATGAGGATCCTGCCTGCTGCTGGTCAAGATCGCACATGGGGTTCAGGAAATCATTATTTTCTCCAGCCAAAACTCACGCACAAGGTAAAGTCGGTGAGGTGATCGCTACCAGATGCTCTTGCCGAAGCGGCCTGGTGTCCGAAACCTCAGTCACAGTTGGTATCAGTTGTATCGAGTCTGTGCGGCTAGGATGCCACGCAACTTGAATCTGGGTTGTGTCCCCGGTGAATATGCCATGCAGCCAGCAGCTTCTCTACCTCTCGCTACGTCGGAGATGTATGTCTCACTCGCCATCCTATTGCTGTTCGCCTATATAACCTCACTTCGCGTTTCGCCACGGCCGTCAACGTCAAAGCTCTCATTCAAGACACCGGATCCCCATGGCGAAGTTCTTCTCCATCGCAGCACTGGGTATCGCTTTCCTAAGTGCAGTCGTCAGTGCGTACGTCAACCCCGGCGCATGTTCAGGCGTCTGCGTGAACACTCACGACCCCAGCATCATCCGTCGAGCTGATGGCACCTACTTCCGCTTCTCCACTGGAGGAGGCATCGCGGTCCACTCGGCCCCGAACCTGATCGGCCCATGGGAGTACAAGGGCTCCGTTCTACCTCGCGGAACGAGCATCAAGCTCTGGGACGGCGCCATGGACGTCTGGGCACCCGACGTCCACCTCGTGGGGGACACGTACTACCTGTACTACTCGGCAGTGCGAGCTTTGGCTTTCGACGGCCACAACTTGGCCGCCATCGGTGTTGCAACGTCAAGGACGATGGATGTTGGTTCGTGGAAAGACCTTGGCTCCACGGGCATCACCAGCAACGACAAGAGCGAGTACAACGCCATCGACCCCAACTTGTTCATTGAAAACGGCAAGAACTACATGATCTTCGGCAGCTACGAGGACGGCCTGTTTCAAGTGTCGATGAACAGCCCACCGACGTCTGCCGTCGCCAATACGTACGCGAAGCTCGCGTACGATCCTGCTGGCGCTCACGCCGACGAGGGCGCCAACATGTTCAGACACGGCAACTACAACTACCTCTTCTACTCGAACGGCGTCTGCTGCGGCTTCGACACGAAGAAACCAGCGGCTGGCGCGGAGTACAAGATCAAGGTGTGCCGGTCCAAGCCCGGCGTCATGGACTTCCGCGATGCCGCCGGCAAGCTTTGTACCAAAGGAGGCGGCACCATCGTACTCGAGTCGCACGGCAACGTCTACGGACCTGGTGGTCAAGGGGTGTACGACGACCCAACCCGCGGCCCCATCCTGTACTACCACTACGTCGACACGAACATCGGATACGCGGACGGCCAGAAGCAGTTCGGCTGGAACAAACTCGACTTCTCGAGCGGCTGGCCCGTTACAGCGAAGTAAAACAAGCCCCAAGCTCAAGCTGAGGTATCCGAGGACTTTTGAGTAAATACAGCATTCATGTGTTATTGTTTTCACAAGTTAAAATTATGGTACATTTCATGTCTCTTTCTTTTTAGGACTTTTGAGTAAATACTACAGCATTACGCATTATTTAAAAAAAAAGAATGTTATTCTTTTCACAAGTTAATTAAGGTACATTTCTTGTCTCTTTCTGCTAGCAAACCGGGGTTGATACAGCCGTAACTGTGTTGGAATGCGACTGCGATGCCTGGGAGCTAAACTTTTGTGCTCCTTGCAGCTTCTTGAGCCACTCGCGGAGTTGCTCACTGCGTTCGCATTGGAACAAGTACAGTCGACTCAGATGGTTCACAGCCAAGCAGCAGTGCTCTGCCAGCTCTGGATGCGCTTTCGTTCCGACGTTGTCGTCGCTGCGGAGCGTCAAGTTGATTCTCCTGGACTTGCTGCTGGTAGTTCGCAGCATCGCCGCCATGGGCACCACCCGAACTTCCGTAGCTCGGGCCATGTCCACGACGTCCGAAGCCAAGGTGACGCCATAGTGGCGATAGATACGGAGCACTCCGTCGGCCAGAACGCACCAGCGAGCGCTCGTGTGGAAGCTCTCAAGAGTCGATTTCATGTTGAGGTATCCGCAGTGGGAGAACTGCTCACCGAATGGCCGAAGGTTAATATTCACGACCCAACGCGGCTTGCCGTTCACATCTTCCTCGTCCAGATCCTCGATGAACTTTGGTGCATTCCCGCCAGCATCAGCGAGCGGGAGAGGCTGGTGCTGTGCTGTCTTGGGGAAGAGCTCGACACGATCCAAGAGCTCCAATTCGGTGGTGAGGCCCGTACTCCAGCAATCCCCAGTCTCCAGCAGCCTCAGCACTGCTTGGCCAAGGAAAAACGTGTTGGGGCCGTTTTTGCTCAACAGCGTGAAGCAGAACGTGGCGTTCCCATCTGCCCCCGGGACGAACATCTTCTCCGGCCACGCGATGTCCAGCGTTTCGGCTGCTATTCCTCCGGTCGCAGAGGGTTTTCTCACGCTCGTTTCGAAGCAAAAGAGCTGCGCGTCCTCGTCGTTCCCAGCGACGACCGTCACGTACAAGAAGGGGTTGCACGAGAAGCCATTGCCCAGTCGAAGCTCTTCTAGAGATGCACAGTTGCTGCTGATGCCTAGACCGAGGGCTTCTGCCGGATTCCCAACACCCGATGGAAAGTATGCACGTACACGAAGAGCGTCAAGCGCGAAGGGTTTGAGTCGCATACGCTGCAGCCGCTCGAAGCGCTGACGGGCTTGTCGGCCTCGAAGCATGGCCTGGATGCGGATGATCGACGCCTTCTTGGTGGCAAAAGTTGTCGCATCGCGCATCATCCGCACGTAAGCGGTGAGCGCGTTGGCCAGCACTTGCCTCTGAGCCGCCAGGTGAGCCGCTCGCGCCTCGGCTGATCGTTCGTCGTACTCGCTCGTCAAGTCTGCTTGACAATGACAACATAACCACGACGAGAACGGCGCCTTGGTTTGGGCTGCTGTAGGAACCACAAAGGTGAGTCGCGTCTTCCTGTCTTCGCGCTCGTAGGCTGAAAGGTAGCAGCGCGCGTGAGCCACGACGTTGCAAGTCGCGCATTCAAGCTCTCCGCCCGTGAACTGACAATAGTCGCAGCGTGAGGCTCGCGGACAGCGCGATCCGTCGAAGAGGAAGCGCGTGGGAACGACTTTTGGTGGAGGCTCCAGCGCCGATGCCTTGACTCTCTCGTGGCACTTCTTCGTAATGAGCGCTTTCGTGGCATCAGTCAAGCTGTCCTGTCGGTACTGGCGATGAATCACCATCAGATCGCTGGTTTGACGTCGCAGCACGGAAAGCTTCGAGTCCTTGGTACCAGACACCGCGCCTGCTTGGGCGCTCATCTCGTCCAGGACAGTCTGCAGAGCCTTGCGTTGCGGGTGTCGGTACAGCGCCGTGTCCTCGAATCGCTCGAGTAACTGGGTCATTTCTCCACGCACAAAGTCGGCTTTCGCTTGAGTCTGGAACTTGCTCGCCCAATACGACGAAGAGCGTCGTGAACCATCACGCTCGGATGTTGTAGCAGGCGAGGCGAGTGACTCTGTGTCTCCCTTTCTACGTAAGCGCCCGTTGTTGAGATGCGCGAGCGTCGAGAACGGTGATGCGCTGGGAGTTGAGGCGTCGGAGCCGGCCCCATTCACCTTGACAGGGGGTAACTGAGGCAACGAGCGCATCGGTGAGTCAGCCACGCTATTCAGCAATCGCTCAGGAACTCCGGAACGCATTTAGCTGCTGCCAAACGGTCTGATCGGCGACATTCTGCTGCATCCCGAACTGAAAACTATACACACGTCGTGTTCGCAGGATGAGATGAAGCAGAGCTGCTTCATCTCATCCTGGTTGTCACAGCGCTGTTTCTCTTTTCAGCATGGTCTTGTCTTGAGCAGGTCGAAGGCTCACTTGGCAATCCTCCGTTTGGATCGCTCACGCTCGTCTCGATGCCCGCGCGGCAGGTCTCCAAGCAGAGAGATGGTATCAGGGAAGCACCGTCCTTGGGGAACCGGTGGTGGGTTTGGGGAGGCTTGATCGCTTCCGTGATGTTCATGCTCGTGGGTAATTTCCTCCTCGTCAGGAAAAGTTTTCATTCCTTGGAGCTTGCCAAGTCCAGGGTGAAAGCTAGCTTCGTGGCAATGAGTGACGTCCAAGCTGCCACCGTCAACTTCGTTCTAGTTGAGGACGATACAGACAGCAACGACAACAGCACGGACGGCCATGACACGACTACAGTGGCAAGCGATACAAGGCCGACACAACTCGATAACAGCTACAAGGATCAAGATACTGAGATACGCGCGGAAGATGAAGACAAGCACGAAGGAGAAACGGCGCCGCAAAGGCTTGTAGCACCCCCACAGAGATGGCCTCCTCTGAAAGGCTCCCACGAGGAGTGTCTCTACTTGCAGGACTATGGCCTTCTGGAACGCCTGAGCAGTCTCTCAAGCTCCTTTTGTACGACTGGCTCCAACCCCTCTCCGTACACGTTTTTCAACGTTCCTAGCGCCGAGTTTCAAGCCACCAAGCTTACGAACTTCGTACTGGACATGCGGGGCTCCCAGATCTCTCAAGACATTTCTTCCTTGGCGCAAGACGGCGGTGGCCACGATCCGAGATTCAAGTACCAGTCCAACTGGGCGTTCTGCAACTGTACTGGTCCGCAAGACACAGCGCACGGAGCACCAGATATTTGGCTGCATCTCCCTGCCAAAGACAAAGACTCAAGCCAGAACGATCCCATTTGCCAGTCTCTTCCGTCGGAGATGCCCAAAGACGTCGTATCACTGGAGCGCGCAGTGATCTTAAGTAGGAAAGACGACCACAACCCGTTTTTCCAGATCTCGGGCATCTTGAACGCGTGGATCATGATGAAAGTGTTGGGGTGGGAGAGCACATCCACGCAGCTTGTGACGCTCGATCGCGCGTTACCCTCGCCCATCGACGAGCTGCGGCAAGCGGTCCTAGCTCCTGGTCGGCCGATCGTAAGCGGCGAAGACCTTCAGAGGCGAGCGGTACATTTTGAGTCCGCTTTGTTGGCCCCAATCGAATATAAAGGGCCACTGATGAGCCACTTGGACGACGATCAGCCGTGCTATGCCAATGCCATGGTGGCCGACTTCCGAGACCAGGCGCTACGAAGCATGAATGTCGACCCTCACAAGACCGATCCGCGACGATGCCTTGTCACGGTGATCTCACGCAGACCGTACGGTGGGCGACAGATCCAGCGCGTCTGGAGGAACGAAGAGGAAGTCTTGAACCGGACTCGTGACGACTACAAGGACGCGTACAAGTTCGGCTCGTGCGAGTTTCAAGCGCTTGACTTCGTGGACATGACCATGCGCGACCAAATGCGAGTCATGGTGGACAGCGACGTCGTCATCGGCATGCACGGGGCTGGAATGGTCAATGTCATGTGGACTCGGCCGGGTACTCTGGTTGTGGAGGTTTTCCCTCGACGACGGCGACGCTGGGGGTATCGCAATCTGTGCCAGTTTCTCGGTTGCTCGTGGCAGGATTTCCGCGGTGGCCAGGATGTCTTCGTTCGCACAACCGACCCGAACGATATGGACAAGAATGTCCCCTATGAGCAGTGGAAGAGGTTCTTCGACCCACTCTTTCGCGATGCTATCGCAAAGCTGGAACAGGAAGTGGAACTGGAATATCGTGAATGAAGACTTCGAGATTCCAGTGAGAAAAGCGACACATGCTGTGCCTCGATGATGCAGAAGTACCAGAACCGCAATGAGAACGACAACCGCATAAGATATAACCAAACCACTCGAATTATTGCGATAACTTACATCAGGATTAATACAAAGTTTGCTTTGGTGGAGCAGTTGCAGTTTTTTTGTGCCAGCGTGTTCAGCATACTTCTAGGGGTTGTTATGCTACCTTGAACGTGTTGGGTATTTTAGACATTCGTGTCTAAAACGCTTTGTGAATATGAAGTGACAATGCTTGCATCTACTAAAACAGTTTTGTTGTTTTGGATGATCATAAAAAGGGCTACTTCGAAGTACTTCAAGAAAAATTTCATGACAGCCTACGAAAAATAAGCTGTATTTGAAGCCATCAAAATTACTTATAGTGAAAAACTCAGTTGAACCCGCTTGCTCACATGTCAATCATCGGACTACTAATTTGTGCGCGACAGATATTAATACGAGTGATGACCAAAATTACATTGCTGGCATTGCAACAAGCTGAATAAATGAACATTGTCGACGAGTTCGCACCTATACTACTGCAATACACGTTGTACTTTGCTGCCGTCGCATGACGCGAGGCTGACAAATGGCAGATGACCTTTTCAGGACCCTAATCTGCAATACCGAGCGTCGATGGAATGCGTATTGCAATACTTCTATGTAGTACTTTTCGAGTCTTGCAGTACAAGTAAAGTTGTCTGAGTATTGAAAAATGCTGGGCATTTGGTGCGTCGCTTGCCCGCGTCTGTCCTTGTCATCATTGCTGTCACAAAATGAGCTGACTTATTGAGGTCATGCGAGCTCGCATCCAGAACTATGGAAAAGTATCAGGCTTTATCTGTGTGTTTCAGCCAAGAAGATTCTTCCCGAAGACGTTCTCACTCGAGAAGTACAGCGAAACTCACTCAACCACAAATACAACTCCGTACACTGTACATGTATTTTTTTTTTATTTGCGTGTTGAAGAAGAATGAAAATCCATCGTTGCAGCGACTAAACGACACAGCAGTCAGTGGAGAATGATCTTGCCGGTGTTGAATCGAAGCGGAGCACAATCACGAGAGGATGCGTCTCCTCGTATTGCAACATTCGCCTGCGATTGGCCGAGAAGCGCCATCTGATGATGCACGCTGGTGTCGTCATTCGTCGCCGGACACTACGTGGCATCATCCCTTCCTGAATATTGCAGCCCTGCTAGCCTCTAAATACACCAAGCAGTGCCCGGAAGGCGCCCAAGGCCAAGCAACTCAGCACACAGTACTCGTGCGCTTCTCGCACATGTCAACTGCTTCAACTGTGATTTTCCACGCCCCTTGACAAGCCAATCAGAATCAAACCGGCGTTTTTTCGACCGGCCTTATTGACTTGTCTTTGTATGCTTTTTCACGACTGACTGCTCTCCCGCAAAAATCACGTTACGTTTCCCGAACTCGAAGATCTGACAATTTGACTATTTTTACTTCCGCCAAGAGTCCGAAAACAGGTCTCCATGGGCGTGGCACGCTTCATGGCTGAGGCCATGGTCCCCGAGGACGCCGACAACGTACAGGGCAAGTGGATCGGGCTGGGCATCGTCATCGGGTCGGCTGTGCTGTCGAACCTGGGTGTCAACGTGCAGAAGCTCTCGCACGTCCGGGTGCGTTTATACAACCGTTAAAATCCTTTATTTGATGCGCATCGAGGGGTTTTGCTAACAATTAACATGTTCTACTATCTGTTAGGAGGAGGAGAGGCCCGTATTCGAGCGCCAGACGTACTACACGCGGCCGTTATGGCTCACGGGGCTCGTCCTGGTGGTTCTGGGAGCGATTGGAGACTTTGAAGCGCTGGGGTTCGCCCCACAAGCCCTAGTGGCCGCTGTGGGCGGAGGCTTCACGGTACTGGCCAACGTCTTCTTCGCCCATCTGTGGCTGGGCCAGATCCTGACCAAGACGGACGTGCTGGGCACGCTACTCATCATCATCGGCGTCGTACTTAGTACGGTGGCTAACGAGCCGGACGAGCAGATGTCGCTGCTGGAGCTCGAGAAGCAGTTCTTCCAGCTTGGCTTCCTCATTTATCTGGGCGTCATGGTGAGGAGATCTTTGCAGGTTCTGGAGCTTCGAGGTTTCGAGCTAAAAGGGCGCTTTCTTGCTACGTGTAGACGGCCGTACTGGGCGGCATTTTTGGACAGATTGAAGCCATCCTGCGGCTCCCGAGAGCGCTGAACGAGTCCAAGTACAGGTTACTGCCGTTCATGTACGCCACGGCGTCCGGCATCTTTGGCTCCTTCTCGGTGCTGCTGGCCAAGGTAGGAGAGGAAGGAATTGTAGATCGGTGGTCAGGTTTTGACGTTACTGGGTTATTTTGTTGTTGTTGTTCATGAAGTGTGCGTCGATCCTCCTCATCTTGACGCTCAGCGGAGAAAACCAGTTCGTCTACTTCACGACGTACCTGTTCATGGGCGGCATGATGTGCACGCTGGTGCTGCAGACGGACCTGCTGAACCGCGCCATCATGACCGGAGACACGCTGAGTGTCTTCCCCATGTTCCAGTGCTTCTGGATCGGGGTGCGTAGTTTTCTGCTAGTTCCGTGCTGCCAAGGGTTGAGAAACTGACTTTGTCCTGGTGGGTTTACGTGTCTGCAGTCGAGTGTCATCGGTGGCGTCGTGTTTTACGAGAAGTACAGGCGCTTCTCGCTCTTCGACTGGATTTGCTTGCCCATCGCGCTGGCCTGTGCGTTCAAAAACTGCCTTTTCCCTTCATCGTCCTGCTGAGAAACTAACGAGTTGTTGCTGTTATTACAGTTATCATCATGGGCATTTACTTGCTGGCAAAGCACGGGGAAGGGGAAGGCGACGAGCCGGAGGATCCCGAGGCTACACCTGGCCACCGCGCACACATCACGGGGCATTTCGGCGCGCTCATGCCGCTCTCCCCGCAGGGCCATTCGTACAGCACCTTCAGCAGGAAAAGCTTCGACGAGAGGGAGAACGAGCACACACCGCTGCGGTACACGCCTTCCAACGGCCGGGTGATCGACCACAGCGGGCTCGTCACGGGGTACACCACCGGTCACACGAGTGGACATGACTATGCGCACCGGAATGGCCACCCTGTGGGCCACTGGCATGGCCAGAACGGCCGGAGGCACCACAGCGATGATCTGGAGGAGCAGCGTTTGTACAGCGGGTCTATCTAATCTAACTACCGGAGCTCCTTGGCCGCGTGGGGAGGCGGCAGGGGGTTTATGTGCATATACTAGCAAAAGAAAGAATAGAAGTAGGGTGGGGCGCTGCTGCTTCGGCAACGAAGATACCTACGTACGTGAACAAATTGAAATTGAGCATCTGTATCTGTAAAACTTCAGGATTTTTTAGGTTCTTTTCATCACGTTAGGATAGTTTTTTTATAAAAACTACTAGTAAAAAACAAATAAAAACTACTTCAAGTACATCTCCCAACAATAATTCATTCATTCCTTGAAAATCAGTAAAGCTATTCATCTTTTCGTAAAACTAGGCCGCCTTGCGCGCTTGACCCGTTGAATACTAGCCCCGCTTCGAGAACTTAGTCATCGTGCACAGTCATCCTGTGGAGCGGCGAGGACGGGGCTTTCAGGATTTCCGTGCTTGCCGTGGGCGATGCCAGTCGAGTCAGGCTTTCGTTCGGCATCAGCGCATTTCTGTATGAACCGTAGACACAAACGAGCATTAGATCCAAGCTAGAGACTGTCCAGTGCTACGAGGTGCAGTGTACGAACCGGATTGAGGGCGTCGTGGGTCGCTCTCGGCCCTTCTCCCCCGGAACATGGTCGTAAATGTCGATGATACGAATGGCTGCGTCGGCGCCAGCTACCACCATCTTGTCGTTGGCCGCTGCAAAGTCGAGCGAGAAAACGCCACGACTGAGCCCTGCGATGGTGCCTACGAGCTTGTCCTTATTGTCGTGGTTGAAGACCTTCGCCTCGTTCGAGCCGCTTCCGCCTGCTGCGATAAGCTGCTGTCCAGTCGTCGATTTGGAGAACTGCGCTGCGTACAGAAAACACGGTTCCGATCGGATAGCGCTGTGGTTCCAAGCCACTGTCGACAAGCGCTTGCCGGACCCAAAATCCCAGAGCTCCAAGGGGTTTTCCGGACGCCAGGAGCCTGTGAGAATCTCCCCGCGCAAGTTCATATCCACTGCGTCTCCTGCCACGTGAGGTCCGTAGATACCGCGCACCGAGTGGCCAACACGCAAGTCCCAGATCTGAATCGTGTTGTCCCAGCCGCCGGAGACGATGGTGTTGTCGTCCTCCGGCACAAATTTAATTGAGAACACTCGGTTCGAGTGACCGGCAGTGAGCGTGCCGTGGCCGCTGTCCATGCACGCCACCTCGGCCTTCGTGGCTTCGTCGTACACTCGAATCGCGTGGTCCTTTCCTCCAGTCGCGAACATGGCTCCGTCCTCGCGGTAGTCCAGAGCGTAGAGCTGGTTCTGGTTGTTGGAGATGGCGTTCAGACACTTGCCCGACGTGATGTGCCAATGCTCCACCGACCCGTTCGAATCTGTCCACAGCAATACATACTTCAGCAACGGAGCAGTGGATTTCTCTCTACAACAGACACTTTCACGGACTAGCAGCGAGCAGCACGTTCTTGGTCTTGGTGGTGCTCGTGAGGGGACGGAATCGAATGGCCGTACAGGGCAGTCCGAAGCCGTAGCTGCTCTGCGGCTGCATCAGCGTGTACGACAGCTTTCCGTCATGCACATTGAAGACTCGGATGGCTCCGTCGCCGCAGCCTGCAGCCAGAAGCCTCCCGTCGGGCGAAAACCTGGTACAGAAGACTTCGGACGCGCAGTCGCTGATGGTCACGCTGGGCGCCAGGCGCTTGATCGGCTCTGAGCGATTGCAATGCAAGTCATAGTAACGGAATCATAGCATACGTTAGCTGCATCATGACCAGAAGCGCGAGTATCCTGCCACCACACCTCACCTTCCATGACGTCGCTAGTCTTTGCGGGAAGATCTCGAAATGCACACGAAAGGGTGCGTCTTTTCAGGATCCTGCTTTGTTGATTGGTTAAAATTGGTTGTCAACGCCTTACCATTGGACAAAACCCTCTAGCGACGAAATTGAGGCACAAGACCAGCATGCTGCACAGCTTGATCTGCTGTAACGAGGCCAACTACGTGCTGCTGGCCCGGTATTTCCAGCCAGAGCTCACGCTGGAAGCCCGTAGGACGTACGAGGGGCAACTCGCACAGATTTGCAAGCAATTGCCCAAGCTTTGGGGCGATCGAGTCGGCAGGAAGGACGTGGACCCTGCTCAAAGCCAACTGATTGTGTGCGAGTCGCAGTTTGTGGTGGCGCGGCAGGTCGGCGAGCTGGGGCTCATGCTATCGGGCAACGAGGAGTACGACGAGCTCATTTGTACGTGGTTTTAGGCACTTGTTACAGTTTGACGAGCCACTTACAGTTGTTGGAACTTGGGCAGTGGACGAGATCATGACAGTGCTGCAGGCAGTGTTGACGACGCAGCTGGACAAGAAATTGACGGAGGCTAGTCTGCTGGCGAACTACGCCAAAGTCGTGGTGGCGCTGGACGAGATGGTGCAGCAGGGCCACTTGGAGAACGCCGACGAGGCCAGCATCGACCAGCTGATCAAGCTCAAGCCGTACCCGTCAAAGTAGACAGACGAAGGACAGCATCGAGAGGGATGAATGCAATACTTCTTCGTGTCTTCCTTTGCCTGATCATCTGCTGCAGATTCTGCACGCAGCTTGGCGTCAATTGGATGCGCTCTTTGAAGTTGTGCTGGCCCTTGATTTACCTTTCGCAGCGGGAGGAACGCAGTTGCGAGCAGTGACAGGTTGAAGCTGCTAGTCTTCACACCACCGGATTTACTGGGAATGTACGGGTAAAACTAGTCGACTGGAACCTCAATTTCCTTCCGTCCGTGGCTACAGGCTTTGATGGCTCCGCGATGGTAGCAAGGACCGATCAACCTCAGCCACACGATGACGTCGAAGAAGAGCTCTGCTTTACCAAACTACAACTTCATCTTGGTCATCTCCAGGATCTTGGAGACTGGTCTGCGAGAGAGAAGACTGCGGGAAACTGCTCTTCTGGAAGAATACATGATATTTGCTGGAGACGTGAGCCCCGACGTGCGGCTTGACAAAGAGCAAGGGTCTCATAGTACCGGTTAGGTAGACCCGTACTCGAGCCATCTACACCTTTCTCTTGGATGCTGGAGGCGACTCTGCGTTGTAGTGCATTGAGCACATATTCTTGGTCCGCTCGTAGGCAGGTCGAGAGCACCCCGGCGTAACGCAGCGCTTGCCTGCAGCACCAGCCCATACAGTCAGTGCTTATATCCAAAACACTAGCGTTTCTCAAGACGAACGCACCTCCGCCGTGCGCCCAGCAGACGCCATTCGACACTGCGATAGTCGTGCAGCAGTCAATGCTGCAGATGGTGCCGCCGCCATGGGACCAGCACACGCCTTTCGTCTTGGCGCGGTTCCGACAGCCAGCCTCTTTACATTTCACGGATCCACCTGAATGAATAGGACAAGTTGTTACTACCGCGATCTCTCCAGGTGACGTTGTTCATCAAGAGCTGCTCACCATGCTTCCAGCAGCGCCGCGCATGCTTGGCCCGGCTGCCGCAGCCTTCGACGATGCAGTACTTGCTGCCCTGTAGGAAGAACCATTCCCGTCAGTAACTCACCACGAAGCGATTCGTCACAGATCAAGGTACCTTTCGCTCCAACGGTGCGGTAGTTCTCGTCGCGTCGCGTGCTTCGTTCTCGTCTGCTTCCGCAGCGACCGGCGCCAATAAGCTACTGATGGTGTGCGCCGACACGGACGATCTTTTCCGTTTGGAAGCGGTAGGCGCTTCAACGTCATCCGATTGAGTGGATGCAGTGGCGGGTTTGCGTTTTGAGGCCTTGTCGTCGAGGATGAAGGCCAGTGAACCCTTGATCGCGCGCGGGGAGCTCGCGGTGGAGTTCTGGCCCTCGTTTTCAGTATCTTCGTGACTAACGGTGCCGCACATGGCTGAGAGCATTCCTCGCCCCCGTGTGGCTTTGCTCTTGGCTTTGGTCTCGGTGAAGACGTCGCTGTTGCTGACGCTCACTCGTCTTGTCACTGCGGATATCCACCAAGACGCAAAAGCGAAACAGAGCGAGACCGGACAAGCTCCGCTGCCGCTGCGCTCGGCTTGGCTCTCAGCAGCGCGGTAGAGACCGTGCAGGCCAACTCGCACGAACTCGCAGTTGTGGGGTGGCTGGCGATTTTGGTGGAGACGCTCGATTGAAATGAGCCTCGACTACGGCCGCACTGCGACAGCGTCGTGTCATACGGCGAGGATGAGAGGCACGGCGATCTGTACTACATCGAGCTATGCGGTTCGCAAGTTCCGATTGCATACAACGAGGTGTGTACACTCGAAAGTTTGGGAACATTTTCAGTTTCGGTATGCAGAGCAGCAGGCTTTTTGGTGACCAACAGCTCGACGTGACACTTTGACTGCCAGCCGCGCTGCAGTATCCGTTAGTAACCTGCCGGTCTCGAAGGTCTTGAGGGCTTCATCACCGCGTATTGGCTGTCGTGGCCGTCTCTAAAATCTCAGCACGGACCAGCAACCACAACCCAGCCAAACAGCTTGCCATGCAGAAACGATCGTCGCTCGCTCGAAGTGCTTGGCGCTCCAGAGGATCTCTCGAACAGTGGAACCAGTCGGCGTCTTCGTTGCGTCATTCGTGTGCGCGCTATGAGTCAGGCTGTTCAAGCAAGCAGAGGCTTGCAAGCTTGATATATTGATTGGCAGCAAGCCGCCGCCTTGCGAACCTCACAAGATTGACTTCGCATACTTACCGCTCCCGGCTCTCAAGGTGATGCTGAAGTTCATGTCCACCGTGCCAGTTCGCAAACTCAACACTCAGCGCCTTGCTTGCTCCGATCGAAGTCTGGTGCAGCGGAACTGCACTAACGCAGCTCTGGCTCCAGTCTGTAGAGGAATTTCCATATCTCAACCTTGATCACTGAGATTTTGATTTTTTTTTATGGTGATAATTGCAACTTCTCGGGTCGTGAAAGTAGTAATATTTAGTGGTATCACACCAGCTCTTCCTGGTAGAATGACTAACCGAGGTGGACTTGCAGCAGCCACCGGTAGCATAGTGGCTGCACAGTCGCAAGGACAAGGTGGTGATGAACCACCATACCATGCGGATGAATTGTGTTGAACACAGTCCTGAAAACTCCTGGCCATCTTCAGACATACTTGCTCTCGAGTATCAGATACATGGCGGCCTCCATCACGAGCAGCGGCGTCCATCTTCACGTCACTGCAACGTGAACAGCGTGGGTCTCGCTATCGACCTTCCCGCGTAACTAAATCACTCAATAGACAATGACGCTTGACAAATGCAGCTGTCAACTCTTGGTACAGCGACTTCCGTCGAATTTTAGACGCTACTTCGAAGTACAATCTACCGCAAAAGTCTGATAGATCTGGCACTAATCTCTAAATCGGTTTTGCCGGGTGCCAAGTCTTTCGGACGCTTGCGGTTGTCTTTGATTGGCCAATGATATTAGCGAATGTAGGTGAGTGGACAGCAGCGTATATTCCAAAACTAGGTGAGGCGTTTAGGCGGACATGCTGGCGCCATTCATTAGCAAAATGCCACAGCATCGCATCAAGCTTGCTCACACCATTGAGTTCAAGATCAAAACTGTCGAGGACTTCCTGTCATCCAGCGAAACACGAGTGAGCTTCTGCGAGGGACGAGCGTTTTCCCGGCCGGCGCTGCAGTACTGGGAGCACCACCTTGACGAAATGAAGCTGTCTGTTCAAGACAGAAAACGAGCCAAGAAGTTAACAGTCGGCGGCAGTGGTCGGGTTTCACCATCGGCGTGCGTTGAGGACGAACTCTGTGGCTGGATCAAGGATGAGCGCCGAGAAGAGAGACCTGTGTCTATCGACTGTATTATTGCACAGTGTGCGTCGCTACTTCCTGGTTTTATTGATGGAAAAACCGATTCCGCGAGAAGATCGTGGTGTGCCAAGTTCATGCGTCGCAACGGCCTAACGATCAGGCGCATCTCTCACTCCGGGCGCGAGAAGCACCCCAAACTGCTGGCGCTGCGCGATGCGTTTGCATGCGAGGTTACGACGGTGCTGATGGATTACTTCTTGGACGCTGCTTCGTCGACCCCACCGTCGTATGTGCTCTATAACATGGCTCAAACCGCTATCTACTGCGACGTAGGAGCCAAGACGACGGTGGACTTCGTTGGAGTGACGCGGGTGCCCGCGAATGGCGGTGGTAAGGGCAGTTATCGCTGCACAGCAGCTCTGCTTGCGTGTGCGGATGGCCGCATGCTGTCACCGCACTTCGTTTCCGCCGGGGAGCCTGACAATGATGTCCAAGACGAGGTGAACCGCTACTGTGAGCCGTGGGTTGCCACCATTTTGGTCCAGAAGAAGGCGTGGTTCGACGAACGCGTAATGCTGGAGTGGGTCGACCTAGTGTGGCAGTACGAAGTGAGCGGACCTAGCGTACTTATTTTAGACTGCCTCAAAGTGCACAAGTGCAATGCGGTGCGGCAACGTCTCGCTGAAATGGGCACGTACACACTTTACGTCCCTGCAGGCTGTACCTCTGTAGCTCAACCCCTTGACGTGGGTGTGATGGCTCCGTTCAAAAGCAGCTTACGAGCTCGTTATACCGAGCAGTACACGAACCGCCCACCCCCTCGTAAAGCCCACGAACGCCGATACGACATGTTCCAGCGCTCAATGCATGCTCTTCGGGCTGTCACCTCCGAAACAATCAGGAACTCATTCCTGAAGGCCGGTCCGTTCATTCCATTTGGGCCATCATCTAGCTCTTCTTCAGTTGTGGCGGCCACTGAAGTAGTTGTGTAGACACAATATTATGTAGCACACAATATATATGTGAACCACCTCGTTCCAAAACACGGTACGTTTAAGTTGAAGTGCGTGCTCATTGATCAGATCGTTTATATAGGCGACCGACCGCCTGCCAAATCTTTCCGAGTGCCAGATCTATCAGACTTTTGCGGTAGTCGTCGCTGCTGTCTTCAAAGCCGCCCAGGGTCTCTGGGTCTGCCGCCGGTGACGCAAGTCGTCAGCAAGGTAGATCGTGGCCTTCTGCATCAAGTGGATCTCAGATCGCATGCTGAGCCCTCACAATGTTAAGTCCACACAAGAACTCTCCGCTGGGTCCAGTGGCAGGATTGCGGTGGATCGCTGACAACCAGTCGGTGTCTATGACGGTCATAGTTGCTGGTGTGCGGTGGCTGGGTAGCCATTCCGACAGGCTGGTTGGCAAGTTTGTGACGGTGATGTGACTCTCGTCTGGCAACTTGAACACCGCAGACGGCAATGTGTCCACCGCAGCCCTGCTGAGTCGCACCTGACACTGTGACCGACCATACGCGGCCCTCGGTTCGTGACAAGATCACCTTCAGGAAGAAGGAGAAAATAATATTAGTATTTTTGATCACTGATCTCAGTGATTCAAGTGCGGATTACTATTTTCTCAAATCTCAGTGATTGAGGTTGAAATATGGAAATTCCTCCCAGTCTGTAGCTCTTGCAGGTTCTAGCAAAGCGTCTGGGCCGAGAGAATCACGCGTAACGTGGGCGCAGGGGCTAGCCGATACACAGCGCTGGGTCAACAATGAGTCAACACACAACACGGCGCTGGTGGTCGGAAAGCTGCGAGCCCCAATGCAGAAAGCTTGGAGCTCTGAACCCGCACGAGGCATCTTGCTTCTTGTTAATTATCATTGTAGTGACTGCTGCCTACTCGAACGCTGCGATTGCCTCCATGACTGCGGTCGGTTGCGACCTCGTTGACACCCACTTCTGCATCGTTTCAGCGGTCTCGGTGGTTGGAGTTGCACCTGGCTGTCGATACTGCAGCAACATGCTGTAGCATTGCATTCCGAGGACCGCGCAGCTGGCGGACGTGGACTGAAAAAGGCAACCCCGGTTTGATTACCAGCACATTCCTCTCCAACAGTGCACGTGGCGGATACGATCCCGTGAGTGGCGCGAGTGTGAGCAAGTGACGTTCGCCACGTTGCAGTGCTTGCTTGAAGAAGCGGCTTTAGTTGTTCGTGCCGCTCGAGTGCTGATCGCACATGCCACTACGCCACAGCAGGCCACGAATCCTGTGTCAAGGAAAACAGTAAGGCTTTGACAAACACATGGTGCAATACCCGGTACGCTCCAAGAAAGCACTATGACTCTTCGGTATAAGTTCTGCCAGCCCCAGTTTCTTTTGGATCCAATATGCAACGTGATCGAATACTTCAGCACACAGCACCAAGTACAAATGCCTGCATATGGGAGTCGTGCTGCCTTACACGAGTGGTTGGTATTGCTCTTGTTCGAGGTGCTTGTGAAGCTTGAAGGCAGCAGCGACGACGATGACAACAGCGGCGACGGCAGCGAAGATGCCGGCCGAGCCGAAGCCTGGCTGGTATTCCGGAAGGCCAGTGACCGCGAGTGCAGTGCTGTCAACAATAATCAAGCTTCCAAGGCCTGAGTGCACGCCAACGTGCGGGGAGTCGCCAAACCACGCAGCTTTGAGAACGATCGTGAGTTGAGTCGGGGCCCTGGTAGGCAGGTGGGACGGACGGCGCGTCTTGACCTTGTTGTACTTGGCCGGCTTGATGTTGCTGTGCGTTCTGAAGATCGAGCTCGAGACGATGCGGTGCGGCGGAGCGTTAACGTACTTGACGCATCCACCGCCCACCGACGTGAGCGAGTCGGTGGTTGGACGATGGCCTTGCCCTCGCCTGAGGTGGCGATCACCGAGTTCTTGCACACATTGGAGCCAGCATAGACTGCGGCGTCCCCACTCAAGTGGATGGTCTGGTCCACGCAGGATCCGGCCGTGGAATACGCCACCTTGCCATCTCCCGACAGAGTAGCGGAGAGCTTCTGGGTATGGAGGTCCGCCGTCTCCACGAAGATCTTGCCATCACCAGAGATAACCGAGACCAGCGAGTCCGTCGTGATTCGGTCCGTGGCCGCGATCACCGCCTTGCTGTCTCCCGACAGAGACGGTAATGGTCTCCGCTTGTATCGAAGAGGCCAGGAATTGAACGTGGCCGTCACCAGAACTAGCGATGTCAACGGCCTTGAGGGAGAAATGGTCTTGCGTCGGGGAGCCCACGAAGATGTCCGCGTCGACGCTCGAGTCGAGTTCCAGGGTGGCGTTTGGGTCTTCAGTCACCACCACACCTTCGCCCAGGACGACGCTGTCCGAGTTGGCGGCGCTGACGCTGGAGAGCAGATTCGAGTCGCTCACGGTGATCTGCGTCACCACCTCGCCGACCACGCGAGCGTCCACGTTCTTGTACTGGACCCGGACGCCTTTGTGCGCGTCGTCGACGGTCACGTCCACGAGCTCGAGCATGTCCAGCGAGCTGCTGCGCACGACCACCTTGGCCGCGACGCCGTCCGAGGCGCGGAGCGACGCGTCGTAGTCCACGAACACGTTGCCCGCCACCTGCACCTTGAGGTCGTTGAGCACGTCTCCCTCCTCGCGTTGGACGGTCCAGGTCTTCTCCATGAAAGCGCCGTTCGTGCGGGACGGCTCAGTGGAGGTGACAGAGAGCGCTCCGTCCGCGACCGTCAAAGACAGCGCCAAGACGACATCGGGTGTGAGTGGCTTGGAGGAGTGAGTGATGTGGTGGTTGTGCGGTGAATTGCGTTGTGAGTGGCGAGCGCGAACCGCAGGAAGCGAAGCTCGCAAGTTGAAGGACCTGCACTCCTACCAACATTCCCGGATCCGGTGCACGCGTCTAGCACACGCCGTCCCGCAGCTGTCCTGCCATCCCCATCGCTCGTCCAGTGCCAAGGTGTCGCCTTCGGATAGAAGGATAAAGGACTGCATTCATTACTCTGGCCTCGAGATCTACACGTACACGCGCTGTTGTGCGCCAACGAGCGGTTGGCGCTGCTCCTCGCGCGCTCGGCGGCGAGACTCGTTGAACCACCGCAGCACTAGCGCCACGAGGAACACCGCCGCCGCGAGGTAAAGGATGTTGCTCTGATCGAAGTCCACGCTGTAGCTGAACTCGTCGGCGGCGTCTTTGCGCACACCTCGCGTTTCGTGCGGCGAGGTGGCGCCTCCGGCCCCCAACGCCTTGCACCCGGACGGCTGGTACGAGCTGGACGCCGGGGCGGCGACCACGAGGCCCATGTAGTTGACGTTGTCGATCGAGCGCGGCGCTGCGCCGTAGTATGTCAAGTGGCCGCTGCCGTACACGTCGCCGGACAGCGACGCCGTCGCCTGCACGACGATACTGCCGCTGCCCAGCAGATCGACCATGACCTTGTGGCACTGCATACCGCCAGCGTCGATGGTGCCGCTTCCTCCCATCGACAGCTCCGCGTTTTGGCACGTGCCACGCGGCCCCACCGAGATGTCGCCCGGTCCGATCTTGTCGATACTCAAGTGGGTCGTCTCCAACGACGTCCCTGACGAGAGGCACATGCTGCCAGATCCCTCCAGCGTCAAGGCGAGCTCGTTCGCTGTGCCTTTCGAAGCTGCCACGACGTTGATACCCCCGGACGAGTAGGCCTTCATCGCCACGGTCTTGACCTCGAACGCCGACAAGGAGGCTTGCAGCCGTCCGCTGCCCTGCGAACTCAACACCAGTCTGTCTACCGTGACGGGCGTGGAGCACGTCGCGTAGACGTCTCCGCTGCCAACGGTTGCGAGCGTCAAGCTTGGGCCGCTCGAGACCAGCACGTCGGCGTGCACCGTCACATCCCCCGAGCCTTGATTCACCACGCGCTGCACACTCGCCTTGTGCAGCAGCACCACGTCCAGTTTGTCTGCTGTTGCCTCCAACTCGAGCACCGGGAGGCCGTCGATCTCGATCAGCTGTGCGATGACGCGGTGTGAGTGCGGCGAGGTGTCCTTGACGCTCACTCGAGCCACATCGCAGCTGCCGACACTGGCCGAGTCCTCGAACCGCAGCATCACGTCGTGGCTGCCCGTGACGGTGACAACCAACGCCTGGTCGTCGTTGCAAAGAGCATCGCCAGGAGAGCAGTGCACGGTCCAGTACGGCGTGGCGTCGGCGGAAAGCGTGCCGTTCATGCTTCGTGGAGAACTCGAGACCGTGGCAGGCCCTGAAGGCTAGAAGTGTGAGGAGCAGCTGGTGCTTTGACATCATCCCACCGTGAGTACAGTCGGATGAAGATTTGTACTCAATTTATTGATAATTCTTCAGTTGTGTAGTTTGCTTGACACATTTTCTTCAAACATACACGCGTCGCTGCGCTCCAAGCAGAGGCTGGCGCTGCTCCTCCCGTGCTCGACGGTTCGCGTTGTTGAACCAGCGCAGGACCATGGCCACGAGGAACACGATCGCAGCCAGCGGGACGAGGTTGTCCTTGTCTCGGTTCATACCGTTCCAAATGACGCCAACTGCGTTCGAATCGACGGCCACAGATGAGCTGCTCTCCGCCGAGTCGAGCTCCACACCAACGCTCCTCGGCCCAAGGGCGCCGCTCGAGAGCGTACCGTACTTCGACTTGATCGCCGGCGTCTGGTGCCGCTTGCAGGTAGCCGGGAGGTATAAGCTCTCGACTGCGACCGGATAAAACTGCTCGGGGCCTGTGCTTGAGATGGACGGAGGGGGTCGGCCGCTGAATTTCACGTGTCCATAGCCATACGCCTCGACGGCCAGCGAGTCGATAGCCTGCACAATGACTTCGCCTGTGCCCATCAGATCCACATCCACGCTGCCGCACTGCACTCCGCCGACATCCAGTCGACCAGAGCCTTGCATCGACAGTTTAGCTGCTTGGCAGGAGCCACGAGGGCCGACGGACAAGTCGCCAGAACCGACTTGTTCCACTTCAAACTGGTTAACCTCCATCCGTGCCAGCCAGCCTAAGCACGCGTCGCCCGATCCTTCCGCGATCATCGCCACACTGTCTGCATCGCCCTCCGCATTCGCGAAGACTGTAATGTCCCCAGACGCGTAGTACTCGACCACCAACTTGGACACTCGTAGCTCCGAGAAGGACGCCTGTAGCAGTCCGCTGCCCTTGGAAGTCAACGTCAAAGCGTCCACCTTCACAGTCTCCGTCGTCTCAGCAAACAAGTCCCCGCTTCCAAGCGTAGCGACTGACAGCCTCGGCCCCATAGTCGACAGCACGTAGTCCCCCACGACAAGATCACCCGATCCTTGGTTCACTAGGCGTTGCAATTGGTCTTTCTGAGGCAGCACGACCTCGACTGTCTTCCTGGACGCCGTGATGTCCAGCGTGAGGAGCTCATTCGTCACACTCAGCTGCACCATAATGTCCTTCTGGTCGTAAACGTCCCCCTTGACGACTCTCACCCTCGCAATTCCAACATCTTCGCTGTCTGGTGCTTCGTATCGGATGAAGACGTCGTGGCTCCCTCGGACGCTCACGGCGTCCACTCGTTTCGCATCGCAGGACGGACTGCTGCCAGCCTCACACTGCACCACGAGCCAACGTGGCACTCGTGACTTGGAGGCAATAGCCTCCACGCTCAAAGCCTTCGCAGACGACATAATCTCCATTGCAGAGGCTCATGCAGACACAGGGACGCACGAAAGGGAAGCTGGAAATGAGCTCCACTGATGGATACCGGTACTGTACACTCATACAGAGCCCAGACTCGCGCAAACTGGCTCGAAGGGCAACTTCTGGTTGAATGACTGCTGGTGCGAGGGCAATCGTTCGCACAGCAACTGCGAGAAAACTAGATAAAAAATCTTAATGATAAGAAAAGGAACGTGTTGCTACAGTACAAAGGAACTAAGGATACACTTCGCGCTGGATGCGAGAAAAGAAGTCGGAGAAGACGGTTCACGGCAGCAAAGCCTGGTACTTGCTGCGGATCCGGCGCTGCTGGAACTTGAAAGCGGAGAAGGCGACGAAAGCCATGGCGCCAATCGCCACCTCGAAAAGCACCAACGCGCTCATGCTCTCGGGTAATGAGGCGCTGAGATTCTGCAGCCGCATGGTGGGCTCCACGACTGGCCGCACGTGGATGTAGGGGCTGTTGTTGTTGTTGGCGGCTTCGACGGTCAGAAAGACGCCCGTGGCGGCTCGAGTCGGCGGGCTCAGAGGCTCGTACTCCGTCGAGGGAATCGCCTCGGCGGGCTTGACGCTGCTTTCCAGCACAATACCCGACGACTGCATCGACTTGGGGCGGCCATTCACGTACTTGACCGATCCAGTGAGCAGCAGCATAGTCGAAAGTCGCTCAGTAGCCTGCACCACAGCTTCACCCACGCCAAGGATGCTGACGTCCGCGTTGCTGCAAACGATTGACGCCGCGTTCACGAAGCCCTCGCCAACGAGCCGGATCTTTTCATTGCCGCACGTGCCCGACGTCGCGTACGAGACCTCTCCGCTGCCCACGATTTCCGTGGCGAGCGTCTCGACTGTCAACCTTGAGCTCTGCACGAAAACCTTACCGGTACCGGCAACAGTAGACTCGACCTTGTTGGCGACGAAGCTGTCGTCTGCAAGCACTGCAATGCGGCCCGCTCCCACCAGGGAGACCACCAGTTCTTCAGCGACCTCGAGCGTCGAGGCCTGGAACTGCACGCCACCGTCGCCCGAGACTACGACGACTACGGACTTGACGTCAAACTTGCTGCCGGCCGACGACCCGACAAAGATGTGGCCGTTACCGTGCGTGGAGAAGTGGAGCTGCGCCGTCTTGTCCTCCCCCACGACGACGTTCTCTCCAAGGACGACGTTCTGTGTAGTGGTAGCACTAAGCGACTGCAGCACGTGAGGCTTGCTCAGTAGGATTGTAGTGGTCACAAGACCCTCCACGTGCACCTGCTCGTTCTTGTAGTGCAGTCGCAGCCCACTGTCACCTCCAACGGCTCCGACGGCCACTGCGTTTAGCAATTTGGGCGAGCTGGCCCGCATCACGATCTTGGCGGCAACTTGGTCGTCTGCCAAGGAGCTGTCGACGTCCACGAAGACGTTGCCGGCCACCTGCACCTCGAGCTTGTCGAGCGTGGCAGCGGAGACCGTCCATGTCTTTTCCAGCAGGTCCGGTGCCACGGGATCCGTGGAGGCCGCAATGTCGGTGGAGGTGACGGCAGCAGAGGCCACGGTTGTCCATAGGACTAGAAGGCAGGCGGTGAGAAAGGTTGAAGAGCGCTGCATCGTCGTAAGTTGTGCGCTTGGTGGCGGTTTGGATTGTGAGCTTTTCGCTCGAGAGAGACACTTAAGGCGTTGACTTAAAGAGCGCGGTAATCGACCGCAAAGTCGACAAAACTAGTTGATTTAGTTGCAAAGTCGACACAGAATGGTAGTTTCATTATCATCATTCTGAGATGATTACTCGTACAAATTAAGAGCTTTTTCGGTGAAGTTTAACTTGTTCTTTGTAAGGAAACAAACTGCTGTTACGATCGACATCGCTTTTTCGGTCCCAGTAGCATTGGTGGACATGTGTGGACATGGGTTTAAGAGCACCGCAGACATCGGCACGAAATGTTACCGCAGCAGCAAAGGAGCCCTTCCTCTGCTCCTTTGCTGCTGCGGTAGCATTTCGGGACGATGTTGTAAGCCGAAGAGGCAACGGAATCAAAGGATCATGGCGCTGCTGCGAAAGCTGCCGCTGCTTCGCATGAGTGAGGGTTTGCGCCGCGTTTTGGCACAGGTCCGACACCTCGTTGTCGTTCGATGAAATGCAAATCCTCGCTCTGGTCTCGCTGGTCGCATCTCTTGGCTGGTGCAGCGGAGACAAGTCTCATTGTATTGATGGGGACGGACAACGGCATTATTTGTCATTGTTCCAGCAGGCCGTTGCTGCTGCTGCGCTCGAATCCACACCAATATCATGCACGCCCTGCAGTGAACGCCTTGCCGTTTGGCTCGAGCTGAAGAGCGAGTCTCTAACGGATACGGATGTTTCCAAACCGCCGGTCTCGAGCAGTCGCACAGTCGAGCGTCCCTGAGCTCATACGAGCCCCGAGCCCACCATGCCCAAGACTTTCGCCATGGTTCGCGGCTCCCGTC
Source organism: Phytophthora crassamura (assembly GCA_033557995.1). Lineage (NCBI taxonomy): Eukaryota > Oomycota > Peronosporomycetes > Peronosporales > Peronosporaceae > Phytophthora > Phytophthora crassamura. Next base: position 2,519,739 of record JAUCED010000009.1, on the reverse strand, counting down.
CACGTCTGCTGGAGTCGGCAGCGCTGGTGCTGCTGCTGCTGGGCGCCATAACCATGGTGGCACGAGTCGTGACTCTTTCGCCCGACGCGAGCGGCTCCGTTACTGTCGAGAACCAAGTCCTGCGTCGTAGGGATACCCAACAATGGAAAGGCCTAGCTGAGCAGCGGACGCGTGCACCGCATATGTACGTCGATAATATGGAGGCCAAGCAGAAGTGCTACATGCAGCGGGATGTCGGCCTCATCCCCGCAGTTCGAGAAGCGGGCAAGGACTTCTGTGCTACGGGTGGCTGGGATAAGGAGAAGCAGCGGCCTGTGCACCCCACGAAGGCCACGAAGGTGTCGACGTTTAAAGTACCTGGAGGCATCCGATGCGCCACCTTCCAGAACCTCATGCTCGATCTAACAGACGTGACGATCAACTCGCCCATCGCGAAAATGGCGGACGATGGAGGCAAGCACGACCCGAGATTTAACTTCAATCCGAAGCTGATTAACTGCGCGTGCGATGAACTAGCCGAGTACTTCCGTAGCCTGCCTGGTAACCAGATTCGAGGAGAGCAGCTCTGGCATCCGTCGCTGATGCTGTTTCCTGACAGCGGCATCCCCTCGACATCCATCTGCTCGCCAGGGCCGTCTCGAAGCACCAGTCGTTCGGCGTGGGATTTCGTCTCCAGTCCTACAACTCCGCCCAATAATACCCAGGCCGTGGTTTTTGAAGACCCCGTGGTGCTCATTGCACGCCGCGACGACCACAACCCGTTCTTCCAAATCTCATACGCCTTGAACTCGTGGATCATGCTCCAGGCGCTTGGCTGGGACGTCATGAAGACTCGTGTGATCCACTTCGACGGTGGCTACCCGTCGCCGATCGACGCCTTGCACCAGGGACTGCTGGCCCCCAACCACGAGATCATCGAAGGCTCGTCGCTCAAGGGCAAGCGCGTGCACTTCCGCGGCGACGTGCTGCTAGCGCCCTACGAGCTGTCCGGCCCCATGATGCAGCACCTGGACGATGACGAGCCGTGCTACGAGTCGGAGCTGTTTAAAACATTCCGAGCGCAGTCGCTTTTGACGCTAAACGTGACCCCGGAGATCGAGCGCGAGATCGGAGTGACTACCGTTCGACCGATGATCGTGACGGTGATCACGCGTCGACCGTACGGAGGACGAGTGCTTCAGCGCGTGTGGCTGAATGAAGACGAAGTCATGGCCAACATGCGCGTTGAGTACAAGGGCTTGAACGTCGAGTTTCGCTCCGTGGAATACGTGAACCTGACGTTGACGGAGCAGATGACGACGACCATCGAGAGCGACATGATCATTAGCATGCACGGTGCTGGCCTCGTGAACGTCCTGTGGGCACGCCCAATGACGACCATCGTGGAGATCTTCCCGAAGGAGCGGTTCCGCTGGGGGTACCGAAACCTGTGCCAATTCGTCGGCTGTGACTGGCATCAGTTCCGCGGGGGCGAGGATGTTGGCGAGAACCCGATCCCGAACACGAAGAGCAAGTCCATTCCTTACAAAGAGTGGATGGCCTTTTTCGTGCCGCTGTTCAAGAGAAGCTATGCTGCATTCGAGAAGCAGCAGGCGGTTCTTCAAGAAGAATTATCGTACAACTAGGATAGAATTCAGTCGATTGAACCCTGTATTCCATCAACTACGCGCTTGAAAGTCTCTTTTGTTACATTTGTTCAAAGTAGGGTCGTTCGTCACCGCAAACCGACGCGTTCGTCCTTCATAGGGACGGCACCTTGCTTCAGACTCGTGACATCTACGGTACAGCTTTCTCCTGCTGGCAAATCTCGTTGTCTCCAAAACGCTTCTTCTCCTTCAAGCAGCAGTCAGTAAAGCCTGTGAAGTTGCAGTGAAGATGCAGTACAAAATGGTGTCTTGAACACAACTCGCCTTTTGGAATCGGAGACTTTAGAATTTAGAATCGGAGACTTTAGAATTTAGAATCGGAGACTTTCGTGGCATCGTCCTTTAGTCGTTTCGCTGCCCAATCAGAGGCCGCCACACCAGGTGGCCAGGTTCTCTTCCGAGCAGTTCCTGTCGGGGTCACTCGCTCGCCCGCCGCCATTCCGTCGCTCTCTCCGCCCCCCGCCATGCCCAAGCAGGCCGACGCGGCGTCCACCACGGCCGTGTCCGTTTCCCCGGCCGGTACCTTCTGCGGCGCGCGCCGACGGCTTCTACAGTCGCTGGCGCTCGTGCTGCTGCTATTAGGCGCTCTATCCATGGTGGCTCGCGTCGTGGATCTATCGGCCGCCACGACCGGCTTCAGCACCAGCAGCAAGAGCCAGGCGCCGCTCTCTGTACGCGGGCCCGTCCGCCACAGCGGCTTCCAGCAGGACTCGCAGCAGGAGCCGCAAGAAGCAGCCAAGGCCACGGCCGAAGCTGCGCGTGGCGGCTCGGCCAAGACCACTGCGACCAACACTCCTACTTCCGCTGCCGTGATGCAGCAGACGGTGGAGCAACTCAAGCTGCAGGAACAACTCAAGGCGCGCGTGGTGCAGCGTACCAAGCCTCCGCACGACTACAGCAGCCACGAGACCAAGGCCAAGTGTTACGCACAGCGTGACGTCGGCATCATCACCGCCGTCCAACAAGCGGCGCGCAATTTCTGCGCCGACGGCGGCTGGATGGCCGATAAGCTGGCCCCAGTCGGACCCGACAAGGCCACCAAGGTGTCCATGTTCCGCGTTGGCGGCGGCATCCGCGCCGCCACCTTCCAGAACCTCATGCTGGACTTTGTAGGCGTCAAGATCCACGCGCCTATTAAGAGCATGGCCGAGGACGGCGGCAAGCACGACCCGCGGTTCAATTTCAACCCGAGACTGGTCAATTGTGCCTGTACGGAGCTGGCCAACCACTTCCGCAAGCTGCCTGGTGACAAGGAGCGCAAGGGCGAGCAGATCTGGCAGCCGTCGCTCATGTCGCTCCCTGACGACGGCATCCCCATGACGACCATCTGCTCCCCAAGGCGGCCCGAGAACAACAAGCGCTCGGCCTGGGATTTCGTCAAGAACCCCACCCAGGCGCCGGACAAGAACGAGACCATCGTGTTCGAGGACCCCGTGGTGCTCATTGCGCGTCGTGACGACCACAACCCGTTCTTCCAGATCTCGTACGCCTTGAACTCGTGGATCATGCTCAAAGCTCTGGGCTGGGACGTCTCCAAGACCCGCGTCATTCACCTGGACGGCGGCTACCCGTCGCCGATCGACGCGCTGCATCACGGACTGCTGGCGCCCAACCACGAGATCATCGAAGGCTCGTCGCTCATGGGCAAGCGCGTGCACTTCCGCGGCGACGTGCTGCTAGCGCCTTACGAGCTGTCCGGCCCCATGATGCAGCACCTGGACGATGACGAGCCGTGCTACGAGTCGGAGCTGTTTAAAACATTCCGAGCGCAGTCGCTTTTGACGCTAAACGTGACCCCGGAGATCGAGCGCGAGATCGGAGTGACTTCCGTTCGCCCGATGATCGTGACGGTGATCACGCGTCGACCGTACGGAGGGCGAGTGCTTCAACGCGTGTGGCTGAATGAAGACGAAGTCATGGCCAACATGCGCGTTGAGTACAAGGGCTTGAACGTCGAGTTCCGATCCATCGACTACGTGAACCTCACGCTAGCGGAGCAGATGACGACGACCATCGAGAGCGACATGATCATTAGCATGCACGGCGCTGGCCTCGTGAACGTCATTTGGGCGCGGCCGATGACGACCATCGTCGAGATCTTCCCCAAGGAGCGGTTCCGCTGGGGTTACCGCAACATGTGCCAGTTCGTGGGCTGCGACTGGCACGAATTCCGCGGTGGAGAGGATATCGGCGAGAATCCCGTCCCGAACACCAAGAATAAGCGCATTCCTTACGACGAGTGGATGGCCTTCTTCCATCCGCTTTTCCGAAAAACCTACGGCGCGTTCGAGGAGCAGCAGGCAGTGTTACGTCGCGACGCCTAGGACGTTGAAGACAACTTTTTGTTCGAGCCGTATCCTGCCTCAAGACTTGGGAGAAATGCAGCTGGAACTAGGAGGCGAATGACTCAGGCGACGGCCCTTTAGAGATGGAAGCAATGCAGAACAAAACGCGTAACCTCACGCGAGCAAAGGAGCAGAGCCCATGGTAAGATTATACACGTTGAAAGTGGGGAATATGGTTCGCTTTCGCCTTGAAGCGCTGGCGTCCGTCCGCATGTGTGTACAAGTAAAATTCTCGAACTTGTTGAATCCTAAATGGATTTTTTCATTGATTGATTCCTCTGTTTTATTTAGTTCGGATTCTCGAGTACTCGCGATGCGGAGTTAAAGTGTTCAAAATGAAAAAAGCAAGTTTTCTGAATTGGGTGGCAGCAAGTCTGGGTCTGCCTCAAAAATCGGCGATGGCATGAAGGTCTCTGGGAATTAGCAGTGGTGGCCGTGCCACTGAGCGTTGTTGATGCTGTGCACGTGGGAAATGTACTGCTTCTCCTCGAAGTGGAGCGTGCAGAGGTGGTCGGTGCGCTCGTAGGCCGGGCGTGCGCAGCCCTCCATCGCGCAGCGCTTGCCGCCGCCGTGGGCCCAGCAGACACCGTTTGAGACGGAGATGGTTGTGCACCCACGGAAGGAGCACAGAGTGCCGCCACCGTGCGACCAGCAGACGCCCTTTGTCTTGGCGCGGTTCGCGCAGTCCGGGACTTTGCACTTGACGGAGCCACCGTGGCGCCAGCAGCGACGTGCGTGCTTGGCTCGACTTGTGCAGCCTTCGACCATGCAGTACTTGCTGCCCTTCTTGACGATGGTGCCGTTCACGACCACGATTCCAGCCTTGCCGGAGACTTTCGTGCTGCCATTGGACACGCTGGGATTTTGCAGACGACGGCGCTTTGCCATCTTGGAAGGACCCGATGGAGGTGCCAGGACGGGGGCGAACGTCTTGGTGGACGTTCCTCGCTGCGGAGAAGTCCACGGGAACGACGGCAGCAACGCTGGCTTCGCGATGGCCGTGTCGCTTGAGAGGATAAAGTCGAGAGAGCACTTGTTGACCGACTTGGACTGCTGGATCGGCTTGAGGCCGAGAAGCTGCGGCATTTCGACGAAACTGGGCTGGGACAGCGGCAGGAACGTGCGGAAGGACATCATGGTGTGTGATGTAGGGGGGGTACTCTTGGGGGAGAGTGGGGAAATTGAGGTGTGGGACTTCTGGGGCGGAGACTCGCGCGTTCACCGAGAGCTTCGTGTCCCTTTGGAAGGTTACCATCGCGTTAGTGCCTGTCCTGTGGCCGAAGGGACTCAAAAGGCGTTGCCGGCAGCGGAATATTCCACTTGACGTGCGTCATCCGTTGCTGGCGTCCTGTTTGCCGTCGCCTGGCCCTGGTGGCGCCAGGGGGTCAGCACCGCAGCAACCGCGTACTGCCGCTGAGGGCAGGACAGGGTGGAGAACCAAGAACCGCTCGCAGTGAGGTATCCCGCCTGAAGCCTCGGCTGGACACAACAAGCGAGTGCTTTCGAGGTTTCTACAGTGGTGGACACGTTCCTTTTCAGCGTGGATGCCACCTCAAAGCCATCTCCCTCTCCATGGCAATCGCTTGGCCCGCAGCGACGCGGTGCATGAGCCCTTCCTCCCTTTCAGCGCAAGCAGTTTCTGACGCGTCGGCTTCTGGGCCTTTAGACCGTTTTTAACAGGCGAACAGGCCAGGATGTCGGTAGTTTATGCGGGTTGCTCCAGGGCGGACCAGGTTGCACCGACATGGTGGTTGGAGCGCTGCAGTACATGCACGTCCTTTCAGCTACTTTGCGCACGAAGGGGCACGAAACTGAACTTGAAGTGGCAAGTTGAAGTCAAGTACCACTCTTGCCGTCGAATCGTATACGTGTCGAGTGAGGTGTTGGAAGACCGTGCAAGCAGCACCCTAACGATCTCAGCGCTGCATTCACCTCGGATCCACTACCCATGGCGCTTTTTCACGCGGTGCAAAGCGGGTGTGCTGTTGATTCTAAGGCAAGTGCATTCCTTCTGCTGGGTTTTTCACTGTTTGGAGACGTGTGGAACGTGCTTTTGATTGAATGGGGTACACTTGCCCCTTTCTGCTGTTCCTCACATGTACCTCCATCTCTCCAGTCGAAAACGAAGAATACCGCACCGTCGACAAAAGGTCATGCACGAAAGCAGAAAGCTCGAGTCGCGTGAGTCACCTTCATAAATTATGTGGTCTGCGCTCATTCCATGCAGGAATGGCTTCGGTATCAGCTGACTAACAAACGCGGATGAAGAATGAATAAGCTCCCATACTCGCATGAAAACTACAAACTCGCTAAGGTCCCGATAAAACACAGCGAACATCGCAGCATCCACCGCGATTGTAGCGATTGTTTCAAGCACCAGATCGGTTGAGGATGCAGATCGGGGACACGAGTTGCGTTCCGGGTGCTTTACAACAGTTCAAGCCGTTGGATTTTTCCCAAGAAACGATCTTTTTGGTCGAGGCTTCAGTAGAGGCTTTCCTGTGGATGTGAGCCCTCAACTGAGCCGCTGATTTCATCGAGGCGCTGCTGACCTTTCCTCACAGCACACTGACAGCAGTTTCTGACGCGCCGACTAGTGAGGCGAGCTCGATGGTCGTTATTCAAGGGCGGACCAGACAGGCCGCCCGAAGTTCAGTTTGCGCCTTTTCGAGCGATGGAGATTGCACGCTCGACACCAAGCACCAACGCTGCGAGCTCAAGTGTCCCAGTCGTGCAATTGTTCATCGCTTCGCAAGCTCGAAAAATCCTGGGAACGCCTTCGGGCGGCGAGCAGCGCGGCAACGGCTTCGCCCCAGGCAGCGTCTTCGTGTGCGCGGTTTCGCATGAGGAAGGAATCTACGCGTGGTCGGTATGCGACGACAACGAGCGCTCTGCTGCGTTATGTGCACCCGTGGGCGCCTGTCGACGATATCTCCAGTCGACAATCGAAGACGGGCTTGAACAACGAAGCGGCACAAGGAGAAGAAAACTGAACGCGTCTGACAAGCATATCACGTTCCAAGTATGAGTTCTGCCCAGATCTCATAATGGCTCGCTGCAGGACCACCAGCAGATGGCTGCGTTGCCAGCGACATTGTTTGGTCGACGCTAAAGAAAGCGAAGGATATCGCGTGCTGTGGATGTAGAACGCAAGCATTGCCTTTCCAACGATGAAGAACGCTCTGGAACATCCTCGGCACCAGGGTGCCACTGTTGGCATGCAAGCACTGCGTTGCCTTGATCCAATCGGTTATTGATGTGGCAGCAGAGAGATCGAGTTGGTGGCGGCGCTGGTACTTCGACTTGACTCGAAAGATTGCGTGGCACATGACGAGCTGCTTCTGGAAGGACGGAATTCTCTCAGACCGATTGCCGTTTTACGATCCAGAGCCCGCAAACCGCCGAGCTTGCTTGTCAATCCAGAAATCATCGAAAACGAGTGCTGTGCCTTTCACCTCAGAGAAAAATCGGTGGACCTGTTGCATTGCTTACACTTTTTTTCGAAGTACACAGACTCAGCTGAAGATTCAATATCGTGTGGCAAGTAAGGTACGCTGGGATTCGGTACATGCGTCTAATTTGTCATCAATGATGTCTTCGTATAGCGATGCGCATGAGCTTGAACTCGACTTTCATCAGTACAGCTCCACAGATGAATCTGCTGAGGGTTCACTTCCGACGATAATACTGACGAGAAAGGAATCTACTACGTAGTATCCTTTATCAATAGCGGGGTTCAGGACCTGGTCTCAGTCGCGACCCAACGGAGACAGACATAACCGCGGTTACTAGCCTCACAATTGGTCAAATAAACGTGTTATTAGACTTCGAGTCCAACGCGCATCTATTGGCTCAAATGGTGCTACAGCTGGGAGAGGGCGGGAAGCCGAATGTCGAGCACAAACCAAGCGTCCGTCCAGCACAAGCCACAGGAGCGACCAACATGGCGGAAGAGGCGCGGATGAACGCTGAGCTAGAGGAATCCGTTCAAAGAACGTACGAGAAGGCATCGGACATCCGCCCAGCCCACACGTCAAGGGCTTACAAGGGGAAGCAGTGCGAGTTCAAGAAGTGGTGTAGTGATAAGGGCTCCGCGTTTAGTGATCTGACACGGTTCACCGTCACAGGACCAAAACTCCATCTATTTCTTGAGGAGTGTGTGATTGGAAGAGATAAACGACGCAAGGGCCAAGAGAGACCAGAAAAGATTGGCAGAGCTACTGTCAATAGCTATGTGGCCGCTATGGTTGATTTGTGGCGTCAACAGCAGCGGCTAAAGATCAACAATCACCCGTCTCTACGCGACGGAGCTGTTTCTGCATTGCTAAAGATCACTGACTACGAGGAAAATGACCGACGCCGGAAGCATTTTGATGACCGTGGTGCTAACACAATGCTAGACGGATACACGACAGAGCAAATTCAAAAAAAAACTCGCTTCTTCTGGATGGCATCTCGAGAACCAGGTACAAGTTTAAGGAATCTCCTCGCATTTTTGCTATCACACTATGCATTGATGCGGGGGGGTCTGAACGCAGAATGGAACTGGCTGATCTACATTCCATTCAATTGGAAAACGAAGGATACACGTCGTGTCGAGCCTTAGTGATGATGAGGCAAGGAAAAACCAACCAAGTTTGTCGAGTTGAAGTGGGGGCTACAATGCGCAACAAGTGTGCTCAGATATGCCCACATGGGCTACTCGGATTCTATCTCTTTTGGCGTTGGCATGTGGAATTGGAGCCGTTCCCTGACTTCACCACGTCTGCAAAATGGTATCCAGTGAAGCTACTTAAAACGGGGAAGGATCCCACCAAAGAGATGTCGTACAAAGTTCATCGGGATGCTATTGCTGGCGCATTGGACCACATCGGCTTACGAAGCCGCGCAAAGACTCATGTTGGTCGGGGTTCTGGTGCCAGAATGGCAGATTTGGGTGGCGCAAGTGAAGCTCAAATTCGGCGACTGGGGCGTTGGAACAATCAAGCTATGGAAAAATGCTACCTCACTTCACTCCCCCGCGAAGCAATCCGCACGTTAGCAGGTTTTGAGCCCACCCGAGGTGTTTTTTTTCTGGATCGTGCCACTATAGAGCCTCCTGAAAGTTTGCAGCAGCTTGTTTTCCCCGCCGTCGAGGAATGGCAAGCTAAGATGACCAGCGGCGCATGCGAACAATCGATTGCAGGAGGTGGTTTCTCGAGCTCCTGCAGTACTTGCGTGTAGTCCTTCTTCAAGATGCTGTTGTTCTGCAAGAAGAGATGCCGTTTCATCCGATTTGGAAACATCCCATTTTCCAGTCTGACGAATATAGCAAATTCAAGGGATATCAGCACGAGGCGCTGCGGAACGTTGTCGACCCGATTGAGCAGCAGCTGGAAAAGCAATGCCGTTGTTGAAGTCGAAGATCGATAGCGTGCATCACGATCTCAAAACCTCCGTCGCAGGCGTTCAAACGCAAATTGAATCCATTGATGGAAACCTGGCTGATATTTTAAAGGTACTTGCCCCTTTCAGTAATGGATCGGCACTTCTGCAAGTCAAGATTGGTGATGGCTCCGACACAGCAACACCAACACCTGCAGTATCTGCGTCTTCAACCGCAGAGGGTCTTGCAAGTCCAGTGGTTCACACAGGAATCCCAACATACAAAATGAGTCGTGGTATTCAGACCGTCCCCGAGTTGTGGAACGAATGGGAACATGGACTATCTGGAGGTTTGGCCGTGAAGCTCTTGGAAAAGCAGTTCGGAACGAAGTGGTGTAGCAGTCTCGAGAGAAGATTCTTTAACCGCCGCCGCAAATTATCGACGTTATCACGAAGAAGACAGATTCGATCTGCGAGGTCGAGTCAGTTGACAGAGCTTGCGCGTTGGAGAAAGCTGTTGACAATTTGGAGGAGATACGACGAAGCCGTCGTAAAACGCTGAACTGTTTATCACTCAACGCTGCCGAAGTAGAGCGGGATCTTGGTCTTAAGCCTACGCAAGACTCCAGTCTTCTAGCGGGATGGTAGCGGACAATCGAAGTCACGATCTATCCTGGGTTCATAATAACTTGTCCTGTTTATGAATAACTCGTTCTTTGGTTCAGAATAACTCGTCCTGTTTCCGAATAAATCGTTCTTTGGTTCAGAATAACTCGACCTGTTTCCGAATAACTCGTTCATTGGTTCAGAATAACTCGTTCTCTTGAACAGATTGACTCGTTCTTTGGTTCAGAATAACTCGTTCTCTTGAACAGATTGACTCGTTCTGTTTCACAATAACTCGTCCTGTCCGAAAATATGATGGTCGGATACAAAAAAATCGGACTGGCGGTTGATTGGTCGGGCTGCCTTATTCCCCTTCTTCCCTCCAGGGGTTCCGCGGGGTTCCGGCGGAGATCGGATGGAGAAGCGCGCGTGTGTGCAGGTATCCGTGAAGGAGAAGATCAGACTACTCAGGATTTGGAAGGCACATCCAGAGTGGAGCTCTAACGATGCTCCTCGTGAGTTAAGTGCGAAGAAATAGACTGTTCAGGGCTGGCGCAACAAATACTGGGACCGTCTGGATAGCATTGAGGACACTGGAGACCGTATGCGAGAAAAAGGTGGCGGTCGAAAGTACCGGTTTGCTCCATATGAAGAGCGAGTGATCGAGTACGAGAGGGAGGCGAACACGGAGGAGACGGCAACAAGGAACACGAACTTGAGTGGAGGAGGTACTGACGGCAGAGATAAAGAAGACAGTGGAGAGGAGCGTAATTTTGGAGAGTGGAGATGAAGGTGACAGTCGAGAAAGTGGAGAGGACAGTGGAGACCGTCCGTTCAAGGACTCCGAGAAGGGCAAGTACGACGCCGACTACCAGGCCGAGGACCACAGCGTGATTCAGGGCCCGGCTTCCCCAATCACCATCGGCGGCCCACACTTCATCGGCGAGAAGCGCAAGTCACGCCATGCACAAGCAGGCTGAACTCCAGCGACGAAGACGACAGTGAGGAAGGTGACGTTGGAGAAGAAGGTGACGTTGGAGAAGAAGGTGACGTTGGAGAAGAAGGTGACAGTGGATAAGGAGGTGACAGTGGAGAAGAAAGCGTGTGGTCGGATGCCAGCGTTACTGTGCGGAATCTCGCGAGATCAAAGCTCCGTCGTTTTCACGCATGGGCCTAAGAAAACGACGCTCGAAGAATGTCGCCTCGCTCGTCTGGACCGATCTGTCCGACCCCGGCAAGACGCACACCATCCACGTGTTTCCTGATGATGTAGACAGTCTGTTGCCTGGCGTCAAACTCACCGAAACCGCACTGGACTATGTCATCTATCGGCACATGGCCCGGGAACGAGGAAAGATTTATAGCTGCGCTAATATATTGTATCAACAGATCGAGAGCGCGAAATTCGAGCGAAACACCCGCAAGAAACGCATACTTTTCGATGAGCTCAGTGGAAAAGTTGACTGGGGTGCATATCCTTGTGTTCTTCTTCCAGTGTCAGGCCTGATCACTGGGGTTTGCTAGTGGTCGAAAACCCAATGCAACCCGGCCCCATGAAGATGTACCACGTGAATTCCTTGCGAGGCGCGCACGATCCCAGTTACGCATTCGATACTGTGAAATGGTTCCTCGACAAAGAGCGTGAAAAGACTGCGTTGAGTCCCTGCGAATGGAGTTCTTTCGCATACAACACGAAACCTCAGCAGACGAATGCTGTTGATTGCGGAATTTACGTTCTTCACTACATGCAAGCCATTTCCGACAATGTACTCAAGTTGAATCCCGATACACTGGTGCTGGAGCAAAAAATGGAGGAGTGGACGCATGGGGGGTTCAACGCTTCGAGTGCAGCAGCCTATCGCCACCAGTTGCGCAAGACTATCGCCGATGCGAGTCAGTAATCTGCTGTAGTCGAGTTAAAATGAACCAGGAGATCAGTTCGAGTTAATCTGAATCAGGTCGAGTTAATCTGAATCAGGTCGGGTTAATCTGAATCAAGATGGAAGAGTAGGTACCTGTAGTCGGGTTGGCAGTCAGCTGCAACCCGTAAGCCGACTAGGTGCGCAGTGTGTTGGTGGCTTGCAGCGAATCGAGGCGCCCTCCTCTGCGACTCTTGCCGTTTTGTTCGATCAATGTAATTGGCTAAAACACCTACGGACAGTTATTGATGTCCGGTCTTCGCTGCATACAAATCCAGCAGAGACCTGTCCAGGACCCTAACAGCGGATGGGGTGATAACTATTCATTATTAATAGCGGGGTCCAGGACCTAGTCTCAGTCGCGACCCAACGGAGACAGACATAACCGCGGTTACTAGCCTCACAATTGGTTAAATAAACGTGTTATTAGACTTCGAGTCCAACGCGCATCTATTGGCTCAAATGGTGCTACAGCTGGGAGAGGGCGGGAAGCCGAATGTCGAGCACAAACCAAGCGTCCGTCCAGCACAAGCCACAGGAGCGACCAACATGGCGGAAGAGGCGCGGATGAACGCTGAGCTAGAGGAATCCGTTCAAAGAACGTACGAGAAGGCATCGGACATCCGCCCAGCCCACACGTCAAGGGCTTACAAGGGGAAGCAGTGCGCGTTCAAGAAGTGGTGTAGTGATAAGGGCTCCGCGTTTAGTGATCTGACACGGTTCACCGTCACAGGACCAAAACTCCATCTATTTCTTGAGGAGTGTGTGATTGGAAGAGATAAACGACGCAAGGGCCAAGAGAGAACAGAAAAGATTGGCAGAGCTACCGTCAATAGCTATGTGGCCGCTATGGTTGATTTGTGGCGTCAACAGCAGCGGCTAAAGATCAACAATCACCCCTCTCTACGCGACGGAGCTGTTTCTGCATTGCTAAAGATCACTGACTACGAGGAAAATGACCGACGCCGGAAGCATTTTGATGACCGTGGTGCTAACACAATGCTAGACGGATACACGACAGAGCAAATTCAAAAAAAAACTCGCTTCTTCTGGATGGCATCTCGAGAACCAGGTACAAGTTTAAGGAATCTCCTCGCATTTTTGCTATCACACTATGCATTGATGCGGGGGGGTCTGAACGCAGAATGGAACTGGCTGATCTACATTCCATTCAATTGGAAAACGAAGGATACACGTCGTGTCGAGCCTTAGTGATGATGAGGCAAGGAAAAACCAACCAAGTTTGTCGAGTTGAAGTGGGGGCTACAATGCGCAACAAGTGTGCTCAGATATGCCCACATGGGCTACTCGGATTCTATCTCTTTTGGCGTTGGCATGTGGAATTGGAGCCGTTCCCTGACTTCACCACGTCTGCAAAATGGTATCCAGTGAAGCTACTTAAAACGGGGAAGGATCCCACCAAAGAGATGTCGTACAAAGTTCATCGGGATGCTATTGCTGGCGCATTGGACCACATCGGCTTACGAAGCCGCGCAAAGACTCATGTTGGTCGGGGTTCTGGTGCCAGAATGGCAGATTTGGGTGGCGCAAGTGAAGCTCAAATTCGGCGACTGGGGCGTTGGAACAATCAAGCTATGGAAAAATGCTACCTCACTTCACTCCCCCGCGAAGCAATCCGCACGTTAGCAGGTTTTGAGCCCACCCGAGGTGTTTTTTTTCTGGATCGTGCCACTATAGAGCCTCCTGAAAGTTTGCAGCAGCTTGTTTTCCCCGCCGTCGAGGAATGGCAAGCTAAGATGACCAGCGGCGCATGCGAACAATCGATTGCAGGAGGTGGTTTCTCGAGCTCCTGCAGTACTTGCGTGTAGTCCTTCTTCAAGATGCTGTTGTTCTGCAAGAAGAGATGCCGTTTCATCCGATTTGGAAACATCCCATTTTCCAGTCTGACGAATATAGCAAATTCAAGGGATATCAGCACGAGGCGCTGCGGAACGTTGTCGACCCGATTGAGCAGCAGCTGGAAAAGCAATGCCGTTGTTGAAGTCGAAGATCGATAGCGTGCATCACGATCTCAAAACCTCCGTCGCAGGCGTTCAAACGCAAATTGAATCCATTGATGGAAACCTGGCTGATATTTTAAAGGTACTTGCCCCTTTCAGTAATGGATCGGCACTTCTGCAAGTCAAGATTGGTGATGGCTCCGACACAGCAACACCAACACCTGCAGTATCTGCGTCTTCAACCGCAGAGGGTCTTGCAAGTCCAGTGGTTCACACAGGAATCCCAACATACAAAATGAGTCGTGGTATTCAGACCGTCCCCGAGTTGTGGAACGAATGGGAACATGGACTATCTGGAGGTTTGGCCGTGAAGCTCTTGGAAAAGCAGTTCGGAACGAAGTGGTGTAGCAGTCTCGAGAGAAGATTCTTTAACCGCCGCCGCAAATTATCGACGTTATCACGAAGAAGACAGATTCGATCTGCGAGGTCGAGTCAGTTGACAGAGCTTGCGCGTTGGAGAAAGCTGTTGACAATTTGGAGGAGATACGACGAAGCCGTCGTAAAACGCTGAACTGTTTATCACTCAACGCTGCCGAAGTAGAGCGGGATCTTGGTCTTAAGCCTACGCAAGACTCCAGTCTTCTAGCGGGATGGTAGCGGACAATCGAAGTCACGATCTATCCTGGGTTCATAATAACTTGTCCTGTTTATGAATAACTCGTTCTTTGGTTCAGAATAACTCGTCCTGTTTCCGAATAAATCGTTCTTTGGTTCAGAATAACTCGACCTGTTTCCGAATAACTCGTTCATTGGTTCAGAATAACTCGTTCTCTTGAACAGATTGACTCGTTCTGTTTCACAATAACTCGTTCTCTTGAACAGATTGACTCGTTCTGTTTCACAATAACTCGTCCTGTCCGAAAATATGATGGTCGGATACAAAAAATCGGACTGGCGGTTGATTGGTCGGGCTGCCTTATTCCCCTTCTTCCCTCCAGGGGTTCCGCGGGGTTCCGGCGGAGATCGGATGGAGAAGCGCGCGTGTGTGCAGGTATCCGTGAAGGAGAAGATCAGACTACTCAGGATTTGGAAGGCACATCCAGAGTGGAGCTCTAACGATGTTCCTCGTGAGTTAATGCGAAGAAATAGACTGTTCAGGGCTGGCGCAACAAATACTGGGACCGTCTGGATAGCATTGAGGACACTGAAGACCGTATGCGAGAAAAAGGTGGCGGTCGAAAGTACCGGTTTGCTCCATATGAAGAGCGAGTGATCGAGTACGAGAGGGAGGCGAACACGGAGGAGACGGCAACAAGGAACACGAACTTGAGTGGAGGAGGTAGTGACGGCAGAGATAAAGAAGACAGTGGAGAGGAGCGTAATTTTGGAGAGTGGAGATGAAGGTGACAGTCGAGAAAGTGGAGAGGACAGTGGAGACCGTCCGTTCAAGGACTCCGAGAAGGGCAAGTACGACGCCGACTACCAGGCCGAGGACCACAGCGTGATTCAGGGCCCGGCTTCCCCAATCACCATCGGCGGCCCACACTTCATCGGCGAGAAGCGCAAGTCACGCCATGCACAAGCAGGCTGAACTCCAGCGACGAAGACGACAGTGAGGAAGGTGACGTTGGAGAAGAAGGTGACGTTGGAGAAGAAGGTGACGTTGGAGAAGAAGGTGACGTTGGAGAAGAAGGTGACAGTGGATAAGGAGGTGACAGTGGAGAAGAAAGCGTGTGGTCGGATGCCAGCGTTACTGTGCGGAATCTCGCGAGATCAAAGCTCCGTCGTTTTCACGCATGGGCCTAAGAAAACGACGCCCGAAGAATGTCGCCTCGCTCATCTGGACCGATCTGTCCGACCCCGGCAAGAGCACACCATCCACGTGTTTCCTGATGATGTAGACAGTCTGTTGCCTGGCGTCAAACTCACCGAAACCGCACTGGACTATGTCATCTATCGGCACATGGCCCGGGAACGAGGAAAGATTTATAGCTGCGCTAATATATTGTATCAACAGATCGAGAGCGCGAAATTCGAGCGAAACACCCGCAAGAAACGCATACTTTTCGATGAGCTCAGTGGAAAAGTTGACTGGGGTGCATATCCTTGTGTTCTTCTTCCAGTGTCAGGCCTGATCACTGGGGTTTGCTAGTGGTCGAAAACCCAATGCAACCCGGCCCCATGAAGATGTACCACGTGAATTCCTTGCGAGGCGCGCACGATCCCAGTTACGCATTCGATACTGTGAAATGGTTCCTCGACAAAGAGCGTGAAAAGACTGCGTTGAGTCCCTGCGAATGGAGTTCTTTCGCATACAACACGAAACCTCAGCAGACGAATGCTGTTGATTGCGGAATTTACGTTCTTCACTACATGCAAGCCATTTCCGACAATGTACTCAAGTTGAATCCCGATACACTGGTGCTGGAGCAAAAAATGGAGGAGTGGACGCATGGGGGGTTCAACGCTTCGAGTGCAGCAGCCTATCGCCACCAGTTGCGCAAGACTATCGCCGATGCGAGTCAGTAATCTGCTGTAGTCGAGTTAAAATGAACCAGGAGATCAGTTCGAGTTAATCTGAATCAGGTCGAGTTAATCTGAATCAGGTCGGGTTAATCTGAATCAAGATGGAAGAGTAGGTACCTGTAGTCGGGTTGGCAGTCAGCTGCAACCCGTAAGCCGACTAGGTGCGCAGTGTGTTGGTGGCTTGCAGCGAATCGAGGCGCCCTCCTCTGCGACTCTTGCCGTTTTGTTCGATCAATGTAATTGGCTAAAACACCTACGGACAGTTATTGATGTCCGGTCTTCGCTGCATACAAATCCAGCAGAGACCTGTCCAGGACCCTAACAGCGGATGGGGTGATAACCGGACCCTAACAGCGGACGGGGTGATAACTATTCATTATCAACAAGTTCGACGGCTTGTTACTCCGACTTGGGGAAGATGTCCTTGTACTTGATCATGACGTCCTTCCAGTGCGTGGGTTCGCGGCCCGTGAGCTTCTTGATGGCATCCGTCGCCGGCGTCATGCAGCCGTTGGCCACCATCTCACCGGAGCAGAGCAGGTCACCAATGCAGAGCTTCATCGGCAGCTGCGAGAAGTCTCCGTACACGTCCTGGGGCAGACCGCGGTCCAGCCACCACTTCTTGAGCTCCTCGTCGGGCAAGTCCACCAGTTCGCCCCTGTAGCCCGAGACACTATTCATCCACTCGAAGATCTCCTCGTGGGAAACAGGCTCGGGGCCAGTCACCTCGTAGACGGTGTTGTGCTCACCCTTCAGAAGCATGCCCGCAAGCACACGCCCGCAGTCGTCACGGGACACGTAGCAACCGGCTTGGCCGTGGCTGTTCGTGAGCCACTTGTCGCCGCAGAACTTCCACGACGGCGCGAAGAAGTTGGGGATGTTGTCGGCGTACAAGCAGTTGCGCTGGATGTTGTACTGCAGCCCCGAAGCGTAGATGAGTTGCTCGATGTAGTGGTGGTCACGCAGCAGGAAGGGGATATCCTCCTCCTTGTCCGCCTTGACGCCCGCTCCAGCGCCCGACGTGTAGCAGATACGCTTGACGCCCGTGGCCTTGGCAGCCTCGATGGCGTTCTTGATCTGATTGCGACGACGGTCGCCGATCAGCCACGTCGAGATGGTGGCCACAGCCTCGGCCCCCTTGAACGCCTTCTTCATGCTGTCGATGTCATCGTAGCTCGCAGCCACGACTTCAACTCCATTGTCCTTCCAGCGCATGAGCTTGTCAGCCGGCACGCTGTCCAGGTTGTAGCTCGTGAAGACGAGTTGGTCTTCGGGCTTGGCGATCTGCATGGCGAACTCAGCAGCGATGCCGCCGAGGTTGCCGTCGGCTCCCATCAGGACAAACTTGGTCATGTTGGCAGCGAGATTGGTAGCAGCAGGTCTCGTCGTGCGAGGGAATTGTAGAGTGGTGAAGGCGCTCCTCTCGGTGCCTTTTGCTATCCGGATACGACGGCGGTATCAGGTGCAACTCGTGTAGACACGCGTACGGACTTTTGCCATATAATGGCACTACAGTATCTGGATAATCTAGACATGATGATGACCTTCGCCAAATGATTGCACTCTGCTATTTGGATGGTCAGGTTTCAGTACGTCCGTTATTTATACGTGGCATCACAAACTACCGTTCACTCGAACCGGTGCTCTCGTCACCTACGTTCTCACTCTCACCAGCACTCGCACCTTCACCAGTGGCTGGCTCTGCTCAGGTTTCACCATGGATGAAATTCGGTGACATGCTCATGGGAATCCAGTAACACTTCGCGTTAAGATGATTTTTTAGGGTCGAAGTCGGTGGTGAAACACCGAGCAGTTCAACTGCCAATCGCGCCGCTGTGGGAACTGTGGCGACTTTGGCCACAACGTGCGCACGTGCACAAACCAAGAGCCAAGTACTGAGTGCCATCAAATAAAGCCGAGTGCCATCATTTGGCGAAGGTCATCATCGTTTGTCTAGATTATCCAGATACATGTAGTGCCATTATTTGGCAAAAGTCCCACGTATCTTGGTGCTTGGTGTGTGCCGCGGCTATGCAACTTCAAGTGGACGCAATCAAGTGACGAGAGGATAAAAACCCGTGGACATCATCAAGATTATGGCCAGTAGCGCGAAAAGTTCACCCAAACATCCACGACTCGTGGACCACGAGGGAACGAGTTCTGTGCTCGCAGTGCGAGCCTCGCACCACGTGGAGCGCTGTGTGTGCTCCTTGGGTTTATCTGGATGATAATGACTCGAGAAGGGCAACGTATGCAAGTCCACCGATTGTATTGATCGCCAAAGGGTCATTGGCCCAATGTACTGGTTCTCTTCTTACTCTGACTTGGGGACGATGTCCTTGTACTTCACTGCTTTGAGCTCCTCATCGACATGACGAGTTTCATCCAGCCGAAGATCTACGGACACGTAGCAGCCCGCTTGGTGAGCCACCTGTCACCACAGAACTAGCGGTGGTGGCCACTTCAACGTGTCACTTGATCGTGGACTGTGGATAGACACGAAGCAAACATGCTGTCGCGTTACATTGGCCTTGATGGATGAGTCCTTCACTGTCAAGACAAGCAATGAGAGAGCTTTGGTACAGTAATGCTACGTGTATTTCTTGCATGAAAAACATCGACTATTCGGTGCATCTAGAGCACGAGCTCTCTCTCCGTCACGGCGCACTTACTCGGGCTTGGGGAAGATGTTCTTGTACTTGAGCATGACCTCCTTCCAGTGCGTAGGCTTGCGGCCCGTGAGCTTCTCCACCGTGTCGGACGTCTGGCTCATGGATCCGTTCGCGACGGTCTCGCCGGAGCACAGCAGGTCGCCGATGCAGAGCTTCATGGGCAGCTCCGAGAAGTCGCCGTACACGTTGACGGGCAGGCCGCGGCCCAGCCAGTACGTCTCGAGCTCCTTGTCCGACATGTCGACGAACTCGGCCTTATATCCGGTCTCCTTGCACATAAAGTCGAAGATCTCCTCGTGGGAGACGGCCTCGGGGCCGGTCACGTCGTACACGTGGTTGGGCTCGCCACGACCGAGAAGAAGCGCGGCCTGGACGCGGCCGCAATCGTCACGGGACACGTAGGCGCCACGGGCGCCGTGCGTGTTGGTCAACCAGCGGTTCTCCGTGAATTTCCACGACGGCGCAAAGAAATTGGGGATGTTGTCGGCGTACAGGAAGTTGCGCTGGATGCTCGTACTGCAGGCCCGAGGCGTAGATCTGCTGCTCCACGAAGTGGTGGTCACGCGGGAGGAACGGGATGTCCTCCTCGTTCTCGGCCGTCGAGCCGGCGCCCACGAACGACGTGTAGCAAATGCGCTTGACGCCGCACGCCTTGGCCGTGTCGATGACGTTCTTGGCCTGGTTACGACGACGGTCGCCGATGAGCCACGTCGAGATGAACGACACGGCCTCCGCGCCCTGGAAGATGGGCTTGAGGGTCTCCGGCTCGTCGTAGCTGGCGGCCACGACCTTGACGCCCTTGTCCTGCCAGCGCTTGAGCTTGTCCGCTGGGATAGCGTCCAGCGTGTAGCTCGTGAACACGAGCTCGTCTTCAGGCTTGCGGATCTCAATGGCGAATTCGGCCGCAACACCGCCGAGGTTGCCGTCACAACCGGTCAGGACGAACTTGGGCATGATTTGCTAACTGGAACTTGGGGGCTTGGGGGCTTGGATGCAAATTGCAATGTGATCTCTGCAGGCCACGCAACAAGAACTCCAAGCATCACGAGCTCATGGGTACACGAGCTCAAAAAGCACGATCACCTAATCCATTTTGGGGACGCGAGGTTTTTTAGCTCCCTCCCTTAAGTACGAGAGCAGCGGCGCCTCATGAGCCGGCCCGAGCATTGAGCTCGATCGAGCTGTGTTGCTCTTGAGACCTGTAAACTCTCAAAGTAAGGGGTTGGCGTCGCTCTGAAGCAGCAAAGCAAGGGAAGCCGTTTGGAGCAGACGAAAAACAGCCCGGAGGAGTCGCCCGTGCCGCCGGAGGAGGCTCCGGAAGCAGCACGGAGTAGGCCCCGGAAGCAGCACGAGCCGTCGGAAAGTCTCCGGTGCCGCCGCCACTTGCCCAGTAACGGAGACTTCTTATGCTCCTGCTAGGGCGGCTCCTGATGCAGCTGGAGCGGAACCAGTGACTCCTCCGCGCTCTTTCCTGTGCCGCGGCTCCACTGCTGGGCCAGCATCGGTGGATCGGCGACTTCTTTGCGGTTTTCTTCCTCTGCTCGGGCGGATCCTGTTGCGGGCCAGCGGTGACGGCACGGGCGACGGCTCTGTGCTCTTCTTCTTGGCCTTGAGGACGCACGGGCGACTGCTGCGCGCTCTTCTAGATCGTTTGAGCTCGCCTTTATTTCAGTACAAATCCTGGCTAAACTCGCTTTACCAACGAGCTAGAAAAACCTCGAGAGCTGTTTTGGTGTGAGCTGTGAGCTCCCTCCGAGCTCGTGGGTTGCCTTGGGGAACTCGTGCCCGTAGGCAGCACCTCCTGACGACATCAATGCGGCGTGGGCACGAGCCCTCTATGGAATTCATAATGGATCCAGCAGATGTGTATTGCATTTCGCTGCGACATCATGACCTGCTGTGCCGTCGAGAGGTCTCTGCTCGCCTCAATGACAACCGCTGGCGAGTCTGGAGCAAATCATCCATAACAGGCCTCTCTTCCAGGGTCTTCATGGCTGCCGTTGTATAAACACGAGTTCCAGCTGTTGAAGGCGGCAATTACGGAGACCTTGTGACTTATACTGGGAATACCTCGATAGAGGGAGGGACGGCCCTCAACGGATTAATTCCACGGTACTGCGTAAGCGTAACCTCAGTCGACTTTCAGCCAACGTACCGCACATTCGTGCCACCTAACAACCAATTGCAATAGCAGACCAGCATGATAGATCTGGTGTGATAGAAACAGATTGTCAACAGCTTCTCTGTTCGCACATTTGGCACTCAGCGCTCAGTAGTTTCATCACTCGCCATATTTTTACGGTGATGGTGAAGAGGAACATTGAATCGTTCTCTGATGAAGCTACGGCACGGAAGGACCAAGTCCATGAAACAGAATGCCCTCTCGATAAACAGCAACGGAAGCGCCAGCGCAAGGCGCTATACATGCGCCAATATCGTGCCCAACGGAAATTAGTCGCTGATCACTCTCGTGGTGAAGATGCAGTATCGCCAGTCGTAATGGCTACAGTAGCAATGAAGGAAGCAATGTAATGAAGGGCTCGCCAGTTGCTGTGGCTAGCAATGGAGAACGCGTATGGATACCAAGTTTCAAAAAATCGTATTCCCAGTGTAAGTCGCAGACGACCTAGTTATAATAGCAGCCTGACGTTATGATCTCAAGGCTGTAGTCTCCAGGGCCATTTTACTTTCATTCATACAAAGCTGATCAAAGGTTATACATCACTTCCCAGCACACAACGTCCCCGATCTCATCAGCCCAAATCCTCGGAAGCACTTCAACTTGCTGCCGACGAACACAAAAAACAAACAAACTATAACGCGTACGTGTAATGTAGTTTTTTTGAAAACGCGTAGATTTCTTTATAGTCTCTTTCGCCTTACTCCGGCTTGGGGAACAGGTCCTTGTACTTGAGCAGTACCTGCTGGAAGTGCAGCGGCTTGCGGCCTGTCAGCTTCTCCACCGTGTCGGACGGGTTGATCATCGCTCCGTTGCCCAGCATCTCGCCGCAGCAGATCGCGTCGCCAATGCACAGCTTCATGGGAAGCTGAGAGAAGTCGCCCGTGGCCATGTCCGTTGGCAGACCGCGGTCCAGCCACCATTGGGTCAGCTCCTCGTCGGGCATGTCCACCAGCTCGCCCTTGTAGCCCGTCACCTGGCACATCCAGTCGAACACCTCCTGCTGCGTCACGGACTTCGGGCCGGTCACGTCGTACACCTTGTTGGGTTCACCGCGGCCAAGAAGGATGGCGGCCAACACACGGCCGCAGTCCTCGCGAGCCACGTACGCGCCGGGCGTGCCGTGGCTGTTGGATAGCCACTTGTCTCCGCAGAACTTCCACGACGGAGCGAACAGCGTCGGGATGTTGTCCATGTACAACCAGTTGCGCTGGATGTTGTAGTCGAGTCCAGACTCCTTGACGATCTTCTCGATGAAGTGGTGGTCACGCGGCAGGAACGGGATCTCCTCCTCCACGTCCGTCTCAATGCCGGCGCCGACGAAGGACGTGTAGCACGCGCGCTTGACACCCACGGCCTTGGCCGCGTCGCACACGTTCTTGGCCTGGATGCGGCGGCCCATGCCGAAGCGCCACGTTGAGATGAGGGCCACGGCCTCGGCACCGTCGAACACCTTCTTCATGCCCTCGATGTCGTCGTAGTCGGCCTTCGTCACGATGGCTCCCTTGCTCTCCCAGCGCTTGATGGACTCAGCCGGCAGCGTCTTCAGGTCGTAGCTCGTGATCACCACCTGCTCCTCAGGCTTGGCGATTTCCACCATGTAGTCGGCGGCCACGCGGCCGAGGTTGCCGTCGGCGCCCGTGAGCACGAACTTCTTGGTCTTGCCGTTGGCGAGCTGCGAGAAGGCTCGCTGCAGAGCGGGGCGGCGTACTTGCGTGATGGCGCGTTGCATGGTTGGTGGCTAGTCGACTCGAGTCGGTGATGTGTTGCTATGCTTCAGGAAGCAGAAAACAAAATGAACTTGGTGACCAAAGTGCCACCTCGCTGAGGTCCTCAGCGCTAGACAAGTTGCTGCCATCCCTTCCTGACGGTGATGTAGATCCCGTGTTGGTTCAACAGTCGAACTTCACAGTAGAAAGACGCCACGTACGGCTGGACAGATGCTCTGTCTGCGGTGGCGGTCACTTCGTGTATAGCTGCGACGGCGTCAAGCACTCATCGATCGAGTGCAGCTCGAGTCTTTGCGTCGTGTGCTGGACTTGTGATGAGTGCGTCCCATGTGAATGGCAAGGAAGCGGCGTAGACGAGCCTGCTGCACGGGGCGGACCACAGACAAACATGGGACGTCAGCGGATGGAATCCCCGTACATTAACGTGTGTTGACGAGTCCCCGGTGGCGCGTAGCCAAATACCCCGTGGCGCGTCATCTCCGTGCAAGTGTACCGCGCAGCACGACCGAATGGGAGCCGTACATATCGGAGCGCTACAGTATAAGTCGGTTCGCAAGGTAGAATTGGAAGTGCTGAGCCTTCGTTGCGCTGCTCGGATACTGGTTATCCATCTAAGATCTTCCTCGACCAGAGCGACGTTTTTGACGGACTTCTTATGTTTTTTTCTTTCTGGTTGGCGTGGAAGTTGCATTCCGATTCAAAGCAGTTGCACGTCATAGCTGCACCACTTGCCGGGGTAACATCGCTATTATCCCAACACCGAATACGCTAAAAAAACAAAGAGTAGCAAAACTAAAGCTACGTTCGTACATTTGCGCTCCAATGCGGCACCAAGGTTCTGTTCTCATCCATCCTCCCCCGTAGATCTGCTCTTCACCGAGTCGGCAAATTGTCGACTTGTCCATGGCTACGCGTTGGCAGGTCGCGCAACTCACTATAACAGACACCCATCGCCGGTGTGCATGTATCACCGGCACCAGAGAAACGAGGCAGCATTTCTCGGATGAGTGCCTAGCACTTGTTGGGCTCGCCCACCGCGCGAAAGGTACAGCACCCGCAATTCCCCCCCTTGAAAATCAGGAGTCTCCTGGTGCTGTTGCTATCGTATTCATGACGCTGAGACGAGCTACATGTTGCCTTTTTCAAAGGATCCTAACGACTTTGCCTCACAAGAGCTGCATCTGATAGCTGTTGCATGCCTACATCCATTACTTCCTCACAATATCATCGATGCAGGCCACATGTGGTATAATGAGCTTATCTGCGGTCCTGCAAACTTTTATTTCCGAAGGGGATGAATGTGTTGCTTCGACAACAAGGAAATCGTGATGAGGGTGTCGCGCAGCAACGCAAAGTAAAGAAGCTCTATCAAGCACTACAAACAACATCGTGCCCATGCCAACTAACAATGTTCATTCGTATCCTCTCAGACACCACTTCAACAGCACTTTACCAAAACAAGGTGATACTCAAACTAAATCGCACATAAATCCAAAACAAGGTGAAAACTACATGTACTAAGTCGAAGTTGAAGATCAAACACAAGAGTGGACACCAAAATGGTAGAGATAAACAATAGGCAAACCCCAACGACAACTAACACAAGAGTCACAAATGTAGCTATTCATCTTAACCCACCATGTACCAAAAGCTACAGCTTAAGCTACTCTCACTACTACATCTCTGCACCAATCTATGTCGACGTCTACTCCGGCTTGGGGAAGAAGTTCTTGTACTTGGGCAGGTAGTCCTGGTAGCGCGCGGGCTTGCGGCCAGTCAGCTTCTCCACCGTGTCCGACGTGTTGCGCATCGAGCCATTTCCCAGCATCTCGCCACAGCAAATGGCGTCACCAATGCACAGCTTCATGGGAAGCTGAGAGAAGTCGCCCGTGGCCATGTCCGTGGGCAGACCGTGGTCGAGCCACCACTTGGTCAGATCCTCGTCCGACATGTCGACGTACTCGCACTTATAGCCGGTCTGCTTGCACATCCACTCCATCACGTCCTTCTGCTGCAAGGCCTCGGGGCCCGTCACGTCGTACACCTTGTTGGGCTCGCCGCGACCGAGCAGAAGCGCAGCGAACACGCGGCTGCAGTCCTCACGGGCCACGTACGCGCCGGGCACGCCGTGGCTGTTGGACAGCCACTTGTTGCCGCAGAACTTCCACGACGGAGCGAACAGCGTCGGGATGTTGTCCATGTACAGCCAGTTACGCTGGATGTTGTACTGCAGGCCAGACTCCTTGACGATCTTCTCCACGAAGTGGTGGTCACGCGGCAGGAACGGGATCTCCTCCTCCACGTCGGTCTCCACGCCGGCACCCACGAACGACGTGTAGTTCACACGCTTGACACCGGCGGCCTTGGCGGCGGTGCACACGTTGCGGGCCTGGTTACGGCGACCCTGGCCGAACAGCCACGTCGAGATGAAGGACACAGCCTCGGCGCCCTGGAACACCTTGGTCATGCCCTCCACGTCGTCGTAGCTGGCAGCAACGACCTCGGCGCCCTTGGCACGCCAGCCGGCCACAACATCCTCCGGGATGGATTTCAGGTTGTAGCTGGTCAGCACGAGGTGGTCACCCGGCTTGAGGGTCTCGATGGCGAAGTCGGCGGCGACGCGGCCGAGGTTGCCATCCGAACCGGTAAGGACAAACTTGGTCATGGTGAGGTAGCTGAAAGATGGAGGGCGTTAGAACCCGAAGCTTGCTTGAATTGCGTTGGATGCAAATTGCAAAGTGAGCGACGCTGGTGTCAGCACTACTCGTCCTTCGGGAGCGTCCTTGGGGCTCGTCAACCACAGTCCCCATCGTACGTACTGCATCGTGCCATGACTGCCATCTCGGCAGCGGCACGGAGGACCGAGCAAGCAAAAGCAGCAGCGAGAGAGTGTGACATTTGAGGTGACTATACTCGAATCAAGTTGCTCGCTCGTTCACCCTAGCACCGCGCGCTGCGGTCGATCCCATCAAGTTCAAGGCACTCATCTGAGGACTGCCGGTTCGTTTCTCTAGTCCCGGTGATACACGCACGCCCGAAGTTGTTTGGGGTCGCAGTGAGGTGGCGCTGGTTGCCGGCGTGCAGACACGGCTAGCTTTGGCGAGGCACAGGATGGAGATTGGGCGAAGACCAATTGGTGAGGTGCCCCAAGCCGCCAAGCTGCGCTGTAAGTTCCTATACGTGAGCTAGTCGACCGGATTTCGCTCCGGGTCCGCCGTCCGCTTTCAAATCGCCACCAGCACACGACTGCAACCGTTGACGCGCCACAATTATTTTGACTACGCGCCTGCGTGACGCATTTCTATGAACTTTTTGTTCTGCTTGGTGTCGAAGTTGCACTCAGATCCAAGCAGCGCTTCAAAAGCCGCAGCTCGACTGTACCACCGCTGCAGTATCAGCCCGAAGGCCAACCATTCATGCCGTGAACGTACTACTGAGTTGCTTAACGTAAGCCACTTAAGGTAAACACGCTAGTGCACAACCGCACCAATTCTCGGATTGCCTCGCCAAAGACGGCAAACAACAGCGACCCACCCATCTCCGGGTGTACGTGTATCACCGGGACTAGAGAAACGAACCGGCAGTCCTCAGATGAGTGCCTTGCACTTGATGGGATCGACCGCAGCGCGCGGTGCTAGGGTGAGCGAGCGAGCAACTTGATCCGAGTATAGTCACCTCAAATGTCACACTCTCTCGCTGCTGCTTTTGCTTGCTCGGTCCTCCGTGCCGCTGCCGAGATGGCAGTCATGACACGATGCAGTACATACGATGGGGACTGTGGTTGACGAGCCCCAAGGACGCTCCCGAAGGACGAGTAGTGCTGACACCAGCGTCGCTCACTTTGCAATTTGCATCCAACGCAATTCAAGCAAGCTTCGGGTTCTAACGCCCTCCATCTTTCAGCTACCTCACCATGACCAAGTTTGTCCTTACCGGTTCGGATGGCAACCTCGGCCGCGTCGCCGCCGACTTCGCCATCGAGATCCTCAAGCCGGGTGACCACCTCGTGCTGACCAGCTACAACCTGAAATCCATCCCGGAGGATGTTGTGGCCGGCTGGCGTGCCAAGGGCGCCGAGGTCGTTGCTGCCAGCTACGACGACGTGGAGGGCATGACCAAGGTGTTCCAGGGCGCCGAGGCTGTGTCCTTCATCTCGACGTGGCTGTTCGGCCAGGGTCGCCGTAACCAGGCCCGCAACGTGTGCACCGCCGCCAAGGCCGCCGGTGTCAAGCGTGTGAACTACACGTCGTTCGTGGGTGCCGGCGTGGAGACCGACGTGGAGGAGGAGATCCCGTTCCTGCCGCGTGACCACCACTTCGTGGAGAAGATCGTCAAGGAGTCTGGCCTGCAGTACAACATCCAGCGTAACTGGCTGTACATGGACAACATCCCGACGCTGTTCGCTCCGTCGTGGAAGTTCTGCGGCAACAAGTGGCTGTCCAACAGCCACGGCGTGCCCGGCGCGTACGTGGCCCGTGAGGACTGCAGCCGCGTGTTCGCTGCGCTTCTGCTCGGTCGCGGCGAGCCCAACAAGGTGTACGACGTGACGGGCCCCGAGGCCTTGCAGCAGAAGGACGTGATGGAGTGGATGTGCAAGCAGACCGGCTATAAGTGCGAGTACGTCGACATGTCGGACGAGGATCTGACCAAGTGGTGGCTCGACCACGGTCTGCCCACGGACATGGCCACGGGCGACTTCTCTCAGCTTCCCATGAAGCTGTGCATTGGTGACGCCATTTGCTGTGGCGAGATGCTGGGAAATGGCTCGATGCGCAACACGTCGGACACGGTGGAGAAGCTGACTGGCCGCAAGCCCGCGCGCTACCAGGACTACCTGCCCAAGTACAAGAACTTCTTCCCCAAGCCGGAGTAGACGTCGACATAGATTGGTGCAGAGATGTAGTAGTGAGAGTAGCTTAAGCTGTAGCTTTTGGCACATGGTGGGTTAAGATGAATAGCTACATTTGTGACTCTTGTGTTAGTTGTCGTTGGGGGTTGCCTATTGTTTATCTCTACCATTTTGGTGTCCATTCTTGTGTTTGAGCTTCAACTTCTACTAAGTTGGATCTCACCCTGGTTGGATTTTGGTAAACAATATCATTGGTACACCACCTTGTTTTGGTATGGTGCTGTTGAAGTTGTGTTGTTGGTTGTAGTACAGTACGTAGTGTACTTGACGATATGTTTGGTAGTCAACCTAGCTGAGTTGGTGACAAGCATCTATCGGCTCGATTGCTGGGTTTCAGATCGAACGTCCATACTGTATGTTAGCGTCTTGGTACATTGTCGACTTCATCTTGCTTCGTTAACGGCGTTGATTTTGAATCGGTCGCCTGTGGTTTGTTTTTCTACCAAACCTTACAAAACTAGACGCGTAACTGTTGTACTATACCTCGCCAAAGAGACATAGCAATGCTTTTTCTACCCTTGAATCGGTTTTAGTAGAGTGCAGCCACTCAACTATTATAACACAAGCGATGTTGAAGTGGTCGTCTGCCTGTCTCAATAAGTAGACGCGCGACTAGCCCAAGTTGTATTTGTTACCACCGCCTGAAAACTGATGTGTGCGCAGCCAACAGTGCTCGACCACCGGCACTCATCACTACGGCGCAGCAGGTAGATCACCGTACTACCCAACAACTTTAACACAACCTATATGGCCCCGGGAGGCTCGCTGTAGTAACTTGGCCAGCGCACCGACGTCGCGTAGGCATGACGCTTCTCACCCGACACGACCTAGAAGCGCGAGGCCTCACGTACTCTCATGACAACCCAGTTTGTCGTGCACCCCTCGATTGATCATTCCTCAATCTGCTTCCTGAAGTATAGCAAGACTTCTCCGACTCGAGTCGACCAGCCACCAACCATGCAACGCGCCATCACGCAAGTACGCCGCCCCGCTCTGCAGCGAGCCTTCTCGCAGCTCGCCAACGGCAAGACCAAGAAGTTCGTGCTCACGGGCGCCGACGGCAACCTCGGCCGCGTGGCCGCCGACTACATGGTGGAAATCGCCAAGCCTGAGGAGCAGGTGGTGATCACGAGCTACGACCTGAAGACGCTGCCGGCTGAGTCCATCAAGCGCTGGGAGAGCAAGGGAGCCATCGTGACGAAGGCCGACTACGACGACATCGAGGGCATGAAGAAGGTGTTCGACGGTGCCGAGGCCGTGGCCCTCATCTCAACGTGGCGCTTCGGCATGGGCCGCCGCATCCAGGCCAAGAACGTGTGCGACGCGGCCAAGGCCGTGGGTGTCAAGCGCGCGTGCTACACGTCCTTCGTCGGCGCCGGCATTGAGACGGACGTGGAGGAGGAGATCCCGTTCCTGCCACGTGACCACCACTTCATCGAGAAGATCGTCAAGGAGTCTGGACTCGACTACAACATCCAGCGCAACTGGTTGTACATGGACAACATCCCGACGCTGTTCGCTCCGTCGTGGAAGTTCTGCGGAGACAAGTGGCTATCCAACAGCCACGGCACGCCCGGCGCGTAC
Source organism: Phytophthora crassamura (assembly GCA_033557995.1). Classification (NCBI taxonomy): domain Eukaryota; phylum Oomycota; class Peronosporomycetes; order Peronosporales; family Peronosporaceae; genus Phytophthora; species Phytophthora crassamura. Next base: position 2,490,298 of record JAUCED010000009.1, on the reverse strand, counting down.
GTGGCTCGCGAGGACTGCGGCCGTGTGTTGGCCGCCATCCTTCTTGGCCGCGGTGAACCCAACAAGGTGTACGACGTGACCGGCCCGAAGTCCGTGACGCAGCAGGAGGTGTTCGACTGGATGTGCCAGGTGACGGGCTACAAGGGCGAGCTGGTGGACATGCCCGACGAGGAGCTGACCCAATGGTGGCTGGACCGCGGTCTGCCAACGGACATGGCCACGGGCGACTTCTCTCAGCTTCCCATGAAGCTGTGCATTGGCGACGCGATCTGCTGCGGCGAGATGCTGGGCAACGGAGCGATGATCAACCCGTCCGACACGGTGGAGAAGCTGACAGGCCGCAAGCCGCTGCACTTCCAGCAGGTACTGCTCAAGTACAAGGACCTGTTCCCCAAGCCGGAGTAAGCGGACGCCTCGAGCGAAAGCCTTTGGTGCTGGTGGTTCGAGTGCGCGAGTGGCAGTTAGATCCAACCTGCTCAAGATAAACCATCAATGCATTGTGTACATGTGCAACTTGAAGCCAAGTCTGATACCGGCTGGTGTATCTTCACGTGTTTTTGAGTCGATGCCTTTCGTTTTGGTGCTTGCCAAGCATCAAAACGCACTGCTTGGTGCTCATCGTCAGCCCCTCGTGTCAACGGATTGGAAGCTGCAATGCCCTACCGACCATCTCTCCTATCTACGCATTGGACTGGGGTTTGCCGTTCGAACACTGGTTGCCACGATGGCCAGCGGAGAAAGAGCACTGTCACGCCCGGAGATTCTGCGCATCGGGCGTGAAGTCGACTGCGATCTCCGCGTGAAGGTGGCGACGGCACAGCCACGCAGCCACGAGCACTCTGCACTGCAGACCGCAGACTCTGCAGCTACTCGACTTGCCCGATGGTAGTGCAATCCTCTGATAGGTGCGCTCGACAGTCGAGCTTGGGATCGGAGCGCTCGCCGTCCTATGCGCGTAATGTCACACTTGGCATCGCCCGGCGATCTCCGATGGCCACGTGGAAATGCTGAATGGCGTTACTGCGACCTTAAGTACAGCTGTTTTTTACGTTTTCGAACGTACGACAGGAAATATATCGACTTTACAGCTAAAAGCGACCTAACGGAGGGTAATTTAAAATACTTTACGCAGCCAAGGGCCTCCACCCGTCAGTGTTTCTCTAAATTTAGAGATGATGTGCACCCCATAGTACATGTACTCCACACAGTAATATGTACGCCACAGCACCATGTGTGTACATGTACCCACAACCGCAGACTTGTCGATTTCCCCGCAGATCCTTCAGTCGCCAGGATAATGAACGAGAGAGCGCTGGCACGTGAGCTGGTGCGCGCCCGCCTTGCCGAATTAGGTGACTAGAAGAATGCACTCGAGGAGCTAAACAAGAACTTGGAAACGATGCTACGAGAGCAGATGCAGCTTCAGTACCTGCTGAAAGACCGCGAAAAACACGGATACAAGTTGGCAGAGGCGCTGGTGACAGTGGAGCTGGTCAGGAAGGGGACTTCTTTTGGTGTGCTGTTGGAAATGGTGGTGAACAGAATGAAGGAGTGAAGCAAAAGGAGAAAGTCTATATCGACGAGTTTAATACAGCTTCAGAGTTGGTCAAATAGCTGTTAGTCCATCTTGCTCGTGCTAGCTGCATCAGACTCAGAGATGCGTCTCCCTTGGGAATAGCACATAATGATCCATAGAATCGTAGTGACGAGCATGCTCACTGAACAGTACGCACACAACAGCACACGAATACACAAAGTGCATGAGTAAGGTTGCTATGCCATTGATAGAGTTGCCATAATTCGGACCAAGGTTGCAATAGCGAATTAAGGTCGCCATATGAGCGGCCGCAAACGTACGAAGGTGATATCCTAGATTGTTAATGCCGTGAGTGAAGTCCATCGCAAGCGTCTCGCCCCACCGCTCGAACATCAGCTTCTGGACTTTTGTCTGCATCGCAATCCCGCATGTCACGTCCATTTGATCTTGAAGACCGAGCGGCTGCTGCCGAAATTTCAAGCTAGAGACTTACGAGCCTTTCCCGCTATACGCTCGCAACAAAATTATAACGTGTCGTTAGAAACTCACAGCCCTGAAACCGATCAATACCGCTTACATACCTGGTTTTCGTTCAGCTTCGGAGGCGTTGATGGAGAGCTGCTCTTCCTCATCCGATTCATCGTCTTCTTCCAGAATGTAGTCGTCGTCGCTGCTGTTATCCTTATCGATGCCAAGCGTGGCGTACATGTAGTTCAGAGTATTCTCAGGTTTCTGGCGCAGGTGCCTCCCTGCAATCACACACAAAAGTAAAGCCACATAACATTCAGTCATATGCACTCATCACCATTCCAGCTGCGTTTCCCTTGCCGTGTGGGTCCTTCCCCTTCGCGGGCAACATGTGTCCTTCTGCGTAGCGCGATGCGTGTACCTCGTCTGGTGCTCCGCGCTTCTCCAATCTCGAGATCCCCCCTCTGCGCAAATTCTAGAATGAACGGCTCTGAGCGCTTTAAATTCGTACTTCGTTCAAATATCGTACTTAACGTTTTATTTCGGTCGTCAACGGGACAGTCAAATTTTGGGATTATATATTACGCCTGAATTTCTGAAATTTATCTAATGCGACCTCACACTGCCAAAAGCGACCCTACATGTCTCACCATTAAGGTCGAGGTAACCACTCCGGGAAATGCTCGAAGTGCTGATTCCATTGGCCTCCTTGGGGATTGGGCGCAGGTCGGCGATCCTCGAGGACGGCGGCCGCCACAGAAGACTCGCTCACTTTGTAATTTGCCTTCAAGCATCTCAAGCACCTCTCCTCACTTCACCATGACCAAGTTCGTCCTTACCGGTTCGGATGGCAACCTCGGCCGCGTCGCCGCCGACTTCGCCATCGAGATCCTCAAGCCGGGTGACCACCTCGTGCTGACCAGCTACAACCTGAAATCCATCCCGGAGGATGTTGTGGCCGGCTGGCGTGCCAAGGGCGCCGAGGTCGTTGCTGCCAGCTACGACGACGTGGAGGGCATGACCAAGGTGTTCCAGGGCGCCGAGGCTGTGTCCTTCATCTCGACGTGGCTGTTCGGCCAGGGTCGCCGTAACCAGGCCCGCAACGTGTGCACCGCCGCCAAGGCCGCCGGTGTCAAGCGTGTGAACTACACGTCGTTCGTGGGTGCCGGCGTGGAGACCGACGTGGAGGAGGAGATCCCGTTCCTGCCGCGTGACCACCACTTCGTGGAGAAGATCGTCAAGGAGTCTGGCCTGCAGTACAACATCCAGCGTAACTGGCTGTACATGGACAACATCCCGACGCTGTTCGCTCCATCGTGGAAGTTCTGCGGCAACAAGTGGCTGTCCAACAGCCACGGCGTGCCCGGCGCGTACGTGGCCCGTGAGGACTGCAGCCGCGTGTTCGCTGCGCTTCTGCTCGGTCGCGGCGAGCCCAACAAGGTGTACGACGTGACGGGCCCCGAGGCCTTGCAGCAGAAGGACGTGATGGAGTGGATGTGCAAGCAGACCGGCTATAAGTGCGAGTACGTCGACATGTCGGACGAGGATCTGACCAAGTGGTGGCTCGACCACGGTCTGCCCACGGACATGGCCACGGGCGACTTCTCTCAGCTTCCCATGAAGCTGTGCATTGGTGACGCCATTTGCTGTGGCGAGATGCTGGGAAATGGCTCGATGCGCAACACGTCGGACACGGTGGAGAAGCTGACTGGCCGCAAGCCCGCGCGCTACCAGGACTACCTGCTCAAGTACAAGGAGATCTTCCCCAAGGAGGAGTAAATGTGATCATTGCGTTGTATCAGAGCTTTTTCTGCCTGTAGCAGAAGATGAGCTCCATCGTAAGAAAGAAACAACCAATATATCATGATGGATTGAAGCTTTCACTTCGCAATTTCCTTTGCAGCCCGCAGCCGACAGCCTGATCGCCACTTTACGACGCCCAAGCCGGCACCAACGCTTCCGATGAAGTGAACATTTGCCGATTGCATCAACTCAGAGCTGGCACCATGGATTAATGCTTCACCTGCGCCCAATACGACCTTCGACCCTGGCAACATTGTCTGCGCTAGCGAATCCGATGCTATTGCTAATTTCTGTTGCAATTTCTGTAGCCGAGTGTCCAATGGAAGGAGAAGAACGCGGCAGACTGACCGAAGCGGGCGGCAATCAAGCAAATGACAAGTTGACGGCAGGCGACTTCACGCGGTGTGTCGCGAGGTCAACGTGTGCTGGTCCAAGGCTTCTGCAAGCACGTCGACAGTTGCTAGTGTTTCTTGAGACGGGCCACTTTCCCTTCCGTCGACGCGTGTCTGACTGTCTCGCAGTGCTTCAAACGTGCCCCAAAAGAGTGGTGCTTTCTCGACCGGAAACCTCATGATGAGCCCGCTTCGCACGCGAACCGCCAACAAGCGAGCCGAGAAGCAAGATATTTTGAAGCATAACCGGAGCGAGATCAAGTTGTTGGAGATGGTGGCTAGAAGCGCAGCGATCGTGAACGATAAATAAACTCAAGCAGTGTCAAGCTGGTCGATGGAGCCATTTCTGTAGTTCGTTGATGTAGCCATTTCCGTAGTCGACAGCCAGTAATTCGACAGTACTATAGTACTATTACTGTAGTAATACAGAAGACAGAAACCGAGTTACTGTAGTAGTTCAAATCGCCCTACTGGTGAAGTACTGGCAGTAGTAGAGAAAAAGTGCCAGTACTGCCGATCCCTGGGTATAACCCTCGGCGATCTAGCCAAGGTCGCAAGCCGGAACGGATCGTGCTAGAGCAACCGAAGTTAAAAGGACATTATTTGACATTCCACGGTACGAGGAGGATGGATGGCATGGCACTCAAATCCTGAAAGTCGGGCGTGCTTGGAGCCTCAAAACCTCTCCCTTCGTCAAAACAAGTCCAATTGAGGCGTGAAGACCTCGTCAGAAAGCTCAATCAACTATGAACCACCTGAGAGGGCTGAAAGAATGGGGAAGTGGCGTGGTCTGAGGAATCGAAAACATAACTTGGCCGGCATTTGGTAGTTCCACGTCATCCCCTCCTCTCCTTTTTATACACCCGGTTTAGATTTCCCTAGGTCACCAAATATTGACCGAATGAACCGAAAATTGCGTTTTTTCTGTGTGAGTTCTGTTGCTGCAGCGTACTCCACCCGGAACTCGGGTTGTGAGGATCGCAAGCGGGTTACGCGGGGTACAAACCAGAAATAGTCGGGATTCGACGGACCAATCAGAGCCTGAGTTTGGGATCCGCCCCTTACGGGAGTTCTTAACCGGAATTGCGATCCCAAACTCAGGCTCTGATTGGTCCGTTGGGTCCCGATTATTTCCGATTTTGTACCCCCTTGCGATCCTTACATGTACAACCCGAGTTCTGGGTTGCGACCTTGACTGGGATGTTTATCGCTCGAAGCCACAACGAAGGGCGCGCGCTCTGATTGGTTGGGCTACTGCAAAATTGTAGTTAATAATTTATTTTATAGACAAATCTAATTGGCGCTTTTCAAATAATGTAACCAAAGAAGCTAGCGTGGGTCACATTATTGTTGCTGCGCCTGCTCTTGCAAAGGTGTGGGATATCGGAGCCACTAAAATATACTGTTAGAAGCGGTGTAGAGACTTTGACAATGTCCGAGACGAGAACGAGTGGGCAGACGGCAAAACACTTTCTCGTAATTGGTTCGCATGAATCAGTGTAGGCTGGTTAGCATGTCAGACACCACATGCTCAAAATATTTTGGCCGCGAGAAGAAGCACGTTGCGAATCTCACCGTGATGCCCGCAAAGATACCGATATTTTACGTCTATGACGCCTTCGACCACAATGGCATTGCTTCCAGTACTGTGATGTTTAAAACGGATATGTCCAAAGGTAGTTGCACGCCTTGCAGACCCTCACAGCAACTTAGAATTCCATGTCGTCATGTTCAAGCTGTGCTGTTCTTCTTGGAGTGCATGAATCCAGGTGTGCCAACGGTGTACAACGTGGTTTAGTATTTTGACCCGGCCTACCTAGTGAGCAGCATCAACTCTCTAATCGGATCGACAGTAGAGTGCCCAAGTGGACTCCTCGACGGAACTGGCCACCATATCGCCTGCTCCAAGATACCGTCAGGCCGGCGGACCGCGTAAAACACAATGGCCGACACGGATAGAGGCCCAAACGGTCATTTTTTTAAGCATAGGAGAAGAACCAGCATCGAGCCAGATTCCGTCAAAACCAGCCAGCCTCGACGGCAAGAATGATGTTCCTCCCAAAGACGACACAGAAGCAATCAATGCATTCTTCTCGACTCAGCTGTAAGCAGCAGCGGTCGTGAAAAGAGCTAAGTACTGTTGCAGCCGCTGTGGTGAACCAGGGCATAATGTCGTGACCTGCACGTCCACTGGTCAAGATCACGAAGTTGCAACAATTGCCATACTTCCAGGTATGTATGTTGTCGGGTCCTGCCCTTTGGAAGCTTGTCAAGTGGCTGCAGATGCGCTGGAAGCTCTTGGTGAAGATATTCGACGAATAGTTGATGAAGAAAGCAGAGATAAACAAACAACAAGTTGTATACGTTAATGAGGGATCATATAACAAGTCGATTTGGTTTAGAAGTTGCAAACCAGCTCGAGAACAAGCACCACGGACAGGTGGCCCCGAGATCTGCACAATGCTGAGTTGAACGCGTTTGGCCTTCAGCTTCTTGGGAAGTTCGGGACATCGACAGCAGCGTCATACGCACGCTGAAACTGCAACCACTCAGCCCTTACTGTTGATGAGGTACTTCATGTAGCTGTTGCAGCTCTGTTACAGCTCTGTTGACGAGCGGCCACGGGCGCCGCCACGTCGACTTGATGAACAAATGCAGGCACCATCTTCTCGTGTTCTTCTTGGCCGCCTTCTTGTCGATGGTCTTGACCTCAGAGACGTCAGCCACGTAGCCAAAGAAATGGCGGCTGTCGCTGCTGATGTGGCTTAAGTTCTATTTGTCCGAAATGGAGTATCGGATGGCTGTTCAGGACAGCAAGGGTGCATACACTGTGAGAAGCTTGCTCTTGTTCAGCGTCATCCTCGCGACGTACCCGCTTTCGTTTACCTGACCTGGCAAGTGCGCCATCTCCCGCGCATCTCCCACGAAGTCCCCGTTGTTCTTGTTAGAATGCGGCTACCACGTTTTTTGCAGTAGCCCAACCAATCACCCTTCGTTGTGGCTTCGAACGATAATTAGCGATAAACATCCCCTTGACTGGATCGCCGAGATTTTGGGGGAGTACTCATACGTAATTTTTACTACTTAGGGTTGGCTTGGAAATACACATACTGTGACAGCTACATGTAGAAAAATCATATGTTGTTGTACTAAGATCACTACTACTTTCCATGGCGTAATACTACTTACTCGTACATCAAGTTTCGGATTATGTTGCAGCAGCAACAGCTTTTCGGCAAGTTTGTTGTTAGCTTGGGCGCGCAGCGGACCCATGACTCTCAATCCCGCCGAGAACACATGCTCTTGGCATCAGGAGGATCTAATTTTTCAGACCCGAATAATTGCTAGATACTAATGGAGGGGAACGAGCTTTCCCCAACATCCCCGGACCAACGCAATATGTCGATACAACTGAACACTTTATAAAGATCCCCGCTAACAGTAGCACATTTGCTTTTTCAACGCCTCGTACTCCCCACCGGATTGTGCATCCGCAAACCGATTCACCTTCAGCTCAAGCCACTTTCACAGAAAGTGGTTCACTTTTTACAGCGTGGTGTATGGCATCGGCGACCGGGAAGGAATCATCAATTTGAACACTTCAGACGTAAACGAGCAAGGATTGAGTAAGCACAGCGTGCACTTCAGCAGAACATGGCATCATTCGGGATACGTGGCAGACAATCCTAGGTGGCGGGTCGAATGGAAGCAAATTAGATCGAATAGTGAGCTGCAATTGGGTAGCTCGAAAAAGTCGTGTTGGTGTGAGTGCCTTTGCCATTTTTGCTTCACTATCAAGGTCTCGCCCAATGAGCTCCGAGTAGTTGATCGGTCAAAAGTTAGACGCATGGAAAGTAGTACGGATATAGTACAGCTACGGGTACTTGAGATTGGAGCTGTTCTAATAGGTCAACTTCAGCACTTCCACCAGAAAATAGAACGACTATGCCAAAAGTAGTAGAATTAACTGTAATAACTACTACTATTCAGCCAGTGCTACTCATCCCTGATCGACGGATCTCGGAGGGTTACACCCTATCCCTTCGGGTCGCGATCCACACTTTCAATTCTGCCTTGCTCCCAGCAAAGCCCAGACCGCCAAGTACCAGCGGCCTGTGATTGGAGGAAAGCAGAGTACACAAACTGGCTAGATCTATACTTGGATTAAGTATCGACACCCAACCCCCTTGGATCGACGAGCGCAATGAGAGGCGCGATGATCCTGGCTTGGCCAAGCCTTCCCTCGCGGGCTAAGCCGCCTGCGGGGGATCCACACCCACCGGATCCTGATGTGGCAGTCAAGCCACCGAAAGTGGAGCAAGAGGAACCAGCGGGCCAAAACGAGCGCGACCGGAGCAGCCGTTAAGACGCCATAGTAGAGGTCACCTCACAGTCGCAGGTTGACGACGAGAACGTAGAGATGGAAGCGAAGACCACGGAAGAGCCGATTGTCAGCACTAGCGGCAAGGAAGAGGAAGAACTCCAGACGCAAGGAGCCCACGCGGTAGTAGGGCAAACCGGCAGAGACGGACAGCAAGAAGAGGGAGGAGCGTTAAAAAAACACATCAGAGCGCGCCTCAGTGGCAAGTCAAGCCGATCACGAAGGAGCCACGCCTGAAGTGACGCCTTTTGAGTTGTCTGAAGCGGTAGTAGCGGAGATGAAGGAAGCACTCAATCACCCAGCCGCGAGCAGCGTGGACCATGACCATTGCCGAACTGTACGCAGTAGCTCATGACAAAGTCCACACTGATGGGGATCTGATTCCAGCCAGCAAACAGCACTAGCCAAACCTCCGTGGGGAGGAAAAGCGCCCGCTCGCACAGCTCTTCCGGGAAATCTGCGTGGAGGCCAATGGATCGTACGAGGAATGGGAGCGCTACGCATAAGCGGCCACCCGAGACCTCTACAACACGACGTGGGCTTTCAAGAATTTATCATGAACAGCATGATAAGCAAGGTCCAATATGCAAGAGCAACGCCGTTAAACCAATAGTCGACTAAGGTGACAGCGGGGACAACTACCAGTGAAGCGCGGCAAACTCGAGGATATACGGGGACTGGCTACCAGGACTACATGTTTGACCCCTCTTATTTCACAAGAGAGGCCATCGCGGAACTCAAGGCCGTCTGCGAACGACCAGCGGCAGCATTAACATGGACTCGACTCAGGGAAGCCACCAAGGTGGAATGGCGGGTCCTAGCAGGGATAGCGGAAGGACACATTGTGTGCAGGCGCTCACCAGCGTTTCTGCGCAGCGTCGTGGCCTCCAAAGAACGTATCCGGTTTTACAGTACCATTTATCGCCAAGTGGAAATCGAGCTCAAGCTACAATTGAAGGGGTGGAAGACGGTCAAACCAAACCGACAATTTACTCAAACGATTGAAGAGGACATACGCGTCGCAGCGCAGGACCTGCACGCAAAAACGCCGGAGCTGCGTCGAAAGCTGGCACTGGCAAAGACAATCACGTACAACGCAGTTGCATTTCTTCTTCTTCGACCGTGCCACGGCACAGAGGCTGCAAACGACGATGGTCCCGTATCGAGGAGTATTATACCGACTTTCCAATGCGCGCTCCAGACAACGGATCTGTCTGGCAGCGATAGCTCGGACGGGACGGCACTCGCTTGAAGCTTAACGCTAGTATGTCATTGACACCCAGAATGTCACCAGATTCACGGACGTCGGACGCCTGACAGCATATCTACATGCGCACATCGCCGCCTCCTTCGACATGGACGACATGGACGTTTGCACTCCTGGGTCCAGACCTTCTACGGTATGGCGGCTAACGATGGAGACGGAATGCCCAGCTTTCCTGCGAGGCATAGTCCATATCATCTGGTTCGGCAGATCGCTGGTGCTGATGCGTCCCAACAAGAGACCGCGGCTCCAATGCCTGCGATGTGGTAACCTCGGACACCCCATCGCACGTTGCAGCTACACGGACGCCTTGTTCCGAGGACCTGGCAGTCGGGTAGCAAGCGATCAAGACGTGGCTAAGTTAGAGGATCTGGTGAAGCCCTTTGCGAGCTTGGCAGAAATCAAGGCGGCAGCAGCCAAACGTCTGGTTCTACAAGCGGAACAACATCAGAAGGAACCGGCGGCAATCATGCCTCAACAAGACGAACGCACTAGTGCGCCAAGCCAGGAAAAACCGCAGGCCGCGGCAGCGCGATCTCCGGCGATGGCTTTACCGGAAGCGAAACAGACTCACGGCCACCACGTAGAGCCGGCCCCGAAATAGAATTGGGTAACGGCTCCGCTGCGCCATGGCCGAAAGCTGTATGCGCATCCGGCCACGATGCAGCAGAAGTTCAAGATTGATCGATCACGGTTTGCTGAGCTCGAGGAGACGGAGGACTCCAGTGAGGCGCATGAGGCAAAATCCGAAGAACATCCGCCGCAGGAAGAGCCCATCTAAGTGCCATCAGACAGTGACCAGGAGGAGAAGGCTCCAGTGCCCCTGACGGAAGCACAACGTAAAGAGCTGCACCTGGTTGAAGCCAAACCACCGCAACTAGTGGGATTAAAGCAGCGGGAGCGGAAAGAACTGATCAGCGTCATTGGGACGCCGGGCGCGCAGCGAGGACTTCTGGTGCCCATGGAGGCATCTCAAGGCGAAGAGCTGAGCACATTCTCAGCGATCGAGGACAGTCTCAAACTGCGGCAGGTGAACACGCTATCAACGGGCAACTGCATTACAATGGCATTGGCGCAAGCTGGCGGACGAGAGTTTGGTTGAATAGAACGGATGGTTGGAGTCTATCACCGCCAGCCTCAAACGAGGTATCAATGGGCTGGTCAGCTGCACATGCTCGAGCAATACGACCACTACGTGAGAACGACCACGCTGATTAACATGCAGAGAGGGTGGACCGGCATGGAATCGCATGAGTCGGTAAAGCAATTAAAATGGTATCCAGAAGACTATGCGGCCTCAACATCGGACCGCGACGCTACTATCCCCAGGCGCAACTGGGGATGCAGTAAGACGATGGCAATGGCAGCCCACTTTCTCCAACGCAAGATCTACGTGTTAGCGTACGACGTGGATCATCAGAAGCAATGGCACTGCTCAGTGTATCGACCAAATACTATCTCGAGAGGGCGCCAAATGTTCGACGTTGACTAACATATCCCCCTCATGCTGGGGAGGTGTGTGGCACAGATCCGCAATGACAAGAGTAAGGACAAAAGCCCACCCATTGTACTCAGGTACTGGAGTGAGCACTACTCAGCGTTCATCCATCGGCGTGCACAACCGGAGTTGAAACCGCAGCGGGGGCGGGTACACGAGCCACCGGACGACGAGAAGCTCGGAAACCTTGGAGCAGGGTCAAGCCAGGACAGCGCGGAAGGAATTCCAGGACGTGAAGCATCGCAGGAAGCGTGGGATCCATCCACCTGGACGGGGATGTGAACGAGCTCAGGTGCAGACTCGTCAGCATGACCATACCGCACGACCTTCAATGTGAGATCTCTTTCATCCTGGAACATGCTGAGCCGGCCCGCTCTACAAAGCTGTTAACGTTCCTAGTCAACACGGCCTCGCAACTAGCGCAACCTGATCGGGAGGAGTTATTGCGTCCTAACCTGGACGACGTTACTACATATGCCGCCCGGACACTCATGCAGCGCTACCAATTATTGATTCCAGTGCTGCGGTAGTGGAAGGCCGAGATGGCCAAGGAACGTCGCGAAGACATCGCCATGCAAAACTCGCAGCGCTCCAGTCAGGAGGTGGGGACGGACTCATCATATTAACCACCTAGTGCCAGCTCCTCCCATGGCTCACGAGCTACAGCCAGCGAGGGACGCCCCAAAACCCGGAGTCAATCGACTGCTTCTAATAGACCTCACACTCTCACCCTGATAGAGAGCGAGAGGATCCGACTCGTAATGAAGGTCAAACTGGAAGGAAAAGCGGGAGGACGAAACAGACTCGCGCCAAGAGGACCACGCCGTGCGGATTGACCACCAAGGTTCTCGGGGTGAATGGCCATCCCTTTGGGGAAAAATGGCAGTCCTGTGGCCCGCTCGGGCAGTGGCAGTATTTCCGCTAACAACCAGATCGATGGAGGAATGGGGTGCGACGGCGCAGCAGGAGCCCTACAATCTCGTGTATATGTGTCAGCGCTTCCAGTTCCCAGACGAAGTGATGTCCACGCTGAGCGAAAACGTCCTTGAAGTTTGGACGGCAGGGTGGAGACGAGAATGTCTGTATGGGAGCTTGATGAATATCGGGGTCGAACAGAGGACTCACCAACACGTCGGTGTCTCGACGATTGGAATGCGAAACTGCTCAGGCCGGCGCCGTCCAACCTGGCGCCGCTCATAGACAACCATGAAGATTGGGTCAGACTACGCAAGAGAGTGTACGGGGAAGACGAGGTACTACGACTATGTGATGTCGGTCATAAGGACCAATTAGCCCAGCATCTGCTCTGCGCTTTCCTCTACGAGAAAGAACTACGTGTGCTGCTCAACTGAGAGGATGAAGCCGACACGGGACCCCTGACTCGACTGACACGCCATCTCCGGACACTGGAGACCGTCCAAGGATATGGACAGGCATATGTGGGATCCAGTCGGGACGTAGGCTGGCATGCCATTGCACACTTCTTCTCCGCCACCCTTGCGAAGGGGGCGGGGGCAGACAACCGTGAGTATTAAGGGCAGATCGGAGCGGCCCCCTACAACGTCAGAAGGCATGAAATATCTGACCTTGTCGGTGACGTCTACGGACGTCTGGAGTACATGCGACGAATGGAAGGAAAGAGTAAAAAGAAGCAAAGGAGCAAGCCAAAGCATCGGCCCTGGATACTGGAAACCCAAAACGTGAGGGGTTTTCCAGCAGGCAAGCGGCGGAGTAGCTATACTGCTCAACCCTGAAGAGGCGGCACGGGCAACACCATGACACGAAGAGCAATGGTCGAACCAGGCTGTCGCCGTAACCATCGGAGACAGGAACATCCTCAATATATATTCACCAACGAGCATCGAGAGCGCGAGGGGTTCTTCAAAACGCTACAGCAGTGGGGCTGGAACGAAATGGACACGATTCTAGGAGGAGACTTCAACTGCGTGATGAGCCCAGCGCTTGACAGGTATGGAGGAGACAGAACAGGGAGACCTGAAAGTGCAGATCTCCAAAGCCTCCTGCAGCGGAGCAGATGAAAGACGCGTACACCCTGACAGCGGCGTCGGACGAGGACAAAGAGGCCCTCGAACCAGCCGAGTACTACACGTATTGGGGGCCGGAGGGGGCCAGTAGACCAGACCGCTTCAACGTCCCCTGGACGTGGACAGATCGCGTCCAATGGGTAGCGGTTGAAGAGCCCGAAGTGCCCGCTGACCACCAACGAGTCCGCCTGTACCTGAGCAACGGGCGGCAAGAGGGAGCACGGAGAGAGCAGCCAAACGGTCATTTACCCCATCCGAGCGACGCAACCTGAGCGAGTGAAACATGATCTCTGACGGACCTGATGGCAGTCGGAATAGGTCCGAACGTGTCGGCCCGAATCTGGGACGGCGCTGCGGGAGCTTGTGCGGATTGCATCAATGCCGTTGGCAAGAAGGAACGACGGCGGCGAATGGAGTACAAGCATCAACAAAATCGTAAACATCGGGTCCATTTGCTCACCAGACGAGATCTCTTCCAGGCAACCCTGGAGGAGTCCGGGAGGAGCATCTAGTCCACCAAGGGAACCTATTGAAGCGAACGACTGAGCAACTACGATGGTTGTTCAAGATATACGTCAGGGGTGTCCGTTGGTGCCGCTCCTCTTTCTGCTGGCAGCTGAAGTCTTAGCACTAGCCATCCAGCAGGACAACAGGCTCCGAGGCATTCCGGTGCCGGGAGGAAAAGGAGAGACCCACAGCTTCTCAGCGTTCGTGGACGACTCTACCGTCTTCCTACAAGAGGCTCAACAACTGCCGCTGGTGATGGAAATTGTGCACAACTTTGGGGAGCTTTCAGGACTACGGGTGCAACCGACGAAGCGTAACGCAATCTACCTCAACACGGCCGCCAGGACCAACGGCATCCCCGTTCTTCCGCATGGAGAAACTGTCCGATACCTCGGATACCAGGTTGGAACGGGGGAGCTTACAGCGGTGAATTGGGCGCTGCGAATACGGAATATCCAGCAGCGGCTGGCCACGGCAGCCAAGCTGGCAACGAGTGTGGAGAACCGAGTCCTGCTTCTCAACGTGATAATGATGCCCTCAGTCCTCTTCTGTGACGGGAGTCACACGCACCTTTGCTTTGAGGAAGCGTAACGCGCTAACCACAACAGACGCCCGGCGTCTCTGCTGTCTTAGTTCGAGGCCCTGCCTTCTCAGTCGTTTGCTGGTACCGAGTACCAAACGACTTGCGAACTTCTAGGTTAGATTTAAACTGAACGTCTATTGCTTTTGCTCACAAAGTCCTACTTACTATAAACTGTCATATTAATGCACCTTCAAAGTAACCTGTTTCCGAATGGTTGGCTCTCAAGCCATGTCGACCTCGCTAAGTACAAACCGTACTTATGGGATCTCTTAGGTACGCACCGCACTAAGGGCCAGTGTACGAAACACCATATGTGAGTGTGGCACATCACTATGTGACAACTCCATGTGTGTACGACACACTAACCGGTTGGGTGCCATTCATAAAGGCCACGCCCCGTTACACCCGCCCACACCCAAACGGGAAGCACCGTCCCACGGAGAAAGATCGGAAAGGGGGAATCCAGCCATCAAACGCCACGTGCGCACCCCGAGGCCGAGCCTCATTCTTCAACGAGCCGCCGACCGCACAAGCCCCAGCCCACAGTGCATCGCGACGTCTTGCGACGCCTACTGCTCACTGAGCCCGCACGCGACGCACGCCTGTAGCTCCTTGAGCACCACGACTACGCCCACCACGGCTCCGCCGACAGCACACGCCTCGCGTCCCAACAGCCCGGCCCACTCGCACGCCAGCTTGGCCACATCGAGGAAGTCGAAGCGCAAGGGACCCAAGCGCCCGAAGACCCCGGCCCGTAGGGCAGCTATCGCCGCGGCGCGACGCCGCAAGCGGCACGAAGTGACCTGGCCAGGTCCGACCCACGATCTCAACGACTCCGAGAGTGGCAGCGAAGGGTTCCACATTGAGCTCATCACTGGGGAGGAGAGTGACCGCGAGAGTACCCGTCCGAGACAACGTCTCCTGCGCCGGCGACGACGGAGCCCAATGCCGCTGCGGCCCAGCCGCCGAACGACAACTCACCGCACCAGAGCAACGTTGAGATGCACGACGTGCCGGAGGGTTCGGCCTCAGAGGCCTCTGCCTCGTCGGGAAATTGTTCGATACCCGTCGACTACGATGAATCGGATGAGGAGAAGGCTCCGTCGTCCCCACAGCTCATTGAGCAACAGCGTGCGTTGCACCCTGGAAGCCCGGCTACTCCACGCAGCCTTGCTGCCGAGGACAGCGTCCCGCCTGCTGCTCCAACTTCGTCGACGAAGCCGCCAGAAAAGCCTGCGGCTGCTTCAGCCGCGTCTGATGTTCCGCCCCGAGAGCCTCCGGTCATCACCAATGTCGGCGAAGAGGAGGGGGTGAACCCTGCTTATTTGCTGCCCGCGAACCGCGAACACCTACAAGAGCGCACAGCCGCCCGGCGCACTACCACTGAGCGGATTGCCGATCAGAAGCGTGAGCTTGAGCCTCCGGCTCCGCGTAACCGAGAGCAGCTCCTATCGCAGCGAGTCAGGACTCCCGACGAGTATGCTGCGAGCCTTCGTCAAAGCCGACAGCGGGGTGTGCATGTGGCCAACAACGACGAGTGTCCCATCGTCCTACGGACCAACACCACCTTGGCTCGCGAAACCAATGAGGTTGAGTTCGAAACTTGGCTCCGCCATCTTGGCTATCCGATACCCGAGTTGTTGAACTCGCCGCATCGGCTGGATTGGCTCGCCCTTCGGCGTTTGCGATTTCGCATGGCGAAGATGAAAGCTGATGGTGACTGGGATCGACATCGGTGGGATCCGCGATATGCGGCACTGCCGCATGATATCCTCGAAGAGGTGGTGTCCAAGATGAGAAAGGGGCGACAGTCTCAGCCCGTAGAACCTGTGAGCGTTCTCGGGCCGGTTAGCGCCGACCGGCTCCGCGGGAGCGCTCATAAGCGTCCACGGTATCGGCGCAGTCCTCCTCGAGGAGACGACCGTCTTCCCAGGTACTCTGATCCTCGGGATAACCGCGCCACTTCACCAGATACTGGTAGTCGCCCTTACGCCCACGGCGCTTCAGGAGCTTCTCCACGTGGAAGTAGCGATCACCTTCGTTTCCAATCAACGGAGGCGGAGGTCGTAACGGACGACTCGTCGTACCGGAACGCTCCGCGTCGTGCGCTGGCGTCTCACGCCTCTGCCTCGGCTCGGGAGCGTCGTCTGGCACGATGTGGAGGGGTGTGAGCGTCTCCTCGAGACCCAGCGACTGGACTTGACCTCCTTGCGTGGCCGCCTGCAAACCATCGAGGCGACTGTGGACGCTTATCGCCGTTCTCGGCAAGAGGAAGAGGGGCTAGAGCGTCAGGTGCAGGAGCTGCGGGAAGAACTCGGCCGGCAGGCTCGTGACATGCGTCACCTCTGCGACCGCGTCGCGGGTCTTGAGCGTGTTCGTGCGAGCGACGGCCGCGACATCCACGATCATCTGGGGTGGATTCGCCACCTCTACCCGTGCGTAGGCGACTTAGAGGCTCGGCCTGCCCCGGCTGTTGCAGCTGCGCCTGCGGCGCCTGCTGTGCCTGCTGTGCCTGCCGCTCCGGCTGCCCCAGTCCTGAATCAGGACGATTTGGCGCGCGCAATGGCCCAGGCACTGCAGCAGATGTCTCGCTCGTCGGACTCTCAGAGTCAGCCACCTCCGACGGGTGGTATTGCTTATGCATGGCGACGTAAAACGTTGGGTGTGTAGCCATTGCCGATGGCAGATCCAGCGTATAGGCATTGCCATGGACGCCTATGACCGAGAAAGGTCCCACGAAGCGTGGTCGCAGCTTGGTGCTGTCGACCGCCGACACCGAGTGTATAGACAAGTTTTTAGGGTGAAGTAACACCAAATCACCGATTTTGAACACATGTGTGTTAGCACGCCCATGGCGATCGCTGTTTTCTTTTTGTCGGTCTTGCGCGGCAGCCATAGCGTCACGGACGCGAGTGCGGATCGCCTCTCCCGTCTCAATGAAGGATAGGAGGTTCCGTTTGACGGACGGACGCACGCCTGTGAGGCCTCTTGAGTCGTTTACGACAACTCCTCCCTCACCCAACTCAGAAGCCGGGGGCAACGACAGCGGCGTTCGCGGATGCCGCAGACCGTTGACGTAGAACGGCGTAAAACCTGTCGATGCATGCACTGCATTGTTAAGCGCGAACTCCACTTGCGCAAGCTGCGTACTCCACTTCGTGGGCTCTGCAACGCAGACACTGCACAAGACGTCCTCCAGGACACGGTTAACGCGCTCCGTTTGACCGTCGGTCTGTGGATGGTCCGCCGTGGACATGTCCAGCTGCATCCCAAGAAGACGGAAGAGGTGTTGCCAGAAGTGTGAGACGAACCGAGGGTCTCTGTCACTGACGAACGCCTCCGGGAGGCCGTGATGCCGAAATTCATTGTCGACGAAGAGTTGAGCCGCCTGCGGCGCTGTCACACTCTTCTTCACGGGCACCAGCCTCACATCTTGCTCAAGCTGCACACAAAGACCAAGTTGCCAGTATGGCCGTGCCCATCGGGTGGCAACTCGAAGATGAAGTCCATGCTCACGGAGCGCCAGCAATCTGCCGGGACCGGCAAGCTCATCAGCGGGGCCGCCGCGGCCGGAGAGGGTTTGACTCGTTGGCACGTCTCGCAAGTCTTAACGTAAGACCGCACCCACTTGTACATGTGGGACCACCAGAAGTCCCGCGCCACTGACGTATACGTCTTCTCGCGACCCAGGTGCCCGCTGAGCGCCGTGTCATGTGCCTCAATGAGGATCGATGACGAAGGTCCTCATCGTTGGGAACAACCAACCGCGGATCATCGCCCGGGGATACTTGATAGTAGAGCAAGCCCGCAACGAGGGAGTAGCGGTGAAGCTGGGCTCGCTGACGAGCCGAGAGTACCGAGCTGTCCGATTTCGTGCGCAGCACTTCGACCACATCTCGAAGATCGTCATCGCCCGCATAGGCCTCGCGGATGAGCTCATGGAGCGGCGACCCAAGGAATACCGCGTGTGCCAGCTCATAGTCCGGTCTCCGGGAGAGCGCGTCCGCAAGGACATTCTGTTTGCCCGGCTTGTAGGCTACGGTGAAGTTGTATTCTGCGAAGAGTGACAACCAACGCGCCATGCGCTGGGAGAGATGAGGTGACGAGGTCGCCGTCCTCAACGAGGCATGATCTGTGTAGATCCACGAAGGGTATACTGCCGAGCAGATGAACCCGGAACTTCACCAGCGCGTACTTCATCGCGAGGAGCTCCTTGTCGTGGACGGGGTAGTTCTTTTCCGCGGCTGTCAACTGCCGGGATTCGAAAGACACCACCCTTTCCCTGCCTTCGGTATCAACCTGAAGCAGGGCGCAGCCGATGTCAAAGTCTGAGGCGTCGCACACGACACTAAAATGACGATCCTCGTCAGGCAGTGCAAGGATAGAGGCGCTCTGTAAGCTCTGCTTGATCGCGTCAAAGGCTCGCTGAGCCTCCGCAGGCTAGGACCAGTCTGTATCCTTCTTCAAAAGGGTCGTTAGTGGCCTGGCCAACTCAGCGTAGTTCTCGCTGTACTTGTGCAAGTAGTTGGCGAGGCAGAGCCACTTGCGCAGATCCCGTTGGGAGGTAGGCACCGGCCACTGCGAGATCGCATCGATCTTTTTGGGGTCAGCGCGAACGCCATCCTCTCCAAGGAAGCAGCCCAGGAACGGGATTTCCTCAGCATCAAAGATGCATTTGTTGATGTTTGCATACAAACGGTTCTCCCGCATGCACATCAAGACCTCACGTAGGTGCGCAAGATGCATCTCGACGTCTGTCTTCCCATCTTCAGCGTGATTGTGAACGAAAATATCGTCAAAGTACGTCTGTACGAAGTGCCGCAGCGGCCGGAAGAGCTGTGTCACCAGCGATTAAACGTCGCTGGTGCGTTGGATAGCCCTTGGGGCATCACCAACCATTCCCACAGCATCCCGCTGGGAGTGCTCACAGCCGTGAGAGGGATGTCTGACTCCCGCATCTGTAGCTGATAGTAGCCATCGACCATGTCGTGCGCGCTAAACACCGTGCAGTCCGCCATGTTGTTCTGCATCACATCCTTTCGAGGAATGGGCGTCGATGCGGGGATGGTGGCCGCGTTCAGCTTGTTGAAAGCATGTACCATGCGCCATTTCCCATTGGGTTTGCGAACGCAAAACGTCGGCGACGAATGAGGCGACTTCGACTCGCGCACCATGCCCGCGGCGTGCTTCGCTGCGAAGAAAGCGTCGATGACGTTGACTTGTTCCTTCGGAAGTGGCCACTGGCGCATGGTGCAGTACTTCGTACCCGGCTCGAGGTCGATCTCGTGGCGCACACCCCAATCCGGGGGTAACACAGAAGGAGGATCCTCCGATACCACGTCCGAAAATTCCTTCAACAGAGGATAATACGGATCCGAGGGGTCCTTCAGAATGGCTGCGCCATATTGTTGTTGTCTCTTCGAGACCCCCCCTCTCTTCTAACACATCAGGTCCATGACCGAGGAGCTGTTCAACTCGAGAGGCTCGTATTCGCGGCGGAGAAGGACTAGGTCCTCCAGCTCCCCCGCCTTAAGCGACTCGAGGAACTCGACATAAGAAAGCTCTTCGAGCTCAAGGAGCTCCGACAACGTCGGTACTGGAGTCAGGTCTTTCGCGTTGCGAAGGCCTGTGATCGCGTCAACAACCACCGCTGCGCTGTGCTCTCCGACAGCGTTTCGTCCCTGGCGACGGCGGAACCAGCCCGAACGCCTTGCGTAGTGGGAGCCTCTGCTCGACCACCCTGAGTCGCGCTGCAAACTCCGTCAGCGACTTCTTCTTCTTCGGCGACAGCTGAACCAGCCCGAACGCCTTGCGTAGTGGGAGCCACTGCTCGACCACCCTTGTTGCTGGAAACATACACTTGTTCGGCCGAGCCGGCAAAGTGTCGTTCCCCGCGTGCCACCCGGTGCTCGTGCACGAACCCGTCGCGGGATGAGGAGGGGACATGACCCGCCAAAGCTCGATCCGGTAAGGGTTTGTGACTAGCACCTATGGTGGCTCCGCCAATATCGATCCACGGCTCGTGCTTCACAAGCCAGGGCATGCCGAGGGTCAGATCGTATCGATCATCCATGTCAAGGACAATGAACGGTTCGACCGAATTAAAGTCGTCAAATTTGACCGTCAAGGGGAGAAGGACCTTCCGCCTCGATACGATCGACCCAGTCGCTAGGTGAACAGATACGTTGCTATTACTCTTAGAGTCTTCTAAAGCTTGAGCATACAGTATGCTGTTCCTAGCCACACTGGCCTTCGTTGCGAAGTTGTACGACGCACCCGAATCAATCAGGATGGCCATTGGTTCTTCGTATCCCTTAACGCTGGCAGTGACAACCACGAGGTTAGACCGCGCGGTGGCCACCGAGAGACACAACAGTGTCGTCCCTGCTACTTGCTCCTGGGCGGGGAGGTGGCGAAGCCACCGCCGTTCGAGAAGAGCGAAGCCTCCCAGCAGGGCGTCCCGCGCCTACTGGGAGTCGCCGTTTTCCGACGCCGCGGACTCAATCATATTGAGTGACGACGACGCCGAAGTGGTTTTGCCACGAGTCGTTCTCCATGGGTTGGTAGGACAGTTCCGACGGAAATGGCCCAACTCGTTGCACCCAAAGCAGCGACCACTCGCACGAAGCTTCTTCACGCCGGCTCGGACTGACTCAGCCGCTGAGATCTCCATGGAAGTGGGGCCTTCTGACGTGTCGGTCAGACCCGCGTGTCCCTGCGCGGAGCGCACACAGTGATCCTCGAGAAGCGCGAGATGCACTGCATCATTGAAGGTCTTCGGCTGGCGGCGGAAGAGCTCGGTCCGCACTGGAACAGTACGGACGCCGTCCATGAATACCGTGACCTTAACGTCCTCTGAGAGAGGAGCTCCGGCAATGGCTGCATCCAAGTTCTGCAGCTCCATGACACAGTCTTGAATGGAGCGCTTCCCTTGCTTGCAACGCAAGAATAGGGAGCGATGGCGGTACGCCACATTGGCGAGCAAGAAGTTCTTGCGCAGCTCTTGTTCCATGAACGACCACGAGGTGAAGAATCGTGGAGACGACGTCTCACGAGCCATGACCCAAGCCCGAGCCCGACCTCCGAGGTTGGACAGGGCGAAGGCGACCTGAGATCTCGGATCATAGATCTGTCCCGCGCTCAGCGCAATCTCGATCTCACGGATCCAGAAGATCAGGCTGTCCAATTCCTTCCCATCAAACTTGGGAACCGTCATCTTGACTGCCTTGGTCGATCCTTGTCGCGATGCGAAGGTACCCGACTCGCGCGCTGCTGACTGTGCCACACTCTGTGCTTCAGCACGCATCGCAGAGCGAGCGGCATCTTGCGCGGCAGCGCTCACGTGGGCGACCAACGACGACTCGAACTTGTCGAAGCGTTCCACGCGTGTCCTTTGCTGCTCCACAGGAAGCGAGGGAATCCAGCGAAAGCTGTCTCGCCCAGGAGCTCACCATCTTCTCCAGCGTTGCCCAGTGGGCGTCCGAGAGATGAGGGAAGTCCTGCCGAGACGACAACATGCTCCCTGAGTCATCCATGCTCAGAGAGACCTTGGTGGTAGACAACCGCGCCGGTCGCGGAATTGACTACAAGTGCTACCAGGTGTGACGGGAGTCACACGCACCTTTGCTTTGAGGAAGCGTAACGCGCTAACCACAACAGACGCCCGGCGTCTCTGCTGTCTTAGTTCGAGGCCCTGCCTTCTCAGTCGTTTGCTGGTACCGAGTACCAAACGACTTGCGAACTTCTAGGTTAGATTTAAACTGAACGTCTATTGCTTTTGCTCACAAAGTCCTACTTACTATAAACTGTCATATTAATGCACCTTCAAAGTAACCTGTTTCCGAATGGTTGGCTCTCAAGCCATGTCGACCTCGCTAAGTACAAACCGTACTTATGGGATCTCTTAGGTACGCACCGCACTAAGGGCCAGTGTACGAAACACCATATGTGAGTGTGGCACATCACTATGTGACAACTCCATGTGTGTACGACACACTAACCGGTTGGGTGCCATTCATAAAGGCCACGCCCCGTTACATCTTCACTGCGGCAGCCTTCGAAATCCCGATCTGGGCTAGTCAATAAATACGAAACCTGCAGAAGCAATACCTCTGGAAGCACTCAACCAGTACAGAGGCGAGTCGTCACAAGATGAATTCAGGCCTACTTTACACGCCCAAGCAAGCGGGAGGCGCCGGCCTCTACTAGGTGGACATTGCCGGCAAAACGCAAAGAGCGAAACTCACCATCCAGTGGCTCGTTCAGCGTCATGACCGGTACTATCAAGTCTGGAAGGAATGGCCATTCCGGGACGCCACGCATGCGTGGACGGAAGGGATTTCGCCTCGGCAAGTCAGGGAAGGTGGACCACCACGGAGGCGCGAGACGCCAGGTGACAGCCTTCAGCAGCTCATCAGGGGCTGGGTTGTGCCCACGAAGCCAACAGCAGCAAGAGGCTGTGAGGAGATGCGACAGCTGCAACAGCTCACGGCAGCAGCAACCAGCACGACGGTAGACGACACTTGGCTTGTGACGCTTCCGCAGGCTCTGCCGATGTCCACGAGGCACTGGAGCGCTGAGGAGTGGGAATTCTGACCGACCTACTACCTGGAGCGACAACCCGGCAATTGTGAACCAGGTGGGATCAATGCTGCGCAGGTGCAAAAACGACAGGATCCAGGACAGCACACTAGACACCTCCAAATTCAACGGATAGGGGCGTGCGAAAGATCCCACACATTGACGGCCGCCGTCACCAGAACGCCAAGCTACAACGCTGGGGTATAGCGATCCTAAGCCGGTTACCAGCACTTTCCATTGGGGAAAAGCTGCAGGTGGGGACCACAGCGACGCTGAGGCATCCAACCAAACTAAAGAACGTCTACCAATGGACGATTCTTCAGGGGCATCAGATACGAGCTAGTCTTCGCGCCACCACGAACACCGGGAACGACGGGTTTGAGCTCGAGCAGGAGCCAAATGGAATTCACTGGCGAATTGCCAACACGGCGGACGCAGGACCAAGCGGCCGGGGGATCGAAGCTGGCACTGACCTTGAAAAGAAGTGTAGCCATTCCTCAGCGGCCGGGGGATCGATCCTGGCACTGACATTGAAAAGAAGTAGCCATTCCTCGAAAAGCTTCATGTTCATGAAGCCCGATGGCGACGTCGTTACAGCGGCACCAGAGAGAGAGGCAGGTGAGTCTATTTAGCTTTGTTTAGCTTCTAGAAGCCTGGTAGGTCCTTAGCCTGGCTAATAACGCCGTTTGCTCTTGCGAGGTCGGTGGTTGGGCGGGGCTTGTCTTCCTTGAAGACTGCTCTCGGGGTGGTTCTTCGAGTGCTGCACAGCACAATGTCAGCCAGGTCCCTTGTAATTCAGTGTCCGGGCACCGGCGTTCCCGCTTTCCTAGCGCTTGTACTTGTCTTATTCCTGTCGTCCAGTATTCTTGAATGCTTTGTAGCTTCTGCCAGCAGGCAACCGCTACTGGGCAACTCCAGAAGACGTGCTCCATCGTCTCCTTGACCCCTCTGCAGCATTCCAACCTTCTGCAGCTCTTGTCCTCGCGCCTGCCTTCATGATAGAGATTAAGTTGGCTGGTCGCCACTCGGTAGCTGACCCAAACTTGATATTCTGTGAGTGCTCGTCCATGACTCCACAGTTGCTTCGGTTGCTGTTGTTGCGCTGCTGCCTGCCAGTTGCTGGTGTCCGCCGCGTGTTGCAGTTGCTTGAGCTTTGCGTTGATGCTGGTCCTTCACCTCGGTACATCTTGAACGGTTGCCTTTTCAGGGCCTTGAGTACATGTGCGTTGGCTACCGATTCCGGGACGCTCCAGGAAATCCGTGCAACTTGGGGTGCGCGTAGAACACTATGCTTCCGGCATCCTCATGTCTGCTCAGGCGCCGTCGGTCTTGCCGCGTGATGGCCTCCTGCTCAGCCGTCTCCACCACTGTCCAGTGAATGCCATCCAACTGTTGCTCCAGCGTTATTGTGTGGTTGTCTCCCAAGCTGGGATCCTTGCTTTCTCCGCTCACCCGTCCCGGTGTCGTTGTTTTCCAGCTGTACTCCACTTTCAGTTTGGTCGGGTGCCTCATGCGAGGCGGTTCTGCACCTCCAACGTTTCTCCGATCTCCAGCAGCGGCGAGGCAAGCAGGATCGCAAGTCCCCACCGTATCATCTTGTCCTGACGATGCATCTTTCCTGCCGTTGTTGGTACCAACATCGTGTATGTGTTGAACGCTGTCCGCCGGATCTGCAGCTCTTCGATGCGACAGGGCCTGATCCGATTGAACTTGCTCCTCGTCAGCATGCTGCCCTCTGAATCCCGGATTCCCGGGTTGCTCTCCCAGGTGTACGTCGGCCAGAAGACGTCTTCCGCTGAACCCTCGCGCCACAGCCGTCTGAACTCGTCGCTGGGTAGCTGGATCGTCCATTCCGCCCCTGCCGCCCAGCTTATGGCGCCTTCCTCCAGGCTTCTCCGCTACTGCTGTTGGCCTGCCAGTGTGTCCACCTCTGGATCTGTTGGCTGTGCGATCCATTCTCCGACTAGCCGCTGCAAGTTGTCTCCTGGCGATGTCTTCCGACCTCCTCCGCCTCGTTGTGCCGGTGCTCGTCGAGTATTTGTGCCTGTCTATTCCACGCCAAGCCCAGGTCTTCCACGCATAGAAGTAGATGTCTCGCCGCTGTATGAGCCACAGCATGGTCTGCTTGACCTTCTGCGTCTTGTTGGCTATTTTGATCGATGCTAAGCCAACACCCCCGGCTTGCTGGGGTGTACAAGAGGCCGAGATTGACTTTGTGCCGCGCTGCGTCCGTTGTCGTGACGTGGTTCCACGGGAACTGTTTCTGAATATTGCGAAGGTGGTTTCCGGCCGACGCGGGCATGTCAAACACAGCCGCTGTGAACAGGATCGCCGGTAGCATGATCACATTCAGGATCTGCACTCGATTTTCCATGCTGACTGCTGATTGCGTCGCCGTTGCGTTGCTCCCCGTCGATGTCCGTGGGACGCCCGGTGTCGACGACATGGCCCAAGTAGCGGGCCGTGCCTCCGTGCCTTAAGACCGGGATGTCCTCGTACGTCGTTAGCTTGATCGCCGTATTTAAAAAGATCACATGACTCTTGGCGGGTTGAACGTGAAGACCTGAGCGCTTGCCGAAGTTCTCGACGATCTCCATCACGCACGGTAGTCGGCGAGCTTCCTGTAGGAAGACGGTTGAGTCATCTACGAACGCGGAGAACGAGTGTCGCTGGCCGTCTCCATTTGGTACAGCAATCCCGTCTATCTTGCTGTCCTGCCTGATCGCAAGCGCCAGCACTTCTGCAGCTATATGAAGAGTAAAGGACCGAGTGGGCAGCCTTGCCTGATGCCGGACACCACATCCTGCGTCACAGCGGCACCAGGAATCCCACAATTCCCCAACAACTGAGACGAGACAGTCTAGCCAGGCAGGACGAAGGCAGGAGGGACTACGAAACCAGCTGCGTTCCCGCACGCAACAGATGGAACTTCGCCGTTAGCTCGGTTGTCCACACTGTTGCTCGATCCGCGGACAGCAACCACCCTCTTGCTCGCGAGCTGTTTCTGGAAGGCAGGAAGGCAGTTTCGTCCATATTGAATAGCCGTGTGTGGTCGAGTTTCAGCTCGATGACCAGCTTGGCTAGAGTGTTGAAAAGAGTAGTTAGATCATCAGAAACGGTGCACATGCGTTTCAAGGCTAGCGACTGTGCTGGTCGCCCCGTCAGAGTTGGGAAACGCTCCCTAAAGCGCTTGTACCACCCCTCTCCAATACGTTTACCACTGCATAGCAACGCAACCTCCTGGGTTTTCCGAATGATATCAGAACGGCCAACAGGACGGCCGACGAGTTGCCGTCTGACAACCCAGTCGTAGAGATGCTGCTCAGCGTCTTTGAGGAGGAATGGTTTCGGTCCCGGCGGAGCAGCGGTCAGGGGCCTCCCTTCGTTTGCAGCAGCCAGCCACTTCCGGATGGTTCTGCTCGTGAATACCGGAAGTTTCGGCGACTGCGACGATGGAAGAGCCCGCCTGAACAATGGCGATGGTGGCTTGCTTCTTCTTCGCGGTGTAGACACTGACCATGGCGCACGTTTGGAAATGAGAGCGCTGTAAAGCTGTTCGCACAACGCTGCGCTACCACCACCCAGTTTGTTGCGCTCCGCTCCCGCCACCGCCACTAATTTTCCCACCAAATACAGTTATATAGATTTGTGTGTAGGTTTCGCACTTACGCATTATTTTAAAAATGATACACAGGGAAGCGGAATGCAGCCTAGTCATTGGCTTAAACACCCCAGGCCTTGAATTGACCAAACGGCCCCTTATACCTAACAGGGATGGACAGCCCTCCACTGGATTAATTCCGTGATCGTGACTGCGTAACGCGTAAGCGTAACCATACGTACCTTCCTGCAACATCTAGCCAAATAATGTTGTGCTGCGGCTTTAAGGGGCAGGCAGACATCAGCACCATTGGCGGAGTGGCGGAGTGATAATGCTGCAGCCTGCGTGGAGCAAGCTAGAGAAGGGACGACAACACGCGCTGCATGACGCCAGCCGCCGTGGCGCGCGCAGACACACGAGCAAGACGGCATCGCGATCTCGAACACAGCGTTGCAGGAACAACATTCTCTGGGCCAGGAGTAACGGGCCCAGTTGTGCTTGAGCACGGCGTTGGCGTCACATGAGGGACTGTCTCCGGCCACATAGTCGTATGCTCCGACACGTACACGGCTCCTTGAGATACTGGGGGCTACGGCATGACATTCGTCGGCGCGTCCGACGTGGAAGGTGTGAAACGAAACGGCACGGGCGAGGCCGTGGGCATGGACAGCAGCAACGTGTTCGACGGTAAACAGGACTACGACGAGTGCTGGTTCGTGAAGAGGTCGGCCGTCCAGGAGCTCCGAGACTCCACGAGGAAAGCGACGGTCATGCCGATGGATATGACGACCATGCTGACGATGCCCCAGAGGATCATGTTCGGTTGCCGAAGCGCGTGGTCAGCACGCCCGTGAAGAAGGCGGGCTAGATGTTAATGAAGTCGATGATGAGCGTTCCGATGCGCGAGTCGTCGATGCCGGCGTCCGAGAAGATGTCGCCCGAGTAGTAGAAGACGGCGTTGATACCCGAGAGCTGCTGCGTGCAGGACAGCAGCAGCGCGCCGAGGAACTGCATGTGGTACTTGGGCGACCAGATGGACTCGGCCGGCTCGGTGGAGTAGCCCGCCTCAGTCTCGTCGAGCTGCTTCTTGGGCTCGAGCCACCCCAGTGCCGTGTGTACGTGCTCCTCGCCGTAGAGACGCGATGACCTGCTTGGCCTCTTCGCGGCGGTCTTCACGAGCAGACACGCGGGGCTCTCGACGGACATGGAGCGTGAGAGCACCATAGAGATGACGGCTAGCACGATGGGGAAGCCGGCCATGTAGCACCATCCATCGCCGCTGTCGGTGAAGAAGCAGCAGATGGCCGGCACGAGGATGCCGATGGTGGTGGAGATCGGCAGGCCCAGGTCGAGGTGTCTGCGGAGGTGCGGCGGCGACAGCTCGGCCGACGGCGAACGGCCAGACGTTGGAGACGGAGGCCATGATCACGGTCCCGCCGACATGAAGAAGCAGTTGAAGACCATGGCACCGAAGATCCACAAGTTGACGGCGAAGGTCCACTCGAGCTTGGCCCGGCGCGACGGGGCGCGCATTGCACTCGTCCGTGTCGTTGTGGTCGGAGAGGTTGAGCTGCAAGGTGGACCATCCGCTCTGAAAGGGCTGCAGCAGTCACAGCAGCTCGGTCGTGTAGAGGATGCGTTTGGGCTTGATCAGGCGCGCAGCGGCCTTGTCGGCCTCTGACTTTCCAAGCGATGCGAGTGAGATTCGAGAAGAGTGAAGTCAAGAAGATAGTGTACGGGGCGAGTAAGCTGGTTTGACTGGGGATAGAGCTGAAATGGACACGAAAACAAAAGGTAGTGTCGTGCGGATTCGGCGCCCAGAGGATCGTTTCCGCGCACCGAATCTTGTCTAACAGCAGCGGCAAAACTCGGGCACCTTCACAAACAGACTAAAAACTCACATCGCCAACCACTTCACCCCACAGGTATTCCCAGCAAAGTCATAGACGACCTAGTTATAGTTTCTGTCGTGATCATGATGCCACAAACTCACGTAATTTACCTTCCTGCTTGCGGCATCATGATCACGACCGAAACTAACATGTGTCAACCGCACCGTCTGTTTTACTTGCCTTGGTTTGCGACCGCATTCGGTAGACGAACCGATGCAGGAGCTTATTTAATTGATAGGAAGTTTTTGCAGCAAGAAGCACATCACACCACCGCGGGGTCTCATACCTCATTTCTCAATCTGCACACGGCTGCTCATTCAAGCACTTCAAGCGAACTCGGCAAAACTCCAAGAATGCGCTTCGCTTCCGTTCTCAGTGTTACTCTGCTCGCTGTGGCTTCAGCTACGGAGGTTCAAACAACCCCCTCAACCACCGCACCACCACCTGAAGCCACGCCGTCCTCGTCCTTCAATTCAACCGTCAGCGTGACGCACATCTCGACGGCCACGGCCATCTTGTCCATCGACGACGTCAACTTCCTGATCGACCCCGCCTTCGACAAGAGCGGCGACTTCGAGCAGCCGGGCGGATTCGTGCTCACGAAGACGGTCGACCCCGCCCTTGGCCTTGAAGACCTTCCTGTCATCGACGCCATTCTTCTCAGCCATGAAGACCACATCGACAACCTCGATGCGTCCGGCCGCACGATGCTAAACGGCCGACACGTCTTCACAACTCGTGACGGCGCCAAGAACCTCGCTCCTCGCCCGGGCGTCCTCGGTCTCGCACCATGGGAGAACGTGACGCTCGCGCTGAACGGAAAGCAGTTCAAGATCACGGGAACGCCCACCCAGCACCTGCCTGGCGGAGAGTGCACGGGCTTCGTGCTCGAGTCGCCCTCGTTCGGCCTGAACGAGGCAGACGGACTCCCTAATGTAGTGTACGTCTCGGGCGACACGGTTTACATCCCCGAGCTGGCCACCGAGTTGCCGAAGCGCTATCACGTTGTCCTGGCGCTCATGAACCTTGGTAAAGCCGTCGCGTCGCTACCGACGGGTCCAGTGCAGATCACCATGGACAGCGTGCAAGCAGCCCAGCTTACTCGAGACATCGGCGCCGAGAAGGTGGTGCCGTTGCACTACGAGTCGTGGAAGCACTTCACGCAGTCTGGAGACGAGGCGCGTGCCGGGTTCGACGCGGACGCGACGATTAAGGATAAAGTGGTGTGGGTTGTTCCCGGTGAGAAGACGACCATCTTGTAGGCGGAGTGAACGGAAAAGCGAAATGGCGCACATCCTGACAAGCTTAATAACCCGAGGTGTGTTAAGCGTTCGGTGTGGTCTCGAAGCTTTGCTTGTGTAGATGAAAACGAGGATATTCTACTCAATTCTGACAGTAGCCCAGCTATGATGTCATATCCCTTGCCTTTTTCATACGTCTCGCTTCCTCTTTTCAGGAAGAGCTGGAAGTACTTGTACTACAATAAGTACTGTAGTTCGAATGACTTGTGAAGTTTATCCCCTTTCACTGTCGGCGCTGTGTCGTCCCGAGTACCAACACTGATTATACATACATTTATTAATAGTCCTTTCCGCTGCCGAGGTACCCCACAAACTACTGCATCACGGGGGGGGATCGCAGCCAGTTGCCTGCCGGTTGCTAATCAATGAAAAACGGTACCAGTTCTCAAATTGCGCTAAGCTTTCACCTCAGCACCTCGCGGAAGTCCTCAGCAAATGTATTGTATCTCGCGTTTGCGTTGTCATGAATGAAGTTGCGGGAACATATCGTGATGCAGAGGTGGGGCGTTTACGAGCTTCTTTTTCGACGCGCTGTTGCTCCCAGGTTCCACCTTGTGTGGCAGGAGTCCAACTTGACAGCAAACATTTAACACGTTTCCATTGGTTCCATCGCTAGATTCAACATTTTGTGCACATTGTACACGCTTAAGTTTCATGCGAGAGTCATACAGCTGAAGGACACGCCGGTTGGCGAGATGCAAAATAAAAATCTAACGTCAGCCTCTGAGCAGGATTTGCTGTTTTGAATTTACATTTTGCAGTATTGAACTTGGAATTTGCAGCTTTGAAGTTGAAAAGATGTAGTCGTCATTAACCTGACCAAATAGAATCGTCTGCCTCTCTCTCTCCTTCGGGTCGCGATCCCGGTTAGGAACGCCCCTATGGTTTCCTGGCACGACTGCTTGATGTCCGAGAAGTTCCAAGATTTCTCTTTTGATGATCGAGCCCGCACGCCGCGGCGGTATTCCAGGAGAGGGATCGAAGATTTGTCCATGGCACGCACGTCGTTGACCATCGACCAAGACTGAGCTTGCTCGTGCATTCATCATCCTGACGTGCTGCTCACTTCTCCATTCGCTTCGACAAGAAACCAACACTCCAATATGGCCAAGTTCGTCCTCATGGGAACCGGCGGCAACGTCGGCGGCGCCGCGGCTGACTTCGCTGTCGAGATCGCCAAACCCGAAGACCAACTCGTCTTCGCCAGCAGCAGCCTCGACAAGATTCCGGCCGAGAAGCTCAAGCGCTGGAAGGACAAAGGCGTAAAGGTCGTGGCTGCCAGCTACGACGACCGTGACAGTATGAAAAAAGCGTTCGAAGGCGCCGAGGCCGTAGCCACCATCTCGACGTGGTTGATCGGTGACCGTCGTCGCAACCAGATCAAGAATGCGCTGGAGGTGGCCAAGGAGATGGGAGTGAAGCGCTTTTGCTACACTTCGGGCGCTGGCGCGGGCGTCAAGGCGGACAAGGAGGAGGATATCCCGTTCCTGCTTCGTGATCACCACTACATCGAGGAGTTAATCTACGCTTCGGGTCTGCAGTACAACATCCAGCGCAACTGCCTGTACGCAGACAACATCCCAATGTACTTCGCTCCGTCGTGGAAGTTCTGCGACGACAAGTGGCTCACTAACAGCCACGGCCAGAAGGGCTGCTACGTGTCTCGTGACGACTGCGGCCGTGTTCTCGGCGCGTTGCTGCTCGGCCGTGGCGAACCTAACATGGTGTACGAGGTGACTGGCCCCGAGCCTGTTTCCCACGAGGAGATCTTCGAGTTCATGAACAGCGTGTCGGGCTACAAGGGCGAACTGGTGGACTTGCCCGACGAGGAGCTCAAGAAGTGGTGGCTGGACCGCGGTCTGCCCCAGGACGTGTACGGAGACTTCTCGCAGCTGCCGATGAAGCTCTGCATTGGTGACCTGCTCTGCTCCGGTGAGATGGTGGCCAACGGCTGCATGACGCCAGCGTCGGATGCTGTGAAGAAGCTCACGCGCCGCAAACCCACGCACTGGAAGGATGCGATGCTCAAGTACAAGGACATATTCCCCAAGTCGGACTAAGGTATGTGTGCTTCCTGGTTGAGTGATGTCATCGTTGCAGTCCGTTGTGAATCGAGCACATTGTCCATTGAGCCTCGAACCTTGAGAAGACAAACTCAGCATTTTTTGAAGAGCGGTTTTGGAGCGTAGACAGCGTTGAAAAACAGAGCTGGTGGACTCTTCCATAAAGAGTGTTCAACCAGCACGCGGCAACTGCTTGCAGACTTCAGGAGAGCAAAATCCATAATCCAGTAGAAAAGTACTGTATCGGCCCGGGCTCACAGTAGAAAGTTGATAAGTGCGCACGGCAGCAAAAGCGTGAACCGCTAGCGGACTTATCCCTTTATAAAAGGTGTTTTTGAAGCGGATACTTTTAGCCTTGTGCGAAATACATTTACTGAGATTTTGGTGCAGCTCCCAAACCATGTCGCATCTCCACGTGTTTGAGTAAAACTAAACGCAAACACAAATTACGGGAATTATGAAGAGGTTTTTTTCCATTGGTCCTTTTCCAGAACAGGATTTTGACTCGGTGGCGCCGTTGCAAAATATATCAAATTGGGTACAATACTGTTTAGAAATGACGAGGATCCGACGTACGGAATGCGCGTCCGTGTCCATTTTTTGACCAGATTCGTACCTCTATGAATACATAAATTGTGCGCGGTGGGCCTGATACAAATATGATTTTTGCAACGGGCCAACCTCTAGAAAACACGTGTGTTTTAGTTTCAGAGCGCGTACAACCCTACCTCGATATTGCGGGAGGCCATTGGATGAAATGCCGTCGGTTCGGATCAGATTCAGATATCTGATTCGACAGGAAGTACCGTGGATCTATAAAATAATACCCTCTGCAACAACTGAGGCTCGTCTTTGCCCTATCTATAGCAAAATCAAGATATCACCAAGAAATCTTGCAGACTCTATCTCAGCGGTTATACTTGATATTCGTATTTGACATATAACACAGCATTGACTGTGACATTCGAGCTCTCCCATTGGTCCTTAAAACTTTATATGGGCTCTAGTATGCTTCGCTTCAACCACTTCCGGTTGGAGTGAAGCAAGGTTGGCTATACAAACCTTGCTTCGCTCGAACCACTTTCGGTTGAACCGGAAGTGGTTGAACCGGAAGTGGTTGAAGCATAAAAACGCTGAGAATGGTGCTCTTCTCCTCCTCCTCGAGGCTGTCAAGTTCTTGCCCGCGTTCAATACCGGGGACAAGCGATTCGACGGCGGCGAGCCCTACGTGCGAGTCAGCGCCCTCGCCCTGATGTGTGGCCGCCGAGGTCGGTCTCACTCAAGGCTTATGGGCTAGCGAGTGCCTGCCGCCAGCCAGCCCCGAGTCGCGGGAGGCCATTGGATGAAAAGCAGTTGTGGACAAAACGCCGTACAACCCTACCTCCACCTAGCCCTGATTGAGCGTGCTCAAACCTCCCTAATATTATATAACTTCGAGTCAAAACCCCGTAATATTATATAACTTTGAGTCAAACCTCCCAACTATTATATAACTTCGCGTCAAAACTTCCTAATATTATATATATTTCCTTTGAAACATCATAAAACAACGTGCCGGAAGCGCGCCATCGCCTGCCATCTTCCCCTCCAGCGATGCTCGTGCTCGAAACCGCCAAGTTCCTGCCGGCCTTCGCCGCTGTCGACATACGATTTGATGGCGGGATCCCCTACGTCCGGGTGAGCTCGCTCGCTGGGCTGTGCAGTGGCCGGCTAGGCCACAACCAAAACGCGCTCATCAAAGGTCAAGGGCTGAAGACCGACTTTGCTGCGTGACCCGGCGGGAGGGCTCGTGCCCTTCCTGAGTGGGCGCTTCAACGCCGCCGCCGCCAACGGCAGCGCGTGGGTTTCGCTGGCGTTACGGGGGACCGCAAGGTCCTAGCCAAGGCGATGAAGCGCGCCGTCAAGAAGGCTCGCCGAGCCAAGACTCGCGGCTACCGGAGGGAGAAGCTGATCTTCATGACGGGGTTCAATTTCAATCGCATCCAGCAGGGGATGTATGCCTGTTTCTTGTGCCGCGTTGGGGACGCCCTCAATGAGAAGCGCATCGTGGCGTGCCTCCCGAGCCTACCGAACAGCCAGAATAAACGCGATTTCTACAAGGACTACCTCATCATCAAGTACGGCGTGTCCAACAACTGGGTGCGGCGGCTGATGGAGCACAGGCGTACCTACCGTGAATTTGCGGACCAAGAGACCATCGGTATGGCGTGGATCTATCCAGTTGAGCTGCCGCCCGACTGGAATGAATACAACCAAGGCATGCGCGATCGTCTGAGTGTGGAGAGCGATTTGCGCAACCATACTATGATGGCCCACTGGCACTTCGACTACATTACGCTTGGTGGCACCCTTCGCATCGAACTGGTAGCCATCCCCCCAGCTCGTTTGGAGTTCTTCACCGACACTTACGAAGCAATTGCCCATAATGCTGAAAACCCCGCCGCACAAGTCCAAACGATGTACGAAGAGTGGGTGGACGAGGCCGCTCGGATTGCGGATGCTAGAGACGATGCCGCTCAAGCTGCTGAGGCGACGAGGATGAGTGAGGCGATGGCGACGACAAGGAGAGCTGCCAGGAAGAGAACGGCAGTGCCAACCAACGAGAGGGGTGCTGAAAAAAAAGATGATTTTCGTAGCAGCGCTTTATTTCGTCGGTCGTCGCGAAGCCGGCGTTGCGTACGGCGCTCTCTGCGTCTTGGCGCCGGCAACAATGCAAGCCACCACTGGCGAGCTGCTGCAGGCAGTGGGGGTTGGCTGCCCTCGAGCGCTTCCTGGGGCAACGGAGCACCGGTTGCCCATGTTCTGTGCAAATAAATATATTGCGTTACCGCTGTGTGGTTGAATTTCCGAGAGATCGGCGGTGGTGCCGTCTCTGACGTTGCATGGGACAACTAGGTGTCGTCACGGGCGCGGCTCAAGAGGTGAAGGTCAGGAGGCATTCATTCTGCATTGCCGCGCTTGCTCTCGTCTGATCTGTCAGAAAATGTCAGACTGATTCGCTGTCTCCTTAGAGCATTGAATTCGTTGATCGTTTGTAAGAACGAGAACCATCCCCTCCGGAGAGGATGAAGACCGTGAAAACGGGATTCCGTCGGGTTTGCAGCGTCATCTCCATGCAAGATGCACATAAACTCGTCAAAAAGTCATCATTTGTGGCCAAGTCTGCTCAAATTTTGAGCAAATCTGCTCAAAAATCGGGCCTCCCCTCCCAAAAATAGTATGATAGTCGTGATTTTGACAAGGCAACTTCAGAAGTAAAATGTCCAAGGCAAGGTCAAGACAACCACCAAACTACGGCAAAGCTCGCTTCGTGCTAGACGTAGCTGATATACAAGCTGCGCGCGAGCTGGGACTACTTCGCGAGGATGTCATAATTGAGACAACTGATTCCTCAAAGCCTGCATACGGTCTAGCTTACGAACTACGACAGAACATTGCAAGCTCGGTGTTTTCATCTCAGAAGACAGTTCACAACAAGTGCAAGGACTTCGCTGTCAGGACTGGGTTTCAAATTTTCGTGCAGCAGACAAGTGTCGAAGACAATAACTCTGGAAATGCAAAATTTGCATGCAAGAGGCTCAATGGAATGCAGTTCTTCGATCGCACCCAGTCGCCTGAGGACCTTTCGTGTCCGTTCTTCGTGAACGTTCATGGCAAGTCAGGACAGTGGAAGATAACGCAGGCAAATTTTGCCCACAATCACGTGAAGTTTGTTGGCACTACAAAGACTCCGTGCGTTGAAGGCTCAATTCCTCGCGGTATGAAGTCCAAGCGCAACACGACGCAGCAGATCAACAAATTAACGGCTCTTGTGGAAACTGAAATGCTGCCATCTCACAACAACTCGACGTCAACAATGTCAGGTTCCGCTATTCAGACTTTCCTCAAGTCAAAAGGTGCGGACGTGAGCGGAAGTGTCATCTCACGAATGAAACAGAAAGATTGACGATAAATTACACGGTGATCTCACGGA
The DNA here is from genome assembly GCA_033557995.1 of Phytophthora crassamura. Taxonomy (NCBI): domain Eukaryota; phylum Oomycota; class Peronosporomycetes; order Peronosporales; family Peronosporaceae; genus Phytophthora; species Phytophthora crassamura. The sequence goes on along the minus strand of JAUCED010000009.1, from coordinate 2,454,410 downwards.
GAGCTACCAAAAGCTGGAGGCCTACTTCAGGTGATGGAGGAAAAAAACTGGATCAGTATGGCGGCTCGAGACTGCAGCAAACGGCTTTACGTGTGGTCGCGCGTGCTTCATCCCAAACGTGGGGGTGCATATGGCTCGAATGTGCAAGCCTCTTGTCGGATTCGATGGTGCGCACCTGAAAGAAGAGATGAATAAGTTAGGAGTATTCTTGATCGCTACGGTCAAAGATTACAACAAGCACATCGTGCCGTTTGCGATTGCACTCGTTCCTCAAGAAGATCAGGACAACTGGAATTGGTTTTTGGGCGTGGTGAAAGAGGCGACGTCTTTCGAGAAGATAACTATCTTGTCAGATCGTCAAAAGGGGTTGCTTCAGGCAGTCGCCAGTGTGTTTCCTAGTGCTGGAGATCGCTTTTGTGTTCGCACATCATGGATAACGCCCAGAGGAAGCACGGCAGGCTTTCGGATGAAGATCGAATGTGATATGCAGGATGGCGCGCAGTGACTGTGAGCAGGACTACAAGTTATTTCGCAGCAAATTAGCCGTAAATCACCCAAACGTGGCGACTTACCTGGACGGAATCGATAGAAAGCACTGGGTGAAGTACAGCTTCTACGAAGCATTTGGGTTGCCCACCTTTGACGAGATAACGTCAAATTTGTCGGAACAGGTCAACCACTGGATGGGCACGTCGCTACGAAGTGCAAAACCTTTGGATGGGTTCCACTTGTACTTTGTGAAGCTGAGCAAGCTGATGTCTGAATAGCGTCAGATGGCTGCTAACTGGAGCGTAAAATCTGGCATTTCAGAGCTAGTTCCGAAGATGCTGAAGCAGCGAACAGATCGTACCGCAGCTGCTCGTATGTGCGAGTTCACGCCATGTATGAAAGGAGCTTACAGCGTACAACATCTCGGTCCTCTCAAGATACCTGGATACGTGCATCCACTACGAATAGTCGATCTACCTGCATCCACGTGTACCTGTGTGAACTGGCAAGACGAAACGTTTCCTTGTGTACATGCGCTTTGTGCTGCCATCCAAGAAGGACAACGAATCGGGGACTTGTACAACAGCCACCGCTTCTCGATCGAACATTTCCGGGATACATACAGTGTCAAGTTTCTCCCATGGCCGACGACTTCCACCTTGCAGCAAGACACAACTATTCAGCCACCTCAACTTGTACCACCTCCTGAGCGACTTGGTAAACGCGGACTCAAGCCAGGAAAAACACCAAAGCACAAACGTAAGCAAGCAAAGAGCGCGTTGTAGCGGAACGAAGTACTTAATATTTCACTCAATACATAAGTCAGCTTGCAATTTTACGAAATAGCCTATTATAGAAGCATACTCTACGAAACTACACATCAACGTATCTACTTATAACGCAGCCGGGGAGCGAGTGTTGACGCTGCAGCAGCCCCACCCATTCAGGGATATACCTCGCTACTGTGGCGTCTGAACAAGCCACCCGACTGCATGCTACGCATCTACATATCTACCGAATTATTACTTAATCTACAACGTAATATGACGCTTCGTGGGTATAGGTTCCAGCAGCCCGGACAGCGAGGAGCGGCCATACGGAGAAGAAGACCGCCGCAGCTGCTGCTGCTGGCGCTGCTAACCGCTCATCTAGGCGGCAGGATACAGGGACAGAGCACGTCTGCATCGAGTTCAGGCTCCGTGACAGTGGACACCACCGAGGCGGACGACTGCTCGGCCTGCTGCACGACGGACACGTCGGCTGGGAAACCCGGACCTGTTCTGAAGTGCTGCAATGAACAGCTGCCTCGTGACTTGTTCGGTACGGCCCACGGAGAGTGCAGCGGCCTGCTGTTGCTGCGAGTACAGCAGACTCAAGGCGCAGAACCTCCAGGCGTGGCTCCCGTGCTCGACCGTCTCGTCCAACGTAACGACGTACATGACGGCGTTCAACCTCACGCCCGTCTACTTCATCTTCAACGACCGGCGAGGGCGGCGACAGTGGCGGCGAAAAAAGCACGGAAGTTGCCGCTGCTGCAAGCCGCGTACTCTGTCTTGGCGTTGCTGCTGCTGCATGCCGCGTACTCTGTCAGGGTAAGTTAGCGCCCCACGCAGCTCACTGTTTCGCAGAGAGGCCGAAGCGGGACGCTTGGCGAGCTACACTCGTACTTAAGCGGGTAACAGCGTTCTCCACCAATGTTAACGTAAGTGATCGGAAGTTTCAACGTAGCGACCATTTAAGCCTCCACCCTGAAATCTTATAATTGCAATGAAATTGGATTTGGGGGCTATACTTAAAATTTGTATTGAATCGATACCTAGTAATCGCGTGGACCACCTATTTTATGCCTTGAATTAATCCCTGTTGGGCTGTTCGTACTACGTGACCGTAGCACTACCAGGAAAATGGGATCAGAATGCGAGACATCGCCAACAGTATAAATAATCTTGTTGAGGGCTGAACTACAGAGTCGTTGCGGGCGAAGCGCTGGCATTCCGCAATTTAAGTTGATGCCTCCTCTCGACCCCCGCCAGCGCCACGCTAGAAACATCCAACGACGGCTCATTTTGGCGTTTGCGACTGAATCGAGACGTTGGTCTGCGGATCATTGCTGATGAAGAACGAGGGCAACGCCACGATGAAGAAGAAGAAGGCGGGCAACGCCTTGAAGAAGAACGAGCGCGTTTTGACGATGACGAGAGCGGACAATTGGCAGAAGAAGAAACGTCTGTGGGGGGAGGCCTGCTGGAGGAACGCCGCAGGGCCGGAGGACTATTTGCGCATAATCGACGAGGCACCAACGAGCAACTGTATGAGGTCGAACGTATCTACGCTAAGCGTTGGGTGAATATCCGCGTCTACTATCTCATCCAATGGGTCGGATATCGAGAGCTGAGCTGGGAACGAGCAAGCAACATCCCGACGCGGATGAGATGAAGTTTGAGCACGACTCCATAGACTTCGTTTGGGGTTACCAGTCTACTCGAGGGAGGCGCAGGAAAAAGCGTCGCATTCAGCCGAGTAGACGAAGCAGCAGACCTCAAGTTAGTCCAGGCGCTAAGTTCGACAATGCGAACTTAATAACTACTGTGACAGTAGTTATCATTTTCTACTGTGCTCCGGGGCGATACAGTATTTTTCTAGTGGATTATGGAAATTGCTCACTTCAGGAACTGAGATTTGCAGCCATTGTTTGTCTTCTTTAGTGTCTTTGAGGTTCGTCGCCAAGGCACACAAGTTGGCGTGACTCCTTGCATTGCGAATCGTCCTGGAAGCTTCACCAATACAGCCCATTTCTCAATTTGCTCCAAACCACAGCAAGCTTCACGCCTCCACTGCAAATCTTCAACAAACGTAATGGTCAAGTTGTCCTCATGGGAGCCGGCGGCAACGTCGGTGGCGCCGCGGCCGACTTCGCCGTCGAGATCGCCAAACCTGAAGACCAACTCGTCTTCGCCAGCAGCAGCCTCGACAAGATTCCGGCCGAGAAGCTCAAGCGCTGGAAGCCTTCCAGTGGAAGGACAAGGGCGTCCACGTCGTGGCTGCGCTTGACAAGGACATTTTCCCCAAGTCCGAGTGCAATGTTTAAAACAGAAGTACTATCCAATAGTGTAATGTTTTTAAAATCCAAAAGATACTCATCAAATCCGGGGTTTGGACGGGAACTTGAGTCGCAGAAGAAAAATCTGGCAGATCTTATGGCTCTGATGAGCCACCGCTTGTGGCGTTCGGGGATCTCGTCGCTACGTTTGCCCCCCTCTGGACGCGCACGAGCCCATTCTTCAATCGACCGCGTAGTGGCACGATCGCTCTCGTCTACCATGGCGTCGAAACTCCGATTCGACGGGACGTTCACGGCTTTGGTGACTCCGTTCACGCCCGACGGTTCTGCTGTGGACTACGAGAGTCTGGAGAAGCTGGTAGAGTGGCAGATCCAAGAAGGCATCGACGGCCTCGTGCCCGTGAGTCCGCAGCTCGTTCTTCATGTAGGTTTTGGTCTCTAATGAAAGTCTCTTGTCGGTGTAGATGGGGTCCACGGGGGAGAACACGCTGGTGTCGGACGAGGAGCGCCTCAAGGTGATCGAGACTGTCACCAAGTGCGTCAATGGCCGAGTCCCCGTCATTGCAGGCACCGGTTCGCTGTCCACGGAGGGAGCCGTCAAGTTGGCTCGAGAAGCTAAAGAACTCGGAGCTGATGCCTGCTTGGTCATCGCTCCGCCCTATGTCCGTGCCTCACAGCGTGGACTCTACGAGCACTTCCGCCGCGTGGCCGGTGCCGGTCTACCCGTCATGATCTACGACAATCCTGGTCGAGCTGGTGTGCCGCTGGAGCTCAAAACGATCGCTGAACTGGCCAAGGTGCCCGGAATCGCGGCGTTGAAAGACGCGACGGACTCGGTGACCCATGCAGTGGACGTCATGGCGCTTTGCGACCTCCCAGTCGTCTGTGGAGCCGACAACCTGGCGCTGCCCATGATGGCGTGTGGTGCCGTGGGCGTCATGAGTATCCTCTCGAACGCGGCCCCATCCCGAGTGCTTGCAATCACCAAGGCCATTGAAAAGGGCGATTTTGCAGCGGCCAGGAAGGCGCACCAAGCGAATGTGAGTGGACTAGCTATGTCATTCCAGCGTGGAAAGGTTCGAGCACTAATAACTCATGCTGTGCTTTGCGTTCTCTGCAGGTTCTTCTGGTCAACTCGTTGTTCGTGGAGCCGAATCCGACGCCGATCAAGAAAACTATGGAGCTGCTGGGCCACTGCTCGGATGCGGTGCGCGCTCCGTTGGTTGCAGTAACTCCCGAGACGGAAAAGCTGCTGGTCGAGCAACTCAAGGCCAACAAGTTGCTGTAAATCATCGAGACATCATCGAGACATCATCGAGACAAGAAAACCGGATAAAAACAAACATTTGAACGTGTTTTGGATCGAATAAAACTACTTTCGACCTTTACATCCGGCTGCGTTCTTGAATGGCTTCGTCGATCAGCATGCCTTCAATCATCTCCGCGCCGACGGCAATGTTCGCGACGGTGGCACTCAGGACGAACTCGGCCAACGCGCCGGTCCTCGCGTCCTTCTTGAGTCTCTGGTCCGACAGGTCAGGCTTGATGATGTGGCACGTTTCCACGAGCGTGTAAGTGTCGTTCGTTGAGGCCTGCGAGAGCTGGTGCGGCTTGATCACCACGTAGCCCTTCTCTCGGAATCGAATCCCCGCGAGCTGCTTGTGCGAGAACTCGAGCGGCTCAATGTGCGACTGCCACACGACGACGACGCGGTTCTCCTCGGTGTATCGACGCAAGATCTGCTGCACGTAGAACTTGGCGGTCGTCTTGGCCTTCGTGTCGCTCATTTCCATCCCAAAGTGCTCAACGATCGTGTCCTCGGTGCTCTCCAGGCGGTGGCAGCCCATCCGGTTGGGATTGAGGACGTTCCATCGACGCCACCATGCCTCGCCCGTAGCGTGCATGCTGAATGGAAGCACCTTGACGTCAAAGATCTCCAGAGACATGCCGTCCACACTGTCCCGCATCTGCGCTGTGCGTGATGGAAGATTCGTGAGCTCAAGGCCGCTAGAGGCGAAGACTCGCTCCACTTCGCGGTACGAGGCTTCGACACCATCGGCCAGCTCCTCGAAGATCGCAGCGTCCACCAGCTCGTTGCCTTTCCGAGACACTGGGATACGAGTCGTGCGTTTGCTGCCCGAGGACTCAGCAGGGTGCAAGCTCGTCCGCTTGTTCAGCAGCTTCTCCAGACTCCTCGCGACCTGGATCTGCCCTTCCAACAGTATTTTCAGGTGGGCATTTTCACGTTCCGACCGCAACCGGCACTCCAGCTGACGAGCACACGTTTGTGCCCACACGAAAGGCTCACGCGAGTTGCCTCCTCTTGCTGCTAGAATCGACTGAGTTGCAGTGGAGTCGTCCGTTAATTTGGCGACCTTGAGCTGCTTCAACTGCTGCAATTTGAGCTCTAACCCCTCCGCCTCGCTTCGGAGATAGGCGAGCTCCTTCTTGAGGTCGTCACGTGCCTTGTTGGAATTGCAGCTTCGTTTCTTCTTGCGGGTAATGGGCTTGCTTGGGGTTGGATTGGCACTTGACTGGACGGTGTTCGTTACATTTGACGCCCTCAACGCCTGGGCTTCTGGGGTCAGCGACAGCGTCACAATGGAGTCTGAAGGTTGGAAAAGCGGCGACTGCCTAGTGACATTGGCCAGATCTGCTGCAAGTCGAGGAGTAGACGAGTCCGACGAGATGTCCATGAACTCGTCGAGCAGGTGGGAAGTCTCCCAGTCGGACGATTGCATTTGGTCATTGGATTCCTGCGAGGTGGTGGGGCTGGAATCGCCCAGTGTATCGTCAATGAAAGCCAATGCGGCCTGCAAGGACTCGGGGGACTCGGGCTCCAACGCGAACTCCATGGCGACTGCCAATCGAAGAATGACGAGGTCAGAGGTTTTTCTAGATTGCTCCCTTTGAAAATAGATGGTGACCGATATCGGAATAGGAATATGTCATTTTAGTTGTGAATAACGACAAATTAAAACTAATTCTGATGAGATAAATGGATATATGGAGGTACACAGTAAATTGGTGCATTGGTGCAGGGTGCTAGGGCTGTTTAAAACTTCGTCCTGGCTTCCCCGACTCCTGTGAAGACAGCCGCGATTTGAATCAGGTGTCTGCTAACGCGCACCTGATGCAATCAAGAAACGCGTTACAGCAGATTGTCATCTGGGAGTCATCGAATTTTCGATTAGATGAGAGCTCGATCGTGGTACTCGCATTTGATTGGCCAAAACAATATTTTTGAGCCTCTCATTCGCGCTACGTCGCTTCAGGATCGACTTGCGCAGGTTGCACGCGTTGGCCTCGGGCTTGTCACTTTTCAATCTGCACTCTGCTTGGTAGCCTTCCACTTCAACGCTTCATCCGCATATCAAGCCATGACGCTGCTCGTGACCTGCGTGAAGTCCCCTGAGGACTGGGAGAAGGCGCGTGCCATCCGCGTACAAGTGTTCATCCACGAGCAGCACTTCGAAGAAGAAGGCGAGTTCGACGCCGACGACGATCACCCATCGGCCCTGCACTTCATCGGCAAGGACGTGGAACAGCACAAGGTCGTGGCAGCAGCACGTGTACTGGTGGACGATATTAAGCGCACAGCCAAGATCAGTCGCGTCTCGGTGCTGCCAGAGTGCCGTGGCAAGCGCTACGGTGTGACGCTAATGAACGCTATCGAGGACTACATCCGCGGCCGCGTGGACTTGTTCATATTGGGGGCGCTTATCGAGAAGAAGGGCTTCTACGAAAAGTGTGGATACAGCTGCATCAACGACGAGATCTTCGTGGACGAGGGCGCCAAGCAGTGCTGGATGACCAAGCAGGCCTACCCGCTCGCGGACCAGCGGTCTATGTAGAGAGGATAGAATATTACTTTCCGTTCACATGATGAAGTACATATATCCTTCATCTCGTATGAAACTGCGTGTTGAAAGTTCGAGCGTGGCCTTCATAAGCGTCTTACACATCGTGGTGGCCGTGTCTCCGAACTGCAGCTTCGCGAGGAGCACGGGTTCAGGGTGTAATCATGGTCTGCGCTCAATTATGCGCTGCGCTTTCATCAAAAACCTTGTTTCTCAGTCCAATGAAGTGGGCAGCAAACACTTTCATAAGAGCGCTTTGCGTTGGACAAGGAACCTTGCGCGGGGGGATCTGTCCAGCGATCGATCAAGCACTCCTCGATTAGGTGCAATCATATCGGCAAATGTATGCACCTTTTGAGACGGTCTTTAAGCAGTCGCGGTCTCGCCTTCCATAAATTGAACGTCGCGTCCTCTGATGGAGAAGGTGCGTGGCAACTCCAGTGCATCGTGCTCCAAGCGCAGACTGTGGCTCTGGGGCGGAATGGCCTTCGCTATGGCGGTGGTGTCATTCCTCAACTTCTTCCAAAGCTTCTGCTCGTTCCAGTCGGCCACAACATCCTCGAGTTCCAGTACCAGTGTACAGAACGACGAGTCCGTCGTAACCAAAAAGATGGGGCTGTTGCCTGCGGAGATGCAACGATTCCAGTATTCGATCCATCACCAGGTTCAAGAGGAGTACGAAGAAGAAGGAGAATCCTTCGATAACAAGGTCAAGCGCGTGGCGCCGCCCGTGCAGTGGCCAACGAAAAAAGGGTCCAAGGAAGACTGCATGTACACGAAAGACTACGGACTGCTGGAACGCTTAGCCAATTCGTCGCGGGTATTCTGCGATGTGGGTCTCAATGGTTCAAACAGCAGCTCGCCGTACACGGTCTTCCACGTGCCCCAAGCTGGACTGACCGCCACGATGCTCCAGAACTTCGAGTTGGATATTCGAGGCGCCAAGATCGCCAAGGATATCACCAGCTTGGCGGATGACGGCGGGGGACACGACCCGAGATTCAAATACACGAAGAACTCGACGTTCTGCAGTTGTGCCAAGCTGCAGGACAGCGAGAATGGCGCTCCCAACATTTGGAAAGACTTCTTCGTCGGCGGACCCGGCGGGAAAGATCCCAATTGCTGGGCTTTCCAGACAGATAGCGTTGGCGAGAAGCTGACGCTATCGCGGGCTGTGGTGCTGGTGCGGAGAGACGACCACAACCCGTTCTTCCAAATCTCGGCCATGTTCAACGCGTGGCTCATGATGAAGACTGTCGGCTGGGACAGGAACACGACGCAACTCGTGACGCTGGACCGTGCGCTGCCTACTCCTATCGACGAACTGCGGCATGCGCTTCTTGCGCCCGAGCGGCCGATCGTAAGTGGGGAAGTATTTCAAAGCCAAGTGGTGCACTTTGACTCGGCACTGTTGACTCCGTACGAGGTCACAGGCCCGCTCATGAGCCACTTGGATGACAACCAGCCATGCCACGTCAACGCTATGCTGGCCGAGTTCCGAGACGAAGCATTCAAAAGCGTGGCAGTCACTCCGCGCAACGCAAAGACGGATCCTCGACGATGTCTGGTCACCGTCATCTCCCGAAGACCCTACAGTGGGCGGCGGATCCAGCGCGTCTGGCAAAATGAAGACGAGATCTTGCGCCGTATGCGAGAAGATTACCACGACGCGTATCGGTACGGAGAGTGCGAGTTCCAGTCGCTCGAGTTCGTCAACATGACGATCCAGGATCAAATGCGCGTCATGCTGGACAGCGACGTCGTGGTCGGAATGCATGGCGCGGGCATGGTCAACGTCATGTGGACTCGTCCCGAGACGCTCGTTATCGAGATTTTCCCTCGTCGACGCTTTCGCTGGGGCTATCGCAACATTTGCCAGTATCTGGGCTGCAAGTGGCACGAGTTCCGCAGCGGCAGAGACGTCCGAGTGCACAGTTCCGACCCGACCGCCATGGACAAGTTCATTCCGTACCCGCAGTGGAAGAGCTTCTTCGACCCGCTCTTCCGCAAGGTCCTGGATGACCTGGAACTCGAGTTTGGGGGCGAGTAGGGGGAGCTCTGGCGTATTAATCAAAACTCGGGGGTTTTAATCAAAACACAAAAGTTGTAGTTATATACAACGATACCTCTAGCACGAAGTAGAGCAGTACCATTGTTATCACAGGAGCTGGTTCTCGTGTTTACTGCTGTCCGAATCAAGCTTGATCCGCTTGCTCGCCACATCAGGAATGCTCGAGCCATTGGAGTCGTAACTCGAGAATTCTTCAGCCAGAACTACACATTCAAAAAGGTTAAATTGTGCCTCGTAGTAACTATCCTCCAGTAAGGTGGAATCCTTTACCTGGCAGTTTCCTGACGACCTTCTTCTTGGACGACAACACGTGATCGGTGCTCTTTTGGCCGTAAATCTGCATAGCATAAAGGCGTTTAGCTGGCATTTCCTTACGGGTTCTGTTTGACTTCAAAGCACAACAAACCTTGGAAGACGGCGAAGGGGGCGGCAGAGTCGTGCTGAACTTGCGAATGTAGCTCCGGAAAGCGTGCTGAACCAGAAAAAACAACCGGTTAGCTCACGACAAGTGAGAAAATTGAGGCCATGCAAGAACAGACCTGGATCGCAGTGTGGACTTTGGGCGATTTGTTGCGGCTGTACACGCGGATGATGCGCTCTTCGAACTGTTTGCGATAGCGTCTTGTCAGTACAACGCTGCCTCAGCCCTCGTTCTCTGCGTGGCTGGTTCTTACCTTCTCTGGGAACAGCAAACTCACTTGCTCCTTCGGGATGTGGAACTTGGTGTTGAGGTCGCCGGAGCCGTAAAAGGAGACGTTGTCCACGGGGTTGCGGTCCTCGAAGTTGTAGTTCAGACGCCCGTCCGACACGATGATGTCCTCCGCATCCAGCGTCACGCCGTCGTGAGATGTCTGGGTGGCCAGCGCTTCGCTCGTGAAAACTGGGATGCGAGACATGAGCTCAGGCGGCAGCAAGTACTCGTCAATGAACTCGTACAGCTCACGCCGACGCATGCGCTTTAGGAGCGCGCGAGCGTCTGCCAACGTATCAGTTTTTGAAGCCTCGATGGACTGCAAAACAAGAGGTTAGAAGCGATCTATCGCCCAGTGAAAGGAGCCACCAACGTACGTGAACGACGTGGTCCGTAAGGAACTGGAACTCCTGCGGCGTCTGCGTGGCGGCTGAGATCCCTAGCTCCTGATCCGCTAGCAGCATCGCGTCGCAGATCATGAACTCGACGGCCTTGCCCTTGCGGTGGTTGTAGATTTGCTTGTGCATCTGGTACCGCTGTTGGAACATGTCGTAGATGTCCAAATTGACGCTCGTGTGGTAGCAGATCTCGTTGCCGATCACGCGGTTGAACATCGTTAGACGAGAGAAGTCGAACACCTTGCGCAGCCCAAAGAGGTTGAGCATATCGCGCGCCAAGTAGTCGAACTTGTCCACGTCGATGCAGTTGCGTCCGTTGGCCACGATCTCGTACAGATATCCGCGCGAGTCCACGCGCGAGCCCATGTGCGTTCTACGGATCAAATACTCGTCGTCAGTACAAGGCCAAAGGCACAACCTGGCCAGTTCCTCACTCTTTCGCCCCGACGATGAGCTGCTGGATGAAGCGCACGTCGTCTCTCTCCAGGTCGATGTTGTTGTCGTCCACCATGTAGTCGATCATGCGCAGCGACATGTCTTCGTGGTGGTACGTCGGCGCGTCCGCACTGCCGTATCCCCTGGCCGCCGCCACTCGCGGCATGAACTCGTGCTCGAACACGTGCGAGAACGGACCGTGGCCCAAATCGTGCAACAAGCCCGCCGCACTCTGCCATTTCAACACCACGTCAGTCTCTCTCCACTACGTCAAGCCATCTCATTGCAAATATGCGCACCAGGAGCTGCGCATCTCGTTGCGTGAGCTCGAGCTCGGGCTGCTGCTGCCGGAAGCGCTCGACCGTCTGACCGGACAGGAAGCTCACGCCCAAAGAGTGCTCGAAGCGGTTGTGCGAGGCCCCCGGGAAGACGTAGTACAGCGTGCCGAGCTGCTTGAGATCTCGCAGTCGCTGGAACTGCGGCGTGTCCATGAGCGAGACGCATAGGCCGTTCATTTTGATGTAGCCGTGCACCTGGTCTGGTCTCAGCATGTATCACAACCGGTCAATCGTCCATATCTCCACCCAAAGACACAGTTCCACAGCCTGCAACCCACCATTGAAGAGCTTAGCGCGCGGGTCGTCCGCCACAGGCCACACACTCGTCATTCTTGTCTGCTGTCGCTAACTAACGAGCTGAGACCTTGTGAAATGAGCTCCTCGTCGAGACGTCGACTGGCCGTGGATGACGCACTTGGTGCCATTTTTCTAGCACATTTCATGTTTGTCACCCCAACTAACGTTCTTCACACTAACTACACCAATAAGCGTCCACCACACCAAGGATCTCTACAAAACGTAACCTGACTGATAACCTTCTTTCCATAGTAAAACCAAGTATGGCAGGTGAAGTGGCGTACGTGCAGCTCCAGGGGGGCTCTTCTCGAGCGACGCTGGGACTGTACGCCGGCATGGCGCCTCAGGAGCTTCAGGAGCTGGTGCAGGCTGCTCTCCACCGTCCCAATGGCGTATGCGCGGGCTTCCAGGTGTCTCCAGAGGCTTCAAACGCTCGTTCCATCGCCATTCCGCGGCTCGTGCCGCTCTCCGTGGCCTGCAAAGTACCAGAGCTGCTTACAGGCCGAGTTTCCGTGCTGATGGAGCCTTCAACGGCTTCTGGGAGGTCTACGGGGGCTGAGAAAGACCCCCTTGAAGCTGAAAATGATCTTCAGAGGCTCCGCGCGCTGCTGCGCGCATTCGAGCGCGAGCTGCAGCTCGGCAGCTTCGAGTTCGCCGTGCTGACGGAGCTGTGTGAGCAGCAGAAGGTGCGCGTGCTTGCGGTTCTTCGAGGAGAAGCGTCAGTGGACGAGAAGAGGGACTTTCTGCTGGGTCTGCTGCGCCCCAAGGGCTCTGGAGCTTCGGGGAAGGCGTTTACGACGTCTACGAACAAGCGGGAGAAGCGCCAAGAGGAGAACAAGCTGCAGACTGAGCTGGTGGCCAAGAAAGTGGCCGCTATTGGCAGAAAAGTCTTCAGTCCGCAAGTGCAGATGCAGGTGTTGGCTCTGGCTGACGGAGTGGCGGGCAACTGGAGCAGTGGCAGGTTTAAGGACACGGTGGAGCTGCTGGAGCTGGTGGAGAAGCTGCTGGACAGGCACGTGCTGCCTGAAGAGCACGGCGCGCATCTGCTGGAGCTGGCGCTGAAGGAGAACCGCGTGCTGCTCAGCGCGCTGCAGAGCTACCGGGACGACGGCAGCTGGTCGGATCTGCAGACCACAGCCAAGAAGCTGGCTGCGCTGGGGTGCGACCCTCCCAAGCCCATCGCCAGTAAGAGCAGGCCCAAGAAAGCAAAGAGTCCGCGGAGACTGGCCAAGCAGGGGAGCAGGAGGGTCCGGCACGCCGCTTCCGCCACGCCGTCCGCCGTGTCGGTGGTGCGCTCGCTGCACGCGCAGCACATGCTGACGAGTCTGGAGCTGGACATCGTGCAGGCGCTCGTGGCCCAAGGCGACTCGCAGGTTCTGCAGCTGCTGACGGCGTTCGAGCTGAGCGACCACCGAGACGTGAGCGCGCTGAGAGACGCGCTGGTGGGTATCGTGGAGGAGATCACAGTGGAGCTCGGAGACGAGGAGAAGGCGGCGGCGGCGTTCGCGCGCGGCGTGGACGACGCCGTGCGGGAGGAGGAGCAGGAGGAGGAGGAGGAGGCCCAAGACAGCGACGACGACAGCGACGCGCTGGGCTGGCAGCGCCACGTGAGTTTCCTGCTCGGACAGTGGCAAGCGCAGCATGAGCTGACGCCGGCGGACGCCACCACGTTGCGCCAAATGGTGGTGCAGAAGCACAACTTGCTGGAGAGCGCGTACGAGGTCTTCGCAGGCGACGGCGACGGCAGCGAGCTGCTGGACACGCTGCAGCGCGTGGCCAAGCTGCAGCGGCAGATCGAGCAGAGCCACGCGTCGGAGAGCGAGCCGGCGGATACGCTGAGCCTGGAAGACGTGGTGCGGCAGATGCAGCGTCGTGGCGTGGTGCAGGCCGGCGAAGCTGCGGGGCTGCTGATGCTGTTTGACGGGGGCAACGAGGCTTTACAGGCCGCCAACGAGGCCTTCCAGGCTGACGGAGACGTGCGAGAACTGGAAGAGACGCTGCTTCTGGTGGTCAAGCACGCGCGGTTCGGGAGTGACGCGGAGGCTTCTGGGCCTATTGACGAGGGCCAAACCGTGTCCCGCCTGCTGGCTGAGTACGGACGCTCAGGGCGTCTGGAACTGTGGCAGATTCAGCTGCTGATGTCGCTGCTCAAGTCCCACGACCCGCGCTTGCTGGCGGCTGTGGACGTGTACAACGAGGGCCAAAACGCCGAGGAATTGATCGAGACGCTCGAGATTCTGGTCGAGCTGGCGGCCTGGGAGCGTCATCGGCGAGCCATGGTGCACGACTGGATCGCCCCCTTGGCTCGAAGCGGCAAGCTGCCTCGAGGCGGGGCCGAACGCCTGTTGCAGCTGGTGAAGGCGCGCGACGACCGCGTCGTGGCAGCGCTTGTGGTGTTCCTCAGTGACGGCAACAAGGACGAGTTTGTGGACACGCTGGCTCGGATCGCGTGTCTTGAAGCGATTAAGCTGCAGAACGTCCAGGCAGACGCCAGCCAGGACGACTCGACGGAGGGCCACTTGGTGCTGGCGTTGCTGAAGGAGCTGGAGGACAAGGGCGTCATGTCTGGAGAAGAGCGAGAGCAGGTGGAAGAGCTGGTGTGCAGTGGAGAGCCGCGCATGCTGGCAGCCATGGACGTGATGGCTGCGACCCACGACGCCGAGGATTTCGCAGACACTGCACGCCGCATCTTGGCCAACGCGAAAGAGGAGGCGGAGGAAAGGGAGGCAGAAGAAGAGGAGCACGTGGAAGCGGCTGAACCTGCAGTGAGCAGCCCCAAGAGTGGATCGCCAAGCATTGCCGAGGAGAAGACAACTGCGGAAGAAGGGCCGAAGGAGGCCGAATCTGCCCCACAGGGCGAAAAAGCGAGCACTGAGGCGATTTCTCCTTTGAATGAGGATCTGTCGGAGGAAAAGGAAGACGAATCCGCAAGGCTGCTGGACGAGCCGGGTCAAGTGGAAGAGCAGGTTGTACTTGGAGAGAGCGAGGAGTGTGGCGAGACTGAAGAGGCTCCGACTCAGGAGCAGAAGGAAGTTGGCGAGGAGGAGGCTCGTGAGGCCGTTGATCTGACGAAAGAAGAAGCGGCCGGAGAAGTGGAGGACGAGAACGTGGAAAAGGAGAAAGCCGCGGTGGAGGACGTTGGAGAAGCGGAGAAAGAACAGAGCGGTGACCAAGAAAAAGTCGAAGAAGATGAATGAGGAGGGGTTGGCAGAATACTAAACGATGACCAATTCATAGCTCAAAGGAAAATATGAGATGAATTTTTACAAACTTTCTTTCGATGTTTTGATGTTTCTATTTGATGCTTTGACCACATTAACTAAACAAGCAGCGCAAAGCTCTGCCACGCGAAGGGGAAGATACGTGCAAGCCAAATGCGATACTCTATCCTCTCTACATAGACCGCTGGTCCGCGAGCGGGTGGGCCTGCTTGGTCATCCAGCACTGCTTGGCGCCCTCGTCCACGAAGATCTCATCGTTGATGCAGCGGTATCCACACTTTTCGTAGAAGCCCTTCTTCTCGATAAGCGCACCCAATATGAACAGGTCCACGCGGCCGCGGATGTAGTCCTCGATAGCGTTCATTAGCGTCACACCGTAGCGCTTGCCACGGCACTCTGGCAGCACCGAGACGCGACTGATCTTGGCTGTGCGCTTGATATCGTCCACCAGTACACGTGCTGCTGCCACGACCTTGTGCTGTTCCACGTCCTTGCCGATGAAGTGCAGGGCCGATGGGTGATCGTCGTCGGCGTCGAACTCGCCTTCTTCTTCGAAGTGCTGCTCGTGGATGAACACTTGTACGCGGATGGCACGCGCCTTCTCCCAGTCCTCAGGGGACTTCACGCAGGTCACGAGCAGCGTCATGGCTTAATATGCGGATGAAGCGTTGAAGTGGAAGGCTAACAAGCCGAGTGCAGATTGAAAAGTGACAAGCCGAGGCCAACGCGTGCAACCTGCGCAAGTCGATCCTGAAGCGACGTAGCGCGAATGAGAGGCTCAAAAATATCGTTTTGGCCAATCAAATGCGAGTACCACGATCGAGCTCTCATCTAATCGAAAATTCGATGACCCAGATGACAATCTGCTGTAACGCGTTTCTTGATTGCACCGGGTGGCGCGCGTTTTAGCAGACACCTGATTCAAATCGCGGCTGTCTTCACAGGAGTCGGGGAAGCCAGGATGCAGTTTTTGACGGCCCTAGCACCCTGGCAAAGGCGCTGGCACCAATGCACCAATTTACTGTGTACCTCCATATATCCATTTATCTCATCAGAATTAGTTTTAATTTGTCGTTATTCACAACTAAAATGACATATTCCTTTACATTTTTACCTTTGATATCTCCGATATCGGTCACCATCTATTTTCAAAGGGAGCAATCTAGAAAAACCTCTGACCTCGTCATTCTTCGATTGGCAGTCGCCATGGAGTTCGCGTTGGAGCCCGAGTCGCCCGAGTCCTTGCAGGCCGCATTGGCTTTCATTGACGATACACTGGGCGATTCCAGCCCCACCACCTCGCAGGAATCCAATGGCCCAATGCGATCGTCCGACTGGGAGACTTCCCACCTGCTCGACGAGTTCATGGACATCTCGTCGGACTCGTCTACTCCTCGACTTGCAGCAGATCTGGCCAATGTCACTAGGCAGTCGCCGCTTTTCCAACCTTCAGACTCCATTGTGACGCTATCGCTGATCCCAGAAGCCCAGGCGTTGAGGGCGTCAAATGTAACGAACACCGTCCAGTCAAGTGCCAATCCAACCCCAAGCAAGCCTATTACCCGCAAGAAGAAACGAAGCTGCAATTCCAACAAGGCACGTGACGACCTCAAGAAGGAGCTCGCCTATCTCCGAAGCGAGGCGGAGGGGTTAGAGCTCAAATTGCAGCAGTTAAAGCAGCTCAAGGTCGCCAAATTAACGGACGACTCCACTGCAACTCAGTCGATTCTAGCAGCAAGAGGAGGCAACTCGCGTGAGCCTTTCGTGTGGGCACAAACGTGTGCTCGTCAGCTGGAGTGCCGGTTGCGGTCGGAACGTGAAAATGCCCACCTGAAAATGCTGTTGGAAGGGCAGATCCAGGTCGCGAGGAGTCTGGAGAAGCTGCTGAACAAGCGGACGAGCTTGCACCCTGCTGAGTCCTCGGGCAGCAAACGCACGACTCGTATCCCAGTGTCTCGGAAAGGCAACGAGCTGGTGGACGCTGCGATCTTCGAGGAGCTGGCCGATGGTGTCGAAGCCTCGTACCGCGAAGTGGAGCGAGTCTTCGCCTCTAGCGGCCTTGAGCTCACGAATCTTCCATCACGCACAGCGCAGATGCGGGACAGTGTGGACGGCATGTCTCTGGAGATCTTTGACGTCAAGGTGCTTCCATTCAGCATGCACGCTACGGGCGAGGCATGGTGGCGTCGATGGAACGTCCTCAATCCCAACCGGATGGGCTGCCACCGCCTGGAGAGCACCGAGGACACGATCGTTGAGCACTTTGGGATGGAAATGAGCGACACGAAGGCCAAGACGACCGCCAAGTTCTACGTGCAGCAGATCTTGCGTCGATACACCGAGGAGAACCGCGTCGTCGTCGTGTGGCAGTCGCACATTGAGCCGCTCGAGTTCTCGCACAAGCAGCTCGCGGGGATTCGATTCCGAGAGAAGGGCTACGTGGTGATCAAGCCGCACCAGCTCTCGCAGGCCTCAACGAACGACACTTACACGCTCGTGGAAACGTGCCACATCATCAAGCCTGACCTGTCGGACCAGAGACTCAAGAAGGACGCGAGGACCGGCGCGTTGGCCGAGTTCGTCCTGAGTGCCACCGTCGCGAACATTGCCGTTGGCGCGGAGATGATTGAAGGCATGCTGGTCGATGAAGCCGTTCAAGAACGCAGCCGGATGTAAAGAGCTTTGGTATCATAATGATGCAACACTTTTTAGTTTGTTTTATCGCTTTGATTAATTGAAAAGTGCAACGTAAACGAGGCGGAACTACAGAATAAAATGCCAATACCATTGTGCAGTGTCTCTGCGGTTCACCACGAGCGCATGAGTCCGCAGAACGACACGGACTTGTCTTGGCTTCTTGCGCCACGGGACGCCTTCATCCGCTCGAGCGTCTTGTGCTGCGTTCGGAAGTATCCCCACTTCTCCTCCACATCTCTGTTCTCCACTTTCTTGCGCAGGAGGTCTGCGATCCTGGCGTTGCATCCCGTCGTCATGTTGGGATAAGCCCCTCGCAGCTCCGTCGACGTGCAGAGGTCTGCAAGAAGCTTCACGACTTCCGCATGCTCCGCAGCCACCGCGTTCTTCAGCGCGCGACTGACGTTGGCTTGCCGGAGCTTCACGGACAGCAGCAGCTTCACGACTTCCGTCTGGCCGGTCGATGCAGCGTCTTCGAGCGCACGACCGAGGTAGTACCAGCTGCAGTTCTCGCGCAGAAGATGGCGCAGAGTCCCCGTTTCGCCCGTCGCCGCAATAGCTTGCACTCCGTAGGTGACCACGTACGGCTCCGAGTCGGGTTGACCGTGGTTGCGACGGCAAAGCCACTTGACTACTTCAGCATGGCCCTTCTTGGCCGCGTCATTCAACGCACCACTCGAGCATCGGCCAACGTAGTGAGCGGACAGCCACTTCACCACCTTCAAGTGTCCGTTCCGCGCAGCTCCGTCAATGGCGGCGATGCTGCAGCCTTCGTTCCGGACAACCGACAGCCACTTGACGAGGTCGAGTCTTCCTCTCGCGGCTGCACCATCCATCGCCTTCTTGGTCCACTTGCGCGTCGCTCCGTACCGATGGAGAACGATCTGGCAGTCGTTGTAGACGGCGGCGTCGATGGTCTCGGGCATCAACAACTCATTGACGCGGCGCACAACATGTGAAAGCGCCTTGATCTGTTCTGGAAGCGCGACGGCGACGCACGTGAGCTGCGGCTCGTCTTCCGCCATGGTCGCTTATTGGGAAATGAACGAGGTTTGCGCTTAAGCCTGTGTTTGCCACCACTGTGTTGGGACGTGGCGTTCGCTTCCTCTGCGACCACCGAGCTCCTTTCGCACAATGGAAACACAGAACTGGTATGTTTCAGCGTTTTATTGTCGCTTACACCACGGATGAGAGCGACTATATCTTCATGTCGGCTCATGCTCTTGACATCTACTAAACCAGTGATGAAAGCACTGCAGAAGGCCATGCTTATGTTAGGAACCAGTTAGTACTTCGCCAGAGCTTTGGGGGACCCCAATGAAGCAAACTCGGCAGTTTTCGGCTCGACCAGGCCCATTTCCAGCTCCACTACATCGACGTCGCTTTCTGCTGACGAGACGTGTCTGCTGGGGCGGTAGATGAAATACAGCGTCAACTGCGAGGCACTCAGCAGAACCCCCACGACGTTTGGCACCACTATGAACAGGTCGTCGTCCACGATGCCGTTGAGGAGCCACAAGCCGCTGTTGACGAAGATGATGCTGCACAGCAGGACGGGAATTGCAGCCGACGACTTGGTTTGGATCACAAGCTTGACCTTCTCGAATGGCGCGACGAGTAAGGCGAACGTCGTCGCGTCAGCGATGTAGCCGAGAACAAGCCCAAGTTGGTGTCTCGACTGGTCGATCGCCCCAAAAGCCACCAGAACGGCGTAGATTGAGACCAGCGCAGTCGGAATTGCTCCCAGGAGGATGGTTTTCACCACGTACGCACGGTCAGGACACCACTTGGCGTAGATAATGATGTAGATAGTCAATACGATATTGCCAAATATGCACACGGAGAAGAGCGGGAAGATGTTCTTCACCACGTAGGCGTAGATCAGCCTGGCAAACAAACAGTAGACGCAGTAAGTATACAGGAAGCCTCAACACTAGTACACGCCTTCTCGTACCAGACGTGGTTGCACAGTAGCATCGCGACGATAGGCATGAAGGCCATGACGCCGGTATTGCGCTGCTTGTAGACACGGTACAGATCCGGCGCGGGACTCAATCGAGTAGCGATCTGCGCCAAGGTCGTCAGTATTTTGATCGTAGTGATGAAGGCCGACACCATCGTCGTGGATATAGTGGCGTCTGCAATCAGTCGTTGGTAGCGCAGAAGTTGGAATGGAACGGTGACCGGTGGCCGAAGCAGATCGTGTGCATCTAATCAGTCACATTCGCAAGCAGCTTGGAGCGTGCAATCGACATGATGAGATGAGCCTTCAAATCGACGGGGGGGCATCTTGCGTGAAGTAAAAAAAAAGTGAAACAGCTCTTGTATTTTGAGAGTGGCTGCTTGCCCCGTTTCAGAAAGGAGGGGTGACTGTGATGTAGAAAAGACCAACGGAGGTGAGCGTGTGCGAGGTCGCGTAGCCATAGCAAACCCGCGCGGGGTGCCCGCGAAGTAGGGCCGCGCGGTATTTGTGGAGGCGGACCCAGCGCCGAGCTCAACAGCAAGCCGAGCATTATACTGTCCAGATCTTAGAATCTTTTTACCCGCAGGAGCGCAGCGACTGCGTTTGCGACGCGATCGGAGCAAAGATGACATCCGTTTACTCATCCCAGGATAAACCTCGTACGTAGAGTAACGACTTGATTAAACTATGACTCCCCGGCACAATACGGGGCAAGCAGACGCTGCCTTGTATTTTGTATCCGGATACGAGCTCGACGACCAGGAAAACCTGGCGAGGTAATAGGCTTTCGCCTTTGAATAGTCTAGCTACGCCATCGGCCAAGAGG
Organism: Phytophthora crassamura; assembly: GCA_033557995.1. Taxonomy (NCBI): domain Eukaryota; phylum Oomycota; class Peronosporomycetes; order Peronosporales; family Peronosporaceae; genus Phytophthora; species Phytophthora crassamura. The sequence continues at coordinate 2,434,066 of JAUCED010000009.1, read as the reverse complement.
ACTTGCCGAAACCTACTTAATAAAACATCCCAAATACGGATAATTGTCGTACTGTCCGCAGCAAATTTCGACTGTCATGACTGTCATTTCATGCACTCTCCGCCTTGAGAGGGCTCAAGCGCTAATAACCACTTCTGTTCAGGACAGCGTATGCTGCGCGCAGTTCAGCAGTCTTGTTTTCAATTCACAACCGCGACATTCGCTACATTTATTGAGCAACACTTCCACGGGGTAATGGGTATGTCATCTCTTCCTCGACGATTGTAAGTGTGATGCCCGTTTGGTGGTCGTACCGAGTAAAGCTCCGTTGATCAGAATTCATACACTTCACCTCCATGCTCTGGCAGGTGAAGTGTCCTGGTTGGCGACCCTTCTCCATTGCGAACACAGCACGGCTGGAGAGGGACAAGGGCCCCTTCCTCATCAGGTCCATGAGTAAATGTTCTGCGTCCAGCAATAGCAGCGCAGCCGTGCTTTCAGCAGCCACGGATCGCTAGTTCTGCATGATGCTGTTGGCCTTTCGACGGATGAACTTGTATCAGTGCAGCGGTTCCAACGGCGAGTACAAGGCTTGATACTCTGGACTGTTTGGGACGGTGGGCCCCTTTGAGCCGCCCTCGAGATCGAACTTAGGCGTGAAATTCACTGACCTCGCCGTGGAGCTCTCCTCTGTAGTCTCCGGGTTCGTCCTGCGGGTGAAGACGACGTACATGCTCCACGCAGTCACGTGGAGCGTGATGACGAACACTTGGGGCCCGGCGATGATCCAGTTGTAGGTCACCTGGCCGAAGGTGAACCAGCCCAAGGTGTTGAACGTCGTCACGGCCAGCGACTGCGGCACGAGCGTGGCAGCGGATCGCTGCTTGAATGCTTGGACGAGGTTCTTGAGCATGAGCGTGTGGATGGCAACAACTGTCACGTCGCAGAAGCACAAGCCCTGCATTCTCCATATCTCGACTCGGGTCTGGCCCGTCAAGCCCGCGCTGGCCACGACAACGTAGAGCGTGGGCACCGCCAGCCAGGTGAAGAGGAGGCCGATGCTTCGAGCCACTTGGCGGCGGTCTGACGAGTACCGCCAGTAGACGAACAGGTAGCCGACCGACACGATGTCTCCGATGAGGAAGACAGGGAAACTCGGGAACCACGTCTTGCCTAGGTAGCCGTAGAGCATCCAGACGTGCGAGTTGGCCAGCACCAGGAAGATGGGGACGATGGAGGCTTGGCCAACGGCTTGATCGCGGTAGATGCGGCGCACGACGAGCGACGGCATGTACACCATGAGCAGCGTACTGCACCAGATCCAGCAGCGAACTGCCAGGACGACGCCCCTGTCGACCATTGTGTGTGGTGTACTTGACAGGAAGTGGAATGCAGTGCTTTGGTGTTGACCGGTTGCACGCAAATCGGTAAGTGAGCCCATCAGGTGGAGTTGCCGTTTCGAGAAGGGTTGTCCCATTTTTCGTGTGAGACTTGATAATTCGCAAGAAGTCGAAGTAAGTTAAAACTATAGCTCAAAAGATTTTATGAAATTATTTCCTGCGATAAATGGTGGGCAATTGGATCAGAAAAGAGAGGTGCTGGGATTTTGGATGACTCATGGCGATAGAAGGGCCGGAATGGCTGACGCCGGAAACCAGTCGATGTGGCGCAGCACCGGAAGCCGGAAGTCAGCGGAGAACGGTTGGGCCTCGCCACGGCTTGCCGCTATTCCGTGCATTCAGGTGGCTATTATAATGGAGTCACGTTATCTTCCTGGTGCAGCACAGTGCAGGGGCGATGAGTCGCTTCAAGTGAAGCTTCAATGCGCCTACAACGGCTACAAAACGGCTTGCTCGAGCTGAGGTGAAGCCTCGCAGGCACGCGGCTTGCACGCTGCGGGTCGGAAAAGGGTAGGACCACGCGGCAACCTGTTGCCTGCTGGCCTGCTTGCTTGTCATCGCGGACGGACGAGACGGCAGACAGCGTGGAGTCCACGGTGGACGGCAAACATCAGATCTAACAAAGTGGGTGGGTGGTGTATTGGCGACGACCGAGTTGATGAAGACGAACGGGGGAAAGTGCTTTCTAAGCAGCAACTACCTTCATTAATGTCCTCAACCCAGGAGGCCATGCAGATACAGTACTAGGTTACATTTCATTGACTCGAGTTCTGACACAACAGCATGGAGTCGTTCCCTCTTGTCATGGAGTCGCTTTGCCAGATTGTTTCGTAGCGAGCAGCTCAAGCAAGGTTCTTAGCACTTCAGTACTGCCGACAACTATTGCTCGTATATGATACTCACACACACACGCCTTGGTCAGCCTTGCCAAAATCACAACCAGGCAAAGGATGAAAAACTGTCCACTTACAGCAGGCTCGTGATTTATGGCATCGATCACGGTTCATGCGTCACTCATCAACGTACGAAATCTTGAATAGGCGTCACGAGTCGGCATGCGGTTGCTGGCTCGAGGCGTTCGTTAACCCCGACCGCAATGTTTGCGACCTACGAATCGTTTCAAAAGAATGCCTGGCACAGTCTCGCCACAAGTACGTCAAGATAACTTGAGGAACGCAATCCGCACAGCGATCTGTTCTTCAAAAGAGGTTTTCACTGCATATACTGCATATACACGTTACTTCCTACATACAAGTACGACTCGTTTGTCGTTTGTCGTTTGTCGTCGATGCTTCTCACGAGTCCATTCGATGGGGTTGAACGGGTACGCCTGCCAGCGTGAAGGCCCACTCGGCCGTGTCGTCCTCCTCTTCCCCGTCGATCAAGTCGCTGGACACAACAGACTTGGTCTGGGGTACTGGTTGCGACTGGGACAGAGGTTGAGCTTTCTCCCTCGCGTTGGTCCGCGTAAGGCTCGCCGTGTCCGACTGCAATCGTCTTCTTCTCGAGCTGGACGGCGTCTTCTGAGACGACACAGGAGTGGGAAGCCCGGCCTTTTCGAGGCACGAGAAGCAGATGTGCATGGGTACAAGACCCACCGCGCGCAGCTCGACCAGCTCTTTGGAAGCGCACGATCTGCACACGACGTGGCCGCACGCGTGGCAGTTGACACGACTCGACAGCATTTGAAAAGGTTTTGCGCACTGCTTGCAGCTCTTGGCCGACATCTTGGACGCCCACTGGGTCTTCAGTACGAACGAGCCCGAGTCCAATTGCTTGCGCCGGAAGTGAGCACAGAGGCGGCTGACGTGCGCTCCGAACCTCTCCATTAACAACCGCGCAGTGAGTCCAGGAGCCCAGCCGCCAGGCTCCAGACCAACCATGTACACGATCTTGGTGAGGGCTCTACTGGGGTCGCCGGTACTTGACTGTCGATGCCCTGATCGTCGGATGAAGAAGCCCGAGCGGAACATGACGTACGGCTCCAGTCCCGGTTTCTTGGAGTCGTTGAACTCGGGTTCGTCGATGGAGTCCCAGAGGCAGTAGCCGATGGTTGAGCCATCCGGCTGACGGATCATGTCCGTGGCGACAGCGAGACAAACCTCTCGGTTCATCATTAAACCCGGCGCATGGTAGCTTGAGTACCGCACATACATGGAGTTCATGGGTCGCTCCTTGGTCGGTCGTCGCAGTACCGACAGAACGCGAGCTTCCAACAAGCCGTCCGAGAGCACGCGGTTGTTGCGGACCGTCGCGTCCGGTCCGGACACGACGAAGAGCTGCATGAGCTCGTCCACCGTGGCGTGCGTGTGGCTCACGCAGCAAAAGCGCGTTTGGCCAGGCTTGACGCTGCCCTCGTCCATGTAGTACGAGATGTCTTTCTTGCGGAGCTTGGGCTTCCACTGCACGTTGCTGGAGCCGTCCGAGAGCATCGAGGCCATGACGCTATGCACGGACTCGTTGATCCGCGAAATGATCTCGCGACGCCGAGCAGGCGCCAGCTCGACGTATTTCTCGCCGCCGCTACTGCTACTGCTGCTGCCGGTAGACTTATCACTCCGGTGCCTTTGAAGTTTCGGGAAGTCCATTGGGATCTGCTGTGCAGGCTTCGGGGCTTGCTGGGCTGACGGACCCATGGAGCGCTCGAAGCTTCTGGTCCGGTCGTCCCGGATCTGCTGAGACTGGCGACGGGGAACTTCCCAGGCTTCTTCAGCCCGACTGGCATGCTGGTTGAACGCCGGTCCTGACGGACCCATAGAGCGCTCAAAGCGCCTGGTCCGGTCGTCCCGGATCTGCTGAGACTGTCGACGGACCTGCTCGAAGCTACTAACTCGACTGCTTGGAATTTGCTGAGACTGTCGCCGGAGTTGCTCGCTGTTGGCTGCTCGTGACGGCCCCAGTGAGCGCTCGAAGTTGTTGAACCGGGTCGGAGTCTGCCGCGGTCCTACCGAACAACCGAAGCTGTTGATGCGTTCGTCCGGAATCCGCTGAGACCGTCGCGAAGGCTCGGTCCGCTCGGGCTTTTGAGTCTGCTGTGACGACGGTCTCATGGTCCGTGCGAACGGTCTCGTGGTCTGCTCGAAGGGCTTGAGGGTCTGCTCGAAGTTAATGGTGCTTTGGTTGGCAGCGTGGCGCGACGGGCGTGTGAGCAGCTTGGCGCTGCTGCTCACGCCCCAGCGCAGGTCCGACGAGGCGGCCGGGGACGTGGTCCAGCTGTCCTGACGGCTCATTTTCCCAAGCTGTGGCAGCAAGAAGGCCGATCGGATTGTGCGCATCAGGCTGATGATCAACGGAGACCAAGGCAGACGGCCGCGTGCTCTCTCTCCTGCGGATGTGCTCTCCGGCATCAAGATGCAGCTCAAGCAAGCACAGGCGCGGCGCCTCGCCCCTACTGACGGCGTGTCACCCTGGTCATAAATGCCGCAGGGCCAACAGCACTAACGCTGCTCTCTATCGACGCCTTCACCCAGCAGGTGGCGTTCGAGTCATAATGCCGGTCATTTCGTCTTGGCGAAGCAGTTCTCAAGTTCCAGGTGTCGCGATGAAGGCGCTGCGATCGGATGAAGGACCGTCGATTTGCCTGACCGACGCTCAGGCGCGTCAAGAACGTCGCTTTCTTGCCGCTCTCTTGTCCGGGGCGGACTCAACCAAAGGCTTTGGTTAGACACGGCACATCTCATGCTGTGAATCATCTCCGTCGGCACGATGTCAAAATGGAGGCGTTCGCAGATAGGAACGAAAACCTCTCGGTCGCTGCGTGAGGTTGTGTCGAGGCAGCTTACTGGTCTGACTCATGCATCAGCCTTGACGGTCAGGTGGCGAACATCCGACAACTGTGGTCGCGACAAGACGGAGAGCTACACGGCGTGTGCGTGTAGTACACGCACATACACCGGCCACGCTCAATTGCTTTCTCGTTCGGTTTGCATGCTCTCAGTCGGCGATGTGCTCTCTCTCTCTGTGAGGAATCTTGAGGTGCTCTATTGACGATCACTATCCACGTGTGGCCGAAGCTTCGGATACATGACCTAAACGGAACTTTGCGAGAACTGTGGAGCCCCGAGCATGCAGGTTCAATGCGGCTACATTTCCGTCATCCCACATTACGTACTACGACCCTGATGCAGAGCAGAGCGCAAGCGTCAAGCTGTAGGTAACGTGCCTTATCGCCGCCATGTTAAAGCAGACAGGAGGCGCTACCTTGATGACAAAAGTAACGCGGCAGCTATAAGTTTGTGAGGCTCGAACAACACTTTACATTCAAATTCACTACGTAACTCGACTACACACAACTCCCTTCGCTGCTCGTTCATACACATGCAGCCATTCTAGTCGGCCGGACGGGGACGCCCATGGTCGTGATGGTCCATTCACTGTCGTCGGTGTCATCATCATCATCATCGTCGTCGTCGCTCATATCAGCGTACACGACCGCAATCGACTGGCGGAACGTGCTCGCGGTCTCCGAGTCCAAACGCTTTTGCCTCAGACTCGCTCGGGTCTTCTGTGCGGACTCGGGGGCTGGCAGCCCAGCCTTCTCAAGACACCAGAAGCAGACGTGAATGGACACAAGCCCGACGGTGTGTAGCTCGACCGATTCCTTTGAGGCACAAGACTTGCACACGACGTGGCCGCACGCGTGGCAGTTCACACGGCTCGACAGAACTTGGAAAGGTTTCTCACACTGTTTGCAGCTCTTGGCACGCATCTTGGGGTCCCACTGGGACTTGGTGACAAAAGTGCACGGGTCCAAGTTCTTGCGACGGAGATGAGAGCACAGACGACGGAGAGTCGAGCCGTACCTCTCCATTAGAAGACGTGTAGGTAGACCAGATTCCCAGGTTCCCGACTCCAGGCCGACCATGAACACGATCTTGGTTTGACCTTGCATCGGGTCCGCGCTTGACTCCCTTGAGTGCCGAACGAAGAACCCGGACCGGAACATGCGGCACGTCTCGAAGCCCGGCTTCTTGGCAGCGCCGTCAACCGAGTCCCAGAGACAATAGCCGATTGTCGATCCGTCAGGTTGACGGATCATATCGGTCGCTACAGCCACGCACGTTTCTCGGTTCGCCAACGGTCCGGGCGTGTGGAAGCTCGAGTACTGCGCGTACATGGAGTTCATGGGCCGCTCCTTGGTCGGTCCGCGCAACATTGTGAGAACTCGGCTCTTCAACAGGTTGTCGTACAGCATTCGGTTGGTCTGGAGCAGCGAGTCCTTGTCCGTAGGGAGGAACAGACTCATGACCTCGTCCACCGTCGCGTGCGTGTGGCTCACGCAGCAGAAGCGGGTCTGTCCGGGCTTCACGCTCGTCTCGTCCACATAGTACTCAATATTCTTCTTCCGAAGCTTGGACTTCCACTGCGCGTTGTTGGGCTTGCCCGGCAGCATGGACTCCATGACCTCCTGCACAGAAGCAGTTACGCGTGACATGATCTCGAGACGTTGAGCCCGTGAGAACTCAACGGACGAGTCGCCGCTGGCGGAGGACAGATCAGATAGAGAGATCCGCTCCGAAAACCTCGATGCTGGCGCAATACTCGTGCGATGGCTAGAGATCGGCTTCAAAGGCTGGAGTGAGCTCATCCGATGGTCCGGGGCTCGCTGTGACCTCGGTTGTTGCTCCGACGGCCGCGATGATAGCTGCGATAGTCGCAAAGACCGTCGCGGTGCAGCCGAGTGCTGAGACGGCCTCGAGCGTTCTTGTCTAGGCTGTGACTGCAGGCGAGACTGTGTCAACCGAGTTTGTTGCTGCATCTGCTGGGATGGCTGCGATTCCATTACTGAAGACAAATGCGGCTCTCTTGGAAACTTATCAGACTGCCGTGTAGACGGCTTGGTCTGTGTGGAGGACCGAGTCCGCGACTCGAACGGTCTGATAGTCCGGTCGAAGTGGTTGGCGCCCTCGTCGTCAAGCTGCGACTGCAACTTCGCGCCGCCGGTGACTCCCCAACTCGGACCTGCAGACCAGCTACTCATGCTTTCAAGTCTGCCTCCGTGCTCGAGAGACGTCCAATTCGTTAATGAGACCTTCCATCGGACGCTGTGGAGACCGTCGCAAGTCGTCTGGTGCTCATGTCGATGTGCATCTTGATGCCACTGCAGTCGACATAGATGAAGCCTGACTGTTGCTTCTCACGACTTGGCGGGTCGTCGCCTTCTCTCGTTGCACCCGATGGATTGTTCGGCTTGTTAGTGCCTTCGCGAGATACAGGTGGGGCTATCCACTATAGTGCGATCGGATGAATAGCGAACGGAAAGCAGTCACGAGCTGTTTTAACAGAGCGAGCGCGTCTCACTCTTGTCGTCCATGTCATGTCCAACACCAAGAATTGCAACTCCTTCCTCTTCTTGGGGATAAACTATCGAGCACAATTTCCTGTTGCGCTCGGCAAGAGAACGTGCGATCAAACATATGCCCATAAACTATTTCCTCACGGTTCTCTCAAGTTGGCCAGGCAGGCTGCTTGGCGCTGAGCTCTGGCATCACCGGCAAGCGCTGCCAGGGTGGGCGCGGACGCGCCAACTAGCTGCTGCTGCACGCCAGGGTATGGCGACGAAGAGGTAGCGAGCACGGAAATGGTGGTGGGGGCGAGGAGGTGGAGGAGGAGGCTTAAATGGTGCCGAAGTGCTGATGGTGTTGCACAGCAAATCTTGAAATCGGGACAACCAATAATAGAGTAACGAGCGTGAAAAGACTTCGCTCGTTACTCCGTTTGTGTTTTCACAAACGGGAGAACACCTTGGCCTTCACTATGTGCTTTCGTATCGGCTCTCCTGCCGATGGAGAAGCGAGCGGAGCTGGCAGTATAGTGGATTCCAGATGAACGGCGTATTTTGTAATTTATAAACCAATATTTGTGAAATACCTGGGCACAAAGAAAGTAATAATACACAACTTACACAGTAACAACATTGCCTTCCTGCGCGGCCTTCCTCTTCCTTTTATAAAAGGCTGCGTCGGTCAGATAACTCCGGTCAGATATGTTGCATCGACAGCTTCCAACTAATAGAAGCCCAACGACCCGTGTGAGCTTCCTCCCGTTGCCTCGTGCGGCCAACTGACATATGTTTGATCGCACGTTCTCTTGCCGAGCGCAACAGGAAATTGTGCTCGATAGTTTATCCCGTTTCTTGCTGCTGCCAGCACTGCTGCACTGCTGGCATCAAATCGAAGCTGCAAAAGCCTGACTCACAAGGCTTGAAGGAGCGCACAGTCAGAACGGACAAATATTCATGCATATCACACAAAGATCGACTTTGTCACACAAACTGCTATCAAATCGGACATAGTGGCTTACCACCAGACTGACACGGACGATGAGCACACAAGGTCTGCCAACCACACACACCACGACGAATTAAATTAGCTTGAATCAGTAAAACTGTGGTTTAAGGCCAACTATTAAAAGTTGACCGCAGGCACCTCACCCAGTGATCGACAAGCACACATACCGAGATACACAAAGAACAAGTACACACAGCACTCAGCCGTCTCGCCGCCGCAGCACCCAGCTGTCTCGCCGCCGCAGCACCCAGCCGTCTCGCCGCCGCAGCACCCAGCCGTCTCGCCGCCGCAGCACCCAGCCGTCTCGCCGAAGCTGTCTCCCTCAACAGAGTCAGCTATTCCAGGGGGAAGCCGTCTCGTCACCGCAGTATCTTCGCAAAATACCCCCTCCGTACATCTGGACGAGTATGGTACGCAAGCAGGATGCGTCAGAGGTGGATAGATGGCTAGACCGTTCACGCAGTTTTCGGACACCTACAAGTCACCCTGTTCGGTGTCAACTTTGCAGCATCAACCACGACAACCACCACATGAGATACCGCGTAATTACGTGCACGTCATCAACCTGCGATGTGTTCGTTGGGAAACGTGTGAGTGGCGGCAAAAGATTCTGACGTGTCTGGACACGGGGTTCACCGACATTTACCAGCATGGAAGGCATCTTACTAATATCGCCTCCCCTCGCAAGCCGACGCTTACGCGTGAGATGAAAACGTTTGTGGAGCCTCTGATTGCGATGAGAATGAAGCCGAACCGTGTCTACAACCAAGTCCTCGATCACTTTGGTCATACGATTGGAGAGTCCCCTAAGCTGAGCCAAGTCCAAACTTTTGTAGGTCACTACAAAAGTTCTGTTCTCAATGAGACGGATTTCATCGACGACATGGTGCAGCTTGCGAAGAATACCCAATTTAGGCCAGATATGCCAGACGCAGAGGCGTTCACGTTCGGGTATGGAATTGGAGACGATGGAGCACCCGCAATCGGAGAAGGAGTAGATGACGACCCCACCCTTTTGGGGATTTCAACACCGTACATGATGAAGACGTTACGCTACGCGCGCGATCACGTTTTCCATATCGATACCACATACAAGCTCAACCAATCGGGCTACCCTGTTCTCGTCGTTGGCGTTTCGGATCTGTGTCGCTCCTTTCACCCCGTCGCAATGTTCCTGACTTCCCAGCAGACTGGAGAGATTATTAGCTCGGCCCTCGGAAGCCTGTTCGACATGTACAAGCTCATAACGGGTGCATATCCAAGTCTTCGTTATTGCATGGGTGATGCTGACAAGGCGCAATACAAAGCTGTCGTCGCGGTGGCTTCTACCAAGCGCAATGACACCAGAAACGTGGTCTTCCTCATGTGTTTTTTCCACGTGATCAAGAATGTTTCCGACAGAGTTTCTAAACTTCCTTTGGACGCCGTTTCGTTGGTCTTCAAGCATCTGTATCAAATGCACTACTCGCGGGATGCTACGGAGTTCAAAGAACAGACCGAGCTCGCCCTCGCGGCATGGAAGGCGGTAACAACACTTCACAGCTTTGCAGAATACTTCGAGAAGCAGTGGATTAACTCCCAGTTCAGCAATTGGGTCTGCTACCACTCCCCAACAGGATTCGCGACTACAAATAACCCTGTGGAGCAATTCAACAACGCCATCAAGAGGGACTACTCTCTACGAACACTTCTGAAGCTCGTAGCTCTTGCTGAGCAGCTGACACTGATGTGCCGTCATCGCTCACGCGGCACGATTGAGTTTTCCCTAGAATGCAAACCGGACCGGGAGCTACATGAGCGCCACAAGTACTTGCAAAACCATGGCCGCCTGAGCGTCAGCCAGCCACACAAGCACGGATTAGACTTCTTGCTGGAAGACGCCAGAGAATCGCATATTGCGTATGTGTATCAGCGCGGAGCCCCACCTCGTCATCCCATGTCCGACCAACCGAAAGAGAAGAACCGGTCCGACAAGCGCAACAAACACAGGATGGAACTGCTGGATCAGCCCGTCGGGGGATGGAGAGTCGATTTGGATGAAGGTCGTTGTCAGTGTCGCGCTTGGTATAAGTATGGAATCTGCGCTCACATCATAGCAGCACTACGTCATATTGGACGAAATCTCCCCGGCGAGAAACCCCAGCGAAAGCGCTTTGCAAACAGACGTATCAAGAGGAAAGGTAGAAATGCCTCCGTTGGTCCCGCACTGTCGTTGGAGTAGAAGCGATAAAATAATGGCACGTTTCATTGTGAATATCAAATGCACAAGCTGTTTCCTTCATGGAAGTGAAGTGACATCACTTGCGTTCATAGAGGACGACAGTTTACCACGCGATCAGTCATATTGACAGTATGGATCGGTGACAGTGACAGTATGGATCGGTGACAGTGACAGTATGGATCAGTGACAGTGACAGTACGACGTCATGTATTAAGCTGAATCACATAGCAGCTAACTACAGTATTTTCGACAATGGCGCTTCACTCGTTACCGCTGCTCTCGCTGTCTTCGTCATCGCCACTGTCTTCCGTGCTTTGCTTGGCATGCTTACGTCGTTTGTGCTGGTTGTACGAGTTTCTCTTGCCGAACATCTTGCCGCACTGGTCGCATTGAATTGCTTCGTCACGTTTTCCTGCTGGTCTTTTCCCGCTGTCCCCCTTCTCGTCACTGTCCTTCTCGGGGCAGTAGCGGATATGGTTCGCTAAACCGCGCTTTGACTCCCATGGCTTCAAGCAGTACTTACAGAGGTAGGAGTTGAAGATAGCGGCTTCGGTTGCGTTGTCTTTCTGCTTGATGCCCTTCACGAGAATAAAACAGTGTAGCCGCACGTTTTCTTGGTCGTAAGCAGCTCCACTGTGGACAAGGTCACCACGGAAGAAAAGATAATGGCCTCTATCCATCTTGATCTCTTGATCATCATCGACATCCACGGCGGTTCCAATGCAGCCCGGAAACACAATGAACTGTGTGTTGGGTTGAAGAGCAACGATAACAGACGCCTGCACGCAGTCTTTACGGAGGATAGCTTTGGCCGTTTCGAAAGTCGGAAAATCTTTGTGGGGAGCCTGACGGCCGCCTCCTGGCAGTGATTTCAGTGCGTGCCACGAGGAAGCCTTCAGCTTCCAATTCTCTTCGGTGGTGGCGACGATGCATCCTACCTCCTCGTTAATCTTTCGCAGCTCGGGTCCTAGCTCCTTAACCGAGGCTTGCATGCGGTAAGGGTCATCCGCTTTGCCATACACGTCGGCAAAAATTGAGTCAAAGGTAAGACCCTCGACCTCTTCTACAGCAGCAGCAAACACGCCCATCGGCAAGTTGCTCTCCCCGACAACGTAGCCGACGTTCCAGAACTCGGCACGCTGCCTGTTGTTCATGCTTCTGAAGCGCGTCGGGGCACGCGGGGAGCAAGCTTCTGGGGCGGACGTTTTTCAGAGTGAGCGGTTGGAAAGTGGCCACCCGCTTGCGTGTCACACTGTGCCCTTGCTACGCGCGCACCACTTTATTAGCCAACCCTATTCACGGTGTGTCCGCTTTTGTGACTCTTGTCCGCTTGTCACCAATTCCTGTGTGTTTCTATAATTCCCTCGGCTTGAAGCTATCCTGCCACAACGCCACGATTCTATCCTAAAAATGGCAATAATGAATTCGCAATAAATGCGAATTCAATCGACCTATTTCCAAGCATTGTTTTCATTATGGACAGAAATGAGTTCAAGTTTTGCCTCGCCACTTCCTTCACGGCGAGAAGATGAGCTTCGCGCTTCCACTGGAGGAGTCAGTCCGCAGCAAGTCCCGCACCCCGGACTCGTCACTGTCAAAGCTGTCGTCGTTGTCCCGAGCCACGATGGCTTGCTGATTCGATCTCAGCATCCCAGCATCGGCCAGACACGACTTGCAGACGCGAACGCGGATGATCTCCGCCCCGCGCACACTCACATCCTCGAAGCAGTTGCAGCTGCCACACACGACTTCCCCACAACTCACGCAGTGGTAACGCGGCATGAACGGGTGGAAGCGTCTATCGCACCTGTAGCAGAGCTTGGCGTCGCGCTTGGGCGTCCAGTCCGCCCGACGCTTGAACGTCTCCGGCTCCAGCGAGCGATTGCGGTAGTGCTTGCACACGCGTCTGCAATTGCCGCCAAAGATGCTCATGTAGAAGAAACCGGTTAGTTGAGGGGCCACGCCTCTGACTTCCATGTTGATGAGGTAGCACACTTTGGTCAAGGCGCCGGGCTTGCCCGAGTTCCGGAAGAAGAAGCCGGACTGCTTCATCCTACTGCGGATGATGCTGTCGGTGTCGGATCGATCGGGACACTCGGGGATGTCCACCGAGTCCCAGAGGCAGTAGCCAAGCGTAGACTCATCTGGATTGTTTACGAGGTTGGTGCAGACGCAGACGCAGATATCTCGGCCCTTCATGAGCTTCGGGGTGTCGAAGCTCGCGTACCGGATGTAGACGGACCGATAGGGCTCGGCTGGCGTTGCGTGCTGCAGAACTGAGATGATCTTGGCCTCCTGGACGTTGCGGTACATGACGCGCACGTTCTTGAGGAGCGTCTCGGTATCGGTGACCAGGAACAGCTTCATGATGTCGGCCACGGGGGCATCGGTGAGCCCCACGCAGCAGAAGCGGGTCTGACCCTTTTCAACCTGCTTGTCCACGTAGTACGAGATGCCTTTCTTGCACCCGTGAGGCTTCCAGAGCGTCAAGGACTCTCGTTTGCCCGTCATGGAGCCCACCACGAGACGTTCCGACTCTTTAATGCCCTCCAGTATGGCCTTCCGTGCCGGAGTCAACTCGCTGGAGTCGTCGGGTCTTTCACGACCTGCACGGACGCGGCTGCTGGGCAGGCTGGGTTCGAAAGTCTTGCGCTGTGTGCGACGCAGCGAACTGCTCGCCTGCCGCGAGTTATGCTTGGACGACCGGAGGTGCGCGGACATGGAGCTGGTTCGAAAGAAGCTTGAGCTGTCGAGCGCAGTTTGAAGAGTGAGAACGTCTTAGGCGATCAGGCCGAGAAGGAACGTACGACTCAATAATATTGTTGTATGGCTGCCAAGGCCTGGGATGGCTCGACTGTTGCCTTCAAGATCATTTTCGCGGCCTCAGTGATGACTCTAGAAATGCGGGTGGACTACTTTCCTCGTCTCTCCATTTGCAAGAGCTTGAACGTCGTCGGGTTGACGAGGGATGAGCTGTTTCGTCCGCGTATGTCATGCATCATCACCAGTGGTGATGCACTATGTACACGACCGAGGGGCACTTTGCAATGCGCTTCAACGTTCCCCATCGAGCCACAGCGAGTCTTAGCTGCATCCCACGGACCACTTTTGCCAACCTCCTGCTCACTGTTATTTTTTTGGTTTCGTGGCGGCGACAGCTTGTAGGGATACGACACGCTTACATACAGCACCGGCTTGTGGGTCGTCGTCGGCAGAATCGTGGATTCGACTTGTTTGTTGTTGTTTGTTCTTCCAGAGATGGCTACCTCTTCCGGAATCAAACATCCGGATAATGTCATCCGGATATCGTATTTGCAAGTTTTGGCAAAGCTCGATGGCGACGACGCTCAAGAAGTGTCTAAAGCTGCACAAGCTCTTCATGGCCGAGGTTTGACACTGGCACTGGCAAACAGACATCGCCCACTGGCAAAGATGCACTCTTGTACTGACCTCTTCTCTGTCACTTCGCGTCTGGTTAAACCTATCGCGACTTCATCCTTTTGAACGACTGGTGCAGGTGGCCCGTACCTCTCGCCTGGAGTCCGACGGCACCCAAGTGTTGTCGTCCCTTGCCAATGTCAGTCAGCGCGTGCCAACGCTGCTGCAAACTGGAAATGACAATGATAATGGCAATTATGACAACGATGGCAACGCGGAGGTGATGGGCATGCTGAGCTTTTCCTTCCACACGCAGGATCTGCTGCTTCAAAAGCATTTCTTGGCACTGGAAAAAAGTCGGGGCTTCTTGGCGGACATCCTGCGCGAGTACCAAGAGCTGCTGAAACGTCTTCGCTCCTTTACGAGCGAGTGTGTGACACTGGTGGACGATGCACTTATCGAAGGTGAAAGTGTCAGCAACGCTGCTGAAGATGAAATGGCCGCGGTGACTTTCCCTTTGCAGTTGCAAGAATGGATGGAGACGGTGCTGGCCATGTTCGAGCACGAAGTGCTGCGGAAGACAAGGCTTGTAACAGATCTGGAGTATAGCGACAGTGTCAGGCTGGCTGCGGTACACATGCAGTGGAGCGCCAAAGGAGCCATGAGCAACGTCGACAACGAATATGGTGCGTTGCTTTTCGGTTCTCGGTTTTCATTTGTTTTTCTTTTCAAGACTGAAAAGGGGTTGCTGCAGTGCAAACAGGTCTGAATTTTCCACAGGCCAAGTCTTCATCTGTCTCTCTGGCTGGCAGCTTGAACGCGGACGCGTTGGAGAGTAAGAGCAAGAAGAAGAAAAAGAAGAACAAAGCCAAGAAATGAAGAGTTTACACTGCTTCGTCCTCTAACTGCCTTCCCTGTAGCGTACTTAACTCCCTGTGAAACTTTGTGCAGCGCAATGTAGAACACACCGCCATGCTACACAATCTCTCATACAAACGGAATACCGCTGATTGTGCGCGCCTTGTACGCAGGATACTCTTCGGGAAAGAAGCCAAGCAGCAATTGCTCCTCGTATCTGCATGTATAAAGAGTAAAACATGTCAGCAAAAAACATCAAATTTTAAGGCGTGCGCATACCACAGCCAACGTACGGGATGCGGTCGTGGAAGAAGCTCCAGGCCACGAGTGTGTAGCCAACAGCGCAAAGAGGGTTACCCAGCAGAATCTGACTGCCCACGATCCACCAGAACCAACCCAAGTAGCTCGGGTGGCGAATAAAGCGGTACACTCCACGAGTGACCAGCTGGTGCTCCTTTCTCTTGAAGTACTCGATCCGATGTGAAAAGTTGTTGGCCGCGGTGCTCATGGCTGACACTCGGAAGAACTGGCCCAGGATGACAAGAGCGATACCCACGGGACGAACCAGCGGGTGCAGCTTCCACCCAGGCACAAAGTATAGTTCGATCCAGAACTCCACACAGCTGAACAGCACGGCCATGTGGTACTCTCGACTGTGGTTGAGCAGGAAGGCTACATGTACAAGAACAGCAACACAGCGAGCACATCTCGGTTAGCCACAAAATTGCAACTTGTTGCAACTGGTTAGGTATTGCCACCAAAGTGGCAAAAATGTTTTGCCAGTCCCAGGGACATACACTCATAGCTGACAGTAGTTGGCCGGTAGGCCGCCGTGAGCAGGAACTCCATGAGGTGGAAGAAGCCCAGCGCCAACGCATACAGCGCCCACTGCTCCAGACACTTCCAGCGCAACGTGGACGTCGCGTCCTCGGCCAGCGGCACAAGCTCCGCATAGAGCAGCAGCGCCAGGTGCAGTGCCATGAACACGCCCAGCCCGAAGGCCGCCAGTGCCACTTTGCCAAGCCCGCGGTCGGAGCGGAAGGCCTCGGACCGGAACATGCTGCGCGGGATAAAAACACTTGTGAGACTTTCGGGTATAATTGGAGAAACAACCAATCATTTTTGACCTCGAAGTGAAGCCATTGCCAAGCAACTTCATCACAACATGGCTATCGCAGCTACATGTATGAGCGCAGTCGTAACTATTGCCGACCAGCTTGGGCGAACAACGCACTTCGACGAATTGACCCGCAGCGTTAGCATCGAGATTTCATGTGACAGACGCAAACCAAGTTGAAAAACAAATGGGTTCATTATGCAAGTTAGACTCTGTTTTTGGAAAAGTTGTTGGTACTACATGTGGAGAATGATGGCTTGCACGGCTTGAGATGGCAGGACACGGAAAAACAAATAGGAATGAAAGGGCCTCGTGTTGGAGGCTTGCCGCGCTTGTTGCGTGTTCAACGTCCGTCGCCGCCTAGAAGACGACCGCCGACGTGACGCCGCCCTTGGAGATCGTCGACCCCTTGCCGCCCTTGAGCCAGCATGTGCCGGTGTTGAAGTTGCTCCACGAGAAGGCGTGACAGCCGACCTTGTCGCGGCACTTCTGGCAGCAGTCGGAGGGTTTCGAGCCTGCGACGTTGCCGATGTCGCTGTCCACGTAGTCCACGTCGGCCTCGAGCTCGCAGCTCGGTGGCGGGTTGTCCAGCAGCTGGCTCGACACCACGCCGGTCTTGACCACCGTTTTCCCCTTGGCGCTCTTGAGCCAACACGTGCCGCTGTTGTGGTTGCTCCACGAGAAGGAGCGGCAGCCGCTCCAGTTGTGACAGATGCCGCAGCACTCGCCGGGCGTCTTGCCGGGGGTGTTGCCGATGTCGTTGTCCACGAAGTCGACGTCGTCTTCTAGCGTGCACTGGCCCACAGTGTTAGTGACCTCGGCCGACTTGACGCCCACCTTGTTAATCAGCGTGCCCTTCTCGCTCTTAAGCCAGCAGGTGCCGCTGTTGAAGTTCGACCAGGTGAAGGCGTTGCAGCCCGGCCACGTCGCGCAGATCGAGCAGCACGCACCGGCATTCGTGCTACGCACATTGGCGATGTCGTGGTTCTCGTAGTCGACACCGTCCGTGAGCGTGCAGCTGGGCTCGTCCGGTACCAGCACCGCCGAAGTGGCCGCCGAGTTGAGCGCCGTGTTGCCCTTGGCGGTCTTGAGCCAGCAGGTGCCGCCCTGGAAGTTGGTCCAGGTGAAGGCGCGGCAAGTTGACGTCTGCGAGCAGAGCGTGCAGCAGTCCGAGACCGGCACGCCCGAGACGTGCTTGATGTCGTTGCCGAGGTAGTCGACGCCGGACGTGGTTGGGCACGAGGCGAGGCGGCGGTGCGCGGGCAGGAACGGGTTCTCGATCAGCGACCGCAGGTTGAAGGCGCCGACTTGGAACGAGCACAGCGCCGAGAGCAGTGCGATGAGTTGGAAGCTCGTCATGGTAGCTAGGTAGTCGATCGACTGGAAGAGGGTAGCTGGAAGCTTGGATGGGTACTTGAGTTGGTGTTCTGCAGTTGACGGTAAGTTGTGGAATGAGCTCTGGCTGCGGGTGTGATCGGCGGCGACCAGTGCTGTCCCTGGAAGCAGGAGCACAGTCCAGCGGAGCCCCGTTGGGGATCCCTTCAAACGGAAGCCGATATCCAGCGAACTGGCACGCCACGACAACTTCAACACGCGTAGCGAGCCTGGCACCTGCCCTGCTGAGCATGAACCCGTCCGACAGGCTCAAGTGCCGGTGGCGAGCCTCGAGCGCACCCAAAATCAAAATTTGATAGGCTTTGGTGCCAGGTTTGGCGCTGGGGGCACTCGTTGAAAGCATGGGTCTGCGTTGAGAGTACGAGCTTGTTGCGGACTTGCACCTGGAGCTCGTCAAGCTCATGTGGGCTGCTTCCTCTTCTCTCACGGCACTTCCAGTCTTGTGCATGAGTCATCCGCAGTGAAAGGGACGAGGGTCAGCACGAGGTCTCGATTTTTTTTCTGTCCGAAAGGGTCCGTTTACATGTTGAAGTTGGCAGAGTGATGATCATTCGTGCCGGCGTTGGACTATCAGCGCAAAACTTTATTGTGGACGCTCCAGGTCGTGCAGGTCATGCGGCCATGCTCACGCGGGCTTCCTTGAATACTACACTGTCAGTGGCGGTCGCTTGTGGCGCTGCGTTCACCACTACATCTCGAGTTTCGAGGCGCATTGACCTGCAGCCAAGACCTAAACAGTCTCGATACTCCACCACGATGGCAGCGGCATGTGATGATATGCCGATGGCTACAGTGAACCCTCACACGTGCCACAATTCGTCGGGCCGCTCCCAATAAGATTCTCTCCAAGTTGTTCGTGCCGGGGCTAGAGGCATCTCGATGCTACGTCTATATGCTTCGCCATTTTGATCCAAACTCACACCGAAAAAGCAACCAGCGAGGCTAGCGCAACAACGCAGCAGCCAAATGCTCCGACGGCTCGATGAGAGGACTCGAGCGGTGAGCGCGGCCATCCAAAAGAATGCGCTGGTAGACTCTCAAATCTCACTTAGCCCAACGCTCTTCGGACGATCCAGAAATGCCGTGAATTGGCTGGACAGGACCTACGCCGCGTGCTGGACACCAAAAGCTGCGCACTTCGAGCCTGAGATGCGCTATGCTCTCTACGCTCTGGTGAACCGGAAGCGAGGGCAGTGTCGAGAACACCAAGGCCTTGAGGCAGCACGGGTGCTGCCAGCACCACATCATGGAGACTCCAGTGGAGCCGCGTACACTGTACCGCCCGCCGTCATGAAGGGCGATCGATACGCGGCATGACGGACATGACGGCCATGACCGCGTGCTCGATAACGAATGAATGACCTCATTTCCGCGCACTGACAGCACCTCCATTGCACCGCAGAGGACGAAGCCCAAGCTGCGGGAATGCAAGCAGGAATGGAAAGCGAATCAGACACGCATCCGCTCGTCCAGCCCATGCCCTGCAGGCGGCGAGGTCGTGACGGCGCCGTCGGATGAGTGCGTCGCCCTTGCCGACGACGCGTGTCCTTCCATACAGAGAGCAAGTGACTCCGAAGACCAAGCAGCGGGCAAAAGCGGGCACAGCCCTCTCTTGCACGCACAGATGGTTGTCCTCGGCGCGAAAGACACAGGACGAAGGTCTCCGCTGCCGCTTGTCTCGTCTTCAAGGATGCCTTGGGCTTGATTTACAAGACGCGCTTGAAGCGACCGCGTGCCTGCTGGTTGAACTGCGCCGGTCTTTTCAAAGCTGCAGCCTTCTCGGCAAAGACACGCTGGACGTAAGCCGATGAACGTGTGACGTAGCTTCCCCGAGAGCTTGGCTGCCTGCTTGCGGTGGAGCACTCTCACTTTGCTTTTTGCATCTTCGAACTCACTCAAGTTCGCGGTCATCTCTTCTTTTTCGTGAAAATGGTCAAGTACGTGCTCACCGGCGCCGACGGCAACCTGGGCGGCTTCGCGGCCGACTTCGTCGCTGAGAACAAGAACGACAACGACGAGATCGTTTTCACGAGCTACAAGATCGACAGCGTGCCGGCCGAGAAGAAGGCTGCCTGGGAGGCCAAGGGCATCAAGGTCGTGGCCGCTACCTACGACGACCTCGACACGTTGAAGAAGGTGTTCGAGGGGGCCGAAGCGGTCGCCTTCATCTCCACGTGGCTCATCGGTGACGGCCGCCGCAACCAGGCCAAGAACGTCCTCAAGGCCGCCAAGGAGACGGGCGTCAAGCGCGTGTGCTACACGTCGTTCGTCGGCGCCGGCTCCGACAAGCCCAACGACCAGGTGCCGTTCCTGCCGCGTGACCACCACTTCATCGAGCACGAGATCTACGCCTCGGGCCTGGACTACAACATCCAGCGCAACTGGCTGTACCAGAACAACATCCCGCAGTTCTTCGCGCAGTCGTGGCACTTCACCGAGGACCGCTGGCTCGTCAACAGCCACGGTGTCGCCGGCGCCTACGTCGCTCGGGAGGACTGCGGCCGCGTGTTCGGCGCCCTGCTGCTCGGCAAGCAGGAGAAGAACACGGTTGTCGATGTGACTGGCCCCGAGCCCGTGCTCGACAAGGACGTCTTCGACTGGATGAACGCGATCAGCGGCTACAAGGCCGAGTTCGTCGACATGCCCGACGAGGAGCTCCGCGCCTACTGGCTCGGCCGTGGTCTGCCCACCGACGTGTACGGCGACTTCTCCAAGCTGCCCATGAAGCTGTGCATCGGCGACCTGCTGTGCTGCGGCGAGACTCTGGCGAACGGCTCAATGAGCAAGGTGACGGACACTGTGGAGCGTCTGACTGGCCGCAAGCCGCTTGGCTACAAGGAGAACCTTCTCCAGTACAAGGAGATCTTCCCCAAGAACCAGTAAGCTACGTGGACTGCCAAGTGTGAGTATAGTCAGCGTAAAGGATAATTTACGTGTCTTGATGCCCAGTATCTTCAACGTAGCAAGCCTGAACGAGGCTCTCGAGAATCTTGAGTCATGAGCGGCTCTTGTTCATCCACGTACATGTAGAAAGGCGAATTGAGAAGAATCAGTCAGGGGAATGCTTGCTATCTTTGATCGCGAGACGCTTGAAAGGGGTCGATCGACTCTGCGCATAAGCTTACAAGAACGATGGAGCGCACGTGACTTTGAGCCTTTCAATGATGCGATTGCATGGCGTCCCGCTACAAGCGGATGCTATCTGCCAGGATTGAGGGGGACTTTGCTGCACTCTACCAGCATGAGGCATGGAGACACTGCAGAGCGTTGCCTTGGACTCCAAGGCTTGGAGTCTGAGCCCGGTTAAATTGCCTTCCCACACGCCACGCACGCGAGTGGCATGAAAAGGACGAAGGAGCGCCACATTGTCGACACCTGCTGCTGCCACAGACCAACTTAGTGAACAGCTCCAGAGACTCCACGACGGTTAAACCCCTCGTTCAAGGGGTATATTTCTTCGTTCCGATCTTTTCCTCGCTGATGTTGAGCATGAGCTGCAGGTTTATCCAGCTTTGGTGTCAACAAGCTTGCAGGTTGGTCGACCGGAGGTGGTGGTGGTGCCGCAGCGATGTTGAAGTGGGATTGGTAACGGCTCAAACATCTTGATTCCAGTATGGTATAAAATTATGCACTTTGCTGGCTGAAGCGAGCTCGGTCTCTGGTGCAGTCAGGCTTGCTGCAGCTCTTCAGCTTCCCAAGTCATCAGGGAGCTGCCAGTCCACATGCAAGCAGAGACGGGAGCGGATCTCCTGTTCCCTCCTGCTGTTCGCCTTGCTGCTTCGCCACCAGTCAGTACGTGGCAGTCTGCAAGTCACTTTGCATTTCGCAAGCCCCGGAACAAGCTCCATCCACCCCTATCTACCACAATGGTCAAGTACGTGCTCACCGGCGTCGGCGGCAACATCGGCAGCCACGCGGCTGACTTCGCCGTGGACATCAAGAAGCCCGAGGACGTGCTGGTGCTCACCAGCTCGGACATCTCCAAGCTCAACCCGGAGCGTGTCGCTGCCTGGAAGGCCAAGGGCGCCATCGTCGAGAACGCTGACTACCTCAACGTGGACTCCCTGAAGAAGGTGTTCGAGGGTGCGGAGGCTATTGCCTTCATCTCCACGTGGCTCATCGGCGAGGGCCGTCGTGGCCAGATGAAGAACTGCATCAAGGCCGCCAAGGAGACTGGCGTCAAGCGCGTGTGCTACACGTCGTTCGTGGGCGCTGGCTCCGACCTGCCCAACGACCAGGTGCCGTTCCTTCCCCAGGACCACCAGTTCACGGAGCAGCAGATCTACGCCTCGGGCCTGGACTACAACATCCAGCGCAACTGGCTGTACCAGGACAACACACCTCGCTTCTTCGCGCAGTCGTGGCACTTCACAGAGGACCGCTGGCTGTCCAACAGCCACGACACCCCTGGTGCCTACGTGGCGATTGAGGACTGCGGCCGCGTGTTCGCTGCCCTGCTGCTCGGCAAGCAGGAGAAGAACACCGTCGTGGACGTGACTGGCCCCGAGGCTGTCACGGACCGTGAGATGTTCGAGTGGATGAACTCGCTCAGCGGCTACAAGGCCGAGTTCGTCGACATGCCCGACGAGGAGCTCCGCGCCTACTGGCTCGGCCGTGGTCTGCCCACCGACGTGTACGGCGACTTCTCCAAGCTGCCCATGAAGCTGTGCATCGGCGACCTGCTGTGCTGCGGCGAGACTCTGGCGAACGGCTCAATGAGCAAGGTGACGGACACTGTGGAGCGTCTGACTGGCCGCAAGCCGCTTGGCTACAAGGAGAACCTTCTCCAGTACAAGGAGATCTTCCCCAAGAACCAGTAAGGGGGGTTCCTCGATGTTTGCTGCTTAGCGACTGGAAGTACGAACATTAAGCTTCCTGTTCGTAGATCGATGCCGCTAAAAGTCAATGAATGCAGTTAATAGTCTCCATCCAGAAGCCAACAATCTCGCGTCGTTGCGAAAAAGCTTCAAGGTAGCAATCCTCAGTCGCAGATACTTATCCTGATCACTTCAGCGTATGTGGACCAACATTTAGAATCGTCTCAGGAAGGCATCGCTGCTTCACAACTTCAAATCAGCTAGACACTTCTCCCAGCAGCGTTACCAGGGTCTCAAGCGGTCAGAAGAGTTAGGAGTTGCTCCGTTATCGGCATCGACGTGAAGCGCCCATGAATGTTCGAGTAATGAAGCCACCACGTCTGCTTGTATGGGCGAAGCTATGTTGGCCGACACAATGAATACAAATAGTTCGCTAATTGGACAGCACGCTTTGATCTCAATGCCCGAAAGAGTGGCGAAGACAGCGGTGTTCCGGTTGAATGAGAACTCGTGCAGCGCTATGGTGTGTTCTAGACTGCGTTGGGCACGTTTCAGGCACAATCGAGGAGTGCACTACAAGGGAAGGAAGGCAGTTTAGAGGTCGAAGCAGTGTAAACTCTTCATTTCTTGGCTTTGTTCTTCTTTTTCTTCTTCTTGTTCTTACTCTTCAACGTGTCCAAGTCCAAGTTGCCAGACTGGGAGGCAGATGAAGACTTGGCTTGTGGAAAATGCAGACCTGTTTGAACTGCAGCAATATATTGTCAGTCTCGAAAAGAAAACAAATAAAAAACGAAAACCGAAAAGCAACGCACCATATTCGTTGTCGACGTTGCCCATGGCTCCTTTGGCGCCCCACTGCATGTGTACCGCAGCCAACCTGACACTGTCGCTATACTCCAGATCTGTTACAAGCCTTGTCTTCCGCAGCACTTCGTGCTCGAACATGGCCAGCACCGTCTCCATCCATTCTTGCAACTGCAAAGGGAAAGTCACCGCGGCCATTTCATCTTCAGCAGCGTTGCTGACACTTTCACCTTCGATAAGTGCATCGTCCACCAGTGTCACACACTCGCTCGTAAAGGAGCGAAGACGTTTCAGCAGCTCTTGGTACTCGCAGGATGTCCGCCAAGAAGCCCCGACTTTTTTCCAGTGCCAAGAAATGCTTTTGAAGCAGCAGGTCCTGCGTGTGGAAGGAAAAGCTCAGCATGCCCATCACCTCCGCGTTGCCATCGTTGTCATAATTGCCATTATCATTGTCATTTCCAGTTTGCAGCAGCGTTGGCACGCGCTGACTGACATTGGCAAGGGACGACAACACTTGGGCGCCCTCGGACTCCAGGCGAGAGGTACGGCCCACCTGCACCAGCCGTTCAAAAGGATAAAGTCGCGAAAGGTTTAACCAGACGCGAAGTGACAGAGAAGAGGTCAGTACAAGAGTGCATCTTTGCCAGTGGGCGATGTCTGTTTGCCAGTGCCAGTGTCAAACCTCGGCCATGAAGAGCTTGTGCAGCTTTAGACACTTCTTGAGCGTCGTCGCCATCGAGCTTTGCCAAAACTTGCAAATACGATATCCGGATGACATTATCCGGATGTCTGATTCCGGAAGAGGTAGCCATCTCTGAACGCTGAAGAAACTCATGGACTCACCGAAGACCGGACACTCCGCACGTGAGCCTCATCAAGTTATGCTATATGTTGCAGATTGACGCTTATACGATTCGTACCAGCGAAGCTCGATTGTCGCCAGAGTTTTTTTTCTCGATCGGCGTCTTCAAACATAAACTGCCTCCAAGCATTTGTTCGAGCGCTAAATAAAAGTTCATGGAGATCCTCGTTGGCATGGACATCGCAAAGCTTGTTGACTTTATTATTGCGGGTCGGATTGGCCCGCAGAATAGATCGGTGCTCACAGCACGTAATGTCCCAGCGGCTCTGTGCTGAGTTCTTCGGCAATTGCGCAATAGAGGTGCTAACTGATACGATACCGAGGGCAGCAGCACTTCTCATCTAGTTAGAAGCACTTCGTATTGAACATCGCTTCCAGAACAAAAACACAAATAGCTTTTTTGAACGACGAGTGGGCATTTGCTGCTTCGATCCTAACGCCAGAATCAACGCCACTGCACGGCATTCTGGTAACTCGTTACTTGCCATCGCGTTGTTTATACTTGATAATGTCGCTATGATGATTTCGAACTATGCCAAATAATACCTTTTGTGTCAATACGAGGAGCAACACGTAGCAGTTCCATGAAGCAACGTGCGATATCTTCATGAATGACATCTTTCACAATGGGTTCGCTTTACAGTTTGTTTTTTCATCAGTTTTTTTCAACAGTTTGTTTCATCGCTCTGCGCGACATGAACAAAGGCCAGCTTTTCCACGGTCCTTAAGCTACAGTACCCACGCTAATACCTTCCAGTATACTGCTAGTGCTGCTTGAGCGGCAGCGTGGAGCGATTTTCGTATGTTGAAGCGCCTGGATTCCATTCAAAATGATAACTTTCATGTTCTGGTACGAATTTGTATTTGTCGATTCTAGCGAACAGTTTGAGGAAGAGACCAGTGCAACAAACCACATCGATGTATTATCACGACAGACTTCTACTGATCAATTGATGCTGTGTCGATCAGTCGAAAGGCTGAAAGCCGACAATTCCTTCTCGTCCGGCACCTTGTTCTCCGTGCCCACTCGAGGAATCATCCCGAACTGCATCTTGTTCATGAACCACGACGTAGAAGAAGGAGTTCACCACCATCACGGCAGCAATCGTGAAGTACATGTTCTCCATGTTGCCGTCGTTCAGATTGGCAGGGATATCCTTGCCGAACAACAGCACGACGACAGACAGCAGCGTGCTGCCCATGGAGTTCATGAAGAGGCCCAGCGCGATTGACACACCACGAAGCGCCATCGGAACCTCCGTGTAGCCGATGTCATACGTTGGAATTTGGATAAGGACCGTCGTCGCAGCGACCAACACGTACTGTGGAATAGCCGTGTACCAACGTATGTCACTCATCGGCTCGCCACCGTTGTTGTTGTAGATGTACTGCGTCTCTCCACTCGCGTCCACGTACGTCAACAGTGGAGAATTGCGACGGATTATCTCGTATACGCCCGTCCAGACCATCGCTATGATGGCCACAACGTAGCCAGCAGCCACCGTTCCGTATCTGCTGGGCGGCTTGCCGACGAATCGCTCGTAGAGCGGGTAGACCAGGTGGTGGAAGAAGGGGACCAGTAGCAAGCCGGGGCCCGGATTGAAGAACTGGACTGTCGGGGCCGGGATCTGCGTCGAGTCTGGGGAGCTGCCGAGGCGCACGTCGGTCTGCTGGATGATGGTCTGGTTGTTGCCTCGCTGGTTCTGGCAGACCACCAGAACATGTTGAACGCGTTGAAGGGTAGAATGAAGATCACTTTCTTGACCCCACGAATCAACTCCCGGTCAAACGCGGAGCCATCGGAGTCGGTAGCCTCGTCGACCATCGACGCGTCTTGTGCGTAGTAAATCCACAAGGCAGTGGCCACCACAATCAGTACACCGCAAACGTACGAGATGTTATGGCCCACCTCGCCAACGTCCGACATGAACGCCGTTAGGATATTCAGGGCAAAAGCGGCCAGGTACAGGATCGCGCCCAGTACAATCATCTTGGCGCTCAAGTTGTGTTTGATCACACTGCCGAGCGCATTCTTGGTTGGGGGCACGTTGACGTAGCGAGAGCGGGTTGCAAGCAGATTCGCGATGATACTCAGCATCAGTGCTAGACCGATCGCGAACACGGCGACGTATCCGTAGTCAGCGGGGATCGCGCCAACGCCGTACAGACAGAGCGACGGGAAAACGGCGTAGTTGATGGCGACACCCAAATTTGAAGACCAAAAGTTGATGCTGAAGAACGACGCACGCTGCTCAGGAGGCGAGTCCGGTGAAAACTGGTCACCTCCGAACGATACCACGAGAGCTCGAATGCCGACTTGGTTGAGCGCGATCCCGAGAAACACACCGACGCAGAAGAGCGCTTTGCTCAGCATCGGATTCTCCAAGACAGACGGCAAGGCGGCGATGACGATGAGCACGAAGCCTACCGAGCTGAAAGACGCAGCTCCGAGCACCGTCTTGTACTTGCCGATGTATTGGTCGGCGATGAAGGCGGCGGCGATGCAGGCGAACTAGCTCAGCGAGTCGTACGTGAGCTTCATGGAGTTGGAGCCCTTGTTCGACCACCCGAGCTTCTGGAAGAAATTCTTGAGCGATTGGTTGACGCCATATCCGGCAAGCTCTTCGCAGAAACTCACGACGAAGAGGAAGATGCAGACCTTCTTCATGACGTTCTTAGAGTACTTGGGCGCCCTCGCGTCCCACAACTTGGTGCGGTAGCCGGTCGTGATGACGGGCGTCAGCGGGGAACGAGGCAGGGCCTTCGTCATTGTTGTCGAATAGCGAAGATTGCATTGTGGTGGCAGCAATGCTGGCCGTCCTCTCCAACGACCCGGTTCTTCTTGATGGAAATTCCGAGCAACGATCGGAGGATGCCTCTCTGCAACATCCTGCACCGTGCATCATGCCCATTCGACCTTGATGAACGACAGTCTCTACTACGTTGACGCGATAAATGCGGGAGCGTTGCAATGCCCAATACGAAGCTCGTAAGGTATTGCGTGGAGTCGCGTTGGGGGTCACGATTTCGTGACAGCATTCTTCATACAAAATGAAGACTCTTCACACGGTCCAAGGAATTTAGCATCACAACAAGTACAACGTGTACATTTCCGGGTCTCTTTGGAAGGCAAAGCTTTTAGGATTGCAGATTTTTTTAGGATTGCACAGTTTCGAGAACGAAAGAACATTTAGGTTCGTTGTTCGAAATATATTGAATACCCTAAGTTACCCGTTCAAGCTGTGTTACGCTCGGTCGTCTTGCTCCCGCTGGCACTATGCATACCGGACTTCATGTGCTTCATGACCAGCACGTAGAAAAAGATCTTTACCACCATGATTCATCCCAGCGTGAAGTGGAGATACTCGAAGTGCCAGGGATCCCGAATATGATATTTATATATATGTAAGACTCTTCTGACAGATAAATCATGGTACTGTCGACTTGCCCGCTCTTTCGAGCAGGCTCGCCGTATTGATCTTCTCATCCAACGGGAGGGAGCGATAGGCACGCATAAGGCTGGCGCTAGGAGAGGACGTCATCGACGGAGTCGGCCCGACTGAGCGGATGTAGACAGGCTTGAGAGAGAACATTTCTGGCGAGCGTCACCCTTCCACTAGTACGGGCTGTGGCCCTGTTCTCGTGCTCTTCAACATGTATTGTGCACTTCGGACATGGACCCTTCACGGCACGCACCGCCGCTCCGGCGCCCTGTCCTCACACGGCCAAGGCGCTAACAGTAAACACCTCGGCCCCCGTGGGCGCTACCACACGGTCCCAGCCTCTACATGCGACGCTAACCGTGATCGCTACCACGGAACCCCGTGTTACCCTACATTACTCATTGCACGTCACTTGGCCGAACTTGCCGCGTCGCCGTGCAGGAAACCGCCCTTAGTGCTGTGGGGGAAGGCTGTGAACCTTCCGCGAAAGTCAATTAGTTACTTTAACCCGAACTCCTCCTGTCCGAATTGCAACTGAGAGTCGCGCGGCGATCCTCCGCACGTTGCTCTCCTACGTCGCCTACTCCTACCTACCGCGCCGAAGTCCCTTGGTTCCCCATTAAAACGTCGACGTCGCCTCTCCTGTCGGTCCTGCTTGCTGCTGTCTGTCCTTCTGCGTCTGCTCTCCCGGTGCGATCTTCCACGGTCGCCGCTATCTTCGTCTGTTCCGCCACTTCAACGTCGTCCATCCCGCTCCGGTGCCTCTAGCCTCCCGGCCACCATCCTGTACTGCCACCACTCCGATCGACTGCCACACGATCGCCTCGCGCCACGCCGCGCGCGTCAGCTGCCGGTGAGGTCGATCACCTCGACTTCTCGTGTTCTTGCCGGCAGGGCATGCTTCTTACAGCGCAGGAGCATGGACTGTCCACACGCCATTCCCCGCCGGAAGATCGTCCCCGATCTTTCCCATGTCCGACAGGTCCTCAAACGGCTCGTGTGTGAGCCATTGTCGTGTCCGTGGCCTCCAGGTTGGCTACTTGGTCGACTTCGTATCTGTCCGCTCGGTTTCGTACTCGCCGCTGTCCCCGCTCGGCGACGCTTCCTCGCGCTGCCGTTTGCAGTAACGGGTTGAGGACGGGCTGCCAGCGAGCGTTGCCCCGACTTCGTAGCGCCTTGGCACCTCCGGTAGCTCCATCTTCTCCGCCACTAGATCCTGGATCACCCGCTGCCGAAGTTCCGGCGACTCCTTCAGTATTCGAGCCACCGCCACTGCTGTCATGATGCCACTCTCCAGCACCGGAGCTTCGTGTCTCCTCGTCTTCTCGCTCCGCGTGACTTCCACCATCGTGGGCCACCTCACTGCCCGAAACCCGGTCCCTCGCAGCTGCACCCATCTCTTCGACGGCTGACTGCGTCTGCTGGTCACGCTGAGCGTGACGCCGAGCTGCCCGTGTCTCCCGCGCTTCTGCTTCGCCTCGCCGCTTCTTCTGCTCGCTCTCGTTTGCATGGTCGACTCCGCTCGTGGCTGTACCCGCTGTACGCTTCCTATCGTTCCTTGCTGGCTCTGGTGCCCTCCGGATGCCACTGGTACTTGTAGGCTGCGCGTCTTGTGCACTCGTCTGCTGTTTTGCAACTACCTGGGTTCCTCCAAGCGCCCGTGACTGGTCCCCAGGTTTCCGCACCCGAAGTACTTCTTCCTCCAGTATCGTTGTTTCTGTCTTGGGCCCAGCTATTCCTGTCGTCGCTCGGCCAGTCCCATCCGCCCGGTCCAACACCCTGCTGTGACGCCTGACTGTCGTCCGTCTTGGGCCGCTTACTGGTATGCCGTTTCCGGCCTGTGTGAGCCTCCGTCTCACTTTCCACCGTTCTCGTGCGTGCTGGGCTTCCGTCGTCTGCAGCACTTCCACTCCCAGCTCGCACCTGCGACTCGGGACGCTCTTCAGCTCGCTCACTGGCGCCTCCGGCGTCCCGAGCGTCGACCTCGCTCCCATGCTGATCACCACCCTCAGCCTCGTCTTGATCTCCGTCCTCGATCTCATCTCGTGCCAGATCCTGCAAGATCTGGTCTGCTACCGTTGCGATCTTATCCCGCGGGTAGTAGTAGCTGAGCATGAAGCTGCTGTGCACTACCAGCACGTCGCCCGTGTCCTGCCGAGTCACGATCCAGTTGTCGTAGCCCATGTCAGCGTCGACGTGTGCTGGTCCAACCCACTGGTGAGCGAGCTTCGTCACTCCTCGACCTCTGGGCGGCTTGAGGATCCACACCTCGTCTCCGACTTTAAAGCTCGTCCTATCTCGAACCCGCTGGTTGTAGTAGCGCTCCCGTCTGCGTTGATCGTTCTGCAGCGACACCTTCGCTATCAATGCCGCCTTGTCCAACCGTCTTCGAAGTACTCGGTGTGCTGCCGACCACGTGCCACACCTTGCGCCACCTGGCTCGCCCTCAATAACTCGTTCGATGTCCTGAGCTGCCTCCCCATCATGAGTTCGTTTGGGGAGAAGCCCGTCGTCCCATTCTTTGCACCGTTGTAAGCGTACGCCGCGCACGGCAACCACCCGTCCCAGTCATCTTGCTGCTCCCGCACGTACAGCGAGACCATGCCCTTCCAGATCTTGTGGAAGCGTTCCACAAGACCTCGCAGCATTGGTCGATACGGCACTGGTGTCACCTGCCGAGCCTGCCGTAACTTCACCAGTTTCGTTATCACCTCGCCATTGAGTTCTGGTGCTCCGTCCATGACGATCTCCCGCATCGGTCCGTACACCAGCACGATTTTCTCCAGCAGGAACCTGGCGATATCGTCCGCCGTGTGCGCGGGCGTCGCCATCACCACCCAGTACCTACTCGCGTAATCGACTGCTGCTATCACGTAGCGATTTCCTCTCGCTGTCACTGGCAACGGCCCGGCGACATCCAAAGCCCACCGATCTCCCACAGCTCCGATACCTTGGCTGCGGAGCGGCGGAATCACCGCTTTCGGCTGCGTCTTCCTCGTGGTACAGTCTCGACAGCTTCGAACCCAATGCTTCACTTGGCCGCGCATGTCCGGCCACCAATACGTCCTTGCCACTCGCGCAAAGGTCTGTGGCGTACGCAAATGCCAAGCGAAGATCGAGTCGTGCGCCTCCCGCAACGCCTTCGCCCTCAGTGCTGCCGGCAACACCACTCGTAGCATCCCGTCCGGGTCCTTCACGTAGGCCAACTCGTCCTTGATCACTATCTTTCTGCCCTTGTGCCCCTTGGTATTTCGCAGCCGCTGCACCGCCTGATCCGTTGCCTGGTGGATGCGGATCTCCCCGTCCGTCAGCTGCCCCGACGCTCTGTCTTCCGCCAGCCTGCCCTCGGTCGCTGGAACTCCACTCGTCGCTTCAACAGCGCGTATTCCTCTCTCCGCGCCCGGCACTGCTGCTTCCGCTCTCCCTGGCTGCTGCTCTACCGCTAGTCTTCCACTGCCCCGTTCTAGGCCCCCAGACGACGCCGTTCTCGCACTGCTGTCTGCTCTGCCGGTCACCATCCGCACCGGGGCCCTTGACAGGGCGTCGACAACCACGTTTGTCGACCCTGGTCGATACTTGATCACAAAATCGTATTCCTGGAGCTGCAAAGCCCACCGATAAGTCGTCCCGTGAGGTCCTTCTTGGTCATCAGTCACATCAGCGCTGAGTGATCCGTTACCAACCCGAACCGCCGTCCGTACAAGTACGGGCGAAAAAAAAGAGTTTCACCGCCCAGATGATTGCTGCGCATTCCAGCTCCGTAATGCTGTACTTTGCCGCCGTCGGCGAGTTCACCTTGGACGCAAAGACTACCGGCTGGTCTCCGGCCCCCTGGTCCTGCATGGGTGCGGCCCCCAAGCCTATGGTCGACGCGTCTGTCACCAGCTTGAAGGGTTTTGTGAAGTCCGGATAGATGAGTAGCGGCCGCTCCGTCAACTCGCCCTTCAACTGCTCGAACGAGCGCTGCTGCTCCGGACCCCACTCCCACGTTACCGCCTTCCGCAGCAACTTCGTCATAGGCGAGGCCTTCGTGCCGAAGTTTGCCACGAACCTCCTGTAGTACCCGGCCAAATGTACAAAACCGGCGCACCTCGTCAGCGTCTTGCGGTACTGGGAACCGCTTCACCGTGTCCACGAGCGAAGCCAGAGGCCTGACACCCTCCGCGTCCAGCTCATGTCCGAGATATTCGAGTCGCGTCATCCCGAAGCTGCACTTCTTTGACTTCAGCGAGAGCCCCGCGCGAGCCAGTCGCTCCATGACACTGGCGAGCTCCACCACGTGCTGCGAGACCGTGCCCCCCGTGGAGATTATCACGTCGTCCAGATAGACCAGGACACTCCTCCACGTGAGCCCCCGCAAGACAGCGTCCATCATATGCTGAAACGTACCGGGTGCATTGGCGAGGCCAAATGGCATCCTCACGAACCAAAAAAGGCCCTTTCGCGTCGTGAATCCGGTCTTGTCCTTGTCGTTGTCGGCGACGGGCACCTGCCAGTAGCCCGCGTGCAAGTCCAAGCTCGTAAACCTCCTCGCGCCGTGCATGGACTCCAGGCACTCGTCGATGCGCGGTAGCGGGTAGATGTCTTTCTTCGTCACGTTGTTTAGCATCCGATAGTCAATGCAGAACCGTACTTGCCCATCTTTCTTTTGAACCAGCACCACGGGGAAGCCCCAGGCGCCAGCTCCTTCTTCGATCACTCCGTCGTGCAGCATGGTGCGCACTTCTTCGTCGATGACTTCTTGTTCGGCTCTCGAATGTCGTCGTGGCCGGATCTTGATCGGCGCAGCATCTCCCGTGTTTATGAAGTGCTCCACCCCAGCGCGGTTGCCGGAGGGCACCCCTCCTTCGGCTCCAGGAGGGTCGGCTAGCTCCTTAGCAACCGCAGCAACAGGTTCTCGTCTGCCGCGTCCATCTCGCCGATCTCGAGGTCGCTCTCGTTGCTCAAGGGCTCCGCAGCCCCCCCGAGTTCCTCGAGCCAGTCCGACACTCGTTCTCAATCCAGTTCTCCTCCCAGCTCGAGCACGCGCATGTCGTCATCGATGGGCGTCCACGTTCCTAAAGCCTCGCGCGAGGGCAGCTTGGCTCTCTTCCCTACGAGGTTCAGCACCGGCACCGTCCCTTTGCCGTCGTAGGCTGTCACCAGTGTCGGTGCCACTAGCAAGTGTTTCTCCTTGCGCTGCTTCGGTAGGAACAGCTCCACCACCCCGTTGCTGGAGGGCACTGCCACTTGCACATTCGTGACTGCTTGCGTTGGTACCCTTGTCTTCCGCAATAACCGCACTTTCGCCTCGCGCTCGCGCTGCTCTCGGGAGCCCACGCCCGTGAACGGAACCACCTTCTTGACGTCGCTCTCGTACCACTTCATCTCCCCGGAGACAAAGTCAATCTTGACTCCGTGGTCGTACATCCAGTCCTCGCCCAGTAAGAAGTCCTCGGTGTCGCTGTCGACGATCAGCGTCTCCACCGTCATCGGTTGCTGATAGCTCGTCCGGAACACGAATCGCCAGACTCCCAACACCCGGACCGCTACTCCGCTGAAGCCTTCCATGAAGTCCACGGGCGCCGGCATATCCAGGTGTTCGCCGAACTCCCGCCAACTTCTGCCAGCCACGCAGTACTGCGCTCCGGTGTCGAGCTTGATGGCCTTCCGATGCCCGGCCACCTCGACCATTGCTGTCGGCAACTGACCCGCCGCTGGAGCTTGCACTGCCCGCAGTCGGCCAACTCTCCACTCCGGTGAGGTTGGTCCTCCTCGTAGCCTACCTGGCCCTCGGTATGTGCTACCGCTTCGGTACTCGTACCTGCGTTGAGCCTTCTTGCGTCTCCCTGTCAGCGTGACCACTGTAGCCGTCGGGTCGGTGTACCCGCTGTCGTACGCTTCTTCTCAGCTCAACTTCGGCGCTTCCCGCTCGACCGTCTACGCTCATCGAAGCTGTAGTACCCGGTCACTGGACAATCCAGCTTCCGGTTCACTGCCTTCAATGCACGCTTCTCCTTTGCGCGCGCTTTCCGGACCCGTTTCTCCATTCGCCGCCCAGCCCTCGACACTTGCACGTCCGCCCCCTTGGGTTGCAGCGCTGTTTCAATCAGCTCGGCCGCCAGACACACTGTCACACCCCCGGTCTCGGCCTTGTCAGCCTTCTCGTCGATTCTCCGTCGCATCGACCGCCGTACTGCTTGCCGCGCCACACGTTCCCTCAGCACAGCCGCCTTGTGGTCCCACCTTGCCAGGGTCGTCGCTACCTCCTCGCTGTCGTGCTGCTGGGCTGCTCTCATCCGCAGCACCTTGGCTGTCCTGCTGTCGCTCTTCTGCTGTTCTGCCATCAGCATTGTCCCCACGTTGCTAGGCTCGCCATCCCCAGCGCTCGGTACTTCGTCAACTTGTGCCCTGTTGGCGTCGCCACGTAGGATGGCCTCGCCATCCCCAGTGCTGGACAGCATCTCGTGCAGGAGGGCCTCGGCCATGGCCGCCGCCACCACTGGCGTGGGCTGCTCCCCTTCGTCCTCGTTGTGTCTTGCTGCCGGCCCGCCGACTTGGCCCGTCTCGTTCTCCCCTGTCGTCGTTTCCTTAGTCTTCCCGTCGTCCTGACGAGCGTCCCGAACTTCATCGCGAACTTCAGCTTGCGCAATCTGCTGCCGTTGCTCACGCTGGCGCCCTCCGCCGTCCGTCTCAACCCTGTTGATCTTCTGTGAGCTGTAGGGTGGGGTTCCCTAAGCTCGCTACTCGTTTCCCGCACCGCCGTCACGGTTGTTGTTGTTGTTGGCGTTCTGGTCAACCACCGAGCTGCTGTCCTGTTGGTCGACCCTCTTCACCTCGCATTCCCACGAGTGATGGCCATACCCATGGCAATAGAAGCAGATGTCGTCTGGCTTGGCCGTCGACGTCCTAGCCGTCTGCCTCTGACCGCGGGCCTCTAGGTACCGCTTCTGATTCTTGAGCCGTTCCTCCTTGGTCTTCAACGGCCCGTTCACGCTGTTACCGCTGTTGCCGCCGTTGCCGCCGCCACCGTATCTCTGCTGTGGCTGCTGCTGTCGTTGGCCCGGGCCCCCTCCGTTCTGGCCCTCGAGCTTCATCGCCTTGCCCGGGCGTCGTCCCGCTCTGGCGCAGTCCTGGCTCGGTTGCTGTGTGTCTTGACTCCAGTATGGGTGCTAGCCGCCATATCCGTTGGGACCAGTTGGTAGCCAGTAGGTACCACAGCGTTCCACTGGTCACCTTGAAGAGTCGCACGCCCACCTGACATCACCAGCCGTCCTTCCGGATCATATCTGGGAGGGGGTCCGGTGGCGAAGCCGAAGTCCTCGTATCCTGACACCACAGTCCCCAAGTTTCTTCCTGGTACATACTGCTGCATTCTCGCCACGTCCGGCTCCATTACAGGCATCGCCCCAGCTACGCTGGACCGGGCGTCCTGCGAGTGGAGCGCCGTCCCCAGGCCAACTCCGTAGCCTTCACCATACTCTCCGACCTGGTCCAGCGCCGCGTTCACTGCTGCGTTCAGCGTCGCCCCGAATCAATGTCGCGCTCCACGTATTACTCATGCCCGCCAAGAACGCATCAACCAGCCACTCTTCGTCGACCGGGTTGCTGGCTGCGATCTCGCGTAGCTTCTGCGCGTACTCCACTAAGGGCTCACCGCGTTGCTGACGCCGCTGACGGAGCCGCGCTACCACTTCCGGGTTCGCGCGCTTCACCATGTACCTGTCCTTGAGCAGCCGGCTCAGGTTCCCGAACGTCTGGTCGCTGCGGCCGGTGAGCGAGTCTTCCACCGTGTCGTACCACAGCAGTGCCTCGCCCTCGAAGCTCGACACCATCTCGATGAAGACCTCGTGCTCTCGCCATTCAACACCCTAGATTGCCGTCTGCCGTCGCAGTTCGTTCTTCACTGCCTTCAGCCATGCCATCACCGTCATCTTTGGGTCATCTAGGCCCTTGAATTTCGGGAGCCGCAGCTTACGCTCCCGTCTCGACTCCCGGTAGATCACCGTTGGTGCTGCCGTTGCAGCTGGAGCCGTAGGTGCTGCAGGCGTTATCGGCACCGGTGGTGCCCTTCGTATCGGACCCGCTGCCACACTGCCGCTGTCGCTCCGCTGTCCATCGTCGTGCCCGTCGCTGGCGGTGGCGGTGCGTGCTGACTCCCCTCGTCGTGGCCGCCCCCGCCTCCGCCGCCCCCGTTACCGTCGTTTTCGTCGTTCAAGTTCACCATGACCGTGTCGTCGTTCGTGGTGGCGTCGTTGCCGCCGTCGCCAGGCCCCATGCGCGGCATGGTACCCGTGGCCACGCGCACATTGGCTGACGTAGCTATCAAGTTCCCGCTCGAGCCTGTCATGAGCGTCGTGGCCGGTCGGAGCTGCACTCGCTTGGCCGCTTCACGAGCCGCTTCCGCCGCCGCCTCGGCTTCCACGACCGCCGAGCGCCGATCCGCTCGTTCGTCCCTGTCAGCTCCCACAGGCTGCAGTTCCGTCATTCTCGTTCGAGAGCTTCATCAGATCACTTCCTATAATCACGAATTCAAATCACGCCGTATCATCAGTTACCATTCTCATTTCCATTCCGTACGACACGCAGGGTTCGTAGCGACTGGCCCGTATTGCCTGCGCCGAACGTCCTCTCCGTAATGGACGACCGGTGCCCTGGTTCTTGCCCTCAATGGCTACGCTCGCGATGCCTGTCACCGTAACCAGACACGCCCAGAAAGCCCCTGTATGACCACCATGTCAACTTGCCCGCTCTTTCGAGCAGGCTCGCCGTATTGATCTTCTCATCCAACGGGAGGGAGGGGTAGGCACGCATAAGGCTGACGCTAGGAGAGGACGTCACCGACGGAGTCGGCCCGACTGAGCGGATGTAGACAGGCTTGGGAGATAACATTTCTGGCGAGCGTCACCCTTCCACTAGTACGGGCTGTGGCCCTGTTCTAGTGCTCTTCAACATGTACTGTGCACTTCGGACATGGACCCTTCACGGCACGCACCGCGCGCTCCGGCGCCCTGTCCTCACACGGCCAAGGCGCTAACAGTAAACACCTCGGCCCCCGTGGGCGCTACCACACGGTCCCAGCCTCTACATGCGACGCTAACCATGATCGCTACCACGGAACCCCGTGTTACTCTACTTTACTCACCGCACGTCACTTGGCCGAACTTGCCGCGTCGCCGTGCAGGAAACCGCCCTTAGTGCTGTGGGGAAGGCTGTGAACCTTCCGCGAAAGTCAATTAGTTACTTTAACCCGAACTCCTCCTGTCCGAATTGCAACTGAGAGTCGCGCGGCGATCCTCCGCACGTTGCTCTCCTACGTCGCCTACTCCTACCTACCGCGCCGAAGTCCCTTGGTTCCTTATTAAAACGTCGACGTCGCCTCTCCTGTCGGTCCTGCTTGCTGCTGTCTGTCCTTCTGCGTCTGCTCTCCCGGTGCGATCTTCCACGGTCGCCGCTATCTTCGTCTGTTCCGCCACTTCAACGTCGTCCATCCCGCTCCGGTGCCTCTAGCCTCCCGGCCACCATCCTGTACTGCCACCACTCCGATCGACTGCCACACGATCGCCTCGCGCCACGCCGCGCGCGTCAGCTGCCGGTGAGGTCGATCACCTCGACTTCTCGTGTTCTTGCCGGCAGGGCATGCTTCTTTCAGCGCAGGAGCATGGGCTGTCCACAATACCGACGCCAAATGTTAGAAACATAAATAATGTCATGTCAAATAGAGTTTTAAAAAAAATTAAATTTTATGCGGCGGCGAGCTTGGACATCATTGCAACCTCGATTGCTTAGTTGACGAATGTCTTTGCGAAAGCGTACGACGGTCTTAAAAGTGGTGGAAGATATTGGTTAGGCTCCAGCCAAGTGTTCTTGACTGTCGTGCTACTCAATTTCTTTCCATCGCACAACTATCGCGCCAACAAGTTATGAGTCGGGCATTCCCAGTGCATGTTCTGAGCCAGGGATTTGACGGATCGTTTTGGCGGTGAAGCTGCTGATGGCCATATCGTCACGCCAGTCGCGAGGACCGCCCAAGTTGAAGCGTCAGGGGATTAAGATTCTGCGATTGGTCTCAGAGGAAATCCAATGACCAGCCAATAATGAACTCGTCGAAAAACTGGTCAACACGTTGGTTGCGTGCCAGCAGCGCTGCTGGTCCAGCGCCGCCGAAAAGCAGTAGCAACAAGCAGTGG
Source organism: Phytophthora crassamura (assembly GCA_033557995.1). Lineage (NCBI taxonomy): Eukaryota > Oomycota > Peronosporomycetes > Peronosporales > Peronosporaceae > Phytophthora > Phytophthora crassamura. The sequence goes on along the minus strand of JAUCED010000009.1, from coordinate 2,396,334 downwards.
TAGGACAATACAGTATGAAATTGTATTGCAAAGTTTTCGTGACTGTAATACTCATTGCAATACGAGACATCCCAATAATCAATTATTCTAGTGGAACAATACCGTAAAATTGTTTTTATATTATTTTTTCCGACCACTAGCAACAAGCCTTAGCGGCGAGTAATGCCTGAAAGGTATTGTGGCACCCAGTGCGTCACGTACTTGGACACATGTGGCGAAGCATGCGGTCATCCAGAGTACGGTAGGTCCGAGTAAAACTGCATCTGAGCTGAGACCGTACTTGTCCTGGCGCGTAATCTCTGTTATCCATTAACTATCGCCCCGCCACCAAGGTCATGTGCATTTTCATGATTGGCCGCGTAGGTCTCCAATGACAGAAATTGAAAGCTCTTCGTAAGTTTGGCTCGACTGTCAAGACGAGGATGAGCAAGGTATCCTGTGCGAGCACCTCACTTCACTCAACGCGTTGGCTTGCATCGAATGTGCTGCCCTACAGTAAATGGCAGCACCAGGCTTTCCTTGGACAGCACACACATCTCATTTTTCAATTGCAAACGATCTCAACACCTGCAGCCTCAACCAACCATGGCCCCCCAGAACCAAACTGAGGAAGCTCAAGTGGCCTCGCCCTCGAACTCCAAGGCGCCCGAGCCCATCAAGAACGCACTCAACCTCGAGGTCAAGCACGCCAAGTTCGAGTACCCCGAGCTGCTGAGCACCTTCCCCGTGACGACGTACGATCCGATCCCAGTCGTGCCGTACGAAGACCGCGCGCTCAAGGCCGACTCGACTCTCAAGACTCTGCTGGGCGATTCGGCGGTGACGGTGACGCACCTGGAGCCGAAGATCGGTACGGAGATCTCGGGTCTGCAGCTGCACGAGCTGACGGATGCGCAGAAGGATGAGCTGGCGCTGCTGATCGCCCACCGCGGCGTCGTTTTCTTCCGCGACCAGAAGATCACAGCCGAGCAGATGCTGGAGCTTGGCACTTACTACGGTCCTCTGCACATCCAGCAAAACTTGGCGCACACGAAAAAAGACCCGGAGTTGCTGGTGGTCGAGAACTCCGTTGAGACGAGCGCAGCAGTGCTCAAACGCCACAAGTACGACCCTGTGAGTACTTGGCACTCGGATGTGTCGTACGAGCGCCAACCACCGGCCTACACTCTTTTCAAGGTGTTGACGACTCCCGACGTTGGCGGCGATACGCTGTGGGCCTCTGCCTACGAAGCGTACGACCGCCTTACGCCCGCATTCCAGAAGTTTGTGGAGGGGCTGGTTGCGATTCACAGTGGCAAGGTACGGAACCTTGAACTGGTAACTTGACGCTTGGCTTGGTATTGACAGTGTAGTGTTCATCCCTTCAGACCCAAGCTGAGCATGCCATCGAGGCAGGTCGCATCGTTCGTCGCCCCGTGGTGGAGTTCGAGCACCCGGTTGTTCGCACGCACCCTGTGACCAGGCGCAAAGCGCTTTTCGTAAATGCTGGCTTCACTAAGCGCATCAAGAACCTCTCATCTGCCGAGTCAGGTTCGTGTCTTTCGCTTTACAGAGGCTACAAATGTTATTTTTTGGTTTTACTCATCAAAACTTTATGCTGTGGTCTATAGACGCAGTGCTGCGTTTCCTGTTCAAACACGTTGCCGAGGGCCAAGAGTTCCAGGTGCGCTACCACTGGACGAAGGATGCGGTGGCTATCTGGGACAACCGCTCGACATTCCACTACGCCACGTTCGACTACCTGCCGGGGAACCGCCACGCTGTGCGTGTGACGCCCCACGGTGAGATCCCGTACTTCGACCCGGATGTCACCGCGCCGTAACTTTAAGTTCGCGATTGATGAAGCGGGGGCCGGTGTCGTTGTGCCATCTTTCTTGTGAATTGCTTCGGAAGTTTGAGAGATAAACAACTTGTGATCTGTGTATTGTTCTGTCGCCTTCTCGATGAGACCAAGTAAGATGGCAATGACTGCAGTTTATTCTTTCATTTCAAACTTCTTGGCGCTTCGTTTCTTTTGATACGATCTGGCCTCATTCACGTACATGAGGAGCTTCATCTCAACCGCAGTCTCAGGGTAGTACTGACAAACAATACGCTAAAAGACGAGTAGCATGCATGCATATTAACGCTGTGCATGCATCCCGAAACGGGGGCAACTCTAAACGCCCATTCTTCTCACACCTGCATTTCTTGTTTTTATTTGTGCGATATGAGTAGCTTCCAACGATTTGGCCTGACCGTCTGGATGAAACCTACGCTTGTTCATCTGTTGGCGACGTTGGCGCTTGCCGGTGGATTCCGTGGTAGTGCGAGTGCCAGGATCACTCCAGCTGATCGATTTACGGACGTTGACCATCGCAACGCTCAGCATGATGACGGTGCATGTAATGGCGATTGTGATGAAGAAGGCCTTGAAAGCTGTATCCCGTCATTTCGGTTCTTGATCAGTAGCTTGGGGTGTCGTTGGGCCATAACTCCAATTCTCAATAGAAAGCTGCAAAGCTGCGATATCAATCATATACACGTGGCTGGTCAAAGAAAAGAGTGGATAGAACTGCAGATATTGAAATTCTGGAGCCATTAACTCTTGACAAACCATATTGTAGGGAGAGCCCACTGCAGCAAAACCGATTGTGCTTTAGACAGAACGGCGACGTCTTTTGAGAGACGAAGATCGAGATTCTACCGGATACCACTCGGATGGGCTTGCCGTTCTTGGTAACTCGCTAACAAGCAGTATTTTTGAATCGGCATGGGTACGAGAAAGTATCATCGTCACCATGATGGTCGTACCAGCGCTAACGATTTCACACGCTTCTACGAAAATACTCGAGGTTGAAACACTGAGGACTGGCTGCACCAGGTAGTCTGGCAAAAGGCATTCGTGACCGAGCTCTGGTCGGGCATCCCTTATTGTCTAATACAATATCGCGACGGTATCCTAGCAAGTTTTGCTAAAAGCTCGTACAGGGCAACAGCGAGATAGGCGGTGCCTGTGTGCGTGCTGAAACAGCCGCGTGGTGATTTCTGGCTCGGCTAGGGCGAGTATCTCGCCGCGAGTTGCTTCGTCAGCCTTCGTTTTAGCCCATCGTCTCCGCGAGGAAAGCCGATTGACTGCGATCATTGACGATCCAATCGTGCTCTTGCAAGAAAGACCTGTCGATGGGATCTCATACGAGAACATCGTATCAAGTGTTCGATACACGAGCTTGGTGCCACCAAGTTGGCGATACGACTCACACCTGCTGGCTGCCCTGCCCTGAGGCTGCAGTGAAGCAGTGACGACATCGATATCGGCGATGGCTATTACACATGTAATACACGCTGGCCGACTCGGCCGCCGAGGCGAAGCAGTTCTTACCTGGGCTTCAACCGCGCGGATCAGTATCCAGCGTGATTTGTGCCTCCCTTATCGGCACCCGCTTCAACGTTACGATCAACGAAAGTTGCGGCAATCGTGGGACGCGCGAGATCCGATCCTTTAGTCAGAACCGCCGGCGCTGCGATTTGTACAGAGGGATCGCCATGACTCATGGCCTCCTCGCTGCAGTCTACTGCTTTGGTTGTGCCTATCCGAGACCCTATCCCAGCGTTACCATGGCCGTCGTCGCGCGGCCACCGGGCTGGCCATCCACTTGTGATCCGCTCGGGCCTGACTGACCGCGACAGCCGTTTGCGCGTCCGCGACCTCGGACCGCGATGCTGGCCAGTGGCGATGATGCCAGGGCGGCGTTGGCATCACGGCCGCCCACATAGACACAGTGGCGGCGGGCATACTTTATCGACAACGTGGCTTGCGCCTTGCAAGAGCGCTGCGGAAGCTGCTCGGTGTGGACGAAAGTCCGCGGCAATGTGTGTGCGCGTCGATCTTGCTGATGATGATGTCCTCCTCGGGGTGGACGTATCCAGGCCGGACAGTGGGAGCGCGAGCGTGCGGCCACTGGCCAGCAACGCGCCAAGCGAGACGAGGCTCGTCAGCAGCAAGCGAAACCGAGGTCTCCGTTGCCAGGCAGCCAGGCACCAACCACGCTTCGGAAGACGGCGTTGGAAAGACTGGGGTCTGACCCGGGGCCACGGGAGCTCGAGCTCCGATCTCGCCCACCGACGGCTGGATGACGCGCCTGCCGCAGCCATGTTTGCAGCGGGCAAGTGACGCCAGAGTGGCACCGCTTCACGCCATCAAATGCCCTTGCCTGGCTTCGCCAGTCGTAACCATACCGTAGCGTCCCTATGGCCGGTGTCGAGAAGCGGGCCGGCGTCCAATCCATCCTGACGCCAGCGATCAGCCCGCTTCAAGGCAGCAGCGGTCAAGGCCGCAGGCACATCTTCCTTCCTATCGGGCGAGGCCCCGGGCCTCAAAGACGCAAACGGAGATAGGAGGAGGAGGGTCATGCGATTGTGGCCTGCAGGCTGATTTTGGGGCTCCGCGAGCTTCATCGCTTCAACTTGGTCAGGATGCCTCGTCGCTGGCCGCCAGCGTATCGTGCAGAAATGCAACGGCTCAGGCATAAACGCCGCACTCACGAGGAGTGATGGTCAGCTGCCGCTCTGTGGACCTCACGTCACGCGCACTTCAACCCGAGCTCACTCTGCAATTTGCGTCGGACGCCACACTCGGATCACGAGAGCTTTGACTCTTCCCCGCAAACTAAAACAAATCGCGGCCGCGTGCCTCAGAAACCCAAGCGTTAGCGCACCCCCGAAATCAGATCGTCACCGCAGCTCATGGACGCCGCTGCCGACAAGCCCCGCGAGGTGGCGCCCTTCCTCAAGAGCCTGCGCCAGATCCTGGACTCGGAGGACGCGCGCATCCTGCGCTGGACGGCGGACGGCAAGGCCTTCGAGATCCACGACATGGTCGCCATGATGAAGCAGGTGCTGCCCAAGTACTACAAGCACGGCAAGTACACGAGCTTCCAGCGGCAGCTCAACTACTTTAACTTCCGCAAGTGGACCAAGTCCAAGGCCATCGTCTGCACCTTCTCCAACCAGTACTTCCAGCGCGACAACCCGGCGCTCTCCTGGCGCATCACACGCAAGAAGTCGCTGCACGGAGCGCAAGACGCCAGGAAGCCCTCACACAGCGCCGCTGCCGCCCCCAAGCGCACTTCTACCAAGAGGGCGGCCGCAGACGTGACCAAGAAACTGGCGCGCCGCCACCCGCCCAATCCCATCGTCATCAAGCTGCCGGCGGGTGAGGCCAGCAGTCCGGCGTCGTTCCCATCCCCGACCGACTCCTACACGCTGGCCAACGAGCTGGACCTGCGCAACGTGTACGGCGAGGTGTCGGAGATCACGTTCCACGAGCCCCTGGCGACGGCTGCGCCCAGCGCCACGCTACTGGACGACGAGCAGTCGCTGGACTGGGTGGACGTGCTGTACTCGTCGCTGGAGCCGCCGCTGGTGGACAACGCGGCGTACCCTTCGTTCCACGACAACGCGTTCGACTACGCCTCGTTGTGACGTACGCCGCCAGCAGCGGAGACCATCGCCACCTAAGACCATTTTTGAGTGCGTGCGTGCGAGATTATTTTATTCGGGAAAACGAGTTTGTGTTGCCTATGTCGAGTGCATTTTTGCCAAAACCGTACCATCATCCAATTAATGTATGGCCGGGAGTTTGTGCCAATGTTCATCCATCACGCTTGCTTGCCTCCAGGTTGAAGTGCTTGACATCACGCCACACGCACGCGCCGTTCCCACACAAAGACAGCGAGCCCCACCGAGACGAGTCCATGCACGAGCCGCCCTATGCGCCGCTGCGCTCCACACGATCTCCTCCAGCCTTGATGGTCGCTTCTCCTGACAGACACGGCACCCGCGAAGGTACCTTGAGCCACCCTGGCGACGATCCAGCCGGCGAGAGTCGCCTTGCACGAGTGCCCATCAGTGAGGTGAAGCGAGGTGCCTTGGGCCAAGGCAAGTTGCCCTCGGTCCGTGGAGAAGGAAGCCTCCGCCGCTCCGCTTGCCGCCGACCTTCGTGCTCGAAGAAGAGTGACACGCTGTGACTCAGCTTAGCAATATTCGAGCATAGAATGTCCAGGCTGCAGCTCACGGCAAACAGTATAACGAAAAATACGAATCAGCCAATTGCAAGGCTTTCTGGAGAGTATCTTATATGTCGTGCTCTTACAAGGTGCCACAATGGACGCCGCTCGATCCCCAGGACACAGCAAGACTATGCGCACGAGCAGCTCTTGCGGCGTTCGAAAACCCGGCTTTCCTTCCCAGCGGCTGGAATCGTTGATTTCCCCCAGCTGCCTGAAGCAGGCGAGAGTCGCGCCGCGAGACCGTGCTGTGTTAACTTGGTTGGTGTCCCAGAGTGGGACCAAGTACAGTAGACTCTACAGTCTCCGCTGTCTATTAACACAACGAAACGAGGCCAAACGCCCAACCTCAAAACTTGGCCTGCCATCTCCGCAGCCGCTCCTCGTGTTCCCAGGCCTATCCATCCTGCCGGCGCTGCCTGACTTTCGGGAGGGCCGCGATGTGTTGCGCGGGCAGCGAGGTGGGTCTGTGACCCAGGAGTCAGGTTTGATATGGGCAGCGTGACAATAGATAGAGGTCTAGACCCCCGCATGATGGCGTCAGTACATGTACCGTCCGGCGACGGCTGGACTCAACAAAAGTGGAGACGCAAGCTAATGGCTGGCGTAGCAAGCTGAAGTCGTTGCTCGTTGTACATGTACTTTTAGGCATTAGACGGCCTCTTTGCCGCTAGCTAGAAGAGGTCCGCGTACGACCGACGCATCGGCGGAGTCTAAGGTGGCGCCGCTCGTCGCCGTTAAATAGGAATCTTGCAGCGAAGCGGTCACTGCCAGAGCAGCTTGGACGAGAGGAGGTAGTCGGTCCGGGTGGAGTTCTGTTCCTCCAGAAGGCCCATATCCAGCTCCGGGTACAGCACGTCGATCCAGGCCAGCGACGCGTCCTCGCCGAACACGTCCGGCTGCAGCTGGTCGTGATGCGACGACGGCACCGCCGCCTGCACGGTCACCACGGGGTCAAGTTGCTTTGCGAAATGCAGGTCGGGCGTCGGCAGCGGAAGCGCAGCCCGGGTTTCCTTCTTGGGCGCGTTGCTGTGAGTCAACGTGTGCTTGGCTGGCGACAGCGCACGCTTGCGCGTAATGCGCCAGGTCAATGCAGGTTGGTCGCGCTGGAAGAACTGGTTGGAGAACGTGCACACAACGGCGCGCGACTTGGTCCACTTGCGGAAGTGGAAGTAGTTGAGCTGCCGTTGGAAGCTGGCGTACTTGCGGTGCTTGAAGTACTTAGGCAGCACATAGCTGGTCATGGCGGACATGTCATGGATCTCGAAGGCCTTGCCGTCGGGCGTCCAGCGCAGGATGCGCGGACTCTCGGTGTCCAGCATGCGGCGCAGGCTGCGCAGGAACGGCGCCACTTCCTTGACGGGCGTGCCGTCCGCGGGGTCTTGCGCCTGCAGCAAAGGCTGCTTGGTTGCTACTCCGCGTGACATGGTCCGATGCAGATTAAACGGCGTGGGATGCAACACGGGCAGGCTACGGCTCTGCTGAGTCGGTCCGGCTTGCAAGGCAAAAGTGAAAGTGAGGAGGACATGACGCCGTGCACCTGCGGCTCCCGAGAGCGCGCTGGCCGGCCGAGAGACAAGAGCGACTGACGTGGTGCCCCGGCCCGGCGCGACCGCGATTACGGAGAGCATCTGGGAAGCAGCGCAAGGTCTGACTGAACCAAGCAAGGTCTCTCGTCAGGGTAGAGACGATGGAGCACCTTGGCAGCTCAGCTGAGTCACTCGGCGCACACAGCAGCAAAATTGACAGCACTGCCACGAGCCCCAATACGTCTCGCATTAAATGTCGCGAGGTCGGGCGCTCCGACTCGGAGAATCCGATACGAGCAGTGCTTGGAAGAGGTGGCGGGTTTAACGCACTCGCCCGGCTGTGCAGCGCCTGTCGCCTCGGCACTGCCGAGGCGGCACTGCAGCCTACTCGGCAGGAATCATGTGGTGTGGCTACCTCGCTCACGCGCCCAAGCAGCAGTCACGATTGCGATCAAAGTCTGCTCCGGTCCCTCGTGAATCAACGACGGCGGATCCAGTTGCGGCATTGCTCGCCTTGTCTTTTTGCGACGGCTTGTTCAGCGTCGTGGGCAGAGGCCGAGGCTCGTCTAACGCGCCGACCCAAGCACAGCTCGCTTGCTCGACAAGAGACCCCGAGAGACTTCCGACCGCGACGCGGGACCTGCCGGCCGTGACGCGATTCGTGTCGCGACGCGCGAAGCAGCACGCAGAGACGGAGACGTCGGATTGAGCTCCTCTCGGTGCGTCGCTAGCGACCACCAGGCGCTGCTTGCGATGTCTAGAGTATCTGCGCCTTGCTGCTACCCCCCGATGGATGCCTGACGCACTGAAGCTGGATAGGCCGGGCGGTGCACCATCCATGGCAAGGATTGCGCCAGTAAACACTAATAACATGTGCGCTTTCCACACCTTTGGGGTAAAACATCGTAGTTCATTAATGGCCATATATATGTGCATGACCATCCGCTCATCCAAAAAGGGACGAGGAGAGGCGGGTCTTAAACTAACTTGGCTTTCGTGTCTTGGTCGAAAGCTGAACTGGGAGCTCGCAGTGGGTGGTTCGCACATGGTGTGTGCACCACATCATTATTTTGTCCATATGTGGAAAACACCCTTTCCTTTCGTGGCTCCAGGAAATGATTCTTAGACGGAATTCGTCAGACAATGGGTGCCTGCCAAAACCCCTATAAAAAGTTTTGGTGATCCTTCGTTTATCGAGCGTTTATCAATCTTTTATCCGATTAAGACCGCATAAAAAAACGGCGTATAAACCCTACGTCGAAAACCCACTTATAATATTTGGTCTGATCGGTTGCATCCGCCCATGTCACTTGAAGTTTGTATACCGAACGGAAGGTGACATCTTCAAAAGGGACAAATATTTAAAATAATGTGTCTATATCTAAAGATTGCTAGAGGGTCGCACTCTGTCAGGTTGCAACTTCAACCACTCGCTTGTTGACGCGACATTCTTCCGAATCCTCCCTCCCCCGACCTCCCCCAAGCCATGGAGCAGGATATCAAGCGGGTGTTGGCTGTGTACGCGATGTCAAGAGCGCAGCTCCGTGCTTCGAGGACGCTCAGCGACCTCCGCCGCCGCCTGAGCGAGGAACTAATGCGAGTGGAGCACGCTAGGATCATCCGCATCCGCCACTACCTCACGGTTGAATGTATCCCCAAGCCAGAGGTGGCACCTTGGATGTACGTCTGGCTTTTTGGGACGGATGAGAACTTTATGACTGTCACCAGTCTCTGTCGGTACGAGGAGACTCATTATTCATTTGTTCTGGTAAATTATTAACGCTACTATCTTTGACTATTGTAGAGTATCTTTTGACCGATTGCTGGACCGTTTTGCGGGATTCTACCGTCTCCCTAACTTCCGCGTGTCTGGAGGTCGGCCTCGGAAACTCCAGTTTCACCACCAAGTCCTGGGCCTGTTGCTGGCGTACGACGTGGGGTCGATGAGGCAGAAGACGCTAAGTCAGAACTGTGGTCTGCCCCATTCGACCCTTAGTCGCGTCTTGAAGGAGGCCGAGGAGTCGTTGCAGGTTGCACTTCGGGGGGGGTTTCACCCGCCCGGATAGTCTGGCCCACTCTAGCCCGCCAGAAGGCCCTCGCTGCTCTCACAGCTGCCCGTCACCCGCTGCTCCCCTTCACATGGGGTTTTATTGATGGGAAGAACTACAGGGTATTGCTCTAGTTGTTTTGGGTTAAAATGTATGTTTATTGACTTTATTATCTATGTGTATGTGTGTTTTGCATTACTACAGGTTCAGGAGCCACCCCAATGCAGACATTCAGAATGCACACTACAATGGGTGGCTCCACGATGTTTTTGTGACAGGTACTTTATGCTTTAGCGCCGACGGGCTCATAGTCTGGTGTAAACATAATTGCCCAGGCTCGTGGAATGATTCAGACACGAGTTTCGAGTTTCGGGAGATTCTGTTGGACCCCGCCAAGAGTCCTGATCCCCGCTACGGGGTTATCGCAGACTCAGCCTTCCCTTGTGGGGATGAGATGGTTGGGAAAACCCTAACTCCTTTGAAGGAGGGGGATTTGGGGCGCTTAGTTCCCTCAGTGCGCGCGGTAGCGAAGCGAAAGTCGCGGGCTATTACGTACGTTCGACAGGCCGTCGAGTGGGGAATGGGCTCGGTGGACAAGGTTTACCGCCGGCTCCTGCTTCCTCTCCACCACGACATCGACAAGCGCAAAGTGCGTCTCGACAACATTTTTCGACTAGCTAACTACGGAGTTAGAACACTAGAAGTGAGTCAAATCAGGACTGTGTGGACCTACGGTAAAGTAGATAGCAAGTAGTAAGCAATACAGTCAATTTCAAACGTGTTCATTCAATATGTAGTAACTCGCGTGGTCTTTCCTCTTACTGCTTCTTTAGGTTCGCGAGCACGAGCATCATCTGCTCGTGCCGCTGACGAGCTTCTTCGCGGTCCAGCGTCATTCTCTCCTCGAACCTGCGCTTGCTTTCTTCTCGTTCTTGTTCACGCTTCGCATCCTTGGCCGCTTCAGCGCGTCGCAGTTCCTCTCGCGCCTCTCTCATTTCCCGCGCTTCGTCGAGTCTGTTCTGCTCACGCTCGGCTCGCTCACGCTTCTCGGAGGCGGTCTTCTCGCTCGATCCTGCGGCGGCGGTCTTCAGCTTACGCGCGTCTGTCTCCATCCTTCTGCAGCATAACCAATAACCCCATGATGTCGCCTCCCGCCGATGCTTGTCTGCGCTCCGCCGCGTCGATCTCCTTCTGGATCTCGTCAAGCCTTTGTTTGGCTTTGACTCGGCGGTTCTTTGCGAAAGTGATAGTGGTGGGAGTCCCGTCTGTACGGGTTACTTCCGGCAGAGTCCGCTTCCCATTTGGGTTAAGCAACCCTGCGTCATGGTGTCGTAGTTGTCGTGCAATACACGAAAATCTTGCCCACCTAGTCGGTTACTGGCCACCGCCTTGTTCTTGTTCGTTTGCGTCTCTCTCGTGTCTTCGCCAAGTCTCTGGGGATCGCGCTGGAGTTGGGGGCCCTCCGGCGACGCGACAGTAGGTACAGGTTCCCTACGGGAGCTTCGTGGTCTCCCATTAGTGCGTGTGGCAGCTGGCGTATTTGGACGAGGCGGGTTCTGGTCTGCGGTGACGCCCTCTCGTTCGTCGTTTTCACCACTTGCCGGGTCCACCGACGTACTTGCGGTCGCAGGCGCTGGTTCCTTCTCTTCCTCCGAGTCGTCCTCGGACAAGTCAACAATGACGCCAGGTTTGCGTCTATCGGCCCGCGGCTGGACAATACAGTACCGCATGCTTGAGTATTCGGGGTAGACGGCTCCGACCTCAGCGCGTATTGACTGATCGCGTCCTCTTTGCGGGCCAGGTCCGCGTCCTGGGATTCTTCGGCGTCGTGGTGGTCTTCTTCACCAAGTTCGGCAGCCCCAACAACTGCAATCTCTTGTGCGACGACCACATCGGCTTCGCTGCCGTCTTCTCCCTCGCTGACGTCCTTGTCGCCCTTGGTCAACTCTTCGTCGTCCCCCCCGCCGTCTAGCCCGTCGTGTGAGGTGTGTACACCCCCTCCGCCTCGATCTTCAATTGCACTGCCTTGGCCATGACGATAGGTCGAAGACGGAGGGGCACCTCCCCGCTGCCCGTGGGTTTCTTGTTTTGGTACAGGTTCTTGAATTTGCGGCGGAGAGAATCTAGATCTCTCTCGGGAGAGCCTCGCGACCTGTTCGCATTGTACTTGGCCGTAACATGGTCCCACATGTTGCGACCAAGAGGTACAAACTCATCCACGACGGAGCAGAGTAGCAACTGATCTTGAAGGCTGTAGTTCTGGTAGCCCGAGCGTCTTCCGCGCTGTAAGTAAATCAATAAAATGTTAGATCCAATGGTTCATGGAAGGCAACATTATACGCCTGTACTCACTCCGCTCATTGTGGGATGGAGTCCGCGAATCCTGTCTTTCGTGAGCCTTTCGGCTGCTGCGTGGGCACTTTCTGGGGCCGAGGGGCTTCTTGTCGGCGGTGCGAGCTCGTTTTGGGAGTCGGCGGCCGTTTTGGGGGTCTGCGGGATCCTCTTTGTCGACGCGATGTATTTTTCGACTGCGCGGGCTTCTTGTGGAGGTTCGAGTGCTTTTGTGGGGTCTGTGGGCTCCTCTTCGTCGGCGGACCTCTTCTCGTACGGATCGGTTTGTTTCTGGGACTCTGCGGGCTCGCTCGGGGTCTGGGAGTTCCTTCACGTACGACACGGGCTACTTCTGGGGTTCTGCGGGCACCGTGAACTCCTGCTATGCTGCGAAAGTCCGCGGCGGTGGGAGTGTGGGCGTCGGCTCCAGCTGCGAGGGCGTCTGCAGCTGGGTGGACGTCTGAGATGGCTGTCGTACGGCCTCCTGCGGCGGGGAAAACACGAGAAACCTGGTCTGGCGACGGGAAGATGAAAAATGAAGTGAATCCAAAACTTTTTAAGTACTGAAAAATAAACTTGATTTCATTATCGAAAATTCCAAATTTACAGGCTTTAAGAACGGTGCAAACAACTCGAATTGATTGTAGATAACTGCAAATTTTACACCTACTTCCTCCTGCTATATAGAAGGCCGTCAACACCTTCGTTCCTGGTAGCCATTCATGGTTTCGCTTCAATCTCGCTGACGTCGTAGTGGAGTTGCTGGATATCGCGATGCTGACAGCCCTTCCACTTACACCTGCACACAAACCAGAGGTGTGACCCGTAGCTCACCGTCACTTGTTCACCGGCAGCCACGTCACGAATAGTCACAGCAACCACTGTGAGGCTGTGACCGACTTGCACCTCGTGGAAACGCGCGCTTGGGTTGCATGCGTGATTCAGAAAGCGCACGAGACCACCTTGATTTATCGCGTCGATTCCAACATGTCGGTTGCCCTTCGTGCGCGTCTTGACGTGCGTTCTGTAGCCGTCGTTTCGTGGACCATTTTTGCATGGTGGCCCGAAAAGATCAAGACGGCCGGTGTATTGGCCGATCACCTCGCCTGCCGGAATAGGAGCCGTAGCGACCAAGCCCCTCATACCAGTACGCTTGCTGCGGGCCAGCAGCAGCGAGGGGCTCTCGTTGAGCGCGTTTCCACAGTACCCTGCGAACGAGCAGTTCTCCTCGGTGCAGTAACGGCTCTCGCGAGCATTGAGACAAGTGTTTGCCTTGCAACGCGAATCGCAGCCACACCCGACTCCATCTCTGATGCCGATGCTAACCGGCGGGAATTTCCAGTGGTTCGGGCTGAGCTGCTGGTTAATCAACTCAACACCTGCTGACCATGACTCGGGGATCCACTCCTCGGGTTCATCGTCTTTGGTGGTCTTCTCAGTTGTGTCCTGACCCAGGGACTTACAGGGCGAGCTGGGTTCAGCGTCACGCGACAGCTTCGACCAACCCGATGACCCACTGGTTTGGCCACGCTCCACGTAGTCTCCAGGATGGGCAGCTACCCAAGACGGAGATGGTCGTAGATGCTTGATAGGCAGTAGCGACTCAGAGTCGTAGCCATCGGACCAGAAGGCGTCCTCGTAGAAACTGGGGACTTGCCCCGGAGGTGTGAGAGCTCATTTTCCAAAGCAAAGATCCGGGTGAGCCATTCGATTTCCCAGAAAAGCAATTCTTAGGCTATATCAAGCAAGATGAGGAAGCTAAGCGCGATTTCGCGATGACGATAGATTATCTAAACAAGCTACTCAAGAAGCAAAAATACAGCTGCAACTATTGCTACATCAAGCTCAACGAAGAGAATGTATCAGCTGACCGTATCAACAATAAGAAAGGGCATGAGGATGGTAATATCATCATCAGCTGCGTCAGTTGCAATGTCGCTAGAAAATATATGAATATCAAGGCATTTCGCTACAAGAAGCTTATCGAGTTCATGCTGATCGTCTCGTCTATTCAATCGATGAAGACGAAGCTGACATCTATCGTAAGATGAAAGCCAATATCGCCGGAGGACCATCAATTATATTCAATCGCTACGCGAAACGCAACGAGACGTTGATTAGAGGTGGTAAGCTTTGTAAGAAGGTCATCGGATACGATTCAAATGCTCTATACCTTTGGTGCTTAGGAAATGAGATGCCGTGTGGTCGATTGACTACGATCGAGACGTATGATGATATCGTCGATGACATCAAATCCGACAAGATCTTTGGTTTCCTCGAATGCGATATCGAAACGCCAGAGCACCTGAAAGACTACTTTAGTGAGATGACACCGATTTTCAAGAATACTGAGATTGAGCCCACTGAAGAAATCATTGGTAGGCATATGTACGACTACAACCAGTCTCGTGGTAAGAATATGTCAAAGCAGTCCCGTAAGCTAATTGGAAGCTATTTCGGGAAGAAAATATTGATTTACACGCCTCTGCTCAAGTGGTATCTATCGCATGGAATGGAAATCACGAAGACATACAGCTTTATCAAGGCTAACGCTTACAAACCGTTTGAGTCATTCATGAATCAGGTATCAGATGCACGACGTGAGGGCGACGTTGATGATAGCAAAGCCATGATTGCTGATATGATGAAGTTGGTTGGTAATGCTGCCTTTGGATCGGGTATGGATATGACGAAGCATAAAGAGGTTGAGTTTCTATCGAATAATACGTCTATCTATAACGCAACTGAGCATTTCACCTTCATTCCAAGACTGAACTCAACGATGGTACCGTCGAAATGGTAAAGTCAAAACGTCGTATCAAACTCAGGAATCCCATCCAATTGAGCATCGCTATCTATCAGCTCGCTAAGCTACGCATGCTCGAATTCTACTACGATTACATCGACTTCTACATCGATCGTAGTGATTTCCAGTATCAGGAAATGGACACAGACTCGGAATACATTGCTTTCAGCGCTGAAAAGCCATTCCCTGACCTAATCAAGCCTGAGCTACGTGATCACTTTCAAAAACATCAGTACGATTGGTTCCCGCGTGATGATACGAAGGTGAATGCGGCTTTTGATCGTCGCAAACCGGGTCTATTCAAAGAAGAGTTCCGGTGTAATGCCATGGTCAGTCTTAGCTCAAAGAATTACATTTGCTATTTAGGTGATAAGATTGATAAAGAGACTAAACTACCTATGATCAAGCTATCAGCCAAGGGTGTTCAAAAATCACGCAACAAGACCGTTCTATCACCAGCAACTTTGAATCGGTTGTGAAAAACAGAATCACGTTTAAGGGCAACAACAAAGGCTTTCGCATGTGTAGAGAGACTAACTCAATGATCACATATAGTCAAACCAAAACAGCTCTAAACTACTTCTATGACAAGCGTCGCGTGTTAGAAGATGGAATAACTACAGCACCATTGATGATATAATCAGTCGATAGTATATCTTTTTTATAGGATGGATGCGCTACTAGAAAAATTGTACTATGATCCTGAGACGGGCTTCATCTCAGCTGATGCTCTACACCGAAAGGCGAAGCAGATCAGGCCAGAAATCACCCTCAAGCAAGTGAAGGATTGGTACAAGGCGAAGCTAGACATCCAGCAACATGTTGAGAAGAAGGGAAGCTACGAAGATTTTAGAATCGCCTCGAACAACCCCAACTCATGGCAAATGGATCTCGCCTTTTGGGAAGGTAAATCCATACTTACGGCAATCAATATCAACTCGCGTTTAGGTTTCGCTAAGCTATTACCAAACAAGCGTGCAGACAGTGTTTTGAAGGGGATTAAGGAACTCGTGGAAGCTTACGAGGTGGATATATTGACGACTGATAATGGCAAGGAATTCCTCAATCGCAACGCAAATGCCTACCTCAAATCTAAGGATATAACTCATTACAACAACGAGCCCGGGGACCAAACTACCATGGGTAAAATCGAGCGCTTCAACCGTACGATCAAAATGCGACTAATTCGTATGCAGCAGCCTATCACTGAAAACCTCGTTAAATCAGTTTAAACAACTATAACGATACATATGACACATCTATTAAATCTACACCCAATCAGGCGAAAGGACAAGTCATGACTAATGATTTGAATCATAATCGAGAGGTCATGGAACGCGTGGAAAATGAGATATCAGTTGGTTCATCAGTACTCTATCGACTCGATAAAGGTATATTTGATAAGGAAAAGGCACGATGGAGCAAAACCATCTATGAAATCGTTGGTCTTGATGGATATAGAGTTCAGATTCGCTCGAAAAATGGTCATACTCTCTATAAATCGCCAAACGATATCAAATTGTTTAAAGCTAAACCAACCGATGCCCCACAAGCTAAGAATCAAGTCTTTGAAGCTGAGAAGATTGTCGATCACAAAAAGATGCGTTCAGGGAAGTACGAATATCTCATTAAATGGATTGGCTATGACGATGCGACTTGGGAGCCCCAAGACAATTTACGCTTGATCAACAAAGCCAAGCGATCAACGCTTGAGGTTGAGTATTGGTCAAAAAAATAATGAGATCAGTTAGCTTTTGTAATAATTGATAGAGACATCCTCTGTAAGCTTTTGACTCAGTATATCAACCAATGTATTTTTATGATTTTATAAAAATTATAAGACTTCATATATATATATAATGTGTTCAGGTTGTATAGATAAAGAACGTGAGCTTGCCAATCTACGTAGAAAGCTATGGATTATTCAGGAGGTTAGCCGTATCAAGAATGATCTGATGAATCTTGATGCTGTCGCGAATTTCCGTAAAACTGTCGTCAATCGAAGATATAAAAACGAATTGGAGACAATATTTGGCGTTCCATTCCACCGCATCAAGAATCGTTATCTAAGCCTTCTAAAGGAGCGTAATCGCATCTGTCATTTTTATACCTCATTTCGTCATGACTCAGTCATGCCAAGCTACTGGTAATTATCTACTCATTTTTTATGGATATCAACATATAGATACGATGTTCCCCAATTTTACATCCCTCGCTCAGAGAGAGCAGAAACGACAGGAGCTTCTTGAACGAGCTCAGCGTCGTGTTCGACAGGCGAATGCTAAGCGAGAGATGTATGAAGGTGCATCGTGGGCGACTGATATCACTAATGGTATCACTACCGTAGCGAAAAATCAACTGAATCTACTCAGACTGATATGAGTGTTGGACCCGATCAGCCTATCCAGCAGAAGTTAAGCAAACCCTGAATGATATTATTGATCAGGTGATTGCTCAATCAGACTTAAAAAAGTCTGAATATTGAAAACTCCAATAAAAACCCTGAGGTCTCAACACCATCAATGGTAGATGTGGGATCTACAGCTAAACCAGATATTAATGATGTTGGAGTACATGTACGACCTGATACCGATAGAAACGTTCAGGCACGACCTGATACAACCGATGTTGGAGTGGATAATAGCGCTCGAACAAGAGAAAGCGGAACTAATACCAATCTTTCGATGAAAGATGGTGAAATTCGTCTTATAAGTAAAAGACCTATTGATGCTAATAACCTCGATGTGGAGGAGCAGGTTAAATCCCGGGAATGGATCAAAGGTTTCTACAAAAAGCACCCCAATTGGGTTGCAGTCAAAATTCAACCTATTCGAAAGAAAACTGATAGAGAAGATCCCAGATATGTTCTTGGTGAAAACGGATCTTTAATCGCAGTGAGAACAGGGCAGAAATCAAAAACCTACGGTTCGCTGGATTGAATAGCCACCGAAAGCAAGATTCGAAATATTTGGTACGAAGGTGAAAGCCAATCGATCGATGAAGTTGGAGCGATGCGCGATGAACAACATTTAACGAGAACCACCATGCGTTTGGAAAAGAATAATCGAGCAGGTGATGAATTAGAAAGGCTTGGCATCATTCTTAAGGAACAGAAACCACCCGATATTACATTTGGTAGAAAATCCACATCTACCACAACTGACGACGAGCGTAGTAGATTTAAGATACTATGGATTATTTCCAAAAACATGGAAATGTTGGATTTAAATGGGGTAATGAAGAGCATTCTACCGATTTTCAAGGATAAGTATAAATCTGACAAAAGCTCATTAGAGCAGTATGTTTGGGTCAAGGATGGATCCGTTGATGTCTTTGGAAAGGAGTCAAACCTGAAGCATACAGCAGCACTGAAGAAGATTGATTGGCAATCCACACTTAGAGAGTTTTTGAAAATGGTCAAGGATAGGGGGTTAGTGCTAACAATGGTTGGATATAGCGATGTTGAAAGAGATATCAAGGACTACAAGCCTTATGATGATGATGAAGAGCGTGAGGCACGACACGGTACGAAAACCGGCTTAGATGAAGATATGGATAGAAATCTATCAATCCCTGACAGCGAAGCTAATAAAATTCTATATGAGTACTACAAGGGCCTCTTTGATAACAAGATCGTGATCCCAATTCGTCTGCATCCTATTGTCGATTCTAAGAATGGTGTAAAAGCCCACACCGATTACTACATCGGCCAGCCGAGTGAGGATCGCTATTTCAACATTAAAAATAAGGACCATAAACGAGTTTCAGGGGAAGCTTGGACAACTCGAATGAAAACTATTCGATGGATGGATACATTCCTTGCTCTTCTTAGTGGGTTAGAAGGTAAGCATCGTAAGTCAAAAAATATCGAAGACCCCGCAACTGAACAAGAGAAGAAAATGATTAAAAACATTAACGACAATCTCAAGATTATTCGTGAAGTCATTTTCAACAATGCTGATGATGTCAAGCAGCAAAGTGAGGATGTATATGAGGAGAGTGAGTTGGATATGCTTCACGATGACGGTGAGCGCGCTTTCCAATCATACGGAGAGGCTCAAAAGCGATATGAAGAGGCTAATAAGGCAGTCAAAGGCAATAGCTCAAAAGCAGCTCGATCAGCACTGAATGCAGCGATGGCAGCTATGAGGGCTACTAAAGCGGTTTATAGTAGCACATACAAGAAATACAGCAACTTGGTTCAGGAGATCGCGGAAGAAGAGGAACGTGAGCGTGCAGCCGACGAGTTTGCTGAGCATACTCGCGGAGAGGGACTTAAAAGGCGTGGTCTAAGAGGAGCAGGTGTTGCCCCTCTTGATGGTGTGGTAAGACGTGGTAGAACCTACAATCTTAATGAGATTCAGGGCTTAGCAACACCCAGCGCATACGTTTATCGTCAGCTCGGTAGCAAGTACATCCGTATTCCAGACCTTGATGCTAAGACTCTCGTCATTGTTCAGCCGAATCGACGCAAATGCGGTCCTAAGTGTCAGATTAGTGATAGTCTTCAAGGTATGATTAGAACTCTTGTCTATAAGCAGCATATTGATCAGCCTACGTATGATAAGCTCAGCGTCGAAGATAAAAAATGTTTAAGGAGATCCTCTCGATCACTCATCTTCAATACAATTTCCACGATAAGCTAACGGATCCACTCGAAACACTACGCGCTGAGTATGACAAGCTAAAAGGAGAGATCGAATTAGGAAATGATAATCAGAGTATCATCAAGCAGCTCAAGTCGCTCACAGTGGATATGTACAGCAATCGTCTCATCGATGATAAAGAATTTAGAGAAATTATCACGAGACTACTATAAACAGCATGTTCTTCTTTAACACCCGCATTATTTCGGCTTCCAGTGGGAACTATGGCGATAACGCCGATAACAATGTCGCTGAACTCAAAGCTATCATGAAGAATCTTATCATTCGTGACCGCCCTCAGAAGACTCAAGCCGCCGTATGGGCCACTGATCTCGATAAGTCAATCAGGAAGGTAGATGCATCAACCCAAACTGAGGGAGGCCGTATGTGGGCTTACCAGCCGAAAAAAAACTAAAACCCTGAAGACATTTGCTCTCTAAGCTATACCACTTCGCACGAGCTTATTTCGATATCCTCGATAGGTGTTGATTTTTTATCGCTGATACTAATTTCAAGTATGGCAGACTCCCCATCAGGTCTTTTGGTTGGGAGGAACACACTATCACCAAGAACAATAATATTGTCAGCTTGGAGTAACGTCGATCCCACGATTTGGTTAGGGTTATCAGTAGATAAATTGGTTTTGAGCTCTTTACTCGGACCGCAACCCATGATTATACTATATCCTACCAAAGATATTTCTTTGAAAACCAATCGGCTGTGTATTTGTTGTCGTCGTCTATGGGACCATGCCGCTTGTAGTACAGATCTCTTCGTTTCTTATCCTTATGATCATAGTCTTGGTAGGCTTTCAGTGTTGTACGGTCCCGATACTGTTGATAAGGCTCACCATTCCGCTTAAGACCACCAAAAGATACAAGGTGGCCATCAGCAAACACACCATCATACTTCTTACCTTTGCGCATAGACACACGAAACTTGAAGGCAACCATTTTCAAGCCAACTAGTTGTCGAATCGAAAGACTTGCCTGTCTCTATATTCGCTCAGCGATAATTGCTCGTAGTTCATTAAGTTGCGATTTCAGATCATCAATCTCGCAATAAATGCTGTATCATCCGCATATTGTACGCGACGATTCTTGAATAATCAATATTGAGCTGTGTTTGAGCAGGCTCTAATGATGGGTCCTCTCCTTCTTCAATGTCATCGCGATAATAAACAGAGCACAAATCCATTAAAGGAGCTTTTGCTGAGTCCTGAGCAATCAAACCTACTTCCTGTCCGGGTCTGTTCTCGGACTCAATCCATTCGTAAAGCTTGACTTCGCATTGATCATAAAGGATTTTGATGCGATCGAGTGGTGCTGGCTGGATGTTCTTCTTCAGTCTTCGATCAGAAGTCGTTGCCAAAGCTGTACATGCGATGTAGCCACCAAACACGGCCGATACGTTGTAGCTGATGGGACCGAGTGCTGATTCCGTGACACCGCTATTCGTTTGAAGCCGATAAACAGTTGAGCTGCCAGATCCAAATTGGTACGATATAACATTTGGGATTTGGAGCGGCGCGCTTGGAGTGGTCGTACCAATGCCAAGGCGTCCAGTGGCTGTCAGAGTCATTTGGGTCGTAGCATTAGTTCCAAAACGGACATCATTATTTGAATAATTTCCAATCCATGCTGCATTCGTGAAGTAGCACTAGTGCCATTATTGACCTCGATCTGAAATTTAACAGGCGTGATATTCGATCCGGCAAACATGCACATCCGGGTATATGACCCATCTAAATAATCAGTCCCTGAACCTGTGATGGAAAAATATTCGTTAGTTGGAGTTGAATTAACCCCAAGCTCGGTTAGACTCCCGAGAGAGGTAATGTTCGATTGATTTCCGTAAGCTAAAAAGCCGCTTATATTACCAGAGCAAGTGATATCACCGGTTGTTGAAAGTGTTATTGCTGATATATTGCGGCTCGCATCAACGAATCCTGCGCTATTGACTTGATACCCCGCGAATGCGTTCATCGTTCCGCTGCATGTAATATTTCCGATATTAACAATATGGCGCGAAGATGTAATAACATCTACCCCATCGACTCTTATCGATCCAAAGTCAGCAAGAGTGCCAGAAACTTTTATCGATCCATTCAGGTTTTGAGCATCGAGGGTGCGGATCGAGCCGATATCCTTGTTTGCATCTGCTACGAGAGCTTTAGAAGCTACAGCCCCGCCATAAGAGAACCCGATGAATGCTGAGTGGTTGAATGTATCATACAGAGAAGTCGTTGCGTTCCAAAATTTTAGAGATGGGATGGATAGACCTGTACCTCCAGTCGATAGCGTTAAACTTGTTAGCGTACCAACTGATGTGATCGATGTCTGAGCGGCTGTAGATAGCGTTCCATTAATAGATCCTGATACAGTCAGAGATGATAGCGTTCCAAGAGATGTAATAGATGGTTGCGCTGCGGTAGCTAACGTTCCATTAATAGATCCTGATACAGTCAGAGACGTTAAAGTACCAACTGATGTAATATTAGTCTGAGCTGCAGTAGCGAGCGTTCCTGCCACCGTAGTCGCCGAAATGCTGCTCAAACCAGTAATCGATCGTGAAGCACCCGTGAAAACAAGGTTCCCAGCGATGGTGAGCCCTGAGAGCGTTCCAACCGATGTAATATTACCCTGAGCTGCCGTCTGTAGCGTTCCATAGATATTTGTAGCGGTCAGAGAGGCGATCGTTCCGATAGATCCCGATCCATCCAGTACGAGAGCCTTATTGATAGTGGCTGTTCCAGGAGTGATCCCGACTACGTACGAGGGAACAGATGATACAGTGGAACCATTCACGGTTATACTGCTACATGATAATGCCCCAATTCCGCTAATATCATTATTGGTACCAGGAACGAGGGCTATACCTTGTGTTGCTGTCCCAAGAGTAATACCTGTAATATAAGTCAAGCGATAATCATTCTTATCGAGATAAAGCGTTTGAGCGTAATCATAGGTTAGATATCCACTGGCATCCAATGTTAGATAGAATGCTGGGTTATAGATAGGTGATGTAAAAAATTGGTTGGGGATAAGAGAAACCTGAACTCATAGTTGTTTTTGTCTCGAGCTATATAGATCGAGTGATTAAAGAAACGATCATGAGCGGTATTCCAGACTTCGGCGCTTCCTTGCCAAAGAAATTCAAGTCTGCTGCTCTCAACATTGCCTCTGCCTTTAGCATCAGCGTGTTCCATTTGTTTGTCTTGGCTGTCAGCCATAGCGTCACGCACGTGTCGAAGGACACTTCGACTCGTTGACAGGAACTCGTCAACCTGTTTGCGAACAGTGAGTGGGCTGATATCAGCAAGCCGATCGGCGATCTCTCCCCCACCAAGCCCAGAACTACGGCGTTGGAGCATCAGCGGGACGCGCGGGTGAGTGAGTCCGTTCACGTAAAACGGAAAGTAGCATGTGGGGGCACGCACAGCGTTATTCAACGCAAGCTCGACGAGCGGGAGCATAGCGCACCAACGCTTCGGCGTCTCCGCGCAAATGCTCCGGAGAATGTCCTCCACAACGCGGTTAACGCGTTCTGTCTGACCATCGGTCTGCGGATGATCCGCTGTGGACATGTCCAATTTGGTGCCGAGCACCTTGAAGACGGAATCCCAAAACTTCCCAGTGAAGCGGGTGTCTCTATCCGAGACAATCGATACGGGCAGCTCCATGCTGGCGGAAGATCCGATCGATAAACAGCTTGGCTGTACCTTCACCATCAACGGTGTCCGGCACTGCCGCGAGGTGAGCCATCTTGCTCAGACGGTCGAGGAATACCACGATGCCTGTGTTGCCTTCCGAATCCTTCGGAAGGCCGAACACAAAGTACAAACGCATGGGCTCCCAACACCCGCAGGGTACAGGCAAACTTGCCAGCGGCGCAGCCGCTTGCGGAGAGGGTTTCACCCGTTGACACGTCTCACACGTGCGCACATACGTGCTCGTCCACTTGTACAGCTTGGGCCACCAATAGGTCCGGCTCGCAGAGCTGTAGGTCTTCTCACGACCGAGGTGGCCACTAAGCGCCATATCATTGGCCTCAAAGAGGATACGGTGCTTCAAATCCGCGTCATGAGGGACCACAACACGAGGACTGTCTTTAACACTCGTGCTGTAGTACAGCAGCCCGTCATCAATGAAATAGTGATACAGGCTCGCGCGCAAGCACGCCGACAATTTCTTGTCCGAGTTTTCAAACTCCTTGCTTCCCAGAGCCCGTAGCAGGGCTACACACATGTCATCGCGTGCGTATGCAGCGCGGACCAGGACCACTACGGGCGAGGTCACCATGGTGATATGAGCAAGCTCATAGTCAGGTCGACGGGACAGCGCGTCCGCCAGACCATTCTGCCTGCCAGGCTTGTACTTCACCTCGAAGTTATACTCTGCGAAGAAGGACAGCCAGCGGGCCATCCTTTGTGAGAGATGAGGCGACTGGGTCGCAGTGCGTAGTGACGCATGATCCGTGAAGATCACAAACGGCTTTGAGCCAAGCAGGTGAACCCTGAATTTGACGAGCATACTTGATCGCAAGTAGCTCTTTGTCATGAACTGAATCGTTCTTCTCTGCAGCCTTGAGCTGGCGAGACGCAAACGCGATGACGCGCTCACGCCCTTTGGCGTCTGCTTGGAGCAGAGCACTGCCGATGGCGAAGTCCGATGCGTCACAGACGACACTGAATGGACGTTCAGGGTCTGGCAACGCCAGGATCCGGGCATGAAGGAGACTCTCTTTGACTGCTTCGAAAGCATCTTGATGCTCGGTGTTCCAACACCAGTCCTCATCCTTCTTAAGGAGATTGGACAATGGCCGAGCCATGTCAGCGTAGTTGTCGCTGTACTTGTGCAAGTAGTTGGCGAGGCCAAGGCACTTGCGCAAGTCCTTCTGGTTCTTTGGAACCGGCCCGTCGACGATGGCCTTGACCTTTGCAGGGTCGGCGCGACGGCCGCGCTTCCCAACGAAGCATTCTAAGAAAGGAATCTCTTCAGCGCCGAAGATGCATTTCGATGCGTTGGCGTATAGCTTGTGGGTGCGCATGCACTCAAGCACCGCCCGTAAATGTCTATGTGGTTTTCCACGTCCGACCGGCCGTGCTCAGCACGACTATGGACGAAGATATCGTCGAAGTACGTTTGTGCAAACGGAGTTTGAGGTACCCCTCCGGCAGGACTGCCCAGACGCCGTGGACGCTTTTGATCGCCACGGCCCAGGGTATACCCTGAGCCCGCGACCGTCCAGTCGGCCGCCTCCGCTTCCCGACAATAGATCGGGGAGCTGAGGGATCAAACGCTGAGCTCAAGCGTTGATCCAGGGCTGCTGCAGCCACTGATACACTTCGGTGGAGGCTGACAGAGCTCATAGGAGCATGACGGGAGGACCCAAGGGGTCGGGAAGCAGACGCCTGGGCGCTGCGCTTCACTTGACTTTCGTGTCGTCGAAACGGAGCTTACGCTCGAGACGCGCATCGGCTTCGGAGAAGCTGGTCCGCAGAGTCTCTAACGACGGGAGTCGTCGAGAATGTTCAACCCACCCGGTGAACTTACAGTCGTCCTCCTGGACAGTCTCCCCCTCAGCCAGCACGATAGGGATCGTCCGCATCGCGGGGACTGAGGCACCTCGTGCCTGGTCCACAAGACGAGTACCATACTCAACTGGAGTCGTCTCCTGAGGCGTGAGAAACCTCTCTCGGAGAGCAACACGAGTTGCGAGCTCGTCCGGAGTGGAGGCCGCCGGCCCAGCCAGCCAGGAGGCCGGAGATGGCGCGGCAAGGGCCTGCTTCACGACCTCAACAGGATTGCGAGGCTCGAAGCCATACTCTTGGCGAGAGCTAACTATGGGGCGAGCCTCGGGGCGCTGGGAGCGCGGCACCTCTCCCTCTTCGAGCTGACGGGCCTGTACCTCATCGAGGTCGTTGGTGGCCACGCCGCCCTCCAGGCTGGTGGGTGCGCGCAGCGCGGTAAGCGCTGGTGTCGCCCTGGCTGGGGAAACGGGTTTGGCGCACGCGGCTTGTTTGGAATAGCCTCTACAAATTTGAGAAATGATGGGGGGAAACAATCGCGTAGGTCTGTATTTGGCTCGATGGAGGAAGGAGGGGTGAACGCACATAAAAGGACCAATTGAGGTGAGCGTGTGCGAGACGCGAAGACGCAGCAAACCCGCGCGGGCTGCCCGCTTCAGCAGGACCGCGCGGTATTTGTGGAGGCGGGCCCAGTGCCGGAGCTCGACAGCGAGCCGAGCACTGTAATGACCACGATCTTAGAATTTTTATATCCGCAGGAGCGCAGCGAACTGCGCTTGCGACGCGCAGCGGAGAAAAAGACGACACCCGTCCTCGGGTGTCACACATCAAGAACAATCGGGCATGGTCGGGCATCAATCGGTCATGTTTGGGGCAGAAATGCTTCGTCTATCTGACCCAGTCGGGCAAAATAACGAGAGCCCTTTTCTAAAGCCCCCCTCATTCGAGAATTTGCGCGGGACAGCATAAGCCAGCAGCAGAGATGGTGAAGCCGCGTGGAAAGATTCTCCGGGACAGCGAGGTTACAACGCGTGACCTTTCATATAAGTCGGTTTGGCGGGAGCTGGGGAGGCAAGGCTGGACTCGCAAGCTACCGCCGCGGCCTGGCTTGGACGATCGCTACTTCTACATTCGGCCCGATGCAGATATGGACGGCACAGATGGTATGCACTTCGTTCGCGGCGAAGAAGATGTGCTCAAGTACTACGCGAATAGTACGTCAGCGAATGAAGATGTGTTTACTGTATTGAGCTAATCTTTATTTAGTGCGTGTGCAGTCCTGAGAAGCTCGAGTGCTACTCCAACCCCACCTACTCCTTCTCTACGTCCTGTTGGCGACGAACAGCTTGTGGCTGCAGCCGAGGCCGTACATTGAGGCTGCTGACACTGAGGCTGCTGAAAAACTCGCCAACACCCTACTGCCGCGGTTCCAGATGAGCGCACGGAGGCCACGTCTGGATCCCCGTATCTGTCTACACTTCCACAATCACCACGGCGCCAGAACCCAGTCAATCGATCCAGACGTCGTTCAACCAGGCGCTCGCTGATTCAGACACCCAGGCCGGTTCCGACAACACCCCCACGTCGGCTACTTGCTTCGTCGGAGCAACTGATTGCAACATCTCCCCATGTTGACCCACCGAGTCCAAGTGCATCTTCGTCCACCGACGTTGAGTCGGTGGAGTCGTTCGAGCAGTCCGAAGTCGGTAAAGATGTCTGGTCTTCTGCACGATGTACTGCATAATATGCTGAATATCGATCTGCATATTATGCTGAATACTGTGCTGAATCTAATGTTGCATGCAAATGTGTTCCTGTTCATTGCTTGGTGAAGGTGATGAAGATGCTGAGGTAGAAGCACTCGGGAATGAACTGCTAGCAGACAAGGACGATGGTTTGAACACCGTCGAGCTGGACGACGACGCACAGCGGTTCGGCATGATCGATTCTGGAGACGAGGCTGAAAAAGACGACATTGAGGAAGGCGAGTACGAGTCTGATGTGAATGTGGAAGATTATTGCGCTCCTGAAGACGTTCACGACGAGCCCGAGGAGACGGAGACTGAGGTCGCTGCAGAGGTGCTGTTTGAAGAAAACTGGAGAGCTTTGGTGGCGAAGGCGAAGTGATGGCGGGAAACTTGAAGAGCACTGTGTTGCGCTGCGTAACGCTAGCGGGTGGGAGGACGTTGAAGATCCTGACATTGGAGTGACCATCATAACACCGTACGAACTTCTTAACAGCACCCGTGCTTATCCTGGCCTACGTCAACGGTACTCCGGACCAACTGTAGAGGTGCTTCAACACGGCGATTCCCTCGTTGCGCTGATATTCTTCTTGGAATGCTGTGGCAGCAGATCGCAGCCTGTTCGAACGAGTACCACCGCGAAATGCTTCCTCTGCGAGTGGGCGAAGCTTTTCATCGCTACAAAAAGAGATAGCAGAGGAGCTGCCCAGAACGACCCGTCGTGATATCCAGCACGTTATGGGGGGGATGAAGCCGATTAAGCCCCACGATCTGTGTTGGTTCATTGGTTTGCTGGTGGCGAGGACAATTGCGCCAAAGCGGGAGAAGCTTTCGAACCACTGGAAAATTGTTGGCGTTGGAGGAATTTCGCGTGAATGCTTTGGTTCGGTGCTTTCACGCACCGGTTCATGGAGATTTCCAGAAACCTACACTTCAATCCAAATGGTGATCAGCGGGCTTCTACAGATCGCACCTGGAAGATTCGCAAAGTGGTGGAGGTGCTGCAGCGCACATTTGTTCGGGGGTGGATGGCGCCATCGTACTTGGCGTTCGACGAAGCCATCCTGCCGAGTCGGTCGTCGTTCAACAAGATGCGAGTCTACATGAAGGACAAGCCTCACAAGTGGGGCACAAAACTCTTCATGCTGTGCAGCGCAGTAACCGCGTACTGCATCCGATGAGTTTTTTGTTGCGTTTGAGATAACTATGCTGTATAATGCAGTTTACTAACGGAGTTTGGGTTCGTCTTATGATGCATTTCAATAGCTTCGAAGTGTACTGCGGGAAGAAGCAACATGCAAGTGACGCACACAAGCCAGACATGAAGTCGGGCCGTGCAGTAGCGCGAAACTTGATGGTAGTGTTTGGTCGTGAAGCAAGAAGACAAGTCATGCGGCTCGTCATCATTGATCGGTTCTACAGTCCGTGACTTTGGCCATTTAACTGCTGCTAATGGGCTTCTACTGCGTCGGCACAATCATGGCAAACCGCCTCGGCTACTGCAAGCAAGTGATTGAAAAGAAGAAGACCCGGCCGAAAACAATTCCGCGTAGCTCCTTTAAAGTGGATAAGTCAAAGCTTGTGCCTGGAATGAAAGCTATTAGTTGGTGGGACTCTCGGCCTGTGCATTTCCTTTGCACCGGAAGCAGTGTAGCGGACGACAGAGTATTGCGTCAAGATGGGCCAGAGCAGGTCGAGGTGAAGTGTCCAAGAGCCGTATAGCACCACCACGCCTTCAAGGGCGGCTTCACTTATTCCATTGTATATAATTGTTTTTACAATAACAAGGAGTTGCGACCTTTGACGCATGTAAAGTACATGATCAAGCTGCAACTTGAGCTGACCCAGCTCCAAGCCACCGACACGTACGAGGGGAACTCGTTCGGAGCACAGCTACCTCCTGCTCCAGCAGCATATACACCGATACCGCTGGGTGGTGTCAGTCGAGCCCGCACACAGCGAGGCAGGTGGATGGGTGGCGAAACAAGGACACACAGGCGAAGCGGCGGCAACGTGTTTGCAAAGTTTACTCGGCACTTCGCACCCGTGAACAACGGGCATCTACCACGACATCATTCTGCAAGAACTGCAACAACGCTGTCCCGATATTGCTGTGCATGCGCGCGCGGCGCAACGTCCGCGATGTGGCCATGTCGTGCTGGGATATCTGGTACAAGGAGGCGGTGAACGGCACGCTGATACCTGTGGAGAACACGAGACCGACCAGGTTACGGTGGAGAGCTGGTGGGACCGTTCCGGGAACGCCTCTTCGCCTGGTACACCGGCTTCGACAGCTTCCAGCAAGAGACGCCGGACGACGCCTAGGAGCTAAGCTGCATATTACGCTGCCAAAAACCAGCAACGTGAATATGTGCTGCATAAATTGGCTTGTATTGATTGCTTCATGTGTAGTGTCCCGTCAACCACAGCCACACTCTGCATCACTATGTGTATCCTGAACGACCTGTCTTGGCTCAAAACTTTGCGCTTGCTTTGCTTGCATCACCAGCTGCTACAAATGCCTCCCACTTCACTTGGATCTAGTGTTGATCATAAAGGCCGCATTGACGCACTATCTGCTTGCGTTACCAGCACTGGATCTATAGGGATGACACCACTCTTTTGTATGTGGATTGGGTATGGGAAGTTTCGATTTTTTTGAAAATGGTAGTAATAGTGTTCGAGGTTTTGTTCCAGTGGTGTCCCGTCCATTTCTGCGTGCAAATGCACTATGCAGTCCCCACTTGCTAATTAGGACGCCAACATGCAGGTTAGATGCACCTTTATCACGCCTTTGAACGTTGCCTGCCTATAATCTGCTGTGCCCCGTCTAAAATTATGCACACCCAAAGCCTAAATATACTGCATATGCAGTTTAGATGTTCCACGAGGTTCCGGGTCTGGGGAGGGGGTAACGGTTAGATACCTGGGCTCTCGCATTTTACATATCGCTCTCACACTTAACGAAATACCCCGTTGTTTGAGGGAGCCCGGCTCCCCCCTTTTTGGGTTTCCCAAGGAGACCGGGAGCCCGTCTCCCCCTCGGGCTCTTCCGACGCTTGTTCGAACTTTTAAAACGACTGTGCCGAGCATAATCATGAAATTCAGCTTGAATCGATCTAAGCCATCATAGATTTATCTATTAACTTGTATCGTGGGAACTTTGATTCGGGGACACTGAAACTCGAAGCACCTCTTGCAGATCCAAATGGCTGACTTGGCAGTTTTTTTTCTTGGAGAATAAGAGGGACCGCGTATGCTCCAACGTTGCTCTCTACCCGAACCACCTTGAGGTGACGACGGCATGTCGACAGAGACGTTGGCGCAGGAAGATCGCCGTGTGCCCAAGGGTAGCAGCAAGGAGAGAAGACGCGGACTGCACACGCATCAAGTAGACAAAGGAAAACAGCGAGATGACGTAGGAGAGCAGTTTGGGCGGGTGTGAGCTCGCGTGAGAGTATGTGGGCCCCGCCAGGGACACCGCCGTAGGAATAGCCGGCAGAACTCAATCAGCACTGCAAGACACAAGTGCAGGTAAGACAAATACATACGAGGGCAAGAGCCCACAGAGCAACGTCAGAGGCAGCCGAAGTGCCCCCAGAGTGTGGGGAATTTGGGTAGTTGGGCCCCGTAGTAGCCGCGATGGAGCAGGCCGTACGGAGTGAGAGTACACCACGAGAATAGGATAGCCAGCCCCTGGTAACTAGTCCCAGGCGCCTCACCTCAAGGCTTGGCATAGATCTCTGAATTAGGCAACTGCAACAGCGGTAAACTTCGCTCCGGCACAACGCCAGGAACGCAGCCACCATCCGTTCATTTGTGCGTGTCCAGTAATAGTTGATCGTGGGTGGTGGTTGTAGCCATCGGATACCGGTCTTTGATTAGGATCAGGACCGACGCGGCGTGCGGTGCACCAGCAGCCTGACGAACAAGCTTTGCGACCGTGCTTACTTGGTGGTCATACAGGGGCCTTCAAACGGAAGTCAGGCCCTGCGGCACGAACCCGAACCGCCCGAAAGAGCAGCGAAAGAGGAAGAGAGAGAAGCGAGAGGAAGCGAGACGTGTTTTGAGTGCAGTTACTACAGTAGCTGATGACGACACGAGGCGAACGGACCGCCAGACTGTCGATCACGCCGGTGGCTAGCTCGTCGACAGCACGCACGACGCGACCGAAGACGACGGCACGAGCCAGATCGCACTTGCGGCTCGACACTAGAGACGCCGTGGACGACGGCAACCGCGTGACGATCGCAACTGTAGACGACGAGGAAAGCGGCGACGCCGACGATGTGGGCCACGGACGCCGAGACGACTATGGAAGCGGTGACCACGCCGGTGGCCGTGACGACGTTGAGGAGAAACGAGAAGAGAGTTAGCCAGGCAGCGCCAACCCGCCGTGGGGAACCAGGACGAGCAGGATGACGACTTGGAGTCGATGGGCTGGTGGAGCGCCCTCACGCCGGGCCAACAACGATCTATGATGCGGCGGTTCTTGATGCAGCCGCCGGCTGCCGCAGCAACCAGTGGTGATCCAAGCACCGACAACGGAGACCCCGCGTCGGCATCGTCGTTGAAGCCTGACGACTTTGGGGGGTCGGCCGGTGAGTCCGTCAAAGCGTGTCTTGCTGCGATCCCGCAGGAAGTGGAAATACAGGCGAACTTGGGAGGTGATATCTGGTCAGCGGAGGAGCTGTTATATGGAGCCACAGAGCACTTGGAAGACGCCGCAGGGAAGTGGTTGATCGGCCTCCACGAAGTCATGGGACCTGGCGACAAGAACTTGAATTACTTGATCACGTCGATGAGGAAGAAGTATGACCGCCGGGACACCATGTTTCACATCCAGCAGCGACATGGAGCCCGCGTCCAGCAGCCTGGGGAGCGCCTGAGCGAGGCCTGATGAGCATTGTCTTTGGCAAGCGCGTCCCTACTGAGGCATACGTGCAGGCGTTCATTAATGGGATCAACAGCACCACAACGGCGACGCAAGTACGCATCTATGAACCGCAGACCCTGGACGGAGCGGTGCAGTTCGCCGAAGACAAGTGCGGCGATTTCGGCGAATGGTTCAACGTGACGAACTGGCGGGTGGCTAGCGGCACTACTGTGATGATCGCGAGATCGACGAAGAAGTCAAAGTGCAACCAGCGAAGCGGAAGTCCAGAACGGAAACCTCTCTGGGACCTATTGATTGATATAAACTGAGTCTATGGTTCGGATGTGGTGATGATCCGCCAAGCTTCGACACCGACGCAAAGCCGGTCGACGGATTGGCCAAAACGGCTAAGGAGACCCCGTCACATTGCAGGCCATGCTTTGCTGAACTGGGAAAGGAGCCAAGCCCACGCCCGCCAGCAAGGCAAAAACGTCGCAGGTGCTGGAAGATAAGACGGAGAGCAACCAGGAGGAGGCTGAACCCGCGCGCCAGCAAGAACACAAGGCGCGACGCAACGGATGGTCCGATCGCGGCGGTGGTAGGAATGACGGCCGCAGCTCCGGACCAGGACGCGGAGGAGGCAGGTCAGGACGCGGGCCAGGATTGGAGAACTACGGGCAGAACGCTGACCGACCCTCCATCATGGAGCTCAAGAAGCAGACCAACTGCAGCAATGTGGACCACTGGTGGATCGAGTGCCGGGGCGAGGATCGTCAACGATGCAGCTATCGCGCAGCAGCAAGCCGCCACCAGCAGCGGCCCTGGTACCTACCGACCGGCGACCACTCCAAGTGCGTCGGCGGGAAACCAGGAAGGACAATAGAGGCGGGGGCTTGCTGTCTAGAGGTGACGCATTCCCCCGAACTAAGGACGTTGACCGCGAACCGGCGAGCGGACGAAATGCGGGGGGGGGGCGCTTAGACCAAAGGATGAGTACCGGATAAGACGGTGCACAGAACAAGGGGAGTGTCGCGCCGGAGGCGGCCAGGTCAGGAAGAGGATGCTGGACAAGAGGAGGAGAGGCCCACCGAAGAAAGAAGTTGAGAGAAAGCTCACTGCGGCAACAACAGCGGCAAGTGAGAGAAGAGGATGAGTGACGCCGCCAGACGCTCCAGACGGCGCCGAAGAGCAGAGTGGAGAACGTCAAGTGGAGGAATATGATGGTGGTGCGTGGTGAGCTCGGTTAGCTCGACCGCGGACAAGAAAAACGGCTCGACAGCAGGCACGATCGACGGCAACAGCACTACCGCGATCGTGACCAGACGACGAGAAGCAGCTCTATCGCTCGGTTGTGGCAGCAGCGTGGCGGCACGACGACGTAGCGCCGAACAGAAGTCTTTGTCGCTGCGGTGCCTTGGATCCTGACACGAGCGTTGCGTGAACGACGAGAAGAACGGGCCAATGTTCTGCGCGTTGCCGTACGCACGCACGAGATCAGCTGCATCGGGAGACTGAACGATTTCATCATCGAGAGCAAGTTCAAGGGATTCGGGCGGTGGCAATCGTGGCCAAGAAGCAGGTCACGCTGGTGCCCCCCAGCCAGAAGAGTCAAAGGCGGAGAGAGCTGATCAAGACGCCGGAGTGCAGATAGATATTGAGTCCAAGGGGAAGAGAGCCGCGGTAGAACATCAGCTACAGCTTGCGGACGAGGAATGCTTGGAGTGCGTGCGCCAGTACGAGGATAACTGCGCTGTCGAGCTGTACGAGGACGGCACACTGGCTACATGCGCGCCGCCCGACGACGAGCACTCAAGGAGGTGAAGGCATTCCGGTTGGCGAGATGCGTGCTCAGACGACACCAGAAGCGACTACAGGAAGAGCAACTGCTTCAACGAGAGCTGGCGTATAATGTCGGCGAGTCGAAGAAGAAGAGCAAGCCGCCGCGCAAGTACGAGTACGTGGAGCAAGTCAACTACGGCGATGTGGAGCTAGCAAGGGATGCTGATGGACGGACACACAACTGCGAGCAGCGCGAGCCGACACCCCCAGCTGTCTGCCGACGGCGCTGCTGGCCTTCACCCGATGGCACACGCAGGGTGGGACTGGACAGCTGTGCACAATTTTTCAGTGTGGCAGGAGTGATCTGCGCAAGTACGGACGCTGCGTTTCCCGGGACGCACCCGTCGACGTTTTGGAAAGCTTCGGAGGCGGACGAACGCGAGTGCTTGGGGTGTGGCTATTTACCGGCACCACGCAGTACCAGCAGAGGATCACTGTGAACGCGTTGCTGGTGGACTGCCAGGGCGACGAGTTCCTGATCGGCGAAGACTGGAGGTGAGCAAGCAGGTGAAGATGGGCTTCGCCACCAGAGAGGTTCAGTATCAAGACGTGAGCGGGCAGAAGGTGGTCCTACCCTTCACCTGCCACGGCGTGACGACATTGCGGCGGGAAGGTCAGGAGCAGAGAGCCATTGTGCGGCTCACCAAGGCGGTGAAGCTGCGCACGAACACGCAGAGCGTGGTGCAGGTACCCGTCGACGCGGAGGATGGGACTACTGGAGTGTTCCTGCCGAAGCTGATGAGCCGATGAGCAAGCGGCACTTGATCCTCACCCTGACGGTGGATACTGTACGCGACGGAAAGGTGCGGGTGTCAGTGCTGAACGTAGAAGGCCGACGCGAGAAGCTACCTCCACGAGAGGCCCTGGGGACGTGGATCCCCACCGACGAGAACAAGCAGATCTTGTCGCTGAACGGCACACTTGAGCTCGCACGTGTTGCTCATTGGGTGGCGGCGTTGAAGAAGGAGGACAGCCAGCGGTCGCGAAACGAAGGCAGCCTCGACATTGGAGAGATGGAACCGGAAGACCGCGACTTCGTGATTGCCCTGCTGAGGGACTATCACGAGATCGTGGAAAAGAAGGAGGGGTGTCCTCCCCTAGCCAATACGAGCGTGCAGCAGCACATCAAACTGGTGATGCAGCACCGATTATGCTGCGCCACAGACGCCATGTTGTGAAAAAGAATGAAGTGATTGACGGGGAGGTAGGCGACATGCTCCGGAACGCCGTGATCGAGGAAGGAGAAGGCTCGAGGGGCTTCCCGGTCGTGATGGGGAAGATGAAGGACGGCAACATACGCTTCTGTATCGACTATAGAGCACTCAAATCGGTGACAGCTAAGGACGCGTACCCGTTGCCTCGGGCGGACGAGACACTGGAAGCGCTACACGGAACGAGGAGGTATACCAGCCTGGACCTCCACGCCGGATATTGGCAGCTGGGAGTCGCGCCCGAGGACCGGACGAAGACGGCGTTTATGGCAAGGGAAGGGCTTTTCCAGTTCAAGAGAATTCCGTTAGGGCTGTGTAATGCCCCCGCACGTTCCAGATGCTCATGGACTGCGTGTTGCGAGGCCTCATTTGGGTCTGCTGCCTCGTCTACTTGGACGACGGGATCATTTTCACGACGGGGACGGTCGCCGAGCACGTGGTGGAACTAGCGGTTGTGGTCGAGAGAGACTAGCGCAGGCAGGGCTGAGCGTTAAAGCGTCGAAGTGTTCGTTTGCCACGACCGAGATGGAGTACGTCGGTCACGACTTGACACAGGAAGGTGTTAGGCCCACCGACCGGCTAGTGAGGGCGATCGTGGACTTCCCGACACCCACGGACGAGGCACAGGGGCGAAGGTTTGTGGCCTTAGCTGGTTACTACCGTCGATTCGTGCCGGAATTTGGCTCGAAGATGACGCCGTTGACGTCTTTGCTGCGGAAGGAGAACGAATGGGAATGGGGCGCAACCCAGGAGGAAGTTTTCGCTAGTCTAAGGCATGGCTGAGCAAGAAGCCCGTGTTGATCTACCCGGACTATACGAAGCCATGTAAGTTGACCACGGACGCTTCGAAGGCAGGCTTGGGGGCGGTCGTGGCGCAGGAATAGGGGCACGGCGACCAGCCGATAGCGTACACCTCTAAAGTCAACAGCAATGCGGTGTCCAACTACATCATCACGGAGCTGGGTGTCTGGTTGTGGTGTGGGTCGTGAGGCTCTTCCGACTGCACCTGTACGGGAGACGCTTCACGATCGTCACTAATCATGTCCCCTCAAGTGGCTGATGACCAGGGAAGGAGCCCGCCGGACGACTGCATGACTGGACCTCGATCCTGCAACGACGGACTTGTGCACACCGAGATATAGCCTGGTCAGACCCGGAGATTGCTGCCCGCGGTGTACTGGTCGTTGGCCTTCAAGGAAGCCCACGACAGCATCTGGGCGGGACACCTGAGATGCCCGCAAACCACCGAGCGATTACGTCGCCTGTACTGGTGGCCGAGCATGGCGACAACCGCGACCAATTGGCTTTCGGCCTGTCAAGATTGCGGCTCGAGGAAAGCCCGTCCAAAGGCAATGGTGCCGTCATTGCGAAGCGTCAAGACCGTTGATGGTTGTGACCTCGGGGCTATCGACGTCGCCGGGCCATTGCCAGTGACCGCGAGCGGGAAGCGGTACGTGATTGCTGCAGTCGAGTTTACCACGATATAAGCAGTTGCCGAAGCAGCCACATAATATACAGCGAAGGCGATAGCGCGCTTCCTCATGGATCATGTCGTGTTGGTGCTTGGTCTCATGCTGGAATTATGATGGACGGCGCCATGGAGTTTGGGAGTCAAGCGACAGCGGGGGAACTGCAACTGATGCAGATCAAGCATTCCATACCGGTACCTTACCGCCCGTATCTGTTGGGCCTCATTGAACGCTTTCACCGAACCTGGAAGGACATTGTGTCTCTTTACGTGGATGAA
The DNA here is from genome assembly GCA_033557995.1 of Phytophthora crassamura. NCBI lineage: Eukaryota > Oomycota > Peronosporomycetes > Peronosporales > Peronosporaceae > Phytophthora > Phytophthora crassamura. Next base: position 2,359,979 of record JAUCED010000009.1, on the reverse strand, counting down.
GGACATGATGATTGGGATGATTTCGTCCCTAGTGAACCCTACGCCTACATTTCAGCTCGTCACCCCACACGGCTATCAGCCGAACGAGCTGATGATGGAGCGGAAGCTACGGACGTCCGCCGAACTACTGCGACGAAGCAGATTGGTGCACCCGCGCCGAACGCTGAACTACTGTCACGAGGCGCTCATTGAAGACTTGCGGAAGGCGAGGGAGTTGACGGCGCTGGCGCTGCAGAGATCAGGCACGACAAGCCATGTACGATAACCAGCGCAAAGAGTGAGGAGACAGGGGGTTTCAGCCGAGCCTGTTGGTCTCGGTATACCGGCCCTCCAGGGGCCCGGGCATCACGAAGTTCGCGGCGAGGACCAGCACAGATCATTGAAGCAGCTGGCTATGATAACTACCAAGTGAAGATGCTGGAGTCTGGGAAGGAGCTGGTGACACACTGCTCGTTCCCTGCTCTCGTACTACTACCCGACGAACTTGATAGATGACATGGTCCGGGACATTGCAGACGACCTGCGAGACGAAGCCATTACAGCAGCCGATGTCGACCGGGACAAGGACGACGGAGAATCGCCCGACTCCGAGCCAGAAGCTGTGGCGGAGAATAGCCCAACCGCAACCGAGGACGCGACAGCAGCAGCTGCGGAGCCTAAGGAAGGAGCCACAACGCCATTGGAAGCGAGCAGCACAGGACCAGTACCCGAAGCACGGCGAAGGCACAGAGCACCAGATGATGAACAGCCCCGAGACGCCGAACGACACCGAGATGAGCAGCGAGCCGACGGTCCCCGGAAGCGAGCAGCAACAGCCTCCCCGCCGGAACACGCTGGAGACCCAGTAATGAAGCCAATGCAGCAGGACCAGCACGGCGACGGCGGAGCAAGCGAGCATGAGTCACCGCCCCTATCGAAGAAGACGCAGTCGTCAGCAGGACGCGACCCTGAGGTCGGCGAGCAGCAGGTCTCAGGGACCAAGCGAATGGCGACCAGCGTGCATACGGAGGAGGGCGTGACGACGTAGTGGTTGAGCAACACCGCATACGGAGGAGGGCGTGACGACGTGTGGTTGAGCAACACCGATACCTGCAGATGAAGAAGAGAAGGACGCCGAGCAACGGTGCCCCGCATGCTGCCCGAATACCCGATTACGACGAGGCCCGAGAGGCCGTGTGTGAAGCCGACAACGCAACCGAGCAGCAGCAACGACGCCCACGGCCGATGAAGAGGGCGAAGACCCGCTAATCCTACGTCTTCGTGGGGCAAGGCCAACGAGGTGCGGACAGCTTGGTCGTCAGACAACCACGGTTCGAGCGACCACAGCCAGGAGAAACGATTAGAGAGTGGCACAGGCGGCGGTACAGGACGAGAACCGGTCGCTACGTTCTGGAGTTTGAAGTTGAACGCGTGGGTGATCGACTTGACCCACGCCCCGGAGAAGCTGTGGATCAGCCAAGCTGACTACGTGGAGCTGTAGCGCGACGGCCGCATGGCGGGGGGAGAAGCAGACAACAGCGACGACGGCGAAGGCCACGGAGACGACAGCGACGAAGATGACGGCAAGAACGACTGCCACCGCTGCACTACCGAGAGCGACGGTGATGTCATAGCAGCAGACGGTGGTGTTACGCCGCGTAAGGAGACCGAGCGGAACGATGAGAGGAAGAATGTTGAGCGAGGATCAGCGGGGGACGACGAAGACAAGATATATGACGAAGGCAAGCAGGCGCGATACAAGAACAGCATCAAGAAGACGCAGAGCGGGACGACGACGGCAGGAGAGAAGCAGCGAGGACGGACGAACAAGGGGACGATACGGGGCACGGAAAAGAGAGTAAGAGGGACCGAGTACTCTTCGACGTTGCTCTCTACCCGAACCACCTGGAGGTGACGACGGCATGTCGACAGAGACGTTGGCGCAAGACGATCGCCGTGTGCCCAAGGGTAGCAGCAAGAAGGGAGGACGCGGACTGCACACGCATCAAGTAGACAAAGGAAAACAGCGAGATGACGTAGGAGAGCAGTTTGGGCGGGTGTGAGCTCGTGTGAGAGTATGTGGGCCCCGCCAGGGACACCGCCGTAGGAATAGCCGGCAGAACTCGATCAGCACTTCAAGACACAAGTGCAGGTAAGACAAATACATACGAGGGCAAGAGCCCACAGAGCAACGTCAGAGGAAGCCGAAGTGCCCCCAGAGTGTGGGGAATTCGGGTAATTGGGCCCCGTAGAAGCCGCGATGGAGCAGGCCGTACGGAGTGAGAGCACACCACGAGAATAGGATAGCCAGCCCCTGGTAACTAGTCCCAGGCGCCTCACCTCAAGGCGTGGCATAGATCTCTGAATTAGGCAACTGCAACAGCGGTAAACTTCGCTCCGGCACAACGCCAGGAACGCAGCCACCATCCGTTCATTTGTGCGTGTCTATAGTTGATCGTGGGTGGTGGTTGTAGCCATCGGATACTGGTCTTTGATTAGGATCAGGACCGACGCGGCGTGCGGTGCACCAGCAGCCCTGACGAACAAGCTTTGCAACCCTGACGAGCGAGGAACACACACTGTGTTTACTGAGGACTTTCATAAAAATACGCAAAACATTTTTTTAAACACGTTGATTAAAAGGAAGCGTAACTCGACGCTGCCTTGATCACGGAGATCGATACGACGAGAATTGATACGAGCACTCTTGGTTGTGCAAAGAGAACAAGATCAAGTATTCTGCAATAGCGTTTGCTTGGATGGTTTCCGATGATGAGCAAATGCAGCTTTTTGATCACGATAGGAGAGCTCCAGGGTTGCTGGAGTTGACTAGGTACGTTGTTGAGTCTGGGAGGCAGAATTGTGGAGCGATGCGTGTGAACGGGTCGAAATGAACGGGATGAAATGTTGTTGTAGGATTATTTTCCTGGTTTTCAGTACCCGTCCGGTTGAATATCCGTTGCCCAATCAGTTGTTCTCTCTCGCTTACGTGCCAGGTCGTAAGCGAGCACGATCATCTCCATGCCCACTAACAGGAGCTCACACAGAAGCCAAATCGCCAGAGAAAGGTTGAGCATGTAGAGGAACACTTCGTTCTCCTCGCACGAAGGAGCACCATTTAGAACCACTGATGTCAGTGAGTGCTCACTGCTGGACCACTTCAACATGGGTGTATGGAACACCATAGTATGTGTCCCTGACGCACTTACTGTGTTTTTGCACTCCATCTTTGTTCATGTTGCGTGAACGTTGACCCAGCTGACGACAAATAATCCTCGTTGGGCTTCCCGATAGCTAGCTTCGCTACCTACCTCCCAGTACAGTATAATACAAGGATCTGGATTAATGTAGTCCTAGCGCCACTATGTTGCCACATGAGCGCTACCATGACACAAAATTCAGGTGCACTCGTAGGAAAAGCGAGTTGCACACGTCTGGTTGACCAAGGAGTTTGTTGGTGCAAGATATGTCAAGTGAGGCATTCCTCCAGCTTGGAAAACAACAAAACTTCGATTCTTTCAAGCCTTTTATTGCGTTTGCATTGACAAGTTGGATCGCTGTAACACAACAGCAGGAGGGCGTTGGAACGGAGCTCCAGACATAGATACGGAGGCCACTTTTGAGTTCCCCTCGGTCCTGTAGTGCAAGATATCTCACGATTGCCTCCTGCTCTCGTGGACGATATTTCCACACTTGTTTCGACATCAACTATTTTGTCTTTTGGAGACTGGCAAAATACGGCTATCGCCTTTGAACCGCTGACGCCCGATAAATCAATTGCTTTGAATGACTCTGGATCGAAACAATGTTTGGTGGCTACCGGTCATCGAGTAGATAACCTTTTTACGGGTCATGCGGGTCAGGTCAACTTCGGGTCAACTGATTTGAAGTCCATTCTGCAACAAATAGAACACCAGGAGAAACAGCAGCTTGACCGATGAAAAGGGAACCAAACACACGTGAACTTTTTTTCGGTTGGGAAGGCCCAATTGTAGAGAAGGAAGCAAACGAACGAGTAGCATTTTCAGTGATGTAGTGCCAAAGCAAAAAACACGCACTACAATGAAGAAGCACGCAGCACGACGCCATGGCGTCCAGGGTCGATCTCAATCAGCAGCGATATGCAGCACGAAAGGGACTCCTCGTCAGAGCTCCTTGAACTTCGACCTCCTAACAGACACGCTAGCAAACGAATCGCCCGAAGATGATCAAGGTTTATCACGCGAGGTTGGCGGACACCGGGAGCTCGTACGGAGGGTGATGAGGGGCACGAGCACGACCAGATTGCACGTCTGACAGCAGTTGAACACGCTGGCGAGAAATGGATTCGATTACCGCAATAAACGTCGGCAGGTTGGCATGGGCGGTTCCGAACGCGTTGTTCAGTTCCCTGTTGAACCTTTCCAGCGAATTATTGGTCCGATTGACAACGGCTCGGTTGATACGTGCACGTTCCAGAGCTCCACCGAAAACAGCTCGATCCACGTACGCTGGAAGTAAGACCAGAACTCACTCCACTTGCTGGTTGAGTACTGCACTCCATCCTCCTGGCAACGGCGCTGGATGTAGGCCTTGACGTAGGCTACACCTCGTCTTGACTCGGTTAACCGGGATGACGGTTAGCATGTCTAGACTGCCAGACGCCATCGCTATCTTCGCCTCGCGCTCATCGATCCGCAGCTTCTTGATCCGCTTTCGCCAGACTTGTTTCAACTGAAACAAACAGTTTCACTCTTCGCAGTGTTCGGCAGCTGGTCACGGATTGTACCAATCAATGCAGCCTCGAAGTCACAAGTGATGGTTTCGGCGTCCAAGCGGTGGTCCGTCGCAACGATGAGGAAGTGCAGGATATTCCCGTACGTTGTGTGCGAGCGTCCAGCGGCAATAGTGTAGAACACAGTAACATAGCAGCATGTTGCACGATCGTGGACCATGACCACATTGGTGGAACGGACGGGGAACGCAGCGAAAGGTTCCGTCAATAAACAGCGCTGTCTGTCGGTACTTCAGGAGCTGGAGCAACGTCGGACGAGCCCAGCCGACGATGCGGTGAACTGTCTCCCCTTCCCGGTAGCTATAGTGAAACTGGAAGAAGTTCATTGTAGTCCCGTTCACTAGTGCCAGCGGAGGCACTTCGATCTGGCCGTGAACGTCACCGCCGAAGTGCATACGACGCGTTCGATGCACACGGTTCAGTACTTGGTCACGGGTGAACCCGTAGAGGACTGCGCGCTCCTTGCCGACGTAGAACTCGTCGTTTACCATCCGCCATATCCGGTTGGCCGTCTTGTCCAGGTCAGTGACAGCTATCTCGTCCACTCTCTCTTTCATGCGCTCCGTGATGTCGGACGCCACTGTTGCACGGATGCCGCCATTGCGACAGGAGTGGGCAACGAATTCAGTGAAACCTTCTACGTCGTCCCGAAGCTCGCACCTGCCTCTGCAGGACGTTCGCCGATAACCACTGCACCTGAACGTCGTGCGGTGGCGAGTGATGTTAGTCCTCGTGTACGCATAGCCTACAATGTTGACGACTGAACGGAAGCGGCGACCTTCATCAACATTGCCGAACTTGCCCCAGCTTCGCGGAATCCTTCCTCCTCGTCTTCCAGACGAGCAGCTGGACCAGGGACCATGTTCAATTGCATGGCAGCAGCAGTCATGACCGAGCCGGTTGGAGACGAAGCCAGCGAGGCCATGGCAACCTGCGCCAAAGCAGTCGGGGAGAACGGTGTGGCCAAACCCTGCGATAGTTGAGTCGACGACGAAGACGAAGCACCTGGGCTACTAAGCGTCACGGCCGATGCAAACTGAGTGCATGGCGGTGTGTATCCCGTCGATGTCTCCGGCGTCGTAATCATGGGTGGCGATGAATGAAGTGCTGGCATAGATGACAGGAACCCACTTGTCGCAAAGAGGCAACTCCATCGTAGGAGACGATCGCAGCGCAGGAGACGATTCCATCGCCGATGGCGACACGAACACAAACGCTGTAGCTGGCGATGTCGTACGAGTAGCAGGAGTTCTTGGTCGCTGAGCCGTCAGGGCCGCGAGTGATGGCAGACGCGAGATTGGAGAAGGTGAGGTCCCTCCATGTTGCAGCAGGAACAGCCGCCGGCTGCGTCGTTGTTTAGGCATCTCGGAGGGAGGTGGTTGCGTGCTGCTGCTGGCTTGGCAACTTCAGGAATGATGAGCTGGATGCAACGTCAATTTTGCTCGTCGTCAGAAGGGGGTCGCCCCGCCCATCTTCTCCTCGACGCTTCAACTGATTCTGCTCTAGTTGACAACGTTGATGCAAGTACGCTGCCACACGCTTGTCTTCATCAGATAGCAAATTGGGTTCTTGTCAAACGTCGTCAAGATCGCTTTTTCTTGGGTCTGTGTCTGAGTCTGATTACCTGTGAGACCAAACAAAGCGAAAGGTTGTTGGCGCCGGTTGGCCCGAATTTGACCCGCTAAAAAATCTACCCATCGACCCGGGGCGCCAACACTCACAAAACCTGTTGTAGAGAATATGACATTATATAGGATTTCGCTGGCCGACTAGCTGAAGTGCCAGGATACAAGCACTTTGTGTCCAAACTAAGACTGTTAAACGTACCTGGAGTCCACAATGCTGAGAGGTGTGATGCACGAAAATGTGAAGAGAAGAATTATAAACAAGAAAAGAGTATAGCATACACCCTATTTGGTGCACTCCTATTTAAAATAATTATCTCGATTTGGCATTATTTTGTTGGCGACGACCCGAGTCGTCGCCAAGTGTTTCACATGTTTATAAGAAAAATATTTTTGCCAATTTAGACACGGCCATAAAGTTCACGATGCAGGAAGACGAGTTCCTTGCTTTGAATTTGTCCAGCGAGCAACAAAACGCTTGAGAGCAACAAGACGCTTTGATCCAAGAGCCAGGGACCGGTGCGCGCGAAGGATGTACTAACTGTAACGCAGACGACGGAAGCCTGCAAGTTCGAAGACGTTGGATAGACAACCGAATACTGGAGCGTTTGTTAGCGAAAGAACGACGCAGTCGACACACTCGAGTCGCGCGTGGAGTGGGCAGAACGTGGCACCGGAGGCGTCTTCCTCATCGTCGCGCTCGCAAGAAACCCTCTCATGAATCGCCCAGTGATGATTCTCCACGGTACTGTGGACGGCTCGCTAGACGACTGCTTGTTTGGGATCTTTCATCCACCGTCGAGGCCTGGAAGTGGCGGAGTTCCCACGTCAACGGTCTTGACGACGTCCGACTTCTCGCCACCATCCGTAAGCCGGCAAACGAAGACTCTGTCAGTTCCTGGGCATTAAGTGGTTCGCGAAGGAGAGACCAGCCGAGCTGTCGAGTACCATTCAGCAGCGAGACTACCGCATCAAAAACCACGGGGCTCACGCGCAAATCCAAGGCGAGAAAGTCGGCTATTACCTCATGCATTCGCTTCCTGGCGTTCTGGCGCGTAGAATTATCGGTGCAAAGTTGAGTTTGTGCGCCTGGTAAGGCCAATAAGTACTGCCGCAACTACAGCAACCTCCCAGGAGACAAGATCCTGGATCGGGTGGATGTGGCCGTCGGAGCGGAGGCGATCATCTGTGCTTCGCGCGTTAGCGATCACCACGCGTACGTCAAGAAATTCGCGTGGCTCATCAAGGAGAAAGGCCGGCAACCGACAGAGCCTTGTCCGGCCCAACTGCGCCTGCTGCAAGAGCTTCAGTAAGTTTTCGCTGACTGCCGTAAGCTCGCGGAGTTTTGTCCCGCCAAAAAGGGAAGAAGATGTCGGTTGATGTCTCGGACGATTCTGCCTCAACTGCTTGGTGGAGGCGAAGGAATAGTCCGTGTGGGATATGATGGCACTCGGCGGGGTGGAAACCGCGTCGGAGACGTCGTCGGCCTTCTTGCGCTTTCCATGCTTCCATGCTGCCAGGTACTGTGGTATAACTCGGTCGGCTATAGAGGAGTCGCAACGGATCAAGCGGTGGCAGCGCACACCAGCGCACACCGCAATACCAGATCTCAAAGCTATACGCCGTACCCCCCATGAAGACACCACCCCCATCGCGAAACGGTGTCGACAATCTTTTTGGTGTCGTTGCCAGCCCGGTTTCTGGTGGTGGCCATTTAACGCCGCTGCTGCGATACACCTCCCATCATCCCTGATAATAGCTGTTCAGATGGCTGCATCGTCCTTTTGGTGCTTTTCAAGTGCCATCGACGATGTGTGAGCAGGCGTAATGTTGCAGCTTGGACGCTTTGCCTTCCTGCTTGCCGGCGCTCACTGTTCAGGAGCGTTCCGGTAAGGTTGGGCTTCCCGGAGCTCTGCTGTCGGGGGGATAGCCTCGGCCTTGCTTGCTGCAGTCGAACAATGGGCGACATGGCCGTGCAGTACATGTACGTCCGGCCTTGCCCCGAGCTGCTTGCGCAAAGGGGACAGCAAGCGTACGTTAGACCCACCCAAGCAGCGGCTGCAGCTGCTGCTGGCATGTTGACGCGCTGCGCTCCGGTTCATTGCAGGAGGCTGTCCCCGCAGCAGAGACTCAGAGCGACGGAAGCTGCTGCCTGACGCCGAGAGCCTGCGGCAATGCGGTCTCCGATGCTGGCCAGCCGCGGAGGATCAGCAGCTTGTTGGCACCGAGCCGAAGACTTCGGCGAAGTCGAAGTTGGGACGGAATCAAGTCACATCATCGGCATTTCACCAGGATTGTAGCCATATGATTTGTGGACACCCGAAGTTCAGGTCCTGAACCCGCTCAGTGCACTTTCTTTGTCGTGATTCCGATTTGCATAGTCGGTCCACAAGTGTGGACACACAAATGGGACCATTAATTGGGGTATCAAATGAAAGGGAAATGGGCCCCCTGTGGGTTCGCGTTGACCTGCTCCGAAAGCAGCTACATGTATTCTGACACTCTCTCAAGCCAGCACGCTGGCACTTCTAACGAACAGCGCCAGAATGAATGGCATCGCGTTCGCTTGCGAATATTTTCCCCCTGCAAAAGTTCGACGGTATGCACTGCATACTCAGGGCCTTCGCCGATCGGCGATCATGAAATTGCAGCGGATGCGTTATGAATGAAGGATATGGGTTCCTCGCGAGCGGGTCTACGTCTACGGACATCGATCAAATTCTTCTGCCTTCTTGCATTCGCTTGATGGGGAACGCATTGGCACGCACCGATAGAGAGTTTCAATCGCATCCATATCGGCTCGGTGCTGTTTGTCCGAGGCGTCGTTTTGTTAGCGGACCAAACGATGGCGCTGGAGAAAACGCGTTTGTTACTGCGCACGGTGTTCTGGAATATGCAACGTGTTGCAGTACGCACCCGATTTGGTGCTGGTGTTGCGAATCCCCACGCACACCCCGCCGCTTAAAAGAAGTTATCTGTCACCGCATCGCCTTGCTGTGCAAACGACTGACAAACCGAGCAAGTAAAGCGACCGTCGAAATGGGTCTTGTTTGTTTGCAAAAAGGCTCCTCGAAATGGGCCCTGGGTGCATGGGCACAGCCGAGACAGTAAAGTTAAATGCGCCTGTTTCTGAATTAGACCGCATCGCTTGACCTCTTTGCCCATGCGGTAGGCCATTGGCTGAAAGGCGTTTTGTCCTCTCCGAGCCGTACAACCCTACCTCACCGACTCACCTCGCCCCTCATGCTGCAACCGAGCTGTCCACCTGCGCCCTGTCGCTCCGCCTTGCCTTGCCCCGACAACGGGCTCCGCTGTCATTCCCCGTGTCATTCCCCGACTTGCCGCCTGCCGAGCACCCGCCCGCTCTTGCACTTCAACCTCCCAACCGTCAAGCACGAGTGTCGCCGCGCCCTACATGCGCATGCAAATGACGCCGTCGCCCGCGCTGAGCGGCGCCGAGCCAGCTGTTGTCTACGCGCCCAAGTTCCCCGCGTTCCGTCGCGAGGAGGATGCATCGGCGGCGCATCCCGCCCATCCTCCTGCCTCGTCAAGCGTGTTCCAGCCCTGGTCGACGACCACCGACGTCAAGGCGGAAGATGCCGCCCCTCCTGCCGCCAAGAGCCCGCGCCAGGCCAAGCGCGACGTGTTCGTGTGCCCCGAGGTGCACTGCGGCAAGCAGTTCCCGCGCTCGTTCGCGCTGCGCCGCCACATGCGCATCCACACGGGCACCAAGCCCTACGCGTGCGACTACCAGGGCTGCGCGCAGCGGTTCAACACGTCGGGCAACCTGAGTCGTCACAAGCGCATCCACAGCGGCGAGCGGCCGTACCCTTGCTGCTTCGAGACGTGCGGCAAGCGCTTCAACACGAGCACCAAGCTCAAGCGTCACATGCGCATCCACTTCCCGGACGGCCAGAACCTCTTCCGTTGCACGGAGCCCACCTGCTCGTGGGCCTGCGATAACTACAAGGAGTACGTGCAGCACCAGAAGCTGCACAGCAGCGTGGCCGAGGGTTTCGACGAGAACGTCAACAACAGCAACGTTGACAGGAGCCCCAAGAGCCTCAAGTCCTCGCGCGTCATGCCGTCGCCCATGGGCGTCCTGCAGACCGAGGCCGAGGCAAGACACGCCGAGTTCTCGCAGCCTTCCGTCATGGCCGACGACTTCTACCAGCAGGACCGCGGTCGCACATACGGCAGCATGCCGCCGGCGCCGTCAACTCTCATGATGATGCAGAAGGAGCAGCAGCGTGAAGAGAACGAATTCCGTCGGATGTCGGGCGGCTCGGTCTTGGCGCCTAAGTCGTTCCTGGACGACCGGACACAATCCCAAGCTGCTCCGCGGCTGCCCTTCCCGACGCGGGCGTTCCCGTCGGAGTCCGTGGGGATGCCGAGCAGCGGCTTGCTGGGCTCCTCGTTCCACCCACTGACCCACCTGCCGCCATCCTCGCACCGCTACTACGACTCGACGGTTGCCCTATCCGTGGAGATGACCACGTCTAGCAGCCCGAGCTATGCCTCGGTGGGCTCCTACGTGTCGACCCAGGTGCCGTACTCGTCGTACGTGAGCTCGTACCAGCCGACGTCGACCACCACGTCGTTCATGTCCTCGTCGGAGCCGCAGTATGTACAGCAGACGCGGCAAGAAGACGTGGACCGCCAGTACACCTCGTCGCCGCACGGAGAACACCAGTCTCCACCCCAGCAGGCGCAAACGCAGTCGGGCTACGGAAGCAATGGCTCGTCCGCCAGCGGCATGAACCCCGTGCCGCCCGAGTTCACGGGCGAGGAGCTCAGCGCCGTGCTGGAGCTCATGAAGGACTCCTAATCGGGGAGAGTCCGAGGAGGAGGCTTGTGTGTTTATAAGCTCTGTGGCGGTGGAGTTGGTTTTGAGTGCGAAGTATTTTAGTTTGCTGAAAGAAGCAGTGGGGCCGCCCTACAGCAAGCGCCCCCACAGTTTAATGTTGTAAATAGGATATTGCTATCGTTGACAACAACATCAAGTTGAGGCACCAAGGACAGCAGACGTGCCAGACAGGCAGGCGCGACTTCAACGCCGGACACATGGCTTGACTGGCAGACACGGCTAGCGAAGATGGGGCATCACGACGTGGACAACCGCTTGGTTGGCATCGCGATACGTTACTTCAGCAACAGCAATGCGATGCATTAATCGCGGCTGAAGGATGCGCGTTCGTCTGCAGGTTGTCAGACTTGCCCATCCTGGTCTAGCTAGGTGTTGAAGCTCCAAACGTCTTCTGGACTGCAACTCGCACGCGAAAACACGGCGGGCTTACAGCGCGCAACGCGCGGTTGTTGTAAGAGCCGCCCACTCGGCCGAGCTTATAAAATCTCAAACCTCCACGGGCGCCCGTGAGCGCGACCTTGCTGAAAGCGTATTGAAGTTGCGCAGTTGCTGGTTTAGGGGGTCATGATTTTTGAAGCTTATATCTCCTATGTACCGAAGTGGTCAGCTTTACAGTGCATAGAGGGACCTGTATCGAGCCCGGTGGTGCGTCGACGCCGTCGACGCGCCTCGATCAGCCAATCACAGCGCACGTGACGCGCTTGAGCTGGCCAATCACAGAAGCAGAGTTGAATTGCGGGATTACGTGGCACACACTGTACACTGCCGGACGAAAGTATGCACCGATAGTGCGATTAGTTTTGCGGAGGCGGTACGCCTCTGTATTGTATTGTATTGTGACGTTAGTGCGCTTTTCGCTTAGGGAATAGGTAATCGACACTCTCCAAACGTGGTCCACACACACTACCCCTAGTAGTTGGCGGCCACTAAATGAGCTCCTAATGTCTTCTCCAGCACAATCAGCATACGTCGGCACTGAGACGCGCTAAGCCTTGGCGGCGGCGTGTCCGCCGCTTCTGTCGCCCGCGTCGGTCTTGTAGTCTTGGTTCGCACAGGTACTCGGGTAACTACTCCTTTCCCCGGCAACTGCTAACGTGGCCTCTCCAAACCACACAGTCTCAGCCAGCACGCCCTTGTTCTGCAGTCTTGTGTTGTTCCTGCGCCTTATGCTGATCCCCTTGAGCACCTTCCCTTGACGTGGTCGTCTTCCGCACCGGTCCCCCTCGAGGACGCTTGCGCCTCGCCCCCGAATCAGCTTCTTGGGCGATGCTGTAGTCATCAGCCCACGGGAAGTCGGTTACTGAGCACTGAGCGCGCTTGGTTCGTCCGCTACCGCCGCCGCGAGTCGTACCCGCGTCGAGTACTCAGCCCAGAGGCACTAGCCTCACATCCTTGTCCGTTAAAGACTGAGGGCGCCCGCGGCGGAGCCGCATTAGCGCCCCTGAGAACGACGCCGCTGCGCCGCTCCCCGGGAGGGAGTCACCCCAACCCGTCCAGGAAGACGGCCATGTTCGGCTAAAAGCACCGTATCCCGTCTGCTCTACGCCTCTGTATTAACCGATCCCAGTGGGCTAGTGGTCACACCCTGACACTGAGACCGGGAGGTAGCTGGATCGATACCCGCGAGTGCGGTAGATTTAGGCAGCCGGAGACAGGCTATTCAGTAGACATGCAACCACTACCCATTAGGAGTGGCCGCCCTGCCAACCCGCACCCAATGTGGTGTGTGATAGTAGGGTGGGCTGGAGGCCCTACTAGCCGAAAATGCCCCAAAGTGTAATGGGGTACGGAATCCCGGTCCCGAAAAGGGTCGGATAGCTACTAGCATCCAGTGTCAGGAAATGCCCAAATCCTGGCGCTCGGGTTCCGGTGGCTTAAATCTCTACGCCTCTGTATTGTTCCCAATTTGCCGATCTTGGGCCCCCAAATCCGAAGACAGATATTGTCCGTCGTAATTAAATGGATCACTACAGAGACTGGGTCGCTCGTTGTTTGTTCGACCTTAGTATACGGAATATTTACAAGGCGTGCTCCTTATCCTAGTAGTGGTACGAAGTATTACGTACAGCCCAATAGGGATTAATTCGGGTGTCAGTCGTATGTGGTCCACACTTTTAGTAGGTATCGATTCAATACAATTTTTTAAGTATACAGACCTTACCAAAACACAAAATCCAATGTTGTGCGAATTTGGAAAGTTATGGAGGTTTTTCCTTAAAATTATTATTTTTCAAGTTGGAGGCTTAAATGGTTGCATACGTTGAAAACAATCCGGTCACTTACGTTAACTTTGCTGGAGCTCAAAGTTTGAGTCAAACAGTGCGCTGATACCCTCTTAAGTACGATTCCATTCGACCGCGGTTCGTACTTTGAGGTGCTAGCTTTGAGCAGCCTCATGGATATCCACCAAAGGAGCGGTAGGCGGCCAACTATGAGCAATATGCCCGCCTACGTGTTACCTAGTGCAGTAGTAAGCAATGGGTCGGCTCCAAAACGCGGTGCAATGAGCAACACCTTGTATGCGGCACAGACTAGACTAAGCGAGCATGGCGTCTCGAAGGAGGACGCACGAAAGCGGCGGCTGCGTAGGGCGCTGGCGAGCTGCGTGGTCGACGTAGAGAGTCCAAGCAGTGTAGTCTTGATTGGTAGTTGGATAAGAGTGCTGCCCTCCCGACGACCGCGTAACGAGGGTTTCCAGAGGGCGGTGGCTCCGTCGGTCGCCGAAAAGCAACACTGAGCTTCGGAGGGCCCTTTGGCACTTGGCTCAAGAAGATGGCTTATGATTTTTTCTCTTCGGGTTCGAAGAGAAACCAGAAGAGAAAGCAAGTTCCGAGTAAGGTGGCTGAAAAATGATAATCAGCTTGTTATCTATGTAGAGCTTGGCTCATCGCATCAATTGGTCACACTACCAGTCCAATCCTCTAGTCTTGCGCAACATCTCGTAGCCCCCCTTCTTAGAACCATATATTATTATATTATACTTCGAAGTGTGTGGTACCATGAGCTATATTTAACAATGCTAAATTTTCATCCCCGGCGAACGGATGATGATCTCGTTAACGCCAATATCGTTGCTGTAGCTACAGTCGGCATGGAGGTTCCACTCGTGCCCGGCAACAGCAGCGAAAAAAACGCCCATGTCACGGAAGGAGTTGGGATTGCCTTCTTGCCTAGAAGCTCCGTCCAATTCTTGTCGCTCCACTGCATCGCCTCAAGTTGGTTCGGCATCCTTGCCCACTGGTTCCTTTCCCTTCATTTACCCGAACACCCTCCTGTACTGCTTCCTCGGTTAGAGGGTTTGAAATCGACAATGATTCCAGCGTCCATCGGCTGCAAGACTGCAGTCGTGTTCGGTGGAAGTCACTGCAGACGGTCGTTAGTGAGCACGATGTAGCCTGTATCGTGCGACGATGCGTTATCCAGAATCAAGAAATGAAGCGTCCTGCCGCGCGCAACACGCAGTCGCGTTTCGGAAGCCAGTCGCGAAAGACGGCATCAGTCATCGACGCTTTTTGTTTGAGTGGTACGTGAAGTCACTTTGCCCCTGCATGAGTCTGTCGAATCGTCGTGGCTTCATCGCTCTACCGACATACCGGATCGGAAAAGCGCTGGAGCTGTCTGCATTGGCGGTAAGAGCCAACGTGATTCGTGTCTTCTGTTTTTTACGCCACACATTTTTCTTGGTGCATATAGAGCGCGCCGGGGTCATCGCATAATAGAGCCACGTTTCATCTGTGTTGAAGATATGTCACAGTGCTCGTACAGGTCCGTTACTTCCTGGATCCCCTGGAGCCTTGTCGCGCTGCATCTTGGTCCGCCGACCCCGCTTCGCCATGGCGCTCCCGGAAACGCAGACCGCGATGCTTCACGAAGCCCTCCATCCATCCATCCGAAAATAAATACGTCCCACGCTTCGCAGAGCCGCCGTGCGGCTTGCTTGCTCGCATTTCAATTAGCGAGCGCGATATACAGATAATGATAAGGTTGCCTTGCCACGCAGCTAGCTGCTGATAGGGGTGTTCGGTAGACTTGTCAATAATCCTTATTATCTGTCCGATGGTCCTTCCGCGCCCTATGCTGCGCGTGCCCGTGTGCTGTCTGTCGTGCTCTTGGTTGTAGGCGCAATGCCGACTGCGATCCGTTTCCCGCCTTCTGATTTACAAATTCAAATTTACGTCTTCAAAATGATACGCTCACACGCACCAAGTGGTGTCGGAAGCGATAACGGAAATTATATAAAGAAAAGTAGCTACCATTCACCTTCAACACAGGTAAGATCGCTGTATATGCTTCTAAGGCTCATTCTCAACCGGACGCATCGGATCGCACCGTTTGCTCCATGCGATCGCATCTGACCTCAATGGTTGCGACTGCCTGTGTGACCAATTTTTGGCTCTTCGCGGATTGAACAGTTTACTTCAACCACCACCGGTCCGACTCATCGCTCACTTCTGAAGAAGAGCAACCGCAGAAACAGCGATGTGGCGTGGTAATTGTGCATCATTCAGGCTATTAGGTAACATTGTGGTCTAACAGAAGTAAAGCTTGTGCCGTGGATGTCTGGATGTCGTCCGAAAAACCCGCGCCTTCTCATGGTATTTACACCAGACCTGCTGCACTATCACAGCTACCAACCAAGCAGCCAGGACGAGCCGCACAGTGTAACGGGAGGATCTCCCGTTACAAAAGTAGGTAGAAGTCAGTCCAAATAGGCTGTGACTTGGCACTCTTTCATTGGACAGAAGTCGCCCTTTAGTATGCATATTGGCCAGTTAGCGTGCAGCACCTCAACCGGTGGCTAGCAGCTAAGCTCGGCTTAAGTACGGTCTTGCGACCGTACTTAATATCACCCAGGGTCAATTTTGCTTATAATTTCACGTGTCTTAGCCTAACGCCCAAGACATTGCTTCCTCAAAACAACAGCGAAAGCTTACGTATCGGTAGCCTTTGGCCCCGTTACACACAGTGTCCCGCACCACCCTGGTCCTTGAGGTCGGTCACGCCGCGGGGCACGTCTCACACGTGCGCACGTATGTGCTCGTCCATTTGTACAGCTTTTGGGCCACCAATAGGTCCGGCTCACAGAGCGGTAGGTCTTTTCACGACCGAGATGGCCACTAAGCGCCATATCATGGCCTCAAAGAGGATACGGTGCTTCAAATCCGCGTCATGAGGGGCCACAACACGAGGAGTGTCTTCAACACTCGTGCTGTAGTACAGCAGCCCGTCATCAATGAAATAGTGATACAGGCTCGCGCGCAAGCACGCCGACAATGTCGTGTCCGAGTTTTCAAACTCCTTGCTTCCAAAAGCATGTAGCAGAGCGACACACATCTCGTCGTATGCATACGCAGCGCGGACCAGGTCCATCACAGGCGAAGTCCACCGTGGTGACATGAGCAAGCTCGTAGTCAGGTCGACGGGACAACGCGTCCGCCAGACCATTCTGCCTGCCAGGCTTGTACTTCACTTCGAAGTTATACTCTGCGAAGAAGGACAGTCAGCGGGCCATCCTTTGCGAGAGGCGAGGCGACTGAGTCGCAGTACGTAGCGACGCATGATCTGTGAAGATCACAAACGGCTTACAGCCAAACAGGTGAACCCTGAATTTGACGAGAGCATACTTCATCGCAAGTAGCTCTTTGTCATGAACTGGATCGTTCTTCTCTGCAGCCTTGAGCTGGCGAGACTCAAGCACGATGACGCGCTCGCGCCCTTCGGTGTCTACTTGCTGCAGGGCACTGTCGATGGCGAAGTCCAATGCGTCACAGACGACACTGAATGGACGTTCAGGGTCTGGCAACGCCAGGATCGGGGCGTGAAGGAGACTGCCCTTGCCTGCTTCGAAAGCATCTTGATGTGCAGTGTTCCGACACCAGTCCTCATCCTTCTTAAGGAGGTTGGACAACAGCCGAGCCATGTCAGCGTAGTTCTCGCTGTACTTGTGCAAGTAGTTGGCGAGGCCAAGCCACTTGCGCAAGTACTTCGGGTTCTTGGGAACCGGCCAGTCGACGATGGCCTTGACCTTAGCAGGGTCTGTGCGAAGGCCGCGCTTCCCAACGAAGCATCCCAAGAAAGGAATCTCTTCAGCGCCGAAGATGCATTTCGATGCGTTGGCGTATAGCTTGTGGGTGCGCATGCACTCAAGTACCGCCCGTAAATGAGCAATGTGGTTCTCCACGTCTTACCGCCCGTGCTCGGCACGACTATGGACGAAGATATCGTCAAAGTACGTTTGTGCAACGCTTGGAGGGGACGGAAGAGCTGCGTCACCAGACGATTGAACGTCGTAGGTGTGTTCGACAGCCCTTGGGGGCATCACCAGCCATTCCCAAAGCATACCGCTTGGGATGCTGACCGCTGTTAGTGGGATATCACTCGCTCGTATGAGCAGCTGGTAATAACCATCGACAAGGTCAAGCGCGCTGTAGATGGTACAGCCGACCATGTTATTCTGCATAAAATCCTTTCTAGGAATCGGCGTTTGCGCCGGAATGGTGGCCGCATTGAGCTTATTGAAAGCGTGAACGATGCGCCACTTGCCGTTAGGCTTTCTGACACAGAACGTTGGCGTCGAGTGCGGAGACTTCTCTCACGCACCATGCCTGCAGTGCTTGGCACTGAAGAACGCGTCAATGACGTCACACTGCTCATTCGGTAAAGGCCACTGCCTCGTCACGCAGTATTTGGTTCCAGGAACCAAGTCAATTTCGTGACGAACATCTCTGCCGGGAGGCAAGCCCGTAGGTGGGTCATTAGAGAACACATCCTGGTATTCATTTTTCAATGGATAAAAGGGATCCGAAGGATCTTTTAGGATCGACGACCCACTCCGCCCACTCAGTGCCTGCTTGGTATCCTCAAGCACTGCTTCATCCATAAGCGACGAAGCGTTCAACACCTCCTCCGGTCGTATCATGACCATATCGGCTAGCTCGCCGGCCTGGAGGGCTTCACTGAAGTCGGAAATGGACATCTCGTCCGGCTCTAGCAGAGCAGCCATCGTCGGGAGAGCCTCGAGGCTGACGTTGCCGTCGGCTTCCCCGGTCACTCCGTTAACGAAAAGTATATAGCTGTTCGCCATCAGCTTCTACAGCAGACACATCGTGTCAGCGACGACGCTTTGCGTTTTGCATGCGCCATCTGGCGTCGCTGCCGCCTCCTCGCGGAAGCCGTACGCCTCGGAGAGTCCAGTAGGTTCACACTAAAGTGTCCTCAGGTGTCACCACCTCTGGTTGCTCATGAGGATCCGGCCAGGAGCGGCCTTGCTCGCCACTCATGCCCAATGGTTGAGGTGCCACTCCACCCGCACTGTCAGGGTCCTCCCCTTGGTGCCTCGGCTCACAGCCGACCGCGCCGTCAGTGGCACGCAGCGGTTCGTCGCCATCATGGCGCTCCCCCCTCAGCGGTTGACGTGCCGCTCCACGCGCATCATCAGGGCGATGTCCAAGATGCCTCGACTGATCGCCAATTATGCCATGACCGGCATGCAGCGATGACTCGCTCAGTGGGGTACGTGCCACTCCACGGTCAGCCCTCGAGCCTAGCTCAGGACTCGCGCCTCCGGCGCCAGTGTCCATTAACTCAGACACTCCGATGTCTAGCACATTGACCGATTCGGTCCAGTGCCGCGCCAATAGCGCTTTGCTTTCTAGCAGAGGTGGGTTCATGACTCGCCAAAGCTCCACCAGGAGACAAGCGCGTAGCGCCTAATGTTTTCGATTGCCAATCGATCCATGGCTCATGGCGCTCCAGCCATGCCATGCCAAGGATGAGGTCATACCTCGAATCCAGGTCGAAGACGAGACAGCGTTCAGCGCTATCGAAGTCCAAGAACTTCACGCCCAGTTTCACAGGGACCTTGGGCACCGTGACACGAGTCCCGGTCGCAAGACGGACCGTGACGATGTCACTTGTATTTACTTTCAGCGCTTCAGCGTATTGCTGACTTCCTTCCATCGTGTAGCGCCGAGCGTAATTCCCCGACGCCCAGGATTCGATAAGGATTCTCCATGGCTTCTCAAAGCCCTTCACGGTCGCCTCAACGACCAGCAAGCCCGACTTGCATGCACGTTCCGTGTTGTTAGAGAGCACGGTGCTCTGTGGGGCTAAGCTGTGTCGATCTCCCCCCTGAGACTCAACAAAACTTAGTTCTTCCCCAGTAGGGCGCCCCGCGCCTACTGGGTTTTTCCGTTTCCCCGCCACGAGCCAGGCTTCTGCCCGGAGGCAGAGCCTTGGCTCGAGGGAGCCTGGCGCTGCTTGCGCAGCGGACAGCCTGGCGCAGGTGTTGCGTGCTCCCGTAGACGTAGCATCTACGGATGCCAATACGCTGCTCAGCAATTTGAAGCTCAGCTTCTTCGTCTTCAGCATAGCTGAGGTCCATCGGGACTGAGCCGTTCGACGCGCCCGAGGATCCGGAAGCGCTGGCTTGAGAAGCCGCCCAACCAAGTCGGGCTGACTTGAAGATGAACTCGGCGTTTAACGCCACGTTCACTGCCTCCTCGAACGAGGTGAGATCAACACGGAAGACCTCCGTCCTGGCCACGCCAGTGCGCAGACCTTCCGTGAAGACGGTCATATTGACCACCTCGGGGAGAGGGTCCGCCGCCATACCGGCGATGAGAGTTCTCAGCTCTTGGACGAAGTCCACCAACTCCTGCTTACCCTGGCGGGTAGAGAGGAAGCGTGACCTCACGCGATAGGCCTGGTTAGGCGGCGAGAACACACGCGAGAGCTGAAGCTTCATATCATCCCATGAAGGGAACGCGGTGTCCACTGACGTGCCGCACGTCAGTGCCCATTCTCGAGCTCGGCCACCGAGCTTCGAGATAGCAAGCGCCACGCGCTGCTGCTCAGTCTTGAGCATGGCGGACGCCATGGCCATCTCGACCTCTCTGATCCAGAGCATCAGGCTTCACCTTCTTTGCCCTCAAAGGTCTTGACGCTCACCATGATCGGTTTAGCTCGTTTGAGCAACGTCCAATGTCGGTGTGGGCGTCACGGCCGCCGCAGTCGCAGTCATCTACTGCTGGAGATGCTCCAGTAGAGCGTTCTCATACTGAGAAAACGCCTTCAGACGCGCATTCACTGCGTCGGGGCCTTGCGAAGCAAGATGGGCCACACCTTCCGGGACAATCAAGGACATCAGCTTTTTAAGCCCTTCCTGTTGGTTCGGGGGTAAGTGAACAAACTGCTCCATTCTCTCACAGAGGGACAGTCGTAAGACTCAGGTGTAGGATTGACTACAAGTACTACCAAGTGCAGCGGGGCTGCAATTGCTTATAGCGTAGAGGAAGACGCAGACTCGGTGAGTCTTTTGTGTATTTGATAGCTAGCAAGCTCTATACGAGAACTTGTTACGAGTACCTTAACCCCTTGGTTCCCGGATTTTGGACCTCAGAACACGTTAATCATGGTACTTTTATGTCATAACTTACGACTTTACAAGTTACTTTACATTTGTATGGCGCACATAACCGCTTGCGGGAAAGTGTATAAGTTCTCAACAGGCTTTTCGAACAATGTCGTAAGTTTTACACCCTTCCCGACTCCAAGTCGAGCGATCATGTCGTAACTTACCCCCGTTCGATTTGCAGCAGGTAACAAAAGAGTCAAAACGTTACAATGCAAGGCCAGTGAGTTCAGTCATTTCAGAAAACAAGAGAAAGAAGGTACGTTCATTCAAGCAATCATGCATTACGCCATCGCGGCAGCTAACAGTCATCATGTGCTACGCAACCTACTCATCGATGCCTTCCTCGCTGTCACTCTCACTCTCGTCATCAGCGTCTTCAGCCCGAAGCTAGAGCTCACAGCGTGTCTTCTTCCGCACACCAGCCTTCTTGCCAGGGCGCCGCAAGACCACACGTTTTCCGAGACTTGGCAGGATCGACTCGCCGGCGTCGAAGGCGTCATGCCAGATCACATAACAGGTTTTCGCGACGCCCTTGTATTCACGGCGTATCTTATTGCAGAGCCAGCACTTGGCGTCATCGACCGAGCAGCGCTCACAGTAGTAAGTCGTCGCGAACGACTTATTCGCCTTGCTCGTCCGCAGGAGCGCGCAAACCTTGCATGAGCGTTGTCTGCGCTTCTGGACGCCGCAAATGACCACCCAATCTTCCGACTGCTCAAGCGCATGCGCGTGCCGGACTGGTGCGCGCTTGCGCTTTTGGCTTCCGATGGTCGGCGTGGCGACAACCCGGCGAAGTCTTGGGGTTTGAGCTGTAGAAGCTGGTTCTGCAGGAGGCGGAACCACTCGCCGCGCTTCATCGGCTGTGACCCCGCCATCCTGGCAGCTTCTTTATGCGAAAGGTAGGAGTTCACTAGCGCCATGTTTACCAGCCCGAGAAACAAGCTCTTGAAGTACTTCTTGAACTTGGTAGAGGTTTGCAGGGAGTATCGCTGCAGGCGGAGTTGATCGTGCAAGTCCACTCCGCCCATCCAGCGATGGTAGCCTGCAACTGCGGCCGGACACGGCACGGTGATCGCCCCGACCTGTTTGACCTTTCGCCCTATGCTCGCCTCCATCATCACGGAGCCCGTACACAAGTAGTGGACGGGTTTGCGGTCCCACCACTGCAACGCTACCATGCTCGGAACGGCGACAGTCCGGGAGAAGCTGAACGTGCCACGGGGGATGGAAGCTGGTCGACTCTCGCGGGTCTCCTTCAAGTTGGCATCGTATCCGAGCCTGTTGGTCATGATCGTGCCGATGACGTAGATACCCATGCCGAGCAGCTCGATAGCAAGAAGGATGGACGAGTAGAAGAGATCCACGACCACCGCGTGCCACGGGTGGCGTTCGTTGACTCAAGCACGACCTTGAGATTGCGTACGACTGCAGCAGCTCCTGTCTTCTCGTCGAATGCGGCTTCGCCAGTATCGCCGGTGTTGCGCTTGCCCACAAAGAGTTCGAATCTAGTCAAGCACGACATAGAGCATCAGTGTTGAACAGCAAAGTCATAAGTTACGACATAGCATAAAAGCAAAAAAAAAAACATACCTGTGGCAGTACGCCGTCCTCGAGTCGCACGTCGTAAACATCTTTGACCCGTTGCGGTGAGGCTTGTCCGGCATGAACATGCGCGTGGTGTTGCGCTTTGACGCTGACGGAAGCGCACCCTCGTCAAAGGAGAAAACCGACGGAAGAGACCACGCCAACAGAAGCGTCGCTGAAGCCTGTCGACAACCGGGCGAAGTTTCCACAACTTGTCGCGCGTCCGCTCCGACTCGTTGTCCACAAAATGAAGGTCGCGGAGGATGTCTTGACACCGGTTGCGCCCCATGAAGCGCCCGAAGTTGCCGGCCGGAATCGCTCCGTCTTCGATCATAGTCTTGACACCGGTTGCGCCCCATGAAGCGCCCGAAGTTGCCGGCCGGAATCGCTCCGTCTTCGATCATAGACCAGTGGTCGGCGAAGCGCCGCTTCTGCGGGCAGAAAATGCGTGCTACGAGGAGCCTAATAACATGAAGAATCTCGTGTGTGTCGTAGGGGTTCTTGAGTTTGAGCCGCCGCTGAATTTGCGTGACCGTCTCGACCCGACGACCGCGCTGCCTGTCGTGAAGCGCCTGCGCGCGCCGACCAACTTGTTGGTCTGCATACAGGTTGCTTTGGTCGTTGATCAAGACCCACAATGACTTGGGCATGAAGAATAGCAGCGTCTCGAGGGGGGAGTCGGCGAGGGCCCTCAGCTCGGGGACTGGCTGCGCCATCTCATTACCCATCCCGGGGTACGCGCTGCCGCCCACTTCGAACTGCGACGATGTGGTTGTCCAGGTTGTTGCCCGCAGCGCCGCCTGCCGATCCTTCATCTCTTTCTTTGTGAATGTCGTGTTTCCAATCTTGAGCGACACTATGAACGCTTCATCCATCTGCTCTGCGTCGCCCTCGGACAGCATGTCATCATCATTATCACTCTCTCCACGCTCAGGTTCGTCATCCTCGTCTACAAAATCGCCTTCCTCACTCTCGCTGGAATCGAAGCTCTCGTAGTCCTCCTCGTCCTCGTCTTCAGGAACGAAGTGACGTCGTACTTGACGACAGTTCTCGGACGCAACCTTCGCCCTGGAGTGGCCTGCTCCTTTTCTTCTTCATCCTCGTCGTCAGGCTCGGCCGCGCTCTTCAATCCTGACGCCTCCGAGAGCAACTGTAAGTTTATCGCAGCCTCGAAGTGCGACGCTTCGGGTGAGAGCTTAGTGTCGGCCTCGCTCGACGAGTTGAACAAGGCGTTCAGGGTTTGCGAGAGCGCAACAGTTGTGTCAATTTGCGACGCACTGACTAATACAGCAGGCGTCGTGCTCTCCCCCGCCGTCGTCGTGGTCTGTGCCGTCACCGCCTTCGTGCTCTCCCCCGCACCCACCGTGCTCGTCCGCGCTGCCACCGCCGTCGTCTTCGCCGCCGCCGTTGACTTTCCCGCCGCCGTCGTCTTCGCCGCAGCCACCACCTTTGCCTTCCTCGCCGCCGTGGTCTTTGCTGCTTCCGCCGCATCATTTATCTCGTCCAGCAGCCCTGACTCCACCGCGTGCGCAACTAATACAGTCTCCCCAACGAATATGTCAACACCATCTGGACTGACATACCTGCCCTCTGTCGCGAGGCCACTCGGCAGCCTGTACGTCCAGCCCGCCGCCCGCAGTTGCCGCCAGAAGTGCGGGAAGTCGATGTCTCGGGCGAAGGCAGCGACGGCGGCGGTTTTCCCGCGTGAACTGGTCCGGATGCGCGCCATCCCGCAAATTCTCGAATGACTGGCATCTCGACCCTTGGCGCAAACCTAACCCGGATTCATATTGTCAAGCCTATGTTCTCTGCGCTGGTTTTTCTCAAATACCTCCACGGTCTAATACTTTTGGGATCACTTGAACAATGTATAGGAAATGAGCCAATCTCTGTTGTTCCGCTCTCTATGTCGTAAGTTACGACATAACAAAAACGCTATGTCACAAGTTACGACGTCGGGAACCAAGGGGTTAAATATCCTATTCAAGGACTCGCAATACCTTAACCAAAGGCAATGAACTCTAGGCTTCAAAATGTGAACTGAATGTATTGTTGTTTATCGCGGCAGAGCCGCCTGTAGCCTGAATGTATAGGACTCACTATCTATCATCGTAGAGCCTAGTCAAATGCATATTAGGTGGCTGTGAGGCCACCTACTGATATCTGGTTAATTGCCGGGTTGGTGTACACACACAACTGGCGTACACACAAGTTATGTGTGACACACACGCCGTTATGTAACCCCGTTACACTGAAAGCCAACGAAGGCAAATTGGTAGAGACAACTGCAACTACTACTACTGTAGTACAGACAACGACGGAAATATCCGACACCACTGAATACCATCCGCCATAGTAAATGAGCGCACACCTCGCCCCGACAAAATAATCCGACATCACATTTGATTGGATAAAATCTGACTGAAAATACAAAAAACATCCGCTAAAACATACGATTAATATAAAAGGGTGTGTATTTCAGACAGTGACTTCTGGACACCGCGGAATTGTCTTCTCGAAGGAACGAATTATCGTCTCCTTTTTCAAAGCATCCCAAGCCTTAATCGCAAAATTTATAGCACGGAGACGCTTTTCCTTTGCGCTCCCTCCAGTTCTTCTAGTAGGACTATTTCTAATCTTTGCCATTAATGGTCCCATGACCCACGTCGAGTGGTTGGCAAACAGCAGTGCTATTAGGTGGGAGTGGGACCACCGTGGTATTAGCTTCTTCGGCTACGAGCCGCTGTCCTTCTTCCGATACGTGACAATCAAAGTTGTCAACAAGAAGGACAGCGGGTTCGTCTATTTCAAATTTTAATAGTTTTTCTACATAGAACTTCCACACTGTGGAGTCCATCCAAGCGTTTTCTTGGACAGTGTAGAAGTGGCCATCAGGGTACTCGTCAAACTCCCCTTGCTCGATACGGCCACCTGGAACGCCACGGATAATGAAGAGAATTGGCAGTTTCTTTCCTGCAAAAATACAAAATATAATGTTAAAAATACACAAATAATTAAAAAAAACTATAAAAAACTTACCGTCATCGCGTATTGTGAGCACCGCTGTCATGCGGCCTGCGTGCTTGTTTGCGCCTAGAATCCGAGCGCAGTCCTTCCTTCCTTTACCAGCCCAGGACTTTACCGGAGGCATATCAAACATGATCGCCGTCTCGTCCACATTGAGTATGCCGCCACCCGCAAAAGCAGCATATTTGCCCCAAAAGGTGATGGCAAACTCGGCTCGGGTTTCTTCGAGGTCTTCAGTTGACTTCTTGGCTGCTTGTGGCTTCTGTGACGAGAATCCGTAGCTATACATCCAATATTGCAACAAATAACAAAACAATTACAACACAATCCAAATTATTTACATAAAATCCTGATATTTACCGATTTGCTAACCGTTGAACCATGCGTTCTAAAGCGCTGTCCCCGTCGCCAGTTTTGGTCGCCAGATAAGAAGCCATCCACTCCGGATAGAGCTTCCACATGAACTCGACCATGCCTGCAGTTGACAAAACCTAGTTAAAATACACCAAAAGTTATAAAATATTAAAAAATGATCAAAAAACGTTAAACAACATACCGCTTCCTCGCGTCGGACGTCCTTCATGTACGTCAACAGATCCAAGACGCCAGGAAAAATCTCCTTGCGCCCCTGACCTTTTAACGACCTCGAGGTTGCGTGGCCCTTGAACTCTTGGATCGCCACCGCCTGCTTCTTCCAGTCGTAGAGCGTGCCACGTGCAATACAGAGTTGCCTTGAAGTGGCCGCAACTCCGACACGCTCTACGACTGCCAGCTCCTCGCGCTTCTGCCGGACTGTGTAGCTCCTTTCGACGCGCTTCATTGCGCAGAATGACAGGTAAAATTAGTTGTCGGCCCTCCAAGTTTTAGCTCCTGACCATTCAAAACATTTCGTAAGCCATTGGTTTAAAATTGACTTATATTGCAAGATGATTGGTTAAAATATAGTTTCGTTTTAGTATGGAGCTGGAATACTGATGTGGTAAGCTGTCGGATTTTTGTGTCTGTCGGATATTTCCGTCGTTGTCTGTAATACCGCGGGCTCCCTCTGCGTGGGGCTCTTAAGTTCGAATCGTATTAATTCATGAGTGTGTATTACTACGTAGTATTGTGCAGTTAGCGAGCACTCGAGGCCATCGATGTTTCCGATGAAGTTTCGACCCCGCTGAGTGCCATATCCCACACGGATTGCTCCTTAGCTCTGACCAGGCACGCGAAGCAGAACCGAAGCGCACACTGCTTGACTACGCCAGTTTCCGACACGTCGACAGTCATTTTCTTGACCACGCTGCACTTCCGGCACATGACGCGGTCGCAGATTTGACACGCCGCGCCCGAAGCCGCGGAAAGCAGCGCGAACTTGCTGAATGTTTTGCTGCAGGATGCACAGTAACTTGGTTGTGGCGATCCTGTTTCGCGCTTGGCCTTGTGCTTGATGAACCACGTGAGCTTCTTGATATACGCGTAGTCGACAACATTAGCCGCGCACATGAGCGCGTCCGCCGTGAGTGCAGCGTTTACTTGATCCACGATCTTGCCGCCGGGGTCACTGATGCTCAGACCGTACTTCTCCACCTTCCCAGGGCCTCTCTGGCGGTCGATGAAGCACAAGCTAAACTTTGCACGGATGATTCCAAGATCGCTGAACTCTGGGACGTCAGGCAGTGAGATGGAGTGCATCAAGAAGTAGCCGACTTTCTCGCCTTTGGAGTCGTGTGTGAACCCCGTCGCCTCCATGATGAGGTAGTCTCGCATCTGTATGATGCCTGTAAGCATGGCCGGCCGTTCTCTGATGAACCATTTGATGCCAAGGAAGCGGAATGGATCGTCGCGCGTTGGCTTGCGAATGGTGGCTAGAATCCGAGCATCATCAAGGCGGTCGTTGATGTGCGAGCTCCGCCACTTCCAGGCCTCGTCCGTAGCCGCGAAAGTTCCAAACATGCAATCGTCTAGAGTGCCATCCAGCGTCCCATGCAGAGCCGTGACAAGTCCTCGGCGCTTGGAGTCGTTGGTGGCAAATGACGAGGACAACGAAGCGTCTTCGTCACAACTGCTCCCCCAATTCTTGATACTCTCAGACATGCTCCGACTTTCAGACGATGGCGGCCCCTTCCTCCGTAGTTTACCGAAACGCCCATTCGACTTGCGTCGTTGAGAATACACGATCAGTCCATCTTTCGCGCGCATAAATTTCCACGACGATTCTTCAAATGTCGAGCCAGCCGCGAGGAAAGCTTCATTTGCTGCAATGGCTTCGTGTACGACGGTCTCTGCCTCGATCACCAGCTCGTCTTGTTGCTTCTTGGACAAATTCACCGCTGGGATGGCGTCTTCCGGGAGTGTAAACTTCATGGACGTCGGTCCGACGGAAAAACAGTTATGGCGTCTTTTGGTTGCCTCGTAGCCAACGGGTTCTTGCAGCGCTTCGAGCCTACGTTGGAGACACGCGGCTCCATTTTGATAAGAAAAAAAGCCATTCGTAAGTTCTCCAAAACCATTTGATTTGAAAGCAACTGATTTGGCGGCAGGACGTGCAGGAAAAGGATAGAACCATACACAGCTTTTAACGAGGCACTGCTCACATGGATGTGCTTGTACATTATCACACGCTTATCATTTTGGCACTCGTTATATTGCCCGATTGGGTCACATAGACGAAGCATTTAGTGCCCGAACATGCCCGATTGATGCCCGAACATGCCCGATTGATGCCCGACCATGCCCGATTGTTCCACCCGAGGACGGGTGTCATCGTTGCTCCGCTGCGCGTCGCAAACGAAGTTCGCTGCGCTCCTGCGGGTAAAAAGATTCTAAAATCTGGTCATTACAGTGCTCGGCTCGCTGTTGAGCTCGGCGCTGGGCCTGCCTCCGCAAGTACCGCCGCGGCCCTGCTTCGCGGGTACCCCGCAGCGGGTTTGCTGTGGATACGCGACCTCGCACACGCTCTCCTCCGTTGGCCGTTTTATGTGCATTCACCCCCTCATTGTTCCAATCGGGCATTTTACTCACTCTCTATCATTTTTGGTAAGACTTGCCCAACTCTTCTTTACTAGACGGCAAAATGAAGGCAAAACGCTAGTGTCTCCGACGTGAAAGAAGCATCGGGAGGATTTACAGCCTGGGAAACTACTTCGCCGTCTGTGTGAGCGCGTACTGCAGTGATCTGAAAGGCTGCGAAGTCGACAATAGGAGTGATAGATTTCGTGTGCAAGCTCATCCGATGCCTCCGATTCTTGCATCGTCAGGAAGGACGGGCAGCAATCACTTCGTCAGCTCGGGGGGTTGCAAGTCCTTTGTGGTGGTAAGCTCAGCTAGTTTCTCAGTCTCGCTAATACGATTCTCCCGTTCACCGTTGTTCTTTGGAACGATATCTCGATCGATCGGGATGATACATGGGCATTGGACCAGCGACTCTTGTCAAGACTCGTCCATCGACTGACAGCAGCTGCAATGACGCGACGGCATTTTTGATTCACTGCACTGCTCCTCCGTCGAGTCAGAGTGAGACCTGCAAGCAGCCACTGCCGAAAGCAGAAGGTGGTGTTGTACGCCCATGCGCGTTACGAAGATGCCTACCGATGATTCGTGGCGACTTCTGTCGCGTTGGGTCTCCTGTATCTGTTTGAACCCTCCCGTCGGGAAAACCTGGATCATTGCAACTTGGCACGGTCAAAGCAGAATGTGGGGGAATAACGAGCATCGGGAACCCGATTACGACCAAATACAGTAACACGAGTGAGTGTTTCTGTTGGGTCGCGTACAGGATGCCGATGAAGGTCTCAGCGAAAGGTGCCCACTCGTACGAAACAAACATCATCAACGCGCGTTTGAAGCGATTGTCACAACGGCAAGAAGTTTTTAAAGCTTTCCTCCAGCTCCCAGCACCTCTACTTTTTACACCCATCTTCTAGTCGAACACGAGTAACCCACTCCTTCTGCTACAGCATTTGACGCCGACACACCTTGATGACGTACGCATTTCGTGTGAAGGAAATTCTCATGAAGCGTGTATGGCCTCACGAGCTCCAGGCTGTTCGTACTGCCGATACAAGGTGACATTGCACGAAGTCATCCGTTCCTCACTCGATGTATTTCCCGATAGAGCTGAAGGCAGTGTCAACATAGTCCGTTGAAGTGGTATACCAAGAAAAGACGCTCAGAATTTCGAGGTTGGAAGGCTTTCGTCGATGCGCGTTCACCACGAACTCCGGTTGTGGTCGACACGGTGGTCGGATGTTCTCCTGCACTCTTCGACAAAACCCTCGATCATGTTGGGACGTTGGTCAAACCACCCACTAGTGAACATTCCGATATTGATAGCAAACTTCGCGATAGAGCCAGTAAATTGCAGTTAGGATACCCGGCAGCAAAAAAACGAAGGTTAAACCTGCGTGAACTGAGTGTGCAGGACGTTGTGTCACACAACTTGATGATGATGAAAAATTGATTAACTAGTTATAGGACTTCGTGTCACACAACTTGTGTGGGCCTTGAAGCAAAACCCAAGAGGATCCAGACGTTCGATGAAACATTGCACGCGCTCGTAGTGAACAAAAATTCTAACTACACTACGGTATCGGATAGAGCAATATACAATATTCATCTTGAGTTTCTAATTAGTCGCTGGTACTGACTACATTTAATGCTGATGCTGAGCATTAGATCAGCGATGCGGCTAGTTTCATAAGACCTCATTCTTACCTGAAGACACTCCGCTTCCTGAGTGGCACCGTCTCCTAAAACCTTCTCCATTTTTCTGAGGATAGCGCTCTTGCTGAGCAAAGCATACACTTGCACAGACACGTTTTAGTCCTGTGCCACCTACACTTTACTTTTTTGGTGACAGTCCATGGCCTTAGTTCCTGCTTGGCAGACCTTCTTCCAAGGGAAGGAGAATTCCTCGACGCAAATACAGAACACCTTGATGCGGCGGTGATAACTCTTGTACATCACTCGGATACTTTACTGTTTTGGTAGTACAGAGACTTCGACCCGCTATAATAGTTCGTGAGTCACGAATCGTGACTGCCTTGCGGTGCTTGCTCTGGTGCGTAGTACACATGTGTCGTCTACAGTAGTACATGTAGATGTCGTGCAAACCCCGCGTCGTGCCTCCTTGTTTCGGTGGAGTCATGGATTCAGCCAACTTTGTCGACAAGGAGTGACGCATCGCGAGTGAGAGAGAGGCAGACTACATGTATTCTGTTTGGTCAGTGACTAGAAGGTACGCATCGCTGCGATGATTCCACAACTCGTCGACGGCCTTGAAGACGCGACCTTCAAGCGAGTCTCGCGTTACCAACGAGAGTGACAACACGAGCAAAGTTTCACCCACCACCTGGAGTGCTGTCTTCGTCTCGGTATGCAGGCTACAGCACCGGATGCTTGTTTGTCATTCACCGTGTCGCTTCATGTCGCCCGAACACCGACATTATGTCGGTGTTCGGGCGAATGTCGGACATACCATGGAAAGCTATGTGTTTGTATCACGCCACATGTGGAAAGGCTGGCCGCGATGGGTGTCAAGCTCCAGACATCAGCCACTTGAACGCATCTACCGACACAGAAGAGAGCTCCAAGAAATGTGGCAGACACCTGCAATCGCCCGACAAGACCGATCTGGGCAGAAGAGCACGTTTAATTCTTCCGCTAAACTGATGAAAAGGCGACTGTATCAGTGCCATCGCTCGGACACAGGCAGGCGAGGCCTCTACAGCTCGCCTTGCCTGTCCATTGCTGTCCGACTCCTTGAAGTTTCAGCTTAGTTCCGCTTTTCGCTCATATTCCGCCGTCAACGTTGTACGCTCGCCACGCACCACGAACAGTGGCGCAGGCTCGGGAAAAGTGTCGCCACCTTGCCTTAGCTCAAAGCCTCGGATCGAGGCAAAAACTACGAGCTCAAAGTGACGCCGAGTGCTGTTTGTACGGCCTGCTGGTCACCAGCACCTTGTACAGTAACGCTTGCAGTGCGAGCACACGACTCGAGTGGCTTTGCTCTGGTCGAGCCGATTTGTGGCTTTGTGGGCGTCCGCACACAGAAATGCAGGTCTCCATCGAGCAGCAAAACTGCGTTAATCGGAGCCCGAACTGGTGAGTCTGGCTCTCTCACCCAGCTGGCTGTGCCTCCCGCAAGTCGTGTGCTCGCGTGGTAGAGAGGCCCGGATAGGCGACCGAGCGGCTTGACATCAGGGGCTCTCCATTCAGGAATTCCTCTCCACGCTCTTGCATCTCGCCGAAGAGATCCGCAGCGTACGACTCGAACAGGCACAACATGGTGATGCAGAGCTTCTCGCGCGCGCTTGTGGGCCTTGCGCTGCTCAGCAACGTCGCGCAGGGCATCAACATCTACGTCTCCAACATGTGCGACGAGAGCATGACGCTCGCCCACGTGGCCCCCAGCGGGTCCGAGACCGAGCAAGTGGCTGCCGGCGACTCCACCACCAAGACCATCGGCACCACGGCGTCGCACGTCTTCAAGTGGGGCACGGGCGCGCAGGCCACGCTGGCCGAGTTCTCCGGCGAAGGAGGAAAAGTGTGGGTTGATATCTCAATTATTCCCACCGGCCCCAAGAGCGGCGTAAGTACATTTTGCTGTTCGAAAGCGATGCGAACCTCTCTCCCACCGCGTGCTAACGTCATGTTCGTCTACGCGTCGACACTGTTAGCCCCAGTACTGCGAGAGTCTTCAGGCCTGCAAGGACCTGACCGGTGGCGTCGGCTTCAACAAGCCCATGCAGATCTCTCCGCACTCGACGGACGGTGATCGTTGCGTGGAGTTGACGTGCATGGCCGACGGATGCGCTGACGCGTACCAGTTCCCCAAGGACGACACCAAGACGCACACTTGCCCCAGCGGCACCGACTTCGACCTGACGTTCTGTCCCGGTGGCACCGGCGGCGCCACGGAGCCTCCTGCCACACCGGCGCCGACCCCGTCACCGACGCCTTCTCCGACGCCCAGCCCGACTCCGAGCCCCACACCAACTCCAACGCCGACCCCGACCCCGACGCCCACGCCCACGCCTACTCCGTCTGAGGAAGAGCAAACGATTTCGTCCTCGTCCTCGTCGGCTTCGGCCTCAGCCTCGGCTGATTCAGCTGGACAGAAGCAGTCGTCGAAGTCCGCCTCGGGATCGGACGCTGAGGCTGGTGTGAGCCAGAAGCTGCGCAAGGTGAACGCCGAGAGCGTTGAGAGCTCCATCACCCAGACAACCACCCAGACGACGGGTGACAGCACCACCCAGCAGATTGGAGGAGAGACGCCGGCTGCCGCCTCGAAGGAAGATGACGTGCAGACGGTGAGCAACAAGTCCGAGGACAGCGACGGCAGCAGCGCCCCGTACATCGTGCTCAGCATCGGTGGAGCCGTCGGTGTCGTGGCTGCCGCGGCCATCGTCGTGGTGCGCAAGAAGAAGGCCATGCTGGACGAGCTGGAGAGCAAGACGCCCCACTCGACGACGGCCCACGGCGCGCTGGCCAACTTCCGCACGCCGCGCGACAACGTCAGCGTGCTGTAAGTCAGCTTTGCAGTTTTGAATGTGCCACACACACTTTTTTATCTGTAGATACGGTAGCTAGCTAGTCGCGCGAACTGGAAGCGCTCCATGGCTCGAGACGAGGACAAGACGGATTTTGGTCATACATTGTCTGTGTGTGTGTGTTGCTTGTTTTGACGTGTCGGAGGAGGTTTTTGCAAAGCTTCGTATTGTCCCTTGCGAGAAGATGGTTGTTGAAATCGTTATTCGAACAACGTCTCGAAAAATCGCTTCTAAGCACAATGCGTTGACTTGTCTGCGTAGTGCTGTCTTCATGAGCGAAGTGAAGCAGCTCAATGTATGGTTGCGGAAGCCACCTTGCTTCCAGTTCTCCTTTGAGTCGCACCATTGAGAGCGCAGTGATCGTTACCAGTGAATAGTGACGACTATGATGCTGATTCGAGTCGTACTTTTCGTCTCGTGTAGTCATTCCGACATGTTAGAAAAGCGAGGAACTGGTCATCGTATTTCAATGCGCTACAGTACTTGCATCCTAGCCAGGCTCCGATGCCGGGTTACAGGGGTCTCCCACGCCTTGGGCGATTTGTCGGCGCCGCATTTCGATTGGAAACGGGTTCGTCGTGCACGCGATGGCCATGAATCTGGCGTTGTAGCACATCGCCTCCACCCCACCAGGCCTCTCACACTGACGATACATTGTCCCGTTGCAAGGAGCCATGAGCTCGAGCGTGGGCGGACCTTCGATGGTTCCAGGCTGCAGCACCGGACCGCACGTCGATGTATTAAATTTCTGCACCGCCTGCAGTGTCGCTGGGGTAACAATCGTCTCGGTTCGATTCGGAAGAAGACAAGTCGCCGCCGGAGTCCCCCAGAGCGGGTGCACTTGGCATTTCTCATCATTCAGATCGCAAGCTCCGCCCAGGAACCCGTTGCAGCACCAGGCACCACGGTCAGAAACGGCGAAAGACTTGAGATCCTTGATGTTTGCGAAGTCTGGTAGACTGTCCATTGTCGACAGCGATACCAGCACCAGGCGCTCAAGGCTGTAAAGCTTGCTGAAAGACGGGAGCTCGTCGAGCAGAAGAAGGAGTGCCAGCGTCAGCGACTTGAGGTTCGTGAGGCCGTCAAATGCTGGCAGCTTTGCCATTGGAATGAACGCTGACAAGTGAATAAACGTGAGGGAAGACATGTCGTCGAACATATCGTCCGGCAACGCCACTACTGGGCTGGTACTCTTGCTCTCGATATGCCTTGTCCACAGCACAGCAGTTGTTAGTTGTTGAGCCACTTCACTCGTTGTTGATTTGGTAGGACGTACAGGTATTCCAGCTTGGTGAACTCCTTGATCCACGCCGGGAACGTCTGCGTATGCGTGTATTCCAATGATCTAGACACCACAACATCATAGCCTTAGTATCCTCAAATGGTAGCGCAATCTCAATCCGATCTGACGTACAAGCGCCTCAAGTTCTTGCAGCGCCGCAGCTCGTCAGGCAGAACTCCTAAGTAGCGGTTAGTCAGATGAACCGTCTGGAGTTCTCCCATTGCAGCCAGCTGAGCCACTTTGTCCGTCATATTTGTTGGCTTTTCCCACTCGGCATAAGTCTTCGGGGCGACATCGCGGTCAATGAGCATCAAGCACGGGCACTGCGTCAAGGATCCACTCTCCAGGATGGTCCATCGACGCGCGTTCACAATGCACTCTGGATGTGGCTGGCAAGCGAACGTGGATGTTCTCATACTCTCCTCCACGAAGGCACACAGTCCGAAAGCAAAGGCCGTGAGAATTACAGCGCCGAGGCGATGCCGCTTGGGGTAGACACTGCTCCGCTGCTTAGTCGGGTCACGCGTGAGGTCTACTAACTGCCAAAGTCGGAAGCAAAGAGTGACGTTGACTCCGATATGAGTGAAGAAATTCAATGCAGTCAGGATGCGCAGGGACTTGAGGTTCTCGTAGATGACGGTGGTTTGTTCTGCATCGGCGACGACGGTAGCGTCCTGCTCAAACGAGCCAGCAGGGAAAACCTCGAGGTTGATGGCGAATTTCTCTCGGTCGAAGGTAAAGTTGGAGAGGCAGTAGAGAACGACGAGCACGGGACATCCGATGATGATGAGAAAGTCAAACCTAAGGGAACAAAAGACATCGACGACCGGATCAGACGACGGAGTGCTAGCGTGCAAGTTGTTTGGACACATACATGATGTCGATGAGTGGCTCAGCAAGTGGCGCGCGTTCGTGAGGTATGAACAGTATTGCCGCACAGGCAAGAGCGTTGGAGGCTACAACGGCCGTGAAGATGCCAATGAGCGGGTGCAGGTGAGCCAGCTTCGAGCATCTGATAGAGGAGAAGCTTTCGAGCGCCAAGTCGCCAAACTTCATCAGCAATTTCTGCATCAGCAACACGGCGGTGGGTGAGGTGAGTTGAATTGCCGTGATCGTACACCGCTCCATTGAGCTGTGTGGGCCAAAACTGTGGCCTTCCACCTCCTTGTTTCTCTCTGCAGAGCTCACCTCACAGGAGTCGTAGTATTTTTCTTCGAAGTAGTACTTAACTATGTTTGGCATTACTATCGTCGACGAATAATGCGCTATCAATAGGCTCAAGAATGTGTCACCCTTGCCACTGAAAAAGCGCCCGCCAAGCAGCAAGCGGG
This sequence comes from Phytophthora crassamura, assembly GCA_033557995.1. Classification (NCBI taxonomy): domain Eukaryota; phylum Oomycota; class Peronosporomycetes; order Peronosporales; family Peronosporaceae; genus Phytophthora; species Phytophthora crassamura. The sequence goes on along the minus strand of JAUCED010000009.1, from coordinate 2,324,560 downwards.
CGTCGTCTGGCGACAGAAAACAATACTTCCGAGTAACATTTTATTGGTGTGTGTGTGTGCTGCGTTCAAGGCCTCACAAGTGCCTTTTCCTTCGCTGTTTGCGGTCAACGCGGACATGATGGAGTTCGTTCTTGCCAGAGTACTTCCCGATGAAGACGGCGAACGTGAAGTATTCGACGGTCCGCTGCACCGAAAACCTCGCTGGGACACCATTTCAGCAGCCCCAACTCACTTGGACACCACGTCCGCATCTCCCAAGAAGGTTTACCCACTTTACCCACTAGGGAGGACGAGCAAGAAGAACTCCTTCCAGGCACCCACGATGCCGTCTCGTAAAACCCATCGAGGACCAACAAGCCTTGTGTTTCAAGCGATGATTGGACTGGCGACAGGTATATGTCTGAGCTGGACGCTATGGCTCATCTTGTTGAATGTGGCGCCTATTGACACGGTGAATCGAGTCATGAACACGGAGAACTTCGACTACGGATCGTTTTGGCTCATGGTCGATCCCTCTAACACGTTAGTTGGGTTTGCAACGTGTGGCTTATCTACCGTCGCCGCTGCGTATCTAGCCGTCGTCATCAAGATGCTTGCTAGTCTTCGAAACCCGCAGCGAGTGCACCAAGTGAACAGCACAGGATTCGTGCAGAAAGTTGAGATGGCGCTGAACAACGCAGCTGTCGAACGAAAGACAGGTGCGATGGCTTCGGCAACCATAAAGTTGGCTGTCTCCCTCACGCAAGAGGATAACCCGACACGAAAGACAATCGTACGTTGTATCGGGCCCATTGTGTACCGCCTTTTTTTACTTACCGTTGTGTGTGTGCAGAGATTACTGATGAAGTTTGGCGACTTGGCGCTCGAAACGCTTCTCCTCTATCAGATGCTCGAAGATGGCTCACCTGCACCGCTCATTGGCATCTTCACGGCCGTTGTAGCCTCCAACGCTCTTGCCTGTGCGGCAATACTGTTCATACCTCACGAACGCGCGCCACTTGCTGAGCCACTCATCGACATCATGTATGTGTCCAAACAACTTGCACGCTAGCACTCCGTCGTCTGATCCGGTCGTCGATGTCTTTTGTTCCCTTAGGTTTGACTTTCTCATCATCATCGGATGTCCCGTGCTCGTCGTTCTCTACTGCCTCTCCAACTTTACCTTCGACCGAGAGAAATTCGCCATCAACCTCGAGGTTTTCCCTGCTGGCTCGTTTGAGCAGGACGCTACCGTCGTCGCCGATGCAGAACAAACCACCGTCATCTACGAGAACCTCAAGTCCCTGCGCATCCTGACTGCATTGAATTTCTTCACTCATATCGGAGTCAACGTCACTCTTTGCTTCCGACTTTGGCAGTTAGTAGACCTCACGCGTGACCCGACTAAGCAGCGGAGCAGTGTCTACCCCAAGCGGCATCGCCTCGGCGCTGTAATTCTCACGGCCTTTGCTTTCGGACTGTGTGCCTTCGTGGAGGAGAGTATGAGAACATCCACGTTCGCTTGCCAGCCACATCCAGAGTGCATTGTGAACGCGCGTCGATGGACCATCCTGGAGAGTGGATCCTTGACGCAGTGCCCGTGCTTGATGCTCATTGACCGCGATGTCGCCCCGAAGACTTATGCCGAGTGGGAAAAGCCAACAAATATGACGGACAAAGTGGCTCAGCTGGCTGCAATGGGAGAACTCCAGACGGTTCATCTGACTAACCGCTACTTAGGAGTTCTGCCTGACGAGCTGCGGCGCTGCAAGAACTTGAGGCGCTTGTACGTCAGATCGGATTGAGATTGCGCTACCATTTGAGGATACTAAGGCTATGATGTTGTGGTGTCTAGATCATTGGAATACACGCATACGCAGACGTTCCCGGCGTGGATCAAGGAGTTCACCAAGCTGGAATACCTGTACGTCCTACCAAATCAACAACGAGTGAAGTGGCTCAACAACTAACAACTGCTGTGCTGTGGACAAGGCATATCGAGAGCAAGAGTACCAGCCCAGTAGTGGCGTTGCCGGACGATATGTTCGACGACATGTCTTCCCTCACGTTTATTCACTTGTCAGCGTTCATTCCAATGGCAAAGCTGCCAGCATTTGACGGCCTCACGAACCTCAAGTCGCTGACGCTGGCACTCCTTCTTCTGCTCGACGAGCTCCCGTCTTTCAGCAAGCTTTACAGCCTTGAGCGCCTGGTGCTGGTATCGCTGTCGACAATGGACAGTCTACCAGACTTCGCAAACATCAAGGATCTCAAGTCTTTCGCCGTTTCTGACCGTGGTGCCTGGTGCTGCAACGGGTTCCTGGGCGGAGCTTGCGATCTGAATGATGAGAAATGCCAAGTGCACCCGCTCTGGGGGACTCCGGCGGCGACTTGTCTTCTTCCGAATCGAACCGAGACGATTGTTACCCCAGCGACACTGCAGGCGGTGCAGAAATTTAATACATCGACGTGCGGTCCGGTGCTGCAGCCTGGAACCATCGAAGGTCCGCCCACGCTCGAGCTCATGGCTCCTTGCAACGGGACAATGTATCGTCAGTGTGAGAGGCCTGGTGGGGTGGAGGCGATGTGCTACAACGCCAGATTCATGGCCATCGCGTGCACGACGAACCCGTTTCCAATCGAAATGCGACGCCGACAAATCGCCCAAGGCGTGGGAGACCCCTGTAACCCGGCATCGGAAGCCTGGCTAGGATGCAAGTAGCACAACGCCGATACGTTCCTCGCTTTTTACCTTGGGAAAATGATCCCGGAGGCCGACGATTTCGGTTAGATTCGCCACCATTAGCGTGGTGCTCGGAGGTCCTCCGAAAGGCCGTTGTGACCATACTTCTTGGTCGCGAAACTTACCACCGAGCACCTTCGAAAGGTTCGTGTTTCTTGACAGCGCGTTTGCGTTTGCGACCACACGTCTTGGTCGCGAAACTGCCCGCATCCAAGTTAGCGACTCCACAAAGCGACACGATTCGTGGAGGTGAAGCTGGCGGAGCAAGATGGAGAAAGCTCAGGCTGGGTCGAAGGTAGCTGTACATGACGGCGGTCGAGAGGTCTTCGCTTCGGTGCCTCTGCGTCGAAAATCTCTGTTAGCGAACTCCTCGGCAGCGTCTCCGAAAAAGGTTTACCCGGTCGGAGGAGATGCCGAGCTTATCACCAAGAGCTCAAGCCTCGAGAAGGAGTCGAACAAGTACATCAAGGCTGAAGCTCAGGCGAAGGCCTCACCAAAGCCAACGCCAGGAGGAAGCGCTCTGGTACTTTCAGTGATCATCGGTCTAGCGGTTTGCATCTGCTTGGCGTGGACGCTGTGGCTCATTCTTCTGAACATCGCGCCCAACGACACTGTGAACCGCGTCATGGACACCGAGACGTTCGACTACGGGTCCTTTTGGCTCATGACCAAGCCTTCGACTGCGTTGATGGGCCTCGCAGCATTTGGACTGTCAGTCGTCGCGCTTGGGTACTTTGCAGCTCTAGTCAGGATGATCGTCGGCTGCCGACGCGACTCCAAGCAAGCGTACGTGGTCAACCCCTCCAAGAGGGTGCGTTTCGCCCAGAATGTTGAGCTCGTGGCGGATGACGCCGCTGGGAAGAAACAAAGACCGGGAATGCTCTCGTCAGCCAAGCAGTTGGCATGGTCACTTGCCAAAGGAGACAGCCCTGCGAGGAAATATTTGGTAAGTTTTGTTTTTTAGTATTTTTTATTTTGTATGATTCAAATCTCAATTAATCATTGCCTTTTTTCTTGCAGAGACTTGCCATGAAATTTGCCGATTTGGCGCTGGAAACGATTCTCCTCTATCAAATGCTTGAATCCGGATCGCCAGCGCCGCTTATTGGGCTTTTTACGGTCGTCGTAGCGTCCAACGCGCTCTCGTGTGCGGCGATCCTGTTTGTTCCTTACGAAAAAGCGCAGCTGGCGGAGATTCTCGTTGATATCCTGTAAGTACTCGACATGTCTGAGTGATACTTTTTCCGTTCTTCTGCTTACAATGTGGTCTTTTCCCGCTCTAGATTTGACTTTGTCATCGCCGTGGGGTGTCCGATGCTCGTGGTCTTGTACTGCCTCTCCACTTTCACCTTCGACCGCGCAAAGTTCACTATTAACTTGGAGGTCTTCCCAGCCGGATGGTTTGAGCAGGCGGCGAACGTCATTGCGGACCCTGTCGAGACTGCTGTGATCTACAAAAGCCTCAACTCCCTACGGATAATGTCTGCACTAGACTTGTTCACTCGAATGGCCGTCAATGCCACGCTCTGCTACCGACTTCACCACGTAGCCGCGCTTCTTCGAGATCCGAGCAGCCAGCAGAGCAGCGTTTATCCCAAGCGGCATCGTCTTTCGGTCGTACTATTCGGGTTATTTGCTGTATTCCTCGTCGTCTTCGTGGAGGAAAGCATGCGAACCTCGAGCTTGTCATGTCAGTTCCACCCTGAGTGCGTCGTGAAGGCAAGACGATGGACACTTTTGAAGGGAGATACGATGACACAATGCCCATGCTTGATCATGATCGACCGCGACGTCGCCCCGAAAACCTACGCCGAGTGGGAAAAGCCTGCGGATGTGACGGAGAAAGTGGCGCAGTTGGCGTCGAGGGGGGAGCTGCAAACCGTGCAGTTAACGAACCGATACCTGCCAGTCTTACCGCCAGAGTTACGACGCTGCACGAACCTAAGACACCTGTACGTACGTCGGACGGAGCAGGATCTTGAAACTAGAGCAATGTGAGGAACTGATACTTGTGCGATCGCTTGGTAGATCGCTGGAGTACACGCACACGCAGACGCTTCCGACCTGGTTCGGTGAATTCAAGCAACTCGAGTTCCTGTAAGCAAGCAGTCTATAGTGACCTGTATGCTTGATAATTGGGCGCTAACCATTTCTTCATCAATTAGGCACATTGAAAGCAAGTTCTCGAGTCCGGTGGTGGCTTTACCCGACGGCATGTTCGATCACATGTCTTCCCTCACGTTCATCCACTTGGCGGCGTTCATCCCGATGACCAAGTTGCCGTCGCTCGGGGGCCTCATGAACCTCAAATCGCTGACGTTGGCGTGTTTGCTGTCTCTCAAGGAAGTGCCTGACTTCGAGCGTCTCCAAAACTTAGAGCGTCTTGTGCTCGCTGTGATGCCAGCGATGGAAACCCTGCCGGACTTCACTTACGCGACGCAACTCAAGTCATTCGCTGCGTCCGATCGCGGTACGTGGTGCTGCAACGGGTTCCTAGGAGACTGTGACCTCGACGATGGGAAGTGCGGAGTTCATCCGGTCTGGGGAAGTCCGGCAGCGTCCTGCTTGGATCCGGAGCGACAAGACAAGCTGCCTACATCAGCGACAATTGAAGTAGTGAAGAAGTTTAGCGCGACAACTTGTGGTCCTGTGCTCATGCCTGGAGAGCTGGAAGGTCCCCCCACGCCCGACATTATGGCGCCCTGCAATGGGACAATGTATCGCAAGTGCGAAGGTGAAGCCATGTGCTACAACGCAAGACACATGGCCATCGCTTGCACGACGAACGCGTACCCGATTGAAATGCGGCGCCGACAAATCGCCCAAGGCGTGGGAGACCCGTGCGATCCGAAAGTTGAGGCGTGGCTGGGCTGCAAGTAGGCGGAAACTCGCGAAGTTTAAGAAACGACAAGACTAACACGACCTCCATGCAAACACAAATGTCATTTTCTTGAGCACAACTATCGGATACACGTAGCTGTCGTCCAACCTGCTCTTCCGTCAGGTTCCATTTTCAATGAGTTCGCTTCATCCCTCCATGTCTTAGTTCTCACCTCCCACCGCCGGTTCTTCCTCGGCCACTTCACTGCTGCCTTCTGGGGTTTCCTCGGCTTCCGGAGCCGCTTCACTGCTGCCTTCCGCTCCACCCGACGGCAAGTCCAGCGGCTGCGTGGGGTTTTCCGCCGGAGCGACGGTGTCCGAGCCAACGTCTGCGTCCGTGGACGAGTCCCCCACCGTTACGTTGCCAAAGTCTCCGCTGCCGCTTCCAGCCCCTGCAGGATTCGCCTTGGTGCGGTTCTTGTAGCAGTTGATGTTCTCCTTGCACTTCTGTTTGTCCTTGCTGAACATGCACCACGTGGACGCCTTGACCGAGCACCAGCCATAACCGATCGAGTTCCAGCCAAACTGCGCCTCCATCTCCACCGCTTCGTCTCCGCCGGTAGTCGACACCTCGAGCGTCATGGCGTCTCCTCCCTTGCCGTTCATGGCGAACACATCAACGACAGCGATGCATCCCACGAACAGCGCGACGAAGACGACGACGCCAAACAAAGTGCGAATGGCACGACGTCGCTGCCTCAAGTGGGCGGCGTCACGCTGAGCCGCTTGCTGGTACGACGACAGCAGCATCGCGGCCTCCTCACCACGTTCGGCTCGCATCATTCTCAGTCTTCACCTGCTTTGTGAGCTTCCGTTCAAGTTGAGTTATGGCTTTGGCACGAGGCACCGGAGCTTGGATCTCTCTCTATGAAGATCCTTCAAGCCGATCAACGGTTCACAAGCGTCGAGCATTGAAGCCAAGAGACGCTGGAGACCCTTCTTGCCCAAAGCGGATCTCGAGGACCTCACCACCGCCCATTTCACGAAAAGTGCCCCTTCACGGACACGGATCCGTGAACGGCGAGAACCCGAGCCGAGGATGGAGGTTGATGAGATACTGAGACGATGAAAGTTCTTCCAAATAGAGAGACCGGAGATTTTTTGCAAGGAATACTCTGTGAGGACCAAATGATAAGTTGCCCGGCAACTTAAAGGTTGTGTGAATGAAACACCGCAGCTCGTCGGGCAACTCAAAGGTTGTGTGTGTATAATATACAACATCATACCAAATGATACTACTCCACCATTTAGGGGCGTTCTTAACGGCGGTAGAATTGTAGAATATTCCACAGCAATCGAAATGTGCGAGAGACAGGTCTATTCAACGCTACTACAATTCTACCTCCCGTTCTTAACGAGAACGACGTTCACATCAAATTCTGCCCACCTCAACTCGCAGGAGATGAAGTTCGTAACCACGTATGGAGCAGCACGATGACGACCCAGTAGTCCTTGATCGAGTCGCGCGGCACCTTGAAGCCCTCGCAAAGCACGATCATGGCGAAGGCGCCCGCGCCCGACGCGATGGCGATGATGTCGTGCGGCACAGCCGACCCGATCACGTGCATCATGGGTTCGGACACCACCATCGACAGGCACAGGTTGAGCAAGAAGTACTTGAACGTGTTCTGCTCCACCGGCAGCATCACCAGCGCCGTCGGCGCGGCATCGATGGTGCTTCCAACGACACCTGCGACCAAGCCTCGCTCGCAGAGAGCAGCGGCGCCACCGCCGGTGGGCATTGGGGCGAGACCTCACTGTGCGATAGCAGCAGCGACCCCGATGGTGATCTCTACGGTAGCGGTGACAGTGACTCCGAGGATGAATTCATGGAAAAAGCTGCGATGGTTTTGTTTGCAGCAGCAGCTGCAGATTTTAATTCTCGAGAGGGGATTTATGCTCGCCAGCGAATGATCTGGAGCGAGCATGTTCAACGCCTACGGAGCGAAGCTAAATTCAATCGTACCTATCGAATGGACGAACGACGTTTCGAGCGTTTGGTGGCATTGCTTGGAGGGGACCTCTCTGTCGACGGTGCCATGTATTCGGTGAAAACGGGAGTAGCACCAATCTCTGCAGAAGTTGTAATGCATTGGTGTTGCGCTACCTCGCCGGTGGATCCTACCTTGACGTTCGAGACGTGGCTCACATCAGTGTGCCTTCATTCTATCGATGCTTGCACAAGGGTATTTCCGCGATACTGCGGTATCCTGACCTCGCGATAGAACTTCCTACCACGACTCACGAGATAGACCGTGCTGCTGCGCTGTTCAAGCATGAAAGTGCGGAGGGTGTGCTAGATGGCTGTGTCGGGTGCGTCGATGGAATGCTGGTGAAAATTGTGACGCCTTCGCGAAAAGAGGCCGGCAATGTCAGGGCCTACTTTTCAGGTCACTATCATCACATGGGATTGAATATTCAAGCCGCATGTGATCACGCATGTCGTTTTATTTTCTTTGCCGTCGTAGCACCCGGAGGGTCGAGTGACTTATGGGCGTTCAAGAGAACGAAGCTGGCTGATTTTGCCGACCGCCTAGGCCCTAATCGGTACATCATTGGTGACGGGGCCTACACACCTTCAGAACACGTGCTAACCCCTTTTGGAGGACCAGGTAACGAGAACCCGGCACACGACACCTACGACTTCTACATTAGCCAGTTGAGAATCAAGATTGAGTAGACTTTCGGAAGAATGACGAATAAGTGGAGATGCCTCAAGACGCCGATGGCACTAAGTCTAAAGAACACAAGCCGAGCTCTCATGGCCATGGCGCGCTTACACAACTTTTGTGCGGATCTGGGCGAGGCTTTTGTCATAGCGGAGGCAAGGGAAGAGCTGCAAGCTCAACCTGCCTCGGAGACCCAAAACTGAGCAGCATTTTTGCCAAGTGATCCACTTGAGCATGGCGCATATAGCCTTCCAGGTGTGTCCGACTTACGCGAAAGGATCGTGGCGTTTATTCAAAGCTCATCTCTTAGTCGGCCGCACCGGAACTTACAGCGTAGAGCTAAACTCGATTAATTAGATACATGTACATGTATTGCCCGCCTACATTTCTTCTGTTAGCTTCTGCTTTTTGCTTTTTAAGAAAGCTATCTCTTGATCGATGTCCTCCCGGATCCTGTCGCTGGTCTCGAGTTCTTGCTGTCGGTAAAGAGCTCGCAGCCGATCGCTCAAGAAAGCATATTCTTGCAGCGCAGCACGTCGCGATTCGGTTCGTGATCTCTGTTCCAGATACTCCATCTTCTGGGTTTCTTTCTTTTCTAAAATCGGTACTTGTGTTCCTCCATAGACTCTCGCTGACTTACAAACTGACGAATTGCTTCGGCGACGTCGCTTTTTCGGTTTGAGCGCGGATCGGAGATGATCTTGGGGTCATCTTCGCTCTCATAGTACACTTCGTCTGGGAGCTCTTGATTAACCGTTGCGGTGAGTCCTGGTCGCTTGAGAAGATGCAGGTGCACGTACAAATCATCCAATCGCCCGCCGCATAAGCGATAAAAGTCATCGCCGTTTGTTCCCGACTTGGTGAACCAGACAAGAGCTTTTCTAAATGCAGCATGCGACGAGTGCCAGATAGAACGCAGATGGTCAGCAGTGTGGGGGACAATTCTTGACGGGTCAATCTTGTGCGGATCCAGTGCGGGGTGAGCGGCCACCAAGCAGTCAAAATCATCCGACGGCGTGTCATCTACGAATGAGGAGCGAATATCCGTCCAGTACGAAGCTTCACCGATACAGGTCCGTCCAAGTCCACGCGCGAACGTTTGTCGGCTAGCGCAATAAAGCAATTAACGAGCAGGCTTGAAAACATGACATTTATCAGCCTAAATGGGCATTGAATCTGCTTACGCACGGGATCTAGGCGCTGAGCTCTTTTGGCGTCGAAAATGGGCTGATACACCTTGTCGTTCTTGATCTTCTGCGCGATCATCTCCAAAAGCGTGGCTTTGGACTTGTTCTTGTATGCTCTAATTCCAACATGTGCACAGAAGGCACGAAGCTCTGTGTACTTCGTCTCTTTGGTATCTTTCCCCTTGACCTTGAGAAGAATGGCAACTTTGGTCTCCTTGCCGTCGCGCTGAACTAGTGCCTCAGAGCACTCGAAGTCTTCAAACGTCAGCTCCTCAGCAGCTGTTTCCTCAGATGCAGTGCCACCACTGAAAGCGGACACTACTGAGTCTTTGTCTTTGCTGGGGGGTTATGGTGTGCTCTCTTCACCTTGATTTCCACCGAGATCATGCTCACGGCTGAGCGCGACCTCATGACTTGGGCCACCGCATTCGTCGTATTCTTCGCCTGACAAAGCCGAAGCCGGTGCTTGCTGCGCAAGAGGATACGAGATCGAGCCTTTGCCGCCGGTTCTTGGGTCACCAGCTTGGCTGTATTGCGACGCGCTTTCCACTAAACGCTGAGAAAGGTCTATGGCTAGACACCTACCTCCACCTTCGTGCAAGAAGGTAGAGATGTCCTCGTCAGTGGAGCTTGTCTGGTCCGAGGGGAAAAAGGCGTTGAAATCCATAGGTGTGAATCACCGAAGCTTGTCTTGATTTCACTGAAAATTTAAGTCTGACGCTCGTTCTCTCAAATTCTCCTGTTCACCTCGTTCACCGCACGCCGGTGTACGGTTCTACAGGAGACACGTTCTATGCACGAGCATATTACGCAAACGTTCCAGAAGTTTGAGAACCCGGTACTACAATTCCCCCAATTCTACGTCGTTAAGAACGCTCCTTAGAGTTATCGAGATAGTCGCCTCTAAAGATGTAGGTATAATTTTTCGTACATAAGAGGACATTTACATTTTGTAAATGATTTTCACTCGTACAAAGCGGTTAAGCACTCTAGTTCGGTTGCTTTTCGCACGGACTATCTGGCAATATACGTTTCAAAAAATGAAAGTATATTCCCACCACAATCCCCAAAAACCGTGTCGTCATTTTGGGGACTTGAAAATGATGATAATTTTTTGAGCCGCCGTCACTCATCGAATATTGAATATTTTCAGCTGGAATGGGCTCTAAATGAGCGCAGAGGCCCCTTCTTTATGATGATGTGCTTAAATCCCGATTCGTACTTAGGTCCATTAATGTAATTTGGTATGATGTTGTCTCATATCTAATACTCGCAGCTCGTCGGGGGGGGGGTACTGGTAGAAAGTGTAAGCCTTTCCCATGGAGATCAACTGAGTTACGTACATCCTTCGGCTAGGACCATTACATGACAGTCTGATGAAGTCGATAGCAAGGTCATTTTGAGGCGCGAAGAAGGCCAAGACGCTCATGATACACAGCGATTTTTCATGAATTTGTCGATGAGCGTAGTCTGCATAGGATCCACGGTGATTATAGCATTTATAGCTGAAAACTTGCACGTATCCATAAGTTGTGCCCGACAAAGTTGATGCGACAGAAACTGGGACCGACTTGGGAGTGTTTCTGCCGGCTTTTTATATCTGTATTCTGTATTTCGAAGTAGGCAACTACATTATCACTGTACAAGACAGTGTAGTTGATTCCACGACGACCGTGAAAGCAACTACTGTACCAGCGATCCCGCCTCGAGAAGCTGATCAAACACTTTCAATCATAATTTTAAGAACAGCAGCGTGAATAAAAAACGATGTTGAGAGAGCTCGATCAATTGAACGTACAGACTTTTTCACGCTCGGATGGCTTCGCTGATCTCCCTGTGGATGCGAATGTTGAAAATTCCCTGATCTCACTCGTAGAATCTTGACTTGAAAGACACAAGGCCAGCGCTAGATGAGCATCAACGAACGATCGATTGCCCATTCTTTCATTCCGCATCACTTGGTTGACCGAGTTGTTGGGCTCGAAATTGAGCGGTGATGCTGCCGATACCCCAACGAAAAAAAGTAAACCGTCGCCGAATAACAGGTTTGAGGAAGTGGTGGTCGGGGTGTTCCCTTGTACTTGCTGCCTCTCTCGGGCGTCTCGGTCGATGCAAAAATCATTGTCGGAGGGAAGGATCATTGTTTTTTTTGTCTATAGAGAGTTCATCTTGGCCACCCTTCGTCATTTTACGCCTGACATGTAGGGCCCAACATTTAACGACCGAGCAGGCGCAAATGTTTTAGCTGGAAGCGCGTTGGTAATCCCAGCACTCAAGTTGAGCGACACCCGGCAGCGCTACATCGCTACTTGAGCCCATTACGTTGGCGAGAACTTCAGTGTCCGCGTCCAGTTCGACTTGCGCGTGATGTCGACAGCCCACCGACAGGCAGTTGAGTTGTTCACAAGCCAGACCTGTCGACCATCAGTGTCCTGCTCTTCTTCTCTATAGCATTATCTCCTCGATCCCTGAGCGTATGCCTCGTTCACTTCGTAGGTCTCTCAGAAGTTTAAAAAAGTATCTCTCTATCCTCGATCTGTCGACAATGCTGCTCACTACTCCGTCTGCAAGTTTTACCTTTGCGGGGTTAGTCCAGCTTCAAGTTAACTTTGTGAGCTCCGATAACTTTTGCGTCGCCCCCACGCCAGAAATACAAACCAGAAAATTCAGCGGCGCTCGACACGACGATCGCCGCTCTGGCCTCAAATTGAGTCAGTCTTACCACTCCGTACAACAAGATGGTAGCTAATGCGCGATTCAGCAGAGGGCGTTATATACTACCAGCTCTCGGTTCGCGTTGGCGATCGTCCGATGACAGCCCCGCGACGATCCCTGCGCAATTTCCAATGCACCAGTGCGGCATAGGCAGAGGCTTCCAGACTCTGTGATCGATGAAAGAGACCTTGGAAACACTGGTGGGTGGACCAGGGGTAGAAGGTGGACCACAGTGGCACGTACATCTAGGATACGACTGTCTAACCGATCATTTCGGGGTTTCAGGGACCCAGACTCAGGTAGAGTAGCTTGATACCAATCCCTGAGACCGCTCCATCGTCGCGAAAACAACTAATAAGGCTCAAGGATGAGAGCCCGCCATGGGGGGGAGTCTTTTTCCGAAAGAGGCCAGACACACTTCTGCATAAATCTTCCAGGGCCACTCGCTATGTGCTCGAAATCGCATGGAGGTGAGTCGTTAGTTGCATCGTAAGGAGGTCTAAGCCCTGCGCGTGGCTTAACAGTATGAAAGCTTTTAACGGCACGTCTTCAAACCACCGTCGGTAAGGCAGCATAGCAACGCTCGCTCACTCTTGATTTTGCAGCGCTCCGCACAGCACAGACACCAGTCGAAGCACCAGTTCCAGCTCGTCAAGCATGGCGACAGTGTGTCACCCGAATGCACACGCGTTCCCAGCGATGCCACGGAAAGTGAACATGCCGAGCCGACCTCCGACCCATGACGGGCCCCGTGACTCGTACGACCGTCTCAGCACAACCGACAACCAAGACGTGTACCTTGGTGAGGGTCTTCTGGATCCGGACGGCATCGACGCACTCGAAGAGGTCGAAGTCCCCAAGCACCAGCGTCGACGATTGCTCGATGAATTGGCCATTGACGTCGGCGAGAAGTACTTGAACAGCTTGTACAAGGAGGACGAAGGCGGGGTACACCAGATCGAGGAGGAGGAGGAGGACACCGATGACGACGGAGGTTTCTACAGCGACGGACCTCAATCACCACGTCAGGAGAGAGCGGCGATGGTGAAGCCTACAGGTGGGAAGAGCCCGGCCTGGCAGAAGGTGAGGCAGCTTTTGGTGGTCGAAGAGGAGAAGGCGCAGAAGCGCAAGGACTCCAACTCCAAGCTGGACACGGTGAGGCTCTTGGACTCATTGGTGCGATCCGGGAGCGACGATCTCTACTGCGGAAGTAGTTCGTCCTCCGATGCCGCTCGAGCTCCGTCGCCAGCGTCCTACAATGCCCGACCACAGAAACACACGAGTCGACTCGACCGAATGGGCAATCGACTGGCGCAGATCCTGAACTTGGGGCCTGGTGAAGAAAGCGCCAAGTCTTGGCACTCGCAGTCGTCTTCGTCGAACTACGACCGATCCAACAACAACTCGTTCGTGGCTGGCAGTGCGTCCGCTCGGCTGGCACTACTTGAAACCCTGACCCAGTTGACGCTGACCTGCCAACGAGCAGAGCTTACGGAGGTCTCGACGGCTCGTATCGCGTCGCACTTGAGTGCGATCGACCACATCATGCGGGAGGATATTGGCGGACAGCATCAAAGAGCGAGACGACTATCGAGTACGCAACAGTCCAACCACTCCAGCGAGTACGAACGAGAGTACCGCAACCGGTCGCATCCGGTGGTAGATGTGCCGTACGGGTACCAACGCGCCAACGTGGCGCCCACAGTACGCAGCGCCTTCAAGTCCTTCGTCGCCGCTCAAGACCTGACCGACACGTTGGCTGCTTTCAACAATCTGGTAGCCGACTGTGGCCTCAATGGCGTCAAGATGAACGAGCCGTGGCACATCTACTACCACGTCCGAGCGGCGGTCTACACCAAGTTGGGGTATCGCCAGAAGCAGCTTTTCAAGTTGTTGGACGCGCGATTCAACCTGGACGTGTACAAGCTACGCCCTGCGGCCAAGAAGCGCGTGTGCATCGTCGGTGCTGGCCCCGTTGGACTTCGAGCCGCAGTGGAGCTCGCACTTCTTGGGGGCGAAGTTTCTGTACTGGAGAAACGCACCAAGTTCAACCGTGAAAACATGCTCCACTTGTGGCCCTGGGTGGTGCAGGACCTGGCGTCGCTGGGCGCCAAGGTCCTCCACTCGCGGTTCTGCAAGTCCAGGACGTACTTCCACGTGAGTACGCGCCAGGTGCAGGTGATTCTGCTCAAGGTGGCGTTGCTGGTCGGCGTCAAGATCCACTTTGCTACCAGCTTCCAGTCCATCATCGCTCCGGAAGAGGAGAGGTCTGGGAACAGATCGTTCTACGCCATCCAGACGGAGCCTCAGATCCCAGTGGTGGAGTTCACGGCCGTTCTCGGAGCGACTGGCGTGAATGACCAGCTCGCTGCGCCAGCAGCGATCAACCGGTTCGTGTTCTCCCAGAAGGAATCCTTGGGGATCGTCTGCTACTTCCCCAACCTGGAGACGGTCGAGGAGTCGAAGGTGAAGGAGTTCTCGTGGACTACGCAACTCAAGCACCAAATGCTCCACAAGATGAGGGAAGTGGGCATCGACTTGGAGAACATCGTCTACTTCCGTGGTGAGATGCACTACCTGGTCATGACGCCCAAGCGGAACAACTTGCTGGTTCGTGGAGTCGTCACTAAGAACATTCCAAGCTCCAACGAGTTGGTCAAGGACGAGAACGTCAACCAAGACGCTCTCTATGCCTTCGTCAACCGAATTGTCGAGTTCGCTGGCATCCCGAGGAAGGCGGAGTATACTCGGGTGAATCTCTTCGACTTCAGCTCGCTCACTCGTGCCGACAAAGCTGCGAGTATCCTCACGTCTCACGGCAAGAAGCTGTACATTGGCTTGATCGGAGATTCCCTGCTGGAGCCTGTATGGCACGAAGGCGTTGGCACCTGTCGTGGCTTCCTTAGCGCTTTGGACGGTGTGTGGATGATCGCTCAGATCGGAAAGAAGACGGACGAGAAGCTCCTTGCAGACCGAGACGCAGCGTACAAGGTGATGCAGCGTCTGTCAGGCCACCATCGAGACGAGATGCAGAAGAACGTGCGGAAGTACACGGTGGATCCCAAGTCTCGCTACCTGATCGACTTCCCGGAAGTAGCGGAGTTCTAGTTCTTCTTGTATAAGGAAATGTGTCAATGAATGTATCTACTTACACTCCAGCCACGTTCCGATCTTAGGGTCGCAGGGATCTCGTTCAATCTGCAATCGGCTCATCTTTATGGCAAAAGGGTTCCTTCGTGCAAGAATGACCATGACTCGCTCGTTGTAGCACATCGCTTCAAGCGCGTCTGGTAATTTACAGCGCGTCCACAGCGTCCCGTTGCACAGATCCACGCTTTCGGGTAGTGGTGAACCGTTCAACTCCTCAAGTTTAAGTACTGGGCCACACGTCGTCGAGCTAAAGTTCTTCCATGCCGCGAGAGTCGCACATTTTCCGTTCGATTTGATAGTAAACACTTCGCCGCTGGAGACCCCCACACGGTTTGAGGCTGACAGAGCACTTCCAGATTGCATTAACCCAACAACCAGTTGCAGCACCATTCGCAAGGCCTTCACCTCAGTGATCGCGCCGAAATCGGGTAGAATGTGAAACGTCGGCATGGACAGCACGAGTCGTTCGAGGTTGAAAAGGTGGTCGAAAGAAATCAACCGGTTTGTTAGAAAAACACCTTGTAGATCGCCAGCTGAGAGATTTTCTCGGTCACATTTTTTCAGCTGCAGCCACTTTGGAGCAGTATCTTGATGAATCAGTATAAGGTACGGACACCAAAGAGCCCTTTTCAATAATTGTCCAGCGACGAGCGTGCATCACGCACTTTCTGTGGGCACACCAAGCTCGACGTCCTTGTACTCTCATAAACGAACGTCACGAGAAAGACCGAGAAAAAACGAAGAAACCTACGGCGAGGTAATGGCGCTTGAGATACAGACTGCCGCGCTGCTTCTTTAGCTCGTGGATCAGCTTGATTGCTTCGTGAAGTCGGAAGCAGAGCGTCAAGTTCACAACACGCGTGACCAAGTCAAGAACTGACATTATGCGCAGAGATTGCAAGGTTTGGTCGACAATCTCCGTCGGTGCGGGATCTGCAGCCACTCGGACCTCGCGTTCGGACGATCCAGGCGGAAAGACCTCCATGTTGATTGCAAGCTGGGCAGTTTGAACGCCGAGAGAGCGTAGAAAAATACAGCACAGGAATAACGTCAAATCTACAATAATTACAATTATTGTAAGCCCTCAGATCGAAAAGGCGTCGGTTTCGCTCTAAGGTGATCGAGAGGTTGTGTCGCCAAAATTGCAGCTGGTCCGAAAGAAGGTTTCTTGGTGGTAAATTACGGAAAGGAAAAAAGCTGACGGTGTAATGTGCTGGACTATACTACTCGCGCTCGCCTTATCTTCGAGGTGGTGGAGGCCATCCTGTCGAGTCTCCCTTCCAGCCAGGTGGGCATCCGTCTGTCTCCGTTCGGCGATACCTTCGGCTGCAAGGACTCGACGCCGTGCGAGACGTACGGCTACGTTGTGGAGAAGCTGAACCAGTACGACCTGGCCTACTTCCACGTGATCGAGCGTCGCGGAATGCACGCGGCTAATGTACAGGTTCCCGAAGTTGGCGTGACTCGCCACTTCCGTGACGCCTACAAGGGCGTGATGGTCACGGCTGCTGACTACAACCGTGAGGACGCCATCAAGACTGTCGGGGAAGGAGCCGCCGATCTGGTAGCATTCGGACGCGACTTGATCGCAAACCCGGACCTGGTCGAGCGTCTGCGCATTGGCGCCGAGTTCAACGCTCAGAACCCGAAGACGTTCTACGTGCAACCCGACGTGCCACTCGAGTCGGGGTACACAGACTACCCGTTCCTGACGCAGAAGGCGTAAGCAGAGGAATTGAGAATGAAAATAATTTGACTTGATACTCCATGTTTTGCTGTTTGTTGAAGTCGATTTTAAGCGAATCGGACGGACAATACGGTACAATCTTCGACTTGCGACGTAAAGGCCCATCGTACTCCGGCCCTTCATTCGGCGGTGGCATCAGTTGTCTTCTTCATCCTTCGACCAGCTACCAACTCTGCGTCTTGTGAAGTGGTCGGTTGTCCAAAGAACTCCACAGAGTTAGCAGAATCCGAGGAAGAAAACCGAATGCCATCATCGCATTGGCCTCGAGTCTGACCAGGAATGCCATTGTTGGATGAAATCCCAACTTATAGATGTCAAAACGTGAGAACTCCGCCGTCGACATGGGATCCAGTGTCCTACCACCTCAAATTGAAGACAAACTTTGCATCACTGTGATTCAGACCAATTCGTGAAAAATCGTCATCTGAGCAAACTGGTGCAACAACGTTTTCTACTCACTCACGAGTTGGAATTTGAAAGTTTGCTATTCACATTCCTGCCAAGCCTCGGTCTGGTTGCAAGGCTCCCCACTACCCTGGACGATCTGCCTTCGCCTCATCTTGGCCTGGAATGGGCTCCACGTACACGTCACCACCGTGAAGCGCTCGTTGTAGCAAATTGCCTCTGGGGTGCCAGGTAGGTTGCACTGCTTCCACAACATCATACCAAATTACATTAATGGACCTAAGTACGAATCGGGATTTAAGCACATCATCATAAAGAAGGGGCGTCTGCGCTCATTTAGAGCCCATTCCAGCTGAAAAATATTCAATATTCGATGAGTGACGGCGGCTCAAAAAAATATCATCATTTTCAAGTCCCCAAAATGACGACACGTTTTTGGGGATTGTGGTGGGAATATACTTTCATTTTTTGAAACGTATATTGCCAGATAGTCCGTGCGAAAAGCAACCGAACTAGAATGCTTAACCGCTTTGTACGAGTGAAAATCAGTTACAAAATGTAAATGTCCGCTTATGTACGAAAAGTATACCTCATCTTTAGAGGTTGTTATCTCGATAACTCTAAATGGTCATTTGGTATGATGTTGTCTCGTACTATATTATAATAGCATGGCATTTCGAAATCACCCACCTCCAAAGGTGGGAATTTTGCAAAATAGCACGTGAAATTTGTACAACCAAAATCTTTGCAGACTGATTCGTATTAAATCCTAAGGTACAACGATACCTAAATAGCACCTGATTGTACCCATCAAGTTAACAAGGTAGATATTTATAGAGGTGTCTAAAATGAGGTGAACCACTGTACGAAATATCCTCTTTGATTTCGAAATGCCATGCTATTTGCCAGAAAATTACATGTGATTTTGACCTGAAATGGCATGTGATTTCCACGGCAGTTTTGTCAATCTGACATGCCCTATTGCGCTGATCTCTACCAGCGCCCTCGTCTTCAAATGGTTGTGGTCTGGCACCTCCAGAAAGCGATGCACTTTATTGCTAGCACTTTATTTATATGAGCTGATTCAACTATTTTGACGAATGAAAAATAGATATCAGTATGGCTTGGGAAAGTGTGATGCAATCTACTGGGACGCAATTATATTGTAGCATTCATTCTTTTTTAAGACAACGGTATGATCTACACTTTGGATGAACGAACCGCTAAATCGACGATCATTTCGAGAAAAATTCGTATAGGCTAGGCATTTGCTTTACAATTATCTCGATCAACTCTACTAAATACGCTTTGTGAGCGACTTCCACAATTCAAGAGGAATTAACCTTGTAGCGAGACTTTGGATCCACCATGTACTTGCGTACATTCTCCTGCAGCTCTGCGCGGTGGTGGCCCGACACACGTCGCATGATCTTGTAAGTGAGTTCACGCTCAACGAGAAGCTGTTCATCCGTCGTCTTTCCGATCTGCGCCACCATCCACACGCCATCCAGTGCGCCCAGGAAGCCACGACAGGTGCCAACGCCTTCGTGCCAAACAGGCTCCAGTAGCGAATCTCCGATCAATCCAACGTACAGCTTCTTGCCCTTTGAGGTCAGGATACTCGCAGCCTTGTCGGCTCGAGTCAGCGAGCTGAAGTCGAAGAGATTCACACTGGCAAAGTTCGTCCTTCTCGGGATCCCAGCGAACCTCACAATGCTCTTGACGAATACCCGTAGTGCGTCTTGGTCGACGTTCTCCTTCCTGACGAGGTCTTTCGAGTCCGG
This sequence comes from Phytophthora crassamura, assembly GCA_033557995.1. Lineage (NCBI taxonomy): Eukaryota > Oomycota > Peronosporomycetes > Peronosporales > Peronosporaceae > Phytophthora > Phytophthora crassamura. The sequence goes on along the minus strand of JAUCED010000009.1, from coordinate 2,305,301 downwards.
GTAGTTCTTGTACACCACTCGATGGGTCTGCAAGTTCTCCCGCTTGGGCGTCATGACCAGGTAGTGCATCTCACCGCGGAAGTAGACGAGATTATCCAGATCGATGCCAATTTCCCTCATCTTGTGGAGCATTTGGTGCTTGAGTTGCGTCGTCCACGAGAACTCCTTCACCTTCATCTCCTCGGCCGTCTCCAGGTTGGGGAAGTAGCAGACGATCCCCAAGGATTCCTTCTGGGAGAACACCAACCGATTGATCTTCGCTGGCGCAGCGAGCTGGTCATTCACGCCAGTCGCTCCGAGAACGGCCGTGAACTCCACCACTGGGATCTGAGGCTCCGTCCGGATGGCGTAGAACGATCTGTTCGCAGACCTCTCCTCTTCCGGAGCGATGATGGACTGGAAGCTGGTAGCGAAGTGGATCTTGACGCCGACCAGCAACGCCACCTTGAGCAGAATCACTTGCACCTGGCGCGTACTCACGTGGAAGTACGTCCTGGACTTGCAGAACCGCGAGTGGAGGACCTTGGCGCCCAGCGACGCTAGGTCCTGCACCACCCAGGGCCACAAGTGGAGCATGTTTTCACGGTTGAACTTGGTGCGTTTCTCCAGTACAGAAACTTCGCCCCCAAGAAGTGCGAGCTCCACTGCGGCTCGAAGTCCAACGGGGCCAGCACCGACGATGCACACGCGCTTGTTCGCCGCAGGACGTTGCTTGTACAGGTTAAACCGCGTGTCCAGCAGCTTGAAAAGCTGCTTTTGACGGAAGCCCAGCGTGCTGTAGACTGCGTCTCGAATATGATTGTAGACTTGCCACGGCTCGTTCATCTTGACGCCCTGAAGGCCGCAACCGGCCAATAGGTTGTTGAAAGCAGCCACTGTCTCCGTCAGGTCTTGGGCCGCAACGAAAGCCTTGAACGAGCTGCGCACCGTCGACGTCACCCCCGTTCGAGGACAGTCGGCTAGCGTATCAACCGCCGAGTGGGCCTCGTAGTCACTGGATTCGTGCGTCACCTGCGAGCTCGACAGTCGACTACTGACGTCCGTGTTGACGATCTGGTCGATCGCGTTCAAATGCGACGCAACGCGAGCCAACGATGCGTCCGAGAGCTCCATACGTTGGCACGTCTTGGTCACGTGCTTCAGTGTCGCCACCAACGTCCATCCGGAAGGCATCTCCGTGCTACAAGAGGACTTGGTCGAGCTTGTTTCATCGTCTGACGATCGTCCTGCTTGTAGAAACTGCGCGACGCGGTTAGCGAAGATCTGCGGTTTCTTGGGCGTTTGAGGCCTTCCGAAGGAGGAATGTTGCATCGTCGACTGCGCCATGGCGTCCAGCAACATGACAGTGTCGCAGCTCTCGTCGCTCGCTTCACTGCGGATGTCTTCGGGGAAACCGGATCTTCGAGTGGGTTTCCTTGGCGTCGATGTCTTCTCTTCCTCCTCGATCAAGAGCTGCCTCACTTTCATCCACGCCAACTCCCGCTTGGTACGGGCTTTCTGCTGGTGTCCCACGGATGGACTGGCAAGTGTCGGGTGCACGTGATACCGAATCGTCTCGGCTTGAGGCTCTTCTTCGTTGCTGCTGTCCTCCCTGTACATATCGTCCAGATACTTTTCACCGACGTCGATTGCCAGTTCATCCAGCAACATGCGGCGATGATCCGGATCCTCGTTGTCGATGTCGATTTCTCCGATCTGGTCCAGCGTATCCAACCCGCTGGGGTCGATGAGACCTTCGCCGAGGTACGCAACCTGCCGATCGACGCCTCTCGGACGGTCGTGCGCACTGGGGATCGACCGGAGGTGACGTTTGTACTTGCTGGACAAGTGCGGGGATGTCATTTTCGCAACTGTGGGGGACCCGACGCGACAACTTGCGCTGACAGCCGTAGATTGGACACTGGAAGTGATGGCGTGGAGATCATTGCGTTGGCGATCTCTTTTCGATGAACGACTTGACGTTAAACGCTCGCGAGGTCCATGATCACGGCGCGGTTTCTTTACCAAGATGACCCCTCAATCGACTGATGCCTTTACTTTGGCCGGCGGTCACCGGCGTCCGGTGGCGTTCACCGCCGCGGTGGACGCCGATGGGTGGCAACGAGTGGCAAGCGCTCGCTTATCAATGATTCTTGATGCACTAGAAACTGCTTCACCAGCTTTGAACGGTCCAGTTGTAGAGGCTATCACTGCGACCGACGTGAGCTGGTGTTGGCGCCTAAAAAGATCAAGATGAGCGACATTGGGTTTCAGGCGTGTTGCTTATCAGTAGTCTTTCGCGTCTTGTCGTTGGTCATAACCGGTGGTTGCGTTTGACCGGTCACGTCCAGAAGGTGTCGCAGCAGCACCTGGCCTGGGTATGATTGATCTGCTGGTTGCGGTGAGCTCGACACTGTCGAGTCGACAACATTAACTGGGTACGCTGCGATATCCAGGCATTGTCGTGACCACACGAGCTCGACAGTTTGGTTCAGCTGCATCCTGTTTCGTTGCCTTCTGATCGTGACTGTAGTATAAGTACCATGGAGCGTGTGGTGTTCGCCGCAAGTGCTCGATGAAGAACAATGTCTTTCAATCTGATATCCCCACTCAGATCCAGTTTCACCAGGGGCGATGCGACGAACTGGACTACACTACACAATAAACTCGTCTTGCAGATACAGTAGAAGTACTGCCTGTTATCGGTGAACGAGGAGGAATGGTTGAGTGCTGACGTCCATGATTATCGGGTCACTGCGAGCTTACAAATGTGAGCGCGTAATGCGCCGACAAGGAGCCCGTGGATAGGTGTGCTCGCGGTTGGCGTCTTAATTGAACGGCTGTCACTGTACTCGGCGTCCTCAGCACTACAAGGAAGATACAGCCCGGCAACCTGATGTGTAGCTCATTAACTTCGCCCCTCTCCTCGTTGAAGGATTGGTCATCCACTGTGGGGCTTATCGTGGATCTATGAGCAGGATAACCGAGGCATTTCTCTGCTTTTAGCGTGCATTCGTTCGGCCGACCTTATTGTACCGGCCGGTATCCAACCAGGCAACCGAAGGACCCTTGCCTCTCGCTTCATTTGCGCAGGATTTGCACGAAAAAAGCAACACGACGTCCGACGGCCTGTCCGACCATCAAGCCTGGTGGCGGACACGGGACCCATGCACGCAGCTCGCTCACAACCAACTGTGACCTGCCTCGCCAGCGCTAGGTCTGGGAGGTACTTCCGATATCATGAATTTCACGTCGGACGGCAGCTCGAGCATTACAACTACGAGTAGTAGTAGTACAGTACTTGTAGTTAACGTCCGACCTGCAGGTTCGTCGTTGCTTGCCGTGAGAGCTTTATTTTTGAACCAAAACGACTGACAAATGTACTAAAAGCCTGATACATCGACTCCTGTACTAGACAATACACAAAGTGATGTTGCTTTCGAGGACTGCCTTGTGAGTTTCACCTTACACATACCCCTAAGGTAGAACATCCAATCAGGAGCGATAGCTACCAGCGGTGAATCTACTGGTGCTTAGCGACTCGCCGCTACACCAAGTTGGAAGCACACTTTAGAGAACTCAAATCAAGCCTACCAACACTGCAACCATGTCATCGCAATACAACTGGCGTTTCATCGACAACATTCGCGGCGAGAAACGCATCAAGCAGAAGCTCGACGCCATGCACCCGATGGGAGTGATTGCAAGCCAGCCCAAGCACTGCACAGTCTGCCCAGCAACATTGACGACCGTCCCATGCGCTACCGAATCTACTGCTGTAAGTCAGAGCCGTGCTCTCCTGCTCAAGCAACCTGTAAGTTCAAGCTCAAGACCTTGTGTTGTGACCGCTCGAGTCAGTGCCACATGTACCAGCATGCAAAGCACGCCTCTGCTAGTGGTCCTGTCAAGCGCAAGGGGCTCTCTCTCTCGAGATGAAAGCTGCTATCCGCGAGCTGGTGGAAAAGAGGTGAAGCCAGCACGCATTCGCAACGAGCTGGTGGACAGTTTCATTCTGTCGTCAAGTGTGGTGCCTGCGTTAAAGCAAATCCAGAACTTCGTCTACAACTACAGACGAAGCAAGTTGATGAACACCGACGTTGTCGAGCAGATGGAGGAGATTGCCGCTGGGGCTCGCCTCACAGACGAGCTTTCGGACCCTTCACCGTTTACGTTCGGGTACCCGTTGAACGAGGACGGCTCACCGGCCCTTGGAGACGGCAGTCCTTAGTGATCGGTATTACGACGAAGTTCTTGCTCAAGTCGGCAGCCAGGGATCCGAACACATTCGTTTTCCACATAAATGCAACCTTCAAGCTCGTCACGTGTGGGTACCCTCTCATTGTCTGCGGGGTATCCGACACTGCACGTCAGTTCTACCCCATGGCTTTCTTCATCACATCTCAACGGACGGTGGTACAGTACACACACGCTCTTCGGAGCCTCATGGAGATATTTAAGACGGTCGTTGGGCGGGATCTCGTGGTTCGCTATTGCATGGGCGATGCTGAAGACGCTCAACTCAACGCAGTCGAGCAAACACTAGCTGTTCCAACTCAGTCTTCGACAGGTACATCCATGAACTACTTGATGTGCTTCTTTCACGTTGTGGAAAACGTCAAGGAGCGGGTATCAAGTCTCTCCAACAACTTGAAGTATTTAGTCTATCGACTGATTTACGAGATGCACTACTGTCGTGATATCATCGAGCTCGCGGTGGTTCAGGAGCGAGCAGACATGCTATGGCGAGCCGTCCCCGAGCTTCAACAGTTTGCCGAGTACTTCACCCGCACGTGGATCAGGTCTAAGTTTTGCAAGTGGCAGGGCTTCTGGTCCCCAACCGGGTTTGCAAAGACGAACAACCCCGTGGAGCAGTTTAACAAGGTGATCAAGCGCGATTACACGTTGCGAGTCCACATAAACTGTGTACGTTGCTCACGAAGGTGCTGGCAATGTGTCGCCACCGCTCGATCATCTACCCCGATTTCGTGCTGAAGCCAAAGCCTTCAACCACACTGATTGCAAGAACGAAGCGGTTGATCAAGGCTAAGAAAGTAGTAGTGACTCAAGCTCGTCAAAGTGTGCAGTTTCTGCTGGACGGCTTCAGCGGACGATCAAATGAATACCAAGTGCGCAGCTGGCTTGACCCCCAGGAAAACGCCAAGAATGCCGAGGAAGGAGAAAGATACAACCGTCGGATGGAGCGCCTCGGCCAGCCAGTGGCCGGTTGGACAGTGGATTCGGCTTCGGAGAGATGTGATTGCAGAGCATTCTACAAGTTTGGAGCCTGTGTGCATCTACTTGCCTGCATGAAGCATGCCACCGAAAAATTTCTGGTTGGCCAGGTTTACAGCGTCGCTTCGTAGATAGGCGTGTGAAGCGAGCCAAGCAATTAACAGGAAGCCAGCGCGGACGCCCGGCGATTGTTTCACATGCGCTTTGTTTGGACTAGAGTCAGCCGAGTGCGTCAGACGATCGTGTAAAACTTGTATGATATACGTTTTCGTTACGACAATGAATGTGTTCCTTCTTCAAATACGTTTGGGCAAGAGTTAGATGACAACATGCGCCGATAAATCGATTCCTTAGCGCATCGAATCAGTTCAGGATGTGGTAGGCGACGTGGACGTCAGTAGAATTTGGACGATTTTGCAGCCCACGCGTTAGATCATTATGAGCAATCTCTTCGATACGTTCATCGTGATGCTGTGACAGTGACCAAGAACTTCTATAAACCAATTAATAACGAAAATGTCGTCTGCAACTTTACACATCACATTCCATCTTTTCAGAGATTTTCAAAGGAAGGCATTACGCAGCCCTGACATCATTTTGTGTTGTCCGTTATTTCTCGAAGAAGCAGCTTTTTCTAAAGGCGTTTAGTAGAAACTTCTATAGACTACAACACAAGAACATGACCGCGTGTGATTAGCATCGACCGTCGACTTGGTCACCACGCCCAATATAAATTCGTTGTGCAGCCCTGATGGCAACTCTACCAATTTGTACTTGTAAAGGTGAGTAGAATGCGTCTTCACGGGGTCACCACACAATATATAAACTAGTTCAGTCAAAGGTTGAGAAGAACGAAGGTTCCACTCAATCCACCTTTATATGCATAACATACACATGAATTATCGAAGTCTTGACAATATCGCTAGAAGTGCGTACTTCAAATTTCTTGCATAATGTTACAGAAGCCACTGTTCGTGCAAATTGTTTTATAGCAACTCTTACGAATCGTTTGCTCAATGTGCTACAGGTTTTATCGCGCTCATACCGCACGAATTGAAGTCGGGGTGCAAAACGTAGACAATTTTTTAATTCTAGCTCAAAAGTAGTTTTGCACCTGACGAGTAAACTTGCAGATATTGGTTTAGCTGTAAATTAGTCAATAGAAGTAACCCTTACAGGCTAGTAAAACACAGGACAAGTTTCAGAATGTCCGTCGCGCATGAATTGACGTCAGAGCTGCGAAAAGCGTGAACTTGTTGTTGAAGTTGAAGTAACTAAAGTTTGCATACTATTTTACTAAAACTTGAATGCATGAAAAACATGCTGAGCCTTTTTTATTTTTGTTGTAATTATGGATTTATTCCTTTACCAGGTCACTCCGTTTCTTTGCTTTCCGTGCTTCACTGAGTTTGTCGATCAAACGCTTTCTCTTGCCCCATTTACCTTCCGCCGCTGCCTTGGCTCGTACACTTATTTCTGGAGCTGGCAGCTTCTCCATAAACCGACGCTTCTCGTCTTCATAATTCGCTTCATCCCATTCTCGACCTTCCATGGTGCAGTACACCGATAACAGCGATCGCCACGCAGCCTTGGAACCCTTGCGCGAACCCGACGCAATCTGTGTTGCGTACCGGAAAGAATCAAGACGGTCTTGCCCTCGTACAATCACATCTCCAAAGCTGCCACCCCATTTGTCCTGATCCAGCGTACGTGACAGAAATCCCATGAGCACCGCATGTGGAACCAAGTTGTTGAGATATACGACATCTCCAGGAAGCTGCACTAGAACCTGTGCAAAAGGCGACAATAGCATGCGGTTGAAGGAGTCCCGCTTGTCGGCCCACTTGAACGAGTCCGCGTGGCTTGGCGAAAGAACGCCCATACCTTGAAACAGTGCCGAGCGCAAGGTGGGATTTAAGTCACCACCCGACCGTGGTCAATATGCACTGGTGTTTCGCGATTTCCAGCTTGCAGCCAATATTCGGAGTCATACACGTACGCCTCGCTTCTGTCCCAACGAAGCTTTGAGTGATAGCCTCGTAGATGACAGCCAACTGGTCCGATGGGCTCTCAACGCTTGCTTCCCATCGTGCTTGAACGCCATTCACCACAAACCTTGGGATATTTTCTGTTTCGAGAATTTCTTGCATGTGCTTGGGGTCATCAGGGATTTTCTCCTTGCGCTGAAACCCTGCAACGTCGTTGCACGCCTGGCGAAATACCAAGGCGGGCGCATTACTTTCTACAGCCAACTTCCACGAGAAGCCACCGTCGATGTAGTGATATCGGGAAACCTTGGGATGCGCTTGTAGACTTCAGGAAGTAGATATCGCGTTTTCAAGTAGTCTTCAGAGCTCACGGTGAGACGAAGCTGCTTCATGTAATTCTCGGTCATATTTGCTCGTTAACACATCGTAATACGACCACTAGCCAGACCACACTAAACCTTGGGCAGCTTGTGCTGCCACCGAAGCAGTCCACGTATGTGTACCACACAATGAAAAGCACCCTATTCACCTGAGTTCAGAACTCAGACATCGGTAGAAAAGTCAGACCGGTGTGTCGATTTTTCAGTTTTTCTCTCTTCTTGACGACCACCTGGTTCGAGGCTGATGTCCGCAACAACGGGACACGGCTGGAATGTGAGGACAGAAGCCCTCAAAGAAGCTCCCAGCCACGCGCTTGAACCAGGATCTCCGCTGATATCGCTGAGCTAGCGCCAACATGGTCGCCCTCTGAAGCTAATGCAGCATGGACCATGCTGCAGTCCCGTATGCCGATAGACACAGGCTGTGCGTCGGAAAGCGAACATTGGCACGGTAAATTTTATTTGTGGTCGTATACTAAACTGATCAGATCTAGGAGCAGGGTTTTCATTTAATATTCGTATGCGTCGGAGTGAGCGGGGTGCGCGCGAAGCAGGGCCGCGCGGTATTTGCGGAGGCGGGCCCAGCGACGAGCTCACCAGTGAACGGACCCATTGCCCTGCAGAACTTGTTTTTTCTACTGCGGGGGTCTGGGGGTGCAACCCCCAGATGAACCTGTTCCTAGGTCAGATCAGTTTTCGTATACGATCCATTGTGGAGGTAACCCGTCTAATTTAAGCTGATGTTTTGGGAGTACAGTCCAGTCCTTCTTTGAGTAACTAAACAAAGCTTTAACCGCTTTGACTGGCTGGATGTCGTGCTCATTTTTGCACAGTTGTCGGCCGTCATAGCAGAGGATGTCCCGAGTGGCATGGGTCCTGAAGTGCTCTGAAGAGCATGATTCACTTCAACTTCGTTGTGTCGTGTGCACCACACCACACATCTTGATGTGCACCACCTAACTCAGCTTACGTGGTCCACCCCACGCGCTGCTTCCCCTCAACGAGCAGAGTTTCCATTCCGCACTCAGTGACCTTGGCTCCTTGGCCATGGCGAACGCGCGCCTTCAACAGGCTCGTCGTCGGGCGGCCTCCCGCTCTTCAGCCGTCGCGCAACCTACAGTCCAGGCCCCCTCGCAGACGCCGCCACCCTCAGTTCCCATCCAAAACGGTGGAGAGATGCAGCAGGAACCATTTTCCGACGCTCAGAGCGACGTCGATGCGCTTTCTGGGGCTTTAGCGCTGCGGAAAGCGGAGTTAGAGGCCAGATTAACGGCCTTGACCCTTGGCAAGCCATTGCACAAGGAAACTGAGTCGGTTCGACGTGTCCAAAGAGATTTTCTACTGCAGGAAATGGAATGGATGGCCGCAGATTTCGCTCAGGAGCGGAAATGGCGCCAAAGGAACGCCAAGACGCTAAGCCAGGCGCTGGTTTCGCACTTGGCGAGGCAGGAGCAGAGACTAGAGAGACAGAAGAAGAGCGAGCAAGTGGCTAGGAGGAGAACGGCCGCCAGAGTGGGGCGAGACGTGAAGAAGTTCTGGAGCAAGATCGACAAGATCATCTCGTTTAAAGTGAAGCTGCAGGCGGACGAGATGAGACAGAGACACATGCAGAAGCATCTGAAGCAGCTGGTGGCGCAGACGGAGAAGTACGCGGCCGGTTTGGCCGAGAGCTTCCAGGCAGCCGAGGAGAAGGAGGAGAGTGAGGAAAGCGATGGCGATTTTGAGATGATAGAGGAGCAAGTGGATGATGAGACGACGATCGAGGAGGAAGAACGCAGGACGGGACTGGTGTCGAGAAGGCAGGTGGAGCAGGAAGTGGTGGCTTTGAAGGAGGAAGGAGAGATGGACATTGAACAGCTGAGAGCCAGGTATGCTGCGATGGAAGAGGAGAACGAGGACCAGGTTAGTGAGAGCAGCGAAGACGGCGACTTCGAAATGACGGAGGAAGAGGAAGACGACGAGACGACGATTGCTGCGGAAAAGCGGAGGAGTGGACCGGTCTCGAGGAGGCAGGCGGCTGCGGAGGTGGCTTCGCTGCAGGAGGAGGAAGAACTGTCGATCGAGGAGCTGCGTGCGAGATACGCGGAGGCTTTTGCAGCTGACGACGAGGCATCTGCGGCGGATCCGGATGTGGTGATGGAGGAGCAGGACATTAATGAAGAAGGTGACGGCGACGACGATGAATTTCTACCGACAAGGCGTGAAGAAGAGGACCAGGCAGACGACGAGACGACAATAGAAGAGGAGGAACGGTTGAATGCTGCCGCCTCGGCGACTCAGCAAGCGGACGAATTGCGATTACTGCAGGAGGAAGGGGAACTGTCCATCAAGCAGCTTCGAGCACGGTATGCCGCAGCGTCGGATGACGCAATAGAGACACATCGAGACCAGGAGCGTCCCGAAGAGAGCGATCCCAAGGCAGACGCACTCGATTCTCCGACTTCAGACGCGGACGCCTCAACTGGTGCGGTCGCTAGGAGAAGTGGCTACAAGCGGCCGTATCTGCTGACGTCGCGGCTGGACCTGCGGGAGTACCAGGAAGCTGGCGTCAATTGGCTCATCAGTATGTGCGAGCGACGCATTAACGGCATCCTGGCGGATGAAATGGGCCTCGGCAAGACGATCCAGACGATCACGCTGCTGGCCCATCTCGCGTGCGCCCAGGGGCTCTGGGGGCCTCACCTGATCGTGGTGCCAACGAGCTGTCTCGTCAATTGGGAGATGGAGTTCAAGCGCTGGTGTCCAGCGTTCAAGGTACTGACGTATTTCGGATCGGCCAAGCGTCGGAAGGAGCTACGACAAGGCTGGTCCAAGCAGAACGCCTTCCAGGTGTGCATTACGAGCTACCAGCTTGTTGTCCAAGACGCGCATTGCTTCAAGCGCAAGAAGTGGTATTACCTCATTCTCGATGAAGCGCACAACATCAAGAACTGGAAGAGCTTGCGCTGGCAGACGCTGCTGACGTTCAGCTCCCAGCGCCGGCTTCTGCTCACAGGCACGCCGCTTCAGAACAATTTGCTGGAGCTTTGGGCGCTGATGCATTTTCTCATGCCGCACGTGTTCGCCTCTCGGAAGGAGTTCAGCTACTGGTTCCAGAACCCTCTAGCTCTCATGGTGGAGAATGGCACGGATCCTTCTCAAGCAGGGGATAACGGCGTGGAAGGCGGCAAGGACTTGGTGACTCAACTTCACGGCATCATTCGTCCGTTTGTCTTGCGGAGATTAAAGAAGGATGTGGCCAAGCAACTGCCGGGCAAGTTTGAGCACGTGATTTCCTGCCAATTGTCCAAGCGCCAGCGGTTTCTGTACGAGGATTTCATCTCGCGTAGTAGCACACGGCGCGCCATGTTTGGTCGAGGCAAAGGCCGGGGCGCCAACTTCATGAGCATGATGAACGTGCTCATGCAGCTACGCAAGGTGTGCAACCACCCGGATCTGTTCGAGCCGCGGCCCATCGCGTCCCCTTTGGATATGGCTAGTCTTCGCGTGCATTTCCCTTCACGATGTGGCTATTTGGTTGATGAAATCGTGAACGCGCGGCCCCGCGTGGCGCTGTGGGCCGGACCTAATTTACCAGGCTTGGAGTTACTGCGCAAAGACAGATCGACGTCGAAACGACGCAGAGAACTGTTCTTTTACGACGTGAGCGCACCACTTCCAGATGATACGATTGCCACGGTGCCACCGGCGTACGAAGGGAAGAAGGATATCGTCCGAAGGATCCTGAAACTTGCAGCCACGCGCCGGGAATACTGGGAGATGAAGCGTACAAGTACTGCGCAGCTGCAAAAGATCAATGCGGGGCTGTATCTGGACGACCCGGTGTATGGCGATGCGCTTGTTCGAGCGTGTACGATGCCGATCTTCATCTCGTCGGCGATGGAAGTGCACGTGCATCGTGTTCGGCCCCTTTTGGATGCTCGTGAGCCAACACAAGCTCTCCAGACGTTGGTACGAGACCCCGAGGAACGGCTAGTTTCGCTCCAACCTCTGGTCAACAAGGCCATTTGCTACGTGCCGAAAGCTCGTGCCAAACCTGTCCGTGTTATCTATGACAGTGGCAGCTTCGCTTACGACGACAGCTTCGTTCTGTCGCGGAAAGCGAAAGCCGAGGAGCTTGAAGCGACCCACGCCCAGCCCGTGGCAAGCCGCATCCTGGCCCCGTACCAGAACGCATTCAAGCGCACGCAGCTGTTCTTTCCCGACAAGGCGCTCGTCCAGTTCGATTGTGGCAAGTTGCAGCAATTAGCGGTGCTGTTACGCACACTGAAGCGCGGCGGCCACCGCTGCCTGATCTTCACGCAGATGAGCTCGATGCTTAATATTCTCGAGGTTTTCTTGAACCTGCACGGCCACACGTACTTCCGTCTGGATGGCGCAACGAAGGTGGACAAGCGGCAGATGCTCATGGACCGCTTTAACCGCGACGACAAGATCTTCTGCTTCATCCTGAGCACTCGCAGCGGCGGCTTGGGGATCAATCTCACGGGGGCCGACGCCGTGATCTTCTACGACTCGGACTGGAACCCTGCTATGGATGCGCAGGCTCAGGACCGTGCGCATCGGATTGGTCAGACACGGGACGTTCATATCTACCGTCTTGTGAGTGAGCACACAGTGGAGGAAAACATTCTCCGCAAGGCGCAGCAGAAACGGCATTTGGACTTCCTCGTCATGTCGGAGGGACAGTTTACGACCGATTTCTTCTCCAAGGCGAGCTTACGCGAGCTCATGCTCGGTAGCGTCGGCGAAGAACCGGAGGAGATTCAGTCCGAATCGGATGACGCCGACGAGGGCTCAGACGAAGACGTGGAGGACGAGAACGAAGTGTCGCTCGATACCGTGGAAAACGCCATGGCGCAGCTCGAAGACGAGGACGATGTTGTGGCCTTGAAGGGCGCACGAGCCGAGTATCTGCAGGAGCAGCACGAATTCGACGAAGAAGCTGGTGGCGCGGGTAGCAACGTGGCCTCCCCAGGCCCAAAAGCGCGTGCGGGAGATACCGTCTCGTCAAGACCTTCCACGCCGTCCTCTAGTACCGTTGCAAGCGAAAGGGGCGATGATGAAGTGGACGAGTTCGGAAACGACGACACGGCAGAAGATGATGCAGTTGACGAAGTGGAGCCGCCCGCGAAGAAGACGAGGCGTGGCCTAGCGACGCCCGATGGCTCGGAGCTCGACGAGAGTATGGATGGCGACCACAAGACGACAGCCAAATCGAGTCGGAAGCGGCAACGTCGCAGCTCGACAGATGCTCGAACGTCTTCTAAACGCACGAAGCTTGCCGACCACGGGAAGCACGGGGAAAAGGTTCGTGAGAAAGCTCGAGATGCTGCGGAGGAGCAGAAACTGCAGGCGTGGAAGGCGTCGGTGTCGTCACTGCAAGGCTTTGAGGACTCGCTGAACCCAGTGGACCGGTACGCGCTGCATTTCCGTGAAGATGTTGATCCTCTGTACGCGTACACGCCCGCTCAACAAGCCGCGGCTCTTGCTGGCATCGAAGAGAATCCTACGGCACCGACGCTGCTCGAAGATATCGCGCGAACGGAGGCGGAAAAGCGGGAGGAAGAGGCTCGTCTGATTGCGGAAGGAGAACTGGTCGTCGGTCAACTGGAGGAGATCGACGAGGCCGAGCACATGACCGAGCATTATTCGGAACTGTACCGTCGCGAGCGAGCGCACGTTCTCTTCGAGCAGCGGAAGCGCCTGCTCACTGGCGCAGCGTGGTCACTCATGACGTGTGCCAACACAGGCCAGCCGTACTACTTCAATGCCGATACGCGTCAAGCGACGTGGGAATGTCCGCCGGTTTGGGTGGCCAATGAGCAGTTAAAGAGCGCCAAGACGAGAGGCTACGAAGGTTTGCCGCCACCTGCGCTGCTTCGTGTCTTCTCTATGTTGAACGCGTATCCGGAACGTCATCGAGCGCAGATGGTCTGTCGTAGCTGGCACGCGACGGCGCAACACCAGTCGCTTTTTGTTAAGGTGGCAGCGAGTGACTTCGATCTCGGGTCGGGCATGTCGTTGGCCAGTTTCTTGGCCAAGGTTTCTCCAGGCGAGACGGTCCTTTTCGGTGCTGGCGTGTACCAGCTGGACGAACCGCTCGAGCTCTCCAAGTCGCTGAGACTGCTGGCAACGCCCGACTCGCACGTGGAGCTGCAGATGCGTTCCTGTCGAGCGCAGCTCCGGTGGAGTGCGCGTGGCGGCGTCCTTTGTGGCTTCCACTTGACGCGGACGAGCAGTAACCCGGATGCCGCTGCGCTGGAGATCAAGCCGAGCGCCGACGCGACGGAAAAGGCCCCCGCAGAGAAGGAAAGCAGGCGAGTCATGCGCAAACGGGACAAGAAGCTGGCCAACTGGCAACATTTACTCAGCGTGGTGGGAGACGCACGACTGCGGGTGGAGTATTGCGAGTTTGACGGCAACGGCCTGGGCAATGCCTGCATCTGCGTATGGGGGCGAGCGGAGAAGGAGAAGAAGAAGAAGAGGAAGAAGCGGGAAGGCACCGAGTCCAAAGCTTCGTCGCGGCCTTGTACACCGCAGATCGCTTCGACTCCAACGCCTGGGGCTGCGCCAATTCTCTCAGCGACAGCTCCAGCGGCTGCAACGAACAAGTCCGTGGCTACACCGTTGGCCACTTCATCAGCCGGAACGACTGCTGCATCGTCGACCACACCACGCGTTACCGCGCCATCTAGTGCTACCTCTGCGGCTGCAGTCCCGAAGGTTTCCACACCAGGAGCGTCAGCACCAGCTAGTACAACGCCGCGCTTAACGGACGCAACTGCGGTGGCTACGCCGGTGAGTTGTGCATCTGTGACTGCGCCGCCACGCGTGACGACTCCTGGGAGTGCAAGTACACCGGCCACGACTGTAGCTCCGGTTTCTTCGTCGCGGACGACGATGATCCCCGCGGCAGACACGCTGCTGGTTGTCCAAAACTGCCGTGTGCGTGGTGCAGGAAGCTCCGGCGTACTTCTGGTGCGCGGGTCGTTGGTCATGTCGCTGAACACGATTGAGGCCAACGCGCATTCCGGAGTGACAGTACTGGGCGGACAAGCAATTTTGAGGCGGAACAAGATCCAACGCAACGCTCGGTTTGGCTTGCGCTTGCTGTATCACGCCGGCAACGTCATCGTGGAAGACAACGTGGTGTTCGGCAACGCGTGCGGCAACTTGGACGTCGACAACTCGGGCCGTCGCTTTGTCGTGCGCTTGAACGACATGGACAAGGGCAAGAAGGCGTCGTCGGACGGGAAGCGGCCGCATCCGCACGGCAAACTGCGGCTGAAGACGTATCGTGTGTTGGAGAAGGAGGTGTCAAGGCCTCCATCTACAGTCGTAAAGCCTGCCTACAGTGCTACCAGTGAGTACTGGAAGAGGCAACTAGCCAACAACGCCACCGCCGCACAGACTTCTCCTGCCGTGACTGCGAACCGCATGATGGCTGCGGGGATCCCGATGGGCTTTATGCGCCCAATGTTTTCCCAAGCGGCTCATCTTTCCATGGCGTTTACGTCGATGGGAGCGAGGCCGACGATCCCATCCACGACGCTGAACCGGTCCACAATGACGACGCAGAGTCCCGCGGCATCTGTGACTCCGAACCGACCAGCAACGACGCAGGTGGCGGCAGTATCCACGACGGTAAACCGAGCGCCGACTGCGCCAGCTTCTACCACTGCCGTGGTGCTGAACCGCTCAACAACCAGTTCTCAATTGACCACGACAGCAGCGACGTTGCAGCGGACCGTGAGTGCTCCTGGTGCTGCAACGGGTGCGGCTGCACGGCCAGGAATGACGACGATGGCGGTGACTGGGGCTACTGCGGTTGGTACAAACTCAGCGACTACATCAAGTGCATCTGCGTTGCTCGAGCCGCCGAAGAAGCGCCGGAAACGACGCCCCAAGACGCAGCAACTTGTTGTGGGCGGGCACGAGATTGTACTGCGTGACACTTGTGAGCTGCGCACGGAGAAGGTGGTGAAACCTCGACGCCCGAAAGAGTCGCAGACGCCAGTGGCTGCGTCGCAGCCGATGACTTCGCCGTCCGCACTTCAGCTCAAGTTTGCTCCCGGTTCAACCGCTGCAGCTGTGGCAGCCGCCATGAGTGCGATGATGGCGAACACGGCTCGAATCCAGGCGATGGCGAAAACCACGGCGCAAATGCAGGCCGGAGCGAAGACGACCGTGGCCTGGAGTACTGCAGCGGCCAAGCCTGCTCCGACGACGTCTCCAACCGTGGCTGGAAGCGCAGCGGTGGCCAAGCCAGTTGGAACGCTGACGTCGACCGTGGCTGCAAAGCCACCAATGACTACGGCATCGGCAGTGGCCGCGAAACCTACGCCGAAGCTGGCAGTGCCAGCTGCGCAGGCAGGAAGCGTTCCGACTATAGCGACCAAGCCAGTGACAACGACTTCAACTGTGGCTACGAAACCTGCAACTCTGAAGGTCGCAACTGTGGCTAAGAGCGCTGCTGCGACAGCGCCAGCCGTGATTGCGACGCCGAAGGCAGCGACTGGGGCTCTTCAACCATAGGTGCGAAGCCAGCCGAGGTGAAAGCAGCGGTGAGGATCCCGTCGACGAGTCCATCGGCCAAGAAAAGCTCAAGTTGGGAACTGCTGCGATCGAAGCCAAGGCAACGAACGCAGAGGAGAAGAGCTCTGGCAGTGAACCGGAGAAGAAGGGTAAACAGCAGCCCAGGGGACACTGAAACTTTGAGGATAGACGCAGTGAACAAGGCAACACAACCTATTTAATAAAACAAAGGCTTCGTGAAAGCGAGTTTTTCTTTGTCTCGCTTGTGGAAGTGGTGAGTCTCTTGAAGAAGGCAATTTGGGAGAAGAAGCATGACACGATCAAGGGAAAAGCTAACCAGATGCAGCTCTTCCTAGCGAACAGGGCGACAAGTGGCTGGGTGGGGCTGCCGTGAAGCTCGATGACCATAGGTGAAAGGCTTCGGAGACAATGGATCCTTTGCTCAAGAAGTGTGGGTTTCCACCCTTGCAACACCCGGAGGCGTTTTACAAAGACAATTCTTGAAAGAGATTCTGTATCGTGATTTTCACCGAGTTAAAGGGGAAGGTTACACGACAATACTGGCGCCAACATGGTTGTGACGGTGGAATTCTGTCACGGCGACTGTATCTATCTCTATTTCAACTTTCACCTTCTTCGTTGCCACCAAGCTGAGTTGAATTCGTGCGAGTTGGTGCTCAAATGTAAGAAAATATCTGTTTCTAAAATTATACCCAAGATTGAAGGCAAGTAGCTTACGCGTGGAATGCTGCAGGTCCCTCGTTTATACTACACGGAACACGTGCCTGAACGGATCAAGGAGTTTGACAAGCTGGAATATCTGTACGTCATCTAGCTAGATATCTTGCTCAAGGCCGCGAAATATCGACTAAACTTGTGTATTTTTATTGTGCACATTCATAGAGGGGTCTTTCACCAACTCGTTGGTGGAACTTCCGGACGAAATGTTCAAGAGTATGACGTCTCTCACAATTATTCATCTCGGACTGCACCTTCATCTTAAAGATCTTCCATCTTTCGACGGCCTCGTGGGCCTCAAGGCACTCACTCTCGCCATGCTAGGGTCGGTGGTCGAATGACCTTCCGTCGTCAGTCTGCACAACCTCGAGCGACTGGTAATGACGTCGTTGCCGCTTATTCCGACGCTGCCTGACCTCAAATCCCTGCGAAGCTGAAAGCGTTCTCCTAAACGACCGAGGCACTTGGTGCTGCAATGGGTTCCTGGGCAAATGCGATGTACAAGATCCGTTTTGTGACGCTCAGCCCTTCTGGAACTTAGCACAAGCTTCGTGTCTTCCGGCTTATTTTTCTCGACCAACTACCGAGACTGTGGCAGTGGTGAACAAGTTTTCGAATACGGTCTGCCGCCTAGAACAAACGTTATTCCTCGGACCAGCTCCTCCCACGCCTGAACGTAGTGCACAATGTGATGGTGTTCTGTATCGTCGCTGCAAGATCCCTGGCCAGAAAGATATAGTGCGAGGTTCATGGTGATCTCGTGCGATGAAGGTCCTCTAGCCATTTAAGATGCGACGCCGGCAGATTCAACTTGGGGTTGGTGAACCATCTAGCCATACATATGAAGCGTGGCTAGGATGTAAATGACAAAATAAACCCACCGAACTTATCCATGGTCAAGTGCTATTTTGACTTCAACGCGTACGAGACGGCGGCTCTCAAGCGAGTAAAGCCCAGTCAAGCGAGGAAGAGCGCGCGGTGCTTGCCGCTCGTCATCCAGTTCATCTTGAACTGACTATTGTCTCTTCCTGGGAGGGCGGTGCGGTCGACGAGGCAAAATGCGGAATGACGACGTTCCATGGAACTCACTTCAACTTGGGAGTGATGGTCATGTTGAAGTTGGTATACGAATGTATACACTATAATACGTGTTGGCTTGGTTCTATGGACGTTAGTCTAGGAAATACCTGTAGACGTAGTCCTCGTCGGTCTGCTTTAACGACCTCGGCGCACTTGTGATACAGCGTCGAACCTCCACAGACAGGTTGCCAGCCGCACCTTGGTAAGTGATGAGGCAGTTTGTCGGAGTGACTTGCAGAAGCGTCTTCACGGGCTTGATGCAGTCCGAGGAGCGGCAGAAGATGAGGAAGTCACGTTCAGAGAAGCCGAGTACGTCGAAGAGCGAATTGACGTGGACCCGCACGCCGGCGCTGCCCTGCGCACACTCGCTGGAGAGTTTTCCGTTGTCGAGTGTCGTCTTGATGGGGTAACTCACATCTGCGGGGCACTCAGTCATCGCCAGCACCGACGGAACGGAGGCGCCCAGGAACAGGAGCATGATCAGAGTGGACGAGATGGCAGCTCTCACGCAACACCAGCGAGCTGATGAACTGCTGGTGGCGCATCGGAGTCGAGGGTTGCTTGTGGACCGGAAGAACGGGAGGACATGGTGCTGGTGAGGCGCCCGTCTGGTGGAGCTTGATCAGACCGATAACGGAATGATGCAGGCGCCCGTCTCATCCATCTGACGACCATGCCTCTGCTAGATACTGCACAATGTGCACAGTGAGACCAAGTTAAGTTGGCCCCACGTCTTGGCTTGCCCGTCCCATCATCGTCCCCCCTCAATACTGGACTGCTGAAGGCCGAGGTCTGGCCATTGATGGCGTGTGCCCGGTTCAGTGGTAGATTAGCCAAATCTTTGCGTTTGGCACACGCGTTACTGGCGAGAACTACATGTACATGCGGCAGACGCCGTTGCCAGTTTGGAAAAACACTTGGAGGACAGACACAAGCAACGGGATGATTCGCAGTGGGGCTCAGGATGCTGCGGAGAGCGTGGGGTTGCTAGTGCAAGAACAACCAGAGGCCGAGTCTAACGTGGCTGGACAGCCTGACGTCAAGAAGAAAAGTTCGGCACCGGCCAAGATCCTGTTCCTCAACGGGGTTCGAGGCCTTGCAGCTTTGCTGGTGATCTCGCAACACTCGCACGAGTATATGCAGGACCTCAACTTGGGGGCGTGTGCAGTGGACGCCTTCTTCGTACTCTCTTCGTTCCTGTTGACGATGCTGTTCATGAAGAAGAGCATCAAGCTACTCGCCTGTGGAGCGAGTTACCGCAAGTGGACGTTCACGCTGCTCGACTATTTCTCCAAGCGCTTCTTCCGTGTCTACCCGCTGTTCGCATTGACGGCAATTGTCCTGTGGATGCTGCCGGACGAGGCTAAACGCCGCTACTATCTGATCGAAGAGCCCGAAAGCTTCGACCTGTTCAAAGTGTTGACGTTTGACTTTGACAGTCGCTACTTCGTGCTCTGGACGTTGCCGCTGGAGATCACGTATTATTTCTTCATCCCGGCGTTTGTCCTAGTGGTGCTGAGGCTGCGTAGCCTCTGGTGGATGCCGTTCATCCCTGCGTACACTTGGGTCGTGTACGAGGGCTGGAACTCATTCCGCTGGGACCACATGACGCTCTCTCCTCACGCACCGACGTTCCTCTCTGGATCAGTGGCGGCTGTCATCTTCGTCAAGCTGGACACGTGGATGACGACACGGGACGTGAAGCCTCGTCCAGCTTTCCTGAGGGTCATCCGAGTAGTTGAGTACAGTGCACTAGCAGTGCTGCTAAGTCCGAGCTTCCAGGGCTTCTTGTTCCACTGGGTGCACGCTAACATCGCACCCGAGACGCCGGGCTTCCCCTTCACCAGCTTGCTATTGACGGTCCTGTTCGTGGTCGAGATGCTGCTGCCGTCTGGTCTATCGGCTCTCTTCGAGTGGAGTGCTTTGCGTTACTGTGGCAAAGTGAGTTTCTCGATCTACTTGCTCCACGGGCTTGTTATCTACGCCAACGCAGTGCGTAACCAGCCGAGCTACTACGACCGACTGCTCGCGCGCTTCGGACTCACGCTGCTGCTTGCCACGGCGTCGTATCACCTAGTGGAATATCCTCCGCAACTACTGGCGCAGTACATTACTTGAGAACTTGCAAAACGGGAAGCGCGAACTTCAACTCGTGGCATTCTCGACTACATCGCACGAAAACTCGCGGTCGGCCAGACCTCTGAGAAATCCATGTGCGTCTAATGGATTGCAAGGAAGATCTCGACTAAAGAGAGGCACGAGCGTGTCTGCTAATCTCTAAAAAGTGCCGAGGACTCGACGTCAGACACAGTGTATTCTACCGTCCGGTGATCAATTGACCCCGCCGTGCATATGGGAGGTCAATTTGTCAAGCACAATGCATGCCAGTCTGCTCGAAGGCCTTTGGAAGCTGACGTCCCCGGTGATTAAATCGATGCTCGTCCATTTCGTTATCTTCGTCGCAGCTCACTCGAGGACTAATATGCATTTTTTCAAGGCCATAAAGAGTGTGCTGCTGACAGTACTGCTGCTTCACTTCTTCTCATCGAAGGCTACAGTGTCCTCGCCTGTCGTTAGTCGCATCGTCGGCGCCGCCGGCGAGGAAAACTACACGCTGTTCGGAAAGTATTGGTTGGTAATGCAGGCGCGCGAGTCCAGATCAACTCGCTCGTCGATGTGGTCAAACTCTCCGCCCGCGATTTCCTTCGCTACTGCCGGTCCTCGAGTTCCACTGCTCTAGTGCAGTCCTGCTGTCCACGATCATGACTGAGTGCCTCATCCCGTATCCACGGATCGCCGACGCAACCTGTCCAAAGAAGTCTCGACGATCACCCCCAAGTGCAGCAAAGCCACGAAGAGCAGCCGAACAGATTGACGAGGACTACTTGCACAAATACTTTATTGACTAACGCCCGCACAAGCTACGAGTATACATTCGGCACACTTGTCCATGGTCAAGTTGTATTTTGACTTCAACGCGTACACAAGTTTCACACCAACATGTGGTGGTTTCCCGCCAAATTTGAATTCACTTTCGGCACTAAAAAATAAAATGGCAGACGACGGCCATCGCCACACGCGCCTGACACCACTCGTCGCCAGCCAGCTGCAGCTCTCCACGCCGCCCAGTCCTTCTTCCACGAGAGAGAGCGCGGTTCAGAGCTCCAATCGACCGGTTAAAAGGGGCCCCGACAGGCCTCAGCGGCTCGGCAGGAGGAAGACCCCTCGTGCCATTTTTAAGACCGGCGAGTTGGTGGCAGCAGCACAACATGTGGCACCAGTCGACCTAAACGTGGCAGAGCGAGATGTAAATATGGCACAAGCAGACCAAAAGATGACACAAGATGAACAGAGCTCTTCCACCCAGGACCGCAAGCGAGCAGCCTCCCCAGGTGCCGATCTGTCTCCCAGAACGACAATGAGCCAGCACAGAACCAGCAAGAAGAAGTCCAAGCGCGGACTCGCGACGATACAAAGCTCTCAAGTTGAAGTTGGTCAAGTCGAAGTGGAGCGTCACAAGTCACACACAGCGGCTCTCAAGCGAGCCCAGTCCAGTCAGACAATGGAGATCTTAACCAGCGTGCCAGCTGCCCCAGTACTGCCGCCAAAGCTGCTTCGCTACCACAAGTCGGAGCAGTCCATCAGCGTCATGAGCGCCAGTGCTCCGCCACCGAAGACGCTTCTGCCGACGATGTACTCGAGTCGCCACCCGGACCTGAACGTGATCACGCCCGAGACGGTGGCCGACGTGCTAAGAGGGGCGTTCCAGAGGCAGCTGGCGGGTTTCTTGCTGCTGGACTGCAGATTCCCGTTCGAGTTCGAAGGAGGGAGCTTGAAAGGCGCCAACTTGCTGTGTGACCCGGAGACGATGGAGCAGTGGTTGTTCGCAGCAGCAGCGCTGGAGAAGTGCAGACGGACGGCGCTCATCTTCTTCTGTGAGTTCTCAGCCAACCGAGCGCCCAAGATGCTGCGCCATGTACGGAATGTGGACCGCAGGCTGCATGCTGACTGCTACCCGGAGCTCTACTACCCGGAGCTGTATTTAATTGACGGCGGATTCAAGAACTGCTTCGAGACGCTGCAGCACGAGATCTGCACGCCGTCAGCGTTGTATGTACGTATGGAGGACGAACGCTTCGTTGAAGGTTGTCGGCACGAGTTTGCGAACTGGCGGCGGCGCTGGAAACCGCACAAAACAGTCGCCAACTGCGCGGCAAAGCTGGAGAAGTCTCCACGGCACGACCGACAGAGGCATCACGGAGGCCGATTAAATGCTGCCACCGGTGTTCGTTCGCTTTTTGACGAGCTGTAGAAAGCAGAATTCATCGTTTATGACGCCACCGTGCTCAAGTGGACTAGCGGTGCAAGAAATGGAAGTCGGACTGACATTAGTACAATGGAAGAACTGCGGTGGTAGTCACGAGGTAGAAATTGGAGACTACAATTCGTTCTGGGAGTGGGTTTGTAGACTGCGACTACCCCGTTCAGCTACTGGTATTCTTCATTCGTCTCGGCACGCGCAGTAGCATCGTCTGGCTCATCAATATGAAGCGCATTGAACGCTGCGTACGAACGGGAACATGGCGGCAAACGTTTCTCCAATGATCCGACCGGTAAAGTTCGCCGATAGTTCAACGATGCAGCCTCCTCCAGGCCCGCAAACGTGTCGAATGTGAGCAGCTTCCTCGCCCGTTGTGCTTTCATCATTCACTAGAGCCAAGACTCGAACCGATTTGACGACGAAAGAGCGGTGGGCGAATGCGGGCCGTCCTTGTACCATCACGTACAGGTAGACGCCGTCTCTTGACTCGACGCCGCGGCCACTTGGTGTCAAGCCGAAGGTGTTGCTACGATAGCTTGAAAGAAGCTTCCGAACCAAACCGAGCACCTGGTCTCCAAACTGCTGACGACGAGTTAGGAGACGTGTGTCGAACAAGTCTCGGCGCTCCTGCAAGTTCTGGATCTGCTGTCGCAGCTCGTTATGTCCAGCTGGAGATTGAAGACGCGGGACTCGTACGCTTGGTACTCTGTGCGACGCTGCCGCTGCGTGGCGCTCATCCGGTACGGCTTCTTCCGCTCCTCGTCACGCATAATCGTCCAGGTCGAGAGCTGCCGTTGCATCGCTTGGAGATCTTCTGGAGATGCGTTCACCCTGGGTCCGATCTAGTTAATGGCCACCTTTAGCACGACAAAATCTCGCTTGCATATACTAACACGGGACTCCACGCCTCATCGGCAGAGAATAAGAGATGTCAAATGTTAATATAATTTAATCACCCCCTTCTCTACATGAGCACAGGCTGCGCGGCCTCACGTTCAAGGCGCTGGACCGTTTCAAGCAGCCACTCGAAGTTGTGCTGCTGCGCGATTCGCTTCAGCAGGCGCAGCGTCTCGACAAGCGATTCGCGCACTCCCGGCTTGAGCGCGTACGTGCCTGAGCACGGGCAGTACTCGCGCATCTTGTGCTCGGCTGGGAGGAGGCACTTGCGGCAGTAGAGATCCTGCAGCTGGTACGCCACCGACTGGGCCTGCACCATCTCGACAAGGCGCATCTCGAACGCCGTCTTGTCGTACAGCGCGAAGCAGCGAGGACAGTGCCATGCAGACGTCGCCTCGGCGTCCTCGGGCGTGTCTTGTCCTCCCTCGTCTTCGCCGGAGCCTGCCGCGCTGCCCTTGAAGAGCTGCGGATCGCGGCACAAATCGACGGAGCGGCACAAGTTGCAGCACAGACAGATCACGTCTTGAACCGTAAACGACAGCGACGGGTTGCGGAACTGCGCTTCGTCGCCAAACTCGCTCGTGCGCAGCAGCTTGAACAGTGTGCGTTTCATCTTGCCCACTTGCATCTCCACACTTGGTTCCAGTAGGAAGACAGCGCTCACAAACTTCACGAGTTCCAGCGCGGGGGATTCCAGTTGCAAATGCGAGCCGGCAAACACGGGGAAACTATCCCGATCCATGTTGTACGTCAAGATCTCCGGCACGAGCCGCAGCATCTTGTCCGAGAAGTACGACGCCACCATCTTCTGCGAGTACTTTGCCAGAGGACTCAGCTGCTTCTCATCTTCGTCCAGCAGCTGCTCGTCCGGGTCTTCAGCAGCGTCAGCCTTCGCGACGCCACCCTTCGCAAGTCGCCGCTGTTCGCGTAGCTGGAACTCGGCTCGCCGCCGAATGAATTGGCCCACCAGGATGAGGAAATACTCGTCAACACCCCGGGGCAAGTAGTTGGCAATGTTCCAGTGGGACACAATCTCCAGAGGCTTATCCTCAGCCTCGTGGTCGCTCTCGTCCTCCTGTTCTTCTTCCGGCACCACGTTCTTCAACAGGATGCAGCCGTAGTTCTCTGCATCCAAGAAGAAGAGGTGCGACAAGTACTTTTTGGGCGTGAAGTTGAGCACCTGGAACAGCTCGTTGGACAGCACCGTCTGCAGGATGAAGTTGAGGTACGTCTGGGCGTCACGCACCGACTTTTTCTTGGTGCACACGATGATCTTGCTGAAGTCGGCATACACAATCTGCGAGCCGAGGCGGCGGAACTCGGCCAGCAGCTGCAAGAAGAGCTTCTCCATCAGACGCTTCACCATGGCATGCAGTGCCGGATCGAAGCTCAGCGAGTTCGGAGAGCAGAGCCAGCGATAGAACTGCTGCAGCACATGATCCGCAAACTTGTTGCGACTCGTCAAGAAATCCTTGAACAGCGTCGTCACCATGACTCGCAGCAGCCTAAACGCCTCGTGGCAGCTCTCCTCCGCATCGCCTTCGGCGACGGCCGGGGTCGAGGCTTCTCCTTTCATAGTGGACTCGCCTTCTCCGTCGCCGTCAAAGTCGATCTCCATCTGATGCGCAACGCCAAGGCCTTCAATGCTGTGAATCTGCGACGCCACAAGGATCGCGTTCACCGCGAGCCCGTCCAGTTCCAGCTCCACGCACACATCCACGAAAGACCCCTTCTCGCACACCACGACGGACGTGTCAACGCGGTGCTGAGCGCGCGCATCGCTCTTTTTCTTTTGCGTCGATTGCTGCGCTGAGCCGAGCAAGGAGCGACTGAAAAGCTGCTGGAACTGCTGCTCCTGCTCCTTGCCGCCCAGATCCGGGAGAGACGTGGGCGAGTGCCACCACAGATGCTTGTGCTTGGACAGGATGCGAGAGTACAGAGTATCCAGGATAGCGATGGAGTGGTCGCCCGTGAAGTTTCCCACGGGCAAGTGAGCGTACCGAGCACAGTCCAGCACATCCGAGTAGTACTGCGTCATCTCAAACCACCGCGTCAGCATCTTTTCGCCCATGAGTTTGCGCCACGTAAGAGCTGGGAACAGCGTGTCTTCTTCGTTCCACGGCAGCATCGCGATGGGGAAACTGTGCAGGCCCTGCATCTTCTCGCGAAGTCGCTTACTGGACGGAATACAAGTCTGCGCTACGACAATTGTCGGCTTAGGGGCGAGCTGTTTGTTGGATGCCAATCGCGCCAGCGTAGCGTTCACTCCTGAAAAAGCTTCCTGTGCCGTCTTCACAACGTGCGCCTTGAACGAGCAGCTCTGGATTGGAGCCGTGCCGCCTTCCTCTTGAGACTCAAGTAGGAGCTGCTCGAAGAACTGCTTCAAATCCGCTCCTCGAGACTTGACGTTCGAAAACGGGTCCACGTACCAAACGTGAGCGTCTCCTTCACTCGCGGCGTTCTCGAAGCTCTTAGCACTGACCTCATCGTCTTCCTCCTTCAGCACGACGAGACCGAGGATCGCGCGTTTCTTTTGCTGCGCAAAGTACAGCAACACGCGGCGCATCAATGAGTGTGGCTGCAGTGGTGCCGCTCCGTTAGCCGCTATTGAGCGCGGAGGCTCCATAAGATACGGAGCCTGCGCCGTAGATTGGAACTGCAGGTCACTCAGTTCGTATTCTTGGTTGGTGCTTGACAAGTGCGGGTTGACCACCTTGGCCACGCATCCAAGTGCGCACACGGCTCGAGTCAACGCAGAAACCTGCAGCTCGTACACGCCCTTGACGTGCGGGTCTCCCAGGATTTGATTGATCTCCTTGTGGAACTGCTGGTACTGCCGTTCGCTTAGCATGACTTCCAATACCGACTGGGGCTTGGAGGAGAAGTGGGGCACGATCCGAGAGACACGCCGAGAGCCTGGAAGTAACGACAGCAAGTTGTCGAGGTCTGCTTCGTCACACGTGATGTAGAAAACGCGAGGCATTTTCAGTGTAATACGCTGGAGCATCTGCGAGCGCGCAGTGAGAACCCAGCACGTGAACAAGCCACCTTGCTCTTGCTGGATCTCCACGATTTGCCAGTATTCTCGGTGCAGTGCACTTCCAGCGTTGAAAACGAAGTTTTCCATACCGACACCGTTGCCTTTTGCAGCAAGAGTGGCGGTCGATCCACTCTGGAAACGCTTGGCACTGCCATGCGCACTGTTCGCCATGCCAAAGCCTCCAGCACCGCCGTAGTTGCGCATGCGTTCCTCTCGCTCCCGTCGTCGCTTTCCCAACATCGATTTCCACTTCCGCTTGCGGTTCTTCAGCCAGTCCTTAAACGGCTCCTCTCCGAGCTTCACCTTCGCCGCGGGCACATCATCCATGTCGTCATCAATGTCTTCAATAGGACTGCTGCTAGTATCGGTATCTCCACTTAACTTCTTTCCCCGCTTCCGCGACAGAGGCTTTCCAGCTCGTGCGGGTTGTTTCCCTTTCACCAAGTCCTCCATATCAATCAGCTGCGCTACATAGTCACCGTTGTCTGCACCCTTGGCAGCCGTCTTAAAGAACTGCTTCATATTGCCCTGCTGGTGCTTGGCGTTCTTCTCGCGCACTTGCTTTCTCATCCAATCTGGCAACTCGATGCGAGGGACCGGGTTCCTCACGTTCTGAAAAGCGGCCGGCAAAGAAATGATCTTCTGCACGGTCGACGCGAATCGCGTTCGATAGTAGTCCCAATCAAGAATCGACCGGATGTCGAAGTCCTGGAGGTGGGGGTCTCTCAACCACTTCTTGAGGAAGTGCTTCTTCACCGCATCTTCCGTTGCGAAGATGGCCGTCGGAATAGCTCGCTCGGTCACCTTTTCTCCGTACGGGCGTGCAGCAATGATCATTTTACACGCCAGGCCCTTGTCCTTGATCATCTCTTCACCAAGGAACTCTCCCAGTCGCCTGGCTGTAGTGATAGACGTCGATTTTTGGCCTTCGTACTCGTCTAGCCTACCAGACATGCTCTTGTTTTCCGTAATCAACGTCATGAGCTCTTCATCGTCCATTGACTTACCTCGAGTGTCAATCACATCAAGCCAACGATTCGCACATTTTGCAACAGATGCGTAGCACTCGTCCAGACTCTCACCATCGAGGAAGCATTCAAACACTTGAGACTGGAACGCCTTGATAAGCTGCAGCTCACCACGTCGCTTGAGCTCGAAACCCTTCAGCTCCGCGAGCGAGTGATCAAAGTTGAACACTGCATACCGCTTTTTCAACAG
This sequence comes from Phytophthora crassamura, assembly GCA_033557995.1. Lineage (NCBI taxonomy): Eukaryota > Oomycota > Peronosporomycetes > Peronosporales > Peronosporaceae > Phytophthora > Phytophthora crassamura. The sequence goes on along the minus strand of JAUCED010000009.1, from coordinate 2,277,890 downwards.
CTTACCTTCCTCCGTTGAAGCAGGAAGAACCATAGCCTTGTACGGTCCGTCCACCTCGAACAGAATCGAGCACTCCCTGTGCGTGTTGTAATTCCCCGTGGCTGGGTCCAGCTCGTGATACTGAGGGTTCGTGAACTTGGCGTGTACATCAGCATTGAGCATCACACAGGGATACGAAATGCTCCTTGAACCGCCATCCTTGAGCTTAAAGGAAAAGGTTTCAGGGAATGACTTGGGGAGAATGGCCCAGATACCGTCTGTATCGAGCTCCAGCGGCCGTCCAATTTGCTCCACCAGCTCACGAGCACCAGTAATGATGTTGGAGCCTGTGTGCGTCACGATGCCAGCCATCTCCATGGAGTGCCAGCGCGCACCCTTGCGCATGACGTAGCCATAGAACGAGTTCAGAATACACTTGTGTGCCAGCTGCAACGAGTCATACACAAGGCACTTGTTCTGAGCATCAATCTTTGCCAGCAGATCCTTCGACTCGGCGGCTTGTGACACCTTCTTCTTCCAGACTTTCGTGAGGCCCTTGTACTCGTAGCGACGGTCTCGGAATGCGCGCACCGTGTTCACATAGAATGGGTTTTCACGCATGCAGACAGTAGCGGATCGCTTTTGCTCTTCGGTCACCTTTGTCTTCTTGTACACGCTGGAGCAGTAAGATTTGAAGCGCTGTTTTAGCAGCAGCTCCTGCTTGTCCGTTGGAAGTTGAGCAAAAGGGACAGTGGGTTGCGCGCCAGTGTTGGGCTTCCTTCCAGGATCCATGCCGGATCCACCTGCCATCTTGTCCAAAGGAAAGTTCTCGTACTCAATCTGGGTCTTGATGGAGTAGTACTCGGGTCGCGTGGCAGGGTAAAAGTCTCCGCGCCAAACCCAGTCCATTTCACGCTGGCAAGACGCATCTTGCTCCTTGATGGCAGCTCGACCGCACTCAGTGTTGTACGTACACGCTGCGCAGTCTGCCTCGTTGACAATTGCGCAAGGCTGCAACCGGTTCGTAAGAATGATATTCGGATACATCGCAGCCACATCCAAGTGATAAATCAACGGCTTTTCCTTTCGGTTTGGCCGCTCACGAAGCGCAACTAGCCGGTCGACGATCTCCTTCTTCACTTCGTCGTAATTAGCAACGCGATCCACCGGTACGTTCATCTCGATCTCAAGAGAAAAGGTAAGATCACGGTCAATGTTGTCAATCAGCTGCTGAAAGGCACTCGGTACCAAGTTGAAGTCGTACAAGAAGTCGGCACGGAACACGCCAGATTCCAAGCACTCCACGTGGCCGCCCACGTAGGTCTCGCTTTCCACAAGGTGGTTTTTGTAGAATTTTTCCTCGCGAGCCGAACTTTGTTTGTTCGGGCAGATAATGTTGCCTCCGAACGCTTCAACCATTAGCAGGGCCTCACAAAGTGTTCCGGAGCCTTTTCGGAGCACATCTTCGGAGCCCAGCGGGATAATTGTACAAAGGGAGAACACGAACAGGTGGACGTACTTGTCGTACAGGTAGAACGTCGCAACAGCATCAGAGACTGAGTATGACGCCATTTTCAGCGGTTCATCACGGGCCAACGCCACCATATCTTCTGCGTCAACCTCCACTGGATCATACCCGAGCTTGTACTTCGTCACGGCTTTCAAGCCCTGGCTACCCTGGGGCAGATACGAGTCACGCTTCACCCAACAGAATGCATCCATGTGCACACTGCAGCGCCCACGGTACTCGCCGCTGCGTTCATCCAGCGAAATACCGATCTCGTGCGCCATGTTAATGCCGTGAACCTGTGCTCGCGTCTCAATGAACGGCCAATCGAAGAAGTCACCGTTATAGGTCACGAAAATGTGTGGCTGCTCCTCGATAACGTGCTCGAAGAAGCGCTTCAGCAGCTGTTCCTCGTTCTCCTCGTTGAACACAATGAACGGCCCGGGGTAGTCCTCCTTGGGTGTGTACTCGAAGTCCTGGATCTCCTCCGACACGAACTCCCTGTTTACAATCAGGTACCCCTGCCTGTCGATCATGTACGAAATCATGTAGATCTGGTCCACTTGTGCATCCGGGAACTTGAGCGGTGCCTTGGTACACTCGATATCGAAAGCACAGACCACGGGTTCCGCCTTGTCCACCATGTCCTTCTGTCTCCTCACATCGGATGGCGAGTACGGGGCAGTCGGGTCATAGTCCACGTGGTACCACGCGCCCACTCGGATATCCAGGTCAATGGCTACGCGCATGAAGTACGGTACGTCGTACTCTCTAAGTTCCAGCAGCGAGCTCTCGCTCTCATCGGTTCCTGCCCCCTTCGCTGCGTCTGCATCAGCTCCAAAGATCAAATCATCTTCGGTCACCTGTTCGCGTGTCTGGCCCTGCATCTCGTAGGCCTGTCTGGCCTGCAACTTCTCCTGGTTCCTGGCCACGAGCGGCGCCAGCTCCTTCTTCACAGTCATGAGATCTGACACCGTGGCGAAGCTCAGCTTGACGTACAGCGCCTTCTTGCCATTAAGATGGTCGGCCATGTCCAGATCCTCCCGGAACACGCGCTCGGCCTTGGCCACGAGTCCTTCGAACCTACGGAGACAGTAGGCAATAACCTCCTGCGAGCGGTTAACCTCAGACCGAACGTAGAAGTAGGGCTGGTAGATGACGCGCGTCTTGAAGGCCTTGCCGTCCTGCTCTAGGAAGTACAGCTCCAGGCCCGAGACCTCGCTCTTGCCCTCCAGCGGGTCGGGCAGCGTGCACGCGCGCAGGTTCAGCAGCCAGCCCAGCTTGGCGTGGTCTACTCCATCCTTCTCCGCGCCCCCAGCCTCCTTGCGCGCCTCCTCCTCTTGCTCCAGCAGCTCCGGCAATAGATAAAAGCCGAACTTCGCGTCCAGTTCATCCCCCTTCTTGAGCGCGTACTGCTTGGCCTCCGTCATGCCGCGGCCCGGCCTGCTGCGCTGCGCATTGGCGCGTGCTCCCTGCGAGTTACGCGCCCAGGCCGAGCCGCCCCCGCGGCTGTAAGGGTTGCGAGAGCGCCGCTCCGCCATCTTCACGATCGAGTGGTTTCCGTGCGGATTAGAAGAATGAAGGTCACCTGGAAAAAAGCGCGGGAAACTGCAAGAAGTGATGTTCGATAGGAATTATGATGTTTGAAAGGTTTGAAGTTTTTCGCGCGCTTTTTTAAGACACGCACCGCCGGGATCTTAGAGCAAGAATCTCTGTGTGGCTGTAAAGGTTTTACATTATATGGCTATGGATGGCTCTGTGTGTGCAGGTCTTCGAGGCCGGACACTTTACTTGGAGAGCTTGCGCTTCTTAGAAGGCTCCTCGACCGTCTCGAAGTACTTGAGCGAGTCCTTGGGGTTGGCGGTCATGCCCTTGGCGCCCTTCTTCCAGTTAGCGGGGCACACATCGCCGTGCTCCTCGTGGAACTGGAAGGCCTCGATGAGACGCAGCACCTCGTCCACGTTGCGGCCGATGGGGAGGTCGTTAACCGTGATCTGGCGCAGCACGCCGTCGCGGTCGATGATGAAGAGCCCGCGGAAGGCCACTCCCACCTCGTCACCGTCCTGCACTAGCACGTCGTACTTAGTGGCGAGGTCCTTGGTCACGTCGGCGATGATCGGGATGTTCATGGCGCCCAGCCCGCCCTTCTTGCGCGGCGTGTTGATCCATGCCAGGTGTGAGAACTTGGTGTCCGTGGAGCAGGCCAACACCTGCGTGTTCAACTTCTTGAAGTCTTCCACGCGGTCGCTGAAGGCGCAGATCTCGGTCGGGCACACGAACGTGAAGTCCATGGGGTAGAAGAACAGCACGACGTACTTGCCCTTGTAGTCGGCCAGCGACACGGTCTTGAACTCTCCGTCAACGACGGCGTCGGCCGTGAACTCGGGCGCAGGCTTGCGGATCGTCAGAACCATCTTCGTCGGGTGCGTAAGGAGACTTGCGGGCTACAGGGCAGATCTTGAACTGATGGATCCGGCGCCCATTACTGGCACATCTCGTTGCACTTGGGTCGGACGTGACGTCGGACACACCAATTGGTGTGGCACTATGTACGATTGATGTGTATAGATGTTTTTCACTAAGTGCGACGTGGAAGAAGCAGGAGCAGGAGCCAAAGTCAAGTGATCGAGTCGCCGCCATGTCGTTCAGCAGCTTCTACTCGGTGGTGAACGCCATCAAGGACAAGTCAGCAGAGGCCATGACGACGCTAAGCTCGGACCTGCAGGACTTCAAGGCCATCGTGCAGGAGGACGTGGCTGAGCTGAGCAAGAGCGTGCGCGAGGGGAGACTCAGTATCGACCAGAGCGATTCGCAGGACGAAGAAGAGGAAGCAGAAGAAAAGCAGGATCAGGACGCAGGATCCAGGCCCAAGGACCCCACACAGACTCAGGACGAGGATCAGGATCAGGACCCGCTCACGACCCTCAAGAACTCGCTCTTCTCCTTTGACGTAGGCAGCTCGCTCACGTCCGTGGGCAGCTCTGTGCAGGGCTCTTTGACGTCTGTTCAGGGCTCTTTAACCTCAGTGGGAAACAAGCTGACGTCGCTCAATGTGGGCGGCGGCCTGGGCTCACTGGAGGCCATGGGCTCCAAGCTGCTCAACTCGGCCGACGAGTTCCTGGGCACGCTGGCCGGTGAGGCGGCCGAAGACGAGGAGCAGCTGAGCGAGAGTGAGCTCTCTGCCCGCAGGTTCCGCCTGCTGGCACTGCAGGAGGACTCGGAGACGTACATCGAACCCCCGCTGGACGTCGAGACCTTCGAGAAGTGGAAAGTGGCCACCTCCGCTGAGGACCTGGCGGAGGTCCAGAAGGAGGTGCTGGAGAACTACCCGACGGTGGGGGTTAAATTCACGGAACTCGTGCCGTCTGTCGTCGAAGCCGATGTGTTCTGGGCGCACTACATTTACAAGGCGTCGCTGTTGGCGGCGCAGGAGCAGCGCGGCGCCGACCTGCTCGAGCGTGGTGAGTGGTTCAGCTTGTGTTGAAGCTTGTTTCATTGTTAACCTGACTTGTGCCTGTTGCCAGCTCTGAACGACAGCGAGGAGGAGATCGGCTGGGATGTGGACTCGCCGAAGGCGAAGGATGACGAGGGCAAGCCCATTTTCCCCGACGACGAGTCCAAGGAAGAGGAGGAGAAGGCGCCGGCCGCTGCTGGATCGGCCACAAACGGCCCTACATCGTCCAGCGATGGGGACAGCTGGATTGAGCTGTCTGAGCGGAAGGAGTCGACGTCTTCGGGTGCGTCATCGAGCCTGAAGGAGCCGAGCAGCGCCCTGGCCGATCTGAAACTAGAGGAGGGGGACGAAACCGCTGAGGACACGCTCGACTGGGGCGACGACGACGACCTGGCGGCTCCGGAGGCAACCGCTGCTGCCCTGACGTCGGACGCCAAGGCACCTGAGGCGGTACCGGCAACGCACGAGGACGCCAGCAAGCGCGGCGAGGACTGGGGCGAGTGGGACTAACTTAGTGGTCGCCCGCGCATACTTCACCTTTCAACTTCGTTTTCCATGACCGCGATCCTCTTCTACAGAAGTATCGGTAGCATTTTCTTGCGTTAATATTTGTGCATTTCACAACTACTACATGAAGTTTCCTTGGGCCGTTCTTCGTATTATATTACGTATTAATACTACAGTAGTATTTTACACCCAAGCGTAATGTAGTAATCGCCATAAGCTACTTTTCGCGTTCCACTAATGACTTGGATTTGTATTGGAGCCGTTCCGTGCAGTGATTGGAAACACCTTTTTTTAGAAACGCGGATATCCGCCGACTAACGGCTTAGAAACGTGGTCGCCCATAGCCCTGTTTAATTGTGCCGCGGATAGCCGCGTCCGCGTAAAAAGTGGTACACCCTCTCAATTTCTAAGAAAACCATTTTTTAAGCCCTTCCGTCGTGCACTATAGATTCCAATGCAATCGTGTCTTGCAGTACTGCTGGAACTTGCAATCGAGTATTGCAATACTCCTACGCGATGCAATACAGTACTTTTCAGTGGTCAACCCACTACCCGACGCTTGCTTCCATCACTTATTTAGCAGCAACTTGGGCAGCCAGCCGAACGCTATAGTGTTCCCTGCTTAGCCTATTTCAGTCACTACTCGTAGCTTTGACACACGCTCGAATGCGATAAGTGGCAAGAACAGCTCCACTCGAGGAAAATACACATGCAGTTTTCCTCATTTCAATATAGTATTGCAATACAGCATCGGCTTTCAGTTTGCTATTGGGATCGTGATTTCTTTGCCAATACAACATTGCCGTACAATGTTTTATCCGCAATACAAACCAAGATATTTTTTCCAATCACTGACTCGGTGCATATTCGGCAAATTTTGATGTGATTCACAATAGTACTTCTCGTCCAACTTCCTCACCTACCTACGCGGCCGCGGCGCCCATGATGGCCGCGAACTCTTCCGGTTTGGCTTGTTGCAAGGCTGCGAGCGCCGCAAAGACATCCGCCTGAGCAATTTGACGCACGATCGTCTGGTGGGCGTTGAAGTACAGCAGCAAGCGAGCCGGACACGTGATGCTGAGCCCGATAATCTTGGCCACCATCATCTCGTCGCTGAGCACGTGGGGGAACATGGACACCACAATCTGCCGCGTGAATCGTCCCGTGAACTCACCGACCGCTTCGACCAGGCAGCCACCGGGGTCACCGCAGATCTTGCGGACCTCAGCAACCTCTTGGTTGTCCGCTTCAGGGTCCTCCTCCACCACGGCCATCACTTGCGTCGTCGCAATGGTGCACGACCGGTGGTTAAAGTTCGGCTTGTCGAGCTGCAGGCAGAACTCGTAGACGCCATTGGCAGGCGCGGCCCCGTCCGACTGGTCCATGAACATCCTCGAGAAGCTGCAGCCCTCGTCTCCGGAGCGAGGCCGCATACTGCCACCGAAGAGGATCTTGTCCACGGTACTGAGCACTTGGCTTTCGAGCCGCTCGCGACTGAGCAGCAGAACTGTGATCTGCAGGTCACGGCACTCGAGCAGATACTGCACCTGCTGCTTGAGCTGGTTGATGTCCAGCGTCAGGTTGAACACGCGCGACTCGTGGTCCTGGAACTCCTGCCGAGTCTTTTTCTGCGTGGCGCTCATGCGGTACGGGCGTTTGCGTTGCTCGTCGGGCACGAGCTTGTTGGAGCTGCCAGCACGTTTCTTGGACTTGGCCTTCGTCTTGGCTTTTGCCTTGGCTTTGGAGTTCCGTGGAGGTTCGCATGTTGCAACAATGCGAGGCATCAGAGCAGCTTCACCACCGGAAGACGGCTCTGTCTCGACCGGCGAACACAACAGGTCGGCGATGTTCATGTTGACTTGTGGTGCTTGGGGAGGAATCTGGAAATGGCAGAACACGTCGGCCGTAGCAAAGAGGCGAGGCACACGTAACTAATAGGAACCAGATAGTGCCAGCAGGAGCCACCAACTACAGTGCCTTTCGTGGGCTTGAACGATATCTTCCAGTCTGCAGTTGGCACAGTAGTTTTAGGTAATTTAGCTGCATGTCAACAGTGCCCCCGGTCGGAGCACTGCAGGCTCTCGTGCTAGTATATGCATGCATCTGCAGTGTATATCTGTAGTGGTCTCCATTGTCGGAGCGCTGGAGGAGCTTGGACAAATGCTCGCCACTACAACGTGTAACCTGTATACATGGCCCGTCTAGCGAGAAAGTCAGGTCAAAGGCTGCTGAAAACATTTCTGGTTCAACCTGAGGCGTGCTAGGGTGCTCTAACCTTTCTATATTGAGCACTTGTGCTTCACGTTGTATTTAGTTGTAAGGGGCTGTAGTTCCGATGAGTTTGGCAAAGTCGGTTGGGCTGGCGTTGCGCAGAGCTGAATAGAGCTACCGGAGCTTCATCTGACAGCACGTCTCCTGTGCGCAGTGTGCTGGGTTGCTCTGGAAGTGCAGGCGAAAACAGTCGATCCGGTCGATTGCTGCAAAAACAATTTCTTCACTTTGCCCTGTTGCAGTCATTAAGCTACACTAACTTACCCATTGCAAGAAACTACATGTACGGTACACATGATGTACCTGTCTGTATTGTCGCACACCCTTTCCAGCAGCAGCAGCAGTACCAACGGTGATGATAACGCGTTTGTCGTGCAGCCGTTAAGTTGAGGGAGTACGCTGCAGCAACAGAACATTTTCGGGTTATTCGGTCAATATTCGGTGACCTAGGGAAATCTAAACCGGGTGTATAAAAGGAGAGGAGGGGGTGGCGTTGAACTCGCAAAAGCTGGCCAAATAATCTTTTCGATTCCTCAGACCACGCCGCTTCCCCATTCTTTCAGCCCCCTCAGGTGGTTCGTAGTTCATTGAGCTTTCTGACGAGGTCCTTCACGCCTCAATTGGACTTGTTTTGACGAAGAGAGAGGTTTTGGTGTTCCAAGCACGCCCGACTTTCAGGATTTGAGTGCCATGCCATCCATCCTCCTCGTACCGTGGAATGTCAAATAATGTCCTTTTAACTTCGGTTGCTCTAGCACGATCCTAAGAGGGGCTTCATTGGAATTTCCAGATACGTGCGCTATCGGCTTAATTCAAGGCATCGCAACGATGCCCGGCTTCGAGGCTATCGTATTGGCAATATGTAATGACGCAATATTCTTTAAGTTCTAGGCATCGTATTGTAGATTCTACCCAAAATTTCCACCGGCGATTCAAAGAGCCGCCGGCGAATCGCCGCGCTTGAGTCTTTCCAACAACCACCTTGGGGAAATGTGAGAGAGAGACTTATCCATTTGACCTTATCGGTTTCTAGATGTCTGGTAGTTCCTAAGCCTGGTTAGCAACGCCGGTGCCTGCTCATGGTCCGGTGGTTGTACGGGGCTCTTCACGTTTTGTGAATGCTCTCTGGGCTCACGCTCCATCTCCTGTTGACAGAGATACAGTCGCGTCCCTTGTATTTTTTGCTGGTCCTGTGACTGCGCTCCCTCATGGCGAGTTCTCTCAGTTGGCTCATGCTGGTTGCCCAGAATTCCTGAGCGCTGCTTTCTGCTGAAACTTCTTCTCTATGGAAGACCACCCTATTCCGTTGAATCCACAGCGTGGTGATGCATATTGCCAGTATTCGCCACATCCGCTGCCACACTTGCTTGATTGCTTTCTCGTCGTCCGGCGTGTCAATCTTGATCCTCGTTTGTCTTCTTTTTGTCTTTTCCGGTGCCTGTCTGCTGGCGCAGTTCCCCTGCAATCCCTGGATCTCCGCCTGAGTCCAGGTTTCCCCGCTCCACTGCTGAATCAGCTGCTTCCAACAAGCTTGCGCACATGGGCACTCCCAGAATATGTGCTTCATCGTCTCCTTGGAGTTCTTGCACTCCTCCAACTTCCTGCAGCCGTTGTCTTGAGCTTTCCCGTCGTAGTATAGGTTCAGCTGGCGCACCGCTACCCGATACGCGACCCACACCTGATACTCCGTTAGCTCTCGCTTGTGAGCCCATAACTGTTTCGGTGTCTGCTGCATCACCGCCTTCTGCCAGTTGCTCGTTTTCATACGCTCGTGCAGGCCCTCGAGCACCTTGCTGATCTGACCCTCTTCGCCTTTGTACCTCTGGTACGGTTGCTTTTTTAGCACTTTGATCACGTGCTTGTTTGCGATGCTGTCCTTCACCCTCCATGGAAATCCATGGAGTCTCGGGTGCGTGTAGAACATGATACTCCCTTCGTGTTGCCATCGTTGTATCCGCTTCCTGTCCTCTTCTATGACTGCGTCGATATTGTGCCCCTCCTGGATTCGCCAATGAATCCCGTTGGACTGCTGCTCCAGGACAATGATGTGCCTGTCGCCGCTCTCTGCGTCTGTCATTGTCCCAGTCGCTTCTCCTTCTGCTGATGCCTCCCAGTCATACTTGTTGCTGAGTTTCATCGAGTGCCGCATTCGCAGTTGTGTCTTCACTTGCAAGCGTTCCCCCACTGCTATCTCTGGCGCATTCAGAAGAATTGCCACTCCCCACCGTCGTAGTTTTGCTTGCTGATGCTGCCTCTCCCCTTCTTTGGGAACTGTGAACGAGTACGTCGTCTGCGCTAGTCTGGTAATGTTAAGATCTTCCAATGTGCACACCCGGATTCTGTTGTACTTCTGCGTCGAGAGCACCTTGCCCTCTTTGTCGACAATCCACGGATTCTCGTTCCATTGATATGTCGGCCAGAAGCTCTCTTCCTCCTTCGTCATGGGTAATTGATGCCCCGGCAAGTCTCGCGGGAGCTCTATTAACCATTCTCCGAAAACCGACCAGCTGACTGCCTCTGACACCATCTCCTCCATGTCTGTCTGGTAGTGCAGTATCTTCCCCGCTGATCTCTCCGTCTGGGGTCGGAGTCGCGTGGAGCCCCCTTCTTCGCGTCCCCACCGTCTTCCTCGGTGATATCCCCGCTTTCCACTGCACGCCCGCCTCTCGGAACATCCATTCTCTCCACGCATTGAAGTAGCTATCCTTCCTCTGAATTAACCAGAGCACGGTGTGTTTTGCCCGTTGAGTTTTACAAGCCAAAGATATCGACGCGACCCCCAGTCCGCCTGCTTCCTTTGGTGTGAACACTAGCCCCGGGTTCATCTTATGCCTGCTTGCCTCTACACTTGTAGTCCGCCTCCAAAGAAATTGCTTTTGCATATTCCGAAGTTGGTTTCCGCCCACTTGGGCTATCAAACGCCGCCGCTGTGAACAACACGGACGGCATCATGATCACGTTGAGTATCGTCACCCGATTTTCCACACTTGTGGCCAACTGTGTGGCCGTTGCTAGTCTCCTCTGCACTGCTCTAATTCTTCCAGCCCAATTCACATCGGTTAACTCACCTTGGGGAAATATGTACATCATGTTTAGCGGGAGTGGAGTGCGGCACCCCACTCTAATCCGCCGTGTAGTTCCCGTGTCAAGCTTCCCCCAAGCAGCCCCACTGGTAGTTGTACATTCCTCAGCACATTAGTCTTGACATTCCCGAGGATCATTGCGCTGTCTGAACAGGATACTCTTCGAACGAGCTGGATAGCCATCTCCCGAGCAGCTTAATTGCTAGCCGATCTGCCTCAGCGTTTAGCAAAGCTGTAGCTCCACCAATGCGTATAGAGTGAGTTGAATATCGAGCAGGATCATGCCCTTCTTGTGCAGCTGCAGTCTTGATAGTTTCAACAACCTCTCGAGCACTGATGCCAGCTCCTTGGGAAGTTGAGAGAGCAGGTTGATCTCCCCGGGTCCCAAACATTGTTGCTCCTTTGACGATCCACCGCGCAGATCGCACTGGACACACCACTCTGTCGCCGGATCGCTCGTGATAACGAACTTCTTCACGTCCAAACTGATTATTCTTCGCACCGCACAGTCTGATGCCTACCCAGACAGCCTCTTGTGGTGTGGTGGTGCGGCCTTGGGTGTCAAGAAAGTAGATATCGTCGAGACGCAAAATGTACGGGTGATGACGCCGCCCAATGAAAGATATTCTGATCTCCGCAACAGGAAGAAATAAGCCAGCAGGATGCCACCCATACGAGCTTTGTGCGAGCAACCTTGTCGTCCAGACTTGCACAAATTCGACGGAGGATCTGGGCTGAAAGAGGATACTGCTTGGCGACAGGATTAGAAAATCGACGAATCCCGCGTAGAAGAAGAGTATGGCCCGCATTCACACCGGGATCGTAGCCGAGATTGTTTTTGTGATACCAGCGCACAGCACAGAGCTTGGCGCAAATTGTTGCGTAATAATTGTCCGGTCCTGCGGCATTCATACCGAATCGCCACAGGTATACAGCAAATAAACCTAGCTGAGCGGCGTTGCCGTTCAAATCGTGTTCAGGAAGCCATGTTTGGTAGCTCATCCACCCGCACCACCGGTTCCATTGATACCATGCTCGTCGATAGTGGGTCTGAGAGGACTTGGCCAATGCCCCTGCGCGCAACCTAGCTCCCAAAGCCGAGAGAATTTCCTGTAGTTGCTCGGAACTGGAACCTGCGACCAACCACAAGACAGGTTAGCGAACTCTTCAGCTTTGCTCGTCGACTGCCACACCCGGGATCCTGCATCTGCCATGATATTTTCCACCTCAGGTATATGCGCAGCGGTGGCGAAGAAGTTGTATCGGTCTCCACCGCCCAGAAGCCTAAGCAGCAGTTGCGCCGTGACATTACGTCTTGCCCGTTTGTTATTTCACGAAACCGCGGACTGGTTATCAATGCAAAGCCGGATGTGCATCTGAAAGAAAGGATCCGAGCTAGTCCAGTGTGGCCCCCAGACAGTACATGCGAAGACGGCACTCGTGAGCTCACGGAGGTTGATGCCGTAGTCACCATCTCCATGCTGATGAAGAATGTTGATTTGGTCACGCTCTTCTGTGTCAAAGACGACCTGAATGTACTCTTTCCGTGATGGACAAAGAGCACACAATAAAACATGGGAATTTGACAGGAACAGTGTAGTTTCAATCTTAAATGACAAGACAAGTATAACCAGATGGTGGGCCTAGGTTACCTGCATCGAAAATAATGCGTCAGTACCAGTAAGGTTACACTACTCTTCTTGGCGAATACATATTCACAATCGAGCCGACGTTTCTAAGAGAGCGAGGTGCGTTGCGGCAGCGTTCACGTGATATATGTACCTTGAGACCGCTACATCACTTCCATTGATACCGGCGAGGTACTCGCGCGAATGTACGGTGGGAGCCTACGGCGGGACGCTAATTTAGAATGCCCTCAGCAAGTTCTGACGTTGTGTCCTGGGCACTTGCGCTGGCTGCAGATGTATGTGCTTGCTTGGAATACAATTCGTTGGAGTTCATCCTCGCTTGGGGTTCCTAGCCGGAGGCTGCGTGATATCGTTCGGTCCAGCAATTTCTCCGTGTTAAGTGGAAACTGGTGTGACGGACTTCGCAAATGGAAAGCTTCAGCGTACACCAGCATGAAGTATTGGCTTAGCCAAAATGAAATAAAACACATATATTTAACTGGCATTCGTGCCACCCATGCCCATCGTAAAGCAAGCATACTTCAGGATGCCCTCCTCACGAGTAATGACAGTAAGTAGCCCCTCCGGACGTGAAGCAGTGCCTGGACTCCATCTTACTCAGCTGCAGCAGCATCATCTATAAGTCGCAGGCCCGGTCCACCCTAACAGTTCCTGAAGCCGAGGCTTCCTACTTAGTTTAGTCGTGCCCCAGTACCATGTTGTCGATCATGTCGCCGTCCAACAGCAAGTCGCAGCCCAGCATCACGTCTCTTCACAGCTCCAGGTCTCCTCCAGCACCGTCGTACCCCAGCAGCATGTCGTCGAGCATGCCAGCGCCCAACATTAAGTCGGACAGCAACGCGCCGCCTAGAAGCATCTAGTGGCCTAGCATCTCGTGCCCCATGCACCAAGCCAAGCATTCGCCGCCCAGCAGCATCTCGTCTCCCTGCAATCTGTTGCAGCACCATATCCAATGGAGATTCTCCAGACGGTGAAGCTGTGCAGGAACCCACGTTGCTCTGGACTAGTGAGTCAGCAGCAGCAGAATGCTGCCCTGCACTATCAGTTGCAGCACAAATATGCAACAACCTTCATAGGCATCGCTTTCTTCACCTTGATCAACAGCAGAGATCCTCGCGGGTCCATTTCCAAGTAAGTTCGAGGGGTTTCTATTCACGTTATACTATTTCTGTCGGAGCGACGACGACTTTATACTTCTCCTGGCGATCCAAGTTACAACATATCGCAAAGGTTAGGGCTTACTGGAACTGTCGGGCTTTATACTAGTCTTGTCACTTGAGATTGAAACTATACTATTCCTGTCAAATTCCCAATAAAACATCGCTAGCATCCATGAAGACGTCAACGTCAGGTGGTTGGACGTGCGCGAATCGTGACAGCGGTATCCAATTGAGGTTTGCCGTGTTCAGGATTAGCCTAAACCACCGCAAGCCATCTCGTGCACCATTGGATATAGGAGCCCGATGGAAACGGCGAATCGATCGGCACAAGATGCCAACCTCTGAAAGAACGGTGCAGCTGACCTGACACAAGTCACCACGTGGCGTCGACTACCCAGGCGTTTTTCCAGATCCGATTTAGACGTGTGCTTGGTCGCCAGCATACCTTTCCCGTGGTTTGCCAGGCCGTAAACTTGTCTTCATTAATCGCGTCGGGACATACAACTACGACCATTGCTTCGCGTAGAGCAAGATCGGCTTCAAAAGGCGCGTGCCGATGTCTGGTTCGATAGCGTTGTGGTCATCACACCAAGGTTTCGCATCGAAGGGCTGAGCTGCATGAGCTGGTTGTGCTGGCCAGTCGGGTTTCGCTGTGGAGTACAAGTGGGCGATCGCACCGCCAGCGAGCCAATACTTCACCGGTGAAAGTGTCCACCCAAACGGGCACGCAAGGTCGGTCACGAGAATGTTCAGCTCGCGAATTGCACCCGCAAACTGCCAGCATGATCCATGTTGCGAAAGGCTCCATTCACATCCCCTGATAGCATCTTGGTGTGACCAGGAGATTCGGATTCAACTTCCAGGACTCGACGTGCCAACGCGTGGGGTCTGTCGTACTGAATAGTGACCGATCCATCGTCGACGGTGTTGTCATTAACGGAGTTCCCGACCGGGTATGACAAATCATGGATCATCCGGGCGTCCTCGAAAAGCGACACAGAGCCCTTCGGTGCTGCTCCAAATGGACTGCTTGTGTTGCCCGGCAAAATGTCCCGAATATCCAAGTCGAGAACGGGGTACTGGTTACGGTCCCGACCTTTGCGAATGCTGTTCAAAATTAATTGTATCGCCACTGAGGCTGATGCGTGGTTGGCAGGAGGTATCTTCTGAGTTTGAAAGTCATCTTCCCAAATCGGAATAACTCCATGAAGTACCACATCTTCCCACGCTTCGCGATACTTGTAGGAGGACCATCCGCGCGAACTACTTGGGATTTCCAGTGCCTTATTCGGGCGAGGATCGATTTCCGACTCCCCCCGGAGAAGCCGAACAAATTCGGGTAAAGGCATACCAGACCGACGAAGGAACTCGCTATATACGCGCTGCTTCGCCACATCCAATCCACCTCCACAGCCGTTGGCAGGTCTGGTACCACGCAAACCAGCTGATGGAAGCTGCAATCCGTGCTCATCGAGCCGGGTGGCAAGTCGGTCTTGTGCTATCTTGTTAGCGTGCTCTAGCATTCGTCGGCGAACCTGAAGTGTTGCCGAGTAGGTTCGTAGCCGCCGTGCCAAAAATTCGTCGGCAGTAAGAGAACTCACAGGCCTTGCCGAGGTTGCTCGCTTCTCAAGAAGCACGGGCGTAACTTCTCGGTACGACACCACGCGCTTGGTGTTGCTAGCTACTGCAAGAGAATTCGTATTGTACGATACAGCCATCCACACGCGACGTGACGGCCGAAGACGCCGCCGAACAGCAAGCGTTCGGGGTACCAGCAGAGCTCGCGGCCGTACCACTGGATTTCGGGGTACCAGCAGAGCTCGTAGCCCTACCACTGACTTTGACAGTACCAGCAGAGCTCGCGGTCCTACCACTGGCTTTTTCTGTAATCTGATCATTGATGGTAGACAATGTGGAGCGTTGCCGTGGATCTGCAAGGGTCTCCATCCGTCTCGAATGAATTGGCTCTCTACTAGCGTCCGTGCGTTGAGTCCAGGGCACGCCGTTTTGGCGAACATCGGCCACGTGAGGACCGGTAAACCGCTCGATCTGGGCGACTGGAACCGTATAACTGCAAAGCTCCGGCGTAGGGAGCCCAACAGGCCCATTAAACGCACCAAGAGAGCCAAGAAAACATCAAGCTTGGTCGGGTACGACGGTGATGTCCGCAAATTCTGACTTGAAGCCCCGTAATGCTGAGTGATGGGATCGCGAATTGCAGCAGGAATACTGTCGGGTCGGAAGTGGCCTCGTCGGCGCGAGAAACAGCCATCCCGTCGGCTAGGGCAACCCATCTTGGAGA
This sequence comes from Phytophthora crassamura, assembly GCA_033557995.1. Classification (NCBI taxonomy): domain Eukaryota; phylum Oomycota; class Peronosporomycetes; order Peronosporales; family Peronosporaceae; genus Phytophthora; species Phytophthora crassamura. Next base: position 2,261,978 of record JAUCED010000009.1, on the reverse strand, counting down.
GATACTTCATACAGAGGTGCTTCCCATTGAGCTCAGGGAGCATTTGCACCATGTCGGCAGTGATTTCTGGTCGCTCGTGCTTGACATCTTTGACTTTGCGGTGAGATTCATGATGCCGTTGAGCCCCTCTGGTGTTGCTACTCGGTCCATTTTGCGTTGCCACCGCAGCAATTTACTGCTCCGAGTGCGTGAGGCGACACTCGCTCACCACCTGAATCAGCTTTGCGAAGGATGCATCCCCCTCTTGGAAAGCGCCGTGCTCCCTGTGCTGCGTCAACGTGACCCTGGGCAAGCAGCAAGCGTACGCATTCAAAACGTTCGTCGATCCAATTAACGAGTTCACTGCGAGCTGCAGGGATTCCAAAGTTTCTTCCAAGCGTTGAGCGTGAAAGCTTGCGTACAAAAACTTTTGCCTCCTCGACCAGCGCCGATACAAATGGCTGGTACGCAATTTTGACGACTGCGGCCAGACCCCAAGAGCATCGACCACAGTAGTGAGATCTCCAGCAGCCGAAGGGCGAGGTATTGCACTCTTCGTAAGTCGTGACACCAAGTTTCAGGCGCTCAAAACAGGGCTTTGCACTGCGAAAACCTATATCGATACATATATAGGGTTTCGCGGCGTCTGAACCCAAAAATGAGGTCCGTTTTTGGCTAATTCGCAGCCGTTTGTAGATACCAACGCAAATAAAAAGTTTTGCCACCGCGTCAAAAAGCTCGTCGGGAAGCGTGGCCTTTTTTTGCAGAAACCAAGGCGTATCATTGGTCAATAACACGAATCGTATGGTTCGCATGGGACAGGCGAGATTATATCGTCAATCGCCATCTCAGGTGCCATTTGGCATTGTAACAGTCACATGACAAATACCCGGATAATATTAATTATTGCTTGTCAGATTCATAAAATGCATTCTCGTTCTGCTAAACATGCCGATACACCTTGAGCCACTGATCGTCGCAGTCTGCTAGACCGTTTAGCACTTTCTCAACGACATCTGGGCGGGTCTCGCGCGATGCGGCCCTTCACCGTACCCCAGATGAGCTCTATCGGCTGTAGAGTGGGGTGGTACGGCGGCGTAAAGAAGACGAGGTGGCCGTACGTCGTGGCAATCTTAGTCACTTGATAGCTTTTGGCGGGGCGATGGAGCTCCACTAGGTCCACCAAAGTGGCAATCGTAGCTTTAGCACTAAACGCCATGCCAGCTAGTAGAACATTAACGACATATCAATTGCGTCAGTAAAAAAACAATAAGATCGTATCAAAAGCATGCCACCATTACCGTTGTTGCGTAGCCATTCATGAATGTCGGTCTTCCGCCAACCAGATGTTCGTGGGCTGGGATTAAGCTCGCGCTTGTGGTAGGATGCGCCATCTAAATAGATGTTGCACCCACCAAATTTGGACAGCGTAATGCATAGTAGCTCAAACCAAAGCTCAAAACTGCGCGGCATCAAAACTGCCATGGTGATCGTCGTCCCCTTGCTTTCGCTTGAGGGTGGAGTTCCACACTTGGATGGAACCCACGACGAAGCCGCCCGTCATCACTGCGCCCTTGCTTTTTATTATTCCTGCAGCTATAATACATGCACTACATAACAGATAAATAAAAGAGTAGTTAGCCAAAATTTCAAAGCGCCAATATATAGATTTCTTACCGTGCACCACGACCGGTCTTACCGTAGCGAATCTTATCTGCCGTCAACCACGTCTTCCCGGTGACGTGATTGACGTTGCAGTAGGACTCGTCAAGGTAGACCTCTGGGCGGTCTAGCCCAAGGCGAACAGTCCGCTCGGCCCCCCGCATTGGCCCTCGAACCGGGCGGCGGTTGGCGGTCTTTTTCTGCAAATACGACCGCCTGAACGCGACGTTGCCAGGCGACTCGGCGTAGATATGCCTCTTTTCACCCTTGAGATGATGGAGGCCGAGATCATGGAGCGCCCGTGTCATGGTGGGCACGCTGAGGCAAACGCCAGTAACGCCTGCCACATCGTCACAGATATGCTGAGCCGTAATTGGCCTGCCAGCGATATTTTGTGCCACCACAAAGCTTCGAACAGCGGGAGCAATCTCTGCAAGATCGTATGAGTGAGGCCTCCGCGGTTGCTTGGGGTGGACTGTTCGAACAGCAAAAAAATTAAAAGTCAGAGGTTTTGATATATAACTGTTAAGGAGCTGGTGGCGCAACACTTACCTCAGCGTCTTCCTCAGCCCTGTAGTGCGCCATTATGCGTGCTACCGTCTCAGGGGAGCAGCCAATAGACTCGGCAACAAGTTCCCTCGTCCGCTTTCCGCTAAATAGGCCTTCTTCTTTCTGCATTTAGAACAAATGGTAGCTCTTCACCATCATTTGCTTCTCTGCGCTGCTGAACTCGTGCTGCTTGGTCTTCATTTTTTCGTAATGAGCTTCGGATTAGAACGGAAAAAGGGTTGAGATGTGTTGCGGAGCCTCTCCACCATCCAACACAGTTCCCCACGTCTGTATGCATGCGATATTGGCGCCGCCACGGTTCAAAAGGTGACCGGTTAAATTAACCGATGTCAGGACTTATGAAGAGTACAATAACTTTTTTTCCTCGAAAAATCCGACATATCGCTTGCAGCACGATGCTCGCGACGCTCTACGTCGGAGAGCCTCACAAAGTGCATAACACTTAAGCCTTGCGTGACAAATTCCAGCTGAAGAGACCACGGATGACGGCGGGGTGTGGCAGTAAATCGAGCGTCTGTAGTGAAATTTGAAGCGTTTCGAGCAGAAGCTGAGCGCCCATGCAAGCGTACGTACCGTTCACAAGGTGACGATGGATCTGACGTTGCATAGCTGTGGGGCGAAATTGAGCTTGACTATCAGTTGCCGGCGCAGGAAGACCTTAGAAGCTGCGTTCGTCTCCAGGGATCTGGTTCATCGATATCAACCGGTCAATGTTGCGGATCATCGTCGGGTTACGCGTGTACGTTTCTCGCAACGCCACCAGAGAGTCGATGTCGTCGGAGGCATCATCGGGGGCCTCTCGAGAACGCTTTCGAGATGCTCTTGTCACCGTAGGCGGCTGAGCCTGTGTCGTATCTGTTGTCGCAATGGTCATTGGTGGGGCTACTACCGGATCGTCGTCCTCATCAGAGTCGCTAAGAAGATCATGCGAGACCAGGGGTCCGAGAGGTGTTCTAACAGCACTTGCTTCCATTTCTGGGACCGTGTTGGTGTTGGACTCACTCACCGGGCCGTCAAAAACTGATTCACCAAGCACCAAATACGTGGTGCACCCGCCCGCCTTGCTTGTAGTACATGAAATCGAGCAGGTACTTCGAATTCACTTCCCGGATAGAACCAGTGGAGCTGTCAAACAGCGGAACTGCTTTTGTCTCATCACTGAGAGGTGCATGCAGCTTCTCGAGGATGGTTTTCGAGCGGCGCGTATTTCTGCTACGTATACCACGAAAGTGATTGTGAGCCGACTCATGCAAATGCTGCATCTCGGCTGTCATCAGGTCACACACCAGCCGGCCGATACAGGGTTGCAACGCATATGGCACATACGCCAAGCGCTGGCTCTCGGTGTGGCGAAATGGTACAGGCTCCACAACGCCATCGAAAGAAATGTGGAGAACACCCGAACCACCAGTAGGGTCCCACGAATATCCGGACACAGCACCGTAGTCCCAACTTGGCCCGCGGTTGTGCAATGCTCTTGCAATGCACACACAGCTGCCCACGTAAGTACCGATGTCAGATGCAGCCTCTTCCGCCGATACTGTGCGCAATGCCACATCGGAGCTTGGAAGAGAAAAGCTTGCATCCGACAGCTCAGACCAGCGGCCGCTATTCACGCGCGCCACGTTGACGGCACTGGGTGGTGCAGCGTCGTGAGGAAGTGAAGCCCCGCCGTAGCAGTAGCCCTTCGTCGAAAGAATCCCAGGTTTGAAGAAACCGAATGTTGCTTGTGCTGCCATTTCTTGAAAGGTCGGCTTGAAGTCGGCGGCGAAGAGGTGGTCGAGGGGTCGCTTGAGAGCTCCTTAGAAAATTGGTGAATGACTAGCCTATCGGTGCCCGGGAAAGAGGGGTTTCGCCCAACCTTCGTCTCGACTGCGGTGGTTACGAAACCACCAATACTATAGGATCATCACTAAGTACGAATTGTCGTCTTTGGGCGAATATCCAACATGGCAAATTTGGCCAAGAATCACAATAGCTGGCGTTTTATATGCATGTATTCGATATATCCGGCAGGCTGCAAAAGTCATGGTAAATAACTCTGAAAGAATCGCCGTTGCCAATATGCTCAATCCGTAGATAGCGCTTTCCTACTGTAGTCCATAATACTACAGGGAAGGGATTAACTTTCATGTCATTCAACTGCCGCAGAAACACAAAATCAAGAGCCGAAAAGCAGCGAACAAAGCGAAGCACTTTGAGCCTCGAACGTGAGGCCGCGCAGCCTCTGCTCATGTACATGTAGAGAAGGTGAACGCTTGATAAAAGCATGAAAACTGCCCTAATTAGTCGAGTGCTCTTCTCCTGCCTTTCGATGACGATCAGTGGCCAAGTGCGGGAAAAGCTTTGGCCGTCATCTTCGTGCGAAGCTGCTTCACAGGAGTTTCTAGCTGCCAACTTCGCGAAATGGAAACGGTTTTGACGCTCACTTGGCATTTCTACATTGACCACTTGGGATGGACCTGTCGAGGATTTTCTGCTCGTCACCGGAGCAACAAGACGATGAAGTGGCGCCCGCGGTGAATGCGTCTCCACAAGATACCCACGTGATGCAACCACAGCGCTCGACTTAAACGTTTGTGCGTGCGTGACGAGGAGCGGAAGAAGCAGTACCGGATGAGCGCCACGCAGCGGCAGCGTCGCACAGAGTACCAAGCGTACGAGTCCCGCGTCTTCAATCTCCAGCTGGACATAACGAGCTGCGACAGCAGATCCAGAACTTGCAGGAGCGCCGAGACTTGTTCGACACACGTCTCCTAACTCGTCGTCAGCAGTTTGGAGACCAGGTGCTCGGTTTGGTTCGGAAGCTTCTTTCAAGCTATCGTAGCAACACCTTCGGCTTGACACCAAGTGGCCGCGGCGTCGAGTCAAGAGACGGCGTCTACCAGTACGTGATGGCTGACACAAGGGCGGCCCGCATTCGCCCACCGCTCTTTCGTCGTCAAATCGGTTCGAGTCTTGGCTCTAGTGAATGATGAAAGCACAACGGGCGAGGAAGCTGCTCACATTCGACACGTTTGCGGGCCTGGAGGAGGCTGCATCGTTGAACTATCGGCGAACTTTACCGGTCGGATCATTGGAGAAACGTTTGCCGCCATGTTCCCGTTCGTACGCAGCGTTCAATGCGCTTCATATTGATGAGCCAGACGATGCTACTGCGCGTGCCGAGACGAATGAAGAATACCAGTAGCTGAACGGGGTAGTCGCAGTCTACAAACCCACTCCCAGAACGAATTGTAGTCTCCAATTTCTACCTCGTGACTACCACCGCAGTTCTTCCATTGTACTAATGTCAGTCCGACTTCCATTTCTTGCACCGCTAGTCCACTTGAGCACGGTGGCGTCATAAACGATGAATTCTGCTTTCTACAGCTCGTCAAAAAGCGAACGAACACCGGTGGCAGCATTTAATCGGCCTCCGTGATGCCTCTGTCGGTCGTGCCGTGGAGACTTCTCCAGCTTTGCCGCGCAGTTGGCGACTGTTTTGTGCGGTTTCCAGCGCCGCCGCCAGTTCGCAAACTCGTGCCGACAACCTTCAACGAAGCGTTCGTCCTCCATACGTACATACAACGCTGACGGCGTGCAGATCTCCTGCTGCAGCGTCTCGAAGCAGTTCTTGAATCCGCCGTCAATTAAATACAGCTCCGGGTAGTAGAGCTCCGGGTAGCAGTCAGCATGCAGCCTGCGGTCCACATTCCGTACATGGCGCAGCATCTTGGGCGCTCGGTTGGCTGAGAACTCACAGAAGAAGATGAGCGCCGTCCGTCTGCACTTCTCCAGCGCTGCTGCTGCGAACAACCACTGCTCCATCGTCTCCGGGTCACACAGCAAGTTGGCGCCTTTCAAGCTCCCTCCTTCGAACTCGAACGGGAATCTGCAGTCCAGCAGCAAGAAACCCGCCAGCTGCCTCTGGAACGCCCCTCTTAGCACGTCGGCCACCGTCTCGGGCGTGATCACGTTCAGGTCCGGGTGGCGACTCGAGTACATCGTCGGCAGAAGCGGCTTCGGTGGCGGAGCATTGGCGCTCATGACGCTGATGGACTGCTCCGACTTGTGGTAGCGAAGCAGCTTTGGCGGCAGCACTGGGGCAGCTGGCACACTGGTTGAGATCTCCATTGTCTGACTGGACTGGGCTCGCTTGAGAGCCGCTGTGTGTGACTTGTGACGCTCCACTTCGACTTGACCAACTTCAACTTGAGAGCTTTGTATCGTCGCGAGTCCGCGCTTGGACTTCTTCTTGCTGGTTCTGTGCTGGCTCATTGTCGTTCTGGGAGACAGATCGGCACCTGGGGAGGCTGCTCGCTTGCGGTCCTGGGTGGAAGAGCTCTGTTCATCTTGTGTCATCTTTTGGTCTGCTTGTGCCATATTTACATCTCGCTCTGCCACGTTTAGGTCGACTGGTGCCACATGTTGTGCTGCTGCCACCAACTCGCCGGTCTTAAAAATGGCACGAGGGGTCTTCCTCCTGCCGAGCCGCTGAGGCCTGTCGGGGCCCCTTTTAACCGGTCGATTGGAGCTCTGAACCGCGCTCTCTCTCGTGGAAGAAGGACTGGGCGGCGTGGAGAGCTGCAGCTGGCTGGCGACGAGTGGTGTCAGGCGCGTGTGGCGATGGCCGTCGTCTGCCATGTTTTAGTGCCGAAAGTGAATTCAAATTTGGCGGGAAACCACCACATGTTGATGTGAAACTTGTGTACGCGTTGAAGTCAAAATACAACTTGACCATGGACAAGTGTGCCGAATGTATACTCGTAGCTTGTGCGGGCGTTAGTCAATTAAGTTTTTGTGCAAGTAGTCCTCGTCGATCTGTTCGGCTGCTCTTTGTGGCTTCGCTGCACTTGGGGGTGATCGTCGAGACTTCTTTGGACAGGTTGCGTTGGCGATCCGTGGATACGGGATGAGGCACTCAGTCATGATCGTGGACAGCAGGACTGCACTAGAGCAGTGGAACTCGAGGACCGGCAGTAGCGAAGGAAATCGCGGGCGGAGAGTTTGACCACATCGACGACCGAGTTGATCTGGACTCGCGCGCCTGCATTACCAACCAATACTTTCCGAACAGCGTGTAGTTTTCCTCGCCGGCGGCGCCGACGATGCGACTAACGACAGGCGAGCACTCTGTAGCCTTCGATGAGAAGATGCGAAGCAGCAGTACTGTCAGCAGCACACTCTGTATGGCCTTGAAAAAAATGCATATTAGTCCTCGAGTGAGCTGCGACGAAGATAACGAAATGGACGAGCATCGATTTAATCACCGGGGACGTCAGTTTCCAAAGGCCTTCGAGCAGACTGGCATGCATTGTGCTTGACAAATCGACCTCCCATATGCACGGCGGGGTCAATTAATCACCGGACGGTAGAATACACTGTGTCTGATGTCGAGTCCTCGGCACTTTTTAAGGATTAGCAGACACGCTCGTGCCTCTCTTTAGTCGAGATCTTCCTTGCAATCCATTAGACGCACATGGATTTCTCAGAGGTCTGGCCGACTCCGAGTTTTCGTGCGATGTAGTCGAGAATGCCACGAGTTGAAGTTCGCGCTTCCCGTTTTGCAAGTTCTCGAGTAATATACTGCGCCAGTAGTTGCGAAGGATATTCCACTAGGTGATACGACGCCGTGGCAAGCAGCAGCGTGAGTCCGAAGCGCGCGAGCAGTCGGTCGTAGTAGCTCGGCTGGTTACGCACTGCGTTGGCGTAGATAACAAGCCCGTGGAGCAAGTAGATCGAGAAACTCACTTTGCCACAGTAACGCAAAGCACTCCACTCGAAGAGAGCCGATAGACCAGACGGCAGCAGCATCTCGACCACGAACAGGACCGTCAATAGCAAGCTGGTGAAGGGGAAGCCCGGCGTCTCGGGTGCGATGTTAGCGTGCACCCAGTGGAACAAGAAGCCCTGGAAGCTCGGACTTAGCAGCACTGCTAGTGCACTGTACTCAACTACTCGGATGACCCTCAGGAGAGCTGGACGAGGCTTCACGTCCCGTGTCGTCATCCACGTGTCCAGCTTGACGAAGATGACAGCCGCCATTGATCCAGAGAGGAACGTCGGTGCGTGAGGAGAGAGCGTCATGTGGTCCCAGCGGAATGAATTCCAGCCCTCGTACACGACCCAAGTGTACGCAGGGATGAACGGCATCCACCAGAGGCTACGCAGCCTCAGCACCACTAGGACAAACGCCGGGATGAAGAAATAATACGTGATCTCCAGCGGCAACGTCCAGAGCACGAAGTAGCGACTGTCAAAGTCAAACGTCAACACTTTGAACAGGTCGAAGCTTTCGGGCTCTTCGATCAGATAGTAGCGGCGTTTAGCCTCGTCCGGCAGCATCCACAGGACAATTGCCGTCAATGCGAACAGCGGGTAGACACGGAAGAAGCGCTTGGAGAAATAGTCGAGCAGCGTGAACGTCCACTTGCGGTAACTCGCTCCACAGGCGAGTAGCTTGATGCTCTTCTTCATGAACAGCATCGTCAACAGGAACGAAGAGAGTACGAAGAAGGCGTCCACTGCACACGCCCCCAAGTTGAGGTCCTGCATATACTCGTGCGAGTGTTGCGAGATCACCAGCAAAGCTGCAAGGCCTCGAACTCCGTTGAGGAACAGGATCTTGGCCGGTGCCGAACTTTTCTTCTTGACGTCAGGCTGTCCAGCCACGTCGGACTCGGCCTCTGGTTGGTCTTGCACTAGCAACCCCACGCTCTCCGCAGCATCCTGAGCCCCACTGCGAATCATCCCGTTGCTTGTGTCTGTCCTCCAAGTGTTTTTCCAAACTGGCAACGGCGTCTGCCGCATGTACATGTAGTTCTCGCCAGTAACGCGTGTGCCAAACGCAAAGATTTGGCTAATCTACCACTGAACCGGGCACACGCCATCAATGGCCAGACCTCGGCCTTCAGCAGTCCAGTATTGAGGGGGGACGATGATGGGACGGGCAAGCCAAGACGTGGGGCCAACTTAACTTGGTCTCACTGTGCACATTGTGCAGTATCTAGCAGAGGCATGGTCGTCAGATGGATGAGACGGGCGCCTGCATCATTCTGATCAAGCTCCACCAGACGGGCGCCTCACCAGCACCATGTTCTCCCGTTCTTCCGGTCCACAAGCAACCCTCGACTCCGATGCGCCACCAGCAGTTCACCAGCTCGCTGGTGTTGCGTGAGGAGCTGCCATCTCGTCCACTCTGATCATGCTCCTGTTCCTGGGCGCCTCCGTTCCGTCGGTGCTGGCGATGACTGAGTGCCCCGCAGATGTGAGTTACCCCATCAAGACGACACTCGACAACGGAAAACTCTCCAGCGAGTGTGCGCAGGGCAGCGCCGGCGTGCGGGTCCACGTCAATTCGCTCTTCGACGTACTCGGCTTCTCTGAACGTGACTTCCTCATCTTCTGCCGCTCCTCGGACTGCATCAAGCCCGTGAAGACGCTTCTGCAAGTCACTCCGACAAACTGCCTCATCACTTACCAAGGTGCGGCTGGCAACCTGTCTGTGGAGGTGTCGACGCTGTATCACAAGTGCGCCGAGGTCGTTAAAGCAGACCGACGAGGACTACGTCTACAGGTATTTCCTAGACTAACCAGCAGCAGTCCATACAACCAAGCCAACACGTATTATAGTGTATACATTCGTATACCAACTTCAACATGACCATCACTCCCAAGTTGAAGTGAGTTCCATGGAACGTCGTCATTTCGCATTTTGCCTCGTCGACCGCACCGCCCTCCCAGGAAGAGACAATAGTCAGTTCAAGATGAACTGGATGACGAGCGGCAAGCACCGCGCGCGCTTTACTCGCTTGAGAGCCGCCGTCTCGTACGCGTTGAAGTCAAAATAGCACTTGACCATGGATAAGTTCGGTGGGTTTATTTTGTCATTTACATCCTAGCCACGCTTCATATGTATGGCTACATGGTTCACCAGCCCCAAGTTGAATCTGCCGGCGTCGCATCTTAAATGGCTAGAGGACCTTCATCGTGGAAGGACTCTGGGAATCCTGGGGATCGCCACAAAATACTTACTGCAATACCCAGCGTATTTGCAGTATGTATTGCAATACCCACGAGTGCTTGCAGTAAAGTATTTCTCCCAGTATTGCAAAATGTCAATACCCGCAATACATTTTTGGCCATCACTGCCTCACACAAGAGCACGCGGAGGATATTAGACCAGCTTGGCCTGTTTGACGCTCAATCGGGTATATTCGATCGAATAGAAAGGGAACATAGGCACCCAGAGGTCGGAAAAAGATAGTGCAATTCAATAAATATTTGATTTTTCCACTAGAAATATTTATTATTGGAAGGTTTGTTTCCCAATACAATCTGATATTGTACTCAATATTTACAATAAATATAGGAAAAGTAGCGGACGAACTTTCGTCGCGGGAAAAACGCGATTACATCACAAATTGTCGTTGTAATATCTGGCATCTGTCCCCCAAAATATAATACAAAGGTTTTATTTAGCCAATCAAATCGATTTCTATAATTATTTGAGCCAATCAGATCTTATATTTAACTTCAACTTTAACTCCTGGGCTGAAGGTTGCCATCGCAATTGACGATGCCAAGGAAGAACCGGTGGTGTGCGCAAATTGAGAGGCTGGCTGTGGCCAGACGCACGATCAGCGCTGAAGCTGTACGCCGGGTGACGTTGTGCGAGCTGGTGGGCCACTTGACGCCATTGTGCTCACCAGCCGCACCACCGGAAATCAACTGTGACACCTCCTCCGAGAGCGGCGGCTCGGACTTTGACGGACCCGATATTTTCACGGTCGAGTTCCGTCTTTGCCAAGAGACGAGTTTCGCCGGGGAGGAGTTTTACCTGGTAGGCTGGGTCGGATTCCCGCTCCCTACGTGGCAACCTGCGGCAGACTTGCACCAGGATTTAATTCGACGCTTCGAACGTGAAGAGCTGGGAACTTTATGGCCCATCGATCGCAGAGTGGAGGGGTAGCTACAGGCAGAGGAGGCGTAGACAATGATAAATATATTTAAATTGCGGCAATATTTATTATTTTTAGGCTCGGAATTGGAATATTTATTACTGCGTTCTTCAGGTGGCAATTCAATAAAAATTGAATTGGCGGACCTCTGATGCCTGGCAACCGACACGAAACGAGCTGGTTCCTGCGTGGATGAACGAAAAAAAGGCAGCACGACCTGCTAGATTGCTAGATACTCCTTCGATCGCAGCATCTTCAAGACGCAATCACCAGACGCAATCGCCATCAGAGCGATACGTAGCTTAAAATCTGCTCACCGACAGCTTAGCAGTAGTAGCGAAAGGCATGCCCAGACCGCAGCCACCGCCGTACAAACCCGCACCGAACGCGTTCCAGTAACCAAGAGGGTACGGCCAGCCAGGGTAGCCGCCGTACATGAAGCCAAAGCGGTAGGGACCGAGGCCGGCCCAGCCACCCCAGCTTCCCCAACCGCCGAGGCCGAGACCACCAAGTCCCCACCATTGCTCCATCTTGTCATCGGAATCCTTGTCTTCATCTGATTCCTTGGTAGCAACAGGCGGGTCGATCTTCTCCGTCGTGCCGGTAAGCGTGACGCCAGTGGGCAAATCGAGCTCCTGAACCTTCGCCAGCGCTTCAGTTGGTGTCTTGACGGCAGGTTGGTCAGCGGCAGAAACGACCACAGCAACGAGGACGCCAGGAAAGCGACTACACGCGGATCTCTCAAGGCGAAAATTGTGATATGAACCGACTTCGTCCGAGGCCATCTTAAGGATCTTCACTACCACATTCGCAGTCACTACAGCGCCGCAGCTTGCACCTCCTTGAGCACCTGGCGAAGCTCGTACGCAATAAGCGCAGCCGCTGGACGCTCTTGAGGTATCTGCGCCAAACAACGGACCGCCAGTTCCTTGGTGACAGGGCGGCAAGTCGCCGAAAACGTCGGTCGGAGCTTCCCCTCGGCCACCAACTGCAGGATCGCCACGTTCGCCAATGGCCTTTTGCCGTCTGAGCTGCGCGCGTCGTCGTACGGGATGACGTGTGTGTCCAACTCGGACAAGATGACCCCAAACGCGTAGATATCCGCCGGTGCTCCGTAGTCGTTGCTGCCCGTCAGCACCTCCGGCGCGAGCCACCGACCAGTGCCAACGCCAGCCGTCATCGTCGCATTCTCCGACTGCACACGAGCACTGCCAAAGTCCGTCACCTTGGCGCGCCAGTCGGACGTGAGCAGCACGTTGCGTGACTTGAGGTCGCGGTGCACCACGGGCGGAGCGAACGAGTGGACGTACACCAGAGCGTCGACAATATCACACGCAACCTGCAGTTTAAACCCCTCAGCTGACAGCCTTTCCTCCTCCTTGAGTAGCTCGGAGTTGGGCTTGCTCTTGATGAGGAAGTCACGCAAATCGCCCTTCTCCACGTACTCGAAGAGCGCCTGGATGTCGCTGTGGAAGGTCCACGCGACGCCCATGCAAGTGACAATGTTGGGGTGCTCGAGCGTAGCCACCAGTTTAATCTCTTCGATGAAGCGCTGGAGCGATCCAGAGTGCGTGGATGGGTCGGCCGGGCTTGCGTTTTCTTGACGCTTCTTGCCTCCTTCATGTTGCTCAAGCAAACGTTTGGAGGCCAGGAGCTTCGTCGACTGGTACCGCACGAGCCAAACCTCTCCGAACGCGCCGCTGCCGATCTTGCGGACGTCCTCGATGTCGCGGGCATCAACGCGCAGAGCCTTCAGCCGTTCGTCATTCCACAGCCCTCTGGCCTCCGATTCATGTGCCAAGTCAGCAGTGAGAAGATCGTGGCGATTTGACGCTCCCTTGCCCATAAAACGAGACCGTCGCTGCCACACGAGGAAGCCAGCCACAACCACAACTACAACCACGACGACGCCGGCCGCGAGGCCCGCAATCGCACCGCCAGAAAGGCCGCTGCTACCGTTAGTGACGCTACTGCTCGACTCCGTCACCTCATCCGAGACGCAGACGTCGAACGTGCTGACAGACGCAGTGGCGGCGTTGCCGCAGTCTACGGCCTCGGCAAAGTCGGCGGCTTGGAGGTCGAAATCAGCGAGACCCTGGAGGAACGTCACTTGTGCGCGGGTGAACGTTGGCATCCCTTCCAACGAATTTCCAGAGAGATACCTAAGAAACAGCCATGTTAAAAGCCGTCTGCTTGTAGAGAGCCTTCCCACTTCCATCGTACAGTTCTGTGAGCGTCGAGATGCTGAAGACAGCGTCCGGAATGGCCGCTAGGAAGTTGTTTGTCAGGGTCCTTGAGCACGGTTCGTGAGTGGATGTGTACGCTGTCAAAAACCAACACAGGAAGCCGACGTACAATGAGGTAAGAGCTGGAAAGTCGCCTGTGAAGTCAGCGAGCGAGTTGTTGTCCAAGTACCTGTTTTCACATTATTAAACTCTCCACGCTCGTCCAGCCAGATGAAAAAGGAGCACGTACAGTGTAGTGAGCGCTGGGTAGTCGCCACTGAAGTTGGTGAGGAGGTTGTCACTCAGACTCCTATCCATACAAAAGACAAGTACTACAAGATAAGCCACCCCACTCCAACAAGCCGATACGAAGCTCGCACTTACAAAAAGTCGAGCTCGGCGAAGTCCCCGCTCAAGCTGGTGAGACTGGTGCCGTCCAAATACCTATACGTGTATACGTATACAAAGTAAGGCTCTCGTACTTAACTAGGGGAGCGGATACTACTACACTTACAGCGTTTTGAGGGTCGGTATCTCGATGCTGAAGTTTTTCAGCGTGTTGTAGTTGAGATCTCTAGCCATCCACAGGGTAAGAAGACACGCCAAGTCGATGAGGAATGAAAAACCTAAAAACCTGTACGTACAACGTCACCAACGCAGGGAAGTCGCCGCTGAAGTCTGTCAGCGAGTTGGGTCCCAAATCCCTTGTTCATAAAGTATCACACGTGTGCGTTGTTAGCCCCTGAGCCCCCTTGGCTTCAGTACAGCAGGAAGACCTTACAGTGAGGTGAGCGCTGGGAAAGTTCCGCTGAAGCTTGACAGCGAGTTGCTCTGGAGATTCCTATCCGCATGGCCGGCAACAAGGTGAGACTCACCGCGCCTTACGAGCGGGATAAATCCCGTTTCAACGTACAGCGTGTCAAGCACTGGGAAGTCACCGCTGAAGTCTGTCAGGTTGTTCCCACTCGCGTCCCTTTTCACACATGCATTAGACGCCCGTATTCCGCTCCTTCAGCTCATCGAAGCGTACTTACAGGTACGTGAGCGCTGGAAAGTTGCCGCTGCATGTTGTCAAGGCGTTGGAACCCATCGATCTAATAGTACGGGAGGTAGTTGCGTCAGTTCAACGTCGAGCGTCAAACGACACGTTGTCCTTGTCGACGTACATTGACGTCAGGTTGAGACCTTGGCCGTCGCCAGCTTCGAACGTCGTGAGTCCTGAGCCCACGGCGACAAGCACCGAGAGTCCGTCTGGAAGGAGCGTTAAGAGGTCATCCACTCGGCTGAGATCGATGTACGACATCTTGACCTTAGTGACCGTATCGTTGCTGATGCGGAAGCCGTCCGCTAGCGTCACGGTCGCTGGGACACCGGTAGAGGCCGTGTAATCTTCCGTGCCGCCTCGGAAGAGAACGCTGGAGATGATGGGGTTGATGTTAGGAGCGCCGATGCTTGCAATGGCGTCTTCATACACCCACGCAGTCGCGTTCAGCTCACTCTCGGAGGCTGCCACTCTGGAGCTCGAGCTCGAGCTGTCACCGAACGGAACGAGCAGATAGGCGTCCCCAGTCGCGTAGAAGTCGGTGAAGCACGCGTAGGCGCACACGTCTCCATCGTCACTGGTGCAGCTGGCGCTGTGCTCGCCACTCGACGCCTCGCAGTCGCTGGCGTTGTACACGAGGCACGGAATGTACTCATCGCACACGCCGCCGCATTCCCACGTTAGCGTCTCCGCCAGGCCAGTGCAGTCCCCGTCGGCTTTAACAAGTGCAACCGCAACCGCAACCACCGCGGAAATGCGGATCATACCGGGGCTGTGAAGTCGTGGCTGGTGCCAATTCCGAAGTGACTTCCTTGGCCATGCAGTCAGGAGGTGGGGGCCAGTACAGTTCAGTTGCAGGCTGCTTCATCCGTTTAATCTCTTCAGAGCATCTCTTGGCCACCGAAAAACCTTCTTATTTTCGTAACCGTTAACATCAGATAACAACAACCGAATGATGCCGATGTGTCAGCTGTATCGCAAATCTTATTGCTTCTAGGAAGTGATATAAGTGGAAGGTGTAGCCACTGAGCATAACTTTTTACCAGTTCTGTCACTATTAATAATGAAGCGTGACTTTAAGGACAGCGCGAGCTGCGCGCTTGTGTACAGATTATCTTCCATCTGCTCCTACTGCAACGGCATGCGCTCGTGTACAGATTCTCTTCCATCTCATGCATTTTGATGACTCCACGAGGGGTGCATTGAAGGTCTGACGCGAAGGTACACTTCGCGCGACGATGGGTGCAGCTTGCAGTTTCAAGAGTGCGCTGCCTTGCATTCACGTTCTGCCTCGTGCTTTAAACGCACGATGAGCCTGGCGCTTACGACTAGAGACGAGGACAGCGACGTGGACAGCCATCATGGCGGCGAAGATCGTGGTTGCGATACGTGATACCGTTGGTCTCGTTGTCGTTTCATGGTACTCATAGGCAAATCGTGTTGATAGTGTGCGTGTTGCAACTCAAAGTCGAGCTGGGGAGGGTCAGTTGCTGTCGGACGGACTTGCGCCAACGTCGATTTGAGAGTTGATAACAACCAAGAAGAGTGCGTATCTACCGTCTAGGCGAACAAGAACTGGCACCGACCAAACATTCGTGCCGACGTTGTAAGAGTTGCTGTGTGAAAACTGCCAGAGTGTCTCGCTCGCGCTTGAGGGCCTCACGCATTCGCCGTACAGGGACTCGAGACTCGTCGACCAGCCGCATCAGCAACAAAATCTCTTCCTTTCTTTCTTCTTCATCTTCGTTCTCGTCCTCCTTCGGCAGACTCTCCTGAAGTTCGTCCCCACCCTTCCTCCTCGCCAGCTCTTCGTTCCCCAAGCTCTCCGAGTCTGTTACTTGAGGAAGTGCGTAACAGCTTTAGCGCTCCTGCGTGGTGGTACGGCATGGCCCCTGGGGAGCATAGCGAGGTTAGTTGTTAGTGTAGTGGGATAGCGATGAGAGAAGACACTTGTGCGGCGCGAGTCCAATTCCAAAGTAATTCATTATTCACAGGCAACGCACTACTTTACCGTAGCACGAGGAGGAAAGTCCAAGACAGAAAAACCCCTTTGATCCGTTGACTACATCCGATGGATGGACAACAGACCGATGCCGATCTGCCCGATGGACAGATCGAGCCTTGACAGGAAACATGAGTTCCATTCGGGTTCCCGAGATACGGGGAAACCTCATAGTGCGGTACTGCTCACACTACTCTTCGCCTCCGCTGTTTTCCACACGTTGTGCCTCTTTCCCCCGTTAAGACGCCGCGATAGGATCTGCCGTTGCACGACAGCGTCTTCGTCCAAATGGCGTTGACTCTCGCCTCCATTCCATGCTCTTCGTCGTCACTGAAGCAGCAGAGTGACAGGGCTTTTATCAGACTAACACCGTCAGAGACTAGGGCCTTGTCGTCTGCGCTTTTGCTGTTCGTACCAGTGGATCCGTCGAAATCGCGAACGGAAGCGCATATGAGTTCCACAGGCTCGCCTTGCTGCACTCACATGGCTCGAACGGTATCGAGAACAATACGAGCGTCAACGCAGTCGCAGATTTCCCAGTCGTACGACGAGAACAAGCGGTCACGTGCTTCAAGGCGCAGAGCGGGAACTCTCTCGTCACAAGCAACGTAAACTGCGAACGGGAGTATACAGGAGCCCAGTGCATTGAGAGAGAGCGCCGAGTTCTCGAGCCAATGCGAACAACTTCTCCATGTCCTGGAGCACTGGGCGTCGGCACGGAGTTCGCTTCATAGCGTCCAGCAATCGAGAAAAGGACCCCCACCGAAGACGGAAGCGCTTTCCCTTGAGCTCGGTTGACTCCTTGCTGCGCTGCTTCTCAGGGGAATACCCAGGTGTCTGTACGATGGCAGAAGTCTGAGACGATAACGGAGACGTGGGTCAGCTTTTGCACTCTGAAGCTTCTGCGCTGACTGCTTGAGTACACATCCCTGCGTCTCTGTGAAAACCTGGCAGGGTTCCGTATGACCGGACTTAACTGAGCGTCTCGCTTAACGGAGACTGCGATGGGATACGATGGACAGCGCGTCTTGGTGACTGGAAGGCGGGATCCGGTCGGGTGGAAAGTCTCCGCGGGCCACAACGGCGAGCCTCCAAGCCCGTATACGAAGTCGTCGACTGGAGCAACCACGTGGGTTGGCGACAGAGGCGCAAGAGCTTCCTGAGAGCGCCACCTATGCAAGAGTTTGGCTGTTCCTTTGGCACCGTATCGACGTGGTTGGCATCAAGTGTGATACCTGGTGGGATCTGCTCATTCACAGTAAGACTGCAGCCGTACCAAGGCTTGGTCGACTTCACAGGTGACGTCGGCACCGCTATCGGAAACTGGACAGCCCCCCCCAGCTCACGCCGGGCTTGATCGGCGATGTCATCACCAACCTCCCCACAGGACAGGAGTCATCGTCACTCTCCTCGCTCTCGTTCCCTTCTCCAATAGCAGAGCCTGCTCTTGATTGAGCTCGTGCCACGGATGTCTCCGACTATCGCTTCGCCTTTGCTTCCACGCATCGATCAAGCAGAACATCCCGTTTCGTCCGTGAGCGCAGGCATTTGCTTTCCGTCGAAGTCGCGTACAAGGACGCGAGTTGATGGGACCGCTGCAAGTCCCGTCCTCGAGCTTCTGGATCTCCTTCGCGCTCTTGAAGCGCTTCTTCCTCGCCCTCTTGGAGGGCTCCTCTCAGAATGTGCTCCACTCGCTCGTTGACAGTCTCTTTCCGCCTGCGAGTTACGACGACGGCAGCTGTTCCTATAGCCGCGAATTTGGTTCGTGGTTGTTGGATGGGGCTCATGACGAAGGGAGACGCCATTGCCGGAAGTCACGGGTGGTCAAGCTATTCCAGCTAAGTTTGTGCAGACAGAGTTTATGCAGTGATGGCCAAAAATATATTTTTGCTGGGTATTGCAAGAAACTTAAAACCTTCCAGTATATATTGCAACTGCCATGTTTAATTCCAATACATACTGCAATACCTGACGAGTTTCCAATAATACGGCAATACTTTGCTTCTCACTCCTCTGGGCATGCTTGCTTTCTTTGGACGGCTCGGGCATTTTCGGCATTAATAGGAGACCACGTCATCGGCGAGATGGACATCAAAGCGTCTTCGCTGTCGATTGAAAAGGAGCTTGAGCGAAGAGCCATGGTCGGTTAATGTAGAGGAAAAACATAATGAGAACTGGCTGCCTCGACCTTTTGAGAGCTCGCGCCAGCCGTGCTGACGCCAAATGCTCAAATGCTCAGGGTGTGCAATTGGAGGATGACCTTTGCGGGTCGACTTTGGAAGGACACCGGGAATCCTGGGGATCGCCACAAAATGCTTACTGCAATACCCAGCGTCGCAGCATGTATTGCAATACCCACGAGTGCTTGCAGTAAAGCATTTCTCCCAGTATTGCAAATGCCAATACCCGCAATATATTTTTTGCCATCACTGATTTCAATGCTGTGTAGATAATCTCCGTCTGCACGGGGTCTGCAACCACACTTGCGTTTTGCTCAAACCACCCGACGGGTTTCCAGATTGATGCCGATGTGCTCGACCGAAGCAGGAGAAGCAATAGGCGCATTGCCACCGGATACACTACAACAATCATAAAATCAAATCTTGAAAGGGAAAATTAGACGATGAGAGCTGTTTGTATCAAGGCAGATACAGGCCTTACCCGATGTCTAGGATGATTTCTAGTAACCCGCTGTAGTCATCAGGGAGGAATATCATTGATATACACGAGCACGCATTCATCCTGACGATCACGACGAAAAAGATAACCAGCGGAGCTGGCGTCCCAGCTTCGAGGATCTGACGCAGGAACACGAATCCCACAGCAAGATCTGAAGATTTAAGCCAGATCCTCTGCGTAAAAAAAGAAGCAGTGGGTAGTTAGAATCAAGACCAGACGGCATTTTCACGGGACGGATGTCTTCTTGCCTGAACAACGACAAAAACGACGCGAGAAAAGTGGCCACCCTACTTTCATGCCTGCTTAACCCTTCATCAACACATCTCTTCGGAAACTTTTCGACAAGACGTCAAGTTGTTGAAACAAAATTGCCTGCGGCCCTGGATTGATTCGGTTGTGCCGCCTGAGTATCTTAACAAGTACGAAGCCATAGGCTGCAACCGTCACAGCTTGTCGACTCACTGAAAGTTGAATTATTGCTTCCGATGGATCGACCATCAGCCAGAACGAGCCGTCGTCGAAGTGTTCGGTCTTCATAACCCAGTTCACAGTACTATTCGGCTTGATCGTCAACAGCCTGAGCCCCACCGTCCACACTTCGCAGCCAAGCGCCATCAACGCCACAAAGGCTTGCAGTAATCTTGGCTTTAATTTCGAGAATTGGTAGTCAGTTAGGAGTTGTGCCCGTCGCTGGATACGTTTTTGGCATGACTGTTTTCGACCTGGAAGAACTTTTCCTCGAGAGCTACCTCGCTGTAAGGTCTCGGCGAGGCTTGAGCTGTTCACGTCTCCATTTTGGAGCAACATGTAGTTGTATCCTTTGACGCGGAATCCATTGCCATCCCTGTTACTGACGATATCCAGCTTATTCAATCGTCCACCGCAACTGTAGTCCAAATCGTCACGCCCAAGATGCAAGGCCAGTAATTTGTGCGTGCGCGACCATTTTTGGTTTTGGCGGGGGGGGTAGTTTCGCAAAACTACTTCACAACAACTTGCAAGAACTAATTTTTGGAGCAATGTCACGTTTTTTGCCAGACTTGCAGGTTCAAAAACAAACAAAGCTACCAGAACCACCAACGCGCAACGGTCGAAAACAGCGCTTAATCTAAGCGGTGGGGTGAATCGAACACTCCGCCCTCGGTCGAACTTTCTCGACACCAGCCAGCCTGCAAGCGTATCTGCTGTTCGGTAAAGGCCTCGGCAAGAATTGCCTTGCCTCAGTATCCAGCCCTGGGTACCCAGAATGTGATCACGGGGTGTGCGACACCAGACGTTGACTCGATGGGGGAAGCCGTCCCGTGATCTGATACCGACTGAAGATCGAGTTGTTTTCGAGCAGCAGACGGCCATCGAGTGGCTTGCAAGCGGCCAGACGTGAGCCGGGGCGGGTGGTTCGACTATAGAGCGTCGAGTGTAAACGAATGCACAAAATTCCCTGTCGAAACGAGCCTTCACTGTGGCTTGTGCTTACCGCTGGGACAGGTGACCGAGGATAACTCACGTCACAGTCAGTCTCGACAATTTCTGGTCGCGGCCCCAGATCTGGAGCTGCCAAGCGGAAGGATAGAGCCCTCACTCTCATTTTCTCGTCCTCGTCGTCAAAGCTTTCGAACAGCAAATCTTCTGGCTGACACCATGCGTGACACCATTGCCATCTCGTCCACCTTGATCATGCTCCTGTTCCTGGGCACCTCCCTTCCGTCGGTGCTGGCGATGACTGAGTGCCCCGCAGATGTGAGTTACCCCATCAAGACGACACTCGACAACGGAAAACTCTTCAGCGAGTGTGCGCAGGGCAGCGCCGGCGTGCAGGTCCACGTCCGCTCGCTTTTCGACGTGCTCAGCTTCTCCGAACGTGACTTCCTCATCTTTTGCCGCTCCTTGGACTGCATCAAGCCCGTGAAGACGCTTCTGCAAGCCACTCCGACAAACTGCCTCATCACTTATCAAGGTGCGGCTCGCAACCTGTCTGCGGAGGTGTCGACGCTGTACCACAAATGCGTTGGGGTCGTTAAAGCGGCCGACCAGACCGACGAGGACTACGTCTATAGGTACTTCCTAGACTAACCAGCAGCAGTCCATACAAATACAACCAAGCCAACACGTATAGTCGCGTATACAGTATGTATACCAACTTCAACATGACCATCACTCCCAAGTTGAAGTAAGTTCCATGGAACGTCGTCATTCCGCATTTTGCATCGTCGACCGCACCCGCGCTCCCAGGAAGAGACAATAGTCAGTACAAGATGAACTGGATGACGAGCGGCAAGCACCGCGCGCTGTACTCGAAGCGCGGACGGCGTCGGCAGATGCGCTTTCCGTCCCAAGTGCAGCAGCAGCGCGTCAAGCATTCGAGTCCTCCACGCAACTCCCAGCCGAGAGCGCGGGACTCGGCGACACCATGGTACATCGTACCGGTCGGAGACGACGACGAGTCCCAAGGTACGGGCAACTGGCTGGAGGCTTCTTCTTCTGTTAGTGACTCTTTATCTCTGTACGTACAGACATTCGTGTGTTGGAGCTGGAGCGCAGGGGCGCCATGAGTGCTGCTGACGTTGAGGTGGAGGCTAGGACGAGAGAGAAGGGCAAGGAGCGCTCCTGTGCCCATGCAGTTGAAGATGCGGCACCATCGAGACAGAAACGAAGCCGAGCAGAGCAGGAGAAAGAAGCTCAAGAGAAGAGCGAGAACAGATGCATCTTCACGCCCGTGAAGAAGGCGAGAAAGTACGACCCGCCAATAGGACTGCTTCAACGGGTGCAGATCGCTCGAGGGGAGCGGCCGCCATCCTCGATCGCCTCTGGCGTCGACATGCTCTTCTTCAAGTAAGTAAACGTTGGCTGGGTTGTGGAATGAGTGCTTATTGAGGCATTGTGGCTGTGACTGTGTGTTTTAGTGATGGGGAAGAACTGCCCCATAAGAAACGAACTCAAGAAAACCGAGAGCCAGCTCAACCAGCTCCTTCGGAAGGACGTACTAGTCGATATTCGCAGCGGACAAGCGAACGTGACGAGAAAGAGGAGCAACAGGTACGCAATAAAGGAGACTTGCGTATTGCATCTCCACAAACTCAATGCTGCTTTGTGACTGCTATTCAACTGTGTTATAGTTTCCTTACGAGTACTACCAAGATGAGGAACTTCAGAGCCGGCACTCCCAGGCAAAGCAGGACTCTCTAGTCGAGGAGAGACCCAGCTATCAACGCGCCCAGTCGTTTTCGGATTGTGCAAGCGAGTCCTACCAGCGAGACTTTCAACTCTGGAGAGTCAATTCCAATTCCTTTGCTACTGCGAGTCCAGATACGGTACGATTGATTCGGTCCTGGAACACAAACAGAACTAACCCGTGATTTACAACTTACCAAAGGCATTTGATCGTCCCGAAAGTGAAATCCCCAGAAACCCGAGTGAGACGTAAGTTTCGGTGCGTTGTCAAAGACAGAGATGATGCGGCACAAACATTTTATATGTCTGTATGTGCAGCTTCCAGTCACTTATCCAAACACCGCCGAGTCCATTCGCAGTCTCACCGCTCTCCTTCAGAATGAGCCGAGCTGAAGGTTTGTACGTGGTATCTATAAAGTTGTTTGGGGGAGCTCAACACGTATTTCGTTTCCCTAGTTGTTGAGTCGCAGATCACCAATAAAACTCACGCGGTAATTGCAACATGGAGAATGGATCATTCTGATCTCCTGCTCATGCTGCAAGCAACTTACACATTTTCATCAGGAACAAAGCCTGTTGGATAACCGGGTGAGCTTGGCACCATCTCCACGCGCATCGCCATCTCCATCGACGTCAACTTCGTCGCAGGGGAGTATTGTGCTGGGCCGCCCTCCTCTAGGTTGGCAAAGAAGGCTGATGATGTCGCTGACTGAAGATACAAGCGACAAACCAGAGCAATGCATTCCCTTCGCCGGGGATGTGCCTGCTTCTCCAACCAAGTTGCTCGACAGCAAGCCGAAAAAGGGCAAGTGTTGTTCTACATTGCCCTGTTCGTCGTGCTAACACGTAAGGTTTCCATTTTTCTCTGTACAGAAAAAAATCTTTCCCCGGGTCCATCACTTTCATCGAGAAGCTCGAGAGGAAGCGATAGTGAGAACTCTATCGCCGATTTAATCGTTCCTATCGATGCGAAAGAGCGCATATTGGCGGCCACAAGCTCGCAACAACCTCCGGAGGCCTCGCGCGGCTGGCTCCATCAACCGACGATACCGAGTACGTATAGGATACAATTGTGGTGGTACACCCTTTCCTCACATGCCCATTCAACCAGAAACCCACGATACCAATGGCGCAGACTCCGTTTTCACTGAAAAAAGCATGGCAATTCGGCAGTCATGGGTCATGTCGTCGCGAACGAAAAGAATCCTGGACGCAGTCTCAACTTCGAACGCCCAAAACACGCCTCAAATGCAGGATACCAAATACCAAGAGATGCAGAGCGTCGCGATATACATGTGCACTCTGGTGCAATGCTACAAGATCGACGAGAGCCTGCGGTTTGTTTGCACCCAGTGATTGTTCGTTGGGAACGACACTCATTGCTTTGGTGCTTACAATTCTGACAGATGCAGCTCACCGGTTGCTGAGAACACTCAGCTAGTGTCGGCAGCGACTTCTCCGCCCAGCGCTGCTACCTTCTCAAACCGAGCAGCAAGCCGTCGTGAGATCAGCTTCTCACCCAAGCACGCGAACTAGCAATCCCGTGTTCGCTCTGCGCACCACACCAATCCACCGTGCCTACGCTTTCTCCTCTGCATAGATTTTGGCCAGCGCTTTCTTGTTCACCTTTCCCATCGCGTTCTTCGGGATCTCCTCCACGAAAAAGTACTTGCGCGGCACTCGGTAGCTCGCGAGGTGTTCCTTCGAGAACTCCACAAGAGGCGGGGAGAGCGTTTCTGGCGCCACCTTTTCTCCCTTGACGTCCGAGCGGATGACGGCTGCCACGATTTGTCCCCAGGTTTCGTCCTCCAGACCGAAGACGGCACATTCCAGCACCTGCGGGTGAGTCAGCAGCACGCGCTCCACATCCAGAGCCGACACCTTGTACCCCGCCGTCTTGAGGATGTCAGCGCTCGCTCGTCCACGGATGCGGAAGCTTTGGCGCTCCTTGTTGTACTGCACAATGTCGCCGGTCTTGAACCACCCGTCAGCATCAAACTCCTTGGCCGTCGCCTCGGGCTTCCTCCAGTACTCTCGGAAGACTGACGGTCCTTTGACGCGCAGTTCGCCTTCCTTCTCCTCGCTTAGTGGCAGCTCCGTCTCCGTATCGGGATCCACGACGCGGACGGACACGCTTGGGAAGGTGATGCCGACGTACCCCAAGTGACGGTCGCCATGCAGCGGGTTCGTCAGCACCATTCCCAGCTCCGTCATGCCATAGCGCTCAAGCAGACGCAGCCCAGTCAGACGCTCCCAGCGGTTGAGGATCGACACGGGGCAGGCCATCGACCCGCTGATAGCCACACGCAGTCCACGCGCGCCGATCATCGCGCTCTGCACCTTCGGGTCGTCCTGTGGCTGCTTCTCAATGTCTTCCAGCAGCTTCATGTACACCGTCGGCACTGCCATGAGCATGGTGACTGGCCGCTTGGTGGCTGCAGCCTGGCCCAGCTTGTACCAGATCAACGAAGGTTTCGCGAACGGCAGGAACTCGACCGAGCCGCCCACGTACATGACGCAGAGCAGGTTGTTGAGGATGCCGTGCACATGATGCAGCGGCAGGAAATGAACGAGGTGGTCGTTGCTCGACATCTCCCACGCGGTCACCAGGTCGCTGATCTGCGCCGTGAGCGCCGCGTGCGTGGTGATGACACCCTTGGGACGTCCAGTGGTGCCGCTCGTGTAGATCATGTAGGCGCCAGCCTTGCTGTAGTCCCGAGTCTCCAGCCACTGCTCCACTTGTTGCCGCTGCTCACTCGTCAGCTCCTTGTCTTCGCCTTCTTGGACGTCATCCGGATGCACGAGCACCTTCAACTTCATCCTAGCTGGAAGCCCAGCCACGTACTCGTGTAGCTTGGATCCAGGCGCCGTGAACGACTCATTGGCAACAAGCAACGCCGCCCCTGAGTCCGACACGATGTAGTCCATCTCGTCCGCCGGGTGCGCCGGATGCAGCGGCACCGCGATGCCCCCAGCGAGCCAAATCGCCCACTGAATGACCAGGTACGACGCTCCTCGAGCTCCAAGCATGGCAACGCGCGGCTGTTCCTCATCCTGCGGCAGCTTGGCTTTCAGTTCATCGCGCAGCACGAAGGCCCTGCGCAACAGCGTCGCATACGTCCACTGCAAGTGTCCCGGCTCAGCATCGGTCTCCGCTCCTGACGAGACAAGCGCCACGGAGCTTTGGTGCCCCAGCAACTTCTCGAAAAGATGCGGCGCGATGAGCTCCTTCGGCCGAGAAGTAGACAACGTCATGGCGTTCGTGGGGTTCTTCAGTGCAGCCTTGGAGACTTGAGCGGTTGACGGCTCAATCCGAAATGAGCGAGAGGTACGTGACCGGCCGCAGCTTCAACCACAAAGCTGATGCCGTTCGATCTGAGAAACTCGAAGCGGCTTGGAGCGCTCACGAGCTCATGCCCTTGTTCAGCTCGCCGCCATTGCTGCTGGCTAGGCAGAGCTCGTCCAGTCCAGTCCACACACTCATCACGTGTCCATCTCGTCTTTGCTGCTAAGGCTCAGCTCAGTTCACTTGCGAAAAAGAGACCAAGAAGAAGAAGAAGAAGCCATGGACGCGTTCCTCCAAGCTGCGATCGACGAGGCCAAGCAGGGCCTGAGCGAGGGTGGCATCCCCATCGGCTCCGTGCTGGTCATCGACGGTCGGATCGTCGCGCGCGGCCACAACCGCCGCGTCCAGCGTGGCAGCGCCGTGCTGCACGCCGAGATGGACTGCCTCGAGACCGCCGGCCGCCTCACGGCCGCCGACTACGCGCGCTCCACGCTCTACTCGACGCTGAGCCCGTGCGATATGTGCAGCGGCGCCGTGCTGCTCTACAAGATCCCCAAGGTCATCGTGGGCGAGAACAAGACGTTCCAGGGCCCCGAGGACTACGTGCGCTCCCGCGGCGTGGACGTCACGGTACTGCAGGACGAGACGTGCATCAAGCTAATGGAGGACTTCATCCACGACAAGCCGCAGCTCTGGAACGAGGACATTGGCGTCTAAGCCACGCTGTAGCAGCCCTTCAATAGACCCATGCGCGTCATTTTTGTTTTTTGTCCTCTTATTCGCGGTGTGGGAAACCGGCTAAGTTTACTTCTCCATACTGAAACCAAGATAGAGTGAATTCTACAAGAGGACGTAATCAATAGAGCACGCGCGACTTCATGAGCGACTGGTTGCTGGCTGTCCACGCTGGTTCAGGGCGCTACGGCTCCTCCAACGAAGCTGCGTACCTCTCGCTGCTTCGAACAGCACTGGAGAGTACTCACCAAGTCATTTCCAGCTCCAATTCTCCTCTTACAGCCGCGCAAATCGCTGTGCAATTGCTGCACTCTTTCGAGCACAGCATCCTCACGAATGCAGGACTTGGCGCGAACCTGACGCAGGAGGGGCGTGTGGAGTGCGAGGCCAGCGTTGCATGTGGCCAGACGCACTTGGTGAGTTGCTGTGGATCTGCACGAGGCGTGAAAGAGCCCAGTTCGTTGGCACTTAAGCTATTGGAGCAAGCGGAGACCGTGGAAGGAGGAGACTCCAACTCGACCTTCGCTTTCGGTCGGCAACCTCCGCTCGTGGTTGTAGGTGAACACGCTCGACAATTAGCACGGAGCTTTGGCCTTGAAACAGCCACGGAGGAGGAAGAAGAGCTCAAGAAGTTCCAAGTGACGAGGAAAACCCAAGAGCATTGGAACAAGTGGCATCGGCGCTTTCAAGATGCTGAGACCAAGGAAAAGGACCAGCAAGCTGGTCAACTTCTTGATGAATCGCTCGACACTGTCGGTGCAATTTGCATGGATCCGATGGGGAATGTAGCGGCCGCGTTGTCGAGTGGCGGCGTGGCGTACAAAGTGCCAGGTCGGTTGGGACTCGCTGGATGTCCTCGGATGGGCTGCGATGCAGCCAACGCCGTCTTCCCATCGGGGGCTGAGACTGGTAGTCGTAAACGGAAGAGAAGCACCAAACACCGGGCGAAGAACGCCTTTGCTGTGGCTTGCACGGGTCGAGGAGAGCAATTCATACGCAGTAACTTTGTCGGAACATTGACACGGAGGCTTGAGAAATCCGCCGACTTGGAGCGAGCACTGCGGAAGGCGTTCGAGGACTCGAGTGAAGTGAACGGAGTTGGAGTTGAAGGTGGCGTGCTGGCCCTCGTGTCGGCTCCGTCGATCGAGGAAGGTGCAGCTGATGGGAAGTCGAGGCGAGTTCAGCTTGGCGCGGCATTCACAACACCCTGCATGGGTGTGGGCTTCTTGCGGTGTCGTGCAGGAGCTGAACCTGACGTACAAGTACAGCTCTTGCGCTGTCCAGGAGATCGGCAATCGCTGAGCAAGGATACACAGCAACTCGCAGTCCACGTGTCATTTCTGCGTCTTGGCGTATCACCTTAAGGACGATAATTGGAGGTTGAGTGAGTCTAAGTGATGTCTTCAAGGGCCGTCCCGTCCTTTTCTCAACGGAAAATACCTCAGAATTTTATCACTTTTGGGCTGGAGAGGCGGTTTGCCAGGATCGATGGCTCCAATTTGCAGGTTGGTTGATTCTGCTAACTATCACACCAGGCAAGACAGG
Source organism: Phytophthora crassamura (assembly GCA_033557995.1). Taxonomy (NCBI): domain Eukaryota; phylum Oomycota; class Peronosporomycetes; order Peronosporales; family Peronosporaceae; genus Phytophthora; species Phytophthora crassamura. Next base: position 2,234,143 of record JAUCED010000009.1, on the reverse strand, counting down.
ACTGTAACACAGGGTCACGGAGACCTGACGTCGAGAATGTCTTGAACTGTCGTCTTGGGCAATTCCAGTGCCCGGCACCAGCACCTTCGTGCCATCGAGAGCACATGTACGAAGCGAGGTTACCGTACAAGTAGGAATTTGTGAATCAAAAGGCTTTCTTATATTTCTTAGGCTGCAGACGTTACTTCGTATTCAGTTGGCGGCCTCGAAGTATTCCTTAGAAGCGTCCACCGTCGGCTTGATGGTCTTGCTGCCCTTCTTCCAGCCAGCGGGACACACCTCGCCGTGCTCGTCCGTGAACTGGAAAGCCTCCACCAGACGCAGGATCTCGTCCACGTTGCGGCCAACCGGACAGTCGTTGATCGTGCTCTGACGCAGCTTGCCCTCGCCGTCGATGATGAACAGACCACGGAAGGTGGCGCCGGTCTCCTCGCCCACGTCGATCAGGACGTCGTACGCCTTAGCGATGCTCTTGTCGAAGTCGCCAATGAGGGGGATGTCGAGCTCGCCCAGACCGCCCTTCTTGCGGGGAGTGTTGATCCACGCCAGGTGCGAGAACTTGGAGTCCACGCTGCAGCCCAGCACCTCGCAGCCCAGCTTGCGGAACTCTGCAGCCTTCTCGCTGAACGCGATGATCTCCGTCGGACACACGAACGTGAAGTCCATGGGGTAGAAGAAGAGCACGACGTACTTGCCCTTGTAATCGGCCAGCGACACGGTCTTGAACTCTCCGTCGACGACGGCGTCGGCCGTGAAGGCGGGAGCGGCGTGGCGGATCTTGAGGACCATTGTAGTAGTGGTTGGTACTGGTTGGTTTGTCGAGTGCGTTGGGTTATTCAAATTTGAGAATGAGGAGATGCTGATGCTGTCACCGATGGCGGATCAACCGATGGGACTTGGTTGTCTCTTGTTGGTTGAAGACACGCGCTCCGCCAACACCGGACACCCTTGTCTTCCCACTCAAGCGGGAATCCCACACATCCTCACAGCGGAAAACGCAGCACCTCATTGTTGCAAGCTTCGTGCGTCGAAACTGATCATCCTCGTGTTCACCCGGGTGTCCGACCTGCCAGCAGAGACTGAAGTAGTGAAGCCATTTCACCCCGTAAAAACTGAAGCAGCCCTACTTGCAAGATGCAGGCTGAAGTTGCTTCAGAGTGAAGACTGTCCTACCCGAGTCGGTCTCTACACCAGGTTGCGCATGGTTGGACGTGACCCAGCCAATCGCACCCACCCACTGATTATAACTATCCTATTTCAGTGTAAATACACCTAAAATATCCTTACACTTCATTTCGCAGCATACAAACCGCCCGTTTCGTTATATTCCATCAATACTTTTAGGGAGAGGCGCTGCATCATTTTGGGACTTGATGCCACGTACGTGGCCGTAACGGATCTCTTCAGCCTGTGGCTGTCGAGCTCACAGCCCCAAAGGGACAGCAAGCCAATGCATTTCTGAATTTGCACCTCAAGCCTCAAGAACCACTTCAAATCATCATGGTCCTCAAGATCCGCCACGCCGCTCCCGCCTTCACGGCCGACGCCGTCGTCGACGGAGAGTTCAAGACCGTGTCGCTGGCCGACTACAAGGGCAAGTACGTCGTGCTCTTCTTCTACCCCATGGACTTCACGTTCGTGTGTCCGACGGAGATCATCGCGTTCAGCGAGAAGGCTGCGGAGTTCCGCAAGCTGGGCTGCGAGGTGCTGGGCTGCAGCGTGGACTCCAAGTTCTCGCACCTGGCGTGGATCAACACGCCTCGCAAGAAGGGCGGTCTGGGCGAGCTCGACATCCCCCTCATTGGCGACTTCGACAAGAGCATCGCTAAGGCGTACGACGTCCTGATCGACGTGGGTGAGGAGACCGGCGCGACCTTCCGTGGTCTGTTCATCATCGACGGCGAGGGCAAGCTGCGTCAGAGCACGATCAACGACTGTCCGGTTGGCCGCAATGTGGACGAGATCCTGCGTCTGGTGGAGGCTTTCCAGTTCACGGACGAGCACGGCGAGGTGTGTCCCGCTGGCTGGAAGAAGGGCAGCAAGACCATCAAGCCGACGGTGGACGCTTCTAAGGAGTACTTTGAGGCTGCCAACTAAGCTGTTGCAAGATGTGTAGACTCGACGATTGTCCTCAAACGATCGGATGAGCGAGCGACGAATAAGCAGTAGATAAGTAAGAGAAAACCAGTTTAAGTTAGAACATCCTTTTTGGCTGCGCTATGGATTGCATGCCCTCAAATGATGAGGCCATACCGAGGTTTCCCGAGCTGGAAATCCTCGCCGTTCGCACTTGCTCTCTCGATGTGAAAGCGGCCATGCGGATAGTGATACTGTAGTTAGATTCACAGTACTAGCAGTAGTTGGGAGACGTACTAGTAGTAGTTGCAGACATCAAGAAGGTTCCAGCGTGGGCCGCGTAATAATACTCCAGCAGTGTGCAGAGCTTAGAAAAGATTGAATAGGTAAAACAAAAAGAGAAGTTGCTTACTTTAGGATGCGAGTCAAAGCCGCAAGCATTTGCTCGGCGTCCGTTGTCTACATAATGAGTTGGTGGACCACCCGCTTACAGTGCTCCGCTCTGCTTGAGCAGTGGCTCCAGGTTGCCGGCCTTGTGCAGCTTGCGCACGTCCGAGTTGCCGCCGATGGACTTGCCGCCCACAAACACGTTGGGCACGGTGCTCTGGCCAGTGAGCTCCTCCAGCGCGTCCTGCTGCTCGCTGCCGCCGGCTACCTCGTCCAGCTCCACCACCTCGAACTTGGCGCCCAGCTCCGTCAGCAGCGTCTTGGTCTTGGCGCAGTACGGGCAGTAGCTCTTGCTGTAGACCACGACGGGCGATGCAGCGATCTGGGCCTGCACGGTTTCCTTGGCGCTCACCATCTTGGACTGTTTGGGTGGGTGGGTGATAGTCGAGGTTCTTGTTGCTTGGGTCTTCTGAAGAGAATTGGAAAGTGAGGACATAGTGGTCAAAAGCGAGACGTGGTTTGTGGATCTGGGGTCGGACATTGTTTGCCGACGAGCAATCGAGTGGCGACGTCAACACGAGGATTACCATTTCGATGTGCGGTTGTCACAATTCATGGCGGACAACGATCGAGAAGGATCGAGGCTGCCGAACCAAGGGGAATGCTCTGCTGCCGCGTGCCTGCAGTTGTAGCTGCTTGGAGCAGACGATGACAGAGCTGACGGCAGCATTGTGTCCACCTAAAGTCCACCGCCTGACGGCAATACAACGATGTTGTGCGGGATGCCATTCGCTTACCTTAACCGCGGACGGACACGCCTCGTGATGAATGCATGCGCCTGTACTGAGAAGGAGCATTCCACGTCCGATGTCCGACTGTGTAGGTGCGTGTTGCAGCTTCAGTTTGCTTCAGTCCTGAAGCAGCAGACGAAAGGGATCCACCACAACAGCGGCAAAGATCGACAATGAAGTTCGCAACCAAGTCCACCCGCGGCGATAAAAAGACGCCGACGATGTCTGCTGCGACTGCAATGCAAGCGAGCAACAACGAGGCATCCTGTCCTGCCTGCGAACCTCGGTAGGCTTGCCAGCCACGCCGGTTGATTGACGACAGCTCCCCTCATTCTCACATTTGCTTCGATCGAGACACTCGACGCATAACCAACTCCAAAGTACCAACCCCAACTAGAACAATGGTCCTCAAGATCCGCCACGCCGCTCCCGCCTTCACGGCCGACGCCGTCGTCGACGGAGAGTTCAAGACCGTGTCGCTGGCCGATTACAAGGGCAAGTACGTCGTGCTCTTCTTCTACCCCATGGACTTCACGTTCGTGTGTCCGACGGAGATCATCGCGTTCAGCGAGAAGGCTGCAGAGTTCCGCAAGCTGGGCTGCGAGGTGCTGGGCTGCAGCGTGGACTCCAAGTTCTCGCACCTGGCGTGGACCAACACGCCCCGCAAGAAGGGCGGTCTGGGCCAGCTGGACATCCCGCTGCTCGCGGATTTCAACAAGGAAATCGCCCAGGCCTACGACGTGCTGGTGGATGTGGGCGAGGAGACTGGCGCGACGTTCCGCGGCGTGTTCATCATCGACGGCGAGGGCAAGCTGCGTCAGAGCACGATCAACGACTGTCCGGTTGGCCGCAACGTGGACGAGATCCTGCGTCTGGTGGAGGCTTTCCAGTTCACGGACGAGCACGGCGAGGTGTGTCCCGCTGGGTGGAAGAAGGGCAAGAAGACCATCAAACCGACGGTGGACGCGTCGAAGGAGTACTTTGAGGCTGCCAACTGAGTTGGAGATAGAGTTGCTGATCTCTAGCTAGATTGTTGAGTAGAGGCAGCTGTGCTTTGTCAGGCTTAACCACCAAACGACTTTAACTTAAACCGTGTGGCTTCCCCCGTTGTTTCAAAGCTTGTCCGTGTCTCGTGCAGCGTTCTCTTGCCGACGAACTGGTTCGCACGGAAGGAGCACAGGTGCCTCCAGTGGCGTCCGACCATGGCAGTTAAGTACCAATGCTTGACTACTTGTGCGCTGGTCTGGTCAAAGTTGCAGTGCGTTTTTGGGTTGGGAGTTCAGAGCGGCTTACTACCAGTTTAAGTTGAAGTGTATATCCGGAGAGCCTACACTTGAGGGCGGGCCGTGCGACTTGAAGGGCATTTCACCGCTTCTAGAGGATTGCCTGTTGCACCTGCACGTCAAGTCCACGTTTGCAATGTTTGTCTATCTCCCACGATCCCAGCCGCCACGGGCTCAGCTGGTGGACCTCGGCTGTGGGCCCACAGGAAGAGCATGCATGGCCTCCATCTGCTTGGCGCCTATTTGACAGGCCTGAAATCTTAGCGCAGACTGGTCCCTACGCTATCCGCTGGGCTGATGTAGTGGGTAGAACCACTTCTCCATTGTCGTCGTAGCATAGCCGACGAGAGACGGAAGTCTAACCAGATAACCAGAGCGGAAGGTTCTCCATTCACCGACTTCTATCGAATCGATAGTATCGATTCACCTTCTGTAGAAAGAACCAACAAGAAGGAGCTTAGGGCACCGCGTTCACTTTTCAATCGCCACGGAACCAGCTCAACGCTATACCGTCTCAACTCGATGCCGTCGCAGGCGCGTCCCCGGAAGGAGTCGACCGGAATTCAGCTCCTGTCGCCGACCCTGCAGCAGTCAATTCAAGATTCGACGTCCAAGCTGTCGTCTTCCCACCCCGCTGAGTTCTTCGGGTGGAGCACGACGCCTGCCAGCTTTGCCTCGACCAGATTCGGGTCGTCTTTTGTATCTGCCGACTTGGAAAGCAGCACGGACGAGTCCAACTCGAGCGGCGTTCGGCCGTCGGAGAAGGAGGACGCCAACCCGGCCGAGTTCGACTTTGACATGTTCACGCTGGCCTCGGTGCGCGGAAAGGGAAAGAAGGCAGACCAAGCGACGAAGGACACGTCGTCCCTGCAGGCACCGCAGCTGAGGCGCTCCTGCAGCGGTGATCACACCAATGGCATGGCCGACTACAGTGCGTTCTACTACGACGAAATCGCCAAGCCGAATCCGCTTAGCTGCAGCATGGCGAGCGTGCGGACCACGACCACAACTGAGGACTTAGAGATGTCCCGGCGACTGCAGCAGCGCTCGTTCCGGCGGCAAACTCATCGCGCGAGTGTCATGAGTCGTTCAGGAGGTGACGATTCCAACGGAGCTTCCGTGACGAGCACCACTGCGGCAAAGGCTGGGTTCCCCATGGCAAAGAAGAAGGAGTTGACAGCGGTGGTGATGCGTGGCTGGCTGCAGAAGCGCAAGGGACTCATGATCAAGCGCTGGAAGCCGTACTATTGCCTGCTCAAGAACGACGACACCCTGTGTCTGTACGCTAGCGAAGACACCGTGAACGGCCGACTGGAGCAGCGGTACCAGATCCTGCGTGTCATGCTCACGGACAAGAACGACTCGTTCAACATCATCGGCGTTGACGCCGATGGCTCGCCTCGTCGCGAGGAATTCCGAGTCACAGCGTCTCTGGAGTGGACGCGCTGGTTCCAAGTGCTCGGTCGGTTCTTCGACAGCTCGTCCATTGAGCAAGCGCTGGCCCGCAAGCCTGAGCTCAACATTCCTCAGACGTTTAACGAAGGCGAAGAGCGCGACTGGGTCGACAACGACACAGCTCCGATGCCACCGTACGTGAACTACCAGCCCTACGATGAGCGCCGCAGCTACTTCAGCCAAAGGAAGCAGTCGGTAGCTGCGGTACGCGACTCGTTCGGCGGCAATCAAAGCTCTGGGGCTTCTGCTCGGGGCATCGACAGCAGCAACCTGACAACTGACGCGTCAGATGCCAAGCCCAAACTCTCCGACTGCCCCATGATTGAGCGAAAGAGCCAAGCTACGGTGCCTCTTCTGGAGACCCGAGCAGCCGAATCAAAGCGGGCTGAAGTTGCGGCTGCTCTGTCGTCCAGCTTTTCCTGGACAAAGTAAGCTTTGAGGCGTAGCAACACAGGATAGGAACCATAACACAACCTCGAGGCATCAATTTATCAGTTCACACTATTCCTAACTAGTTGGCAGCCTCGAAGTACTCCTTCGACGCGTCCACCGTCGGTTTGATGGTCTTCTTGCCCTTCTTCCACCCAGCGGGACACACCTCGCCGTGCTCGTCCGTGAACTGGAAAGCCTCCACCAGACGCAGGATCTCGTCCACATTGCGGCCAACCGGACAGTCGTTGATCGTGCTCTGACGCAGCTTGCCCTCGCCGTCGATGATGAACACGCCGCGGAACGTCGCGCCAGTCTCCTCGCCCACATCCACCAGCACGTCGTAGGCCTGGGCGATCTCCTTGTTGAAATCCGCGAGCAGCGGGATGTCCAGCTGGCCCAGACCGCCCTTCTTGCGGGGCGTGTTGATCCACGCCAGGTGCGAGAACTTGGAGTCCACGCTGCAGCCCAGCACCTCGCAGCCCAGCTTGTGGAACTCTGCAGCCTTCTCGCTGAACGCGATGATCTCCGTCGGGCACACGAACGTGAAGTCCATGGGGTAGAAGAAGAGCACGACGTACTTGCCCTTGTAGTCGGCCAGCGACACGGTCTTGAACTCTCCGTCGACGACGGCGTCGGCCGTGAAGGCGGGAGCGGCGTGGCGGATCTTGAGGACCATGCTTCTAGTTGGGGTTGGTACTTTGGAGTCGGTTGAACGTCGAGTGTCTTAATCGAAGCAAATGTGAGAGTGAGTGGATCTGTCGTGTATCAACCGGCGTGGCTGGCAAGCCTTCCGAGGTTTCACGAGCAGGACAGGATGCCTCGTTGTTGCTCGCTTGCATTGCAGTCGCAGCAGACATCGTCGGCGTCTTTTTATCGCCGCGGGTGGACTTGGTTGCGAACTTCATTGTCGATCTTTGCCGCTGTTGTGGTGGATCCCTTTCGTCTGCTGCTTCAGGACTGAAGCAAACTGAAGCTGCAACACGCACCTACACAGTCGGACATCGGACGTGGAATGCTCCTTCTCAGTACAGGCGCATGCATTCATCACGAGGCGTGTCCGTCCGCGGTTAAGGTAAGCGAATGGCATCCCGCACAACATCGTTGTATTGCCGGACTTTAGGTGGACACAATGCTGCCGTCAGCTCTGTCATCGTCTGCTCCAAGCAGCTACAACTGCAGGCACGCGGCAGCAGAGCATTCCCCTTGGTTCGGCAGCCTCGATCCTTCTCGATCGTTGTCCGCCATGAATTGTGACAACCGCACATCGAAATGGTAATCCTCGTGTTGACGTCGCCACTCGATTGCTCGTCGGCAAACAATGTCCGACCCCAGATCCACAAACCACGTCTCGCTTTTGACCACTATGTCCTCACTTTCCAATTCTCTTCAGAAGACCCAAGCAACAAGAACCTCGACTATCACCCACCCACCCAAACAGTCCAAGATGGTGAGCGCCAAGGAAACCGTGCAGGCCCAGATCGCCGCATCGCCCGTCGTGGTCTACAGCAAGAGCTACTGCCCGTACTGCGCCAAGACCAAGACGCTGCTGACGGAGCTGGGCGCCAAGTTCGAAGTGGTGGAGCTGGACGAGGTAGCCGGCGGCAGCGAGCAGCAGGACGCGCTGGAGGAGCTCACTGGCCAGAGCACCGTGCCCAACGTGTTTGTGGGCGGCAAGTCCATCGGCGGCAACTCGGACGTGCGCAAGCTGCACAAGGCCGGCAACCTGGAGCCACTGCTCAAGCAGAGCGGCGCACTGTAAGCGGGTGGCCCACCAACTCATTATGTAGACAACGGACGCCGAGCAAATGCTCTCGGCTTTGACTTGCATTCTAATAAACAGCACGCATTTCTTCATTTAGCCATGTTGTCGTTCATTGTTGATGAAGTGCTCAAGTCGTGAACTTGCTCTGCGGATTCATCTACATGTACTCGGTAACTTCCCGCTTCTCAATTTACTCGCAAACTTTGCTTGAGCTGTGTGCACCACATACGAGATCACCACTTACACACAAGCGATGTGTCCCACACGACCGATCCCAGTGTGCAAGTGGAGCGAGCATGGACGCCTTCGACTTCCTCGAGACGCTGCCCACGGCGACGCTGGAGCGGCTGTACGAGGATCCGTGGGCCTGTCAGGCCGTGTTCCAGGCACTGCCGCCGCTGGCGCAGCAGTTCGTGATGCGCCTGCTGCCAAGCAACGCCGCCGTGCCGCGCGAGCTGCTGGAGCAGTGGGTTGTACCCGAGCCGGGAGAGGCCCATCGCATGCCGCCGCAGTTCCACGCCGCGCTACACAAGGTAAACGATTGTCAATATAGTATGGCTCTTTCATATCTAATATGACGCATTAACCTTGATATTGTGCTGTGGCTATTAGTTGGAAGGCCTGAGGGTGTTCGTGCAGCAGGACGGAGCGTACAGACCCCACCCTGTTTTCCAGAAGCAACTTATGGTGAGAAAGCTGAGCGTTTCCGTTGTGCTGGAGTGTTATTTTGCCAGGAAAGATGGATGTTTTATTGATTTTCTTGTGTGTTTTGATGTTGTGCAGTACGCGCTTAGTAACTTGGGTGGATCTCCATGGGAACGAGGCCGGCTGCAGCTGCCTAAAGACCCGGAGAACACGTACGCCGCGGCTGATCTGGAGCGCTACGCGAGGGCGCGATGGGACTCGGTGCTGCACTACATGGTGGGCTCGACGGCCGTGCAGGAGCCGCCGCAGTCGGTGGTGGATATCTTGCTGCGCACGAGGCTGCTGCAATCCAGCGGAGCGGACACGAGGGCGCTGCACATTACCGATACGGGCTACGAGTTCATGCTCAAGGACATTCACGTGCAGATGTGGATCTTCATGCTCGAGTATATCCGCACGCTCGACAACACAGGCACGCTCAAGCAGGAGGACATTCTGCAGTTCCTGTTTCAGATCAGCTACTGCCAGACGGGGGAATACTACGCGGTGGCAGACCTGACGGAGACGCAGCGACTGCTGCTGGGAGATTTCATTGACTTTGGGCTGCTATTTCGCAAGCGCCCGACCTCCGACCGCTTCTACACGACGAGTCTGGCAGTAAACCTCATTTTCGGCGGCTCCACGGGACAGAAGCGCAGCCAGGTGAGTCTCACGACGTCGTTCACCGGTGTGCGCGCAGGCGTCAAGACCCAAGTAGCAGACCCGCGCCACGCGCCAACGGCGGACCACGGAGCTCAGCTCCTCGTGGTCGTGGAGACGAACTTCAAGATCTACGCCTACACGACGTCAACGCTCCACGTGGCGATGCTCAGTGTGTTCGTGGACATCGTGGCGCGGCTGCCGAACTTGGCAATCGGCTTCATCACGCGCGAAAGCCTGCGCTCGGCTCTCATCCACGGCATTTCGGCGCAGCAGATCTACGACTTTTTGATGAAGCACGCCCACCCCAAGATGCGGCACAACAGCCCCGTCATCCCCGAAAACATCGCCGACCAGATCTACTTGTGGGAGCGCGAGCGCAACCGCGTGCAGTTCCTCGAGGGGATTCTCTTCGACGGGTTCAACACCAAGGAAGACTACGAGAGCGTGCGCGACTACGCAGAGAGCCTCAAGGTGCTCACGTGGTCGGATCCCATCCACTTCAAGCTGTCGATCACCAGTTCGGGAATCGACGATGTGCGCCACTACATTCAGAACGAGCTCTCGTCTCGGTAGACACGTTGCTAGTCGCGGTGTGCTGCCCCGAACGAAGCGTTATGTACGCCGAGTGGAGTAAGGGAGCCAGGATGGAGTAACTTACTAATGCAGCACTTGAAATAATAGTTAGTGGCTCCAGGGCGCGATCAGTCGGATCAAGCTAGCCCCCTATGCGTCCCGTCGCGCAGAATGAGCTGTTGCTGTGTTGCTTGGTATCTATGCTAGGCATTCTTTCTCGTTGTTCGTGCTGTCGTCGGAATAGCGACTGCGCGGAGATGAAAGAAGCGATGAAGTGGACGACGTGGAGGACGTCGAGTCAAAGAGGCGCTTGTAAATGGAGCCGCACAGCATCAAGACTGCAGTCGAGCAAGAGCACAACGAGTTAGTGACTCTGCCTTGAATTTGAATAAACAGCTACAGCAATCGGGGATGGAAAGCGACACTCACCCTTTGTAGACGTTGATCCGACCGGCTTCTTTCCGTAGAGCTCTGAAACATACACACACGCCACAATTTCAAAGTCAGTGCTTTGGCCAGACAGCACGTACAGATACGATCCCAAGCCAACGTACTTGACTCCTCAACGACCTCGTGGTGAAATGTCGAGTGTCCGCAGACGCAGCCGAACGTGGTCGCTCGAGTCGGGTCTTGCTTATCCTGTGGGCAAGTCTCGATCTTCTGCATTCGGTAGACGCAACATCTGCCTGGTCGGCAAAGCTTGCACTTGCCCCGAAGTCGTTCCTCGAGATCGCGCTTGAAAACGACGTGGTCGATGATATCCTGCGGAACGCCCTTGAACGTCGTAGTCTCGAGCACCGTGTCGAGGTTCGTCCGGACGTAGTCGGCACAGATATCCAAGAGTGACGAAGGTGTCAACGCGCCAATGTCAATCGAGTACAGGTCTTGCAATCGGTCGGTGCCGTCGTATCCTCCCAGCAGGTACATCTTGCTGTCCACGACTACGGCGCGGTGGAATGTGCGGCTGCTTGGAATGCTGCCGGTCGTGCAGACCTCGCTCCACGTGTTGGTCACCAAGTCCAGTCGCTGCAAGTCGTTGAAGCGGCTGTGCGTCTTGTCAACGCCACCAAACACGAACATGTTGTCTCCAAAAATGACGGCCGTGTGGCGGTATCTGTGCGGCGGGCTGTTGCCGCTCGTCTCCATCTTCCTCCACTCGTTCGTGACAAAGCTGTACTCGAAGAGATCGTTGAGCGTGTCGCGTCCATCCCAGCCTCCAAAGACGATGAGACGGTTCGTATCGGCGTGCACAACGCCGCTGTGGCCAAAGCGCTTGGACGGCATGGCACCGGTGGCCTGCAGTCGGCTCCAGCGCTGTGCGTGAATGTCGTACCCACAGAGGTCGTTGAACCGACTGGAGCCGTTGTAGCCGCCGAAGATATAAATACTGGACGAGTGCAGCACCATGATGTGGTCCGTGCGCGCCTCGGGGCGGTCCTCCACGACGCTGGGCATCTGGCTCCAGCGCTGCTCGTCGAAGTTGAAGTAGTACAGGTCGTTGAAGTAGTTCCCGTCGCGGCCGTCGTAGCCCCCGAAGATGAACATGTCGTTCTCGTGGACGACGCCCAGTGCCCCAGAGCGCCGCGGGGGCAGCGTGCCGCGCGTCTGCACCTGCGACCACGTGCCCGACTCCAAGTCCAACTGGTACAGGTCCTGCTGTCGTCGTCTGCGATCCGTGCCACCGAACACGTACACGCGTCCATCTACAGTCAAATAACCTCAAAAGTCAGCCCTCTTCTCCTTCTCTATCGCCTCTCCTCCTTCTCTCACCTTTACTCGTGACGGTGTGGCCCGTGCGCGGACTATAGACGTCTCCGTGCGGATGCAGCTTCTCCCACGAGCGCACTTCGAGGCGACTGCCGGTCGTGGAGCCGCCGCTGCTGCTGCTCGCCTCCTTGCCGCTCTCTCGCTCCTTCCTGGCGTTTGCCATGATCACAGGGGTCACGGCCATCGCTGTGTCTTTGGTTAGGTACAACCCAGGGCGTGGGTGTCGGGTCCAGTCTACGAGTCGTAGAATGCCAGATCCCAGGCCGCTCGCGTCGTGTCTCGCGTGGAGGGGTTTCTCGAGCCGTTTCCCTGCGTCGCAGTCGCTGCTTGCTGTCACCTCGCCGAGTGCGGAGGTCGTTTCCCGTGCGCGCGCGGAAGGCAGGAGTGATGGTCGGGAAGGTTTCCCTTTTGGAGTGCGCACTCGCTGCGCGCTTAGAATAGCAAATCCCGCACTGGGCTCAGGGCGCAGTGCGGTCGAGTTCGTTGCCTTCCGTTTTTCTTTCTGTCTTTTCGAAGCGGTGCCTACGGTACGACGCAGGAGTGATGGTCATGGCAGAAGCACTGACCCCCACTATGGCCACGAGTTGAAGTGCGCCCGTGTCTCTTCGTGAGCGTGGTGTGCGCCACACACCATGTGGGACCGCTGAATTTTCCACCCGCATACTGTGACTTGAGCGCACTTGCAGTTTGTATTGGCCCTTACGTTGGCGAGCATACGATATCTTCTCAACTCAGGTCGCGCCTCAGCTCAGCTCAGCAGCGCCCCTGCGATGGCGGAGGGGCACAGCACTGGCGCCGTTGGCCGCTGGCTAGATGCCAACGCGCCAGGGGGCTGTCCGCGCATGGGACGGCGGCTCGCTGCGATGTTGCGAGAACGTCTGGACTCATTGGCGCTGGGCGGAAGCGAAGGGCTCATGCGGGTCATTCGTCTCGGCTGACGCTGGCTCAGACAAGGGAAGCGGCATTTCCTGACCCAATATTAGCTCTCAACGCTCTCTTGAAGTAGTGCTTCAGTTTGGGGGAACGTTACGTGGCCGCATGGGATGCAAAGCGTCGAAAACGGCCTCACTCGCAAGGCCAACGCATCTAGCGCCTTGCACTTGCGCCAGTTCCAGAGCTGAACTGCTAACCAGTCCATAGATTGCTGACACAAGACCGGCCGTTGGCGTAGCACTCCAGGCTCCCGCGAGAATCATTGCTCGTCTTGAGGTCTCGGCTGACATGACGCTTGCTATCTTTGCTTGGACTTCGAGGCGACACCATGCATTCTCTTTTGGGACAGCCGATCTTAGTTCATCGCGACAGTTCGTCTCGGAGTGCGTCCGACAGCTACTTCACTGTCGACTTGGTGCGGTACTCATAGTGTCGGCCTTTTCGCACAGTCAATCGTGGATCGTGTGCGGCCTTGCCATGTTCACGAGCACGGCATCGCCGATCGCGCCGTTGCAGGCAACACATTTTGTACAGTTGTGGGCCCCTTGGTGGTCGAAACAGTATTTTCATACAAAACAGAAAATAGGGCTCGGTCCGTTGTAGTGAGCCGAGCTTTTGTTTTATTAGAATGCAAGTCAAACTCGCTCGCTACATTATCAATTTATGGTCGTTCACAGTGCGCCGCTCTGCTTGAGCAGCGGCTCCAGGTTGCCGGCCTTGTGCAGCTTGCGCACGTCCGAGTTGCCGCCGATGGACTTGCCGCCCACAAACACGTTGGGCACGGTGCTTTGGCCAGTGAGCTCCTCCAGCGCATCCTGCTGCTCGCTGCCGCCGGCCACCTCGTCCAGCTCCACCACCTCGAACTTGGCGCCCAGCTCCGTCAGCAGCGTCTTGGTCTTGGCGCAGTACGGGCAGTAGCTCTTGCTGTAGACCACGACGGGCGATGCGGCGATCTGGGCCTGCACGGTTTCCTTGGCGCTCACCATCTTGGACTGTTTGGGTGGGTGGGTGATAGTCGAGGTTCTTGTTGCTTGGGTCTTCTGAAGAGAATTGGAAAGTGAGGACATAGTGGTCAAAAGCGAGACGTGGTTTGTGGATCTGGGGTCGGACATTGTTTGCCGACGAGCAATCGAGTGGCGACGTCAACACGAGGATTACCATTTCGATGTGCGGTTGTCACAATTCATGGCGGACAACGATCGAGAAGGATCGAGGCTGCCGAACCAAGGGGAATGCTCTGCTGCCGCGTGCCTGCAGTTGTAGCTGCTTGGAGCAGACGATGACAGAGCTGACGGCAGCATTGTGTCCACCTAAAGTCCACCGCCTGACGGCAATACAACGATGTTGTGCGGGATGCCATTCACTTACCTTAACCGCGGACGGACACGCCTCGTGATGAATGCATGCGCCTGTACTGAGAAGGAGCATTCCACGTCCGATGTTCGACTGTCGGGTGCGTGTTGCAGCTTCAGTTTGCTTCAGTCCTGAAGCCGCAGACGAAAGGGATCCACCACAACAGCGGCAAAGATCGACAATGAAGTTCGCAACCAAGTCCACCCGCGGCGATAAAAAGACGCCGACGATGTCTGCTGCGACTGCAATGCAAGCGAGCAACAACGAGGCATCCTGTCCTGCCTGCGAACCTCGGTAGGCTTGCCAGCCACGCCGGTTGATTGACGACAGCTCCCCTCATTCTCACATTTGCTTCGATTAAGACACTCGACGTTCAACCGACTCCAAAGTACCAACCCCAACTAGAAGCATGGTCCTCAAGATCCGCCACGCCGCTCCCGCCTTCACGGCCGACGCCGTCGTCGACGGAGAGTTCAAGACCGTGTCGCTGGCCGATTACAAGGGCAAGTACGTCGTGCTCTTCTTCTACCCCATGGACTTCACGTTCGTGTGTCCGACGGAGATCATCGCGTTCAGCGAGAAGGCTGCAGAGTTCCGCAAGCTGGGCTGCGAGGTGCTGGGCTGCAGCGTGGACTCCAAGTTCTCGCACCTGGCGTGGATCAACACGCCCCGCAAGAAGGGCGGTCTGGGCCAGCTGGACATCCCGCTGCTCGCGGATTTCAACAAGGAGATCGCCCAGGCCTACGACGTGCTGGTGGATGTGGGCGAGGAGACTGGCGCGACGTTCCGCGGCGTGTTCATCATCGACGGCGAGGGCAAGCTGCGTCAGAGCACGATCAACGACTGTCCGGTTGGCCGCAACGTGGACGAGATCCTGCGTCTGGTGGAGGCTTTCCAGTTCACAGATGAGCACGGCGAGGTGTGTCCCGCTGGCTGGAAGAAGGGCAGCAATACCATTAAGCCGACGGTGGACGCGTCGAAGGAGTACTTTGAGGCTGCCAACTGAGTTGGAGATAGAGCTGCTGATCTCTAGCTATATATATGGTAAGTCAGCCGTAAATCTCTCTATTCGTCCGTACGAAAATGCAGAGCCTTTGAAGCACAACAAGCAAAGAGAAGAAGCTAACGATATGTCACGATACGCAACAGCCATCCCAAAGCCTCGAGACAAACGTACTGTCAGCGCCGAAGCCTATTGCCACCCTCACGACTTTAAGAAACAAACAGAGCGAGCCTGAATCACGCTCGCTCTGTTCGGGCTGCCCGATACTACCGGTTGCCTCTTTCACGAATGCTGTGCCGTTGATGTGTGCGAGTGGGAACTTGGTCATGGTGGCTGAACGACAACATCGGTCCGCCCAATGACGACAACCACTTCTCAGAATCGAGCGCAGCTCCGAGCTGCTCAGTGAGGATCACCAGGCTGTCCATGAACCCTGCCACCACACGACGGTCGCTGGATTTCCCTGCATGGTATGCTGCAGCACGCTCTACATGTCCGCCGCTATCGGCTGCCGACTCGGCAAGGTACCAGAAGATATATCTTTTTAATTTGCCTGACGGATGCTGCGATTTTGGCCATGGAGCTTGCCCACCTGCTGCTTGCCTCAGAGCCCTACCATCTGTCCGCGGTGAGCAGCTGGCCATTCATTACCGCTGGCCCCACCAGCATGACACCGCCTTCGCCGCATGCAGCGAGGACCAAGCTTATCGGTGAAGGACTTGCTCGGGCCCCCAGGCTCTGCTCACCCTATGGCGACTCATAACTCAGGCACTCAGCCGCCGACAACGGTATCCGTGCATCGTGACGTCCATTGCACCCATGAACACTGGTCTTCGCAGCCATGAGCACTAAATCTGAGCTTGCGGCCATGCACTTCCAGCAGTGAGTTTGAGTCTCACGACCCATAGTAATAATCCTCTCAATAAGAAAACCATCTCCCAGTTGGATATCTTAGTTGAAAGGTTCAAATCTCTGGTCAGGGGTGACTAAGGCAACTCCTTTATATTCAGTCTTCTTGATATGCTCAAGAAGAGGATTGCTAGCAGCTGACTCCAGTCCCACGCCCAAAGTTTCAGCCAATGGAAAATCCAGACGGCGCTTGAACCTGCCGTGCCTCTGCACCCACAGGTATACATTTCCCCAGTCATTCTCTCCCACTAACTCACCAGGCTGCTAGACAGTCGCAAAAGAACGCCTGAGCACGCGGAACGATTCGAAGCGGCAGGAAACTTGCCCAAAGTACCAGATCTCCCCCTGCAGAAGAGCAGGACCCCTCCACACAGACAGATACAGCATGAGAATGCGGACACTCGGCTTCCTCCTGGCCACGCTCTGCCTGGCCACGTCAGCCGTGGCTCACGACATGGCGACCAACAGCTCCAGTTCAAGCGGAAGCGGCAGCGAGACGGTCGCCCAGCTACTAGCGGACGTGCAGACGGCCGTAGCGGACGATCCGGCACTGGCGAACATGTTCGACGTATCGAGCGCCAGCCAGATGAGCGAGGAGGAGCTCACGACGTTGCTGCAGGAGATCCTGAGCGTCAGTCTGAGCGGCAGCTCAAGCAGCTCCATGTCTGAGTCGACGTCTGATTCCACGTCGGGGTCGGCGGAGGCCACGCAGAGCGCGTCAGCGGCGGGCTCGACGGTTTCGGGGGCCAACAAGATGGCGCAAATGTCGGCGGCGACGCTGCTGGCGGCGCTCGGCGCGCTCTGCGCCGCGCTGTAGACTGACAGAGAAAGCGTCGGGACTCAAGCGGGTATTTTATTCATCGAAACAAGAAGAGCTCGGGCCGGACTTGGCCGGGTGAAAGCAGGAAATCAGGACGTGCAGCCTTTTAAACACGGTTGAAATTTGTATTCTTTCGAGTTGGGAGTCTGACGTGCCGGCTTTTGAGGAGCTTTGTAGGATCCGAATAGTTTTAACGTCGACTGTACTGGCTGAAACGAATGGGAGCTAGCACTGCTCCGGAAATTTTATCCTGGAGTATCCAGTGCCGAATCAACCAATATTGTCGACGTGCGCGGAGGTCGTCGTTAGATTCGTGCCGAGGACCTGTTTCAGCACTTCAACTGTCATGGCCAGGATTTCGTTGAGATGTGTCGTCGCTGGAGATCAAGTCGACGCCAAGCAAGTCGACGACACACCACAGGAACTTGGACGAGCGAATGAAAGAGCGCCTTGGAGACACAAGTAAATAATCATAACGTTAGATTTGTTGCTTGTGTTTTTCCAAACGTGGCTGGATGATCTGCCGTGTATATATAGTTTTATGTTTTCCGAGCTGGTAAAAATACGAGTCACTAAAACTGCGTGCCCGCCCAGTTGCCGTCATGCGGCTAGGAAAAGTGTTGGTGGGCGCCAAAGTCCAGCCCCTCCACTGTACCACTGATTCGCAGCTTCGACTTGCGACGGACATCCGTACTCCAATCGAAGTGCATTCAAGTTGCGATGAAAAGACCTCCTCAGCAAGACCTTCGCTGTCTCCGCTGACAGTTTTTCACTCAGCACAGCCAGCTCCAAAGGTGCTGATGTTTTTTGTGGGCAGTGCATGCCTTTTGTGGACATTGCTGATACTACAGTTGACGGTGGCGCCAAACTACACAGTGAACTGGGTCATGAAAACAGAAAACTTTGACGCTGGGTCGTTCTGGCTGCTGGTGGATCCGACTCCGACGGTGCTAGCACTTGGAATTCTCGGCCTGTGGGGCGTCGCCGTCGGCTTTCTATCGCTGCTGTTTCGGATAGCAAAGCCCGGCAAACCTCTCCACATGAAAGACAACAGCGGCGACGTGATTCCCCGACCAAAACTTCAGCTGAAGCACTCGGCGGACGCTAACAGTAAATGGTGTCGTGTTGCAACATGGGCACTTCGTTTGTTGAAGGAGATACTGGCGGGCGACAGCGTCATGGGGTACTTTGTTGTACGTCTAGATAGCAATCTAAGATTCATTTGGGGTGAATACCGTGTCTAAAAAGTGTATTTTCTGGTGTAGAAAGCGAGCCTGAAGTTTGGCGACTTCCTGATGGATGCTGTACTGCTCTTCCTGAATCTTGAGGCTGGCTCGCCCGTCATTCTCGTGGCTATATTCACAGCCATCACGGTAGCCAGCGCACTTTCGAGTGCTGCTTTACTGGTTCAACCTTCAAAGAAGAACTCGCTGCTTGTGGAAACCATCCTTGACACTCTGTACGTAAAAAGCTTCCTGTACTTTCGATACCATGCACAACGTTACTGAAGAGTTTGATACGTACAGCTTTGACTTCCTCATCGCCATCGCATACCCAGCGCTGGCGCTCACGTACTGCTTTTCAACTTTTACATTCGACCACAAACTGCTAGAGATTAACTTGGAAATCTACCCTGCTGGGTGGTTTGAGACGGTGGCTAGCGTCATCGCGGATCCCGTACAGACTGCTATCATCCACAAGATCCTCAAATCTCTGCGTATCGTGTCGGTGCTGGACTTCTTCGCTCGTGTGGGTGTTAATACGTTTCTCTGCGTTCGTCTCCATTGGATTGTGGGGCTGCTACACGACCCATCTTGGCGGCTGAAGAGGCCATTCAACGTCGACGCCAAGCACCGCTACTTTGCGGGATCGCTCTTCCTCTGTCTTGCGGCGATAGTCGTCGTGTTTGTCGAAGAAAGTGTCCGCACGTCGGCGCTTGCGTGCAAGCCGCACGTGGAGTGTGCGGTCAATGCGTGGCGGTGGACGTTCATTCAGGATGATTTGGCTAGTCAGTGCCCGTGCCTCACGCTGATTGACAGCGACACGGCGCCGAAGACGTACGCAGAATGGATTAAGCCCAAGGGTGTGATCGACAAGGTAGCACAGCTAGCGACTACAGGCGATCTACAAACGCTACAGCTCACGAACCGATTTCTACCGTTCTTGCCGTCCGAGCTACGAGGATGCAAGCGACTCAAACACGTGTAAGCCGTGGCCGTCTCAGTTCTGGGGGCTCTCCAGTGTCACTACTTACACGCTGCCTTATGCTGTCCATAGATCGCTAGTGTATACCCACACGCACTCGTTTCCTGACTGGTTCAAGGACTTCGTCAACCTCGAGTACCTGTGCGTGCGATCCCTTGCCTACCGGCTAGTACTAGGACGATTCTAACTTCATTGTCGTGGTGTCTGCAGACACATCGAAGGCGCGTCTGAAGACTCATTGAAATCCTTGCCAGACAACTTATTCGACAACATGCCCTCGCTCACGTTCATCCACCTCGCGGGGCACACAACACTGCCTCGTCTCCCCCCTCTCGGAGGGATCCCAGGGCTGAAATCGTTGACTCTGGCGGTGCTGCTTTCCCTAACGGAGCTGCCGTCTTTCGAGAATCTAAACAGCCTGGAGCGATTGCAGTTGTCAAGCATGCCAGTTCTCGATCGTTTACCAGACTTGGAGCCTGTTACCAGCACCCTCAAGTCCTTCGTCGTGTCTGACAGAGGAGCCTGGTGCTGCAATGGCTTTCTCGGCTCGTGCGACCTGCAGAACGCGCTTTGTGGTGTACATCCGATTTATGCGACGCCAGCAGCTTCATGCTGGACAGGAGACACTGCGACGACGGGGACGATTGAGCTTGTGCACAAGTTTTCGGATTCTCTTTGCGGAGACGTTCTCCAAGCAGGCACATTAGAATACTCGCCTCCGGAAGCAGGAATGGCACAGTGCAACGGAACGCTCTATCGCGAATGCCATGCGCCTGGTTACCCAGCGGCCATGTGCTACAGCGCGCGGCTTATGGGAATCGCATGCTCACCGAATCCGTATCAGATAGCTATGCGTAGACGCCAGATCAAGGAGGGCGTCGGAGTTCCATGCAATGCAAAATATGAAGCGTGGCTGGGCTGCACATGAAGAAGAAAACACTCCTGTTGTAGCACGCTGTGTGACTATGCAAGTAATGAAATCCGTTCGTGCGCCCATAGCTCAATAGACCTCCTCGCTCCAGGAACATTGTCCCTGCGGCGCGAAGAAGCTCCGGAAATATGCTGCCAATTGGCATCTACTGCGCTAGTCACCGCTCCATTTCGTCTGGACGTTCTCCGTAATGGATGTAGCACATGGCGTGAAGTCAAACACAAAGACAATCGGGCACTCCTCCCACTCGGTTTGTGGTTATCACAGTTACGCCACACCGAGCTCTACGATGCAGTCCAGGATGACCAAGCCTTCTTTCAGTGATAGCGCTCTTGATGGGGGGGGGGGTACTAGAGCAACATGAGTAATACTTGTTAAGGTTTCTGTCTCGTGCTGGCGATATTGACCCTGCTTCTGGCTTTGCTCCCAGTTTTGCGATAAATACTGGGCAGGTGTTGCTGCACCCATCTTGAGACGGGCGGACCCATACAAACAATAAGTAAGACGTCGAAATGTACTTTTTTACGAGGACGGGTGTCATCTTTGCTCCGCTCCGCGTCGCAAACGCAGTCGCTGCGCTCCTGCGGGTAAAAAGATTCTAAGATCTGGTCATTACTGTGCTCGGCTCGCTGTTGAGCTCGGCGCTGGGCCCGCCTCCGCAAATACCGCGGCGGCCCTGCTTCGCGGGCACCCCGCCACGGGTTTGCTGTGGCTACGCGACCTCGCACGCACTCGCCTCCGTTGGTCCTTTTATGTGAGTTCACCCCTCCATTCCAGATGGGGACTCGACTCACTCTCTAAGTACTGACCTCCTGCTCAGGTCATCTCGCGCGTGGTCTGGTCATGGGTGATGAGGAAGCCGTCTATCTTTCCACCGACTGCGAAAGTTTAATGGGCGTTAGTGCCGATACTAGGGTCGCCGCATGGCAGGTACGAACTTACCGTCGTTAATAAGCGCCATACGTTCACTATGGTGGCGCCTGAGGTCTGCGGCGCGCTCGCTCCGCTCACTCTCCAGTAGACTCTTGTAGGACACCCTCTCCTTCTGCGTGGCGTCGAGGTTCTTATTCAAATTAGCAATTTCAACGAGAAGGATGACCATGGCGGGCCTTTTGAAAACTCGTAGTTCACAGTTCGTTAAGAACTGTGTATAGTATTTGCAGTTCGTAACGTAGTGAAGAAGTAGGAAGCCCGGACCCGGGGTCCGGGTAGGAACTAGTTCGAAGAACATAACCGACGTAATATTTCACATAATTGACGGCAAAAGCACGAAATAAAAATAAATTTAGAAAATGCAATTTTGCTACAACAAACTATTTGAAGCAGAATTGTATATTTTTAGAGATTGACGACGATAACGCCCTACATCGAATCAGCTAGACGACTATGGAGGACCCATGAAGTGCCGGAGAGGGATGATCCAATGGTTCCACTGGTCGGTATAGTTTTCGCGCCAGATGCCAAGCCACCTCATGAACCTGTGGTCGGGTATCGTATGACCTCCATTCCGGTCCCGAGTGAGCAACGGCCGCGCTCTTGCTCACTGTGTGGGCACTCGAAAGCATAACTTCCAGCCAGTCCGGGTCATGGGGAAGATTTGCATACCTTTCAAAATCTCGCGTCTGTAGATTCGTGTTGTCGATGATGATGATGTCCGGGCCTAGGTCCCTCGCTCGATTCAGTTCCGCCAGGCATCGGTTGAAGCAGTCTTCATGCGCGCGCCCTAGATCTTCCACGTTGAACTCGAATACTCCATCGTTCGTGAAGAAGTTGTTCGCCGAGCAGATTATACTTTCCGCGCCCACTTCTCCAGCGTATTCGACAATCGTCTCAGCCACCGTCGTCTCGCCAGACCCCGGAAGTCCTCTCATGACAACGAACATCCGAGGGACATCGCTCAGGTCGGGCCCCCATCGCTCGTTAACAACTCGTAAGGAGGGGTCAACGACTCCGCGCGCGATGTGATTGAACTGCTCCATGTCTGGCCGGGCGAAAATGAGTTGTGATGAGAAATGCCACCTTAGTCAACGGTGTGTGATTGGTGGCAAATATGTATTTTACGTGAAGTCATGTTTCTGCCCCTTACGAAGGTGGCTGCTCCCCAGGGCTCAGGCGCGTGGGCGCTGCTCACTCAAGCGCGTGGTGATGCAAGACTCGCCGAATGAAGATTCGCTATTCGAGCCGCCGATGCTAGCTGCTGCTGCAGCAGTTGCTGGGAGCGCCGCCGCTCAATGTGGTGTTCTTGTTACCAGGTGCGCCGCTGACCAAGTTGATGTTACTGCCGCTCGATGTGCTAGTCATGTCCCGGAGAGCACCGCTGGCCGACGTGGTGTCGCGTGTGGCGCGATGGGTTGTTGCTTTTGTAAGCTGGGATGAGAATACATTTACTGAGCGCGCTGCTGCCTGAGGTGGGGTCCCTATTGCTGTGCGAGCTGGTGCCCTAGGTGGCGTTCATGTTGCTAGATGTGGCGGTGTTCCTGTTGCTAGGCGTAGCGGCGTTCATGTTGCAGGTCCTGTCGGTGCCCCAGGTGGCGCTCGTACATGCCCTCTCACGAGCCACACACAACGTATAGTAGCTGGGCCTGTTATCTCACGAGCAACACACAATGCAACTAATAATTCGACACATCTTCTCATTGGACAAATATTTCGCCTCTCAAATTCTATCCGAACGGATATCAGAAACGACAGGGGCTGGATCAGCCCGTTATCTCACGGGCAACACACATACTGAGAATGCGGCAAGGGCAACCAAGACTACGTCATGGCGCCAAGAACAAACGAAACCAAGCGCAAACATGAAGGTGAACGAGTTGGGTCGGGTTCATTCAAGCGTAGGAACGCGAAGCAGGCAGCGCAAATGCAGAGAAGACCACAACTAAGGCGACGGCGCCACTAAGCGCGTGAGAGAGACGACTCAAGTGGGTGCGGTTTCGACGGGCTGGACAGCGAGAAAGACGGGCGCCGGTAAACAAGGGCAAGCATGACGACGATCAGTGATCCAGCTGCACAATCCACGGCAAGCACGCCAAACAGGCGGAAGGACCAAGCTGCCGTACACGAGCATCTAGCAGAAAGAAAAAAATGAAAAACCGGCGTTTGCAGCAAGCCCAAGCAACGAAAGCATGATGGAGAAGACCACACGGAGATACGTCCGATGCAGCGGACCAGATGAGCCAAGACGCGTCAGGCGAATGCCAAGAGGTGAAGGAGCTGGGGCGTTTGATGGAGCAACAAGAGCTCTGCATTGCCAGGGAATAACCGCTTAGCGCTGGAGAAGTGAGCAGATGCACAAGCGGATTTTTCTTAATGCACAATTTTTTAAGGATCCTATCCAACGCCTTGAAGCCATTGAGGGTCTGGCCTTGGCGCTTGAGGGCGTACACGGCGTCCATATACTCGATTGTCTTTCGGTTGGCGTGCTCTGCGTAGGTCACGGCATCTCGAATTACGTTGCTCAGGTACACTCTGAGCACCGCTCGTGTCTCGTGATAGACAAGTCCAGAGATTCGAACCACACCGCCGCGGCGAGCAAGGCGCCGTATTGATGGTTTCGTGAGGCCTTGAATAGCGTCGCGAAGGATCTTGCGGTGACGCTTAGCCCAACGCCTTGGATGCCATTGCCACGTCCTGACATGGTCTGCCGAAGCCGATGCAGAAACGAAAATAACAGCTTAAACGACATGCAGAGGAGGTATGTTGAAATGCGTGGGTCATCTATAATTTTATGGGCCATTATTGTATCGTGTAGCTACTCGACGTTGCGCTCGGTGCCGTGGGTGGTGACCGTTTCGATGAATCCTGCATGTGCGGTCGTTCGTTGGTGACGGTCTCATTAGCAAGCCACAAGATATCCAATCTATCGAAAATGTCGACGTCGTGCGGAAAATCGTGGCTTCATCATTGTAGCTGCTGATAGATCGAGTTGGTTTGCGCGACAAGACAATCAAGCGTGACTCTCAGGGACGTGATTCTCTGAACGATCTCTTGATGATTATGATGGGCCTCCCCTCGATCAGTGGTGCGCTGCTTCAAAAGTGATTGGAGCCGCTGTGCAATAGTCACTGTGCCGCTTCCTTCGCAATCATGATGAAGCTCCGCACGCTCCTCCAGTCCATCATGCAGCTACACCGTGTCAACAGCGCTTCATTGGACTGCTCGACGACTTGGACTGAAGATGGGGGCACAACAGCGAGAGACTTCATTGCAGCAGCATGGCCACTTGTCGATCCTGGTATAACCGCTGCGGAGATCGGGTTTGCTGCTCTTGTCGGTGATGTTTTGTGCTTCTTCAGCATAGCTTGCACCCGTCTTATGCTGCCGGCAATTTCCGTATCAAATTGGTTGGACGCCATGCACATACTGCGGTACTTCCTCGTAAGGCTCACTGCGTGCCGCGGCTTCCATCCAGGCTCTTTTGTTGTGTTGTACGCGGCCGCCAGTTCCCAGTCTTGCGTGGAGACCGGCAGATGGCTGTTCACGAGCTCCAGCAATCGCGTCATCTCGCTGGCAGGATAGTTGGACGATCCCTGCCGTTTGGTCATCTGCGCAAGCTGAATTAGCAGGCTAGCAGTTTCTCCTGGGCCTCAAAAACGCGTTCTCACCTGCTCTCTGCCACCTCTGTGCAGCGTCTCCAATTCGCGAATGATGTGGCAGCGCTAGACTGACGCAGAATGGAGCAGGGAAACATATACATGGGATTTAAGCGAAAATTCGCTTAAATCCCATGATATATGTTTCCCTGCTCCATGATTATCCACACACGCTGTTTACGTCTTGGCTCTGCCCTTACTTACAGCGCTCTCCGTCCCAGCTGATCTGACTCAGGCGGGTTGTAAGTTGGCACTGTGTATCGCCATAGAGCTGAAGGTTGGTGTAGTCGCTTATTTCGACAACGCAACCCGGAGATGGCAAAAGCTCGGAGTCACTCTCCACGTTCTACACGGTAGATGTGACCAGAAGCGAGTCGATTTATTGGCGATTGCTTTCGTATGGGTCTCGAAACACCTACAAGACATATGTTAGAAGTGCGCAGCAAGCCACTTGGAATGCAAACTCACTTTCAGTGTAACGGGGCATGGCCCTTATTAATGGCACCCAACCCGTTAGACACATGGAGTTGTCACATAGTGATGTGGCACACTCACATGTGGTGCGGTGCGTACCTAAGAGAGCCCTTAAGTACGGTTTGTACTTAGCAAGGTCGACATGGCTTGAGAGCCAACCATTTGGAAACAGGTTACTTCGAAGGTGCATTAATTAGACAGTTTATAGTAAGTAGGACTTGGTGAGCAAAACTAATAGACGTTCAGTTTAAATCTAACCTAGAAGTTCGCAAGTCGGCTGGTACCCGGTACCAGCCAACGACTAAGAAGGCAGGGCCTCGAACTAAGCCAGCAGAGACGCCGGGCGTCTGTTGTAGCTAGCGCGTTACGCTTCCTCAAAGCAAAGGTGCGTGTGACTCCCGTCACACCTGGTAGCACTTGTAGTCAATCTCGCGACCGGCGCGGTTATCTACCATTAAGGTCTCTCTGAGCATGGATGACTCAGGGAGCATGTTACCGTCTCGGCAGGACTTCCCTCATCTCTCGGGCGCCCACTGGGCAACTCTGGAGAAGATGGTGAGCCTCCTGGGCGAGACAGCGTTCGCTGGATTCCCCTCGCTTCCTGTGGAGCAACGAAGGGCACGCTCTGCGATGCGTGCTGAAGCACAGAGTGCGGCACAGTCAGCAGCGCGCGAGTCGGGTACCTTCGCATCGCGACAAGGATCGACCAAGGCAGTCAAGAGGACGGTTCCCAAGTTTGATGGGAAGGAGTCGGAAAGCCTGGTCTTCTGGATCCGTGAGATCGAGATCGCGCTGAGTGCGGGACAGATCTATGATCCGAGATCCCAGGTCGCCTTCGCCCTGTCCAACCTCGGAGGTCGGGCTCGCGCTTGGGCCATGGCTCGTGAAGCGTCGTCTCCAGGCTTCTTCACCTCGTGGTCGTTCATGGAACAAGAGCTGCGCAAGAACTTCTTGCTCGCCAATGTGGCGTACCGCCATCGCTCCCTCTTCTTGCGTTGCAAGCAAGGGAAGCGCTCCCTTCAAGACTATGTCATGGAGCTGCAGAACCTGGAAGCAGCCATGGCCGGAGCTCCTCTCTCAGAGGACATGAAGGTCACGGTATTCATGGACGGCGTCCGTACTGGTCCAGTGCGGACCGAGCTCTTCCGCCGTCAGCCGAAGCCCTTCAACGATGCAGTGCATCTCGCGCTACTCGAGGATCACTGTGTGCGATCCGCACAGGGACACGCGGGTCCAACCGACACGTCAGAAGGCGCACTCCCATGGAGATCTCGGCGGCTGAGTCTGTTCGGGCCGGCGCGAAAAAGCTTCGTGCAAGTAGTCGCTGCTTTGGGTGCAACGAGTTGGGCCATTTCCGTCGGAACTGCCCGACCAACCCATGGAGAACAGCTCGTGGCAAAGCCACTTCGGCGTCGTCGTCACTCAATAGTATTAAGTCCGCGGGGTCGGAAAACGGCGACTCCCAGTAGGCGCGGGACGCCCTGCTAGGAGGCTTCGCTCTTCCCGGACGGCGGTGGCTTCGCCACCTCCCGCCCAGGAGAGCAAGTTCCAGGGACGACACTGTTGTGTCTCTCGGTGGCCGCCGCGCGGTCTAACCTCGTGGTTGTCATCGCCAGCGTCAAGGGATACGAAGAACCAATGACCATCCTGATTGATTCGGGTGCGTCGTATAACTTCGCAACGAAGGCCAGTGTGGCTAGGAACAGCATACTGTATGCTCAAGCTTTAGAAGACTCTAAGAGTAATAGCAACGTATCTGTTCGCCTAGCGACTGGGTCGACCGTATCGACGCGGAAGGTCCTTCTCCCCTTGACGGTCAAATTTGACGACTTTAATTCGGTCGAACCGTTCATTGTCCTTGACATGGATGATCGATACGATCTGATCCTCGGCATGCCCTGGCTTGTGAAGCACGAGCCGTGAATCGACTGGCGGAGTCGCACCATAGGTGCAAGTCACCAATTCTTAGCGGATCGAGCTTTGGCGGGTCATGTCCCCTCCTCATCCCGCGACGGGTTCGTGCACGAGCACCGGGTGCCACGAGGGGAACGACACTTTGCCGGCTCGGCCGAACAAGTGTGTGTTTCCAACAAGGGTGGTCGAGCAGAGGCTCCCACTACGCAAAGCGTTCGGGCTGGTTCATCCGTCGCCGAAGAAGGAACAGTCGCTGACGGAGATCGCAGCGCGACTCAGGGTGGTCGAGCAGGGGCTCCCACCACGCAAGGCGTTCGGGCTGGTTCAGCCGTCGCCGAAGAAGGAAAAGTCGCTGACGGAGTTCGCAGCGCAACGGTGGTTGTTGACGCGATCACGGGCGATCGCAACGCGAAAGATCTGACCCCAGTACCGACGTTGTCGGAGCTCCTTGAGCTCGAAGAGCTTTCCTATGTCGAGTTCCTCGAATCGCTTAAGGCGGAGAAACTGGAGGACCTAGTCCTTATCCGCCGCGAACAAGAGCCTCTCGAACTGAACAGCTCCTCGGTCATGGACCCTGACGTGTTAGAAGAAGAGCGGGTCTCGAAGAGACAACAACGATATGCGCAGCCATTCTGATGGACCCCTCGGATCCCTATTATCATCTGTTGAAGGAATTTTCGGACGTGGTATCGGAGGACCCTCCTTCTGTGTTACCCTCGGATCGGGGTGTGCGCCACGAGATCGATCTCGAGCCGGGTACGAAGTACTGCACCACGCGCCAGTGGCCGCTTCCGAAGGAACAAGTCGACGTCATCGACGCTTTCTTCGCCGCGAAGCACGCCGCGGGCATGGTGCCCGAGTCGAAGTCGCCTCATTTGTCACCGACGTTTTGAGTACGCAAACCCAATGGGAAATGGCGCATGGTACATGCTTTCAACAAGCTGAACGCGGCCACCATCCCCGCATCGACGCCCATTCCTCGAAAGGATGTGATGCAGAACAACATGGCGGGCTGCACGGTGTTTAGCGCGCTCGACATGGTCGATGGCTACTATCAGCTCCTGATGCGGGAATCTGACATCCCTCTCACGGCTGTGGGCACTCCCAGCGGGATGCTGTGGGAATGGTTGGTGATGCCCCAAGGGCTATCCAACGCACCAGCAACGTTTAATCGCTTGGTGACACAGCTCTTCCGGCCGCTGCGGCACTTCGTACAGACGTACTTTGACGACATTTTCGTTTCACAGCCACGCTGAAGATGGGAAGACAGACGTCGAGATGCATCTTGCGCACCTCCGTGAGGTCTTGATGTGCATGCGGGGAGAACCGTTTGTCTGCAAACATCAACAAATGCATCTTTGGTGCTGAGGAAATCCCTTCCTGGGCTGCTTCCTTGGAAAGGATGGCGTCCGCGCTGATCCCGAAAAGATCGAAGCGATCTCACAGTGGCCGATGCCTACCTCCCAACGGGATCTGCGCAAGTGGCTCGGCCTCGCCAACTACTTGCACAAGTACAGCGAGAACTACGCTGAGTTGTCCAGGCCACTAATGACCCTTTGAAGAAGGACACAGACTGGTCCTGGCCTGCGGAGGCTCAGCGAGCCTTTGAGGCGATCAAGCAGAGCTTACAGTGCGCCCCTATCCTGGCGCTGCCTGACGAGGATCGTCCTTTTAGTGTCGTGTGCGACGCCTCCGACTTTGCCATCGGCCGCGCCCTGCTTCAGGTGGATGCCGAAGGCAGGGAAAGGGTGGTGTCTTTCCAGTCCCGGCAGTTGAAAGCCGCGGAAAAGAACTACCCCGTCCACGACAAGGAGCTCCTCGCGATGAAGTACGCGCTGGTGAGTTCCGGGTTCATCTGCTCGGCAGTAAACCCTTCGTGATCTACACAGATCATGCCTCGTTGAGGACGGCGACCTCGTCACCTCATCTCTCCCAGCGCATGGCGCGTTGGTTGTCACTCTTCGCAGAATACAACTTCACCGTAGCCTACAAGCCGGGCAAACAGAATGTCCTTGCGGACGCGCTCTCCCGGAGACCGGACTATGAGCTGGCACACGCGGTATTCCTTGAGTCGCCGCTCCATGAGCTCATCCGCGAGGCCTATGCGGGCGATGACGATCTTCGAGGTCTGGTCGAACTGCTGCGCACGAAATCGGACAGCTCGGTACTCTCGGCTCGTCAGCGAGCCCAGCTTCACCGCTACTCCCTCGTTGAGGGCTTGCTCTACTATCAAATATCCCCGGGGAATGATCCGCGGTTGGTTGTTCCCAACGACGAGGACCTTCGTCATCGAATTCTCTTTGAGGCACATGACACGGCGCTCAGCAGGCACCTGGGTCGCGAGAAGACGTATACGTCAGTGGTGGGACTTCTGGTGGGCCCACATGTACAAGTGGGTGCGGTCTTACGTTAAGACTTGCGAGACGTGCCAACGGGTCAAACCCTCTCCGGCCGCGGCGGCCCCGCTGATGAGCTTGCCGGTCCCGGCCGATTGCTGGCGCTCCGTGAGCATGGACTTCATCTTCGAGTTGCCGCCCGATGGGCAGGGCCATACTGGCATCCTGGTCTTTGTGTGTCGCCTGAGCAAGATGCTGAGGCTGGTGCCCGTGAAGAAGAGTGTGACAGCGCCGCAGGCGGCTCAACTCTTCGTTGACAATGTCTTCCGGCATCACGGCCTCCCGGAGGCTTCGTCAGCGACAGAGACCCTCGGTTCGTCTCTCACTTCTGGCAACACCTCTTCCGGCTTCTCGGGACGAAGCTGGACATGTCCACGGCGGACCATCCGCAGACCGACGGTCAAACGGAGCGCGTTAACCGTGTCCTGGAGGACGTCTTGCGCAGTGTCTGCGTTGCAGAGCCCACAAAGTGGAGTAGCAGCTTGCACAAGTGGAGCTCGCGCTTAACAATGCAGTGCATGCGTCGACAGGCTTTACGCCGTTCTACGTCAACGGCCTGCGGCATCCGCGTACGCCGCTGTCGTTGCCCCCGGCTTCTGGGGTTGGGTGAGGGAGGAGTTGTCGTGAACGACTCACGAGGCCTCAAAGGCGTGCGTACGTCCTTCAAACGGAACCTCCTATCCTTCATTGAGACGGGAGAAGCGATCCGCACTCGCGTCCGTGACGCTATGGCTGCCGCGCAGGACCGACAAAAAGAAAACAGCAACCGCCACGGGCGTGCTAGCACACATGTGTTCAAAATAGGTGATTTGGTGTTACTTAACGCTAAAACCTTGTCTATACACTCGGTGTCGGCGGTCGGCAGCACCAAGCTGCGACCACGCTTCGTGGGACCTTTCTCGGTCATAGGCGTCCATGGCAATGCCTGTACGTTGGATCTGCCATCGGCAATGGCCACGCACCCAACGTTTTACGTCGGCATGCTCAAGCCGTACCATCCGTCGGAGTGGCTGACTCCAAGAGTTCGACGAGCGAGACATCTGCTGCAGGGCCTGAGCCATCGCGCGCGCCAAGTCGGTTTGACTTAGGACTGGGGCAACCGGAGCGGCAGGCGTAGCAGGCGCCGTGGGCGCAGTTGCAACAGCCGGAGCAGGCCGAGCCTCTAAGTCGCGTACGCGCGTGTAGAGGTGGCGAACCCACGCCAGATGATCCTGCTGATAGTGACGTTCGCTCGCACGAGCACGCTCAAGATCCGCGACGCGGTCGTAGAGATGACGCGTGGCACGAGCCTGCCGGCCGAGGTCTTCCCGCAGCTCCTGCACCCGACGTTCTAGTCCCTCGTCCTCGTGCCGAGAACGGCGGTAAGCGGCCACAGTTGCCTCGACGGTTTGCAGGCGGCCACGCAAGGAGGTCAAGTCCAGTCGCTGGGTCTCGAGGAGACGCTGACACCCCTCCACTGCGTCCAGAAGAGGCTCCCGAGCCGAGGCAGAGGCTTGAGTCGCCAACGCACGACGCGGAGCGTTCCGGTACGATGAGTCGTCCGTTACGACCTCCGCCTCCGTTGATCGGAAACGACGGTGATCGCTACTTCCACGTGGAGAAGCTCCTGAAGCGCCGTGGGCGTAAGGGCTACTACCAGTATCTGGTGAAGTGGCGCGGTTATCCCGAGGATCAGAGTACCTGGCAAGACGGTCGTCTCCTCGAGGAGGACTGTGCCGATACCGTGGACGCTTATGAGCGCTCCCGCGGAGCCGGTCGGCGCTAACCGGCCCGAGAACGCTCACAGGTTCTACGGGCTGAGACTGTCGCCCCTTTGTCACCTTGGACACCACCTCTTCGAGGATATCATGCGGCAGGGCCGCATATCGCGGATCCCACCGATGTCGATCCCAGACATCATCAGCTTTCATCTTCGCCATGCGAAATCGCAAACGCCGAAGGGCGAGCCAATCCAGCCGATGCGGCGAGTTCAACAACTCCGGTATCGGATAGCCAAGATGGCGGAGCCAAGTTTCGAACTCAACCTCATTGGTTTGGCGAGCCAAGGCGGTGTTGGTCCGTAGGACGATGGGACACTCGTCGTTGTTGGCCACGGGCACACCCCGCTGTCGGCTTTGCCGAAGGCTCGCAGCATACTCCTCGGAAGCCCAGACTCGCTGCGATAGGAGCTGCTCTCGGTTACGCGGAGCCGGAGGCTCAAGCTCATGCTTCTGCTCGGCAACCCGCTCAGCGGCAGTGCGCCGGGCGGCTGCGCGCTCTTGTAGGTGTTCGCGGTTCGCGGCAGCAACGACGCAGGGTCCACCCCCTCCTCTTCGCCGACATTGGAGATGACCGGAGGCTCTCGGGGCGGAACATCAGACGCGGCTGAAGCAGCCGCAGGCTTTTCTGGTGGCTTTGTCGACGAAGCTGGAGCAGCAGGCGGGACGCTGTCCTCGGCATCCTTCTTGGCACGGGCCACGGCAGCAAGGCTGCGTGGAGTGGCCGGGCTTCCAGCGTGCAGCGCACGGTGTTGCTCCGTGGGCTGTGGGGACGACGAAGTCTTCTCCTCTTCCGATTCATCGTAGTCGACGGGTATCGAACAATTTCCCGACGAGGCAGAGGCATCTGAGGCCGAACCCTCCGACACGTCGTGCATCGCCACGTCGCTCTGGTGTGGAGTTGCCGCTTGGCGACTGGGCCGCGGCGGTTTTGGGCGTCGTCGTCGTCGGCGCAGGATACGTTGTCGCGGGCGGGTTGGACATGTGACTCTCGCGGTCACTCTCCTCCCCCCTGATGAGCTCAATATGGAACCCTTCGCTGCCACTCTCGGAGTCGCTTGATCGTGAGTCGGACCTGGCCAGGTCACTTCGTGCCGCTTGCGGCGTCGCGCCGCGGCGATAACTACCCTACGGGCCGGGGTTTTCGGGCGCGTGGGTCCCTTGCGCTTCGACTTCCTCGATGTGGCCAATCTAGCGTGCGAGTGGGCCGGGCCGGCCGGACGCGAGGCGTGTGCTGTCGGCGGAGCCGTTGTAGCTGGAACATTGGCGTCTCCACGGATAGTATCCATTTTGAGAATAGCCCAATCATTGTACTGGTTTCGAATACCATTTTTCAATGGCCGGTTGATCCCGACATCGCAGGGCTGTAGCACACACGTGTACCCACCAGGTATGATCTCCACCTCGGTCCAAACATCATTCAGGCTCCTGACGAAAGAGGCCTGCACGTGGCATTTAAACTCATCGAGCATCAGCATCGAAGCGGGATGCGAGGCAGCGTAAGGCTTCCAGACCTTCTCCAGCCAGATTTGGCAGCCCCGTTCGTCCATCCACCCGTTTTCTGGCAGCATCCAAACACGTCAGGCGGAAGGAGCCTGTCAAAGCTTTTCTCAATTGTCGCGCCGGGCTTGCCTTTAATAGAGGGAGCTTGGTCCCATCTTGAGCGCAAAGTCACGCAAGCTGTAAGCCTTTTCGCGTTCGATCCAGTACCACGAATGGAAACAGTCCGAGCATTCACTTGGTTAATCGTTGCATCTGATGTCATCTCGAAGAACACCGCAGTTTCATCCATGTTGACTCGTAAAGCACGCGGAACGCCTTCCAATGTACCGCCAGCTCCAAAACGTTCGTTCACCGCTGCGACAAATTCTCGACGATCTTCCTCCAAGTGGCCGCTCAGCTTTTGCCCGACCCGCGTCTTGCGTCGGATACTTAGACGGTGGCGGTGGAGAAAGGGATACACCCACTTCCACATAGCTTTCCTGCTACCCCCACGAAATGATGGTTTGAGTGAAAGAGCCTTCGCTATTACTTGACCTGTTGACACAACTAAATCGTGCGATCGCCGTTCAATGATCCAAGAAGCCAGCTCTTCTTCAAGCTTAGCCTCCTGACGCGGTCGCCCTGTGTTCAATGTCTTGGCCCGAGGATTTCTCGTCACAGTGGCTTCGAGTGTAGCTCGCTTTTTCGCCCAGCGCCTTATTTGAGAGGGTTGAACACCGTACTTTCGAGCCATAGCCTTCACAGGACAACGCTCACCTTCTAGAACGATGAGTAGCTTTTTTTGCGGACACGTACGCCCTCGCCATGGTGCTGGTGGCTCGGACTGGCGATCGGTGAAGAAGTCGTCGATGGACCTGGCTGCTCGAAGATCGCCTCGTAGTTTCGACCAATGACAAGAGGTTGAATCCAGAGAGACTTCCTCGAAAAGGTGTACCCCTTTGGCGATGTACTACGGGGGTACTGCTCATCGAGGAATTCGGTAGAAGTTCGCAAGTCGGCTGGTACCCGGTACCAGCCAACGACTAAGAACGCAGGGCCTCGAACTAAGACAGCAGAGACGCCGAGCGTCTGTTGTGGTTAGCGCATTACGCTTCCTCAAAGCAAAGGTGCGTGTGACTCCCGCCACATTCAGCATCTCCTCGAGACGTTCCGGCGCATTCACATCAACGAGATGAAGTCACGAGAGTTTCCAGTCCTTGTACTGATGACCAGAAATCCAAAGCAGCTTCATGCGTATGTGCACCTTGCTGTCTCACGCCTTGTCTTGTATGTGAATCTTCAAGCCTAGCGATTGGAAAGCATTGTCACCATTGAGTAACGCCCTCGACCTCCAACAGCACATACCTTCGGCAGTGTCCACGGCAACTGGTCCACTAGCGGGATCTCGCTGGGCCAGCAATTGGCGCATCCGTTCGTACGGCGTCAGTGATGACTGCTCCGGTGCAGCGGTCTCGTTGCTCGTCGCATGGCCACCGGCGTGCTGTTCCCTGGTGATAACCTTCGTGGCGCTCTTCATTGATTTCTTGGTCAGCTTCGTGGCTTCCGCTTCGTGGCGACGTTTGCCAACCATGGTTGAAAACGCACTATGACGCAACGAGCTTCATGCGATGAACGAAAGAAACCTACCGGTATATGTTCGATATGCTAGTGGGCAAAACGGTTCAGCTCGGAGAGGTGGCGGTGCGGTACTTATTGGTCTTTTTATAAAGATACGAGCCACTTCTCAAAGCACATCTGACGCGTTGGTTTGAACATGGACATTCACCCTTCCTAAAAACTGGCTCGTGTGCTCCGCACGGAGCAATGTGAGCTAAGTAAAACGGATTGTGAGACGTGCATGGGCACGATTTAATCATAACGGGGGCTGGAGGGAATGGCGCACCATCTTGTATTGAACACACACAGGCTTTAAGGGTTGGCAGGCATCTTAACCAAAGCACACCAAGAAGTCACGCACTGTCTTACGGACAGTATGACACGAGTTAAATCGCTTCTTTAACCCCTCAACACGATTAAGATTTATTTGCCATCATTTTAAAAATCGTGACATGTTGACCGGTCAACTTGATAAAGATGTGACTACGCTTAAAATTTGTATTGGTTGCAAAACGTACGCGCGCATGTTTCTGAAAAACGCGACACGCGTTTTCCAGGTGAAAACGGCCAGTGTCAACATGCCTTTCATACATGTTTATGTTCGGGATCCTCTCTGTGCTAAGCGGGGGTAAAACGTTGACAGGATAACATGAAGCTTCTGGCTTTTCTATTGAGAGATCGGTACGGCCGCTGAGTCTACGACGAGCTAGCACACTCAAACACCATTCAGAGACAAGGCGGTCAGCGCAAAACGTCCATTTCAATGCGCAATAAAAACACGAATCCCAAGCAAACAACGTGTTTGAGCCGTAAGTAACATACACACATCAAACGGTGGGTGCTAGCATACCCACTCAGACGGTGGTAGTCTCAGCAATGCCGAAGTCCGATCGGACCTCACTAGCGGCGGCTGGCTCGAGGCTGCCTCCGGCGTCGTTGACGCCGCCTGAACGCTCCAACGCCTCACCACCTTCTTCGACTTGGGCGCTGGCTCCTCCATCTGATCGGGTGCGATCAGACGGCGTCTCGTCCGGGGCCGTCCGCGCTTACGTCTCTTATCGCCAGTACCTTGGGTTTCGCCAGCGTCACCTGGAGCGGCAGAAGCTTCGTCGTCAGGAGCACGGGGCCGACTCGACTTGGCTCGCGTGACTCGCATTTGGATGTCACGACCGACGGTGGGCCTTGGACGGTTTTCACCATTCGCCCATTCGAGGTGCCAAACTTGATGGCAAGTGTAGCCGTTCATGCTGTGCGGTCGAACACGGTCGCACAGGTAAGCCCTGCCAAATGGCAGCATGTTGGTCAGAACAGGATGCGTAGCAAACATGGTGATACATGTTGACACGCACCGCTTCTTCCCCAAGTTGCACGCTTGGCAATACGACTTGGTTGTAACGCGCTCGCCTACTTTGTGCTTGCGCACGGAGCAGACATTACGCTGGTGCTGACGTGGCGCACTACGTCTCCGACCGTTTGCATCTCGGGGCACTCCTGCAGCTGATAGTCGCGCGGGATCGCAGCAGGCGCGCGCCGTACAGGAGTTGGTGGGCCTTGGCTAGGCGCCTGCATAACAACACAATCTTGCTGACGCAGTTGCTGATGATGGGTCCAGCACAGTGGCTCGTTGATGCTCGTCCTCGTCAGAAGGTTCCTTTGTCTTTCTCTTCTTCCGCGCGCGCGTCTTGCTCGACGTCTTGTTCGCTGTCCTGTCGGTAGTCTTCGTCACTGCTCTGCCGTGGGCCTTGCCGGTCGTGCTGCCCGAGTCCTTCGCCGCCGCGCCGAACGGGTTCTTCCTCGCCACGCCGCCGATAGGGCTTCGGACTCGCGTTCGTGTCGCGATTCTTTTCCCCGCTGTCCTTGTCCTGATACCAGTCCGCGCCGCTTTGCTGTCTGCCCGCTCAGATTCATTCATCTTGCAGCGCCGTTCCTTTTCTTCTGCCAGGAGGATACAACGCTCGCTGACCGGCACTCCGACGATCGACGCCAGGAACTCCGTGTAGTTGTGCCGACCATCGGTCATTTCTGCGCCACGTCAAATTCTCGAATGAGTGGGCGGGAAAACCTGCAGCTTTTCCCTGCAATGGATACACGCCCCGTTCTTGATCGCTCGACACCTTCCCCTGTGTATTTGGCCAGAAACGAGCTGATGACCTTTCTCGTGAATATCGGCGTTTGACTTGATTTCACTATGAAAATCGGTTTTTCCGAGCCATTGCTATATAGATATGCTGACCGGTATACATGTCAGATATTTTCTCATGTTGACAAAGACAGCATTGGTTGGTGAGGGGTTAATGTATGGTTTAGAAGGATTTCCCTGGATAAAACTTCAATCGTCAATACATTCAGGCGCAAAACCTGGGAAACTTCATATTGCAGAACCATACTTTAAGTACCTTTTTGCACAGTTGTACTTGAGTTTGTGTGGAGAGGCTTAATATAGGAAATGTATGGTGGTAACGATAGGGTTATACAAACTAAATAGAACAACGTGCCTCTCTCTCTCGCTTGTTGCTGGAACGTTGCGAATTGTTGCAGCGAGACGGCTTGTGGTCAGTAGCATGCCGCGCAGGGTACAGCACGTTCCACATTATTTCGAGGAATCAAGTGGGAATGAGTCTATCTGCTCAGCTCGTCCTGAAAGGAGTCACTGGCAACCCCTCAGTCATCAGCCAGTCTGGCTGACGTTATATTGTTGGAGCCTGACGAATGTTTACAACAGGGTGTACGCAACTGGGATCGTTACGTACGTGCGGTGCCACGGTGAGCATCCTCTGACAAGCTTTGCGTGAAGAAGAAACGCGTAAATGCATTGAGGGAAACCGTGCATTACAAAGTCGAAAGTCAACGCATACCCTTTTCCTCCTCTTCGTTCCAGCTCGAGACTCTGAAGGCGTTGGCGTGGGCGATGTATGCTCCAAGACCAGGGAAAACTTCATACTGGCTGGCGCGTACTTGATCGTCAATGACAGCGGTGACGATACGGATCTCTGCATCATCAGGAAATATCACAAAAACATCGTTAGTACCCAACAGCTCAACGCTTAGCTCGACGTTGGCCTTACGCGGATAGTGGTTGGTGATCACGGCAATCCCTCGAGAGGAACATTGAACCGCGACGATCGCGATGTCCTGCTCATTTATCCCAAGCGTCTGTAGCGTCTAAGACACAAACAGTGCGTCAGATCGAGCATGAAATCCGTCGAGCAGTCTAAGCAACAGCACCTCGATAGCCTTGCACTCAGCCCCAGTATCTCCACACACAAAGGTGAACAGCAAAATCTTGAAGCCGGTAATATCCGCCGGAACATCGATATGCCGGATGTGCCAGCGCGCGGGGTTGCCAAACCCGTCAAATAGTTCTTCGATATCAATTGAGCCTGCAACCCAGAACAACCTCAGAGTTAGTTGGGGAATGTTGAATACGGTCGCAATACGCACCTGCAGTTGAGTTGGGTTCCAGGTCCGTTAAATGTACCGTGAACGGCAGAGCTTCAGCATTTATGGTGACCCCGCAGAATTCATATTGTAGCTCGAGGCCAGTGTAGGATTCCCCTGCTGCACCGACCCGCTCGACAACCCTTGTGCCAAGCATCGCCACCGACTCTTCCAACAAGATCCTACACAGCGAAAAAACTCTGAGATGCCATGGCGACGACAGTCACCTGCACTAGCACACAATGTACGTGATGAGTCGGTCCGCCGCTTGGTTGAAAATGCTTGGGTTCGCCCTAGCGTCGCGAAGAGTAGTCATCAACGTCAAGGTGACATGGTTACAGATCTCCGTCACCGCCGAGCTCACACTAGGGTACTCCTCAGCCAGACCTTCCTCCTCCTCCTCCTCCTCTTCACTGTAGGCACCAATCATTAGTGTCGACAACAAGATAAGGGGCTGATACGCTAGGATGGTACAACGTCACTTACGATTCGTCCTCGAATTCCCGAGCGAGAATCTCCTCACGTTCCTTGTAGATGTGGCTGATAGCTGCACGTGTGACCTTGTACTCTCGTGCCAGTGCAGCCTGCTGCTCCCCAGCAACAATCCGTTGGATGATCGTGCATCGCTGCGAGTGGCGGAGGTAGTGCGCGCGCTTGCGGGGCTTTTTCTGGTCCGAGCGCGACGTGGATGCCATGGCCTCGTGCTCGTGCCGTCGACTCTTCACCAAGCGTGTTGCGGCGTTGCCAACGCGGATAAATCAACAGTGATCGTTCCCCACGCTTTAGCTCGCGTGCCAGCGTCCAGACAGGAGGCTCACTAGCCAACTGAACTGCGAAGGCTTGAATACGTATGTCGGCCTGCTGGACTGTGCAAGAGAAATATTTTGGGAACCCAGTTTTTGCTCTTCCACCAGCGTGGCGAGGTCCAGTCGCGTGGGTACGCTGCAGATGGTGAGTACGAGCCTGCGGGTTACAGCCCACACACAGAGTGCAGAGATTGCTGCAACGCCTGCAGATGATTGGGCCGCAAAGCACATAAACTGTAAAAGTAGGCATTGCTGTCTCGTGCGGCGTAGACGCAGTAGATACTTAGCAGGTCTGAGTTCTTCCCGACTCAACTCTAACTGTGCGAGGTGTTGATGGTCCCCGTCGTTGGCGATCGTCGCTGTAGATCGTCATGCCTATTGAAAAAGCAAAACATTGCTCAGTCGTTGTCATGAGTTTTTTCAAGCATAGTTAGACTTGATACGTACCGGGGAATTGAATAGATATCTCATCGTATCCACGCGAAGCGCACACCACCAGCATAACGGAGATGTTGTGTTCTTGAACGCCAATATTTAGCACCACCTAGTTTGCAGTCGAGGGTGGGTCAGGATATAGCAAGCAGATTTAAAAGATTTTCAGACGGACCTCGATGGTCCTGCACTCTGCGCCGCCATTGCCGAAGGAAGAGAATAGGATGACCTGGAAGTCCGTAATGTTGGCCGGCGCGTCTCGATACAATAGCCTCCAGCTCTCGTAGCCGTCGTCCTGGTGAAGCTTCACATCGATCCGACCTAAGAAGATCTCGTGAGGTTCGAAGTGGCCGCACGATCCTGAAGTGAGTCGTACCAGTTAAGACGCTCCGTCTTGGTCGATCTGGTGAAATGCTCTTAGAAGCTGCTCGCTTTCGTCCTCCATAGTTATCCCACACAAAGGATATTGCACTCCTGTCCTGAAGTTTCAGCATGCTTGATCGCCGGTGCATCATAGCTCGAAAAACACTTCAACAAATACTGCAGGCACAACAGGTAGTAGGCCCTCTACAACAGAAAGGCAGGCAAAACCACGTACAGAGCAAGCCTTGCTGCCGCACGACGGTAAGCAGTAGGAGCTGATCGTGAGCAGCGCAAGGTTGCCAACAGTAGTGCAACCCAACCGTCCTGGATTTGGTGATTTCCTTTGGTGGGGGAGATTCGACGCAGTTTTCTGTATCTTAACGTTAACGCGCGAGGATCTCGTCGCGGTTATTGTACATTTGACAAACCGCTGATCGTGTGACGCCGAACTCTCGAGCAAAAGCGGCTAGTGGCTCTCCTCTATTGATCCGCACGATAATGGAGCATCGTAGGCATGCTTGAAATTGTTGGCTCGCTTCCGTGGCTTCTTTCTCTCCGACCACGACGCCGGCTCACCGCTGGAGCCCTTGAGCTGATGTCGATCCGCTGTGAAGGATCTCGTTTTCCTAATAATGAAGACGGGTTGTCTCGTGTGAGGTTGTTCACGCTGCCATCGCGGTATGCTGCTTGCGGTCCTCGGGACGGCCCGATAGAAAATCTGGTCTTCAAGTTTGGTGACCCGCATTCGCTCGTTCTTGTTCTAGGGAAGATCCAGAGCGCCTCGGATGCACGCGGCCAGGCTGAAATGTGTTCTCTCGTTCGTGGCGTCAGAAAAAAATCCGTTGAGCCTTTGCCAGCGCCTCACTTTTAATGTGTTGGAGGCTTTGGAACAGCGAGCGAGCCCCGTCAACAATACCAGCCGGGTGCTGCGCAGTTGCTCGCTGGTCCGCTCTGAAAGGTCTGAAAGCCGTGTTGTTTCCATCACAACTCAACAGCTTACCTCTAGCGATACTGAACGGATCAGCACGCTCCAGCGCTCGCTTGATCAACACGGTGACGCGATGCCTCTGATGAGATGTGGGCTAAACGAACACCGACGCCAATGGCTGCAAAATCAACGTCCATGCTTGCAAAATCTGGAGAATGGTGGGTTTGGAGCACTTCAAACACGATCGACTTTACGCGTGAATATTTCTGTAGACTTGAAAGAACACGCCATATTTCTCCCTTCTCTTTGACCTGCGCTCAACGCTTTGCTCAGCAGATGACGAAAGGCCCGAATATACCTCTCTGGCTGCCCCTCGGAGAACAATTGGCAGCATTTTTAATACAAAGCTCGTGCACTGTCGACTTTGTGTCGATGCAGCACGAACTTGCATCAGGGACTTGCTGCAGGACGATGTCTGGTCCGGATGCTGGAACCTTCGTGTTCTTGTGATGATTACCTTCCTTCAGCGGAAAGTCTGCAAGATGGTATCCTATTGTACTCGAGCTGTTGACTATACAAGCGATCTCCATGTTGAAGCGATGATGAATTCCAACGCAAGGCTGCGGGCTCAAATGCGAGTATTTCACGCTCTCACTATGTCGAAAAAGCAGCCGATCGTGTGCAAGACCGTTAAGTTCAACAGGTCTGTAAACAGTAGCTCCTTGTACTGATAACTGACGGACATGGTGGTGTACCGGTCGCGTAAGTGACTAGAAAGTAAGCCTTGATCGAATGAGCTGGCGTGGCAACGCACGCAAGTGCATCCGTTCTTCTGTGTCAGTTTGAATGCATGTCTTGCTGTTCAGCGGCGACACAGATCTCGAGATACTAGCCACAAATACAGTGGCGAGCAGCACCAAGTGAGTGTATTTTTGTGTGTTCGTCGCGAGCCCAATTACCACGTTGCGTGCATGGAGAGATTCTGCGTCACGCAGATCCGCCAAGTTTTACGATAGTGAGTTCACGACACCGAAACCGAGCGCAGAACATCATCTCAACTTCGTGGGCGATCCTACCCAGCAACACGCTATCCAGACCCGCTCTCGCAGCATTTCCAGTGGGAAGTACCAAAACGATCGGCCGTGTATCAACTTTGGATGCTCGACGTCCATTCCGCGTCAAGCGATCGTCCTTCAAAAGCGACAACTTCTCCCACAAAAGTCACCATAGGCAAACTACAACAAAAATCATGCTCTTGGTCAGTGTGTTTTCAATTCCAAGAAGCATGCAGTCGTCCGAACGGCATGGTATCCCTGAGGCAGGTCAAACCCCATTGCATTCTCGTAGCGCGGTCTCATCGATGTGCACGCCCACCATACACTTCATCTGCCTGGCGTCGAAGCGAGTCAGGTTCCATTGACGTATTCTCATCCAGCAAGCCGCTTGACACCGCACAGCAGATCCCTCCGCCCCGCTTTACGTGGTATCACGACTGCGAATCAGTTGACAGAGCCTGCGCGACGCAATCATACTCACCACCGGGTGCTTGAGTTCGGCCACCAGTTGTGCGGCGATCCGATCGGGCGCAAAACACGGGTTGAGCAGAGGAGAGCATGGCACCCAGGTGCGTCGCATACGCCGTTCACCTCTACGTCAAGTATGAGGGGACACACGGCAGGTGAG
The DNA here is from genome assembly GCA_033557995.1 of Phytophthora crassamura. Lineage (NCBI taxonomy): Eukaryota > Oomycota > Peronosporomycetes > Peronosporales > Peronosporaceae > Phytophthora > Phytophthora crassamura. Next base: position 2,192,234 of record JAUCED010000009.1, on the reverse strand, counting down.
CGCGGCTAGCCGATCGGCTTGAAATGAAATATGAAATGAGATTTGAGCGTCAATTTTGTACGTTTCCTTTCCATCAATACAAAAGCACGTTGGGACAAATGAAACACTTGGCGACGACCCGGGTCGTCGCCAACAAAATAATGCCAAATCGAGATAATTATTTTTATATAGGGGTGCACCAAATAGGGTGTATGTTGCTATGCTATACTGTTTTCTTGTTTATAATTCTTCTCTTCACCTTTTCGTGCATCACACCTCTCAGCATTGTGCACTCCAGGTACGTTTAACAGTCTTAGTTTGGACACAAAGTGCTTGCATTCTGGCACTTCAGCTAATCGGCCAGCGAAATCCTATATAATTTCATATTCCATACAAAGGTTTTGCGAACCCCGGGTTGTTTTGGCGCCCCGGGTCGTCGCCAGACGTTTCAAATGACGGTCGTTCTTGATTATTGAAGGCCGCCTCGATGAGACTCATGGAATGAGTGAGGAGAGGCAGCCCTCTTAGGGAGTGGTGTGGTGGGTTCAAAATCGCGGCGCTGGCGCTCGAGCCGACGCGTGCCGACGTCTTGGCCACCGAAGAGATGCTTGAGCCCGAGGAGGCGAGAACGCGACTGGGTGGCCAAGTCCAAGAACGACTGCCAACTATAACTACACTGCGCAGTCGGGACGGAGCAAAACCGTTGGCTCCTCAGAACCGTGAAGGTTCCTCAGAGCCCCGGGTGAAAACCGTCGACTGGACACAGCTATCCTAACCATGGCCGCGGAGCCCGAGTTGAAGCAAGCCCGATCTTGGGATGCTTGGGCTGGCCATAGCTATTGAGTAGGCAACGTAGCTTTCTCCTCTTGGCAGGAAACCTTGATTCCACCTCGCTTCGCTTGTTGGAAATATCGATTATTTGCGAGTTGACAAAAAGACAAATCAGTGATGGACAATGCATTTCCTATTAGAACGCCCGCGCAGCATGACTCCCGCAGCATGGTTGGCGTGACATTTGCGAGCGACGCTGTAAAGTTCATCGGGATTAAAAGCACTCGATGAAGCGATCTCCAGCAAGTGTTCCTCACGCAAGTAGGCGATGAAATTGTTTACCAATCACCAGAGGCGCGTCAATTGCACTTTAACCTATTAGTACGTGCGACCAAAGGTCACAGCGCCTGTTGTCGTCGGACGACTTGCAGCAGTCACCGGGAGCAAGGCCGACGATGGCGCTGGGCGTCCGCGGGTCGCAGCAATCACGAGCCCCACGCGTCCTCGTCCGCCAGGTGCGTTTATCATTGCCACAGTTGGTGGCCGTTGTCTGCACACGACCATTCGGAGACTTTAGTCGCTGAAAGGGCAACGCTGAGGTGTCACAAAAGTTTGATTATTTGATCATTTGTCAACTCTATTTTGTGAAACTCTTGAAACTTCAATTTTCTTCAGCCAATACTCTTCACAGTTTAACGTGTTGTTACAGTACAATGCAGTTGCTACACTGGCCCCCGCCGCTGCCCTGGCCACATTGCACGAAGCTTCTTCGGATGCTGTTGTTCGTGACCTTGTACTCGGTGGGCGATGCTGCTGCCGCCTTACAGAACGACGATTTGGTGTACACGCAGCTCGAGACCGTGGCACTACGTGGGGTTAATCGAAGCGGTTAACAGGAACAAATTCTACAAAGAACGTGTTAGCTGAAATTTGCAGAGGTGTGAATTAGTTTCGATGGAGTCACGGTGGATATTTGCATCGATGGGAGCGGCATCACTGCAGATCACAAGCGGGGTTTTCTCTTGGTCGCTTCTGCAAAAGTATTTTCCTGTGAATGAACAATCGCCGCGGCACTATGAATTCGAGAGCAGCGCACGTGGGCCTACTGGATTGGCTTCAAGATCGCCATGACCACGCAAAAAAAGCATTATCCGGGGCTGCCGACACGAGGGTGATTGCTCGCCTTCGTTCACAACTATGTTGTATCAAAGTTCGCGACGAGACTGTGCGACAGGGAATGCAGCAGCAACACGTAAACAAACGCGGCGCAGCAAATGCGAGTGGAGATCGATTACCGCAAGACAACTTTTGAGACAGAATCCTGGGGACAAGCTGATCGTGTTGAACAACTCATGATCAAGCAGCTTCACCTCCGCCACTGGCCCCTCCACTGGGATTTTTGACGGTCTCCTGATTAACAGACGACGCTGGTGCATCACGCCAACGTAGTCAAGAGAACACACTAGCTCTGTTATATCTACGCGTTATACCGCTGGAGGCATTTTCACGTCACCTCGCGCAGCTAAATTTTCGCATCCGGATGGAATTGTCTCCGCTAGATCGGACCAGCAACAGACATCATGTCGGAAGCATTCGGCCTGCCCATCTAGCATCGGCCTTTTCACGCTGCACCCGTTGATCCACTCTGCGGGACGATGAAGAACACCACTTAGGGCAGACCGTTCAACGAGCCTGCTCAGATCTTTTGCTAGATACGGTCTCATTTTTACGAGTGGAGCAAGTTCTGGTGGCAATCGCTGGCGCCACTCTCGATACGAAGATACGTCAGACAGACGTGAACGAGGTGTTCAGTCGTTTAGTTTGGATCTGTACGACGACTGTTGTTGACAGGAGACAATAGACTAAAGCCCACCTCGGCGATGGGCCTTTAGAGATGTTAAAAGAAGAGCTCCCGATGATCGATCATCTTCTTATATTTAAAAGACAATATAAGACAATATAGCAAGTGGTTTGAAAAGATTATAAGAATCTTTCCTTTGAAAGTTGAGTGAATGAAACGTGTCGTGTACAGAACAAGTTTTCGAGGTGAAATGGAAAAATGAGTTCGGTGTCTTTGTCTACCTTGCCCTAACCATTGGTCAAGTTGTACACATGCAGTCATGCAAGCCAGTTAATATCCGTCTGAAGCTCGCCATTGTGTTATTACATAAATTACGATTACCGGTATGCAAGTACCTTTTTGAAATGGATGATTCGAAAATATCGCTCGGAGGATTGAACTGGGAATATCATTGGAAACATCTTTACGGCAATTGATTGGAGTAGTGGCAATTAAGTGCAGTAGCCTTTACACTATTGAAACATACTTTTGGTTACGCGTTTTCCCAAGTCACAGTCCTTGTCGACTCAACATATTTCTTCTTGTTCGTGTCGATGGAAGCATTTCAGCCCATTGACGTGCCTAAGGTCATAATTCGAGCGTAGAATGGCACATGCGCTGGAACTGGACGAATGCGGCGCTCATTGTAATCGATATACAGCCTCGAAAACGCAACTTGTTTTAAGAAATACAATTTTCACCACATCGTGGAGGATCTTCTTTTATTAGTTTAGAATAAAAAGAAGAGTGAATAAAAGAAGCCATGCCATCTCTGGCGATGGCCCCATGCAGAGGGGATGGCTGTCAACCTCGTCGTATCGAGACTCGCTGGTCGAGAAATTGCTGTGGCTCCTGTTAGTATGGACGATTTTGTGGAGAGTTGTCGCTTATGAAGGGAGATCGCTGGTCGCGAAATGGATGTCGGACATCCAAGGATCGAGACACGGTGGATTGTTTGAAGTCTGACCACCGCGCGTACATGACAAGCTTCATTATCTTTAAAGACGCTCGCTTCTGTCCACTTTTTTGCGTGAAATACGCTGCCAGCTGTTTTCGATTTGAGACTGTGTCCGACTTGGACACTGTAGCACTGTAGAGCAGCATGGCGTCCAGCTTGCAAGTGACGAGCTGCGGCTTCCTGCGCCTGAGCTGTCGCAGCGACCAGCACCAGCTCTTCTCCGCCTCGTACGCCAGGTGCGTGTTCTCTCTCCCGCCTGGCTCGGACTCTCGCTAGTCACTGGGGGCGACGAGAGGAGACCGAGGGGCGTCCCCAAGCGGCCTTTCAACCATTCATGGCCTCCTCTAACTAACAGTTAGTCTGCATTCACGCTGGTCTGTTCGCCAAACTGCTGCAGGAGCAACAAGAAGCGCAGTTCTAAGGTAGAAAGCGCTGTCCGCGGCCTCTTCCTCTTCCGCGGGTCGGTCACCAGCACGAACTAGTGCAACCAGTGATTCAGGCCGACTCCATCTTGCTCTTAGGCGATGGATGGCCTATCTGACATCAGCTGTGTCTTTCTTCTCCTCTGTCGGTATCGTTGCCACGCTTTCTATCCTCCGTGTCTTCATTCATGTCCTGCACTGCAGCTGCTACGCTGCTTCCCACACTGCTGCCCAGATCATCAGACGCGAAGCTACTGTGGCTGCTCGCTGCACGTGCTCGTCACCTTCGCGTCAGGTGACCAGGCCGTCGTCGCCTACCAGAGCGAGGACCTCGTCGTGTGCGCGCGCTTCGAGGCTGCGTCGGCAGTGCCTGTTTCGGGCGCGGGCGAAGTGGTCACGGCACTGCCAACAGATTCCATCGTGGCGCTCCCAAGCACCGCGGTGCAGCCCTCAGGACAAGGAGCGTCCGAGAACGACTGGGTGCGCGCCGAGAAGGCAAGCGACGCGCACCAGCGGCAGTTCCCAGAGGTGAGCGAAACACCGTATTGAAATTGCACCTGCCGTGCCCTGGCGTGACTGATTTTGTGTTGGCGCCGCAGAATTCGGTTCTGTACGTGTTGAACAACCACCGCAGCCCGCAATGGTACTACGGCTACGAGAGCGGCTCCACCAAGACGCAGCGCGAGATGAGGCATGTGCTCGCCGTGTATGTGCTCCTGCTGCACCCGATGCGCGAGCGCCACACGCCCAGTTCCGGTAATGCAAGCGGTCACTCGCTTGGCATATCCTCGCCAACAGTGGCGAGACTGGCCACGGTAGTAGCGCGCGAGGCGTCACCGCCGTTCGCCATGATTTCGTATCGCCGCCAGAACGGCGCGCGTCGAGGCGCGCGAGACCGAGCGGCACGGCAAACGACAGCAGGTGTAGCATCAGAAACAGTAGACGACGCGATAGCAACGAACGCAGAGCCATTGCTGCTTGGATTCGCGTCCGCGGCACAACTTTCGGTCGCTTTGCGTGCGGGTGCCGATGTGGTGCGAGGTCACGTGGTGGAAGTCGGCGATGGTGGTGGACAAAACGATGGAGCTCTCCGTCGTCCTGGACGCAATTCTGCTTGGGCGTACACCTCGAGGCCTGACACTTTGTCCGGTGTGGACGAATGGGCCCCCTCCACTCAGCCAACAGTGGCTCGATCGGTGCAGCAGGACGCAAACCCAGCCCTGTCGTCATTGGCTATTCCGTTGGGTTGCCCCATTTGCCATGCACCGCTCACGCTTCCGTCGCATGCCTTGCACCGCGACACGATTGAGAAGCTGCATCCACTGCTACTGCTACGACTGTTTGTGCGCTTCGTACCGTTGGATGCGTTCGCCTTCTACTTCGTGCCGATGGACTTCCGCATCCAGCGCCGCTGGCTGGCCAAGATCCCGCCCACGAGCAGAACGGATCAGGCACGCGGGGCCGCCGCAGACGCAGCTGCCCGAACGTTGGTGGCGGACGTCGCGGCGGCGTTCTCGCTGAAGAACTTCACGGTTGGTCCCAGTGGAGACAATGCTGATGCTGATGTCGTGGCGGATCCTGTACGTGAACAATTGGTACTGCAGTCGTGTGCCGATCTGCTGCTGGACGCGTTCTCCTCATTGCGCGTGCAGCAGATCTTGTCGGTGGTCGAAGCACGAGACGAGACGAGCGCCCCGTCCATTTCGTGCGAGCTGTTTGGGCAGCTGGTTGCCGACCTATTCGAGGAGCTGACGCAGTTGCTGGCCGCTCGCAGTATCAACAACTCCCGCTTCGATGCCTCATCTGAAGCAGCCGATCGCGTTACTGGACCTGCCTCGATTCCGGCGCTCGTGGACGAGATCCTGTCGCTTGTATACGCGGAGCCAAAGTACCTTAATCTGCGCAGATCAGCGTCATCGCTGCTGCTTCGCAGGGACGGCGTGCTCGATGCAGCGGTGCAGGATCTGTTTCAAGCGTTCATGACACAGGAACGCCAGGCTCGGGATGCACTGTCGCCAGTGCGGGGTGCGAATGCATCCCTGACGTCAGGTATGCGGGCAATGGGAGGCACGTCGTCACACAGAGGAGGTTCAAGCTGGCTCGGTGCGATTGCAGGCCCCCATCGACAGGCGACATCTAGTCTGGAGTGGTGCCGGCGTTGGTTCTTGGTGCCGACGTCAGTCTTCATCACACCGCTGGAGACGGAGGATGAATTTCATGGAATGAGCCGCAGTCCGTCGCTGTTGCTCGTTGTAGCCCTTCTGCGCTGCTTTGCGAGCGTAGATGTGGTGCTGGAGCGAACGCGGTTGATCGTCGCGGCCGCCACGGCTGTGCAGCTACCAGGCGTACCGAGCACGGTGCTTCACCTGGACGGCCAACCTCACGCATTCACATCACTGCCGAACGGGCTGTCAGTGGCAGCGAGCACGGCGATGCTTGGTGATAATTGGGGGGTTCTCGAATACGAGGGTCGGGTCGCGGACGATGGCGCGTCGTTGGAGCTGGTTGTGCGTAGCACACCCGCCGCCAATAGACAACGTCAGCCGGACTTCAGGGATATGTCTCTATCGCCGACTGAAGCTGCAGACCGGATGTATCGACTGCGCTTCCTACTGACGCTAGAACCTACTGGGGAAATCGGAGAGGATTGCTTGTCTGTGTTTGCAGAGGTGTCGACCATTCAGCGAGCGTCACAGAGTGTCGATCAACGCGTCGGAGCGCCAAGCAGCTCGCGTGGCCCGGCAGGATGGCGTTCGACGCTCGAGGTGGATGCAACATACCTTGCCATAGCGGGATGTTAATATGTGCTCGTGCATTAGTGCCGTCGAACAGGTTTTCGTAAACGATGTTTGTACATGTATTTCTGCAATCTTAAGTTGGATCTCCATCTTGATGACACGATCTGCAGGCTCAGAAGCGATACCGTGAAACCAGTCAGACAGCAGCAATATCGTGCCAAAAAACCCGTAAAGCTATACAGACTGATAACTGACGCATGTTGTGCTGTACCCGTCGCGTAAGCGACTCAAATGAACAGGTACAGAACTGCATCAATGCTTGTGTATGTCCGTTGAATCCAAGTGTCCCGTTATGCAGTGACACAGATCTCAAGATACTAGCCACAAATACAGTCGCGAGCAGCACCAAATGTAAGTATTCTTGTGTGTTCGTCGCGAGTCCAACTACCACGTTCCGTGCATCGAGAGATTATGCATCACGGTGATCCGCCAAGTTTTACGATAGTGAATCCACGACACCGAAACCCGAGAGAGCAGAACACCATCTCAACTCCGTGGGCGATCCGAACTCGCATCGTACGATTTGTTTAGCTGAAGCAGATCCTACCCAGCAACGCGCCATCCAGACCCGCTCTCGCAGCATTTCCAGCGGGAAGCGTCAAAACGATCGGCCGAGTGTCAGACCTTCGACGTCCATTCCTAGTCAAGCGATCGTCCTTCAAAAGCGACAACTTCTGCCACAAAAGTCTCCATAGGCAAACAACAACAAAAATCATGTTCTTGGTCAGTGTGTTTTCCATTCCAAGAAGCATGCAGTCGTCCGAACGGCATGGTATCCCTGAGGCAGGTCAAACCCCATTGCATTCTCGTAGCGCGGTCTCATCGATGTGCACGCCCACCATACACTTCATCTGCCTGGCGTCGAAGCGAGTCAGGTTCCAGTTACATATTCTCATCCAGCAAGTCGCTTGACAGCCGCACAGCAGACACCTCCACCCCGCTATACGTGGTCTCACGACTGCGAAGCAGTTGACAGCCTGCGCGACGCGATCATCCTCACCACTGGGTGCTTGACTTCGCCGCCAGTTGTGCGGCGATCCGATCGAGCGCGAGACGCGGGTCGGCGCACAGGAGAGCATGGCACTCAGGTGCATCACGTACGCCGTTCACCTATGCATCATCACATATCTGAGGGACACGGCAGCCGATCAGCTTGAAATGAAATTTGAAATTAGATTTGAGCGTCACTTTTGTACGTTATTTGCGAGTTGACAAAAAACAAATCAATGATGGACAATGCATTTCCTATTAAGGCAGCATGGCTCGAGGGAGTCACAAGAGATTTGGGCGCCATCACCGCAGCTCGCTGGCCGTGAGCTCCGCGCGCTCGCTCTTCCGTCGCTTTCTGGTCGCTTTGCCGAACTTCCAATGCTACGCTACAGTCCAGTGTACGGCGCGATAGTGCACGAGGTACGGCCTCGCGGCTTCGACAACTCGGATGATGTGAGCAACTTTGGTGAAGAGATCGAAAGCGAGGACTCCACCTACGCGAGGACGGCACTATATCGGTGCGCAAGGCCTGCTTCTCTCACTCTCGCCGGTTCGCACGTAACGAGGAGTGGTTCTTCCTCGAGCACTTCCGATCGAACTCGGTGGGATCGTCACTCGGACGAACCATGAGACTAGAAATGGCGTCGCTCACAGCTTCGGTGAACATCGACAACCAAACGGGGTATATTATTGTCATGAACGCCATGCCTGAAAGCGAGTTGAAGATAGCCAGCGGCCGAGTTTCTCAGCTTCGCGGCATCACTGCGGCATACCTCGTTGAATCTTCACACCAAACAGTAGGCTGCCGTAACGGCAGCCTACAGACGCTCTGCGTCTTGCGCTCATTTAGAGCCCATTCCTGCTGAAAAACATTCAATATTCGATGATTAACGGCGGCTAACAAAATATCACCATTCTCAAGACCCCAAAAATGACGACACGTTTTGGGGAATTGTGGTGGCAATAATTCTTTCATTTTTTTAAAAGTATATTGCCAGATAGTTCGTGCGAAAAGCAACCAAATTAGAGTACTTTACCCTTTCGCGAGTCCTTTGACTAAACTATACCATACGAGCCTAAGTAATTTGGTCCTAAAAGGGCACAATATTCGCCCTTTAAGAAAATCACGGTACTCGTTTTGCATATCTCTTGCAACATAGTACCTTCAGCGATTTGCTGGAGCATCCTGTTCACTGCAAGCAACTTGATTTTGGTATGGCTTCGTGATTACGCGTTGTACTGTTTATGATTTGTTATAAAAGGCGGTGCATTTACGGTTGAACTTGTGCAAAAGGGCACAAAACGCGCCCTTTGGGGGGGGCTTTCGCACCGTCTTTCGGAAAACCTGTAAAAGGGCGAATTTTGCGTCCTTCTACCGCGAAAGAGTTAACTGCTGTGTACGAGAGAAGGAACAGTTTCAAAAATAAAATTTCCGCTTATGTACGAAAAATGATACCTAATCTTCAGAGGCGATTATCTCGATAACTCTAAATGGTTGATTGGGGGGGCACAATTGGTTTTTCCACTGGCATTTTCCTGCCGAGATGTTATTTTAGTTTGGGTATATTGTGTTACTGCTTCATTCCTGAAGTGAACTCTAATAACCCTGCAGGCCGTACCGAACCGTATCGACCCCGTTTGGCGACACCTATCGCCTCTACTTCACACTCCAACCTCCGTTCTTGTGCACCCTCCCATTGTTGTACATCGCCATCCAGGTGCACCTTCAATCCGCACATCCACCGATCCTCTTGATCTCCCTCCGTCAAGGTAACCGTCCTACTGCGTTTCTCGTCCATGGCTACGTTTGCTAGCCAGTCTGCCATTTTGTTGTGGGCCCTGTAGTGATGGGTCGAGCTGGCCACCTGACAGATGTCTGCTAGCCGACACGCCATTGTGTACCAGTTCTTCAACTTCTTGGATTTAGGCTCCTTCCTCGTCTCCATAAGCCGCAGAATCATTGCACTGTCGCCCACCACGTGAATATGCGTCCATCTCTTTGCCGCAGCATGCGCCTGCAATCTATGCAGCCAATGAACTCTGCTACGTGGTTCGTCATAGTGGAGCAACTGAGCGCCGTGGCCGCCGCCCACAAGATGCTCCGCGAGCCTGAGTCGCTCGTTTCTCTATGAACATGCTGCCGCTCCCGCCAGGGCCAGGGTTGCCGCGTGAGCCGCCGTCGAAGAAGCCTATCCTCAACACCTGCCAAGAGTCCCCGATGTGCTCCACCATAGGTTCCTGCTGCCTCCACTGCCGGATGATTGCTTCCGTTGTTCTGATGGAGATGAGGGAGGCAGTAGTTACTGGAAACCTCCGCAGCCGATAGCGTGCGTACGCCTCTGCTGATTCCGCTGGTCACCGGTAGTTTTTCCGAAGCCGTGCCGTTTGACAGGAACTTGACCGTCGTGTTGACGTGAATTGCCCGTACCATGCGACATAGCTTGGGTGGAAATAATTTGGCAGTCAACATCGCCACCAAGAAATCCCTGCAAGGGAATCGTAGGCCTTAGCGAAATCTAACATCAGGACTTGGGCGTGGGAGAGCTCTGCGTCCGAACTACATGTTGCCTTCGCCGCCTCGAACAAGTCAATCACTTCGTGTATGTTGCGTCCAAGGACGAACCCACATTGTATGTTACTTACCAGTTGCTCAATGTGGCGCCTTACTCTCCAGGAAATAATCCTCGTAAAAATTTTGTAATCCGTGTTTAGCAAAAACGATAGGCCGATAATTCATGGGATTGGATGTGTCTCCACCCTTGATGATGCTGTGGATGTATGCTTCCAGGAAGCTGGATGGAGTATCCCCAGCCTCCATACCGTAAAAATGCCAACCAAACCAACGTTGTCCCAACTCCGTAATTCGCGGTAGTAAAATTGGTACGGTGTACCAAACCGGAGATGGGAACGCCGCGTGGCCCACTCATTTTTCAGCTCGTCGCGCCCAAGCCAAGCCAGGCTGCAGCGGTCAAGTCAAGCCGAGCTTCCGCCGCCGCTGCGCTACATCGTGCCATCCGAACTCGGGTTGTCCAGCCGCGACGTGTCACTGAGTCCATGCTCGCGCTCGCTGTCTCGCTCGTGTATCGCTGTGGCTGACGCACGATGCAACACGAAGCCACAGCCCGAGCCGCGCCAAGCTGGCTTACTGTTCGCGTGTGTGGGTTGCTGTCCGCTTGCGCATGTAGTCTGCACAAGTGCAGTACCGATCAATGTGTTGACGTCCTCAAGGAGAGGAGGCAGAGCTTGCTCTGGCGGCTGGTTCGATTCCGGCCGTCAACGTTAAGTGTCCTGTCATATTTGTGTATTGTATCGACTAATTTTCTCTGAGCTTGTGTTTATTGTTTAAGATCGTGCAAACTCGGGGAGCGCAGAAGCTGGCGTCGGCTAGACAATCTCGCCCTCATTGCGCCTTTGACGAAGATCAGCGATCAGCTGCTTCAACTCACCAACTTGTTCAAGATCACGCAGAAGCTTGATGACGGGACTCGCGGCAGCGGTGCTGGACCCTCGGGAAGCTGTAAATGCGAGGGTGTTCTTCTCCGCGTTGATGCCAAGCGACCGCGCCTCCGACTTGTACGCGGGTGACGTCGGGTGCAGCTTGAAGCCATCAGGTAAAAACAGCATCATGTATGCCACTGCGTACCTGTACTCATAACGTTTTGTCTTGCTTATGGCTCCGGATTCGTAGGGGCGAGGTAGGTCGGCAAACCATTCATACCAAGAATCGGAGAGTGGCTTCGGGAGCTGTTTTCGAACGCGCTTAGCTGCGCGAGCTGAGATCAAGTCGTCCGGCGTTGGCATTGTAAATACACGACGGAACTTTTCCCTCGAGTCGGTCCAGTCTCTCTTCCAGTTTAGCCTGCCTCGCTAGAACTTCATTTAGCTGGAGTGTCTGCGCTTTAACGAGACCGATCAGCTCGTCAAGCTTATCGGTCGGTGTGGTGGTTCTTGCTTCTGCAGGAGGGTCAAACGCGCTTCGGATTGTCACCGCCATTGCCAGCAGCTCCTACTCAGGCATTGCTAGAGATCCAATCGTTTCATTCACGCGAAGGACAAACGGACTTTCAGGGCGGTGCCGATGCATGCTAGCGTAGTGCATGATGAGCGTCGCGGGCAGCACTTCAAGGACCGGCTCGTTGACGTTCCAAGTGCTGTCTAGAAACCAACTGCTGCTCCAAACAACGTCGTTTGGAGCTTAGCTGCACGGACACGAATGACGCCGTCGAGGCAGCTGAGATCAGGTAACGTGGCGCCGGCCTTTGGGTTCCACCCACTGAGCTGTCGTGCAACCTGCTGGTCCTCTTGTGTTGTATTGAGCATGTAGCCGAAAGCCTTGTTGACGCTCGACGTGCTCCACCCACCACGGTCGACGACCCAGAGCGAGCTGAGCCTGTTGTCGGCGTTGGCGTGCATGGCTCCGCCGCGACGAAAGGAGTGTGATGACAGCCCAGACGTCAGCCCACCGGTGCTAGTTGCCGGAAGCTTGGCCACTGAGGTGAGCAGCCTATTCACGTAAGCCTGAGCCCCGGGATGAGCTCGAACGGAGCGCAGTTGCTGCACGCTGGGATCAACCTGCTCCCCGTTGTCTATGCCCTCTAGCATCCTCACCAAATCGCCTTCGTCGCTGCTTGGAAGCGCAGCAGCCTGCTGCTGCGGAAATTGCGGGAAAATGCGCCGACCGGGCGTCGGATGCATAGCGAGCGCTACAGCTAGCACATGCAGCGGGCAAGTAAACATATCTTTAGGGTCAACGAAGAGCGAGATACCTTGCTGCGAAGCTGTTTTGATGCGCTTGAAGCGCAGGAATATCATTCCACCTAGATGCAAGTTGAAGTTATTAGCAAACAAGCAGAAATATACAACCAAACAAATTTGCATACCTGGATAGACACTGAGCTGGCTTCTGTCTAATCGCTCCACATCAGAGCTGCGGCCGTGAGGTACCACATCATGGTGACCAAGGCAGCGTCGAGGTAATCGGAGGAAGTTGAAGCATGCTCCAAGAGACTTGACACAATGATTTGAGGTCAGCCTTCATGCATGGTGGCGCTTGCTTCCCTGGTAACTCGTTGGGCCGTTTTGTGCAGTAGGATGAGAGCGTGGAACCAATCTTACGGAGCTTCTTGTCCGCCACCACACCTTGAGTATGATGCTTGTCGACCAGCCAATTCTTAACCTGGCCGAAGTAGGACATGACAGAGTTGCGGGTCATCATTTCGCGATTCTTGCCCCCGTTCGAGATCAAATGAACTGCGTACATATCCAGAATCAAATGCAATGTTTTCCCAGTTGTGTCCTTGTCAATCCGTGACTGCACCTCGTCGAGGGTGGCGCCGTGTACATCCAGAAAAGCAATGAACGACGCGATGGCTGTATTGCGCGCATGTACGCTGTTAGCCGGCAGCAAAGACGCCACCGACATACTGACTGTGCCAAATGCTGAATGCAGCGCTCCCGCGCGCTGAGCAGTTGGAAACCGATCGATATTCTTTAAATATAGATTTAAGTTGGTTTTCAAATTGAATATCAAATATTTTTTCCGATTCCAACCATATATAGTTGGAAGGGTCGGAAACACGACGGGATTGGCTGGAGCTGTGTGATTGGATAAAATTTGTGGACTTGCGTCTTCTCCTTCGCTAATATAACGTTGTCAACGCCTGATTGGCTGCACATGCGCATACTAAAACTTATACCGGCACCAACATCTCCACGTTTTCCTTGTACCACTCATTGCTCAGCTCATCCGGGCCGCATGCTTTCCCGGTTTTGCAGCACATAATTGCTGCTCTTACCTCCACTTCCGTGAAGTCGTCGTCAATGTCCGACAAGTCAACCTTTTCCCAGCGAGAGGAGTATTTGGCTATGAAGGCCTCTATGTCGTCCTTTGCGTCTGCCTGTCCGTTGAAAGTCGCATCCCAACTGTCCATGAGGTTGTTGGCCTTGTCGTGCATGTGTCGTTTGATGGATTTGATGGTGGACGCCCACGTGGGGATGGTAGGTCTCCGAACTTGGTGCAGACCCTTCGGAAGAAGGCATTGGTGGAGGCAGTGGAGCTCCAGGCGGTTTAGCTGATGACCACCCTCCGTTTGAGCACCCGACGCGCTTCTTGGGCCTGATGAAGAGCCTCCAGTATGCATCGTCTTGCGCCCGGTCCTGTAGAGTCATCTCTAGTGCATTTTTCAAGCTGTTTCCTGATCCGCTTTATGCGTTGTCTAAAGCCTCTGGTCATTCGCCTCCTCGCCTCCCGTTTGAGCTGCTTCAGCTTTTCCGTGAGCCGTATCTTGAAGCTGTCCCACACCGCTGCTGACTCGGTCCTCTTGGTGGACTTCAATTCCTCCACTAGCGCCAATATGGACTGCTCGATCAGAGATTGCGAAGCTGCCTGCACGTACGCAGGTGGTGGGTACAGTTTAGGCCGCTTCCGAACTCGGATAACGCCCCTCGGAGAATGAAGTTCGATCAGAACGGCCCGGTGGTCTGTACGACACAGTGCTTCCTCCGTCTCCACCCCTCTGACCAATGGTTTTGTAGTCGCCGATACGTAAAATCTGGCTAGTCTCGAGGAGCCATGGAGCCCCGTCCCCGAGACGTGAAAATGAGTGTGGTGGAGGTGGGCGTATTCCATCCGTGCCCGCGCCTCGTTCACCTCTGGGAAATTGTAGTACCCCGTATCGTACAGTCCTCTGGTTTCCAAAAAAACTCTCAGTTCCGCCGCTCCCATCTCTGTTCGTCTACTTCCTCCTACTCGATCCACTTGTGGGTTGGTGACGCTGTTGAAGTCACCCCCACATACGATCTCGACGTCCGGTGGAAAAGTCAGCGCACTTAGCTGCTTGTAGAACTTCACGCTAACCACTCCATTCACCGGCGCGTATACGTTGAGGAAGAGCAATGCTTTCCCTGCGAGTTCACCGGTCGCCATGATTAGATGCTCCGTCCAGTGGTCCGGTCGCCATGCTTTTCATGTTGGTGACGACGCCATAAGGGTTGACGAGGATAGCAACGCCAGCCCTTCGCTCGTCGCTTGAAGCCCAGAAGGAGTACTGGTCTGCCGTTGCGTGTTTGAAACCCCACATCGCTGCATGATGACCCGCTGCTAACCCGTGTTCCTGCTTGTTTAGATGAGTTTCCTGTAGGAACACCACATATCTGTTGCCGCGTGCATGCTGTTCTTTTAACCCTTGCAGTTCTTACCCAAGGCCTGTATGTCCGTTGCAAGACCGCGCAAATTTAGTGTATTGATACCGATGGTGCGATCTTGCTGATGCTGCCTCTCCTTATGTTGTCTTCGTATTTTCTCCACTCGTCGTTGCTGTTGTCGTATTGATCGCCCGTGCGCTCGGAAAGCCGCCTTCGTGACACGATCATAGTCTGTCTTGGATTGAGCCGTGAAGTGCCTTGATATCGTCGGGCCCTGCTGGTTCAGTCTCGTTGTCTTCTTCCTCTCCATCCTCTCCGTGCTTACGCCCACTCTGGCTGAATGCTCGCCGGTCTCCCCCCAGCTTAGTTCCTCCGACCTTACGCGTCAGCCGAAACGTCTGGATCCCTTGGGGGTGAAGTTGCCGACGCCGAGGTGCGTCGTCCCATCACATGAGCGCTGTTCTCTTCTGGCCTCTCGCGGTCTGTGGATGCCACTGCAGCCTGAGTCTCGGCTGCGTTCCCTTCACTATTCGTCATGGAGATCTGCGGGATATCATAAGTTTACACCCCATCAGTCGCCCCCACTTCGTGATCGAGTTGGGTGCTGTTGACAACTTCTTCACGCAGTCTGGCTGCAACTTCCCCTATGGTACTGCCAGGCCTATGACGTTTGGCGTTGGAGGCCCGACGCATCGCTGTCAGTGCTGCCGCAGCAGCGCGCGCAGTCTTGTCCACATCATATGCAACGGGATCCATCGAATTCCACCCATGTTCTAGCATAATGGCGTTCCTGCGATGAGCACGCTGGACCAAGCTCTCGGAGGAATGTCCGTGCTCTGCAGGGTTGTACGTGACCGCTTGAAAATGGTTTCCAGTGTGCCGCCACCGCAGGACCAGCACTGATGGCCGTATTCCTGCCTCCACAAGGTCGGCCATCAACGCTAGGGCTTGCTTCTTCGGAATGGGGCATACTGTGCCCGTTTCGACCCACTTGTCTGTCTCCGTCTCCACATCATGATAAGAGTAGGCTTGCATCCATGCCATTTCGTTGTCGTGCGCATCCAGCACATACACCGTCTCCAGTGCATGGATCGCCATGCGCCGACCTTACCCAAAAGTGCATAGGGACTCCTCCTTTGACGGATTTGTCTCTCTGAGCAGCATAGTAATTCGCCAGCGCACATAGCTGCTCCTCGTGAGTAGTGGGCGCCGGAAGGTGGCATCCGCTCGCGTCAACTACCACCTGAAGATCCCGCGGGCGAAGCTTCGTCTCATCAGTGAGATTTGCAATCATTTCGTTGAGTATCTGCCTCTTAGGATGTTGGCCTTCGCTGATTCCTCCCCACTTGGCTGGGTCAGTCCTTCCGTAACGTTGTACAGCGCGGCATAAAACGCCAGCCAGCCACATTGACGATTTGTCGCCACCTCTGTAGTCGATCCACGTAACACCGTCAGCCAATCGGATAGTAGTGCGCCAGAGTCGGTGACGTCCGACACCTTCACAATATTGCATCCGTCGGATTTCTCTCCGTCCGACTGAGACGTTGGCACGGCCCTTGTGGCTCCTCCCTCCTGTACTGGCTCCGTGCAA
Organism: Phytophthora crassamura; assembly: GCA_033557995.1. Taxonomy (NCBI): domain Eukaryota; phylum Oomycota; class Peronosporomycetes; order Peronosporales; family Peronosporaceae; genus Phytophthora; species Phytophthora crassamura. The sequence goes on along the minus strand of JAUCED010000009.1, from coordinate 2,175,742 downwards.
TCCCGCCTCGGGTTCTGCCCACGGTTCTCATCTGGACATTCTCCTTCCTGAGTGGGAAGCACAGACTCCCGTCCTGGAACTGCTGACATGTATTGGTGTATGAACTGCTGCATAACCACCTTGCCACTTCGGAGGCCCGCATCTCGGTTCTGTCGCTTGGGCGAGAGCGACCTGGCGACTGGGTCCTGCGCCTGCGGACCAACTCCGTCCGCATCCTCCTCAGCATTTTCGCTTCCGCGTGCATCCGGCCAGTCGGTCGCCGCTCGTCGTTTTGGGGATGCTGATGCCGCTGCCCGTTTGGTCCTGTCGGGGGTGTTCGTGCGCCTCTCGGACACCCCTTCGTGCGTCTTGGCAACCGCTGCGTTATTCAAGTCAATCTGCTTCTGCAACTCCTTGCTGCGTTACGAAAAGCTGCTTTCGGTTTTTGCCGTTCTTGGGTGGACTTACGCGATCGTTGCGTAGGAGACCGACCTCGTTCCGTCTTCTTCAGTTCCTTCCGGGCCCGTTGTTGCTTGATGCGCGTGGCTCTCACCGCAGCCCCGAACTGCTCAGCGTCGCGGTCCTGATTCCTTCGTCCGTCATATCTGAGGCTGGCATCTCCGTCCCGTGATCGTCGATGCTGTCAGATGAAACCGCAGCCTTGTCCTCTCCAGGATCATCGGTGGGATCGCCACCTATCGCTGCCGCGTCGTCCTCCTCTGCTGTATCGCCCGCTTTCATCTCCTCATCCTCGCACATGTCGGCCGGAAATCCATTCAGCGTCTGCCCCCATTCAGCAGGCAGCGTGAGTCGCGCTGCCTCTTGTCCTGGAGCTCCTTTGCGTGGCGATTTTGCTCGATTCGCATTTGTTGGTGACTTGGCCCTGGCCGGTTGTGAAGCTCACCGCAGCTGGGATCCTTCGTTGCGTAACCGGGCTTCAAGTTGCTCCATCGTCTTTGGCTGTTCCCCCGCGTTATAGTCCCTGCTGCTTTTCCCCAAGGAGGAAGGCAGGCGTCCAGTCACCGACAGTGTATGTTTCAACTGCGCTGCCATCATGTCTCCGGGCAATACCTTGCAAAATTTCACGGTGTGCTCCAGCGCATGACAGCGGCACGGCCAGTTCACATGAATCGCGTTGTGGTGAACCATCACCCCCGCATTGTCCACTTTCAGGTACGCTACATTGGGCAGCTCTTTGGGGCATGCGTTGCCTTGATCCGCACATCCCATTGTTGTTCTTTGATGCCTTCTCCCCCTGAGCCGGCATGCGTCATGGCTTGCACCTTCAATCCCAGCGCGGTCGTCATAAGCCAGAAGATATCCCTGGAGGTCAAGCTCCCTTGGATAGTAGTCCAGGGGTACCAGTTTGTACGTGGTTTGTGCGCGTTCCCTCACACCCTCGTAGTCGTGCAGCTTGAGGACTCGTCTAGCAAGCGGCATCTGCCAGTCTATCCACCTTGCTGCAGATTGCTTTCCATTGAAGGTGACCTTCACAAATCTGGTCTCCATGTCCAGCGTGATCCGCGATAGCCCGCTTTTCAAGACCAGCAGCTCCGTCTTTTGTATTGGGCGCTGCCTCTGCTCCCACGTAAATCTGAGCCAGGATGGCACTTTTTGACATGTTGTTGAAGAATCGCTACCCCGGAGCCAGATGAACATATACCGGGTACTCCAGCGCCATGAAGAGGTCTTCGAAGCATGCGAGTTCCCCTGCAGCCATCGGCTGCGTTAGGAAAGACGGCACTCATGGAACCTCAATATCATGACTGAGGATCATGACTACCGCCTTGACTTCGTCCGGCGTGCGTTCACGCAGACGTAGCGTCGGTACTGCCGGCTGCATACATAGGTCTCTGAGTCGGGCCCGCTCCATCGTTAGTTTTTCTTGCAAAACCTGTCCGTTGCCCGGCGTCACTGCAGCTAAGTATGATCCCGGTGTTTCATCAGTCGTCTTCCCGTTGGCATTCTCCGTCTCTCCTCCCGTCGTAGTCTGGAAATGGAAGAATTGCAGTCTATTTTCGATCTCCCGTTAAGGTTGCTTCGCCGTGATCACCCAGTCGTACATGAGCTTGACTAATCGGACTTGGTGCTCCGTAGACTCAAGCGTTCACGTGCTGCGCAGCCCCTCGTATTGCAATTGTCCGCTGGTAGGGTCCTCGTCCTTCCAGCTTCGTCGCTGCTCTTCCACATTAGTTGCGTTCCGCTCTGCCTCTGGTAGCGACCGCATGAATGCCTTAAATCGTCTGGTCTTGACCAGATCGTTGACCCTGACCACTGTGTGCTGCACGAACGGCTGAGAAGCTCCATTGATGAGGTAGTTCCGCGACTGCTGGAATACCTTGTGGCCGTCACGAATATCCGCCTTGGACGGTGCAGCCCCTGCCGCTGCTCGAGCTGCTGCCTTGCTCTGAGGTCCGGCCTTGGTTCGTTGCGGTGAGTGCTTCCGTCCTTGTGACCACCCTGCCGTCTCCCAGCCACCACCTTCCGCTGATTCCACAGTTTGCCTCCATTCCAGCTGAACGCCTCCCCGTCCACCACGGCGTTCTGCACGCTCTCCGTAGCTTCTTGCAGCGTTCGTTCTTGTGCATCTGAGGCTGCCGCTCCTTTTGCGTTCATGAGTCTGGCACGACTGCCTGACTCCGCCTTCGTCTTTGCCATCGTCCGGCTCTCCACCTCCGTGGAGAGCTCTGCCTACATGGTGTTCACCGCGCCGTCGAGTCCCTGTGCCGTGTTCATGCTCGTTTCTTCGTGGCGTCCCTTCAAATATACTTGAAGATCGTATGTTCGGGGGTTACGAGACCTTTCAATCTTCCCCCGGCTGGTTGTTTCTACTTGCTGACGAGTTGAGCCCCAACAGGTAGGTAAATCTGGAAGTGGTGTCCTGCCGAGATGGTAACCAATTTTTATGAACGCGTCTGCTGCCCAAATCTGAGACCCGAGACATAAATTTTGTTTAATCAAGCTGAAAAAACGTTAGGTAATGTTACATAAAATAGCAGAACGGATGTCGTCTTTGCTCAGCTCCGCGTCGCAAACGCAGTCGCTGCGCTTCACCGGATAAAAAGATTCTAAGATCTGGTCAGTACAGTGCTCGGCTCGCTGTTGAGCTCGGCGGTGGGCCCGCCTCCGCAAATACCGCGGCGGCCCTGCTTCGCGGGCACCCCGCCGCGGGTTGCTGTGCTACGCGACCTCGCACACGCTCGCCTCCGTTGGTCCTTTTATGTGAGTTCACCCCCTGGCCTCCAGATTCGAGCAGCAGCCAGTTCGTATTTTTATGGTGGGCTGCCATCTCCATCTCAGAAATATGGATCACCTCAGGAGGTAAACCATTTGCGAGATGGCAAGCTATTTGTGGGTAGCGCACCATCCGTCACGACCATTTGATTGTCAGTAGCAAATTTCTAACGGATGGCGCACTTCAACTTCAACGGCAAGGTTTCCGGCAAGTTTTCCGACGTATCTTACTTTCTCGTCTTGCCCTCTCCCCCTAACTCACATGTTCTCCCCCTCTCTTACACGTGCGCATCTCCAGCTCCACTGCCGTCTAGCTTACAGCAGCGCGGTCCACGTCACAACCACTAGAGCGCCCTCGCCGCACACCTCGTAGGTGCGTCTTAAATCAACGCTAAAGCGTAGTCTGTACTCACACATGATGTTCTGTGCCGTGTAGACGCAGTGCGCGCCCGTGATGAAGATGAAGGGCTGTAAAAGTTCACTTGTCACGCGAAGAATACCTGATAATCGTCAGCTGGATGGAGAATCCCAAGAACGTCGCCAAGGTTCACGGATCGCAGAAGAAGACGACAGTTGGTGCCAAGACCAAGCGGCCCGACGCGTTCAGCCAGCTCGCCGAGCATCTGTACGCGAATACAAAGAATCCAAGACTGCAATTGCTCTCATCGGCCAATATGAGCCGCCGATGGACGACATTCAAAACGTTTTTGTCTAAGGCACTCGCGGCAAAGCGTTCTGAGACCGGTATGGGTCTCACTCCCTCGGAAATCAAGAATTCCACTCCAAATCTGGCAAACTGGACAAGATGTGTCCACACTTCCCCCGAAGAATGGAAGGTTTGCTGGCTGAGAAGCCCAACATCAGCGCCGCTGGGACTATGGAGCTGGATGCTGGCTCGTGCGACGACGGAAACCCCGCCAACGATTGATGTGTCCAGCGATACGGACCAAAGTGATGTCGATGTTGATGTCGACGATGATGATGTCCCTGTAGAACATGAAGTCGCTGATGGTGAAGAAGCGGCTCCTGAACATGAAGTCACTGGCGTCGACGGCGATGTCGACGCTTCAGATGAAGGTCACGCGAATTTAGAGAATGAGAAGACAGAGTTTCGCTTTGATTTGGCCTCCCCTGCTCCAGCGAACATTGGACATGGGGACTCTGGAGCTATCGACGTGATGAGAAAATGATTTGACCTGCCCGATGATGACTTCCTTGACCTGCATTCGGGATTACCGAGTCGGGTAACAACCTCGAACCCAGTACTCGTAGCGCGAACAGCATCTCCAGTAACGGGTCAAAGTGATCGCGCGCCACGTCGTCGCTTCGTTCACGGTCGTCTCGAAAGTCGTCTTCATCTACAAGAAACTCGCGCAAAACAAGCCTGACTGGGACTTCAAAGAAGAAACCGAAGCCGTCGAAGAAGCCCCGCAAACACGATCTGCGTGCGCCATCGCCCACGGAGGATCGCAGCGCTGGTGGGAACAAGAGCGGTCAGCTGCCAAAAGACACTAAAGATGTGTGATGAGGAAAAACGTGTTTTTTTCTGAAAGTCACCTCCGTCCTGCACGTGGAGTATTGATGTGGTTCAATTGGCTGATTCGCCGTGCTATAACCCTTGCGCCACTTGGGTGCGATGGACTTCGCCGGTGTTCCGCGGAACGATGCGGTGAGAGGCTCAGGATGGGTCCTCAGGCCTGGAAGCCTGCGTTCAGGATGACGACCACTGAACGCAGACGATCCGTCCAGGCTGCCCGTCGCCCTTAAGCGGGTTAACCTAATGGGAGTTGAAACTGCTGTGTGTGAAAGTATCATATACGGCGTCCCGCCTCGCCGAGACTCTGACCGCACTGTATCGTGCACCCGGAAACCGTAAAGTTAAGCACCCCGTGTTGAAGCAAGAGGTTCAAGCTGCCCGCTGATCAAGAAGCCAAGACTTTGGAGATCTACACTCAAACTGGGTTCAAGATCAGGACCTTGGTCACATCAGACCTTAGTCGCAGATCACCGGTCGCACATGCGGCCTGACTTTGATCGCAGATCGCTGATCGCACATGCGTCTAGATCTTGGTTGCAGACATGCGTCCAGGCCCTGGTTGCAGACATGATCCAGACCCTGACCGCAGATGCGTTCAGACCCTGGTCGCTGATCCGCCAAGACCCTGGCGACAAGTGCGTTCAGGACCCTGGTCGCAGATGCGTTCAGACTCCTGGAGGCAGTTACAGTTGCACACATTCAGTGTGACATGTCATGTATACTTCAAGTCCAATGCATACCCGGATCAAGTCAAACCCAGTGAAGCCCAAGGATACGAACCGTGATATACTCAAGCCAAGTCAAAGTGAACTGAACCGAAGGACAAACCAAGGCATACTGAGATCAAGATATCCGCCGAGAGACTATCGAACACCGAAGAACTACGAAGTAGCTTTTCCTTTTAAACCACAGGCGACCGAGTAGCGGTCACCTGCAGATACACAAACAGAGAGGTTTTCACCCCCTACTGCGCAAGTCGAAAAAGAAGAGGGCCTGCCAGCCAGGAATCGGGTCAGTCGGTCGCCAGGACACGGTCAACGCGGAACTCCCCAACAACTCAAGTCCAGTTGCGTCAGGGGATCATCGCGTCAAGCGACTGAAGTGAACCGCACATTCCATATCCAAGTTGGGCCCACTGCGAGTATCGGTAGGGTGGGGTACCCATTTCACGTAATCTGCCTAGGCTTGGGTGACTGTTAGCGGTTGTCCCTGAGCTGTATTTGTAACCGCGCTCAGGCTTTGGACATCTGCGTTCAGAGCTAGTGTGTGTCGGACGGTACTTGTGTCCCTCGTTGAGGGTGGTGCGCACTTGGGAAAGGACTCCACGGTTGACCAGTGCCCTGGATTGGGTCCTAGTCGACTGGATTGAGGCCCTACGTTCCGGGGCCCGAAAGAAGAAGGAGCGACTATATATTTAGTGTATCTCTCTGTATTGTATTGGTTATTTGTGGAGGGAAAGTGTATATTCTGAGTTCTGCTTCCAGGCTAAGAGAAGTGCGTCTAGAGAAGTCGACGTCACGCTCAGCCGCAACAAGAGTATCTGCATAACCTAACCACTTTTGGTGGTCGATCCAGGCTCCCCGAAGATAAACGACGCCGAAAGGGATTCACGAGGTACCACGCCCCCTGCGTGCGGGTCTAAGTAAGGGACCTGCGTTCAGGGTTACTAAACTCAGGCTTTGTTGCTACAAGTCCTGGGCTGCCGCTATACACTGGACGGTTTAGACTTTCACCAGTCTCGTCACAGATGTCTATTTCGCTGGCGTACGCTGTGTACACCAAGCAGCGAAACGAGCTGTTCAAGCGTAGACTTGATGAGGAAGACACCAAGGAAAACAGAACCACCAACGCTGAATGGAGGAGCCGCGAGCTGTCAAGCGCGAGAAGTAATCTTTACGTCGATACGAAATTCTCATGGCGCTGGTCAAGTCAATCAAGGTAAGTCCCCATACGAGATCGAAGCGTATCTTCGAATTGCGAGTCTTCCGGTATCAAACGGTGGTGGGTTTTCGTGCGTCTAAGGTATTCCTTCGTGTCTGAGTTAATCGCATGGATGTTTTTAGGTTTTTCTTCAACGTCATCTGAGCACCTCGTACGAGCCGGGAACAACGGAGTGGAGGTTGATTACGTTGGCACAGGTGCAGATGCAAACAAGAGTGAGTGGCACGTGTGATGTCGCCGGCGTTTTGAAGCGACTCTTGATTCGAGGCGCACGAGGTGAAGTCTGCCAAATTGGTGCTGGTGATTGAGGAATTGCATTTTGAAATTTAGACGTAGATAATCTGAGGTAACCAGACAAAATATGTGGGCGCGTGCATGCTAGATATTTTTACAAGTTGTCGGTAGGAACAACGACATCAGGTATATCTTCTTCTTGAACGATTATTTACAGTCGATATGGTGCTTAAATGCTCGTTTTCTTGTTAGAGTTCTCAACACTAATATACTGAAGCCTCGGCAATGCAAATTTAGTCAAGATGGCTCCGTTAGCTTTGAAGCACCTGAGTCTGATACCACACAAATAATTGTATATGGATGGATACCTACTAGTTTATTTGCACTACTCGATTTACCACACAACGAGGGGTAATGAGCACTGAATATTAGTTACTTGTTCAAGCGAAGAGAGCTTCCGTGGGCCGGAAACACAATTGAGGTGGTGCATGTTGCACCCATCTTAGTCTATCGTCACATTAAGGAGGGGGGGGGGGGCAGAATTGGCAAATGGTAGGCCTCCGGGCGAAGAAATGGTAGAAAAACTTGAAAAGTATGGCACCGTTCAGAATGTAGATAGTCTACCATTTCATGCAACTATCCGAAGCGCCCAGGGTTTTGGACGGATAGCCCTCGTTCAAGAAGGAGGTTGCCAGGCGCGCTGAACGCAACTGAAAGCGCACTGCAGCTAGCATACATATCTAGACGTAGGACACACATCAACTAGTGCATGTAGGACCTAAATTTTTTGGTGTTCTGCGTTGTGTTCACGGTCAAAAATCAACAGGACAGGCTGCCTCTCAAGGCGCGGCTCCGTAGCTGCAGCTTGAAGCAGCATCGCTGGATGCTTGCTCGCAGACACGTAGGGAGCAGCTAGAAGCACACTTGTGTAGCCCCTCAGTGCCGACGAGTGCCTCTAGATCGCGTTACGTCCAACTCTACACGCTGCAGCTCGATCGCCGCTACATGTACTTCTTGAGGATTGATAAATGTGTAAGTGAAGGGACATTCAAACTTCAATTTAAAAGAATGCATGTCACCCTCAAGCCAGCAAAAAACTCGACTGACTGCAAAAGAACCTCCGGATGGCTAACCATTTCGGGAAATGGTCTACCATATCGAAAATGGTTTACCTCTGGAGGTGATCCATTTCCGAGATTGAAATGTCTGCCGACCATGACAAATATAGTTACCATTTCGACAAGAATATGTCGGCGAAAAGACAATTCTGACCCCCCCCATAATAGGGTAAACATTCCCTCCTCAGCTGTTGGCTAGAATAGAAACTTTGGGTAATAATCAGATGACAACGTCGTCACGACATACGCTTCCAAAGCGTTCGATTGGAAGTTAAGTGTAGGACAAATACAGTAGTCAAGAGTGAAGACATGCAACTTGCTTTGGTGACAGCGATCAAGTTTGAGCTGCCATAACTTCTTAAGAACTGATGCTATGAGCGTGGATAACCACCACCATTTTATACTTTATTCGAATCGTTAATATAGCACTAAGAAATAAGTGAGCGACGATAATGACAAGTTTAGTTTTTGGGCTCCCCCCAAGAAAAGGCGATTTTTGGTCTGGTTTCCTCAGATTATCTGTGTTAACTCTTTCGCGGTGCAATGGCGTATTTCTCGCCCTTTGAGCAGGTTTGCAAAACACAGTATGAATTCATCTCCTAAAAGGGAGAAAAATTGCACTTTTACACAAGTTCAAGTAGACACATACCGTATTTTCGAACAAATCATAAATAGTACAAGCAGTAATCGAGTAAGCATAAAAAAGCATGCTAGATGGATACAACAGATCCCTTCTACGAATCCTTGAAGATGCTATGTTAGACGAGACATGCAAAAAGAGTACAGTGATTTTCTTAAAGGCGAATTTTGCTCCCTTTAAGAAGCTAATGACTTAACTTTTTATACTATAGTCAAGAAGAGAATATAACGGCCCCTCGCGAAAAGGTGAACCCTTTCGCGGTAGAAGGGCACAAAATTTGCCCTTTTACAGGTTTTCCAAAACACGATGCGAAAGCCCCCCCCCCCCTCTAAGGGCGCATGTGGTGCCCTTTTGCACAAGTTCAACCGTAAATGCACCGCATTTTATAACAAAACATAAACAGTACAACGCGTAATCATGAAGCCATACAGAAATCAAGTCAACAGGATGCTCCAGCAAACAGAGGCTCGGATTATTCAGGTATTGTATAACTGACTGATACATTTTCGGTATTAATACTATGTATCAGGATTACCTGGATTAATCCTTTACTAAAACATATTTGTATCAATGTACTCCCTCCGTTTCAGATTACTTGACGGAATTCAACAATGACTTGTTTTTCAACAATTTCGAGTGGCAACCCCCAATAAAGTGCACATGAAAATAACGAGCATTACGCAACGCGTGCAATATCACAGCCCATACTCTTAAAAATGGCCTGGTAAAGCAAAAAAACGTAAGATTTATCCAAAGTGGAAAGGAAATGAGTACTTATTATGAAACTGATTACGATGTGCTTTGTGATTGGACGCATTTAGCCAATCACATATCAAGAAAATTGTTGTTCATAGAGCGCTGTCAAGTAATATGAAACAAAGATTTGATGAATTCCGTCAAGTTATCTGAAACGGAGGGAGTAATCCACAATAACACTTCAAACTTCTTCTGGGCGGGGGTTCCAGGACTCCCCTGCTTGTCGTCACAAGGTCGTATCGCTCTACACACTCGCTAGAGGTATTACGGGTTGCGGCCACCGCACGCGGCTAGCGCGAAGATCGGACTACTGTCCGGTTATTGGCTAGCCACAGGGCCAGCCAAAACATTGTTATTATCCAATATGGGCCGCCTTTGCTGCGCTCGGCATCATTTCGGCCAATGGCGTCGCGTATTTATTGTGCAATTTCGGGAATATTTGAGTCATCATGATGGTGTAAAATGTGCGACTGGATAGGGTTCTTACGGCAAAAAGATCTGCCGAATGCCATGACACACGGCAGACTCAGTCCTGATGGCAGGATGGACCACGACGGACGAGGATTTTTTTTTTTTTTTTTGTCTCGTTTCCTCAGAGAAAAGCAAACAAAGCGAGCAGACCCCAGCAGCCGCCAACAGAACATCGGCTTCTTCGACGAGAAGGAGAATGAAACATGGGCTTTGACGGCTGATCTGTCCGCGAACGCGTCGAACGTCGCTCTCATCTCCGTCGATTCCCAGGGCTGCGTGTCGAAGGCCAACATGCGCTGTGCATACCAGAACTGTGTGATGGGAGAGGATGAACTCCAAACAATGGAGGCTCGCACCGTATGCAATGCGCTTGTGCATCACATATGCAGCAACGAATTCTTCGAAAAGCTCGCTCGAAATATCGGTACGTTATCGGTTTGGAAACAAACATGTATTATATCACTAATTATCTGAAAATGACAAAGAGATTTTGCAGCAATGCGTGCTGCTTGAAGTGGAAGGAAGTCAACAAGAAATACCGGTTTTCAGCATATTTGAAAAATGTGGCGCGACTAGCGAATGCTCGCAGGAGTAGAGGTGGGCTTGACGCAAGTTCCGTAAGCACTACGGTGGAACTTACTCGGCATTCGCCTCCGTGCACGGGATTAGGGGCAGTCTCTGGTGCAAGTCCGACGGATCGTTCAGGTGGACTATCGACGGACCGATCGAGTGGGTCATCTCCATCTGGGGCGATCAATCTCGGCACAAATGTTGTGCAATTTGGTGCGGATGGTTTGCCGCTGGGGATTGAGCACCATCCTCGTGCTGACTTCCCGGACGAGCTCTGGAACTTTATCCATGATTTAAGCAAGCCTCGTCGAAAAACGGTAGGCAATACTCGTAAAGTCTACTCGAACCTGTGCTTGGTTTGTTTGGAGAAAAATCGGCGGTCTCAGGCTGCATCGCAGAGGAGGGCGGATCCTAACAAGTGGGAAAATACTCTGACGTGTGTGGCAAGTACATCGAACGGTAAGAAGCACATGATGAGAAAGCACAAAACTTACGCGTACACCATCAAGTGTCAAGATGTGCTGCTAAAGAAAACACAAGACAACAAGAAGAGAAATAACGAGCAGATCAACAAGCTGCTTCTCAAATCAATGGTCCAAGCGCGCAAGGACCGTTTCAATAGCAAAAGCATTCCGGTCATCACTGTCCATGATCAACCAGCAGATATAAACGTGTATCACCAGTTCATGTAAGCATTCCCGTCTATTCTCACAACGATATTGCCTTACTAACCAGCGCATATTCCGCCTGGGGATTCCCGTACACTATATGTGAAGCACCCGAATTCAAGAAGTTGTTTCAACTTTATCACTCGAATCCTGAATTTTATGTTTTGAATCGTGAGACGCGCTACACTGTCTTGGGCGCGTCATTTATCACGTTTTGCTGGATTACCACCCGCCTTATCCAGACTGCATTCGCTGCGATCGGGAAAGTGCAATTTTTGAACATTATTCACGATGTGTGCACAAACAACGCCAAAGACAGCATTATTGGTGCATCGATCGCTTTATATATACTTGATTGGCAGTGGAGATTTCGACGCTTGGCGGTAGTGGCTACCGCTCACAATGATGGCCACACCTCAGAACAGTCGGAAATGTAATTCGGAAAGTGTTCAAGAGTCGGGTTAGATATTGATGTCTATGGACGCTTCATGATGTCAGACATAACTCCTTCAGCGAGAAACGTTGCTTCGTACTTTCAAACATCCCAGGAAGACTGTGACATGCATTTATTTAACCTCTGCCTACCGTATTCGTCGATGAGATGGCCCCGTCAAATTCGTTGATGAGCTGCCCCCACTCGTTTTTTCAACACTAAGCAATGAGCTAGAAAGAAAGGGTCTTCATGATGAGTTGGCCCCCTACCATATATTCCGCCAATAAAATCGTTTTCTGGGATTATCCAAGTGCTGCCGAGCAGTGGCGGGGCAGCCGCTCCAAGGCACGGGTCGTCATTGTTATGACCGCCAGAGCTGCCGGAGCATAATGGACGGCGCTAAGAACGTCCGGGCCCTCGTCGCCCGAGTCGAAGACGATGGGGCGGTGCGTTCTGACGGGTCGAAGACATCGTCAACGAGCTTCATGACAGCGTGCGTGCATGACGAACACGCCGTCCGGTCGCCGGGCAGGTCGGTCGCGCACATGTCTGCAGAGTTAGAGAGGATGGTATATGGCGCGCCACTCCGGCGGCCAGAGCGTGCCTTGCGACAATGCTTCTCCTTGGCGAACATACGCCATCATCGACCCGAACGGCGGGCTTCCGGTGAGCTCCGGGCTTGAATTTCGTGGTGGGGAGGGTGTTGTGAAGAGCTCTGCTGATGCCGTTGTAACAGGTACTTGCTCATCAACTCGCGATTCAACTTGAGCATTTCAACACGTTACAAATATAATATAAATTGTTTCTAATGTTTCTAAAGTTTCTATTGTTTATTCGCGCAGAATGCACGAAGAATTCCATATATATACATTGCATTAAAAGTTGTTGTCTAGTTTGCTGTCCCACCTTGAAAATAGCGCATGTTGGCTTCAATGCGACAGCTAACCACTGTTGAGAAGGAGTGACGCCCAATACGCGTGGACGTTGAAGATGGTGACCACGTTGGACACGCCGGACTTGGAGGCCACGTGCGCCACGTTCCTCGGCAGGATCTGATTGGCAGGTGTACTTAAACTCAGTCAGGCATGGATGGAAGGTAAACATGGTGATGAGATGCACCAGGGAGAACAAGGGTCGGTAGGAAAACGAGGGCGAGTGGAAGAACTTAGGTTTAATTCACTTCGGCATTTGCCTCCAACTACCAACAGCCAAACCAACAGGTTAACAGCTGCAAGACACTCAAGACCAAGCCACATCACCGCCATGACCACCACGTCCGCCAAGAAGGCCGAAGTCATCCTCGGAAGCGCCAACTACTTCCACGGGGAGTTCGCGATGCGCATGATGCTGGCGAGGAAGGGGCTACTGGCGCACGTGCAAGTGGCGAAGGACCCGACGGAGATCATGAAGGCGCTCGGGCTGATCGATGAAGGCGTTGCGGTGGAGCACCACACCAAGATCCGGTCGGCGACGTCGGCCATCATGGCCTGGAACACGATGCTCGACTTCTACAACCGGACGACCATGCACAACCGGGTGACGATGACCCGCCACCTCCACGAGTTCAAGATGGAGGACGGCGTGACCATGGCGAAGCACCTGGATGACTTCGACGAGCTCATCGTGTGTCTGCAGACGCTTGGGGTACCGCTGGACGAAGCTCGTCAGCTAGTCATCCTGCTGAACAGTCTGCCCACGGAGTAAGTGTTGATCTGCTCGATTGTGGAAAACGCCAAGGACTTCACGTTGATCGATGTGAAGGAGAAGTTGCTCAAGGGTTCTAGCGCCGCGACAAGAAGGAAGGCACTGATCGCGCGCTGAAGGCTGCTGCGAACGGCAGCAAGTTCAAAGGCGGCAACGGCAGCAAGGGCTTCGGTTTAAGGAAGAACGGCGGCTTTAAGGGCAAGTGCTTCAACTGCGGCCAGATGGGCCATATGAAGCGGGACTGCCCGGACACGAACGCGGGCAACGACGACGACGCGGTCTTCGCCGTCGGGAAGAGTCGGACGGCTGGGTGGCTGATCGACAGCGGTGCGACGGCGCACATGACGCCTCACCGCAACGACTTGCTTGAGTACGAGAGCCTCGACTCGAACATCGAGGTGACCATCGCGGACGGCAAGAAGATCCGGGTGGTGGGAACGGGGTCGGTGCGCCTGACGGGTATCGACGGCACGCGCATCAAGATGGTCGATGTGTTGTACATTCCCGGACGTGACCGGCAGGTGCTGTCCGTCAGCAGGCTGGCGGACCGCGGCATGAGCGTGGAGTTCCAGCAGAAGTAATGCACGATCTGGAACGAGCCGAAGGCGATCGCGTTGGGCAAGAAGGTCGGCAAGGCCTACCTGACGCGAGGCCGATGAAACTTTGATCGCTCAGGGGGTGTATAGCACAGCCCAGGTCTGAGAACTCGGAGCGCGAACTGTGAGTTCCTAACTTGAGAGTCAACAGGAGAGCGACGGGGAATTCGCTTTGGCCGCGAAGCGTAAGCAAACCCCAGAAGACTTCCTCGAGTTGTGGCGTGAGTACCTTACGGAATCCTTATCGACTCGTTTGTCTTCGACGGAACGGCGCTTCACTGGGATGTACAGCCGCTTACCAATCCGTACCTGGGTTATGGGCAAGTGCAGACGCAGACCATCGGGAACCTGAATCCGAATTACGGATATGGTGCTGGACCCTTACCTGTTGCATCTCAACCTCAAGTACGCTTCGTGGCGCCCGAACTGCCGCCACAGACGAACCAACCCGTGGGCAGGCCGCCTTCCGTGAACCCGCAGAGGCCGAGTTTGCCGGCCATGCCGAGTGGGCCCGTCCCGATGGGACCGCAACCGACCTCGGGGATGCCAAGACCCTGGGGGCAGGGCGCGACGTACCTCCTGGAGCTGGACTACCAAACGGTACTAACTCTACCTGCAGCATTGGGTAGTAATGCTGGCTCGACTAGCGTTCTGGACCGTACCAGACGCAGTTGATGACGAACAATGGAGCGACGGCGCTAACGACGACACGGCCACTGCCAAATCCTCAGACGACGACAACTGCGAATCCAGGGTCGTTTGGACAGGCGAGTCAGCAGTCGTTCCCAGCCGGACCTGGCCCACTTTACTCGGGACCGCAGCCGTTTGCCCCTACGTCGGTGGGGTACACTTGTAGCAACGGATACAGCGCGCCGGGATATATTCCGCCGCAGACGCCGAGCTCTAGGACGCCTAGAACGGCAATTGCCGCATATGGGGGATACACGCTGAACAACCTTCAAGGGACGCCGGGTTTTGGGTTTGGAAGCCAGCTCTTCCAGCCTGGAGACTGGGCCCAGGCTGCCCAGCACCAGCAAGCGTTGCAGGGGCAACTGAGGACCATGCAGTTGACGCAAACTCCAATGGGAGGAGCAACGCTAGACGCTACCCAGCCATTGACAGCGAGTGGACGAGGTTATGAACAGGGCTAATTTGAAATGCCGTCGAGTATCAAGAACGCTGTTCGCATGATCCAGCCGTTCTACTCGGACGGAACCTCAGTCGAGAAGGCCCAGTCCTTTTCGGACTCGTTCGAGCGGGCTACGCTCGGCTTATCTGACACCGTGCGGCTGAGTGCGTTCCGCGAACGTCTAAAGGACAAGACAGGCGAGAACTGGTGGATGTACTCGCAGATCCAGGACTTCGAGACGCTTCGACGCCGGTTCCACAATCAGTTCATATGCCAGACTCCTCTACAGATGATCGAACGCCTCAAGAATACGAAGCGTTCGAAAGGCATCTCGGCTGAGATGGGGTAATCAGATCTCGGGCCTGTGCGACGCGGCTCAATGCTACGATCCCCATATGCATTACCAATACTTCCTGTCTGGCCTACGGAACCGTGAATGGAAGTTCGCTTGACAACCACCATGGTGACGACGATCCCTCAAGCGGTGATGGTCTTGCTGTACAAGAACATGCACCTCGCAGTCGAGGACGACTGCGACTTCGCGGAAGCAGCCGCGCCGAAGCCGTCCTCCGAGAACGCTTTGATGCAGCAGATGATGACCATGATGCAGCAGACGCAGAACCTGTTAGTGCAACAACAGCAGCAGATGGCTCGGTCGCCCCGGTCTCCTAGGAAGAGCAGCCCTCAAGGCTTCGCTAATGTCGCCTACGAGGACCCGCTCCTTAGCATCTGTGCGGCTAGCGAGAACGACCCGGGTAAGACTGGCACTGGGCGGCGCATGGGCCCGGACAACTACACTCGTGAAGGCATTAGCATGTGTGGACGCTGCCACTACAAGGGTTGCCGTCGGGACATGTGCCGTTACAACAACATGACCTGCAACAACTGCCGGGGCGTGGTCATGTAGCGTTTGAGTGTGATAAGCCACGCCGTCAAGGAGGAGCGAAGCCGAGTGCCAGCGGAGGAAACGGATCCCAGTATACGGGGAACCGTTGCTGTTTCTTCTGCAGCAAGCCCGACCATCGGATCGCTGACTGTCCCGTACGTCGCACTGTCCTGCGGATGGCCGACCAGACAGCCGGAGCTACACCCGTACAGGGTCAAGCTCAGACGCAGGACTGCAGAGGGCAGGAGGAGGGGAATGGGTGTGTCGCTCCTTCCTCTTGTCTAAGAGTCGACACAACGAGAGACGGTCGTAGCGTGGCATGGGTTGCCGCGAGTGAATGGGGGGAGGTCTCTGGAACGACCGGAGTGGTGGATGCCGCTCCACTGATGAGTGAAACGATGCTGTATGCTGAAGAAGTGATTGTGAATGAAAGAAGTTACGAAGAACCCCTCTCCGGGTGGGATGGCGCCGAGCGTGAAGCCACGACGACGACCATGGTGTACCCTGAGGGAGCGGGTGATTGGGTAAATTTGATTGAAGACGAGTACGAAGAAGAGTGTTCGAGGAACGGAGGCGTCGGGCAGATTGGTTCTGTCCCCGAGACGACACTTGCCCCACCCGAGAACGCGTTAGAGGAAGCGAGTCTGGCGCTCGACAGCACCGAGAGTGAGGCGGCTGAAGGAGAGGGAGCGTCTGGACCCGAAGGAGAAGAGAACGCTGACGAAGCAGCGGAGGAAGAGGTGGTTGCCGGAGCAACGACTGAAGAAGGTGTCGCTGTGGCGACAACCGTTGCAACTGTTCGTTCGGACCGAACGACGGGGAGGGGCCGAAGCGGCGCCCGTACTGAAGGAAGCGATCAAGTCCGAAGATATTGATGAGGAGGACTACCGCGACGAAAGGTGCGCGAGTGCCCCTAGGGCGATGAGCCGGGGACTTTGGGCCCGACCCCCCCCCCTTAATGGGAGGACTGGTCCTGGAGACTTTCGGCTCGAATGTGAGCTCAGGGACTGAGCCCTACGACTTGTCGGGGGACGACGGGCCTCCCTCACCAAAGGTCGGCGAAGGGGGCGAGAACACGCCCGGAGAAGCTACTGCCGACAGTGCCGAACCTGACCGCGACGAAGTGGGAGAAGGACGGCTCGAGGAAGGGCTGCTGGGCGATGAGGAGCCCCAGTCGGACGAACTTGGCGAATTCAGACCCTGTAGGAGTACTGGAGACACTGCGCGAGGACGTCGTTATAGCGGGAACGGCGTCGGTGGCCAGTGGTCTCCAAGGAAATGGGGGCGCGAGAAGGAAGTAGCACTGCTCGACAAGGAGGTCTCTGGTGTCCCCAAGCCTGATGAAGAAGCCGACACGAAGACAGATGCGTCGCACAAGAGGCTGTTCACCTCGGAGGAACTGGACAAACTGGAAGAGGGAGTGTCTACCGGAGCGTTCGAAGAAAAAGAAGAGTACGACAAGGAACTCGAAAGGGGCTGTACCCTCTCGACGAGGTCGAGCTACAGCGCCGAATGAAGAAGAGTGCGGAACAACAGAAGAAGATGTCGCTCGAAGAAATGAGTACGATCCTCGACATTCCCCTGGAGACCCTGAAGAGGACGCAGAGTGCGTCTCCCGGAGAGCTGTCCACCCCAGAGTATTGGCTACTCTGGTACCGACGAACGATTGCTGCCTCTGAAGAACCACGACGTGCTAACCGTGATTTTAAAGGGCGTAAAACCAGCCGTTTCGCCCAAGAGACAGGTCAGTGCTGTGATCTCTGGGCCCTCGGATGGACGTGATGTTGGCGGGTGAGTCGACGTCGTCAACGAGGAGATCTTACTCTCAGCACGTGTGGAAGAGAACGTCGAGTCGTTGGATGTGGATGAAGCCGTGGTGTACGACAACATTGGTATCAACTTGGTGTGCCTCGCTCAAGAGCCGGGAATCCACTTTCAGAGCGACGAACATCCAGAGCAAGTGCGTGATCTTCCCCCCGAAGGATCGCACCTGGTGCGACGCATAGCCTATCGATTGATCCGTGCCGAGCTGCGAGACAACCTGGCCTCGTGTACCTCTTGCGGCGCGAACGGGGCATCGGCGTGCCTGAGTGAGGACGGCCTTGAGGCCCGGGCTGCAGCTGAGGCACGAACGCTGGAGTCGGAGATCCATACGCTCGACTGCGCCCCATGGAGAGAGCGGTGCGGGCCTATTGCGTGGAGAACGCCTGCTCTATCCGCGCCAAGCTTGAGGCTCGAAGACTAAACGAGGACCACCTAGCCCGCACCCCGGCGACGGGTCCTTCTAAGAAACGAGTGAGCTTCGAGTGCTCATCGCTGTTCGTCGATCGCACTGAGGCGTTCCCCGCAAAGCCTCTGAGTCAAGCTGACGTTGACAATCTGGATCAGGACGCGTACATCGTGGCCAAGTGTGAAGCGACGAAGCGAAAGTCGGGGCTATGAGAAGTCCGTGACTCGAGAGAGGAGTCCCACGATGACGAGGCCCTGATCGGAAAAGGCAAGCGAGTGATCGGGTCCGTGAGTGGCGTGGAGGCGTTGTCGGCCGGATACCTGGACGGTACGCCTGCCCAGATGCTGATCGACTCCGGAACCGTGGCCAGCCTCATCCACGCGCGAGTGTTAAAACCTATCGGACGCGCCCACGAACTACTGCGACCGTACCAGGGAAGCCTCAATGGAGTCACGGGTCACAAGGTGGGAATCAAGGGCGTCATTGATCTGCCGATGCGTCTAGGGCCGAGAGAAATGATTCGGCATTTCGTAGTGGTGAACCAGCTTCACGTGGACGCCATCCTTGGCACGGACACGCTCAAAGCCTACCGAGCCGTGATAGACCTGGACAGCAGTACGCTGACGCTGAAAGACACCGGAAAAGTGTTTCCTCTGGGGTCACCCCGAGTGGAGGAGACACACGAGTCCCGAATGAACGCTACGGTGAAACTACAACCAGGCGGGCACGCGATCGTAGTGACCGAAGTCCTAGGAGAGGTAGCTGAGGGGTCGACAGTCCTAGGCGAAGGATTGCCAGGCCTGGACGAGACGGTGAAGGTGGCTCGTACACTATGTACGGTGCAACAGGGCAAACTGCTAGTCGATGTCTGCAACGCGTCTACGGAGGATGTGCTCCTTCGGCGGAGAACACTGGTTGCCGCGGCCACGATCGTGCCGGACACGGCGTTCCAGTATGAGTCTACGGGACCGCCCGAACAGAGCCGTCTCAAACCCGGTCGAGTGGAGGCACTTGGACGGATAGCGTCATAGGCATGACTGCTCGGAGTGCTTCGTCGGGCCCCACGCCTACGCCCGAGCTTGAAAAGGTGCTGCATGAAGAATTGGACGTCGACTTCGAGGGTTCCAAACTGAGTGCGGAGCAGCAGCTACTTACGAAGGGACTGCATACAGAGTTTGGGGACATGTTTGTGGAGACTTCGATGCCACCTGGCCGAACCGACTTCCTGGAATTCTCTGTCGACACGGGGGCGCATCCACCCATAAAACAACGGCCATATCAGGTGTCGAAGGTCGAAGGGAACGTAATGGAGGCCGAGATCCTGCAGTACCAGGACCTCGGTCATATTCAACCTTCGACTAGTCCCTGGGCTAGCCCGGTACTCATGATCCGGAAACCCGATGGGGGAATTCGATTCTGCATTGACTACTGCCGCCTGAATGCGATCACGGTGAAGGACTGCTACCCTATACCTCTCATTGACGACATCTTGGATGTGTTGGGGAACGCAAAGCCCTTTTCTACTATGTGCATTGCCTCGGGATACTGGAACGTTCCCATGGCCGCCGACAGTGTCGAGAAGACAGGCTTCACTTGCAAGTATGGATTGTTCGAGTGGCTAGTGATGCCGTTTGGACTCTGCAACGCCGTTCCTGCCTTCGAGAGATTAATGGAGAGCGTTCTGGTTGATCTGAAACGGCGCACTTGTTTAGTCTACCTGGACGACTGTGTCGTGTTTAGCGAAGACTTTCCGACCCATTGGGTACGGCTGCGTCAAGTACTCGAGCGCTTCAGAAACGCTGGCTTCAAATTGAAGATGAAAAAGTGCTGCTGGGGTCGTGACCAGATGTCGTTCCTCGGTCATATAGTCACGCCTGCCGGTATACTGCCCAACCCCAAAAAGGTGAAAGCAGTGGTCAATATTCAGAGGCCTCACCACTTGCACACGGTAAGGGCGTTCCTGGGCCTGACGAGTTATTTTAGACGGTATATACCCGGGTACGCTGGCATCTCAGCCCCGATCGAGCGACTGAAGGTGAAAGGTGCTGAGTTCCTGTGGACGGAAGACTGCGAAGCTGACTTCCTGCAATTGAAGCGGCGGCTCGTGGAGCCTCCTATCTTGGTGTACCCCGATTTCTCGAAACGCTTCAAACTCTACGTGGATTCTTCGAAACTAGCCGTATGAGCCTGCTTGACGCAGACAAAATCGACGGCCGGGACCGCGTGGTCGCTTATGCGAGTAAACTACTCGTGGGCTCCGAGAGAACAACTGGATCCGTAAGGAGGACGGCACGTCCGAGATCGAGTGTTGGGGAATCGTGTGGGCTACCCGGAAATTACGCTGCTACTTGGCGCAAGCCGACGCCGATCTACCAGGTGGAGGACACGCGCGTCAGACCGACAGGAGTTCGACTTGTACACTGACCACAAAGCCCTGACGTGGGTGTTCAACGCGGAGAATCGTACTAGTAAGGCCAAGCTGGCTCGCTGGGCCATGGAACTCTCCCAGCTGCGGTTCAAGGTCTTCCATAAACCGGGAACGGCTATGGGGCACGCGGATGGTCTTTCGCGGCTCTACCCGAAGACTATTGGGGGAGCTCGAAGAAGGCGAAGAAGACGACAGCGATGCCACCACCTCGCCCCCAGCGACTCCAGTTCTCCACAGCCAGCCCCGGTCGAAGTCATTAGCAAAATCCAAATCCTCGTAGGTGGCGTTCCCGTAGCTCCTTAATTGATCTTCACCTTTCCAACGTGTCTTCTTTTCATTTATGAAGCGCTCCTAGCACTTCGTTCACAGGCATCTCGTGTCGGCCTTGGGGCCCCACGAGTTCAATTATTTTATCACTCAGCACGACATCTTGTCGAATCTCTCAGCGCACGGCTTCCAGCCGCGCCTCTCGTTCAATCTCTCCACATTCCATTCCACGCGATCCCCAGTGAGGTCGCTTCTCGCTTTAACCCCTTTCCCTTGTAGACGAGATATTCGTCTCCCTTTCTAGAACTGAAGCTCGTCTTCGTCAGCAGCTTCATTGGCCTCGGCCAGACGTACACTGCGTCGGAGTTCTGGCCAGCCGTTCTCACGCCGGTGTTCGTTCTCGAACGCTTTAATGAGGACGTCGTAGTCAGGGGGGAGGAGGCGCGTTGGTCTCCAACAAGTTCTCATAGGAGGCCGTCAATACTAGGTACTGCTCTTCATGGTTCTTGATTCGCTTGGCCAGGACGTCTACAATCGGGCTCCCCACTCCAGAGAAAGCCGTCTCTTCCCCTCCAATAGTCAGTCGTTTCACGTAGCTGGTCGCTGGCAATTCTTCTTCGGTTAACGGGCCGTCATCATCAGTTTCCGGCTGCGTTTCGATGCCTTCAGGGACTTCGTTGGGGAACGGGCGACTCATCCGTCCTTTGTATTCCTTGAGCTGGTTGGCATTCACTGTCACGACACGGTTTGGGTGACTCGGGATCGCTACTCGATAGGCATTCTCGCCAACCCGGCTCACGATCCGATAGGGACCGTGCCAAGAGAAAGCCAATTTCTTAGTTCGGCGCTCGCCCCGGCGAGCACGGAAATACTGGTACACCCACATACGGCGTCGCCTTCGCCGAAGCTCACCTCTTCTTGACCAGCCAGTCGACGCTCATGTCGGTCCTGCGCCTTCAGCAGCTGACGCTCGACCATGCGTCTCGAGTCCCGTAGATATAGGAAGTTTGCGGCGGTACGCGGCCACTTCATCGCTCTTCCAGTCCTTGGTCGTGTTAAGGAAGACCAGATCTAGATGCAGCACGGGGTCCCGACCGTACAGATAGAAAAACGGGGAGTCCTTCAGCGCCTCGTGGTACGGCGTCCTGTACGCAAAGAGAACCCGCGGGAGGTGCAAATCCCAGTCCTCCTGCGTCTCGCTGACGTACATCCGCAGCATTCCCAGGAGGGTACCGTTGAAACGCTCGACCAGACTTTGGGTCTGGGAATGATAAGCTGCCCCAAACAACTTCTTGATGCCTAGCGTTCGTAGAATGACTTCGCTAGGGCTGAGATGAAGTTCGAGCCCCGATCACTCCGTAGGCGTTCAGGAACGCTGTGCCAAGCAATCACTTCATCCACCATCAGGTTCACAAACGTGAGAGTGTCCAAGTTCTCTACGGGGAAGCCTCCACCCACCGAGTGAAGTAGTCCGCGAAAACCAGGATGTATTTGTTCCCTCGGGGTGTAGTCAGGAGCGGACCGATCGCGTCCACTACCAACAAGGAGAACGGTCCCGAGAGATCTTCCACGGGCATGCGCTGCATCAATCCGTTTTTCCATGGGCGGTAACCTTTGCCACTGCCACAAACCGAGCAAGCACGGACGTACACCGTCGCATCGCGTTTCCACCCCTGCCAATAAGCGTGCTTACGGACCTTGTCGACCGTCTTGGTCATGCCGGCATGGGCAGACAACGCGTCCGATGTAGAACCGTCTCAATGAAGGGCAGCGGCACCACCGGGACCTTGATCGTCCTCGCAGGTCCCACATTAGCCTTCAGATGAACCTTTCGCATCAACACGCCATTCTTCACTGCGTAGTGCGGAGCCATTTGCAAGATCTTTACACGGAGTTGAGCGTTCAAAGCCAGCGCTCCCGAGTCAAGGAACGCAATCATGACCAACATCCAAGGCATTCTTCTCTGTTCTTCGATGAAGCGTAGCATGTCAAGGCCGAGCTCGTCTACTGGTGACGACTCCGTTGGTTCCAAGATCTCTTCGCTGGCTTCCAAGTAGCGACTCCGGGTCAGTGTGGTCCAAGCGTTCGCTCCCCTCTCCGTCGGGAGCGAGGTAGTCGTCTAGGCCGTCCCCGTTATGAGGGTTGGAAGCCACACCTCGCTCCCCGACTTCAAGTAGACCAGGGGCCGGGATAATCTCGGTACTTTGAGCAACGTCAAGGTCTCGTTCCTGCTCCCCGACTAGGACGAGACCATCGCCGTCATCGTCCCCGTCGTTTAGCAGGTCGGCCATTGTTAGGGCCCTGCTGCGCTTGACCCTGTTGACCCAATACGCTTTGCGCAGGAGCCTGAGTTCCACTAGAGCCGAGAGACCCACTCCCCGCCGGGTCCGGCGTTGTTCCAGTCAGTCCGGGTCGGGCGTCTGGGAAGACCCAGTCGTAGCGGCACTGTTGGCCCAGTCGTCGCTGCTTCTCCTGAGCTCGGTTCTTGGCCTTGACTCCTGTTACCCCGTCCGGCCGTGCTGCTCATCGCCAGCTGTACGGCATCTCTGACTGCACCTAGTCCAGCGGGAGTCGACAAGTCCGGACGGCGAGGCTGAGTTTGCTGGACGGTCGTCTCGTCCGGCAACCGCGTCGTCGGGTTGGTCGCTGGGCCCATGGGCGTCACTATCCCCACTCTCGTGGCCGGTGGCGGCGGTTGTTGCTGCCCCTGCCTCTCTCCTTCCCCTACGTTGGTCACCGTCACCTCCGAGATGGCGTCCCCGTACTCCGTGTCCGGGTCTTCGCCACTTCCTCGAGATGCCATGATCCCCAGCACGCTCAAGCGCTCCGTTCCTTTTCTCCGCAAGCGTTCCCGACGATACAGCTCCGATGTCGACTACCTCAGTCGTGCATGCTGTGTCTCGGGCTCCGACGAGATCCGCAGAAGTCCACACCCCTTGATCACACTACGCGATCCCGAACCAAGCAGTTACCCTGCTGCTCCATCAAATGTCGCGCACCGTCCCTAAGTCGTTAGGACGGGTAGCTGCGGGTCCGTTGAGGAGGACCGCGTTGGTGTGAAGACAGCGGACGTGGTAGTCTAGAGCAAGAAACACTATAACCAAAAGAATAGACTCTTGTTAGCGTTCTTGACTAGGCTCGCCTAAGGAAGATTACGACTGATCCCACAACTTGCGCGTCGGCAGCGCTCCACGCTCCTCATGGCGCCTGAGTCCAACAGCGCACGCTCACTGCATGACACCCGTCCTGTAAAGCGACACCCCCTCGCTTTCACAGCCACACGGATCCCTTCGTCGCCTTGCCTTCCGTCCTGGCCGCCACCACGTCTTGGTCGTCGAACCGGAGCTCCTCACACCTAGCGCCATCTTTCGGGAAGCAGCAATCAGCGACGCCGTACCCGAAGCGGTAAACGAGGTATTCCACACCATGCGGGCCCGAACCGTTCGAAGTCGGGCCCGGCCCGCCGGCTGGCGCGGTGCCGTTCCACCCGGGTACGGGACAGACCTGCCACCTAGGACTGTCTGCCACGTAATCCCGAATGATGCCATGTTCTGCTGAAGGTGCACGCTGTGCTGACTCAACCCTTGCTCGTTTTGTGAGTGTCCGGTTCTCTACGCCTGAAGTGTTCAAATTGATGACGCCCTCCCGGTCGCCGATGCCATGCACCACGCTGTAAAAAGTGAACCACCACGCTGTAAGAAGTGAACCACCACTTTTTATAAAAGTGGCACGAGCTGAAGGCGAATCGGGTTGCGGATATACAATCCGATGGGGAGTACGAGTTAAAGAAACAAAGGTGCTACCGCTATTAATAGCAGGGACCTTTATGAAGTGCTCAGTTTAATCGACATCTTGCGTTGGTTCGGGGATGTTGGGGAGAGCTCGTTCCCCTCCATTGGTATGCTAGCAATAATTTGGTTCGGAAAAATGACATCCTCCGGATGCCAAGAGCGTGTGTTCTGGACGGGATTGATAGTCATGGGCCCAAGCTAACAACAACCGTGCCGAAAAGCTGTTGCTGCTGCGATAGAACCCGAAACTTAATCTATGAGTAAGTAGTATTACGCCATGGAAAGTAGTAGTGATCTTAGTACAACTACATATGATTTTACTACATGTAGCTGTCACAGTAGGTGCATTTCCAGGCCAACCTTAAGTAGTAATATTACGTATGAGTAACTCCCAAAAAATCACAGCACTACCCATCACTGCTGGCGAGGCGTTGACGCTGCTGTACCAGCTCAGGGAGACGGTGGAGACTACTGGCCATGGCCATCAACCGCGTGCGTACGGTCTGTTATTCCGCGTACCTGTCGGGGGTGCTTTTGGAGGAAGCGAAAGTAGCGTGAGCTCACACAGACTCGATGGCCACGGTCGACGTTGTCGTAGAGCGGCACTTTTACTGTGCTCGAAGAATACCGCTTTGACCCCACCCTCGAATTGTGCCTCTCAATAGACGGCAGGGCAAAACCTCCAAGCTCGAGGCCGTAATGGGATGTAGATGCGGACGACAGAAGTGTCGCGCTGCACTAGCTGCCGAAAAATTCAAAGATAAATTGGCGGCTAACCTCGCTGACGTTTGAACCAACTTGCACAGCACCTCAGCTACCAGGCGATGCTGCGCAATGAGCGCTAACAGTGTACCCTTCTCGACGTCCGAGAGCTGTTGTGTCTTATACAGCACTGGACGCCTGCCAAAACTAACTTAAAGTAGTCTTGTCCTGTTTCCCTAACTTTGTCTCTACATATAAATTGTGCAGAAGTCGATATATGTGAGAGGTCGGAGATTACTCAGGCGCGTTGTCAAAAAGGGTGGTCAATACTGCATTCAACACCCGATCCGCCCCTCAATCGGACAGGCCAGCGGAAGTCAACAAAAATAAAAAAATAAAAAATGCGATATGAACGCCCAAATTTTGGCACCGTATATATTAACACCCCAAACGAATACATTCGATGTATGAAGCTAATTGCTTCGTAGATCATGCGTTATATGAGCCGGCGTTTTTCGACCGGTTACTATCGGCTTGTTTGGGTTGTCCACGTGGGCATGGATATTTGCCAGCAAAATAATATACCCTACCCTATATTACACACGCTATAGTTAGTTACAAAGTTTCAGTAACAAATCGACGACAAGTACCGCGGTATATGCATGCAAAGCAGAACTGCCGGCATTTTCAACGCTGCAGAAGTTATTCTGCGTTTGCATGTAGATCTTCTGACTAGCACAACATCGTATTGCTATCAACACAAACCCACAAATGAATTCCGTTTCTCAATAGAGGTCCTACTGCTTTTTTATTTTGAGACTTCCGCAGGAAGCCCGTCGTCTGTGAGATTGAGGGGCGGATTGGGTGTTAAGATAATATTTATACAGTTGCACAATAAGGGGGGTAAAGCGACCCAAAGACTGCGCACGACCAAATGATACGGGGGTCAGAATTGGCAAGTTGCACAAAAAAACATGGGAGGCTTGGGGTGAAAACAAAAATGGAAGGCAAACTTGAAAATTATGGTAGCGGTCAGAAATGACACGAGCGGCGCCATATCTGGGTCTACACAGAACGCTTCACGCTTTCGTCAGGTCCCACTCGACTTTTTGCTTCACGTCGTCATGCCTCGAGTCTCGACACGCCGTCAGCTTCTAGCTGATCTCGTAAGCGGCATGACTGCCAACTCGCCCGCGGAGGACTACGAAGACTTCGTGTTGCTGGATAGCCTGCTTGATGTCGAAGGAGAGCTGTCTCTGTCTTCTCTTCTCGATATGGATGATGAAGTGATGCTGGGTACTCCTATTGACGACCTCACGGAGGTTCTAATGCTCGTTGAGGGAATCGCTACCTGACACCTCGAGCGCTGTACGATAAGAGCTCCGACTTAGCCAAGAACTACTTCTTGCGTCTGCCAGACGAAAGTTTTCGGCAGCTAACACGCATCTCCAAGGAGACGTTTTGTGTCGTTCTCTTTGAAATCGAGTCGCACAAAGTCTTTCGCAACAATAGCCCGCACCCTCGAGCCGACATCGCATTTAAACTTGCCGTTACACTGGACAGGCTTGGCAACTACGGGAATGGCGCGTCGCTGGGCAGGACGCTGAAACTGTGGGGAATTGGCAAGGGCATGTGCGTGCTGTGCACAACTTGCGTGCTAACGGCCTTAAACGACCTTACTGTGAAGTACGTCGTGTGGCCTAGCAAGAGAAGACGCAAGGTAATGTCAAGATGAATGACGGAGAACGGGTTTAAAGGCTTCGTTGGGTTTATCGATGGAACCACGATTCCGCTCTCGCAGAAACTAGCAGTGGATGGAGAGTGCTACTACGACCGAAAATGCCGCTACATCACCAACTGTCAAGTTGTCTGCGATGACAATCGACGGATCATCGCGTTTTATGGTGGCTGGCCGGGGTCCTGCGCAGACAGCACAGTTTACGCCAAGATGCAGATTGCGAGGGATGGCTTTAAGCACTTATTCTTCTCCAACGGTGAATATCTGATTGCCGACTCTGCTTACCCCACTGATCGTGCCGCGGAAATACCGTCGTTCCTGCTTACCGGAAGAACATGAAGGGAACTGATATCGAGGCATTCGACACCTGCTTGGCTCATGCTTGTGTCGTCAACGAGCATACCATCGGCGAACTGAAGAAACGTTGGTCGTCGCTACGAGAACTCCGCGTGCAGCTCAACAAGAAAGGCGACATGAAGCGGCTTCTTCAGTGTATAACATCCTGCGTGGTGCTGCACAACATGGCGCTTTGCTTGGGAGGCGACTGGACCAGCGATGATGAAAGTTCTGACGACGAGAGCGACGAATCGAAAGAGGAGGACGACGAAGGCAGCGAAGTGACGATGATGCGTTCTTGTTTCGTGGTTCTTGTAGGCTGGAACGAAAGGCGATACGTAGGGGCTACGCAAGAGGTGGTGTTCATTGGTACCGTACCAACTACATGAAGTAGCTGGTAAGGCTCTTACCCTTTCGCGAGTCCCATGACTACACTATGTCATATAAGCCTAAGTAATTTGGTTCTAAAAGGGCACAAATTTGCCCTTTAAGATAATCACGGTGCTTGACACCTTCAGCTGGTCGGCAGGTGCGGGGCTCGTCTGACGGTACAAGCAGCATGTGGCCGTAGGAGGAAGACGACAAGGGCACGGCCGCCGCAGCTCGATGAAATACAGGCTGGGGACTGGGCGTCACCCCAAGACAAGAAGGCAAGGAGAACTTGGGGGTAAAGTGGGAGCGACAGGAGGCTACGAACGTGAATTCACGTCGGGACTTGGCGCTGACGACATCATGGAGTCAAGCTCGAACAACGAAGCTCTCACTTTCATTTGCTGGCCTTCAGGCGCTGGAGAGGCCTACAGAACAATCATGACTCTGACGCCGGTACAGCTGAGCGCGCTCACTCCCAGCATCGGCGCCTTCTGCAGCGATAGCAAGTTGTCCAAGTAGCCAAGTGATGAACATGCGTCTTAATGGAAATCGCTTCGGCACCGCAAAGGTAAACCACAGCTCCAGGAAGTTGCAAAGGAGGTTGCTGTCGACTACACTCGGCCTTCACCACCCACGAGACGAAACGAAACTGCGGCAGCGACAACCGTTCAGTGACAATTCAAGCGCTTCCAACACAAGCACAGTCGGTCGTGGCGTCAATACTGTTCTCGGTCTGCGGTGTTTCTCCGCTGCGTTGCAGACATTCAACATGTGCGTCCACAGAAACGAAAACGGGGGAAGTCACTAACACACAAGCAGCGATACTGAAGCCCAAGCCGCAGCCTGCTTTCACATCTGCACAATCAGTTGCTGCTGCTCCAATGAAGCACGAAGCTTGCGCTGCCAACTCCAGCGGCTCATTTCGATGGAGTAGCAATGCCGAAGTTCGGAGCACAAGCGTCCACTGCTCCATTGCGACCAGCGAAGTGATGACTGCTCCCGTGACTGCTGTTACTATGGCTGTTGCTGATGCGCTCTCAAAAAAGGTTGTGGGAGATCGGCAACGACTGCATCGACGAAGTGTGTGAAATTCTTCTGATGGTAGCCCCATATCCAGCCTCAGACCGTCGTTTTGTCTGTCAACTTCGCAGTCGGTCTCACCGTCTACAGTGTTGACGCCACAAGTGGCTGAAGACCAACTCCAGTAGTCACCATCTGCTCACGAGCGAGATCATTCACTGCAGCGCTTGCAAACTAAACGAAGTCGCGACCCCTGTCCCAAGACTGCGAGCAGAGAACCCGGTCTCGTGCTCGCCTTTTCCGAACGACAATATTCTGGCGAGACATCGCACCATACGTGAAATTCCACCATCTAGGCTGAAGTGAAGCGAAAACTTGTCTAGTGACGTGAAGTCCACAAAGCGCGTCGTCAGCAAGATTTTGCTCGTTTCCGGATGCATGCTGCGGTAGACTGGGTGTGGTGGAGCGGTCAACGGGCCGGAGCGGATCAGCCATTGATGATTCGGCCCTAGCTGCCTGTATCGAGCACCAGCACTACTGCAGCAAGCTCGATTGGCTCGAGTCCAGATGTGATGTGGAGTGGGAAGCTACGGCCTGGACACCCACTTGCGGACGTCGTGCAGCTTCCATGCTGCTTTTGGGATTGAATTTGTCTACATTCTGATACCAAGCATTTGTAACGTGTCTTCTTATACCCTGCACGCCGGGCTGGTCCGTATCGCCCAGAGACAGTCGTATGCCAACACCAAGATGGCCCCACCGGGACTAACCACACCCCTGGTGCCAGTCGCTAAGCTCACTCGAGCACACAACCTACTTTATTCTTTGTTCACCGTGCTGCGGGACTGCGGAGCACTCGCCCTGCGGGTCCTACTACGACTCTGTGTCGCTGGAGTGTGGCTTGGCGCGGCGGTGGTCGACTTTCGGCCCTTGCTGCACCTCGCCCTCTGGTTCCTGTCCTACTGCTGCTGCTGCTGCTGGTCGGGGTCTCGACTTCGCGGCAAATTCCGTTGTGAGCGAGTCCCTCGGCCGGCGGCTGGCAGACTGCTCTGGCTTCTCGGACGCGATCTTCTACCCGAAGGTCGTGCCTTTGCAGCCGCTCGTTCTCAGTGACGCGCGACCCGCTACCCGAAGATCTCACCTCACAGTCCCTCGGCGCTACTTGAGCGCGACCCTCTACCCGAGGATCTTGCTCGCGTGCGCGCCGGTCAGCTGGCCGGCTTGCGAAACGTTCCCCTGTCGGGAGACCTGAGTGCCACTTGCTGGTACCCACGCGCACACCCTGCCGCAGCTCGCAGCTCCTATGTCTGCCCCGCTTGTTGTGGTGGACACCCGCTGGCGGCGTTGGCCTGCTGTCCGGATGGCAGTCCGTCACACGCCTTCTTCACACTAAGGATCTTCCACGATCCTTACGTCTGCAAAGAGCTGCTCATTCTCCGAGATGGAGACCCACCGCCGCTCGGCGTTCGGACTTCCTCTGGGCTGCAGCTAATACTCGACAGCGTATTGGCCTGCTCGGTTGCGACGCTTGCGTCGTCGTAACTCCACCAGGACGCCACCCGCGTCACGTACTGCGCCCGCACTTGCCACAACTCCTCGCCGTCTCTTGCCAGCTCCTGCAGGCGCTGCCGTATTAACGCGTGCTGGTGATGTTCGTACAGCCGCCTGTCGCCCCTCGACGTCGCCGTCTGTCGCTGCTGAATCTTCATCGTGGAGCTCTACCAACAAGTCGGCTGCTTCTCGAGTCAGGCTGTCCGTAGCGTCGTGGTACGTTGCTAGGAAAGACGAGTGGGCTATAAATTCCGCCAGCTCACCCGTCTTATCATCCCGTCGAACCAGGAATTTCTCATACCCAACGGCCTCAACGACGCGCATGGGCCCCATCCAGCTGTGCACGAACTTCGTGGACTTGGGCCCCCGCGGGGGCCGGAACAGCCACACCCTGTCGCCAACCCGCCACTCGCGCTTCTGTCGGGCTCGCCGGTTGTAGTACTTAGCTTGCCGCGCCTGTTCCTTCACTCGCGCCCGCTCCGCACACTCACTGCCTCGATGTAGTCCTTCCAGCAAACGCTCGTGGTACTCCAGTACATCCCTAGCCTTCGTCACCGCCGTCCTCCTTAGCAACTCGTTGGGCGCGCGCAGCTTGCGGCCCTCGTTAGCTCGTTGGGTGTCAGCGCCACCGTCGAGTGTCGTGCTGAGTTATAGGAGTACACGGCGTACTTCACCCACAGCTCCCAGTCCGTCTGCCTCTCGTCGGTCATGTAGGTGGCAACACAGTCCTTCCACGACTTGTGGAAACGCTCGACCAGGCCGATCATCTGGGGCCGGTACGGCACCTGATTCAGCTGTCTCGCCTGCATCAGCGCGACCAACAGTTCAATGGCCATCCCTGTGAGCTCGGGAGCCCCGTCCGACAACAACTCCGGGAACTGCCCAAACTTCAGCACTACCTCCTTCAGTAGGAACGCTGCCACACTGTCCGCCGTATGGTCCACCTCTGGCGTGGCGACGGCGTACCGCGTCACATATTACAGCGCAGCGATGACATATCGCTGTCCTCCTGCAGCCAGCGGAAACGGTCCCGCCACGTCTAGCGCCCTCCGATCACCGACCACTCCACCCCGGAGACTTCGCACAGGAGGATGACCTCACGCGGCCGCACCTCTGCTGCCGCACTCTTGGCACCCGCTCACCCAGCCTTGAACCGCCTTCTGCATGCCGGGCCACCAGTATAGAGTGGCTATCCTCGCATACGTGTGGGGCCCCCGCAAGTGACCCACCCACACGGAGTCGTGGCCCTCCTTAAAGGCCTTCGGCCATAGCGCTGGTGGCAGGATGACTCGTCGCCCTTGAGGCGTCTGGATCAGCGTCAGCCCGTAACTCTGCACACCGCCATGCCCTGATGTCTGCCCGCCTTCCTCAGAGTCTGCACTAAGATGCTGCGCTCCTGTGCATCTACTATCTCCTCGTCCGTGAGCTGCAGCGATTCCGTGCCCTCATAGGCCGGCACCGCGTCGCTCGCCGTGCTCAGCGCCACCACGGGGCTCCGCCCCTCCCTGAGCGCCGCCCGCTTGCTCAGCGCCTTGCCCTTGCGTGGCGCCACCTTACGCCTCATGCTCTTCGCTTGCTCCTGACTGGTTTCGTCGCTGGGCGTCACCTTCGGCACAACCTTCAGTGGCGCTCCCACCTCGACAGCACCAACGGGACTTCGATCGGGCCGCACTTGGCCATGCTCCTGGTTCGCCTCTTCCTCCGCATGACGCTTGGCGGCTCTCGTCAGCGGCTGCGACGACATGGTGCACCGTGCTTGGTGGCTCCTGTGCTGCAGCGACGTCGGCGCCTTCTGCTTGCTGCACGACATCCCGGTCCTCTCTCGCACTGCGTCTGCCTTCTCGAGCCTTGACCTCCGGCCCATCGCCGCTAGCACCGACGCCGGCGCGCGCGACAACGCGTCCGCCACCACGTTCGTGTTGCCCGGGCGGTAGACTATCTCGAACTCGTATTCTTGCAGTGTCAGCGACCACCGGTGAAGGCGCCCAGCCGGGCTGGGACTGGTCATCAATCAACGTAGCGCCGCATGATCCGTAACGATCGTGAAGACCCGCCCGTATAGGTATGGCCTGAACAGCTTTACTGCACATACCACCACTAAGCAGCTCCGTGATCGAGTAGTTGGTCTCGGCCGAGCTGTTCACCTTGCTCGCGTACGCTACTGGCTTCCACCCGGGTCCCGCGTCCTGTATCAGACACGACCTTGCTGGCATCCGTCACCAGGCGGAATGGCAGCCTAAAGTCCGGGTAGCTGAGGAGCGGCTTGGTCGTCAGGATCTCCTTCATCAGGGCGAACGCGAACTCCTGGGCTTCGGTCCATTCCCATTCGACCTTCTTCCGCAACAACTTGGTTAGTGGGGCCATGATGGACCCGAAAACCTCGATGAACTTCCGGTAATAGCCCGTCAGATGGACAAATCGCTTCACTTGCACGGGGCCCTTCGGCCTCGGGAACTCCCGCACCGCGGCGATGAGTCGGTCGACCGGCTGCACCCCCTCGCAGCTTAACTCATGCCCGAGGTACTGCATGGACTCCGTAGCGAAGACACACTTCTTCATCTTGATCGTGAGTCCCGCCGCCGACAACCGTTCCAGCACGCTCGCCAACTCCACGATATGCCGCTCGATGCTTCCTCGCGTAAACACTACGATGTCATCCAGGTACACCAAGCACGTGACCCACGTCAGGCCCCGCAGCACTCCGTTCATGAGTCTCTGGAAGGTCGAGGGCATTCATCAGCCCGAATGGCATCCGGACGAAGCGATACAACCCGCGTTTGGTATGAACGCCGTCTTGTCACGATCGGCGGCGGCCATGCGGATCTGCTAATACCCGGCTCGTAGATCCAACGTGGTGAACAGGACTGCGCCGCCCAACGCTTCCAGAGTCTCGTCAATGCGGGGCAATGGATACACGTCCTTCTTGGTGACCTTGTTCAACGCCCGGTAGTGACGCAGAAGCGCACCTCACCGTCCTTCTTCCGCACGAGGACAACGGGGAAGCCACACGCACCGTTGTCCTCCTCTATCACGCCGGCTTTCAGTATCGTCTGCGTGTTGTTGTCGATGACTACTTCCTCCGTCTGCGCTTGGCGTCGCTACTTCAACATAATGGGCGGAGCACTGCCCGTGTTGATGTGGTGCTCCACGACGAGAGCAGTCGCTGGCGGAAATTCGCCGCTGCTCGTCGACACCTTCCGGTAGGCTCGAAGTAGTTGCATGATCAACGCGCGCGCTCCCTCGTCCTTGACA
The DNA here is from genome assembly GCA_033557995.1 of Phytophthora crassamura. Classification (NCBI taxonomy): domain Eukaryota; phylum Oomycota; class Peronosporomycetes; order Peronosporales; family Peronosporaceae; genus Phytophthora; species Phytophthora crassamura. Next base: position 2,142,159 of record JAUCED010000009.1, on the reverse strand, counting down.
CGAATGTCGACCTCACTCTCGTTCTCCAGCGGCTCTTCCGACCGGTTCCCCAAGGTGCGGATCCACTCGCCCAGTCTCTCGCGCGGCATCTCCCCGTTCAGGCTCATCACTTGCATGTCCTCGTCGAGCGGTATCCAAGCGCCGAGTTCCTTCTTCGGTGGGAGTTTCACCCTTCCACCACCAGCATTGATAGCTGGGACTCAGGCCTTGCCGTTTCGCGCCTCCGTGACCGTCGTCGCCAACATCACCGTGCCACAGTTCCCGTGGGGGACGAAGATGCCCTTCTCTCCGTCCTTCGCCGTCACCGGCACCTGTATGGGCGTCAGCGTCCGCCTTGCGAGGCGAGCTCGCTTCACCATACGCACCGCTGCCACTCTTGTCCGGCCTCCCTTGTCGAACGTCCTGAAGGGAATCACGACCGCGTCTCTCCTTGATCGTAACGCACCTCATTCTTGCTGAAGTCCATCGTCGCCTCGTGTGCCCTCATGATGTCCACCCCCAAGAGGAACTCACTGGTTCACCCGTCCACGATACACGCCTCCACCTCGATCGTCTGCCCGAAGACATTCACCATCTTGAACGTCCACACGCCCAGCACGTCGAGCAGGAACCCGCCGATGCCTTCTAGTAGTCCACGGGAGCTCGGCCTGCTTGTTTATCACCACACTCCAGCCAGTCTGTCCCTGCTACCGTGTACCTCGCGCCGCTGTCCAGCTTGACCTGGCGGCTGCCGCCGGCCACTTCTAGCACCGCCGTGGGAAGCCCGCTGTCCGCTTGCACCGCTCTGGCCGACACATCGCCGTCGAGGTCGCCAGCACCGGTCCTTGTCGTCGCTGGATGAGACTCACTCGAACTTTCTCGCTGGTTGACACCGTCCCGGCGCCGTCGTTCTCCAGCCACTGTCTCCGCCGCTCTCCCAGCTCCAGCCGGGCCTCAACGGCGTTCTGGATCCGCTCCTCACGTTGCTGCTCCTCGGCGGGCGTCGGGAACTCCTCCGGTTCACCGTCTCTTCCTTCTTCTCCGTCACGCGTTGCAAGCGTCGTTTCTTCGCCGCCTTCTTCTTCGCTTTCCGCGCCGTGCGCACCTTTGCCAGTGAGGAGGCGTCGGTCGCTGCGGTAACCGCCTCCTCACCCTCTCTTGCTGTCGCCCGCTCCTCGGCCTCGCCTTCCTCAGTGTCCGGCCGCACGTATCGACCAGCTGACATCGCTGACCGCACGGTGGCCTCGTACCGCGCCGCCCGATCTTCGTCTTTGTCAGCCATCTCTTCCCCTAATGAAGCGCCTACCGCCAGCCGAACTGCCGCTACCGCCACGTCGTCCGGTTGTTCGGGTCCAGCCTCCTTATCCTCGTTTCGAGGCGCTGCAGGCCTTCGTTTGGCCCTGCCGTCGTCGTCACCGGCTGGGGATCTGTGTTGCTGGGCGGACGCGGTAGTCCCTTTACTACGCCCGCCGCTCGTTTTCCGCCGCCCTGTCCAACGCCCGCTGCTTCAGGTAGGCGTCATTGCGCTCCTTGGCCACCGGGTCGGAGCACCTGTCCGCGAAGTGCCCCTCTTGCCGCACGCGAAGCACCGGTTGTCGAACGGCCTGCCGTATGGGCCACTTGCGATGCGCGGCGGCTGGTCCGTGAGATCGGTCCCGCCACGATCTGCCGCCGCTGCCTTCTTCACCGCCGCCTTGCGTTTCCGAGCCTTCTTCGGGGCCAGCGCCTCAGTCTCCTCCGATTCCGCAGACGCCTCAGATCCGTCGTCGCTGTCCGACGCTGCCGGTTCTCTGCTTTGTAGGACCCTTGCCGTTCTTTCTCGACCGGCTGTCCCGCCGTGCTTCCTCTTGGATGTCGTCTCCGGCTTCTCCGACCGCTTCTTCCTTTCCTTCTTGGCCATCTCGGCCCAGAACTTCCCGTTCCAAGACCGCCCGGGCGGAACCTCCCATGTCCCTGAGTAGGTCTTGAAGATGCCCTGAGGGTTGGTAAATAAGGCCAGCTGACTCGTGCCACCGCTGCCTCCGGCCGCCGATGGTAGACCCATAGTCATCGTCAAGGCATCCAGTGGGAATCCCGTACCGCCAATCCCAAGGATGACCAGCGTCTGACCCGTCGTCCCAGCCATCGGGACCAGACACGGGTCCGGCGCTGTCGCCCATGGCTGGCCAATGTTTTTGCATGTCCTGCGCCACATTCGAATTGGTGTCGTCGATCTCCATGGCCGCGTCAACGGCTTCTTCCAACGTCGCTGGGTTCCTCTGGCTCACGAGCTGCCGCGCTGTGATGCTCAGGCAGCGGTAAAACTGCGCGAGCAGGACTCGCTCCTCCACCAAGTTTCGGCCCGCAGCGTCCCTCAGTCCCGTGGCGAAGTCTGCGTACTTTTCCCAGGGGATCATTCTGCGCTGGTTCACGCGCCACTCCGCCGCCGACATATCCAACCTCTCACCATAGCGCTGCAGGAGCGCCTTCTTCAGCGTTGTCCAGGTGCGCTCCCTTTGCTGAAGCTTTCGGTTCATCATGACCCACCACTTCGACGCGCTCTCTAACAGCTTGCTGCCCAGGTTGTAGTAGAGCTCTTGGTCAGTTCTCCGGCCCCTCCTCGAGCTCCGCGCGCCTTCCAGCGCCAGATCGACGCGCTCGATCCACGTTGAGACGGACACCTTGGGCGATGGGGTGTACGTCGGCAGCTCCAAGTCCTTTATGTTGGGCGCCCGACGACGCCGCCCCCTGCGAGTGGTCCTCGACCCTCGACGTGGCCGCTCTCCATTGCTACTCGAGTCTTCGGCCTCGTCGTCGCCGTCGGAATCTTCGTCGCCGCCCCCGGGCGCCTCCTGCCCGACCGTAGTGCTGCCCACTGGGCTCATCCCGTCTCGCCTGGTGGCTGTCGTGTCAGCGAGGAGAGCTGCTGCGGCTTGCTCCACCGTACGACGCTCGTCCGCGCCGCATATCGCCTCCATGGTTCCCACTCGGGAATCCAGCCTTGCCACGGCCACTAAGAGTTGCTGCAGCACTGCGCCAAGTGCCGGGGCTCCGTCTCCTTCACTTGGGCCGTTATCCTCATCAGCAGCTGCGGCTGCGGGCTGGCTCTCTCTGGCCACTGTCGCATCGGTGGCAACTGCCGGCGCCGCCGGAGGTGTCGCTTGGAGGACAGGCCTTGCAGCTGGAGGTGTCCTTGATCGCGACGCGGCTCGCGTCACTACCCTGGGCGAGTTGCCTACCGGCGTCGTCGTCGTCCTGGTTACCGCCATTCTCGTTGTTGGTTCGCGCCGCTAGGAGCTGCTTAGTCGATCTTCTTGTCAAGCAGCCCCTGTATGACCACCATGTAACGTGTCTTCTTATACCCTGCACGCCGGGCTGGTCCGTATCGCCCAGAGACAGTCGTATGCCAACACCAAGATGGCCCCACCGGGACTAACCACGCCCCTGGTGCCAGTCGCTAAGCTCACTCGAGCACACAACCTACTTTATTCTTTGTTCACCGTGCTGCGGGACTGCGGAGCACTCGCCCTGCGGGTCCTACTACGACTCTGTGTCGCTGGAGTGTGGCTTGGCGCGGCGGTGGTCGACTTTCGGCCCTTGCTGCACCTCGCCCTCTGGTTCCTGTCCTACTGCTGCTGCTGCTGCTGGTCGGGGTCTCGACTTCGCGGCAAATTCCGTTGTGAGCGAGTCCCTCGGCCGGCGGCTGGCAGACTGCTCTGGCTTCTCGGACGCGATCTTCTACCCGAAGGCGTGCCTTTGCAGCCGCTCGTTCTCAGTGACGCGCGACCCGCTACCCGAAGATCTCACCTCACAGTCCCTCGGCGCTACTTGAGCGCGACCCTCTACCCGAGGATCTTGCTCGCGTGCGCGCCGGTCAGCTGGCCGGCTTGCGAAACGTTCCCCTGTCTGGAGCCCTGAGTGCCACTTGCCGGTACCCACGCGCACACCCTGCCGCAGCTCGCAGCTCCTATGTCTGCCCCGCTTGTTGTGGTGGACACCCGCTGGCGGCGTTGGTCTGCTGCCCGGAAGGAAACCCGTCACACATTGTTCATCGGCTCTCAAGACGTAGTCAACTCCACTTTGCGTTGCCATGAGACGGCAGCAGCCTGCGAGAAGCATTGGCAGCTGCTGTAATAGAATGCAAGCGACAAGCTCGTTGGCACATGACACGGTGGGCGTATGCAGGCGACAATTCCAACACGCTTTCGTTTACCCCAGCCTCGAACTTCAATTGAATGGTCACGACCACCAAAATGAGCACCGCGTTCGATTGCCGCGCACAGGCTTTTCACTGAAACAAAGCCAGCACTTCACCAGCACTCGCTTCGAGTTGAATGACACTATTTCTTACGCTAGTTTTCATCATGCAGATGGGTTGTCCCCAAGCTGAGAAAGCGAGTGCCGCAGTGCAGCAGCAGTTCGTAGATATGCGTATCAACACTCAGATGCTCACAGTGCTCATTTTGCAGATGAGATTTATTCTGCCTAGTTCAGCGGCAGTCAGAGCGTGGGGTTCTCGAAGATCCAAACTAAAACCGCGTTGTGCATGTTTCTTTTCGGTTCGTAGACGCGACGATGGAGCGCAGGATGGCATCAGAGCTCGCTTCTGTTCGTGCTCAACGACCATCGGAGTCTGCAACGGCGGCACAGCTACGAGAGCGGACCCAACGCTCAGCGGAAAACGATAACTGCCGGTGTGCTCGTCAAAACTCGCCAAATAGTACAGTGCCCAGCCTGGTTGTTCGTCACACTTGCACCACTTTTCATTTTTTTTAGTAAAACCTTGTATGACGTGCAAACGACCCGCGGAGACTCCCTCTCCTCACTGTGTCCCTCTGTGGACGACCCGCTCTATACTTTCTTCAAGTGAGATCTAACTCATCGCCTCGGGAACTTGAAAAACAATCTGCATACTCGTTTTTGGCATCGACTTCGCGACACTCTCACGCCATGACGTCCCCTCTGCACGTCGCCAGCTGCAGCTTCCTGCGCCTTGGCTGCAGCAGCCAGCAGCACGAGCTCTTCGCCTCCTCCTACATCAGGTGCGTCCGACCACTAGAGTCTCCCCGATATACAAGATCTCAAATAAAAGCTAACCACAAATTTGTGTAATTTGCGTCGTCTGTTGCTGTCGCGTGGCTGGCATTCCCTGTGCGTGGCCACACTGCCATTAGGAGCAATAAGAAGCGTAGTGCAAAGGTGTGAGGAGTCCTCGTCCCCCATTGAGGGCGTTTGACACAATTACGATCCACAACGCCGTCTGCTAATCTGAGATGTCGTGCTCTAGTTGCTACGGTGCTTCCCGCACTGCTGCCCGGACCACATTCAACGCAGCTACTGCGGCTGCTCGCTGCATGTGCTCGTCACGTTCGAGTCGTCGGATGACGCCGCGCTCGCAAACACGAACGAAGAGCTCTTGGTCTGCGCTCGCTTCGAGTGCGCAGACACTTCGGCCGTCGCTGGTGCGGGCGACATCGTCGCGGCAATGCTTCCAGACGCGGTCGTGGCGCTGCCGGGGAGTGCACTGCACCATTCCAACGAGACGGAGAGCGACTGGGTGCGAGCTGAGAAGGCGAGCGACGTGCATCAGCAGCGATTTCCGGTGGTGAGCACTAAATCATTTGCCTGTTTGAGGTCCATCTTAATCTGCTGACACACTTTCCACTAACCCCACGTGCCTTGGTTGCATCGCCCCCGCTGCACCAGAATGCCCTCCTGTACGTGCTCAATAACCAGCGCAACCCGCAATGGTACTACGGATACGAGAGCGGATCCACCAGAGCTCAGCGCGGGATGAAGCACGTGCTTGCAGCGTACGTGTTGCTGTTGCACCCGCTCCCTGACCGTCATTTGAACCGGAACAGCGAGCGCGCAGATTGGACACCTCCACCTGCAGCGCGACTCGCGACGGTGGTGGCTCGCCAGGCGTCGACGTCTTTCACGATGGTCTCCTACCGACGCCAGAACGACGCACGCCGTTCGCACAAGCAGGAAGTGACGACTGGAGGTGCCGCGAGGCAAGTAGAAAAGCCCGAGACCCGAGCTCCAGCAGAGCGATCTGCTACGCCTCCTCTTCAGTCCGAACGGAGCGTACCGTCAACTCCAGAAGTGAATGGTATCGACGAGCAGAGACGCAGCTACTCGGTCGCCACGAGTCCCACATCATCGAAGTCTCCTGAAGGCGCACACGAAGAAATGCAGGCTCCTGAGGCCGAGCAAGCAGCGGGCGCAGAGTTCTCGCCACTCGTACCGCCGCTCGGCCTACCGTCACCGCGCCGGCCACTTCGCTGTCCGATCTGTGGTGGTCCTTTGCTCTCTCCATCGCATCCACACCACATGGCTTTGCACCGTGACACAGTCGACCGTCTCCAGGCGCTGCTCGTGCTGCAGCTCTTCCTGCGCGTCACGCCGCTGGACGCGTGCTCCTTCCGTTTCCGCCACATGGACTTCCACATCCAGCGCCAATGGCTCGCCCAGCTGTCTCCCTACGGACCAACCCACCGGTCCGACGTCGAGACGGACTCGATTGACTCGTCCGCGCGCAGGTTCGTGGCAGATCTCGCGTCGGCCTTTTCGTTGGCGAACTTTGTTGCTTGTGGCTCGTCTCAGAGAGAGGCAGCGGCAGCTGGAGTGGCACATCCCGTGCTCGAGCAGGTCGTGGTGCAGTCCTGCTCGGGGCTGCTGCTAGACGCCTTCTTGTCGACGCGCGTGCAGCACATTCTGTCAACGAGGTGGGACGATACGCCCGTGAATGAACGAGAAGGCGAGCTGCCGAATGCTCCGTCGCCGCTCGAGGCGTGCACGCAGTTCGCACAGATGGTTGAAGCCCTCTACGTCGAGCTCACAGAGCTGCTGGAGGATCGGCATAGCCGCGACAGGCCATATTTCGCCAGTCGCTCGTCCACCGGGCGTACGGACGGCCATTTGGCCATTCCAGAACTCGTCGACGACATCCTCTCGCTGATCTACGCGGAACCAAAGTACGAGTCGCTGCGGCGATCCGCGTCGGCCTGGCTGCTCCGCCGAGATGACTCGTTGGAGGCGGCGGTGCGAGCGCTGTTTCGGACGTTTCTCATGCAGCAACAACGTGGCCGTCCCAGTGAGCGCGAGTCCTTTGGGCTCGAATCACAGTACGGAAGCGCTTCCAGCTTCGACGGAGGCACTTGGAGCGTCTCCAGATCGGCAAACGCTGAGTGGAGCCAACGCTGGTTCTTGGACCCTGCGTCGGTCCTGATTACCCCTGTGTCTTCAGAAAGTCAACGCAACACCAGTACGGCTGCTGCTGCTCCAAGCGCACCTTCGGTGTTGTCCACTCTCGCCTTGGTCCGCATGCTTGGCTGCGTGGATATTTCGCTACAAGGCGTGAAACTGCGTGTCGGATCAGCAGCGTACGATTCGACGCGGCAGCCGCCAACGCTGCCAGGAGCGGTTCTCCTGCTGGACGGACGCTCGCATGCGCTCGACTCGCTGCCCAACGGACTGCAACCTGCATCGTTGTCGGCGCTGCTCGCTGCCGGCTGGGATTCACTCGAATACGAGGGACGCCTCTCGTCCGATGGTTCTTCAGTGGAGTTGCTGCTTGAAACGCAATCAGCGCCGACGCACGAGGACCGCACGACTTCGACTGGGGGGACAACGACCGCATGGCGAGTTCGCTTGCGGCTCCAGCTCGAGGAGGCACGAGGCGACAGAGTTGGCTGCTTCTCGCTCTTGGCTGAAGTGTGGGCTGCTAGGAAGCCGTCGCTGCACTCCAGTAGGTCGAGGACCCCGAACACCCAGGGCTTGGACGACGCGCGCTGGTTGCCAAGGATGGAAGTGCAGGCGACGTACGTGGGCCTTTCAGACTAGCTGCCGTACAGCTTCCAGGTAGAAAACTTCGGTTTGCTCCAATGGCAGTCGACGGGACGTTTAGCTCTTGAGTCTGGAAGCATTCCCTCGCGGCGCAGCTTTGGTCTTGTTTTCCAGCTTGTTGCCTTCCTTGACACTCCAGCTGCTCGACCCAAATCGTAGACGAGGCTCCGTTCGACCAGATGAAGACAACGAAGTTGTCAAGCCTACGTCGCCACTTGTAGGCTGGCAGCGGCGACTTGGAGCGATTTGGGACGAGCGCGCGAGGGTCGTTGATGGTCTCTCCTTGCTTCGTCTTGAGGTATGAGGCCTGTGCGCACGGTCCGACGTGATTTTATGATCTGTGATGTGTAACGCAGACTATATTTGGACAACTTTAATTGCGATCCTCTTTCCTGCAGAAGATTAAAGCTTTTCGAAATAGGGCACGTGGCTCACGCTTACAACAAGAGGACAATGCTATCCATAACAATAGTGCTAGCATACGCAGCACACGAAGCTCCAAGTATGCACGCAGCATTGTTTGCAAGCCGCCGAGGAACACGATTTTTGGGGGAGGACTAAATGTACGTGTAAATAGGTCGCGTCACAAAAGAAGAACAGTCTAAAACGGACATGACAGAATCGCAAAGGAAAAGCGGCTGCTTTGACCCGGAGCAAATGCTCGACGACCGGCCAAGTCGCAAGAGCAGGCGGCGTATCTGCGTGGCATGCCGGCCGCATTCCCAAGAACATGGCGTGAGCCCATAGCCGATAGAGCTCCGATGCGATAGCAAGGAACAACCTCGCGCGGAATCAAGGAAGATCGCTCGGAGTAGCTGGTGATCACGGCGGTGGACTGCTGCTTGACACCTTCAGCTGGTCGACAGGTGCGGGGCTCGTCTGACGGTGCAAACAGCGTGTGGCCGCAGGATGAACACGACAAAGGGCACAGCCGCCGCAGCTCGATAGATTACAGGCTGGATACTGGACGTCACCCCAAGACAAGAAGGCAAGGAGAACTTGTGGGCAAGGTGGGAGCTACAGGAGGCTACGAACGTCGGGACTTGGCGCTGACGACATCATGGAGTCAAGCTCGAAGAACGAAGGCTCTCACTTCCATTTGCTGGCCTTCAGGCGCTGGAGACGCCTACAACCAATCACGACTCTGACGCGGGTACAGCTAAGCGCGCTCACTCCCAGCGTCGGCGCCTTCTGCAGCGATGGCAAGTTGTCCAAGTAGCCAATTGATGATCATGTATCTCAATGGAGGCGTTTCGGCAACGCAAAGGTAAACCACAGCTCCAGGAAGTTGCGAAGGAGGCTACACTAGGCCTTCAGCACCCACGAGACGAAACGAAACGATTCAAGCGCTTCCAGCACAAACAGTCGGTCGTGGCGTCAATACTGTTCTCGATCTGCGGTGTTTCTCCGCTGCGTTGCAGACATTCAACACGTGCGTCCACATAAATGAAAGGGGGGGGAAGTTACTAACACTCAAGCCGCGGTAGTGAATCCCAAGCTGCAGCGTGCTTTCACATCTGCACAATCCGTTGCTGCTGCTTCAAAGAGGCACGAAGCTTGCGCTGCCAACTCCAGCGGCTCATTTCGATGGATCAACAATGCCGAATTTCGGAGCACAAGCGTCCACTGCTCCATTGCGACCAGCGAAGTGGTGCTGCTTGTGTGGCTGTTGCTGTCGCGCTCTCGAAAAAAGGTTGTGGGAGATCGGCAACGACTGCACCGACGAAGTGTGTGAAATTCTTCTGATGGTAGCTCCATACTCAGCCTCAGATCGTCGCTTTGTTTGTCAACTTCGCAGTCGGTCGTCACCGATTGTAGACGCCGCAAGTGGCTGAAGAGACCAACTCCAGCAGTCACGATTGAAGCACCATCGGGTCACGAGCGGGATCATTCACTGCAGGGTTTGCAAATTAAACGAAGTCGCGACGCCTGTCCCAAGACTGCGAGCAGAGAACCCGGTCTCGCGCTCGCCAATGTTCCGAGCTACAATATTCTGGCGAGCCATCGGTGCGATGGTACGTGAAATCCATCATCTGGTTGAAGTGGAGCGAAAACTTGTCTGGTGGCGTCAAGTCCACGAAGCGCGGCGTCTGCAAGGCTTTGCTCGTTTCCGGATGCAGACTGCGGTAGACTGGGTGTGGTGGAGCGGTCAACTGGCCGGAGCGGATCAGCCAGTGATGCTTCGGTCCTCGCGGATCAAGGCAGATCTGTATCGAGCACCTTCACTACTGCTGCGAGCTTAGTTGGCTCGAGTCAAGATGTGATGTGGATTGGGAAGCTTTACAAATCAGGGCCTGAACAACACTCGCGGACGTCGTGCAGCTTCCCATGCTGCTTTTGGAATTGAATTACGTCTACATTCTGATACCAAGCATTGCTCATCGCTCTCAAGACGCCGTAAACTCCACGTTGCGTTGCCATGAGACGGCAGCAGCCTGCGAGAAGCATTGGCAGCTGCTGTAATAGAATGCAAGCGGCAAGCTCGTTGGCACGTGACACGGTGGGCTTATGCGGGAGACAATTCCAAAACACTTTCGTTTACCACAGCCTCGAACTTCAATTGAATGGCCACGACCTTCAAAATGAGCTGAGCACCGAAGTCAAGCAATCCAGTGCGTAAGGCTTTTCACTGGAAACTTTGCTACAGAGTCACACACAGACACTTCACCAGCACTCGCTTCGAGTTGAACGGCAGTACTTCCTACGCTAGTTTTCATCTCACGGTGCAGAGGAGTTGACAACAAGCTGAGAAGGCGAGTGCCGCAATGCAGCAGCAGTTCGTAGAGACGCGGTCCAACACTCAGGTGCTCTCAGTGCCCATTTTATAAGTGAAATATATTGTGCCCAGTTCACGGTGGGGTTCTTGAAGATCCAAACTAAACCGTCTAAATACCAGAAGGTGGACATTGGGCGGATTTGTCTCTGCAGGAAAGAGGATCGCAATTAAAGTTGTCCAAATATAGTCTGCGTTACACATCACAGATCATAAAATCACGTCGGACCGTGCGCACAGGCCTCATACCTCAAGACGAAGCAAGGAGAGACCATCAACCACCCTCGCGCGCTCGTCCCAAATCGCTCCAAGTCGCCGCTGCCAGCCTACAAGTGGCGACGTAGGCTTGACAACTTCGTTGTCTTCATCTGGTCGAACGGAGCCTCGTCTACGATTTGGGTCGAGCAGCTGGAGTGTCAAGGAAGGCAACAAGCTGGAAAACAAGACCAAAGCTGCGCCGCGAGGGAATGCTTCCAGACTCAAGAGCTAAACGTCCCGTCGACTGCCATTGGAGCAAACCGAAGTTTTCTACCTGGAAGCTGTACGGCAGCTAGTCTGAAAGGCCCACGTACGTCGCCTGCACTTCCATCCTTGGCAACCAGCGCGCGTCGTCCAAGCCCTGGGTGTTCGGGGTCCTCGACCTACTGGAGTGCAGCGACGGCTTCCTAGCAGCCCACACTTCAGCCAAGAGCGAGAAGCAGCCAACTCTGTCGCCTCGTGCCTCCTCGAGCTGGAGCCGCAAGCGAACTCGCCATGCGGTCGTTGTCCCCCCAGTCGAAGTCGTGCGGTCCTCGTGCGTCGGCGCTGATTGCGTTTCAAGCAGCAACTCCACTGAAGAACCATCGGACGAGAGGCGTCCCTCGTATTCGAGTGAATCCCAGCCGGCAGCGAGCAGCGCCGACAACGATGCAGGTTGCAGTCCGTTGGGCAGCGAGTCGAGCGCATGCGAGCGTCCGTCCAGCAGGAGAACCGCTCCTGGCAGCGTTGGCGGCTGCCGCGTCGAATCGTACGCTGCTGATCCGACACGCAGTTTCACGCCTTGTAGCGAAATATCCACGCAGCCAAGCATGCGGACCAAGGCGAGAGTGGACAACACCGAAGGTGCGCTTGGAGCAGCAGCAGCCGTACTGGTGTTGCGTTGACTTTCTGAAGACACAGGGGTAATCAGGACCGACGCAGGGTCCAAGAACCAGCGTTGGCTCCACTCAGCGTTTGCCGATCTGGAGACGCTCCAAGTGCCTCCGTCGAAGCTGGAAGCGCTTCCGTACTGTGATTCGAGCCCAAAGGACTCGCGCTCACTGGGACGGCCACGTTGTTGCTGCATGAGAAACGTCCGAAACAGCGCTCGCACCGCCGCCTCCAACGAGTCATCTCGGCGGAGCAGCCAGGCCGACGCGGATCGCCGCAGCGACTCGTACTTTGGTTCCGCGTAGATCAGCGAGAGGATGTCGTCGACGAGTTCTGGAATGGCCAAATGGCCGTCCGTACGCCCGGTGGACGAGCGACTGGCGAAATATGGCCTGTCGCGGCTATGCCGATCCTCCAGCAGCTCTGTGAGCTCGACGTAGAGGGCTTCAACCATCTGTGCGAACTGCGTGCACGCCTCGAGCGGCGACGGAGCATTCGGCAGCTCGCCTTCTCGTTCATTCACGGGCGTATCGTCCCACCTCGTTGACAGAATGTGCTGCACGCGCGTCGACAAGAAGGCGTCTAGCAGCAGCCCCGAGCAGGACTGCACCACGACCTGCTCGAGCACGGGATGTGCCACTCCAGCTGCCGCTGCCTCTCTCTGAGACGAGCCACAAGCAACAAAGTTCGCCAACGAAAAGGCCGACGCGAGATCTGCCACGAACCTGCGCGCGGACGAGTCAATCGAGTCCGTCTCGACGTCGGACCGGTGGGTTGGTCCGTAGGGAGACAGCTGGGCGAGCCATTGGCGCTGGATGTGGAAGTCCATGTGGCGGAAACGGAAGGAGCACGCGTCCAGCGGCGTGACGCGCAGGAAGAGCTGCAGCACGAGCAGCGCCTGGAGACGGTCGACTGTGTCACGGTGCAAAGCCATGTGGTGTGGATGCGATGGAGAGAGCAAAGGACCACCACAGATCGGACAGCGAAGTGGCCGGCGCGGTGACGGTAGGCCGAGCGGCGGTACGAGTGGCGAGAACTCTGCGCCCGCTGCTTGCTCGGCCTCAGGAGCCTGCATTTCTTCGTGTGCGCCTTCAGGAGACTTCGATGATGTGGGACTCGTGGCGACCGAGTAGCTGCGTCTCTGCTCGTCGATACCATTCACTTCTGGAGTTGACGGTACGCTCCGTTCGGACTGAAGAGGAGGCGTAGCAGATCGCTCTGCTGGAGCTCGGGTCTCGGGCTTTTCTACTTGCCTCGCGGCACCTCCAGTCGTCACTTCCTGCTTGTGCGAACGGCGTGCGTCGTTCTGGCGTCGGTAGGAGACCATCGTGAAAGACGTCGACGCCTGGCGAGCCACCACCGTCGCGAGTCGCGCTGCAGGTGGAGGTGTCCAATCTGCGCGCTCGCTGTTCCGGTTCAAATGACGGTCAGGGAGCGGGTGCAACAGCAACACGTACGCTGCAAGCACGTGCTTCATCCCGCGCTGAGCTCTGGTGGATCCGCTCTCGTATCCGTAGTACCATTGCGGGTTGCGCTGGTTATTGAGCACGTACAGGAGGGCATTCTGGTGCAGCGGGGGCGATGCAACCAAGGCACGTGGGGTTAGTGGAAAGTGTGTCAGCAGATTAAGATGGACCTCAAACAGGCAAATGATTTAGTGCTCACCACCGGAAATCGCTGCTGATGCACGTCGCTCGCCTTCTCAGCTCGCACCCAGTCGCTCTCCGTCTCGTTGGAATGGTGCAGTGCACTCCCCGGCAGCGCCACGACCGCGTCTGGAAGCATTGCCGCGACGATGTCGCCCGCACCAGCGACGGCCGAAGTGTCTGCGCACTCGAAGCGAGCGCAGACCAAGAGCTCTTCGTTCGTGTTTGCGAGCGCGGCGTCATCCGACGACTCGAACGTGACGAGCACATGCAGCGAGCAGCCGCAGTAGCTGCGTTGAATGTGGTCCGGGCAGCAGTGCGGGAAGCACCGTAGCAACTAGAGCACGACATCTCAGATTAGCAGACGGCGTTGTGGATCGTAATTGTGTCAAACGCCCTCAATGGGGGACGAGGACTCCTCACACCTTTGCACTACGCTTCTTATTGCTCCTAATGGCAGTGTGGCCACGCACAGGGAATGCCAGCCACGCGACAGCAACAGACGACGCAAATTACACAAATTTGTGGTTAGCTTTTATTTGAGATCTTGTATATCGGGGAGACTCTAGTGGTCGGACGCACCTGATGTAGGAGGAGGCGAAGAGCTCGTGCTGCTGGCTGCTGCAGCCAAGGCGCAGGAAGCTGCAGCTGGCGACGTGCAGAGGGGACGTCATGGCGTGAGAGTGTCGCGAAGTCGATGCCAAAAACGAGTATGCAGATTGTTTTTCAAGTTCCCGAGGCGATGAGTTAGATCTCACTTGAAGAAAGTATAGAGCGGGTCGTCCACAGAGGGACACAGTGAGGAGAGGGAGTCTCCGCGGGTCGTTTGCACGTCATACAAGGTTTTACTAAAAAAAATGAAAAGTGGTGCAAGTGTGACGAACAACCAGGCTGGGCACTGTACTATTTGGCGAGTTTTGACGAGCACACCGGCAGTTATCGTTTTCCGCTGAGCGTTGGGTCCGCTCTCCTAGCTGTGCCGCCGTTGCAGACTCCGATGGTCGTTGAGCACGAACAGAAGCGAGCTCTGATGCCATCCTGCGCTCCATCGTCGCGTCTACGAACCGAAAAGAAACATGCACAACGCGGTTTTAGTTTGGATCTTCGAGAACCCCACGCTCTGACTGCCGCTGAACTAGGCAGAATAAATCTCATCTGCAAAATGAGCACTGTGAGCATCTGAGTGTTGATACGCATATCTACGAACTGCTGCTGCACTGCGGCACTCGCTTTCTCAGCTTGGGGACAACCCATCTGCATGATGAAAACTAGCGTAAGAAATAGTGTCATTCAACTCGAAGCGAGTGCTGGTGAAGTGCTGGCTTTGTTTCAGTGAAAAGCCTGTGCGCGTCAATCGAACGCGGTGCTCATTTTGGTGGTCGTGACCATTCAATTGAAGTTCGAGGCTGTGGTAAACGAAAGCGTGTTGGAATTGTCGCCTGCATAAGCCCACCGTGTCATGTGCCAACGAGCTTGTCGCTTGCATTCTATTACAGCAACTGTCAATGCTTCTCGCAGGCGGCTGCCGTCTCATGGCAACGCAAAGTGGAGTTGACTACGTCTTGAGAGCCGATAAACAATGCTAGGTATCATGGTGATTTCCCGGCCGAAATGACCAACATATTTTTTATCACCAGTGGTCATATCATTTCGCGAAATGGTTCGGCTCTAGAGGTGTACCATTTCGAAAATGACCAACAATTTCTGAAATGGTTGACCATTTCGTCAATAATGGTCGACCATCACTCCTTTTATCTTGATTTTTGTATGCTCTTCAACCCATCAAGTTCAAGGCCCGTCCGACGCTGCGGCAAGCAGATCGGTGCTGGCGTGCTTTTGGCCTGAGGAGCGACAAGTAGAGCTTCTTGGAGCATGGTAAGGAGGTGACGGTTGGTCTTCCGCGCATGCAGCTCGAAGGATTGATGCTGTAAGGCACGGAGCTGAGTTCACCCGCCCCGCCAGCATGAGCAGCGATGCGTAAGGCAAGGTAGGCCCGCCACGCTGTACTATAGCGGTGTGGGCCAGATAAAACAAAGCGCTAACGTGTTGTTCTCTTTCTCACGGTAGCCTTCTACGTCGCGCTGTTCTTGCTAGGGCTTCTACCTGGCTGCAGCTTGCAGCGTGGGCTCAGGCAGCAAGCTGTAGCCATCTATCTACACATGCATCGATGTTGACGTTAATAAAAACACCAAACCATATAACCTTGACCGGGGTGATATTTTTACAGATAGCTGGTCATTTTGCGGGCGCTCAAGTGGTGATATTTTTTGCACCATTTCCTAATTCTGACCCCCTAATGTAGACGAAATTCAATTCCAAAAGCAGCATGAGAAGCTGCACGACGTCCGCGAGTGTTGTTCAAGCCGTGATTTGTAAAGCTTCCCACTCCACAGCACATCTGGACTCGAGACAATCGAGCTTGCAGCAGTAGTGAAGGTGCTCGATACAAGATCTGCCTTGACCCGCAAGGGCCGAAGATTCACTGGCTGATCCGCTCCGGCCAGTTGACCGCTCCACCACACCCAGTCTACCGCAGTCTGCATCCGGAAACGAGCAAAATCTTGCAGACGCCGCGCTTCGTGGACTTGACGCCACCAGACAAGTTTTCGCTCCACTTCAACCAGATGATGGATTTCACGTACCATCGCACCGATGGCTCGCCAGAATATTGTCGTTCAGAAAATTGGCGAGCACGAGACCGGGTTCTCTGCTCGCAGTCTTGGGACAGGCGTCGCGACTTCGTTTAGTTTGTAAACCCTGCAGTGAATGATCCCGCTCGTGACCCGATGGTGCTTCAATCGTGACTGCTGGAGTTGGTCTCTTCAGCCACTTGCGGCGTCTACAATCGGTGACGACCGACTGCGAAGTTGACAAACAAAGCGACGATCTGAGGCTGAGTATGGAGCTACCATCAGAAGAATTTCACACACTTCGTCGGTGCAGTCGTTGCCGATCTCCCACAACCTTTTTTCGAGAGCGCGACAGCAACAGCCACACAAGCAGCACCACTTCGCTGGTCGCAATGGAGCAGTGGACGCTTGTGCTCCGAAATTCGGCATTGTTGATCCATCGAAATGAGCCGCTGGAGTTGGCAGCGCAAGCTTCGTGCCTCTTTGGAGCAGCAGCAACGGATTGTGCAGATGTGAAAGCACGCTGCAGCTTGGGATTCACTACCGCGGCTTGAGTGTTAGTAACTTCCCCCCCCTTTCATTTATGTGGACGCACGTGTTGAATGTCTGCAACGCAGCGGAGAAACACCGCAGATCGAGAACAGTATTGACGCCACGACCGACTGTTTGTGCTGGAAGCGCTTGAATCGTTTCGTTTCGTCTCGTGGGTGCTGAAGGCCTAGTGTAGCCTCCTTCGCAACTTCCTGGAGCTGTGGTTTACCTTTGCGTTGCCGAAACGCCTCCATTGAGACACATGATCATCAATTGGCTACTTGGACAACTTGCCATCGCTGCAGAAGGCGCCGACGCTGGGAGTGAGCGCGCTTAGCTGTACCCGCGTCAGAGTCGTGATTGGTTGTAGGCGTCTCCAGCGCCTGAAGGCCAGCAAATGGAAGTGAGAGCCTTCGTTCTTCGAGCTTGACTCCATGATGTCGTCAGCGCCAAGTCCCGACGTTCGTAGCCTCCTGTAGCTCCCACCTTGCCCACAAGTTCTCCTTGCCTTCTTGTCTTGGGGTGACGTCCAGTATCCAGCCTGTAATCTATCGAGCTGCGGCGGCTGTGCCCTTTGTCGTGTTCATCCTGCGGCCACACGCTGTTTGCACCGTCAGACGAGCCCCGCACCTGTCGACCAGCTGAAGGTGTCAAGCAGCAGTCCACCGCCGTGATCACCAGCTACTCCGAGCGATCTTCCTTGATTCCGCGCGAGGTTGTTCCTTGCTATCGCATCGGAGCTCTATCGGCTATGGGCTCACGCCATGTTCTTGGGAATGCGGCCGGCATGCCACGCAGATACGCCGCCTGCTCTTGCGACTTGGCCGGTCGTCGAGCATTTGCTCCGGGTCATAGCAGCCGCCTTTCCAATTTTGTGATTTTGCGATTCTGTGATGTTTCTAGATTATAATGTCGTCCTCATAAACCGTGTCAATCAGGGTGCAAAAAGACAACTATTGTGGTTTTCAAGCTTTTGCCGCCCGTTTTAGCTCGACATCTCTGAGGGGGTCGGATATACATATCGGACCCTCCGCAGGACTAGGTTAATTTAAATCGGAGGCACAAATCGATCGTTCCCCCTCGCCAGCAGTAGCTGACGCACGCGGCGCTGGCGTGCCCCCAACGTGTTGGACGACTTCGGCAGGATCAAGGTTCGACCCGCGCTGTCATGGAGCAGAAGTCCAAGTCAGGAGGCTGATCATCAAGGGTGCCCACGGCCGTGTGCTGCAAGAACAGCAATAACGCCAACTGGTCCGACATGGCTGCCTCTACCGACGGCTCCTTCACCACGAATCGACTAGTGGCGCTAGAAGCGCTGGTTTCTTTCATGCTGCAGGCAAAGAGTGTGGATGCAGCCAAGATCGCGCTCGAGGTCTGAGGAAGGCTAAGCAGGAGAGGCACTAGAGCTTCGTCGAGCGTACACGCTCCAGCAGACCAGCGAGGTGACTGAGCTGGACGCGAATGCGTCGAAGGGAGCTCTTGCATGGACCATCAAGGAGGCGTTTGCAAGATAGAGATGCTCAGCGTGAAGAAGAAGAGCAAGGTGGTGAAGCAAGAGCATTTTGCTCACATGGCTGATGTGGGCTGATCGACGTCCGTCAAGCCTCATGTCAATCGTCGCCTGCCCAGACCTCGTCGTCCCCGACAGCGATGAAGCACCAGCAGCAGAAGGATAAGAACAAGAATATGATGAAGAAAATGCTGGCCCGAGTGGCGAATGATGAGTCGTCCTCGCGCAATGATGTACGATATGGCTGTGCTCTTTGTAACTTGCTAGTATTGATGCTTGCTCTTGTTGTGCTGCTACTGGATATAGAGGAAAGCTTATCGACGGGAGGTCACATATCACTTTGGATTTCACAGTCTTCCTGCCATTGGTGCTTCTTGCCTTTCGCAACCAACTATATCGTTTTTTGGGTCACCATGGAGATTGACGATGCTGCCGCAGCCAACCCCCAAGCTCGCTTTGAACCCCGGTCTCGCGTTGCCACTAGTGGTGTTACGCAGCCTGAACCTTATGTGAGCTCTCAACATGGCCCCGACTTGACGACTTGGGCGGTCGATGCGTTGAGATCCCCGGAGGAAGGCCCCGGTACGCTTCCAACCAGAGCTAGCGCCGTACTGGTTGTGAGAGTGGGAGAGCCACTTGGACGGAAGTGTGATGTGGCGTTTGAAGTCGGCGAAGGGTACGCTGTCTTCCGGGAAAAGTGTCTTGCCAAGTTTGCTGCGATCATGAGCGGCCCTGAAGCGCCCAAACGGGCTCTGTTACTTCCTGACGACACTTCGGTCTACCTCAAGAGAGCCAAGAATGATTCCCAAGCCAAGTTTGTAGAGCTCAACACGGAGAACTTCCTGGCAACTCTTCAGTATCGTTGGAGACTCCTGACGCCGGGCGACTTACGTCAAATTGGGGACTTTCGGTTTGAGGCCTTCCTCTACGTTCAGCGAGCAGCTCAACCTGAGCAGTTCCACCGCGCAACTTCACGTCGAGTGGAGCAGGCTCGCGTGCAGAGAATGGCTTATGAAGCCGCGAATAATAAAATGCGGTTCAATTTGGTGCAATCACATCGCATCATCTTGACGTAGTGCATGCTAGAAGACCTGAATCAGCTCCCTTTGAAGTGCCAACGGACAATACGACCGCGCAGGCGCTCGAGCTGGACCGTCAACGAGAGGCGTTGCAGCGACTGGAGCATGCGCACGAAACTACGGAGCAAACTGCGGTGATCAAGATCCGATTGAATGGCTGTGGATGCCTGTTGAAGTCGATATCCTGTCACTGCGTCGTGCGATTGGGTTACCCGACCACGACATTTTTTTCGCGCGGTATCTACCACGACTTCACGCCATCGCAGCCGACAAATGCCGCCATGGAGGACGAGGATCACCAAGAAGATGAATCAATGGGCTAAGTTAAGTCCGTGGTGATGGCCACCCACATGCTGGCGTCGGATATGTCGGACGAATGATCAAAGAAAGCGAATATATTGTTAACTAGGAAAGCCGACGTCATCTGCATTGCTAGACATTCTTCACGGCGATCTACTCATTTCGACTGCTTGTTTGCATAAGCTCATCGAACGTTTGGTGTCGTATACCTGTAGCCATATAGCCACAATGGTGAAAGGCGCCAAAACATCCATTGTCCTCGCGTCGCGTACACGCACGCATCGCGACGTCGAGTACGCGATCCGGGTATAGCTGGAACACCAAGTAGGCGTGCTTCTGGAGCCAACGCTTCAGAAGCCCGAAGCATGACTCGATCGGGTTGAGCTGCGAGCAGTAGGGCGGTAGGAAAATGAGCCGAGCCCCGCACTGGTGGATCGCATCTTGCAATTCCGGATAAGCGTGGATCTTGGCGTTGTCCATTACGACGATGGAGCGAGGTAGTGGCCACGGGTTGAGGCGAGGAATCACGTGCTTCAGAAAAGCAGCGTGAAACTTTTCCCTTGTGAAAGTCCCTTTCGTTGATTCCCAAGCGAAGAACCCATACACATCAAGTGCAGCGATAATCGACAGGCGCTTGCCTCGGCGAAACGGCATCTTGACTATCGCTCTGGTATTCCTCTTCGACCAGCCATAGCGCCTTTGAGCGTGACGTCCGTCTTTAGCAGTCTCGTCCAGGAAAACGAGCTGCTCTGCGAAGGAGAAAATCGGCAGCAGTTTGGCCCGGTATCCTTCAATCTCAGCAGGTACGGCTTCGCGAGCCGCTTTCGAAAGCACCTTTCGGCTAAGGTTGAGATCGAGGTTGAGTACCCTGCATATCGTAGCTGTCGAGACCGTAGACACACCGGGAAAGTTCATGGTCACGTACTCACGCAACTCCTCGATGTAGAAAGTTGGGTGGGCTTGGACAAAGTCTTCTACAGCAGCTGAAACGACAGGAGGCCACCTTGCGGACGTTTCTCGGGGTTGATTCTCATTGACGATGCCTTTCTCCAGGAAAAGAGCATACCAGCGTCGAAGCGTACGTTGCTTGGGCCCAAACAGCTCCGATACGTACGAGCTGGGAACGTCGTAGACATACATGAGAGCTACGGCTCTCCACCGAAAGTCGTCGCTGTACGTCATGGTCCAATGTGAAATGAGCGACTGAGAGCTAGTGGAAGCTCGTGTACGCCGAAGAAGGCAAGTCACTCACTTTTGCCGATTCGAAGCGGCAAAACGGATGGTGCTCTGTAAACCAGGGCTGTATTAGCTGAACAAATCAAACTATGCTATCATTTTGGGCCGATATATCGGAGCACTACGCTATCTCGGAGCTCCTATCTCGGGAGGTTTTAAAACCACAATACATGTTATGTAGTAAAAGACTATTATTATGTAGTAAAAGACTACATATTATGTAGTTGGTCTTTTTGCACCTGATTGACACGATTTATGAGGACGAAATTATAGTCTAAAAACAGTAGTTGCAGCCTATTCAAATTGTCCGGGCGCAATAATATTGTTAGAATGACACCAATTTGAATAGGCTGCAACTATTGTGCTTTGCAGTTAGTTTGCCGCCCTACTTAGTGCACATGTATTTCTGATAAACACTGAGAATCCTACTGGTGTCTCTGGGACTATGCTGTGCATCGTCCTGTGCTACGAATATATGGTTGTGGCCGGCTACGTGACCCCGTACCGCGTACGCTACGAGTCTTTCCGACCACGAGTCTTTTGTCATGCTCACACCAACGGCTGTCCTCGCCGGAATGCCCGCAGTCTGCTCGCCCCGCGCTTCCCCTTGAGCCCGCTCCGGAGCAGTTCCAGCATGTTTCGGGCAGCGTTGACGTCTCGATTCCAGAAGTTGGCCTTGCATCGGCTGTTGGTACAGCGCAAGACGTTTCGGGTGCATTTGAGAACAATCTTCTTGTCCGCCAGCTTCGGGTCTGCGAACTTCTGCATCTCGGCGATTTCCTTCGCTTCCTTCTTGGACGGCTGCCGTTTCACCCGAATGTCCTCTTCGTCGTCCTTCCTCTTCACCTTGGTGAACAGTCGAGCTTGCTGGAGTCGCTGGTGACAGCAGGAGCACGTGATGCTAGTACGATACTCGTCTATCGGGAGCACGGTCGCTCTCTTCTTCAGCGCCTTGACGAACCCCTTGACCGGCCCCGTGGCGTGGCCTTTAATGCCGTCTCGCCGACTCCAGTCGCCGTACGCTATGCAGACCTGCTTGCTGGCTTTCGGCACGAGCCGCTTGGCGAGCGCATCGATCGCCTTCATCTTCGCGCGGTCTCGCGTAAACCGCCAGCGGAGGAAGGCCTGCTCGGCAGAGAACGCCAGCAGGAAGCGCAGGTGCATCCAGAAGTATTGCAGGCGCTGCAGGTACACATCGTAGCTGCAGGTCTTGAACGACGACATCGCACGGATGACCCCAGCGTACCACGGCTCCCACTGCTTCAGCTTCTCGTTGTAGTGGCGAAAGTCGTTCATCCTCGCCAAGTGCCGGTACTCGCGAGTCGTGATCTCCGTAACCCTCTCTTGCAGTTGGCATCTCAGTCTGCGCTGGCGCCGCGCTCGTCGAGATTGTCTCCGTCCTCTGCGGCGTCTGCGACGACGGAGACGACCGACCGACACCGCCGTAACGAGCGATCGCATTCCCGGATCGATGCCGATGAGAACGTCGGGGCAGTACCTAGGACCGAGCTTGAACAGCTCCTTGCTGAAATCGTCACCACCTGCAAGCTCCTCCGGCCTCTTCGTCTTTTTCTTAGCAGTTGTCGTCTGCTCCGCTGAGCCGTCGTTCTTTTTCCTCTACTTGTGCGAGGTGGTCTGCTCTACCACGACCACGGACGTCGTGGTCACCAGGCGCGTCATGGTCACCGAGGCCGCGTAGCTGTTCGTCTTGACCTCGTCCACGAACTTGCGGTTTTCGGTCTCGAACTGGTCCACGTCGAACACCGCCCGCATGACATCCGCCTTGTTCTGCTGAAACGTTCCCAAGTTGAAAGGGAGTTCAAAGCCCGTCATTTCCTTGCGAGGAACCACGTTCAACCCCTCCTTCAGGAACGCCTTCACCTTCGGGTCGTCGATGGTCCGCGAGAACAGCCCGAACAAAGTGCTCGCGTTGAGCTTGACGTAGATAGCCTCGTACGAAGTCGCCACGGGTAACAGTGAGTACAGTCGAGCCCCCTTCTGCTTCGGGTGTTCCTTCACAAACTCCTCCATGAACGTGAGCATGTCGAACAGCCGACGCAGGAAGTGAGCACTGTTAGCTCGTATCTGCCCCTGCCACGGGACCTTTCCCAGCCAGTTGCGCAACTCGAGCTCCGTTTCATCATTGGTCGCGTCCCACTCAGTCCACGCTTTGACCGTCCGGCCTGTCGGGCTCCGTCTTCGCCCACCTCCGGCACGGACTTGACGCGGAAGCAGCTGTCGACGAGACGCTTGGTATCTCGGTTCTTCAGTTCGATCTTGCCCTCCGGGGCGTACCGGAAGCGGACGTATTGGTGCAGCCGACGACGGAAGTGCAGAGCTATCATGTTCAGCGCGTTGGTCGACATGAGTTGAGCCATCTCGTTCACCATTTTTGTGCCATTCACGACACGCTCTGAATCATACGTCTGCACATGTCCTCTTCCCGCCCAGTGCCGCGAGAATGTTTCGTGTAAACTCGGGTACTCCGGCTCGGTCGCATCCCTGTCACGAGTTTCAGTGTTGCCAAGTGTCGCCACACAGCAACGGTAGAAAAACATCTGCTCGATCTTGGGCAGTTCCTTATTCTCCTTCAGACAGCGCAGAACGTGGAGGTTGGCGAGGTGCCACCCTTCCAACTGAACCTGCTTCATGACCACGCAAATGCGCTCGATCTCCGGCAGCAGTTCCGGTAGTCGGAGGATTCGCATGAGCTTGCAGATCACACTCGAGTGGATATTTGCAGTTGAGCGCTTGAGGCGGTAGACGGGGTCCGACACCTCGGAATGAGGTCGCAGCGATAGCGCGTCCGGGGGAGCACTCACGCCAGAGTCCCGAGTCGGCTCGAACGCCGGCGGTACGGCGTCGGGGTCCTGGGTCTCTGCTACGAACTCGAACGGCGGTACGGCGTCGGGGTCCTGGGTCTCCGCCACGAGCTCGAACGGCGGCGGTACGGTGTCGGGGTCCTGGGTCTCCTCTTCCATATCCCAGTCGTCGGGGTAGACGTCGTCCTTCTTGCGCTCGCGGCTCATCTTGCAAAAGATGAAATGAGAGAGAAAGCGATCGCCCCAGCTCACAAAAGGAGGAATGTTCCATCGTGATCTCCTACAAATGGACCAACGTTCCTCAGATGCGCACCGGGTACGCACGTCGGCACCAAACTAAACTGCGCGTCCAAACGAAGCTCAGCAACCATACCCAACCATATCCGGATACTTTGACCATTTAGCGGAAGGTACGATCGAGCAGATCGTCCGTCGGCTTGGCTCGCTCGGTTGACGATCCTTACTACCAAGGACGCGCGTCTCAAAGTCACACCCGCTGAGCCTACACTCCATAGCCTTTGTCGGTCCGTACGTCACGTTCTTTTCTTTCAGCGTTCGGGATGAGCTGCTTGCACTTGCTGACAACAGCACCAAAACTCCAGAAGAGATTTATCGAGATGTTGTTGCCGCCGTTGACGTTATCGGCACTGCCGCGTTCCGGAATAATCTCGTCAGCATCATTGGTGGCGGTGTTGTCGTCCAGCAGGGACTTTCCATTCTCCACCATCTGCGTTTCCACCCGCAGCTGAATCTGTTTGCACTCACTGGTATTCGCGCGTTGCGTCAATTCCGAGCCTTCGTCGTCATTTTCGGGATCGTCTTCCTGACGTACGCCTTTGCGGGTAATGTTCTCTTTGGCGGACGCGTTCTGCAGTTTTCAACGGGGAAAAAGTCGCTCGAGTCGTGCGTAAATATGGTTTTTGGGGACTTTGATTACGCCAATATCAACAAGATTCGCGCATCCGGTCTGTACTACTGGTCGTACCTCATCATCGTGAGTATCATCCTCCTCAATATGATGTTGGCCATCGTCATGGGAGCTTACGACGACATGAGCAAGGAAACTTACGACGGGAGAATCAACGTACTGCTTGTCAGCCGAATCACACAATATGGTCGCGACCTCGTCTTCCAATTTTTTCCGCGCCTTAAATCGATGCGGTCATGTACGTCTTATTCTTTGCGGAAGAATAAGGCGTACATGACCAAGCCAAGCGATGACGAGCAAGAAGCATTGACGGATTTTGAGGCGTTGGGTTTTGACGTCCGGAAACTGACTCGCGACGACTTGGTCCAATCTGATAAAATTCTACCCAGCTTTTTGCGGCGGGTACTCGTACTGATGTAACCCTGATAGATTCAGGGTGTAAGGCCACACCTTCAAACGCTAGCTTTTATTTTGTGTTATTCAACAGATATAACTACACAAGACACCGCCAGATTCTTTCTCTAGCGCACTGGTTGGCTTCAAGTCAGCTGGATGTGGGAGTATTCGCTGCTGCCAAAGTTCTCATAGCAACGGCTACAGACGATCATCGTCGTTGTGTGGGCGCTGATGGTCTCGACGTTTCGCTTGGACCAGCAGGATGCGCACGCCCGGTACAGGCAAATCTGGCAGCGCTTCGATCTGCGCGTCGGCGCATCCAGGATTTTCATCCGAAGGCGCTTGGTGCAAGCGACGCATCGACTGTCCTGGTGGTGTGGGTACTCTTGGCCGAAGCGGCTGCTACAGCAAATGCTTCGGCCAAACTGACTGGCGCGGCGTTGACGCTGCTGTACCAGCTCAGGGATACGGTGGAGACTCCTGGCCATGGTCATCAGCCGCGTGCGTACGGTCTGTGAGTCGGCGTACCCGTCGGGGGTGTTTGTGGAGGAGGTGAAAGTAGCGTGGAAGCTCACACGGACTCGAGGGCCACGGCAGCCTACGGTTTGGGGTAAAGGCTGGACGAGGTACGCCGCAGTGATGCCGTGGAGCTGAGAAACTCGGCCGCTGGCCATCTTGCCAGCGCTCAACTCGCTTTCAGGCATGGAGCTCATGACAACAGTATACCCCGTTTGGTCGTCGATGTTCACCGAAGCTGTGGACGACGCCGACGAGCCATGAGTCTCGAAATGGCGTGACGATCCCACCGAGTTCGATCGGAAATGCTTGAGGAAACACCACTCCTCGTTACGTGCGAACCGGCGAGAGCGAGCAAAGCAGGCCGTGCGCACTGATACATCGCGTAAGTGGAAGTCCTCGCTTTCGATCTCTTCACCAAAGTCGCTCTCATCATCCGAGTTGTCGAAGCCGCGAGGCTGTACCTCGTGCACTATCGCCCCGTAGATAAACTGGTCTCCGAGGAAGTCTCGAGCGGCGGCGTTGTAGTCACTTTCAGTTTGTGGGCGCAGAAATGGCTCGATGTCGCTAGGTTCACAGGCCACCTCTCCGGTCGTAAGCACTTCAAAGTCTTCACCGGCGGTTCCCATTCGCCTCGAGAGCATGGCGAAGCCCGAAATCTCTTTGCAGTCCCACATCACCGACGGCACGCGCAGCAGCCTTCCTCTCTGGCTCTCCCGACTGGCATTTCGTGCGCGGTGGACCAGCTCAGCGTCCGATACGCGCACCTTACGCAGTGGTGGCAAGTGTCCGTCGGACTCGGATTCCGCCCATGATGACACGGCCGGCGAAGGCCTGTCCGAGGGGACCGTTCTCATGGAGCTGGTCAGGTGCGGACGACGCCGAGTCGACGGCATGAGGTTGCGGTGCCAACATGAGTCCCCGGTGACTCCCAGAACTTGGCGCTCCTGGTCGCCATTGCCACTGGAGGACTGGTTCCGGCCTGACAAAAAAGGCAAGTGAAGGTGCTTGGGCATGGCTGAAGAAAGAGGCGAGTAGGTTGGCTTGGCGAATTGAGTTGTGCGTGTTTTTGCAGCGGCCGAGCGCTTCACAGAGAGCAGAGCGGCAGACATTCCTACCGTCGACTCCACTGGACTGTGAGGTGTCGAGACTTTGATTGCTCTGGACTGCTGGCCCGTAGCATAGCCTTGGAAGTTCGGCGAAGCGACCAGAAGCGACGGAAGAGCGCGCGCGCAGAGCTCATGGCCGGCGAGCTGCTTGCGTCGCAAGTTGAAGGCAAGAAGTTGAAGGCCTTTCGGCCGTAATAGGAAACGAAGTGCCCAAAACGTCCAACGCTCTTTGAGCAGAAAAGGACGCACAACTGTACTTTTTAGCTGATGGTTTGTATGCATCTGAACTGTGGTTTTTACTTTGGCGTTTGTATGGAGAGCCTTGAAGGTGGCAGTCAGCGATGACAATGCCAGCAGAAAGACAACGAGTTTCTCACCGGCGCTGCTGGTTGTGGGGTGAGCGGTGCTTCTATCGACAATCGCCATGGTGTGCAACGACATTCCGGTCTTGGCGTTGCCAAGGCGCAGCATCGTTGCACTGCTTATCCAGTATTTGCATGGGCCGCAACGCCCGACGCGTCGAGCGTAACAGCGTAGCACGAGTATCCGCTGCGGTCATCTCGCGCGTGCTGAGCTGCTGGCGCGACTCGATGGTTGAAGTTGCCCCTTGCTCTTTTCGTCACCTCGCTAGTTGCGGCCCAATAAGCGTGGGTCAGAGTCTCTGACTCAGAGAGCGTCACGCGTGAGTGCACGGCATGTCGCGCGCTGGTCCTTGGTTCACGAGCTCCACTTCGTATGGAGAGTCATACGACGTCACCGGGGATCCAGACGAAGAGAAGCGCTGGCCCCCGCCACCGAACCGAGAACGAAGACGAAGACACATCAGATACTTCGTCACGTGCTCTCTCCATGAACGTCGCAACTCTTGACTCATCAAATGAATATTGTCCGGTTACAGTCGTCGACACGGTGTCAGACGATTTCCAGGTCTACGTAAGCTGTGCTCGCTTTGGAGCTTTCCGCCCGCGCGATTTGCCTTGAATCAAGACTCGATCGTTCAAGCAACTAAGGGTGACAAGGGCAGACACCGTCGATGGTAATCGTACCGCGAGCCCAAACTTTGTAGTTCGCGGATTAGCAAAAAGGTTTGTCATGTGAGAAACATTTGCATTTTAAAAACAGAGTCCATCTTTTTGATGTTTTACTTCGCTTTATCTACGAGAGGGAAGGATGTATACATCGTGTGAAGCACTACTTTGTATGAATACATAAGGTCGTTGCAGGCTGTCAAAGCAGCTTTTAGCTTTGCAGTTTCGTCTCCGCCTTCACTCGGATGATCTTGGACGCGATCTCGCCAAAGCGCTGCAACGTGTCGTACTGCGAGCGCGTGATGTCCATCGGGGCGCTGTGCACGCAACAAATGGAGCCCACCATGAGGCCGGTGGGGCCCATGATGGGGATGCCGCAGTAGAACTTGACGCCCTGCAGCGTGACGGGATTGAGATTGAAGAACCTCACGTCCGCCTCCGGGTTGCGCACGATGAACGGGGCGTTTCCCATTAGCAGGTGCTGGCAGAAAGTATGTTCACGAGGCAGCATGGCGCTCATGAGCTCGCGCATGGTGCAGCTCAAGACCAATTGGTGGGTCTCGCCTACGATGGTGATCATCGTGCAGAAGAAGCCCAGCTCCTTGCTGAGGAACGAGCAGACGATGTCCAACTCGGGCATTGGCTCCTTCAACTCCATCAAGCCGAGCTGAGCGATACACTCGAGGCGAGCCGATTCATTCTCAGGCACGGGCGCTGACGGCGATGACTTGTCCATGGGGTGGAGCGGATAACTACGTAGATCCGCATTCGCTAGCTTGCACTCAGCCGCTGGTGGTGCCTCGCGGGCGCGACGGTGGAAGTAGTCTTGCACGGCCGTCATGTACTCCTCCTCCTCCTCGTCTTCGCTTTCCCCGCTGCTGTCACTGCTACACGTCCTGATAGTTGCTGTATGCGTAGGCTCCAGCAACATCTTGATCACGGTCACAGCGGCGTCCTTCGTAGTCTCGACTGCAAGCTCTTCGCGCAGACTCAGACCAAACAGCGACACCGAAGAAGCGTTGCTGCTTACAGGATCATCGACAATGTGGACGGGCCCCCGCTGGGCGATCTGAATGTGCGAGTAGTCACAGCGGTCCACCCACTCGAGGCAGCGCTTGCAGACCCCCATCTGCTCGATGCGGCCGTTGCTGGTCTCGACGTTCTCACGCGACCAGCAAGCGGTGCACACGTTATTGGCGCAAAGCTGGCACCGGCGAGCGCAGCGCATCAACGTACTCAGACGCAGACCTTTCGTACACGAGATGCAGCGCGAGTTCTGCGCTTCCGTGTTCGGGGCTTCCACCGTGACGGTCTGGTGTGCGAATACCTGGGTGCCAAGCCGTCGGCGCCGAACCACAGCCGGAAGACGAGGCACTCCGCCGGCCAAAGCCAATAGCCGGCTTCTTGCCATCTTGGCGCTCGCTTGGCCGGCGACAGGTTCATCCTTGCCTGCGTAGAGAGCGTGGAACATGACGCGCACCTTGGCGGCGCTACCGTCTTCGTTCCCGGGCACAACGTCGACGACAAGCAACGCAGTGACACCGTCGAGCTGGTCCACTCGCCCTCCGACCGCTTTTCCAACCGCGAGCTCTTCTTCTGGCAATGACAGGAGAGATACCGAGAACCCCTGCGATGTATCCGGCCTAGTCGCCGGCTTCTCTACCTCGCGCGTGGGCTGGAAGTACTCGAGGAAGCACCACTGCTCGTTGCGTGCGAGCATCCTGGAGCGTGCGAAGCAGCCCGTCCTCACTGCGAGCTGGTGGCCTGCAGGCACGACGGCGCTGCCTTCCGCAACGTGAACAAGCGAACCGTAGATGAACTGACTGCCGTAAAGCCCCTTCATGGCCGCGTTGTATTCGTTCTCGTTGCGCGAGCAAAGCACCGACAGCAGTTCCTGCGGACTGCAGGCAATGTATCCCACACTCAGCACTTCGTAGCCCTCCCCGCTGATGCCGGATGCGCGCGAGGAGAGCGAGAACGCGTCATTGTCCGAGCTGGAAGGGCACAAGCGGACGCTCGGGCTCTTCTTCTTGGCATCCCACGACTCCGCCGGATCCGTCAGCGCTCGCTTGAGCGCCACTGCAGTGTTAGCAGTGCGCACGCGTTGCACAAGCTCCTGGTCATCCACGAGCATCCGGCACGACGGGTCTTGAGGGGACGAAGCGGTGGTGCACGCGTCCGAGCGGTAGCTGCTCGAGAGCGTGGGGTTACCCAACGGAGACTTGAATGGCATTGCTTTCGGTAGTCGATATACCGAGGGTACGTGGCAGCGCTGCGTTTTTATAGTCTTCTGAAGTCTTGACAGTCTTGATTGTTAAGTAATTGGCAACAGGAAGACGCGATCGATCGAGTGGCTCCGTGCCAAATGCAAAGTGAGCAGCAGCAGGCGGAACGGACGGCAGCAATTCGTCTCGAGTCCCTGCAGCTGTCAAGGAATCGAACGCGATGGTGGGAGGAACACGAGCGAAGCCGAGGAGACCACGAAGGTGAGCGCGCCGCTGGCGATGTCTCCAGCTGGCCCTGGTTTGTGGCTCCTCGCCGCCGCGTTACTGCCCCGGTAAAGATGCAAAACGAAAGACGAGTGTGGCGCGCAGCGTTGTACTTCGAAGTAACTTTCGCCTCACACGACATGAAGTCAAGGTTGCAGCAAGCAAAATCATTCTGACTCACAGGCCAGTCGCGTGTCTCGGAGCGATGCGAAAGCCGCTGGGCCGGCGAATTAGTCGCACAGCTGTCGTTTGAACGCTTGCCGTCGCAGGATGGAGTTGCACGTCGGATTTTTCAAGCGAGTTGCACTCTCTTCGGCACGAACTTGAGCCATTCACAACCCGTCCAGAGAGAGCGGCGGTCCTTTTGACCGTTCACCACACAGCACGATATTTCTTCTGGACTCGGGACGGCAACAGCCCGTAAGCAAACGCTGGAGGCGCAACACCATTCGATGGCATCGCAGTCGGTTTCTCCGTCGCCTTGCTCGACGCCCTGACGTTATCGTCCAGCGTCCAGCGAGCTGGAAGGAGTCGAACGTCGTCGACGGCTGAATCCGGCCGAATTCGTCCGATGCAGCGATACCAACTCCAGCAAACGTCCGCGAGCTCGCTTCAACTCGTCGCAGTGGATAAGCCACTCGCCTCGAGTGGCTTATCGAGTGACTCAAGCTGTGTTTTATGAGTATGCCGTATTGTTTTATACAATAAGCGCTCTTTGAGCAAAATATATTGACGCTTTTGCCAGCGTTGTATCTGCAAGTTAGGCCGAAAAGATCGAACCTGTCAAAAAGTCGCTTCTCGCCTGGTGTTCCTCGTGCTTCACAGCGGCGGGAAGACGAATCCTAACTTGGACGGCACGAAGCCGTCGGCCTCCTCGCGGAGGAAAGTCGCGAGTTCTCCGCGTCTTTGTGGCGTTTGCCGACTCACCAGGTCGATGTCCACGGCGCATACAAACTGCACCACATCAACATGGCGATTGACCATGGCTTCCAGCAGCCCCGACGTCGAGACGAAGCTCGTTTCCAGCACCGCAGGCTTGGAATCCGTCGTGTCCTCTGCCGGGTAGACCATCTGCGGGCCCACGGTGGCTTGAAGCCACCGCAGTACACAGAGCTGCCCACAACTCGCAGCGGCATCAGCCATGGCGCCCACCAACGTCATCTTGCGGGGACTGTCGGGCACCTTGCGGAAGAAGGTGAACTTCTCGTGGAGCCAATACAGCACGTCCATCTGCCCACCGCGCGCGGCGGCGAGCAGCGCGTCGTTCCAGATCGCCAGTCGGCCCAGCTTGGCGTGCAGCTCGGCGGCCGGCACATTGAGGAAGATCTCGCAGTTGCCGCAGATCCACGTGACGACGTCCAAGTGGCCCATTGCGCAGGCCACGTGGAGCGCGTACTCGACGCCGTGCCGCCGGAAACGCTCCTCCGTGCGTCCTGGCTGGAACTTGAGGAAGACGTACGAGAGGTAGGCGAACTGGCGGTACTTGACGCCCCATTCCACAATGGCCGAGTCGCCCATGAGCGTCGAGCTGTGCGTCTGGAACCACTGGAGCACGTCGCTAGCCTTGGTGTACCGCATGATGGCCGAGAACGTTTGCTGCGTGAAGAGCTGGGGGTGCTTGACACGGTACAGTTGCTTGAGCACGAACAGATCGCTACGCTGCGCTGCCCAGAGCGGCATCCACTCGAGTTTCAACGCCGATTCCGGGCAATACTGGGCGGCAAGACGCACGAACTTGGTCTGCCAGTACGGACTCGTCTTGGCTGGCAGCGCCCACGCGAACGGCTTAAAGCCAGGCTTCGTCTCCGACGTGGACGTCCAACCGCCTGCCGAACGCGTAACCCCTCCACCAACGCCAACCTCCTGTCCGTTTGCCGTCGCAATGACCGCAGCAGGTTCCGTTGGGGCGGCATTCGAGTCGCTGGTCCTTCCAGAGAGAGCGGCAACGTCGAGTAAGTTGTCGTCGGTCACGCCTCGACCCACTACGGAGCGCAGCACGATCTCCCGCTCCTTCATCGACAGAGAGAAGCTCGGCGACGCCAAGCCGCGTTTCAAGAGCCATTCCACCATACGGAAGTGGCCGAGCGACGCACACCGGTACAGTGTGCTTCCGTCCACAACATCTAGCGACCTCGCGCACCCGACAGGTAGAAGGTTGTCGTAAGACGATCGCCGCTTGATTGTTTCAGCCGAGAGCGCCGGGAGCGTCGCGTCGATCGCGTTCGACGTAGCTGCGCGATCTCGCCGCTCGCGCGCCGGTACCAACTCCTGCATATCTTCAGTGCTGTCTGCTCGCGTGGCGATCCACTCGGCCATGGCCACGTTCCCTGTAGGAGCCGCCGCGATCAGCAGTTGCGGCGACCACAGGCCAAGCTGGTCGACCACGAACGCTAGAAGCTCGAGGTTCCCGCTCGCAGCGGCCTTTTCAGCCGCCGTGGACGACAGCGCGAGCCTCTTGTCGGCAGGAATTCGTTCCGTGATGTACTGGACGAGCTCCAAGTGGCCAGAGCCGATCGCCGCCTCGAGCGTGCGCAGGTCCAGCGGCATCCGCATCTCCGTATGCAGATACTTGAGTGTCTTGATGTTGCCGTGCGCTGCCACGCTCGGTAAGAACGCGGGCGAACACGAGAACCGCGGGAAACGAGGCACGAGCCACCGCAAAACGTCCACGTGGCCATTCGTGGCGGCCAGATCGAGCACCAAGGAGCGGCAGCCGTCGCTGCTGCGGTGCTTGTGCAGCCACTGCACCACGGCCAAATGGCCATTCCCGGCGGCGCTGCACATGCCCACGGCTGTGCCTCCTTCTCGTCGGTTCTCCTGCAAGAACTGGACCACCTCCAAGTGGCCGTTGGCCGCCGCCATGTCCATAGCGAGACTGGTACAGGGCCATCTGCCGTCCTCGTGCAGCTTCTTGACCATTGCCAGATCTCCTTGAGCGGCCGCTGTATCTAAAGCTCGATAGCGTCGTCGTCCCAGAGACGTCTTCAGAGCCTCCTGGTCCCCCCAGGGCAGCAAGGGATCTCTCTGGTCGTAAACATCGGCCAGCAGCCCCTTCCTGGACGCGAAACCTTCTCGAAAACGCTTCTTCTTGGGGAAGACTGCCACCCAGTTGACCACCTGCAGCTTGGTCTCTAAAGACTGCACCATGAACACCTCGACCTCGTCGGTTTTCTCCTGTGAGAACAGCCACATGACGACCTCGAGCCTTCCACTCGACGCCGCGTACTCCATAGCCCGGTGTCTCTCGTAGCGGCAGCAGCAGTGCAGCCACTGTACCACCTCTTGGGAACCTTGTCGTGCGGCCTCGTACATGACCTCGGCCGGGAACTGGTACACGGCGTTGCGGGAGCTCCAGGCTAATGCTTTGGCCCTGATTGAGGGTTCCTGGGGCTTGTAGACGTCCTGTTGCTCTTGTTTCTCGTCGCCTAGCAGCGAGCGATGGCTCAATTTGAAGCGGAGAAGCCACTGAACCACTTCCGCACAGCCGTGGGCCGCGGCGCAGTGTAGAACACTCGTGAAGCGCCGAGAAGCGTCCCCTAATGACAAAAGGTGCTCGTGCGCGTACAGGAAGCGCGTCAGCGGCTCAAACTGCGCGTCCAGCGAGGAGACGAGCAGGCACACGGCCTCGCTGGGCGTGAGACATGCCACCACGGCCGTGAGCGCTGGCTCCGCGCTCAGCAGCAACCGCCAGAGCCGCAGGAAGCTCGCCGACGAGCGCATTGCCAATAAGTTGTGGCGAGTTGGTGGCAAAGAACGTGGGCAGTGACGCTAAGAATAGGGTGGCAGCAGCGAAATGGTACCGTGTGGTTGGTACATCGCTGTGAACCACGTAATACTAGTTATGTACATGTGGTGTGCTCGTGTCGTTTCGCGGCAGATGGCTACACTTGAAGATCGGACGATCATGAGCTCTGGTGCCAAGACGCTGCAGTCTGTGGCTGAGGACGCGCAGCAGGAAGAAGAGAAGCCTGGCTTGGAAGTGGAAGACGACGCTGAAGACACGCTGAACGATGGAGCTGAGGACACCATCACCGTGATGGCCCACGTGCGAGACAAAATCATCCCGGTGCACTGCGGCTTCGGCACGCAGCAGGTTGTGTGGCTGGGCCACGTGGCCATCGCCCGGTACGACGAGGACGGACAGACACAGGGCTGGCTGGAGCTGGGCATGCCCACCAAGATCATCAAGGACGGCAAGCGCGAGCTGGGCCTCACGGACGTCATCTGCGACGTGCTACAGGACCGGAGCCATGTATACGTCTCCACGTCGCTAGGATGAGCAACAAGGCGTCCACGAGGACTGTCCTGACGAAGTAGCTCTACAAGATTGCTAGCTGCACTCCAACAATGCACTCCAAAAATGTACACGTTGGTATTGATAAAGGTCTAGGCGGATAGCGTCGCGTTGGCGCCTGCTTTGTCGGGGAAAGTGGGCGTGCAGACAATCCGGTAGTCAAGAGGACTGGACGGCTCTCTTAGCACGCCCTCTTCCAGACGCACCGCCGTGTTGCTGCTGCTGCTGTGTGTACTGACGCATGCTCGTCCGCTGCTATTGGTGAGACTGGACGCTGAGTCGGAGCTGCTGGCGTGGCCGGAGCTGTTGGCTCTCTGATGGCTCCTTTTGGAAAACTCCGAGTCGCTACGACACACGGACGACGTTCTCGAGGAGGTTCGAGGAGACGGAGTCAGTGGCGCTAACGAGCGACGAAGGTGCGGCGGCAGAGTGTCTAATGTGGTCGGATACACCACGGGTAGATTGCCTGGGATCTCCATGACGAGGCCACCCGACAGCCGTCCAATGCCGCCGGAGCTGCGATAGCTGCCGTTGTCCAGCGAGCGATGCCGCGCTGAGATGGCTCGTACAGCTACGCCAGACTTTGTAGCAGCTGCCGTGGCGAGGGGAGGAGTGCATGGGGAGCTTTCGCTTTCGCTCGAGTTGCCGCCTACGTTCGGCGACACGATGCTGTTGGTGAACGGCTGGTCCACGCGCAAGGACGGACGACTGGTGAACGTGGCGCCGCTCCCGTCCAAGGACGCCAGCATGGTGCTGAGCGTCCGGCTGGACTCGACCAACTGCGCGTTGCGCTGGTTCTGGAGCTGAAGCTGCGTGAACGAGACGCTGTCGTGGTGGTCGCGCGTGGGCCTGGCCGCGGCGTCGTAGATGAGCTCCTTGACGACGCGCTGCTGGAAGCGATCGGCGTACTGACGCGGACTCACGACGGAGATCCCGTGGCGGTCTTGCAGGAGCAGATAGACGCGGATAAAATGCTCGACGCGCTTGCGGAGGTTCCACTGCTGCAGGATGTCGATGAGGCCGAGATAGTACAGCCCGGGGCCGTGGACCTCGTCCACACTCATGCCGCCGTTCGCAAAGTGGTGGAAGGACTTTTTGGCTCCGCTACTGTGACCGG
The DNA here is from genome assembly GCA_033557995.1 of Phytophthora crassamura. Taxonomy (NCBI): domain Eukaryota; phylum Oomycota; class Peronosporomycetes; order Peronosporales; family Peronosporaceae; genus Phytophthora; species Phytophthora crassamura. The sequence goes on along the minus strand of JAUCED010000009.1, from coordinate 2,106,818 downwards.
ACGAGCAGTAGCAGCCTCGGTTGCCGCTGCTGCTGCTGCGGTTGCGCGCGAAGCTCCCGTTGACGCTGAAGTTGTACGAGTCGCTGCTGTTGCTGCGGCCACTGCGGTTCGAGATGCGGCCGGTGCTGCTCATGCTGCAGCAGCTGTCGTGGCGAACGAAGGCCGGCGAGTCGAAGCTGTCGGCCGAGGAATAGTGCGACACGTTGAAGCTGCGGTGGTGAATGCCCACCAGCAGACTGTAGTCGATGCAGTTGATACTGCAGAGGAACTCCGAGTCGGCCGTCAACTGCTCGGCAACCGCTCGCGCCGTCGCGTACGGCAGCGCCATGTGGCGATTCCAGTTGAGGTCTTTGCCCACCTGGTCGTACTGGTGGTTCATGTTGCCCTCTCTGCGCACGTTGCAGCGCTGGTCATGACTGCCACCCACCATGTACTCGGCGTTACAGAACTTGCACGTGGCGTTGGTCCCCGTGGGTTTGCGGCCCTCGAGGCGACCGACCCACGAGCCTTTGAGGTCGAAGCGCTCGTGAATCTGAAGTGACGTGGCAAAGACGCTCTGCATGACCACGAAGAAGACCGTCTTGCCGTACATGGTGAGGCCGTGGCAGCCGAAGAACCGCGTCATGAACGTGTCCGGGTTCCTCTTCATGAACTTGTAGTAGTTCGGCAGAATGCCCAGCAGGAACTTGAGCTCCTCGCTCGTGAGCGTCTTGACCACGTACTTGCGGTCCTCTGTGAAGTAGAAGAAAGCGCCGCTCTTGCCTTCGCTCACGCGTTCTTTCGTGGTCTGCTGCAGCGAGTTGCGGTAGCTGGCGCTCGACACCTTGGCCTCTTCACGAAGACGACGAAACACATGCGGCGCGAAGTCCTTGAACACCACGCCTTCGGTTCGCGGGCCACGCGCTCGCTGGTCGTTGCGGTTTTCCAAGATGAGCTCCTCGATCTGCGTGTAGCTCTCTTTGCGGTCGCAGTAGTCATCCTGGCACGCAGGCCCGTTGACGATCCCTTCCTCGAGTGACGACCCCGACGCCGAGATCGACCGCACAGAAGACTCGGCAGAGGACCGCGCTTGGCGCTCCGCGCGATCGACGCTCTGACAGATTCCTTTGGTGGTGTTGGTGAGGATTTCGAGTCGCAGGGCCCAATTGATGTTGTCGTCCCAGTTGCCGTCCCGCGAAGGAAGGTTCACGGAGCCATTTGTACGGAGCTGCTCGATGATCCGGAGGATGTTCGACGTCCGCGTCCAGATGAGCGCGTGTACCATGCCTTTGGCCAGCAGAAGGCAGGACAGCAGATGCCACACGCGACAGCGAAGGCCGCCTTGGCTGTCGCTGGTCGAGCGCGGTAACAGACTGAAAACCGCGTAGCACGCGAGCACCAACGTCCAGTAGCCGAAGTAACAGCCCACGTAGTACTTGAGATGCCGCTGGATCCGCTTCCGCGTTCGAAACGTGTCGGGCAGGCCTTTGACGAAGGTGTTCCACGTGCGCACGATGGCGATGAGCGAGGTGCAATACACCACCACGATGTACAGAGCGAAGAAGATCCCTGCTGTAAGTGTGCCGTTCGAAGCTTCGTCACTTTCTGGCGGGTTGGGCGGGCGGTTGAGGATATCACCGCTCGAGCTGAGCCAGCAGAAGCTGAAGAGCGCGTACCGGGTGTCAAAGTGCGAGATGACGGCGCACACCAAGCTCCAGAGTCCGCCGAAGATGTGGTACTTTGTCATCTGTCCTTTCGACGCGGAGAAGGGGTTTTTCAACGCCAGCAGCAGGTCGATGGCGAAGATGAGCATGTACGTCTCCTGGCCCGTAAGGAAAAAGTCGACAACGATGCCCATATCGGTGCACTGCACCGAGCTCGACGCCTGGTCCAGCAAGTACAGGAACTGGTAGATTGCTCCGTAGAGACTCATGCCAAACATGATCCCTGCTGGATGCTGTCGAAGCGCCAAGACTCGCCAATAGGTGCCCACGACGTAGAAGCACCCGATGAGCGACGCCACGGAGGTGATCACGGGGAGCAGCGAACTCCCCGCGGGGCAGTCCGCTCCTTCGTCTGCCATGCTGCGGATGGAGGCCTCGCGAGTCGAGACGACGTAAATGCGTACGAACTGAGGAGGGGTGACGGCGCTGCTTGCTACTTTCTAGCTGAAATGACGAGTTTCTTCCGGACGCTAGTATGGTATTGTGGTGGCGTGGCACACGGAAGACAATCAAGGCAAACACAGACGATGGAGGTACCCTGCAGCAACCAACACGCTTCTTCTGTTAGGAACTACTACGGACGGATCGTTGCTCTTCTACGTCGGTGGACGTACCAGTGCAGTGGCGTGGTGCCAAAGCCTCGGGTCGGGCGGGGGCGCTTGCTCGCTGGCTGGCACGGGCCAAACTCTGCGTTTGCTTCTCAGCGGCTCCTTTCAGATGTTTCCCCGCGCAGAACGCACAGCGCAGAAGCACGTCACGCGTTGTGGGCCCTGGGCGCACGAAATGGCGTTCGTTGCTGCCCCGCCGCACTTTCCGAGGAACTATTAGCCGTTACGACACCCCCGTGCCTCTTGAAGGCTTCTGCGGTTTGTTCCTGCCAATACTGCATACTGCAGCGCCACTGACTCCCTCTGAATGCTTCAACTGGCAAAACGATAGGACACCGAGCATAGAGAAAGCCTCCAGGTTTGGAGCCGACCTCCGCCGCGCTTCGACCGAGCTGCTTGGGGATTTAACGTCATGGCTTAGTGAGCCTTTGGAGCAACTTCGAGTTGAAGTGGAAGGCCCACGGTCGAGTCTCGTCGTGACGACCTGCGGTTCGGTTCCTTCCTCGAAAGTCGCCGTTTGCAGACTCTCACTCGACATGAACACGCAGGAACTGACACGAACCTCCGCCTTTCACGCACGATTCCAGTGCTCATCGCGATATCAATCAAGCGGCACTCACGCCCAGAGGCACAGCTCGCTCTCGCCTGCGACGACACAAACTCTTCAAAGACTGCCGATGCTCGAACCCGTACTCACGCGCGTACACACAACGCACCCGTGTCGGCGGAAGAAGCACCACTTCATCCATTGCATCTGCCTTCCTCCGCTCTGAACGCAACGCGAAGCTCCAGACGTCGTCAGTTTTGGCTGCATCGCGGCGCGCCGGTCTGTCTCCTTCACAACGCGCCACGCTGACGTCTGCGTCAACGGTGATGATGGTCACCTCGCCCTGCAGCACTCGCCGCAGCACCACCAAAGCGGCACCGCGGTTTCGACGCGAATGGTGTACCGCAGCCATCTCCGTCCAGCAGCCGACATCAGAGCGTGCAGCAAAGGGAAAAAGGACATGACGGCCCCGCCCTTCTCCTTCCTGGCTGCCACCGCTTAGGATGCTAACGCGAGGTCATTGCAGCACGAGCCCTGTGATGAAGAGGACCTCTTGGCCTCCAGGCCGAGGCCTGCTGCTCGACGGAGGTCCGTTGAGCTCGAGGCGCGAAATGTGTTAATGCACGGAGGCCTCGTCACTGTCGGTGCTTCGAGTGCTCCACCTGCGTTGTCGGCCCCAGGTAGGAATCGTATGGTAAAGCGCAGTACGCTGCCATTGGCCACGTTGTGCAGAACGCAAGGTCTCCCTTCAACAGCTTCAACCACGACAATGTTGCGCGAAGGTTGCCCTAGCGACCTTAAGCGACCTCATTGACGTGGACCCCCCGAAGGCATCGACGAGGAATGGCCAGCTGCGGTGAATACTCACCAGCTCGGGTTTGCTGCGCTGTCTACTTGTCCTTCCCATCGCGAGGCATTTGCGCATGCGCTCCTTTAGGTTTCTGGGGGTAGCGAGCCAAATCGCCGCCGCTCAACGCGGCTTCCCAAGGTGCAAATCGTTGGCTTCAATCTCAAAATCACTGGCACTAAATGGTTGCAACCTTATCTTACAAAACGCAAGTTTAATCCGCTGCGGTCATTCCCACCCACGTCAGCACGAATCTTGCGAAAGAAGTGCAACCTGAACCTGCCAAGCCAATCTTGGCTCACTTCCGATTTTGCCTCGTCGAGCGCAGATCTTCCCAAGCCTCAAGAAGACCAACACTCTCCACTTTCCAGCCATGACCGCCCTCAAGATCGTCGTGTCCGGTGCCGCCGGCCAGATCGCCTACTCGCTGCTGCCTCTGAGTACGTTTCCTCCCTCTCTAGCTGCATACCTAGCGCCCTGAGCTCACGAGTGTCCTCTGTCCCTGTAGTTTGCATCGGGCACGTGTTCGGCCCCACGCAGCGCGTGGAGCTGCGTCTGCTGGACATCGCGCCGGCGCAGGAGGCCCTGGAGGGCGTCAAGATGGAGCTGCAGGACTGCGCCTTCAACCTGGTGGACGCCATCGTGCCCACGGCCGACCTGGAGACGGCCTTCAAGGACGTGGACGTGGCCATCCTCGTGGGCGGCTTCCCGCGCAAGCAGGGCATGCAGCGCAAGGACCTGATCGAGAAGAACGTGACGATCTTCAAGGCGCAGGGCGGCGCCATCGAGAAATTCGCCAGCCGCAACGTCAAGGTGCTCGTGGTGGCCAACCCGGCCAACACCAACTGCCTCATCGCCATGGAGAACGCGCCCAGCATCCCGCGCAAGAACTTCTCGGCGCTCACGCGTCTGGACCACGAGCGTCTGCGCTCGTTCCTGGTGGAGAAGGTGAACGAGACGCAGAGCAGCAAGGTCACGTCCAAGGACGTCAACAAGGTCATCATTTGGGGCAACCACTCGAGCACGCAGGTGCCCGACGTCACGCACGCCGACGTCAAGCTGCCCGGCGCCGCCAAGAGCGAGCCCCTCGACAAGTTCGTGTCGGACAAGGACTGGGTCGAGAACAAGCTCGTCAAGGACGTGCAGGAGCGCGGCGCGGCCATCATCAAGGCCCGCAAGCTCTCGAGCGCCATGTCGGCCGCGGCGGCCATCGGTGCGCACTGGCGCGACTGGTTCAACGGCTCCAAGGACGGCGAGTACGTGTCCATGGCCATCTGCTCGGACGGCAACAAGTACGGCGTCCCGGAGGGGCTCATTTACTCGTTCCCCGTCAAGTGCACGGGCAACGGCGCGTACGAGGTGGTCAACGGCCTGCCCATCTCGCCTCGTATCGATGCCATGATGAAGGCCACCGCTACGGAGCTCTCGGAGGAGAAGGCCGACGCAGTGGAGATCCTCGGGCGCCAGTAGGCAAGATCGGAAGCAATTCGAGCCGTCTCAGCCATTTGCCCACATCCAACTCAATCAATTACTTTTTACGTACGCTGTGAACCCATTTTTGCAGCGGAGAATCGATAGTGGAGGCTATTTTGGCTGTGCGGTTAGCAGTTGCTAACCGATGTCGACACTTGTGGCTTGTCTGCATTGCAGAATTGGCTAAGAGGATTATGGCGACGGTGCTGCAGCGTGTCAAGGACAAGCGGTTGACACCAGCTCAAAAGACGGAGAGTCAGACGGTCTTTGAGCTTGCGACTGGAGGCTCCGAAACGATGACTGCTAAGCAGCTGAAGATGTGCCTGCGAGCGCTGGACTTCAACGTTGCCAAGGGCGAGGCGCAAGCGCTCGTGTACGAGTTCGACTACACGGATTCCAACACCGTCGATCTCACAGACTTCCAGAAGATCTTCCTCGCCAAGGTGGGTGGGCCTCATGCACCGACCAAGCCGTGTGACTGGGTTATTAACCAGTTTTGGCTTGTGTGCTGCGTGGTAATATACGTTGGAGGTCAGCGAACGGGACCAATTTGACCAGGCTTTCAGGTAAGCGGACGTGGCTGAGTTCCGTTCGCTATGGCCAGAACTAACTGCACTGCGTTGTTTCTTGGTGTCTTGCCACGCAGCGCTATGTCAAGTGACGATGCCGGCAAGGTATCTTTGCGCGAACTGTCCGCAGCCTTGACCGCCACAGAAGGCTCCGAAGACGGATCGGATGAGGTCGTAAGCGACGGTGCACTGGATGGTAATCTGCTTCGGCATCAAATGGGCTGCCAGTTCTACGACGAGGAAGACAGCGAGGCGGTGCACGAGTTCATCGACAACCCAAACAGCACAGCGGAAGAGCTGCTTGTTCCTAAGGCCGCATTGGCAGCATTTCTACGGGTGTAGCTTAGCAGAAGATGTCAATCAAATGCACTTCCTTCGCCTTGGTGCTCATCCTAGCGACGTGGAGACGTACACATGGCTCCGCTCCTGTAGCACGTCGCAGATGACGTCCGTGAGGCCCAGCTCGCGCTTGCCGTCCTTGATGATCTTAATGGGCACGCCCAGCTCCAGCCAGCCTTGTGTATTGCCGTCCTCGTCGAACCTGGCGATGGCCACCTGGCCCAGCCACTCAACCTGCTGCGTGCCGAAGCCGCAGTGCACCGGGATGATCTTGTTCCGTACATGGGCCATCACGGTGATGGTGTCCTCAGCTCCATCGTTCAGCGTGTCTTCAGCGTCGTCTTCCACTTCCAGCCGGGCTTCTCGTCTTCCTGCTGCGCGTCCTCAGCCACAGTCTGCAGTATCTTGGCACCAGAGCTCATGATCGTCCGATCTTCAAATGTAGCCATCTGTCGCGAAACGACGCGAACCACTTCAACTTGACCCCATTCGAACGGCACACCCACTCCAGGTTATTCGTGAGCATGGCAGAGTGAGAAATGGGATTGGCAACAACAACGCTGGGCTCGGCGGCGTCTTGATGGCGATATCGAATAGAAATCGCCCACATCTCCGACTCAACAGCTTGTTTACCGCTGTAACTTCCACTGGCCCTCGACAGGTGCTGTTTTTCGAGCCTCTCATTCCACGATAGCAAGCAAACTGCAAGGATCTCTTCACTACATCGACGTCTGACGGAAGAGCCATCGTGCAGTGGTCATGGGGCTCACCAACTTGCTCAAGGAGCGTCGTGGCCGCGTTGATTCTCCTCATGTGAAGTCCCGGAGGAACGACTTCAGCCCGGCACCAGCTCTGTCGACACAAGAGAAAAACGAGAGTGAGCCTGTCGTGACCAAACTTTCCAACGTCCCGTCGGACGCCGAGCTTCTGAAGCGAGCTCGCGACGCTCATATTAGCGTCAATTTCTCGACGTTAGCGGAAGGACTCGAGGCGAATGGAGCGTGGAAGTGCGTGGAGTCCGCTGGCCGCTTCGCTGTCTACCGACGACGGAGTCCCGCTGGAAACAGTCAAGAGGTCATGTGTGTGGGCCAACTTGAGGCCAGCATCGAGGAAGTCGCGAGTATTCTGCGCTCGACCTCCGAAGCTGAGCACAACACGGTGATGATGGGGCTGTACGCCAAGAGCTTCATCTTCGGCTCGTTCGAGCGCGAAGTGCCGTGCTCCGAGCAGGAAAACCAACAAGACGACGAGGATGACGACGTCGCGGTTGCAAACGAGCAGCTCGCTGTGAAGACCAAGAGCTTCTCGCGCTCAACGATGCTGGGACGCAACGAGCAGTGGTGCTACCTCGATTACTTCCAACGAGACGAAGGGCGCGACGGCTTCACCATCTCAAAGCGCGCGTTGCTGCCCTTGGAGTCCACACCAGGCCGCATCGTGGAGGGAAACGCTCGCGTCGATCAGCTCCATGGCTTGAACGCCTCGTACCTCGTCAGTAAAGCCCCGACTCAAAAGGGTTTGCGCGTGGTCTTCCACGCGTGGTTCGACCGGCCGGACAAGAGTGGAGACCAGGACCGTTTAGGTAAACGCAAAGGCTCGAGACGCAGGAGCGACAAGAGCTCCACATCATTTGGCAATGGAGATGCCAGCAAGCACAAGGCGCAGCTCCGTCGACTTGTTGCAATGGCCCACGGAGTGACGAAGCTCCCCGACCTCGTGCACCGTCGCCGCTTTGGCGTTCAAGTACCCGCTGATCTCGGCGCGGTGCAAGCGTCCAACTTGCGGTGCCCCTGCTGCACTCACAAGCTGGCTCCAGTCAAGCTGCTCCTCAAGTCGAGCACTAGGCGATGCTACCTGTGCGGATACCTCGTGTGCATGGACTGCTGGCGCCCCGAGCACATGGAGTGTGCCGCTGGTCGCGTGGCTGCGATCGTCGTCTGCACTCGCTGCCACGCCAACGTCCATGCGTGCGAATATGCCGAGGTGTTCGCCGGTACTGCGGCGGACCGTGAGAAGCATCGAGGTCCAGCTCGTGTAGTTGAAGACCAAGCAGATACCCCGACGGTGTCGCTACTGGTCGACTTCTTGTCGGCTTCGTTGTCGAATGCTAGCTCCGGCAGCCCCGAACACGCTGCTGTGATGGCAGTGATCCGCACGCTTCTCCGACAGAGCGGCGACGACTCTGGAGATGAATATGCTAGCGACGACGACGGTCCTGGGGATAATGGTGGACCCCGTTTCAAGGTCCTTGGCGAGACCGACGCTGTAGAAAAGGTTGGTGAGATGCTGAGCGATCCGAATCAACTGCCTGAACTGAAGGCGTGCAAGCTAGGCAACGCTGAGAAGCGGAGTTATCCTCTGGATCTCCCCGACGACCCCACTGTGAACGTGCCACGCTCACCGATTCCAAGTAACGAGGACGAGCGGATCGCAAGCGCCGAAGCCACTGGACTGCTGCACCTCGCCAACCGACTCGCTCCAGAGCTTCCAGTCACCGACTCGACGAGTGACAAGCCTGACATCTACGATCTGGAGCTGCTGTGCCGCCTCGCCGTCAAGACACTTGGCTGCGCGTACTCGTTCGTGACGATCATGGGCTCCAAGCACGAGCACGTCCTCGCTGGTACCCACCCTGGTTTCGCTGGAGCTGCAGTACCCCGTGAGCAGACCACTTGTCAGCACGCGCTCATGTCCCCGTACCCGTTCATGGTATCACACCACGAAGCCGACGTGCGCTTCCACAAGCAAGGAGCCACCTCCCAACTCCCCGTTCGCTTCTACGTGGGGTTTCCCGTCAAAGTTCCGGTTGTTAACGGCGCCATTGGCGACCCGGAGCTGACGGTTGGTATGCTCTGCTGCGTCGACTCGAAACCACGCGCCGAGATCACTCGCACGCAATACGCCACGATGAATCGACTCGCCAGCACAGCCAAGTGCTTCCTGCTGCAAAAGAGTCAGCAACTACAGCCCCAGTAGGCAGCTTCGTCCGGACATGAAAACGTGGTAAACGGACGCTGCTTCTTGCCATTCGACGCCCTTGAATTTCGAGATCGATGCCTCCGAGATCAACTCAGTAGTAGCCTCCGCCTTGATAGCTCCGGCAGCCAAAGCTGAACACATTTATCTGATGGTTTAGGGCCGCATAAAGCGCAAGTTTGCATGGACTTCCATCCTCAATCTCCGGACTCTTCTTTTGTTGTTCCTATCTCGCGGAGTTGCCGCTTCTCAACGGCACCATGGTACCGTCAATGGCGGGTCTCAGCACTCGGACTCGACCAACCAAAGTGACGTCGGTCATTTATCGACTCAAAAGGGCGAGCTGGACGACGAAGACGAGTTAGCCAAGCTGTACCAGCTCCGGTCGGAAGGGGAGGTCCTGCAGCGAGCTCGAGAGGCCCACGCCCCAGGGCAAGAGCACAAGCGCAAACCACCGAAGGTTATTAAGAACCCGCCAAATGATTCCTCAGTTTCACTTCTCACGGACTTCCTTGCCGCTTCGTTGATGAATACGTCGGCCACCAGTGCCGATCGCGCTGCCGTCCTCTCCGTCGTACGAATGCTTCTCAGGCAGAGCGAGTAGGGCACGGACAGCGAGAACGATGATCAGTACGATAGCGACTACTACGACGGCTTTCACCGTGAAGAGAACACAACAACAGTTCATTGGAGGAGCTCGACCAATTTCTACGCGACGAGAACCATCTCCTAGACGTTAATTCGTGTACATTCGCCCATCGGCATGGCCACTTGCCTGATGAGCCGGAGACGGCAGTTCCGCCCACCGTCATTCCAAGGAAGACGCCCGGGCTTGCACTGCCTAATGAGCGGATCGCTGCAACTCGCGTACCAACTCGCACCACCAGACCCTCCTGCTGAATCCGTCGGGAGAATCAGCGACGTTCAGGACCTCGATCTATCCTGACCACGGAGGCCTTCATGATAGCGCATCCAGAAGCGGACGTGCGCTTCCACGAGCTCGGGGCGATCAAGGCGCTGTCGACTCGGTGCTACGTGGCCTTCCCGTTGATCATTCCAATGAGCGAAGACGACGACAAGACTCTGGGAGGCGAAATGTCAATGGGAACCTTGTGCTGCGTCGCCCCAGAGGCTCGCTCCGAGCTCACTCGATCGCAGTACACCACGTTGAAGCGCCGGCGAACGCGACACATATTTTCCAAACATCTTAAGTTCATCTGGGCATCTCTGTCCTGAATTCCTCGGTGGCCTCTGTGACGATAGGCGCAAGAAAGAACAAACCCGAACGACGAGGAGCAACCGTCAGTCGGGAATTAGCAGTCGATCACCTAGAGCGTCACGAAGTCGTTCGGATGGTCCTCTCAACCGTGCACAGCGTGCTAGCGGAGGTCGGACGTCGCCGTCGAGCATGGAGGTGCTCGACTGGGTCAAGCGTTTGCAGCTCAAACCCCTCAATGGTTACGGAGAAGAGCAGCGATAAAGACCTCCAGTCGAGTGACACCGACTGCCACGACGCCTTCGGACCACGACATGCTGGAACAAGCGCGTGCTGCTCATACGAACGCAGACTTTGCGTCGCTAGCTGCCGGTCCAGAGGCGAACGGGCCGTGGGAACGTGTGAAAGCGGTAGACCGCTTCGTGGTCTTCCGTCGACGAGTATCAACGCAGGGAATGAACGGCTTGGACGTCATGTGCGCAGGTCGACTGGACGCCAGTCTTGAAGAGATTGCTAGCATTCTTCGCTCCAGCTCCGACGGTGAGCATAACGCCGCGATGTACACTAAGAACTTCATCTTTGGGTCGTACGACCGGGAAGTGCCGTGCTCCCACGATCAGACCCAGACCAGAACGAACACGACGATGGCCTCGACAGCTTGGAGCATCTGGCGGTGAAAACCAAGAGCTTTGCGCGAACGTCGATCCTAGGTCGCAACGAACAGTGGTGCTTCGTCGACTACTTCCAGCGCAAGAAGGAGCGCGACGGCTTCACCATCATGAAGCGTGCGCTGCTTCCGTCGGAGATGACGCCAGGGCGCATCACCGGACCAAAAGCTCTTGTCGATCAGCTCCACGGATTGAACGCCGCATACCTCGTAAACAAGCCCCCCGCTCGGAAAGGACTGCGTGTAGTGTTTCGCGCGTGGTTTGAAGTCCGGGAGAGCGACAACGCACAGAGCACTCCAAGGCACAGCAGCCGACTGCGAAGCGCCAGCTCCTCCTTCCGTGCGGCTCTCGGCTAGCGCGTCAAAGCACTTGACTCTAGGGAATCGAGCAAGCATCAAGCCCAGATTCGTAGCGACGCTCCCCACTCTCGTTCAACGCCGTCGCTTCGGGGTGCAAATACCCGCGGATCTTGGAGCACTTCGTGCCTCGAACTCGCGCTGTCTGTGCTGCACGCACAGTTGGACCCCGTGAGGCTGTCGCTGGCAAAGGCTGCTACGGCTATTGCAACGCGCAGCTTGGCGTCGCTTAGGACGGACACAAGGCACTGCTACTTGTGCGGGTATCGCGTTTGCATCGACTGCTGGAATCCTGAGCACATGGAGACCGTGGCAGGCCGTGTAGCTGCAATTATTGTCTGCACCCGATGCCATGCCAGCGTTCAAGCTTGCGAGTACTCGGAAGTGTTTGCTGGGTCGGCAGAAGAGCGCGAGCGGCATCGCGGACCACCTCGAGTTGTCGAGGACTCGAACAATACTCCAACTGCGTCGCTGCTCGTCGACTTCCTGTCCACAGCTCTTCTGATCACGACAGCAGGGAGTCCCGAGCACACGGCCTTGCTGACTGTGATCCGAAGGCTCCTCCAACAGAGCGACGGCAACGCCGAGCACGAACACGATGCCGACTGTGAATGGAGCAGCAAGGCTGTGGAAGAGATCGGAGAGGTCTTCAGCGACGAACAACAACTGCCGCATCTGGACGCCTGCAAGCTCGGGGACGCAGAACAGCGGAACTATCACTGGGACTTGCCGGAGGACCCCACGCTTGACGTGCCTCGTTACCCCATTCCGGCAAACGAAGCCGAAAGACTCGAAGCCGCTGAAGCTGCTGGACTGCTGCAATTCGCCGACCGCTACGCACCCGATACGAATAGTACGTCAGCGAACCAGCACGAACCGATGCCCTGCATGCACGACCTCTAACTGCTGTGCCACTTGGCCGCCAAGACGCTCGACTGCGGCTTCGCGTTCATCGCCGTCATGGGCGCCACGCACGAACACTTTCTGGCCGAAAGCCGGCCATTGCTGGCCGGAACAACGGCGCCTCGGGAGCACACGACGTGCCAACACGCATTGATGTCTCCATTGCCTTTCATGGCGGTGCACCACGAAGCAGAAGTGCGGCTCCACAAGGCCGACACGACCCGAAACCTGCACATCCGCTCCTACGTCGGCTTCCCCATTGCCGTCATAAAAGACGGCGAAAAACTGACTGTGGGCACGTTCTGCTGTCTCGATTCGAAGCCTCGTGCCGAGATCACAAGAACGCAGTACGCCATCATGCAGAGGCTTGCACGCGCAGCCACCCAAGGCTGCCGAAATGTAGCCATGTGACGAGGCCGTATACCGTTATCTATCATAAATCATTGCGTATTTTTACCATTCATTCCTACAGATGATGTAGACGAAATCGAGCATTTTGTATCAGTCCCTTCAAAACCGTTTCGGAGCGGTTTCAAAGGTTATCATATATCATCTTCAAACGGCACGCCTATGCAACACCGGCATAAATACCGCCGTCGCAACCAGTCAATAACCCGCGTGCACACGACACCTTCCAGCCCGCGTGCACCGCGCGCGCTCCCCGCTCCACTTGCATCCCGTGCCAACGCGTGTCCTCTATGTGGCTCAATAGCCGCGATCTCTCCGCGGACGACGACGGCGGCGCCACGCGCGACGGCGTCTGGGGCTTCGCGGACGCCACTCCGCCGTCACACGGCGCCATCGGCGCTTCCGGCTCCCGCGCGCTCTGGAACCGTATGGAACCGGCCGAGGAAGAACGAGAGGAAGAAGCGCTACCTTCCTACCTGTCCTACCTGCAGCCAGCGTTCCGTCCGGCGCCTACACATGCCACGACGCTGGCGCCAAGTGCGCCGACCTCCGGCAGCTTCTACACGGCCAAGAGAGCCGCCCCCGGGCTGCCCACGCCCGTCGCAGCATTGCCACAACCTACTCTGCCCAACCCTCAAGTGGGGAACGTGGCGCGCAAGAGCTCGGAGCTGGCACAAGCCCTGGAGCATCTCGTCTTGGGGTCCGTGCAACGTCACATTGGAGACGACGATAATCAGGGCAGATGCAGGTGCTCCTGCGACTCAGTGAGAGCTCAGATGGCCGACGTGGCTAGACAGGTGCAGGCACTGCAGAATCAGGTGCTGGAGCTGGCCAAGAATGCCGTCCCAGAGGTGGGCAGGCCGGCCGTCTCGAACGGCAGCTGGAGCGCCAACGCCACGCCTTTTGTACCCAAGCAGTACAAGCCACAGACGTCGCCGTCTCAAGCTCAGGTGGCGCCACCAACGCCGCCGGTGGACCAGATGACAGCCACCGTGCTAAGTGACCGGATCTCGACGCTGGAAGGACGGCAGAGCGCGTTCCAGTCGCAGCTGGCGCAGATGGCCAAGGTGCTGGGCATCCCGACGGGGAAGCCTGGGAAACACAGTCCTGTGAAGCACTTGGTGCAGACCTTGAGGGACGAAGTGGACGTCAAGGTGCAGCAGGCCACGGCCGAGGCGCGGACCGACCTGATGGCGGAGATGAACGCTGCGTTGGGAGACATCGCAGCTGGTAAGACGACCGGAGATGCAAGTACAGACACACAGGACGCCTTGTCTTCGAACGCGGTGCTGGCAGCCTTGGCTGGCGAGCACGAAGCCTCGCTGGCGAGGCTCAGCGGCTCGTTCGAGGAGCTATTGGCGGAGGAGGCTCGGCAGCGAGCGGCGTTAGAGGCGCGCGTGCGCTCGCAACTAGCCCAGCAAGAAGAGTGGTTGCAGCAGCTGGAAGGCGCGTTTGGCACTGCGCACGACCCAGAACATGAGCAGGAGCCTCGTTGCAAGGACTCGAGTTCGCAGCGGCGTGTGGACTCGAAACTGGCCGTTCTCGAACGGAAATGCGACGAAAGCCGCGAGCTGTGCACACGCCTGGCGCGGTTACTTCCCGAGGCAGCCAATTCACGGCTGCGGATGCGACCTGGTGAAGAAGAGGAAGAAGAAGACGACGGCATGAGCTGGCCAGGGCACATGCTAGGCAGAGGATAGGCACGCCCTGAATGAGACGTGCTGTATGTTGCAATGTTTTTGTGAGAATGTTGCACGTGAACGAGTGTTGCTGGAGGTGGTGACACTAAAGTTGCACCAACTGCGATGCTCTGCATGATAAATGTACTGGAAGCGGGTGAGCTTGGCGAGTGGCTTACTGTCGATGCAGCAGAGCGTGCCGACGGCAACTTGGTTGTTGGCAGCGCCTTCGATGGCTTGCAGTCTCACCTCGGGTTCTGGGTGGATCAACACGAGCGGATCTTGGGACATCAACTCGTGCTGACACATCGTGTAGTCCTCTATGAGCAGTGATGGCTGTCCGGCCTGGAATCAAGACAAGAATCGTCGATGGAAAAAGTGTACACACGAACGAGCAACTTGTTAGTTTGGATACTTACCAATACAATACAATATTATCCTTGAACACGTTCTTGCTGAAGAAGTTGTTGACCTTTTAGCTGGATCAACGTGGACGCTGTGTCGGCGAGTCGCTTCATCGTGGCATATTGCGACCGTGTGAGCTCGTTGCGAGCGGTGGGGTCGATACAGCACAAGGTGCCCACGGGGACCGAGATGGCCCTTCCGTTCGAGTCGAACGTTGGTACGATGAGCGGGAACCCGACGTAGCAGCGGATCGACAGCACCTTGACGGCCTGGATCTCGTGGAAGCGAACGTCAGCTTCAGGGTGTGTTGCCAGGAACGGCTTGGTGGTCATGATAGTATGCTGGCAGATCGTCTGCTCTCGAGGCACCGCCGCGTGCCAGAAGCCTGGGTTCGTCGCCGCCAAGATGTGGTTGTGCTTGACGCCCATGACCGTCACGAAGGCGTCGGTGCAGCGCGTTGCTTTCACCGCAAGCTGGCACAACAAGTTCAGATCACTGACGTTGCACGCGTCGGCGAAGGATTCAGGCACGGAGTCCAGTGGTGCGAGCTGGTAGGCAAGCCGTAGCAGTCCTTTCTCGTTGATGGCTTCAAGACGAACGTTGTCGTGGCTTGGGATGACGCTGGAAGGCACCATCGTCTCAGGATCGTCCGGTAGATCCACCAAGTACCCACGCTTCTCGACGTTAGCCAGCGTACACGCTGCCAGTTCTGGGAGCTGGTGCTCGTCGCGTAGGTAGTCGCTTAATTCCATGATGTCGACGTCGTCTTGTTGGTTGTCATAGTCGCTGTCGCTATCATAGTAGTCGTTTCCATCGCTTTCGCTGACTGTGCCCGACACGCTCTGCTTGAGCAGCATTCGTACGACGGAGTGGACGGCAGCGCGATCGGCACTGGTGGCCGACGTATTCATCAACGACGCGGCAAGGAAGTCCGTGAGAAGTGAAGCTGAGGAATCGTTGGGCGGGTTCTCAACAACCTTCGGCGGTCCGCGCGTGTGCTCTTGCCCTGGGGCGTACACTTCCGAGTAATCGCAAGCTTTCACGCACGCGTGGCAGCGTGTGCAGACCACAATGGCCGCCACTCGACCGGCGCTGCTCTCCATGTACTCGGCAGTCCAGCAGTCGATGCAGACGAGATACCCGCACAGATAACAGCGTCTCGTGTCCGTCTTGAGCGAGCGAACACTCCTCTTCGAGAGAGCCGAGGCGGCCATGGACAGCGACATCTTGACTGGAGCCAAGCTGTGCGTGCAGCACGGACAGCGAGTGTTTTCAATCTGGATGGCGTCGTGGTCGGCAGGCACTTGAACGCCGAATCGGCGGCGCCGAATGAGGCCAGGGAGCTTCGTCATGCCGTGCGCCAACGACAAGAGTCGACGGAGCTGGGCTTTGTCCTCCATGGGCTCATCGACCGAGGCGAGACTCGAGTTGGAGTTGACGCTCTGTCCCGAGCTTCGTCTTCTGCTGGCAGCTCGACTCGACAAGCTGATGAAGCCACTGCTGGCTGAGGACTTCCCACTGCTGTTGCTACTTGAGCTTGACAGGGAGGACACGCTCAGCCCGGAGCTTCGTCGGCGACTGTCGTTTCGACTGGCCATGCTCTCGGTACTGACGGTGGAGCACTCGATGCTCTTTAGGGCGTCCTCGAACCAGGCGTTGTAGACAACTCGCAGGCCTTTTCGATTCGGGAGTTTGTCGACCAGACACGACGCGTTCAGGCCGTGCAACTGGTCCACTCGGGCGTTCGCGCCTACCACTCGACCTGGCGTTGGCTCCAGCGGGGGCAGCGCGCACTGGGAGATGGTGAAGCCGTCGCGCTCCTTCTTCCGCTGGAAGAAGTCCGAGAAGCACCACTGCTCGTTGCGTCCCAGAAGAGTCGACCGGACGAAGCTGGCGGTCTTGACGCTGAGCTGTTCGCTCGTGTCAACACCATCGTCTTCCTCCTGGTTCTTCGGCTCCTCCACCAAAGCCGCCAAGCACGACACCTCGCGGTCGAGTGAGCCGAAGATGAAGTTCTTCTTGTGCAGCCCCTCCATCGTGTTGGCGTGGTCGACCTCGGACCGTGAACGGAGCACACTGTCCACCTCTTCAAGGCTGGCGTTGAGATGCCCAGCGCACATCACTTCGAGGCCGGGGACGCGGTTGTCGCCGATGTTCGAGGAAGGCACTCGCTTGAAGACGACGAACCGGTCGGCGCCTTCCACTCGTCGCCAAGGCCCGCCCTTCTCGGGACCAGCAGCCAAAGACTCGAAGTCGACGTTCGCGTGAGCCTCTCGAGCTCGCTGCAGGACCTCCACTTCCGACGGAAGCTGGTACAGCTTGGCTAACTCGTCTACGTCGTCCAGCTCGCCCTCTTGAGTCGATAAATGACTGAAGTCGCTTTGGTTGGTCGAGTCCGAATGCTGAGAGCCGCTCCAGCCGCGATGGCGCTTCTTGGCCTCGTCGAGTATCGAACGCATCTTTGCCAGACTCATAGAGAGATTGGTACCGGTGGTTTGAGGACTCGGACTGCCGTGGAAAAACTGGTACTGGCGCTCTTGTTCTTCCGGTAACGTGATGAAAACGGGATGTGGGGTGCGTGCGATGAGGCAAGTACCTTCAAACGCTTAGGGCAGGGCGATTTCTATTCGAGAACATGACGCAAGTTACTTGGAAGGAGCCCCCTCGTGCCGTTTACTGGCCCGATAGCTGCTGGAGAACTTGGTCTCCGGTGGCAGATAAGTTAAGCTCCGGTAACTGCGAGGCGCAAGACGATCAAGACGCAAGGTCTTTCACGTCGCAAGGTCTTTCACGTCGCAACTTCGCAAGTGTCCGGAGATTGGTGCTGGCCCAACTGCCACTGCTCAACTTGTCCGAGCCTATCGTTCGAAGTTAGGTAGGGCTCGGCGTGGAGCAATGAAGGCGGCTCATTTCCTTCCTGGAAGCCTTTTCAGTGGAATCGCTATGAACGACTGTGAGAAGGAGCAAGGCTCCAGCGAAGAACACAAACGTTAGAGCTGCGCTTCTTGCCATCACCTATTCAAGGGATGCTCCTGGCGCCGGTGAGGCTGCTATGGTGAACGAAAGCGTCTAATCGGGTCGTTGATCTCACCACTCTCGACGGCAACGGGCTCATGTTCGTGTTTCTGTCAGAATTGTGGAATTGATGACCAAATTCATGTTGGTTGTGCGTTGCGCCACTGAACGGTTCTACCTCGATGCTCGTTGGGACGTTCAAAGTTCGGGAACCTGAACTCCCACTCCAACAAAAAGAACTGGATCGAGTCGTGGGGTGGCATGTACGCAAGACATTCATTTGGAGTGGATTTTCGGGGTTTTCTGGGAACCTACAACCTTCCGTTGTTTGGTTTGGATCACTCTTGTTGGAGGTGGCGACTCTTTTGCAGCAGCAAGCACGTGGCCGTACTGGCCAGGCGCTTCATCGTCGCGTATTGCGTTCGCGTGATCTCGGCCCGAGCCTTGGAGTCGATGCAGCACAGCATTCCGACCGTGAGTTGTTCGTCCTCGAGTTTACCACCTTCTTGTGGAGCGGTTAGTGGGAAACCAAGGTAGAACCGAATGGGCACTTGGGAAGTCGCGCCTTGCTTGTGTAAGCGCACGTCGGCCTCGTGGTGCATGATCATGAACGGATGCGGAGACATGAGGGCGTGCTGGCACCCGGTCTGTTCGCGAGGCACAGCGGCGCCGACAAAGCCCGGATGGGTTCCAAGCATGACGTGCTCGTGCTTGGCGCCCATGACGGTGACGAAGGAAAAGGCGCAGTCGAGTGTCTTCATTGCCAATTGACATAGCAGCTCGAGATCGTGGACGCCAGGGACGTCTCCTTTCAGCTCTGACGGCGTCACTGGCGCAAAGAGGTTGGCGAACTCCAGTAGGCCCGCGGCTTTGACAGCTGCGATTCGATCGGCTTCGTTGCTCGGTATTGGAGACCGAGGAACGTCGACGGTCGGGTCGGCAGGGAGATCCAAGGGATAGTCTCGTTGCTCGTTGTTGCCCAGTTTACAGTCGTCCAGACTGGGCAAGTGCTGTTCGCCCAGGAAATCACCGACTTTGGCCACTGCTTCCAATGGATCTAGATGCTCGAATCGTGGTCTCACATGCTCTTCGTCTTCTTGGTTATCCACCTCGTTGTCGCTTGACACGTCCTCGTTATGTTGTTGGAGTAACGTTTGTATCACCGCCAAGACGGCAGAGTTCTCGGGGCTGCCTGCTTTGGAGTTCAAGAGCGAAGCGGACAGGAAGTCGACCAACAACGAGACTGTCGAAGTGTTGTTCGAGTCCTCGACAACACGCGCTGGTCCACGATGCTTTTCACGGTCCTTGGCTGTCCCAGCGAACACCTCCGAGTACTCACAAGCCTGAACGTTGGCGTGGCAGCGCGTGCAGACCACGATGGCAGCCACACGCCCCGCCGCGCTCTCCATGTGCTGCGGACTCCAGCAAGTGGCACAGACGAGATAGCCACACAGATAGCAGCGCCTGGTGTCGACTTTGAGCTGAGCCAAGCTGCGGTTGGCGATGGCGGAGGCGGCCATGGCGAGGGAGCGTTTCACGGGCGCCAAGCTGTGTGTGCAGCACGGACAGCGAGGGTTTGTTGCACCAATGTCGTCCACGTTGGCGGGAACTTGCACGCCGAAGCGGCGGCGTCGAACGAGTGCAGGTAGCGTTGTGACGCCGTGCGCCATGGACAGCAGCCGTCGTAGCTGGGCTTTCTGCTTGCCAGTGTCTCCGTAGTCGAAGGCACGAGACCTTGAGCTCTGATTGCTGGACTGGGAGCGCTCTGTGTCTTGCGCTTGCGGTTCGAACCACGCACGAAACACCACGCGAAGTCCCTGACGACCTGGAAGCTTGTCGACGAGATACGATGAGTTCAAGCCGTGCAGTTGATCGACGCGCGTGTTTTCCCCATCGATACGCCCCGGAGTCGTCTCACAGGGTCGCAGCGCACGCTTGGAGATAGTGAAGCCGTCCCGCTCTTTCTTGCGCTGGAAGTAGTCGACGTAGCACCACTGCTCATTGTGCCCCAGGAGCGTCGTGCGCGCGAAGCTCTTGGTCTTCACTGCGAGCTGCTCCAGGTTATCCAGAGCTTGCTCGTCCTGGTCTGCCGAGCACGGCACTTCTCGTTCGTACGATCCGAAGATGAAGCTCTTGGTGTACAGCGCCGTCATCGCCGCGTTATGCTCAGCCTCAGAGCTGGAGCGAAGGATGCTCGCGACCTCTTCAACGCTGGCATCGAGGCGACCCGCACACATGACCTCCAAGCCATTTACCTCGTCCGCTGAGACTTGTCGTCGGAAGACAACGAAGCGATCCAGCGCTTCCACACGCTCCCAAGGTCCGTTCGCCTCCGGACCAGCCGCCAACGAAGCAAAGTCCTCGTCCTCGTGGGCGGATCGAGCTCGTTCGAGCATTTCTTGATCCGTGAGTGGCTTCCCCGCCTCTTGGTGGGTATCATCGTCACTCTGCTGCGTGGAGATCGTCGGTGTCGGACTGGGAAGACTTGTTCGTTCGTTCGCAGAGCTTGATCCGGATCCACCCCAACCTTGCCGACGCCGACGACGCCCAGCCTCCTCGAACATACTGCGCACCCTCGACAAGTACATGACAGCTGGTTGACCACGTTGAAGCGAGCTGTGAGCACTTCGAGGTCAGATTTCGACTGGCCCGGAGGAAAGTCAAGTGGGGCGGCTTGCTACGCTGATCGCCTGTCGCCAGCATGGCGCGGCGCAAGCCTGGAGAGCTCCGGACGCTTGAAACTGCATAGGGAATGCAAACTCGGGGTGAACAACATGCGTGGATTTCATCAGTTGCTGGAAGAACGTGAAAGTCACAACATGGGGAGCGGTTCGTGGCTGGCTGTTCAGCTCACATCTCGATTCACCACTCGGTATCCCAGCCGAGCTATCCGTTCTTCCTTGAGACATGGCAAAGAAAGAGGCAGGAAGACGTGGGTGAGCATCGACTCTTGTTGGCAGTGGTGACTACCAGTTCACGATGCGTTCTTGACTGTAAGGTCGGTTCACCTCGAGGCAGGTTTGACAGCGTGTGCAAGCGACGATGGAAGCTACGCGTCCGGTTTCGGTTTCCATCTGCGCAGTGGACCAGCACCAACCACAGGCGAGGTACCCACACAGGTAGCAGCGCTTCTTCTTGAGTCGCTTCCAGTCCGACAAGCCCGTGGCCAGTGTGAGCCTTACGGTGGATAACCTGCATGTGCAGCATGGACAGCGAGGGTTGTCGATCTGCGGCGCGTTCAGATCGGCCGGAACTTGGACGCTAAAGCGACGACGACGCACGCATTCGGGCAGTCGAGTCACGCCGCGTGCGAGTGCCAGCAACCTTCGAACCTGAGCTTTCGTCTCACTACAGTAGTTGGTGGTCGTCGAGGCGTTCAAGGTTGAATCGGAGAATGACCGCCGTCTGCCGCCCCTCCGGCCGCTGCTCGAGCTCGGAGGGATCGAATCAAACCACGATTGGAAGACGACACGAAGGCCATTGCGGCCCGGCAGTTGGTCGACCAAGTACAGCGCTGAAAGTCCGTGAAGCTGCTGAACTCGCGCGTGGTTCACCTTGACACGGCCCGGCGTGGCTTCCTCTGGCCGCAACGCACACTGCGAGATGGTGAAGCCATCCCTTTCCGACTTGCGTTGGAAGAAGTCGAGGTAGCACCACTGCTCGTTGTGGCCAAAGAGCGACGTGTGCACGAAGCTACTGGTCTTCACTGCGAGCTGCTCCCCGTCGACGGCTATTTGGTCTGCAATGGCGCTGTGTCGCTGGCATCGGACACACCTCACCTTGCGCTCGATCGACCCGAAGATGAAGTTCTTCGCGTACAACCCCCTCATCACGGCGTTGTGTTCGGCTTCCGAGCTTGGACAGAGGATCCGAGCCACTTCGTCGAGGCTGGCATCGACACGACCGGCGCAGAGAACTTGTGGTCGAAAGGCGTGCCGTCCTTCAGTTGCAGCTTCCTGCTCCTGGCGTTGATACACAGAGAACTGGTCGATTGCCTCGACAAACTTCCACGGCCCGCCTTGCTCCGGTCCTGCTGCTAGTGCGGTGAAGTCGGTGCTTGAGTGCGCAGCGCGCGCTCGTCTTAGAAGCTCTGGATCTTGAGGCAGCGTGCCCGAACTAGTGACGGTGCTTTCGCGCTGCTCGAGAAGAAGCTGAGACAGCGAGAAGCGGCTGTGGTTGGCATCAGAGGCCGTGACGGAAGACGTGGAGCTATGATCGTCTTCGTCGTTGAAGAGGTCCATCGTCAACGCGACGGGCTGTGCCCTGCCCCAAAGCCGAATGCGACCGACTCCTGCGTCCTCCTGAGTAGAGCTCATGTCAAGCGGCGGGCAGAGCTGGTGGCGTGGGTCTAGCGTTTTGAGTTGTGATGTTGGTAGATCATCCAAGACGAGCGGCGAGATAGTCCACCCTCCGAGCTTGGACCTAGCACTGAATGACGAAGAAGGCACGTACCTGGCGTTGCTGGTATGGGGACAGAGCTCTCCTGGGCGTGTGGTAAAGTGAAGCAAAACTTCGACTGCTGCCCACGTAGGAACAACAGAGGCTCCAAGCCACAAACGCAACTATTTCCCTGCGAAACTCGATCACTTCAACTTGCGTGAAGAGCAATAGCAATAGGATAGCGCCGATGAACACCACATTCGAACACCACCGTCGCAGTTGCGGCTCAGAGGGGCCAGAGGACCACGGCGTATCCGTCAACTCGAGGGTACAAAGTTTAGTGAGTCGGCGAGCTGACTGCTCGTCTGCAGGCACGCGCTGAAGCCACGTCTTCCACCACCAGGGAACAAGGCGACGAGGGCACGAGCCGAGCAGCCTGGGAATTGCTGCTCTCTGCTGTGCTTGTCAGCGATAACAAGCTCAGGTCAGGACGGTGCGATGAGCTGCTCCGGCAACCGTTAGTAGCGCCGTAGCGAGTCAGACTTGAGGTGCAACATTGAACGAGACGCTTGCTTCGAACAATCTTCATTGTTAGAAGCAAGAGTCTCGCTTCCACCGCCAGCCATTGCGCTTTGGCTTGCGAGAATCGACTGGCACAGTAGGGGGGGTCCCTCTGAGACACATGGCTACACAAACTGCAACATGCACTTCGAAGCACGTCCTAATCCCCATCCTGGGCGCACATGGCTCCGCTTTCCCGCCCGCCACTCTTGTCTACCCTTCATGGCCGCCGACTTGGAAGTCTTGCATGAGCTCTCCCAGGCGGCAAAAGTTCCTCGTTGGCCACCGCCAGAACTCGGGGCCCCGCGTCTGCACCGGAGTCCTCGCTCTGACCCGGACGGCTGGTGGCCGCGTGGGGCTCTACGTACGACACCTGCGGACGCATGTCGTCGCCTTGTGCGGCATTTGTGGGGCTGTACTCGTCACATTTTTCCGACGACGTTCGCGTCACGGGCAGCCCAGGCATAGGATTCGCCACCTCAACGCCTTCCTGTCCAATATGGAGCAGAAGGAGAACCCTCATTCACCAAGTTCCGGGAGTGATGATGGAGTGCATGCGGTGCCTGACCAAGCACCGAGAGGCGGAGCACAACACAATCTCGTCACAGCGGTGGCGGTGGCGTGCATGCTAACAAACGAGCCAAAGCGTGTGCATGGGCGACTACCGACCAGTCGATGAGCTCTCGGCGCGAGCAGAGACTCGGCTGGCGGCACCGCACCACGCAGGCCATGATACTGTATGTACGCCGGCTCGATGTGAGCTCCGGCGAGCGCAAAGCGACATAGTTATCCCTCGCAAAGCGACATAGTCGTCCCCTCGCCTGTCGATGGGGCGACCCACGCGTAGGCGAACATGGCCGCAAGAACTCAAGGCACAGCCAGTCCCTCTACGACTTTACGCCTCTGCTTCCCGGTCGCTTCCCGTCCGTCGTGTATCATTCACGAATCTGCTCGCTCGGACCCAAGAGACCTTCTTCAGTACCTTCTTCATACCACCACTAGAAATCATGGGCTGCGCTCAATCCACCGCTGCGAAGGACCCGGCCGAGGCCACGCCCGCTGAGGCCACGCCTGAAGTTGCTGCCACGGAGACCAAGACGGAGACCGAGACCCCGGCCACCGAGGAGGCCGCCAAGGACGAGGACAAGCCCGCTGAGGAGGCTGCCAAGGAAGAGGACAAGCCTGTTGAGGAGGCTACTGTTGAGGAGCCCAAGGTCGAGGAGGCTGCCAAGGTCGAGGAGCTCAAGGTCGAAGAGCCCAAGGTTGAGGAGCCCAAGGTCGAGGAGCCCAAGGTCGAAGAACCCAAGACCGAGCAGCCTAAGGTCGAGGAGCCTGCAAAGGAGGAGGAGCCCAAGGTCGAGGAGGTTGCCAAGGTTGAGACGCCCAAGGCCGAGGAGCCCAAGAAGGAGGAGATGACTGCATAAGTTCCACACGCACGGCGCGAGACGACCCACGAGAGCGCGCTGGCACTCCCTATTTTGCCAATAAATCTCTATTCTCTTTCTCTTCTTGCGTTGCACGAAAGTGACCAAACATCGTGCAATTGGTAATAGGTTGTCGCCTCCCTACAATTTTCGTCCGGAGTAACCTTGACTTGTCGCCTGCATAGTTGTCTTGGCCGTATAGCTGGCATATTGTCAGTGACAATATGTGGTGACAATTTTTATCTCCAGCCGCAGTCTAGCGTCTTCCGTCTTGGTCACAAGTCAACTGTGCAACCATCTTAGCAAGTTGCTTGAAGTGACGAATATCTTATGCAGAGATTTGTTTCTTTCCTTCATCTTTTCCAGAAGGACAAAATAAGATAAATGCAGTTTTCTCGCTGGCAACGATCGAAAACATTTCCGTTTTAGGGCAAACAAAAACGAAGAATCTGAGCTTGCGTCTCCTAGTTAGCTGGCGTCGCATCCGTGCTCTCTGCAGATGCCTCGACAGCTCCACTGCTCACATCAGCGGTAGGCTCCGTCGCCTCTTCGGTCTCCGCCGTCTTGTCGTTGTTGTTCTCTGCTGCATTCGACGAGGTTTCGTCCGTCGCCGCTGTCTCCTCGCTGCTGGTAGCGGCATTACTCTGCGCTACTGGCTCTTGTTTCTCCGACACGTTGTCGCCCTGCGTCTCTACCGTGAGTTTTTCCGTCACTACCACGTCGGTCTCTTCGACCACCGTAGTCTCGGTGATCGCTAGGACCGACTCCATGCTCTTCTCCTCCGTCAGTACGACAGTTGCGTCCTTCACCTCCTCCTTGTCTTCGTCTCCCTCCTCGATCTTGTCGACCGTCGCTCCTTCTGGCAGTGGGAACCTCGACTTCAGCCACTCGTCAAGGTGTTCAAACACCGCGTCGCGCTCCGGGTCATCGAACAGCGAGTGGAAGTATCCGTCAAAGACCTTGAACTCCTTATCTCCCGCCGCCAGTCGCTTGTAGAACACTTGAGCCAGTTCCAGACTGGTAACCTTATCGTTCGACCCCATCATCATGAGCATGGGTAGCTTGCACAGCGCACTGTCCTTCTCCTCCACCCTCTTGTCCGCTTCCAGAGCTCGCATGGCCTTGAGCGTCTCAGCGCCCATCCTGGCCGTCACGGGCTCCGAGACCGTAAGCGGGTCGGCCTTGAAGTCGTCCACGTAGTCCGGATCTCTGCACAGATAGTCCCCATTAACGCCCGGCACGATGCGGGCTTTGGGAAGCAATTTACTCAGCGGCCGTGCGAACACGGCCTGCACTCTCAGTATGGCGGTCATCTCCACGAGCAAGGCTGGAGCCACCAACACGACGGCACTGAAGTCGTGTTTGCCGCTCAGTACCGTGTGCAGACTCACTAACGTGCCATAAGACATGCCCGATAGCACCATCTTCGTCTCTATAGGCACCGCCAATTGCGGGTACAGCTTGGTCTTGGCCACCTCGATGAACTCGTTCGTGTCATCCACGAAATACTGGAATCGAGCGCTGTGCGCCCGAAGTCCATGGTGGTCCGAGTCACTGGCCCCGTGACTCAGAAGATCATAGGCCAAGACGCCGAAGCCCACCTCGCACAGCCGCTCGTACAGGTGGAAGTAGCGGCGGCTGTGGTCGCCGATGCCGTGAAGGTAGAGCACAACGGCTCGCAGAGGAGTGCTGGAAGCCGGGAAAAGAGCTAGGTACGACAGGTTTTGGCCCCGAGAGTTCTTGAACGAGCCTTCCAGGTGCCGCAGGTGCGACGGCATATGCTGCGCACGAAGCGCCGAGTTCACACGGGACCGAGTAGACATCGTGAGGTAGAGAGGGAGAACAGGAAGTGCCGAGAAGACTCGAAGGATGGGGAACTGGCACAGCAACTGGCAGCAAAACTGACGTCATCAGGCGAGTTGCTAAAGTATTGGCACTGCAGGAATGAATGTAATTGGCAGTGAGTTATGGGGGAAACGGTGTTCAGCCACTTCAACTTGGAAAAGACAAAAGTTTGTCACTTTGGCAAATGTTGTATTGTGATTCTTGGCCAAATTTGCCATGTCTTCGACCAAAGGCGACCAATCGTACTTAGTGATGGTCCTATAGTAGACTCGAGCGCGGCGATTCGCCGGCGGCTCTTCACGAATCGCCGGTGGAAATTTTGGGTAGAACCTACAATATGCAACTTTGTGAAGACTTCCTCAGATTAAAACGAAATCACCGATGGAGGTTGGCACAACTTGATAATGTTCGAGTCTTCTCGCTCTTCATCACAGGCAGACCTCATGGGTTGGCAGGGTTCACTGGATTGCTTTCGTCTGCCTGCGCCTGCTTCGGGTCGTACGCTGGGAAGTGATAGCCCTCCAGACCCTTCGACGCGTTCCAGAACAGCTCGTACGGCAACGGCTCGGCTAGCGTCCAATCGTTGAGGAAGCGTTCCGGCAGGTCCGGGTTCACCAGGAACGGGCGGCCGAAGCCCACCAGGTCGGCCACACCAGCGTGCAGCACGCCCTCCGCCTGGTCGCGCGTGTAGCTGCAGGTGGCCATGACGCGGCCCTTGAACAGCGTCTTGAGCTCGAACACCGTGAATACGCGGCACTTATCCGAACGGCCAAAGCCGAAGCCGTCGTGCGTGGCCAGGTAGCACAGCCCCATCGTGCTCAGCTCCGAGATCACGTACGTGAACGTCTCGTAGTTGTCCTCGCTGCCCATGCCGCCGTACACGCCGTTGGGTGAGAGGCGCACACCCACGCGGTTGGCCGGGTACACCGTCGTCACGGCCTTGATCAACTCGCGTAACAGCCGGAAACGGTTCTCTACCGAGCCGCCGTACTCATCTGTGCGCTGGTTCGTGCTTGTCTGCAAGAACTCGTCGATCAGGTAGCCGCCGGCGCCGTGGAACTCGACGCCGTCGAAGCCCGCGGCCTTGGCGCGCTCGGCGCACTTGCGGTGGTCCTCCACCACCTGATTCACCTCCTCGAGCGTCATGGCTCGTGTGGTCGGGAAGCCCGTCGCGTTGCCTTCCGCGTCATGCGTGCGGCCCGTCGAGTAGCACGACGGCGAGCACGACGCCACCTCGTTGCTCGGGTGGAACGACGGGTGCGACTGGCGGCCCATGTGCCACAGCTGCACGAACATTTTGCCACCTTTGGCGTGTACGGCATCCACGATCTTGCGCCAACCCTCCTGCTGCTCGTCCGTGTACAGCGCGGGGGCGCCGCGCCAGCCGTAGCCCTGCTCCGACACGGCGCAGCCCTCCGACATGATCAGACCGGCCGACGCCCGAGCCGCGTAGTACTTGACGTTCTCGTCCGTGGGGCACCGCGTCTTGATGTCCGACCGAGCGCGCGTGCACGGGCTGAAGACCATGCGGTTCTGGAGCGAGAGACCCGGTGCCAGCTCCAGCGGCTTGAACAGCTCGTAGTCGGCGACGTTGGCAGACATTGGGATCTTCGTTGGCGATGGAAGTGAAGTTGTTGTAGGTGAATGCAAATTGCAAAGTGAGCTGCTGTGGATGGAGACACCGAGCAAGCAGCGACCACGACGCCATTGCTGCCACTGGGGATCCGATACCGTTGACATTTTTTGGTAAACGTGATCGATTACGACGCTCGTCCAGCATGACGTAAATGTAGCCATGTGCTTCGTGAGCCACCAATGAGCAAGCTGATAACGATAGCGGAATTGTCTGACGTCAACAGCAACTGCATGGGGCACAAAATGTATGGCCGACCTCCGAATGCGCTGCCATAGCCCGCAAACTTCTTGATCCGGGCAGCTAGTGGTAGAAATACCATGTGAAGGCATAATTTGGCATAAAAACTTTTGTCGACTCGAGTTCACCATAGACTCGGCAGTTGCTAGTGCCACTTAAACTCCCCTCTTGCTTTTCTTGCCTGGGCTTCGCTCTCTGGGTTGGCGTGTTGAATCGGAACGAAACGGGTAGGACCAATTCTCAACTGCACCGATGAAAGCGCCAGGTCCGAGGGCGAATTCACCTGCACCAAGCGAACACGATAGTATTCTTGAACCGAGCACGCTGCGGTAGCAGACGAAGATGGAAGTATCTCATCAGCCTCACACTTGATCTTCGCTTCCTGGCATTCCAGCCGCGTCCTGTCGACTGGTGTGTGTTTTGTCCTGGTACACCCAAACATCACCAGCGCTCCTGCACGAGTCTCGTTAGCTCTTCAGCGCCAGTGCAGCCTGGTACGAAGTAAGATCGTCCGTGTCGGCTACAAACCGAGTCGGAGGTTCAGATGGTCCTTCTCGGTGCCATATCCTCAGGATGATATCGGTCCCTCCTCCGGGCCGGAGACCTCTGGCTGCTTCTCTATTGGGGGCCATGTGACACAGCCGCAGCAGATCGAAAGCCTCATGCTACTAGTAGTAATTCGGTAGTCTTGAGTGAAGCTCACAGCTGGATGCCTCATGCTGGCTCAATCGGACCAGCATGCCACTGCGAACACCGAGCGATGACGGTGTGACAGCTCTGGCTGTAGCCACGCCGAGCTGGAACCTCCCCCACCTTGAACCGAGCGCCCACGTCCACTAAGCCTGGTCGACATCAACGCAGATCGTATTTCGCGCTGAAACGCGTTCGCCTTGTTGCGTCACCTGCCAATGTGAGACTTTCCGTTCCGTTCAGCCGTCGAGGTCTCGCTAAGGTTGATACACGGTGGCGAGCACGACGATGATCAAGACGAGACCTCACTGGAAGCTGCAACACTACTTTCGCCAGGAAACGATGGCGGTGCGCGTCTGGTCGCGAGGGCCTCAATTGAGCTCCCGTTTGGCTCGCGAAGCTGGCATCGTGTTTTGTGGGCGTGTTGGCGAACAACACTACGTCAGGCTCGATAAGGACGCGAAGGTCGGCCGGTACGGGGACTCCAAACGAGTTTTGCCAACACAACTCGTCTTCGTGAAGCCTACGAAGACTGGATCAATTCGTGCACTCCAAACCTCTTTGTCCAGCAGCACCAAACGACCGCGAGGGAATGCTGAAAACATTATCTTAAGGAACTAACTTCCCGGCCAAGTTCACAGCAAACTACCGGTATGAGACTCTTAGCATACGGGATAGCAAGGCGCTACTCCGCATATTGATCGGCGCCCCAAGTTGCCTCGCCCAGTAGTTTCTTGGGAGCCGACCCAGTCCAAGCTCGGGGCAGCATGGCGACCCGCCATCGTACCGGTAAAATGCGACGCTCCACGCAGTATTAAATATGGCGGTCAGCTATTAAATATGCCAGTCAAGCCTTTAGAATGTCTTTTCTATCTAGCCAGCCTGCTGATAGAAACGTCATAGCATTAGTAGTTCGACGTAGAGGAACAAGTCTGCCAATCCTGCCACGATAGTATCGGGCTCAAACCCGCCAATACTATTGAGATCCTCTACGTCGAACTACTAATACTATGACGTTTTATTGACTTTGTGAAGACTCAATAATAAATAATTGTACCACAACAATACAGTATTGGTATTATTTTTTCCGAGGCATATATTATACGCTGTGTGAGTGATGGTGTTGTCTGAATTCGACGAAAGTCTCAGCAGAGCCGTTTGCAATCGGGTACTACTGCTTCAAGACTGGCTTCGTCGAAGGCGTCGATCGACTGTTGTGTTCGCGTTTGACGTGCGCCAGCTGACGAGAGAAGGCGAGAAGAAGCTGCTGGTCCAACGTCTCACGGGGCGCGGGGCTTTCCGGCGTTATCAAAGAGCGCTGCCAGGCTGCAAAGCACACGCACAGTCCTCAATACGCCACGAGCTCACCAGCCCGTTTAACACTTCTGTCCACCTCGTCGGTCCTGTCTGGAGATGGCTACTCTACCAGCTGGAGCCCACTTCAACCAGTGCACCAACGACAACGCAACTCGATCCGCCAGCCTTCCAGCCTGGATCAAATCTCGGTCCAATAGTGACGACAACGACAGTGTTGAAAGCGGCAATGCCGCCGACGTTGCTCGGGTCGCTTCATTGCCATGCATGACTTCGACATACCGTCGAGACCTCGAGGATCTGCTCTGGGCACGCACCCAAGCCGTGGCCGCTCCCGACATCGACTTCGACAGCCTCGCGCACGTGTCGTTGGACCAGTGGGAAGCTCACCACAGCGACCACGAAGGCTTCCGCACTTACTCACGCCGACTCACCACTCCGGACATCCCAGCTGCAGCTGAGGTGTTGGTTACTGGCACGCTGGAATGCAGCGTAGCTGAAGCTGCCGCGCTGCTGCGATGTCCTGGAGAGAACGACTTCACTTCCGCCATGGTCAATATGCACGGTCGGTCGTTCCAACAAGGCTCAGTTGTCCACAGCTTCACCTCGACAAAAGGCGCCGCTCCACCTCCACAAAGCGACTTTCTCGCACGCTACCGATGCGTCAAGACGGCGAACTTCGCGCATCCACGGTTGGCTTTGTTTGACTGCGACGAACGCTGGTGCTTTCTCGAGGCGTTTGCTTCAGTGCGACGAGGATTGAACGGTTCACCAAACGGATTCACGCTGTGCCAGCGCTCCCTGCAGCCAGACACACTCCCCCGAGCAGTTCGTCCGCCAATCGAGCTCGTCCGGCGTCGTCGTGGCATGGGCTTCAAGCGTTCCAACAAGCGCAGTCACCAGTTGCTGGGCTTGTCGCTTGGCTTCTCACTCGAAGCGATCGCTGGGAGTCATCCGGCTGCAGTCCAGCTTGTCTTCTACGGATGCTGCTCCGATACTGAAGGCGGCGACTTTAACGTTGTCCAGAGACGGATGAAGCTGCTCGCTCGTAGCATCCGGAAGCTCCCGGGGATCGTTCGTCGGCGGCGCATGAGTGTTCAGGTTCCTGCTGATACCTGGTCGATCACTCGTCTCGCGGCATCAAAGTCGTCGCGATGCGTGAGCTGCTCGCGGTCTGTTCACCGGTTGCTGCTGGTCAAGAAGACGAGCTGTTACTTGTGCGCACACTTGGTTTGCTCGCGATGCTGGATCTGCCAGCCTCTGGAAACGGCCAACGGCCGAAGCATCTCGGTGCTCATCTGTCCTCACTGCTTACACAGCGTTCAAAACTGCAACTACGCTCACCTGGCCGCGTCGTCGCTCTCTGGTCGCGGAAGTGGCAGCAGCGCAAGCACGTCGACCCGTCTCTCGCTGTTCGCCGGAGCTGTCGGCGGAGTGGCTGCCTTCCACACCACTGAGGTGCTACCGGATGCTGAAGATGCCCCTGAACCGGGTCACGCCGTCGTCGAGTACCTTGAAGGTGTCTTCCATGAGCAACACAGAGCAGAGTCCTCCACCAATCTCAATCCGACGGTGCAGACGGCCGCTAACGTTCTCCAGCAGCTCACGGAAGTCCTCGACGAAGGAGTCAATCGCGTCCTCATGCACAGCGCCTGGGCAGGAAACACCGACGTTCCAGAGACTGGCATCTCGTCAGCTCTTGAACGACTGCGCGTTCAGTTCGAGAGGGAGGTGCTGCCACTTGAGGCCTGCATGCTGTCCAACGCCGTGACTCGAGCTTACCCGATCGACACGGCAGATGGAGGAAGCGTGGCCGCTGTTCCTGTCGGTCCGATCCCGCCGAACGAAGCGCACCGACTGGAAGCCATTCAACACGAGCAACTGCTATTGGCGAGGGGCTCCGACGAGCTCGCTCTCGTCTGTGAGTTAGCCGCCCGCGAGTTGTGCTGCATGGCTTCGCTCGTGACCGTCGTCGGCAGCTCGATCCAGCACGTCTTAGCCAGCAACTTCGTACCGCTGCAAGACGCCCAAGTGCCTCGGGCACACACGCTTTGTCAGCATCTTGTGATGGGAGACAAGCCCATGCTCGTGCAGCACCCGGAAGCAGACGTGCGCTTCTGTAACCTGAGTCTTGTCGTGGACTTCGGCATTCAGTTCTACGCCGGCTTCCCCATTTTCAGCAGCAACGGGCTCTCGGTGGTTGGCTCTCTTTGCTGCTTCGATGATCACTTCCGAGAACTGACCCAGTCGCAGTATTCGACGCTCTTGCATCTTACCAGAGCAGCTTCAAACATCATCGCAGTCAAGTGCAGCCAGACACGGAGCCGTCAACCTTGGCAGAAGCGAAGTTAGCGAACGCGCTGTTGTGCATATACCAATCCTCTTACCATCCAAACGAGCTCGGCAGTATGACCCCCACGGCCTAAAACACAAACACACTTCAAGTCAGCATCAGCACCCATCCCAAGCGTCTTCCACAGAAAACTGGACGGGACGAAGAGGAGTTCTTGCTTTATTATGGCAAGCAGCTTTCCAAGAAAGGAGGGGAAACGAGGCTGTAAAAACGCAAAAAGGAGCCTTTTCCTGCCTTCTTCTCTCGCATTGCATCACGTTCGCTCGTTGCTTGCTCTACATCATGCCGCACTGCTCAACGAACGACAAGCACAACACGTTATAGTCGATCCAGTCGCAGCAATGGTAGAGTTCACACGTACGTTTCCAGAAGGAGGGACCTCGTCCTCGTCGTCTTCGAAATCTGCGCGGAGGCTCGCCTCAATTGCTCGCGCCTCCTCTTCGGGCAGCCCTGCGCTCTTCATGCTCACAGGGATCTCGTCATTGGTGGTCAGGACGACAAAGTCGCCCGTCGGATTCAGCGAAAACTTGTTGGCCAGGAACGAGTCCTCGCCTTTCTTCCGCTCGTTCTTGGCGTTCCGGTTTCTCTTGCTCGAGTGGACCGTCAGTGTGGCTTGCGGGCGCATCACGTAGGTTACCGGGAACCGGAACGTCTGGTCGTTCTGGCCACGGACTGCCCAGCCGCCAATCGGCACGGGCTCATTGCTCGTGTTCTTGAGCACAATGCGGTCCTTGTCTAAATGCAACGAAGCAATCTGCACCGCCAAAGACGCTCCTACTGGCTGCGTCACCGCGGCAGCCGAGCGCCTCGATCGTTTGGCAGACGTTCCGTTTGTGTTGTCGCTCTTCCGCTTACGGCCTTTTGTGTTGGGCGTCGAGACAGCCACGCGACTCTCTTCGCGGTCCAAAATGCGCCGGTACTTCATGATCTCTGCATCCAGCGCGATCTTCACGTCCATCAGCTCATTGAACTCGCGCTCCTTCGAGACCTTGGACGAGCGGAATCTCTCGAGCGTTTCTTCGTACGCCTTGCGGTCCTTGGTGGACTTGGAGCGCACCTCACGGTAGTCTCGCTCCAGCTGCGCCACCTTCTCGGTCAGCGCCTGTCGCGCCTTGAGACTTTCTTCATAATCATTCGCCGTGCGGTCCAGCTCCTTCTTGGTGCTCTCCAACTCGGCCTGCACGTCAGCCAGCTGGTCCTGCAAGCCACGCGACACCGTGTCAAAGTGACTGCGCACTTCCATCTCCATGGTATGCAGCCGATCCTCCGCGTCCTTCTTCCACTGCGCCTGGGCCTCCATGTGCTTGGCCGTCCACTCTCGTCGCAGCTTGGTGAGCTCTGCATCCCTCGTCAAGTCAAAGTCCGCGCTCTTCTTCCGCAGCTCCTCCAGCTCGTGCGTGGCGTCACTCAGCGCAACCACATGGCCGCGCATATCGCGCTCCAGCTCCTTCACGCGGCGCCTGGCCGAGTTCAGCTGCGTCGTCTGCTCCGAGAGCGTCTCCTTGGCGGATTCAGCATTGGCCGTCTCCCGATCCAGCTGCACTCGCAGCGTTTCCACGAGAACCTTGGCCTCACCAAGCTCATTCTGCTGGGCACGAAGCTTCACGAGCTCCTTGTGTTGCTCCTGCTCCAGCGTCTGCAGGCGAGCGTTCTGGTCCATTTCATCGTCCAGCTTCCTGTAAAAGTGTTAAAACATCTTAATAAAATCATAAAACCAAGTGTGCACGGGGTTAAAGAGCCCTTACTTGCGAGTCTCCTCCAGCTCCTTGGTCAGCCTGGTGCGGGTGCTCTCCAGATCCTGCTGCATCCGCTGCTTAATCGTCTCCAGCTCCCGCTCGGCGGCGTGCTTGGCGCCTTCCAACTCGTTCACGCCCAGGACGTACATCTCCAGACGGGAGTTGAGTTTCTGTGTTTTAACATAATAAAAACGACAGAACACCAACATGGACGTGTCTCGGTCAATACAGGTCCAATTCAAGCGGGAAGAGCGGCGTGGCACACACCTGCAGCGAGGCCTTCTCCTCCATGCGCTTGGACTTGATCGGAGACAGCTCCTTCGTCATGGTGGGCGGCGGGGAGCGACACGAAGTGCAGAGACCTCAAGGCGCGCCAAAAAGGGCGCGTTCAAACTGCCAGATGGGAAGCCCAAATTTAGACATATTTATTTTTAAAAAGCATGCGTCATGCGTCTTCAAGTGTAGCCATGTTGACAGTCGAACTTGTTAACAGCAACAAGCAATGAATGCCCTGCGGCAGCACCAACGCCGAGAGTTCTTCCGTCTGGACAGGAAACAGAGTTAAACCTACCGTTAGATGGTACTAAGAGAGCTGCTCGATGTAGCAACATTTTTTAAGACAACTCAAAAAAAAATGCCATGTGACAGAACTTGCGAGGCTCTTTGTCCCCCGTGGCAGCTCTGTTTCCTCTGGCCGAACGAGGTCTTCAAAGGTTCCTTGCGATCCTCACCAATAGTGCATGTTCATGGCTTGCCATTCCGGCGAGCACTTGACAATTCGAAGTGCAATTCTTAGATTTTAAAACAATACCCTTTCAGTCAGGGACCATCACTCCTCCCCTTCAATCCGCACTTAGTGCATCCTTTACAGTCACAGTATTTAGACGATGGCGCTGCCGCAGCTGGACGAGGCCATCGCGTTCCTGCAGGCGGATCTGGCAGCCCTGCGCGCGGGGGAGAAGGATGCCGAGCTGCCAGGACTCGCCGTGGCCGTCGCGGCGGGCGAGGCGCCGCTTCCTGAGCCACAGTTCGCGCCTCTTCTGGCGCTGTGGACGCCCAAGGCGACCTCTCTCTCGACGGAACTGGCGGCGCTCGTGGACCAACTAGAAGCCGCCAAGAGGCGCGAGGAGCAGCAGGCGCACGTGAAGGAGGACAGAGATGTGAGGACGCCCGTGCACTCGGCGCTGGAGCGAGTGCGCGGCCAGAGAAGGAGGCCCAGGACGAGACCCAGGAGGAGGTTTGAGGACCCGGACGGGGGAGACGCGTCCCAGTCCCAGAGCGACGCCACGCCCACACCGTCACCTAGAGCCGATGCTGTAACTGTTGTGGTTAAGGTTGCTGAAGAGAAGAAGGAGGAGAAGAAGGAGGGGGAGAAGAAGGAAGAGGAGAAGAAGGAGGAGGTTAAAGAGAAGGATCGAGATGAAAAGATGGAGGAGAAGATCGTTGAAAAGAAGGAAAACAATGACGAGAAGGAGAAGATTGCAGAAGAGAAGGAGAGCAAGGAGGAGAAAGTTGAAGAGGTGAAGGTGGAGAAGGAGAAGAATCCGGAGCGAGAGGAGGCGGAGGCGGCGCTGGCGAGTCTGAAGGCGCTGCGGAAGAGCATGTTGCTGGATGTATTGTCCAAGATTGTGTCGGTGGCCAAGTCGAAGAGTGTGGATCCGACGATGTTCTCCAAGGACGGAGAGCCGAAGGATGGGGGCGAGCACGTGGACCTGGAGAAGATCCACAATCGCGTGATTGGCGGCGTCATTTGCGACTGGGCGCAGTTTGCCGAGCAGGTCTATCTGTTTTGCCAGCATGTGGTGTCGGATGCAGAGCAGCGCGAGCAGCTGGAGGCAAGACGCAAAGGTGTGGAGTTGCTGCACTTCGCGAGGACTCTGACGGAGACGTTGCGGAAAGCCAGCGTCAAGAAAGAGGCCATATTGCTGCAGAAGATCCGCGAAGCGGAAGTAGAAGCGGCGGCTCGTAAAGAGGAAGAGGTGAAGCAAAAGGAGGAGGCGAAACAGAAGGAACAAGAAGACAAACACGAGAGCAAGGACGACGAGAAGGAGCAGGATCAGCAGATGGAAGAGGCTATTGCAGACGAGAAGGACGGTTCTACGGCCGAGGCTACTGCTTCGGACAGCCACGACGCAGCCAGCATGACGGAAGCTCCTGCTGTCCCGCCACTCACGCCTACGCGCGCCTCGACGCGAATCCGAAAGCGTGTGAGCTTAACGAGCGACGGCACTGGGTCAGCGGCCACGTCGCCTTCTTCCCACAACCCACGAAAGCGCACACGTGGGGCGTCTGCTACGTCTGCAGCCTCTGCAAGTGAAGACGTCAGCGGAGAGGAGAGCCACGACGCCTCAGCCTCGGAAGCAGACTCCAAGTCGCGCAGTCGAAGCAAGAAGACGCCAGTCAAGCGACCTGCTGCTCGCCGGCGTCGAACTTCCCTGCCAGCAACACGCGCCAGTTCTCGTCAGCAAAAGCGTCGCGCTGCAGCAGCAGCAGCTGCCAAGGTCGAAAGTGGAGGCGACGAAGAGCACAGCGGGGGCGAGGCTCTCCACTCCGCCGCTGAAAGGGAAGGCGACGACGGCCACGACAAAACCAACGATGAAGCTGAAGAAACGGGAGAAGACGAGCAAGGAGAGGAACATCAAGCTCCCAAGAGGAAGAAAGCTGCGCCCAAGTCCAGGGCCAGGAAGAAAGGCAGTCGCAAGCGATAGACCTCGTCTAGTGTACTGTAGTTACGATCACCAAAATGGCTACTATTTTCTGTCTTGTGATTGGTTAATATCCACAAATTTCGGTGGTCAAGCATTTTAACGGCTGTATGAGCTCACTTCCCTACGTTGACCCCCCCTTCCTGTTCACGACGCTCTCCTCGCTCTTCATGGCTTCCACCAAGCGCCGCAGCGTGGTGCTGCACTTCGACCTGAACCGTACCGTTCTCATGTCGGACGCGGCGGGCGGCCGTACCATGGAGAACACAGTGGACTACCTTTTATCCGAGTGCACGTGGGGCTATGTGGCCCCCACCAGTCCGTCCGACTGGGTCTGCGTCTCGGAGGCCTCGTCCATCACTCCTCCCACCATTGCAACCCCCAACGGAGCCAAGTTGATCTCGTACAAGCAATTCGTGGACGACAACCACCCGTACCAGAGCTTGGCCAGTGTTTCAGGCAGTGACATCGACCACATCAAGGCCGTCAATAAAGCTGCCAAGAAGAAGCGTACGGCGCTGCAATCCGCCTTTACGGGCGGCGACAATGCGCCTGGTCGACGGGTGAGAGGCTCCTTTAACGAGGTGATGCACAAGCTGCACTTCCCCGAGGGAGAGCAGCGAGATGCGGCCAAGCAGTTGGCAGCGACCATGCCCAAGTCCAGCCTCCAGGAGGCCTGGGCTGAAGGCCGGTACTATCTGCTGCCGTCCTTCCTGCACTTCTTGTCGTACTTGGCGTCCCCTAAGGTGACGGAGAAGGACGTGGACGTCAAGCTCGTGTTCCGCACCTTTGGAGACGATATCGTCGAGGTGGCCAAGGAGCTGGAGCTGCTCGTGGACGGCCAGCACCCCGTCGGATTGCCGGCGCTGCCGGACAAGTTCCGGTTGAATCTGGAGCCGAGTGCTCGTCGGGTGGGCACCTTTTACCGTGACGGCTTCGAGGCCGACGGCTCTGCGCTCGCGGTGGGTACGCTCACTAAGGTGCCGTTCTCCTCCAAGCTCGCGGAGGAAGGCGCCAGTGCGCCGAACAACTTCTACGCCGCTTCGGACCCAGACGTCAAGGTGATTCGCGGCTTTCAGCCCATCCAGGAGACGCTGCAGGGCATGCTGCAGGGCGCCAGTACGCTCGCACTCCGTGACTATTGGGAGTGGTGGAGCGCCCACGCCGAGGACGGCCAGTACGGCAAGCTGCTGCTTATTGATGAAGACAAGAGCGACGACATCGCCGTGTTCTTTGACGACCACATCGAGGCGCACCACTCGCACATCGTGGACGTGCGTGACGTGCGCTCGGGAGCTCCCGTGGCCTTCGAGAAGAGCCGCGGCAAGTACCTCCAGCGGGTGGAGCCCTTCGCAGCCATCACGGACCCGGACTACTTCACGTCGCTCTTCGAGAAGTACGTGGCCAAGTAGAGTGTGGCCTCGCGTAAGCTCCATCGGCTAAACATGTCGCTTTCTTTCACGTGCTGCTTGTGTCCTGGTAGATTGATCGTGGCCAACAAGAAGCGCGAATCAGAGAAGCTCATGGAGAATGAAAGCGCTAAGCGTGCTCGACTAGACCTTAAGACAACGGCGTCTGCCCTGCCAGACGCAGAGATGGAGCTCCTGCGTGCTTTGGAGGAAGAAGTGCGTCAAGAAGAGCAGCAGAATCAAGGCAAGATGAAGGACTTTCCTCTTCAAGAAGACGACGATTATGATGAATCGGACGAGGAATAAAAGCATGTTGTTACGACGAAACTGGCGCTTTCTTGAGCTCGTCGTTGAGCCACCCCCGCAGCGCTCGGACGCTATCCCGGTCCTGTGCGCAGCACTCGACGACGTTGGTGAAGAGCGCGGAGACTGCGGGCGAGTTGGTGGCCGTGGCAGCTCCAGAAGAACTACTATTCCGTCTTGTAAGCCCAGCGGGGGGTCCCAGGTCTACGACGGCGGCAGCAACGGGGGCAGTGAAAAGGAATGACGGGGTGGAAGCCGTTGACTTGGAGGACGACGCTGAAAACGTCGTGGTGAGCGACTTGGTGACGGGGTGGCGACGTGCATCCATGTTGAACGCGTAGTCGACGCACTTCCGGAGCTCGCGACGAGCTTCGCGCAGTGCAGAGCGTTGCTGCTGCTTGCGGTTGTTGAGAAGTTGCTGATACTCTTTGGATTGCGGTTCTTCCGGCGTTTCAACAGGTAGCGGAGCCATGAAGTGGTCGGTCTTGTTGAACACTAGCAAGAGCGGCGCGTTGGCGAACACCTTGTGGTTGGTCTTGTGTCTTAAGAAGCGCACGAGTTCGGCAGCGACGAGAGGGAAGCGGACGGGGTCTGCAGCGTCGACGACGAAGAGCACCGCGAGGATGGGGAGCGGCGTCTGGAAAGTGGTGGCGACTGCGGTCGGAGCGAGGGTGTTGAGGTTGTTGCTACTGCCGCTGAAGGTCGAGAAATCGCCCGTTGCGCTGTACCATTTGGCTCGGAAGTTGCGCCGTCCGGGCGGATCAACGAGCTGCAAGTATCTCTCGCCATTCTCCACGCGAAAAGTGGCCGTCTGGAGCGTTCGCGTCGGCTCGGGGAACAAGTAGGACGGCAGCTCGAAGCCTTTCGAAGTGTACAGCGTCAAGTCATCGCCGACGGAAATCCTCGAGAGATGGTTGACTAAAGTCGACTTGCCAGCACCGTCCAGACCCAGGAAAAGCACCTTCCCGCGATGCTTTCTCGCATTATGCTGGCGTGTGAGCATGCCTGTGAGCATCCGGAGCGAGCCGCGATAGTCCGTGTCCGAGGTCTCGGCCTGGTAATCCATCGGTTCGTGCGATTGAAGCCCTCCCATCTTCTTAAAGCCAGAGTCTCGAAAGGAATGCTAAGAAGCAGAACGAAAGACATGCCTGGGTGACTATTTGTGCCCTTCTCGAGCGGTTGAGGAGGTTAGAAATAGTGGTTTGATGCCGCCAGACAACCGATAGGCGCTCGGTATGGCCGCTGGCTTCAGATCGACACAAGACGAGAGGAGGGCGATGGGGTCGGAAGCGGATGGGAGTGAAAATGACCGCAAGTTGTCGCTCAAAGAGGGCGTCGTGGTGCGTGTTCGCGGGGAGGACGGAGCCTGGCTTGACGCAGCCATCGTCCGCCAACACCGCAACGGCGAGTACACGGTGAAGTACGAGGCGACGGGGAAAGTCGAGAAGAACGTGTTTAAAGACCGTGTGCAGTCTGATCGAGGTGAAGTAAAGACGAAGCCCCGGAAGCGACAAGAAGAGGAGAGCGAGAACGACAAGAAAGGAGACGAGCGAGCCGAACTCGACGTCGAGTCAGCGGTGCAGGTCAAGAACGAAAAGGGCGAATGGTGCGACGGCCAGATCCGAAAAGTCCGCAGCAATGGCAAGTACGACGTGGCGTTAGACGAAGACGACCACGTGGTGAGGAACGTCGAGCGACGAGATATCCGCAGCAAGGCGTCGAGCAAGAAGAAGAAAGCGACA
Organism: Phytophthora crassamura; assembly: GCA_033557995.1. Classification (NCBI taxonomy): domain Eukaryota; phylum Oomycota; class Peronosporomycetes; order Peronosporales; family Peronosporaceae; genus Phytophthora; species Phytophthora crassamura. Next base: position 2,066,771 of record JAUCED010000009.1, on the reverse strand, counting down.
GATGAGAGCGAAGAAGACAGCGAGGACGCAGATGAGAAGCGGGCGATGCGGAAACGGAAGGCACGAGCAGGAGATCGAAGCAAGCGTGAGCTGGTGACGAGCGACGAGGACAGCGACACGAGCGTCGGTCGTGCTCCGCAAGGCCGCGCTCAACCGCGAAACACGGCCGCCGGGTTCGCCCAGCTGCGAGTGAACCAACTCGTCGAGTTTGAAGACAAAAGCGGGCGCATTCGGCGAGGTCGGATCAAACTACTCAACAGAGAACAGCGGATGTGCGAGGTGGAGCACGAAAGCGACTCGGAAAAGGTCTCAAAACGCATCCAACTGGACGTTGTTCGGCCTACGACAGCGTTCGGCCGTCTGTTTGGCGGCACGAACCGCAACTTCGTACCGTTCCAGCTCAATACGCACGTCTACTATCGCACTAAAGACGGCATGGAGCGTAAAGGGATCGTGCTAAAGGTTTCCAAGGGCACTGGAAAGACACTGTACGACGTCGAGGATTTGCTAGAGGGAACGATGATCAAGCAGCTTTCAGTGGGGAAGCTTCGAGCGGTTCCGTGGGTCGATTTGTCCCTCCCAAACTGGAATGGGTTGCCCGGTTTGCCTAGCTTTTCCCTCTTCTCGGCGCCAATACTTCGACGAGGAATGAACGTGCGATTCCGGCGTACAGACAAGGAAAGCGGACGCGTGTTGTGGAAAGACGGCGTCATTATCAAGGCGAAGTCGAATGCATGTTGCATTGTGGAATACTACGGACCGGACGGAGAAAGTAAGCGTGAAGAAGTCAAGAACGCGGACATCCAAGCTCGATTCTTTCGACTGCCTTTCAGTGGCATGTTAGACGGCGTGTTAGACGGTCTATCGCTCCCGTCGATACAACTACCAGCCAGTATGTTCAAGGTAGCGAGTGCAGTGGAAGTATCGAGTGGCGCCAAGGTTTTCCTTGGCACAGTCGTTAGTTCCAATGAAGTAGACAAAACGTACACAATCCGGTACGAAGATGGTCGAAAGGAGAAAAGTGTACCAAGTGATCGCGTTCGGTTGTCCCTACGCCGCCTACGGATCGGCACCGAAGTGGAAATGATCGTCGAAGGGCCCTGCAAAGAAGTGTCGAAGCTGGATGGCGAGGTGGCGTGGATCCATCGGGATGAAAAGGTCGCCGTTCGAATCAATGGAGGCAACAATGACGTCTTTGCGGAAGTTTGTACGCATGCGCTGATGGTGGATGGGAAACCGGCGTTTACAGCTCCGCTGAGCAGCACGTGGCTGGAGTTGATGGGCTACTACCTCAACTTGGTAGCCGAGTTGCTGATCTACACGTGGTTTTTCTTCGGGCTCATGGTCGAGATGGACGACATGTTGGCTCTAAACGAGGAGACGTCGGACAGTTTACTACAGAGCCCAGAACACATGGCCGCGATGTACACGAGCCAAGCGGTCGATTGGAGTCTCTGCCAGCACTCTGCACTCCACAACACATCGTCGTATTTGTTGATCCCATCGGATGTCATGGCAACCGATCGGTCGTGGCTGGTGGCTCTGCTAACATCCAAAGCGGCTTTGACGGCATGTTGTGGGCTCTTGGTGCTTCGATGCTTACGCTCTAAGCTGTCCGCTCTTCAGGATGAGTACGTGGGTCTCTAATGCTGCTCAGTGTCTAGCGGTTTAGTCACTAACTCGCTTTTCTTCCAGCTTTATTGACTTGAAGGAGTATCAACAAGAACGTGTGATGCGCCGCCACTTGGCCGTCGCGATGGGCTGGACGCTCACCGTGACGTTCGTGACGCTGGTGAACTACGCGTCGCTCTTGAATCGGTTCGACTTTTACTGCCTGCTGAACGACAAGTCACTGAGCTTCGACGAGCTCGCGCTGAGCATCGATGCGTTCGCTATTCACACCCGATACGCCAACCCAGTGCAACTGCTGGTCGCCCTCGCTGCCAAGACCACGTTCAACCTTTTCCGAGGCGTGGCGTTCCACCTGCTGCTCTTCGCCTTCCCTACGAATGGCACGAATTTCATACGACGTGTGCTGATCTTGCTGCCATCAATCGCGGTGACAGCGCTGCTTTGTGCCGTAGGCGGAGCGGCACTGCACATTTTTTACTACGTGCAGAAGACCGAGATGCTGAGCGACAAGACGCTCGAGATGTCGACAAACACCGATCTGAGTGTGCTGCTGTTGGTGCTGTCGCTATGGTTCATCCACTGCGTCTACAGTCTCGGGGCTGCAGCCGGTCGATTCTTCGAGACGCGTCTGGAAAGACAACGAACCTCACGGGACGACGTGTCAGAGGATGTACTGGATCTCGCTGAACGAGGCGAGTTCGGCCTTCAAGCCCAACGTGAAGCTCTGGTGACCAAAGTAGAGCAACGTCAAGATCAACTAGGCATCTGTAAGCTCAGCATTCTGCGCATCTACCGGCACATCCTCGTGCACTCCATCGCTGCTGCGGTCGCCATCTACATCGACGTGACACTCCGCCGCGTAGTCAAAGAGCTGGATGGCAGTTCTGTCGCGCTTCATGCCTTGGCATTCCACCTCGCGGTTTCCATCACCTGGCTAGTGGGATCCGCAATGGCAGCGATGTTTGCCATCTCACTACGACAGCAGTCACCGGAATTGCTGGCGTATATCCTAGATGTGTAGACTTGAGAAAAATACACAAGGTGGCAAAGTGAACTTCTGCCAGCGGCAAACTTTCATTTAAACTGTGATCCCGACTCCGTGGTTCTACGGCACTCGATGAAGTCTCCCCACGCATGAAGTCTCCCTTGGATATGCTGCAGATGATCAACATCCAACGAGGTTAGCGTCACGAGCAAGCAACATCCCGGTTTGCCTTTCGCTAGTGTATTGTGTGCACTCTCTTGTCCCGGCAACCGTTCTGCTTAGTGGCCAATTTGCAAATTTATATTCGATGAACTAGGTTTCATGGAAGTTGGAAAAGCTGAGCCCCACGATTGCCACTCGGGAGTATCCGAACATCTCGACCTGATCGAGCGAGAATTTTTCAGGCAGAAGTGCCAAACTCTGATCAACGAAACCAACCGCCATGGCACAGACAGTATGATAATCATTCATTGCCTAACCAGCAACGCAAGCTATCGGGACCCTTGCCGAGGACTCTGAAGCACGGCAATCAACGTTAACGCGGCTGTCGGTGAAGTCTCCCCACGCCGGCTTTCTCGATATCACAGACGCCTCAAGTTGAAGTCGCCCATACAACGATCGAGTGTTCGTCGACATGATCCACTTCTTATTCACAGTCCAGTCGCACGTGGCGAGCTGCATCAAACCTCGATGCAGTTCTCGCTCAACAAGCTTTGTCTGCGTGGAGAGTGGACGTTGCCAAGCTTCAGCTCGATGTTTCCAGCCCAAGCCACTAACCGACCCATTCCCGAAGTCTTGGCTGTCGATGGTGACATGACACTGGGAGGACTGCCACCTCTCAACGCGACGAATGCGACTGCAGAAGCGAAGATTGAAGGGACTGGCATTCCCGACACTGCCACACTTGCTGCTGTCGCTGTTGAAGACTCCAACGAAATTGCGACGGCCTTCGCGAGTCTGGACGCCGAGGCTGAAGACGCTGCGGAATCCGACCAAGCGCTGCCGCCGGAGTTTCGATGCCGCTATCGGCAGGGCAAGTGCTCGCAGCCACGCACACTCAAGAAGAACGGGTCGATGCACAGCTACTGCGAGCACCACCGTCTGCGGTCCGTGCGCAACCAGAAGGTGTTCGACGAGAAGCGGCGACGTCAGCGGGAGAAAGAAGTGGAGAAACCCGTCAAGCGACCACTTCGTTCTCGTTCCAGTTCAAGTGACAGCGGCAGCGACGATGAAGGCGAGGAAGTCAGCCTCGAAGAGAAGGAACCATCTAAACGCAGACGCCGCTCAGTGCAGTGAAGGACCGGAACTTCCGTCGTACCAGCATCGCAGTGAAATGCTGCAAAGCAACGACGAGATTTAAGCGGAAGGCTCGCATTGACTTACTTACTCCCTCTCACAAGGCGTTCCCATGTTTCCTATCAAGTTATCAGGACGAGAAAGGGTGTACCAGTGTCCCTTACTTAGTCCACGATGATGGACCACGGGTGCTCGCGACGTCCGTACTGAATGTCGGAGAGCTCCTTCCAGACGCGCTCGGCGACCTTGCCGGACTTGTTGTCGGTGCCCTCGAGCGGGATGGCGAGGTCCTCGTCCATGTAGTTGATGACCGAGACGGGCGAGACGACGGCCGCGGTGCCCGAGCCGAAGACCTCGATGATGCGGCCCTCCTTGCTGGCCTTCTGCACCTGCTTCATGGTGATGTTGGCCTCCGTGACCTTGAACTCGTCCCACTCGCGCGTCAGGTGCAGGATCGAGTCGCGCGTGATGCCCGGCAGGATGTCACCGCGCGAGAGCGGCGGCGTGATGAGCTCCTTCTCGCCCTGGTCGTTAATCCAGTGGATGAAGAGGTTCATGGTGCCCACCTCGGTGATCTCGTGCTCAGGGCCGAAGATCCACAGGTTCTGCGAGTACCCCTGCTCATGGGCGTCATATTGCGGCAAGATACCGGGCGCGTAGTTGGCGCCCACCTTGTAGCCGCCGGTGCCTCCGGGCCACGCGCGGATGTAGCGGTCGTTGGCGCAGAGCTTCACCGGGTTAAAGCCCTCCGGGTAGTAAGGCCCCACGGGGGACAAGATAATAAACAGCTTAGCCTTCTCACTAGCCCCTACGCCAATAGACGCCTGGGTGCTGATGCCCGTGGGGCGGATGTAGAGCGAGTAGCCCTCACCTTGGGGCACCCAGCTGCGATCCAGACGGATGAGCTCCGCCAGACACTTGGTGAGCTCATCTCCGTCGAATTCAGGCAGTAAAAGACGCTTCATGGAGCTGTTGAGGCGCTTCATGTTCATGTCCGGACGGAAGAGGCGGATGTGGCCCTGGCCGTCCACATAGGCCTTCATGCCTTCGAAGCATTCCAGCGCATAATGCAGCACGGCACTGGCCGGATCCATGGAGATGGGTCCGTACGGGTGGATCACTGGGTTGCCCCAGCCCTTGCCCATTTCCCAGTCCACTTCGAGCATGTGGTCCGTGAACGTCTTGCCGAACTTGAGCTGCTCCTTGGGCAACTTGGCCTTGGGGGACTCGGTACGGTGGACCTCGAGGTTGGCGACCTTGATGTCGGCGCCGGTGGAGAAGGCGGCGGCTGCGCGTGGAGAAGCCACACGGCCGAGAGACTTGGCGCCGCGAGCGATCATGGCGATGGAGACACTGAAGGAAACTTGAGCTTGAGCACCAGGAGTCGAATCGGGGAATGACTATGGTTATGGTTATGGTGGATGGGATACTTAGTGAAGAGGGTAGGTGGCGGGCATTTGTATAGAGGATTGTAGGAAAAGGTGAATTGCAAAAAAGCGCTTTTTTTGGCTCTTGCGCAAACACCCTTTTTGCTTTTTTTTTAGAAATGCGGATATCCGCCGACTAACCGTTTAGAAACGCGGCCGCCCATACAAGCTCTGTTTAATTCGCGTCCGCGAAAAAAGTGGTACACCTCTCAATTTCTAAGCCGCTGGAAAAAAACACTTTTCTCGCGCCTACCTACAGGGGCAGTAGCGCGACTGACGTCACAGAGCTTTCGTATGTGAGGTACTGTAGTGGACATGCAGTGATGAAGGCTCCAGCTAGCAACACGTTGCAGGAATGCTGTTGCAATTGAGCGGAAACCAGCTCGGAAGCTGCCGGCCTCTGGTTGGACGTTTCCGCGTCTGATGCTGCATCGCAGCTTTGGCAATGCACAGCTTGGAATAGGCCTCTCCGGCCTGCAGTTCGAAGCCAAAAATATGGAGGCTATTTTGAAGCCCCTGATGCTCGACAAGAAAGTGGCAAGACGGCGATGGCTGTCCCGCTTTCACAGCGAAACCAGTCGGGAGGAAGGCCGAGTCGTGACGGAGAGTAACGATCCAGTGTCACCAGTTTAGCTCCTCTAATCTTAGCCAGGCTGCATTGACAGCAGTTGAGTCCCGGCAAGACGACAGATGCAACAACAGCTTCGCCTCCTATTCGTGCCTTCAAGCTGCAATACGTAGCGGTTATCGACGTGATGCGAATTGAACTGGGACTGCTGGGTTTCCCATTCGACGTTTTCCCGAAGCCTCCGCACTAAACACCGCTTCCGAGACTCCGACCAGCAACCATGGGTGCCGGTGGATCGATCGATTGCACGCCGTACGACGAGGCCAAGTTCCTCAAGTCGAAGAGCGTCATGGAGTCGGCCGCTGATGATGCCGAGAAGTTTGCCAAGCTCAAGGCCATCTGGGCGGAGGGCGCCCCACCCGCTGCCGACGCGCACCAGAAGAGCACGAAGGATCTCCCGGTGGCTGCCACTGCCCACGATGGTCACAAGGAGGAAGCCCACGCCCATAAGGAGGAGCACCACAAGGAGGATGACCATGTCCACAAGGAAGAGCACCACAAGGAGGGTGAGCACCATGACCACAAGGAAGGAGAGCACCACGACCACAAGAAGGAAGAGCTCCACCACAAGGAAGGCGATCACGATCACAAGGAAGGCGATCACGTCCACAGGGAAGAGCACCACCACAAAGAGGAGCACCACCACAAGGACGAGCACCACAAGGAAGAGCACCACCAGGAAGAGCACCATAAGGAAGATGCTCCTGCTCACAAGGAGGAGTCACATGCAACTAAGGAAGATGGCCACGCTGAGGCTCCGAAGGATGGTCCAAAGGCCCCTGCGGTCTCGGCATCAACGAGCAAGCTGCCTGCAGCTCCGTCGGAGCACCACGACAGCAAGCAGTCCAAGGAAACATAATTGCCTTGCTGTCGCCGATGCATATGAATTAAGAAATGCTCGCAGCAGGCGGTGTGTGGACCTGGAAGTAAAATCTAAACACACCTTGTTTTGGTATGAATTTGCATATGGTACCTTTATGGTACATTGATGTGCACCACATCGGAAATGCATCTCATACTGGGGATTGATGCAGTGTATACTTTTCCAAGGGGTGGAGTTGCTTCATCCGAGATTTCTTGTGGGACGTTGTGGACGTTCATGCTTCCGCAGCTGGCGTAGAGCTTAAAGACGGGTTGGTAAGTTAGTTGAGCGTGTATGAGTTGGTTGCCAAGCAAGCAGGGATGCGTAAAGAAAACTTTTCCGCCATTACACTGAATGGTGTCTCCGTTTAGGTGGCTTCTTCTCCATGAGGACCTCATCGCCGTCGCTCGACGCGCCTCGCTGAAGTGATCGACGCTTGATCGGTTTCTCCCGCTGACGTCGCCGCTCGACGCGCCTTGCTGTAGTGATCGACGCTTCATCGGTTTCTCCCGCTGACGTCGCCGCTTCTCGTCGAACACCTTCTGGTTGCGCACGGACCGCAGACGGTGGTGCTCACAGTAGCTGTGCATCGACCCGTTCTTCTTGAGCGTGCGAGGCTGCGAGCACTTGCCCTGCCGATAGCGGCATCGAAACTCCGGCGGCAGCGCTTGGTCGGATTCCGCAGCGTCTTCAGCCTCGGCGTCCAGACTCGCGAAGGCCGTCGCAATTTCGTTGGAGTCTTTAACAGCGACAGCAGCAAGTGTGGCAGTGTCGGGAATGCCAGTCCCTTCAATCTTCGCTTCTGCAGTCGCATTCGTCGCGTTGAGAGGTGGCAGTCCTCCCAGTGTCATGTCACCATCGACCGCCAAGACTTCGGGAGTGGGTCGGTTGGTGGCTTGGGCTGGAAACATCGAGCTGAAGCTTGGCAACGTCCACTCTCCACGCAGACAAAGCTTGTTGAGCGAGAACTGCATCGAGGTTTGATGCAGTTCGCCACGTGCGACTCGACTGTGAATAAGAAGTGGATCATGTCGACGAACACTTGATCGTTGTATGGGCGACTTCAACTTGAGGTGTCTGTGATATCGAGCCGGCGCGGGGGGACTTCACCGATTTCCGTTCTACTGCGGATCGCTGTGCTTCGGAGACAGGGATCCGACAACTTGCGCTACTGCATTTTCGGCAATGATTCTCATGTGCTGGTCGTTTTCTCGACCATTGGTTACATCGTATCTGAACCAGTAGTTGATGGCGCGAATGCTGGCGCTGCCAACTTTGACTGGCACTGGCAGAGTTGGTACTGCTTCGTCCGTACTGTCGCCATGGTTCACGATCAGCAAGACCAAGAATTGTACGCACGCAGCCCACAGCGCGAAAATGTGAAGAGGATGCTGCTCGTTGGCCAAACAGAGAAAAAGCTTTGCAGAACCTTTCAGGCAACAAATTCGTGTTCCAGCTGAGGGTCGTTGTGTGACTCACACACAGTGTGAGGTCCACAGCCTGAAGGGGATTTCCATTGCTAAGCTGCGCCAGCCAGTGATTCTTCTCGTGACGATGCACGTGCCTCGATGCGTCTCGTTAGCTGATCCTGCGGTCGGTGGCAGTCTGGCCGTGCCGCTTCATTCGCCTTACGATCTTGTCTCGTGTCCGTCCATTTCGCTCTGGGCGTCGGGTCACACAGATCGCCCGACCTTCTGGGCGCTAGATCCGCAGTCTGCGGCTGTCATAGCCCCAAGCGGAGGACCCTTCCGAGCCGTCTACCTGTAGACCAGAGCTCGAAAAGATTGTATGCCGCGCCAACGCTTCTGTCTGGAAGAGCTCGCTTCGAGTCGATCACTTCTCCTTTTGCCTTATCAAGAGCAAGAACCAACCGAGCCACGGACCACCACTAGTCACTAAGTGCTGCCCCGCGCTGTTGCCACCATGAAGTCCCCGACCAACTACGGAAGCGAGAACGAGGAGGCACGCTTCATTCGGCGCGTCGCGGCGCCGGACCGACCCAACAACAAGCGGCGCCAGAAGAAGCGTCTGGCCATCGCCGGCGCTACGCTCGGTCTGCTGGCCGTGTCGGCCGGCGTCGGCTACGTCACGATGAAGAACGCCGGCGCGTCGACGGCCGTCAAGACCGCCGAGATGGAGGCCAGCTTGGCCAACGAGCAATTCGTGTCCAAGCTCGGCGACGCCTTCCACCCGGACTTCGACAAGATCGACCAGGACGGCGACGGTGAACTGACCAAGAAGGAGATTCTGGCCGACCTGACCGAGAAGGAGGAGGCCGACGTCGACAAGGTCAAGAACTCGGACCTCCCGGAGGACATGAAGAAGAACGTGCTGTCGCTGCTGGAGGAGAAGCTCCAGAGCGACGTCGACTGCGCCACGCAGGCGGTGAGTGTCTTGCACCTTTCCATTCCTTGAGCAGTTGATGCCGGAACTAACGCCCGTGTCTTTCTTGCTTATTGGGTCTTCAATGCAGTCGGACGAACGTCGCGTTCCTGTGTCGCGCGCCAACCACAAGATCTTCTTCTACTTGCTGGACGTCTTCTGCCCGAGGGTTACCATCGCGGTCACTCCGCCGGACCAGGAGGAGGAGGTGGTTACCGGAGAAAACCAGCAAACGGTCGAGATCCCCACGCCCAGCGGAGGCACAATGGAGGTCGTTATCGTCGGTGAGCCCGTAGACGGACAGCAGACGATTGCTATCCCGGACGGGGACGGAGGCTACGCCACGACGGAGGTGCGTTCCTTCGAGAGCCCGACGGGAGAGCAGAAGATCCTGATTCCGAACAGTGAAGGCGACATCACACCAGTGGTGGTGCCTAAGGTGCCCGAAGAAGTAGCGACCGACATGACGGGGGACACCCAAGTCGTGGATGTTGTCATGCCGTCCGGTGAGACGGAGCAGGTGATCATCGTGGGCGAGCCAGAGCACGGCGAGCAGACTGTCAAGATCCCTGACAGTAAGGGGGGCTACATCGAGACACAAGCCAAGGTGGAGGAGACTGTCACCGGCGAGGAGACGATTGTTGTTGAGACCGCCGACGGTAACATTATCGACGTTCCGGTTCCCGAGCCGATTGAGCCGATTGAGGAGCACATGCCAGGCGAGAACGGTGGCTACTACGGCGAGGAACCCGAGCCAGTCCAGCAGACCGTGGAGATGACCACGTCGACGGGTGAGACGCAGCAGGTGACTCTGATCGGCGAGGTCGAGAACGGCAAGCAGACCGTCGAGATCACGAACGAGCAGGGCGAGACGACGACGACGGAGGTCAAGGCGGTGGAGACTGCGTCCGGTGACGTCAAGCTTGCGATCCCCGATGGCGAGGGCGGCGTGATCCCCGTGGTGGTGCCCGAGGTGCCGGAGGAGGTGACGAAGGAGGCCGAACAGACCGGCGAGCAGGTGCAGGTGGTCGCCGTGGAGACGCCCACCGGCGAGACGGAGCAGGTGGTGATTGTCGGCGAGCCCGAGCACGGCAAGGTGACCGTCGAGATCGTGGACGAACATGGTGAGGTGACTACGACTGAGGCCAAGGTAGAGGAGACTGCTACCGGCGAGCAGCAGATCATGGTCGAGACGTCGGAAGGCGACATCATTGCCGTCCCTGTGCCGGAGGTGATCGAGCAGAAGACCGAGACCGCCACGGCGGTGCAACAGACCGTGGAGATGACCACGTCGACGGGTGAGACGCAGCAGGTGACTCTGATCGGCGAGGTCGAGAACGGCAAGCAGACCGTCGAGATCACGAACGAGCAGGGCGAGACGACGACGACGGAGGTCAAGGCGGTGGAGACTGCGTCCGGTGACGTCAAGCTTGCGATCCCCGATGGCGAGGGCGGCGTGATCCCCGTGGTGGTGCCCGAGGTGCCGGAGGAGGTGACGAAGGAGGCCGAACAGACCGGCGAGCAGGTGCAGGTGGTCGCCGTGGAGACGCCCACCGGCGAGACGGAGCAGGTGGTGATTGTCGGCGAGCCCGAGCACGGCAAGGTGACCGTCGAGATCGTGGACGAACATGGTGAGGTGACTACGACTGAGGCCAAGGTAGAGGAGACTGCTACCGGCGAGCAACAGATCATGGTCGAGACGTCGGAAGGCGACATCATTGCCGTCCCTGTGCCGGAGGTGATCGAGCAGAAGACCGAGACCGCCACGGCGGTGCAGCAGACCGTGGAGATGACCACGTCGACGGGTGAGACGCAGCAGGTGACTCTGATCGGCGAGGTCGAGAACGGCAAGCAGACCGTCGAGATCACGAACGAGCAGGGCGAGACGACGACGACGGAGGTCAAGGCAGTGGAGACTGCGTCCGGTGACGTCGAGCTTGCGATCCCCGACGGCGAGGGCGGCGTGATCCCCGTGGTGGTGCCCGAGGTGCCGGAGGAGGTGACGAAGGAGGCCGAACAGACCGGCGAGCAGGTGCAGGTGGTCGCCGTGGAGACGCCCACCGGCGAGACGGAGCAGGTGGTGATTGTCGGCGAGCCCGAGCACGGCAAGGTGACCGTCGAGATCGTGGACGAACATGGTGAGGTGACTACGACTGAGGCCAAGGTAGAGGAGACTGCTACCGGCGAGCAGCAGATCATGGTCGAGACGTCGGAAGGCGACATCATTGCCGTCCCTGTGCCGGAGGTGATCGAGCAGAAGACCGAGACCGCCACGGCGGTGCAGCAGACCGTGGAGATGACCACGTCGACGGGTGAGACGCAGCAGGTGACTCTGATCGGCGAGGTCGAGAACGGCAAGCAGACCGTCGAGATCACGAACGAGCAGGGCGAGACGACGACGACGGAGGTCAAGGCGGTGGAGACTGCGTCCGGTGACGTCAAGCTTGCGATCCCCGATGGCGAGGGCGGCGTGATCCCCGTGGTGGTGCCCGAGGTGCCGGAGGAGGTGACGAAGGAGGCCGAACAGACCGGCGAGCAGGTGCAGGTGGTCGCCGTGGAGACGCCCACCGGCGAGACGGAGCAGGTGGTGATTGTCGGCGAGCCCGAGCACGGCAAGGTGACCGTCGAGATCGTGGACGAACATGGTGAGGTGACTACGACTGAGGCCAAGGTAGAGGAGACTGCTACCGGCGAGCAGCAGATCATGGTCAAGACGTCGGAAGGCGACATCATTGCCGTCCCTGTGCCGGAGGTGATCGAGCAGAAGACCGAGACCGCCACGGCGGTGCAACAGACCGTGGAGATGACCACGTCGACGGGTGAGACGCAGCAGGTGACTCTGATCGGCGAGGTCGAGAACGGCAAGCAGACCGTCGAGATCACGAACGAGCAGGGCGAGACGACGACGACGGAGGTCAAGGCGGTGGAGACTGCGTCCGGTGACGTCAAGCTTGCGATCCCCGATGGCGAGGGCGGCGTGATCCCCGTGGTGGTGCCCGAGGTGCCGGAGGAGGTGACGAAGGAGGCCGAACAGACCGGCGAGCAGGTGCAGGTGGTCGCCGTGGAGACGCCCACCGGCGAGACGGAGCAGGTGGTGATTGTCGGCGAGCCCGAGCACGGCAAGGTGACCGTCGAGATCGTGGACGAACATGGTGAGGTGACTACGACTGAGGCCAAGGTAGAGGAGACTGCTACCGGCGAGCAGCAGATCATGGTCAAGACGTCGGAAGGCGACATCATTGCCGTCCCTGTGCCGGAGGTGATCGAGCAGAAGACCGAGACCGCCACGGCGGTGCAACAGACCGTGGAGATGACCACGTCGACGGGTGAGACGCAGCAGGTGACTCTGATCGGCGAGGTCGAGAACGGCAAGCAGACCGTCGAGATCACGAACGAGCAGGGCGAGACGACGACGACGGAGGTCAAGGCGGTGGAGACTGCGTCCGGTGACGTCAAGCTTGCGATCCCCGATGGCGAGGGCGGCGTGATCCCCGTGGTGGTGCCCGAGGTGCCGGAGGAGGTGACGAAGGAGGCCGAACAGACCGGCGAGCAGGTGCAGGTGGTCGCCGTGGAGACGCCCACCGGCGAGACGGAGCAGGTGGTGATTGTCGGCGAGCCCGAGCACGGCAAGGTGACCGTCGAGATCGTGGACGAACATGGTGAGGTGACTACGACTGAGGCCAAGGTAGAGGAGACTGCTACCGGCGAGCAGCAGATCATGGTCGAGACGTCGGAAGGCGACATCATTGCCGTCCCTGTGCCGGAGGTGATCGAGCAGAAGACCGAGACCGCCACGGCGGTGCAACAGACCGTGGAGATGACCACGTCGACGGGTGAGACGCAGCAGGTGACTCTGATCGGCGAGGTCGAGAACGGCAAGCAGACCGTCGAGATCACGAACGAGCAGGGCGAGACGACGACGACGGAGGTCAAGGCGGTGGAGACTGCGTCCGGTGACGTCAAGCTTGCGATCCCCGATGGCGAGGGCGGCGTGATCCCCGTGGTGGTGCCCGAGGTGCCGGAGGAGGTGACGAAGGAGGCCGAACAGACCGGCGAGCAGGTGCAGGTGGTCGCCGTGGAGACGCCCACCGGCGAGACGGAGCAGGTGGTGATTGTCGGCGAGCCCGAGCACGGCAAGGTGACCGTCGAGATCGTGGACGAACATGGTGAGGTGACTACGACTGAGGCCAAGGTAGAGGAGACTGCTACCGGCGAGCAGCAGATCATGGTCGAGACGTCGGAAGGCGACATCATTGCCGTCCCTGTGCCGGAGGTGATCGAGCAGAAGACCGAGACCGCCACGGCGGTGCAGCAGACCGTGGAGATGACCACGTCGACGGGTGAGACGCAGCAGGTGACTCTGATCGGCGAGGTCGAGAACGGCAAGCAGACCGTCGAGATCACGAACGAGCAGGGCGAGACGACGACGACGGAGGTCAAGGCGGTGGAGACTGCGTCCGGTGACGTCAAGCTTGCGATCCCCGACGGCGAGGGCGGCGTGATCCCCGTGGTGGTGCCCGAGGTGCCGGAGGAGGTGACGAAGGAGGCCGAACAGACCGGCGAGCAGGTGCAGGTGGTCGCCGTGGAGACGCCCACCGGCGAGACGGAGCAGGTGGTGATTGTCGGCGAGCCCGAGCACGGCAAGGTGACCGTCGAGATCGTGGACGAACATGGTGAGGTGACTACGACTGAGGCCAAGGTAGAGGAGACTGCTACCGGCGAGCAGCAGATCATGGTCGAGACGTCGGAAGGCGACATCATTGCCGTCCCTGTGCCGGAGGTGATCGAGCAGAAGACCGAGACCGCCACGGCGGTGCAGCAGACCGTGGAGATGACCACGTCGACGGGTGAGACGCAGCAGGTGACTCTGATCGGCGAGGTCGAGAACGGCAAGCAGACCGTCGAGATCACGAACGAGCAGGGCGAGACGACGACGACGGAGGTCAAGGCGGTGGAGACTGCGTCCGGTGACGTCAAGCTTGCGATCCCCGATGGCGAGGGCGGCGTGATCCCCGTGGTGGTGCCCGAGGTGCCGGAGGAGGTGACGAAGGAGGCCGAACAGACCGGCGAGCAGGTGCAGGTGGTCGCCGTGGAGACGCCCACCGGCGAGACGGAGCAGGTGGTGATTGTCGGCGAGCCCGAGCACGGCAAGGTGACCGTCGAGATCGTGGACGAACATGGTGAGGTGACTACGACTGAGGCCAAGGTAGAGGAGACTGCTACCGGCGAGCAGCAGATCATGGTCGAGACGTCGGAAGGCGACATCATTGCCGTCCCTGTGCCGGAGGTGATCGAGCAGAAGACCGAGACCGCCACGGCGGTGCAACAGACCGTGGAGATGACCACGTCGACGGGTGAGACGCAGCAGGTGACTCTGATCGGCGAGGTCGAGAACGGCAAGCAGACCGTCGAGATCACGAACGAGCAGGGCGAGACGACGACGACGGAGGTCAAGGCGGTGGAGACTGCGTCCGGTGACGTCAAGCTTGCGATCCCCGACGGCGAGGGCGGCGTGATCCCCGTGGTGGTGCCCGAGGTGCCGGAGGAGGTGACGAAGGAGGCCGAACAGACCGGCGAGCAGGTGCAGGTGGTCGCCGTGGAGACGCCCACCGGCGAGACGGAGCAGGTGGTGATTGTCGGCGAGCCCGAGCACGGCAAGGTGACCGTCGAGATCGTGGACGAACATGGTGAGGTGACTACGACTGAGGCCAAGGTAGAGGAGACTGCTACCGGCGAGCAGCAGATCATGGTCGAGACGTCGGAAGGCGACATCATTGCCGTCCCTGTGCCGGAGGTGATCGAGCAGAAGACCGAGACCGCCACGGCGGTGCAACAGACCGTGGAGATGACCACGTCGACGGGTGAGACGCAGCAGGTGACTCTGATCGGCGAGGTCGAGAACGGCAAGCAGACCGTCGAGATCACGAACGAGCAGGGCGAGACGACGACGACGGAGGTCAAGGCGGTGGAGACTGCGTCCGGTGACGTCAAGCTTGCGATCCCCGACGGCGAGGGCGGCGTGATCCCCGTGGTGGTGCCCGAGGTGCCGGAGGAGGTGACGAAGGAGGCCGAACAGACCGGCGAGCAGGTGCAGGTGGTCGCCGTGGAGACGCCCACCGGCGAGACGGAGCAGGTGGTGATTGTCGGCGAGCCCGAGCACGGCAAGGTGACCGTCGAGATCGTGGACGAACATGGTGAGGTGACTACGACTGAGGCCAAGGTAGAGGAGACTGCTACCGGCGAGCAGCAGATCATGGTCGAGACGTCGGAAGGCGACATCATTGCCGTCCCTGTGCCGGAGGTGATCGAGCAGAAGACCGAGACCGCCACGGCGGTGCAGCAGACCGTGGAGATGACCACGTCGACGGGTGAGACGCAGCAGGTGACTCTGATCGGCGAGGTCGAGAACGGCAAGCAGACCGTCGAGATCACGAACGAGCAGGGCGAGACGACGACGACGGAGGTCAAGGCGGTGGAGACTGCGTCCGGTGACGTCAAGCTTGCGATCCCCGATGGCGAGGGCGGCGTGATCCCCGTGGTGGTGCCCGAGGTGCCGGAGGAGGTGACGAAGGAGGCCGAACAGACCGGCGAGCAGGTGCAGGTGGTCGCCGTGGAGACGCCCACCGGCGAGACGGAGCAGGTGGTGATTGTCGGCGAGCCCGAGCACGGCAAGGTGACCGTCGAGATCGTGGACGAACATGGTGAGGTGACTACGACTGAGGCCAAGGTAGAGGAGACTGCTACCGGCGAGCAGCAGATCATGGTCGAGACGTCGGAAGGCGACATCATTGCCGTCCCTGTGCCGGAGGTGATCGAGCAGAAGACCGAGACCGCCACGGCGGTGCAGCAGACCGTGGAGATGACCACGTCGACGGGTGAGACGCAGCAGGTGACTCTGATCGGCGAGGTCGAGAACGGCAAGCAGACCGTCGAGATCACGAACGAGCAGGGCGAGACGACGACGACGGAGGTCAAGGCGGTGGAGACTGCGTCCGGTGACGTCAAGCTTGCGATCCCCGATGGCGAGGGCGGCGTGATCCCCGTGGTGGTGCCCGAGGTGCCGGAGGAGGTGACGAAGGAGGCCGAACAGACCGGCGAGCAGGTGCAGGTGGTCGCCGTGGAGACGCCCACCGGCGAGACGGAGCAGGTGGTGATTGTCGGCGAGCCCGAGCACGGCAAGGTGACCGTCGAGATCGTGGACGAACATGGTGAGGTGACTACGACTGAGGCCAAGGTAGAGGAGACTGCTACCGGCGAGCAGCAGATCATGGTCGAGACGTCGGAAGGCGACATCATTGCCGTCCCTGTGCCGGAGGTGATCGAGCAGAAGACCGAGACCGCCACGGCGGTGCAGCAGACCGTGGAGATGACCACGTCGACGGGTGAGACGCAGCAGGTGACTCTGATCGGCGAGGTCGAGAACGGCAAGCAGACCGTCGAGATCACGAACGAGCAGGGCGAGACGACGACGACGGAGGTCAAGGCGGTGGAGACTGCGTCCGGTGACGTCAAGCTTGCGATCCCCGACGGCGAGGGCGGCGTGATCCCCGTGGTGGTGCCCGAGGTGCCGGAGGAGGTGACGAAGGAGGCCGAACAGACCGGCGAGCAGGTGCAGGTGGTCGCCGTGGAGACGCCCACCGGCGAGACGGAGCAGGTGGTGATTGTCGGCGAGCCCGAGCACGGCAAGGTGACCGTCGAGATCGTGGACGAACATGGTGAGGTGACTACGACTGAGGCCAAGGTAGAGGAGACTGCTACCGGCGAGCAGCAGATCATGGTCGAGACGTCGGAGGGCGACATCATCGCCGTCCCTGTACCGGTGGTGCTGATGACCAAGGAGGAATTCCATGATAAGATTGCTCAGCACTACCAGAACGAGTTGGCGGTACTGAAGCAGATGGAGCAGAAGCTTGAGGAGGAGGTTCGCGCCAAGTCGGGTCGCGTTCAGGGACTCCAGGACTGCATCGAGCAGGCGGCCAACAAGGTATGTTGTCGGTGTGTTTGACTGCTATTTGGCTTGGTTCGCTGACTGACTTGTATGCATGTAGTTCGGCTATTACGGCGTGTACGAGCAGGCTCCGCACTTCCAGAACGCCGTGGACTGGGTCCAGAACGATTGCTGGGTCGCGGACCGCTGGGAACCGGAGAGCCCACCCGCGCACCGCATGCTGCGCCGCTAAGCGACCAGCCTGGCCAAGACGCGACTGCACTCTCGACTGTGAAGCAGAGCTCGTGGCGTGAAGTGACGTACGGCGACAAGAGGGGCGCCTTGCATGGATTGCATATGCCCGTGCGCACGCAGGAGTAGTGACCTGCACCGTGCACGAGCTGAAAATAGTATTGTAGCGCCGTATAACCCATCGATAATGTCAATAGTACTTGTCATGCATTAACAACACACTGCGTTCTTCTTGTCGGGTTGCGATCATTTCTGGGTCAATTGATCGGTGAAAGGCAACTTCTCTCAGAGTGATGGTCAAACTGCAACTTGCTTGTGATTGGCTGATTCCTTTCTTCAGTTGCACACAAATACGCCACGGGCGGGACGAAACGCGCTCAACTGGGTAAAATCTCACAAAGTCGCTCGACGACCTACCACTAAAAAACGTGCTCTAACACCGTCGAAACGAGGATGTACTACGAAAAACACATTTACGTGTTGGACAGCGTCTGCTTGCCCCGTCCTGTGCCGGGGAGTCATAGTTTAATCAAGTTTCTACTCTAAGTACGAGGTTTATCCTGGGATGAGTAAACGAATGTCATCTTTGCTCCGCTTCGCGTCGCAAACGCAATCGCTGCGCTCCTGCGGGTAAAAAGATTCTAAGATCTGGACAGTATAATGCTCGGCTCGCTGTTGAGCCCGACGCTGGGCCCGCCTCCGCAAATACCGCGCGGCCCTGCTTCGCGGGCACCCCGCGCGGGTTTGCTATAGCTACGCGACCTCGCACACGCTCACCTCCATTGGTCTTTCCAACATCACCTTCACCCCTCCTTTCTGAAACGGGGCAAGCAGCCACTCTCTTATGTGTTGGACCACATCAAGTATTTTCTTGTCAAATAAAAACGAGGGTATTGCCATCCACAAAACTAAATCATTATCTCGGTTTCGTAAGGTGCCAAAACGTCGCTTGTGATTTCTGGAATCCTCACCCCAATCTGCCCAGCCACTTACTGCTTTTCACTATGGGCAAGAATCGCGGGAAATCGCAAGTGACGATTGGTCGCTTCTTGGATTGGCCAAAAGTTCGGGCTCAAAACCGAACCATTCAACGTCTCGTGCTAACGGAAACGCTGGATCAGAGATGACCGCAATACGCGTAATACGCGTGTATCGACACAACGTACGCTAGCAGTTGCCAGCCCAAGAAGTGAACAAGTAGGATGTCTATTCTGAATCGTCGTGTGTACGGAAACCTGCTCCTTGACAGCGTTGGGATTTGGCATCTACGCGTCCATGATGGATGACGCCGATCGAGAACCTGTCCTGGGTGGTCGCGTAGGGCAAAGTGGTGGAGGTGGGCAGCGATACGAGGTAGGCGACGAGGTGCTCACGATGGCGTGGATGGACGGCCCGTTGACGACGGCATGAGCATATTCGCCGAGTAGATCAACGACGTTGATTCAACGTGAACACGAAGAGCGTATGACACCCGGTGAGCGTGCCGCGCGGGGACCAGATGAGCTGGTAGGTGCTGGTGGCCTGGAGAGGGTCAGCGCGCGAACCTGGGGGCAGCAGCGGCACAAGTCGGCCCGCCATCAAGATTACCAAAGCGCTGGACGACGACGTGGTCACCACGTGCAGCCATCGCAGCGTGGACTAGGCAAGTCGCTGGTGCCAACCAGGTCATCGACTACATGTAGTACTTGGAGAAGTGGAGCGGCGTGCTGGCCCAACGCTCGGTGGGCTTCGCCTACTATTGCAGTCGTGGAAGGTGGTCAATGAGCCCACCTTCATGGCCATCAGCATGAGGCTTTTCGATCAATGACTTTACCTCAAAATGCTAGACACTCAAACGCTTAGGGTCGAATACGACAGCATCTCTAAAAAATAGTAGGCTAACCTGTCTGTCAGTGTGTCCGTCACGTGCCCTATCTTGCGGCCTCGGCCTGTCGTGCGGAATGCTCGGCCAAACGATCTTGCGCCGCAGGCGCCCCGTCCAGCGGCATACCACTACCATACCGACTCGACTAACTATGCCCGAAATTGCAAAAATAGCCTTGCGTGACACTTAATCGGCCTGTCATTGGCCAAAAGCTGCCGAGCGAAGCGACGGCGGCAGTTGGCTGATATCGAGGTGGTACGAACCTCACGATCATCTGCCAAGCGCAGCGACGGCATCCATTGGCCCAAAAACAATTAGCGCCGCCTCTCACATTTTCCCCCTTTTCCAAATCAATCGGCGCCGAGGCCACCAAGTGCGCGGACGGCGGGGCGCGTACCTCGCCCCACAGGACTCGACACGCGTGCACAGGATAGTTACACATAGCTCTCTACTTTACCTAACTATAATACCAAATACGGTTTCTATAGTTACCCCTGTTGGCATACCTGGCCTCCGACACGCTGCCGAGCGGGGCGATGACCCAACACCTCGGCATGTATTGCCATGTGTGGACCACACACTCGCACTTAAGACGAGCTGGACCGTGATTGGACGAAATCACAACGGGCGTAGGATCGAACGACATAGGACAGGACTACATAGGATAGGACGACATATGGTTGCACGACATAGGGTAGCCATATGATAGACGTACCATAGGATAGGAAACAGCCATAGGATAGAACGTATTCGTAGGATCGGACTGCGACATAGGATCGAACGAAGCCCCACGATAGAGCGAAGCCGTAGGCTCGGACATTCACGTAGGATTGAACGAAGCCATAGGATAGGACGTACCCATAGCATAGGACGGACCCATACGATAGGACGGAGCCATAGGATCGGATGTAGGCGTGGGATAGGACACAGCCATAGGATAGACGGCGCCATAGAATTGGACATAGTCGTAGGATCGGACAGCGACATAGGCTTAGACTTTACCGTAACATTGGACGTACCCATAATATATGACGGAGCCATAGGACCGGAAAAAGCCTTGCCGAAGTACCCGACGTTATAGTACTGGCCGGAGTCGGACGTAGTATTAGCACTGTGGATATGTGCGCCATAGGATTGACCACAGTACTCAACAACATAGTACCGGGCGAAGTCGTAGTACTGGGCGAAAAAGACGTGAACGGAGCGACGTAGTGCTGGGCTTCAAATTTAATAGCACTGTAGTGAACAACGGTGAGCCGTAGTACGGAACGCAGCCGTACCATATGATTGCCCGCAGTACTGAACATGAATGGGCCATAGTGCCGGACGGGGACGTGCCATCGTGTTGGGCGTAGCTATACCACAGTACCATAGTGACGGTAATGATCGTAGTCCTGGATGACACAGGACTGGGCAGCTATACACCAGCCTTCGACATAGTACCATTGTGTGGACGACGCCACGCCATAGTACCATAGCTCGGAACGCAGTCGCGCCATACACCACACCAGTGTACGGGATGACATTGTGGGGATCGCACATACTGACACGGAATCGACATTGGTTGTACGTGTAGGGATCAAACTATAGCGTGACATAAGTGACGACAGCGACACAACAACTAAGCTGGGTGATCTGCAGTAAACGTGACCGGTGTGATGCGACCCGACCCAGACGTGCGAGGACGCGCTCACTGAAACGTCGTGGCGATAATTGTATACACCGTGCTGGGGGTTAGACGGGGTATTCACGACCACAGTAGTGTAGCACTGCAGCACTTTGACTTCAAATGTTATATGGCAAGCTTTCTGAGACTGAGTAACACCCGTGGCTTGGCACCTGCCGAGCGCAGCGAAGGCGGGAATTGATCAGTAGTGAGCGAGCTGGAACAGCGAGCGGAACGGATTGGGACCAACCACTGTCCAACCGCCCGCGTAGCGGTCGGCGAGAGATCTAGTCTAAAAAAAGTAGTAGGCTAATGTGTCTGTTTGTGTGTGTGTTTGTCCGTGCGTCGGTCACAAACCTGGCCTCACGGATGGACCTGGCCTCGCGCATGCTTGGCCGCGCAACTTTTACGCCGCAGGCACCCTGCCCAGGCGCATACCACTATCGTTCTGACTCGACTAACTATGCCTGAAATTACAAAAATAGCACATGGCGAAAGTATTAACGCCGCCCCATTGGCCAAAGCTGCCGAGCGAAGCGACGGCGGCCTTGCTCTCATTGGCCGATATTGAGGTAATACGAACCTCACGTTCATCTGCCAAGCGCAGCGACGGCAGCCATTGTCCCAAAAAACGATTATTTCCGTTGCCTCTCACATTTTGCCCCTTTTCCAAATCGGTCTGCGGCGACGCCACCAAGAGATCGGATGGCGGCGCGCGTGCTGGGCCCCACAGGACTCGACGCGTGTGCAGACAACAGGTACGCGTTGCTCTTTACTTGATTTAACTATAATACCAAAGACGGTTTCGGGAGTTCCCCTGTTGGGATAACTGGTACCTTCAGGGCAACCGAGGGTTTGTGGTACGGAATTAGGGGTGGGCGGGTGCCTGCGGGGAGCTCTGACAGGCTCTCTGCGGGGATCGGGGGGTGGTTGCAGTGGGTCCCACGACACGACCATGTAGTCGAGACCCCCCTCGAGTGCCAGATGCCAGGCCGTTGCTCTGAACCTGCAATATTGCCCATTTTGCGAATCGTCATCCCTTCGGGTACTTTGGCCATATTTGCGATCTGGGTACTGTAGTTTCTGTACTCAAATTCCGCTATTTGAAGGGTTGCAGCCGGCCCCATCGCCGTCATAAAAGCTCTGTCACAATTCCTAAGCTCTCACGAGTAGCGACACTGAGGCGCCCATTTTAGCCCGCCAGCTTAATGGGAAGTCTCATAACAATCCGGGGTCCTGGGGTGGATCCATGTGGCGATAAAAGCCGGCTTGCCGGGCCGCCCACCTCAGCCTCGGACCAGTTGTCATCAAATGGGACCGGCCCTGAAGATGGAGACGTCCTAAGTGGTTCTGTGCCGTGGCAGAGCTCATGCGAGAGCATGTTCCCATTTCCAAACAAAAATGGTTCGGATTTCGCTGTTGCGAGATTGCGAGGAGTGCTCGATGGCGGCGCGCTACGCCTTGCCTACGGTGTACGGCCCGATTCCTTAGCGTCGGTAGCTTCGGTTGTTGTCCCATTATGTGCACGGATCGTATCCTGTACGGCCAGTAGTGATACCTGGGTACAAGTGGGGTAAAAACATTTCTCCCCCCTTTCATTCACCCAAAAGCCCCATCTCTATCGAAATAACCCAAGGAGAAATAAAGTAGGCAAGACCTCTCGACCCCCTCTGGTGCGAAGGATGTCTCCTAATCATCTCCAAGCAGCACAAATAGTATGAAAAAAGCCCCTCAAGCAAATCTCTAAATATTCTATAGAAAGTGATTCGATCCTAATACAAGAATATAGTAAGTATATAAAGCATATCATATACAATCAACCGATAATAATAACCATGTGTAATTCGGAAACTATCAACGCTATCGATAATAACTGCGGAAGCTTTAGAGGAGCAGACCAAAGACACTTCGGAAACGGTTCAAACTGTAAGTTTTGTACCGTTCTGTATCACTGTTTCTGTAATGGACTAACCACTATGGAAGCGATTGAAAACAAGCATGCTGAAATAATGGAAATGAAAAGAATGAAAGAACAAAGTCGTATCGAATCGAGAGTGATGTATCCTGAGGAGGGTGAATATATATCTGATATGGAGCATATTGCCGATACGGATGGATGGGGTGCTACATACCCAAGCGTTATTGATACGGAGGGTGAATACTTAAGTACTTTGGTTGAAGCTTATTTTGAAACTGTTGAAATTTCATATCCGCTAATTATGTATGGCGGTGTTGAATCTTTTAGATTACACTTTCACGAGTAGATCAAAACGGAGGCCAAACATCGTTTAGATATGTTAGCGTATAAGACCATATTCAGGACGCAAACCACTGAAGAACTCATTGCTAAAGCCATGCATCCAACACGGTTAATGAAACAAATGAATCATTTCGATGATATCGGTTGAAAACATGGGATACTAAATCTATAACATTTTTTTTTGATAAAAAGTCCAACCACTAATATACAATGTGTAATTTCAATTATCCCAATGGCGAATTTTGTCCCAATGCTCCGTCAAAACTTAGATGCTATAGGCATACAATAGTGGAAACGGATGTGAAAGAAGCTATCAGAAAGCTTAAAGAAATTTTAGTACTCCGATCGATCATGATATTTCATGTCCATGTGGATACAACGGTAAAAATTGGAATTATCATAAACACGTCCTAAAGAGAAGACATACAACATGGATGTCAGATTTATACAAAGCAAATGATCCAAATCTATGGCGGAATTGAATTAATATTTTTTTCTCAAATAATTAATAGGGGTATGTATATAGATATACCCCACTGATAACATGTCGAACGAACTAACTTTCGGAAAGAACAAAGGTAAGACCATCCAAGAGGTCTATGAGAGCGATCCTGGCTATTGTCGTTGGATAACCAACCAACCCAGTCTCAATATCACTGAGGAAATCAAGATCTTCCTCCACTCTAAATTTCTAAGTGATGATAACTCATATATGATGACTTGGGGGAAGTATAAGGGCAAGACCCTCAAGCAGATTAGTCGAATTGATGCGAACTATATCGATTGGCTTCGTAAGAGTCAATTTGTTATTGAAAAGTGTCCTAAGCTACTAAGCGAGTTGAACTAATTCTTCCTCACCAATATATTAACTCATGAGCGTCATGACCACCGCCGTTGCGATTAGCAATCGGCATCTTTATTTTTTAAATTTCCCAAGAAAAGATAGATGCTTGATCATCTCTTGAGGGCAGTTGATAGCTAAATGACCACCAATCTTAAGCGACTTATACGCGTTTCGAAATGTTTTTATAAAGTAGTCGTCAAGGAATGTTTCCTTATCAACACATCATATCTTTCAATATCGAAGTAAGGAGGCGATGTAAATATCAGGTCGTATGAGTATTTACTATAATCGCCATCCTGACTCTTAGCAGTAATGATATCAACATTCGACATTGATTTAAAAGTAGAGAACATTTTTTTGTATCCAGATCTAAGCTTAGTATTTCAATCAACACCGATATAGTCAATATCCATTGACATCGCGGCGAGCATTCGATTTCCCCAACCAGCGGATGGATCTAATACAGACTTCGCTTTGAAGTGGGTATAGACGTACTTGGCGACAGCAGGGCGGAAATTAGCGACTGAGCCGAAGTTAAAGTCAAGTGCCGCTCGAATGTTTGCTTTAGTTAGCTCAGACTCCGTTTTTCTATTCCATCTCATAGCGTATTCGATCATTTTCCTTCGAATATTTGGATCCTTCCATGCATCGAACTTGGACTTACGACCCTTATAGCTAACCTTGGTTCGAATTTTTTCGAATACGTAATCGCACGCTAATATACCGACATGGGAATGACCAATAGCAGAAGCATCAAAATCAACTAATTTCCGATAATCGTCAATAGCATCAGCTTTGGAGGGGTTCTTGTAGGGATAAGTCATTATATTCAAAAAAATATACTTCATTAGACTTAAGCCGTAGTGAAATGAAGAACCTCACCCGTTAGGCGATCGTAGGTGAGCTCTTGCTCACTCACAACCAATACGAGCATGTTAGTGCCCTGGCATCCAGCGTTGACACCTTGTACCTGAATCGCCTGAGGTACATCACGTTCCGTTAGGCGACTAACATCAGCAATGAGAACACGGTCAGCTAGCGACCACGTCTGATAGTCAAGAAGACCATTCACCAGCTCAGGAGTCAGATCACCGTTAATCGAAGCAATCTTAGCAATTTCATTCGTGAAATGATGGAAATCGTAGTCATGACTGATATCAAACGTCTGTTGAGAACCAATACGAACGTTAAAGTTGCGAATAGACGAACCAGGGTGTAGAGTCCAAGGGGCCGAATCAAACGGACTCTGGAACTCTTGTACAGTCGCGGAAGCGAAACTACCTGTTTGCTCAGCGAAAGGAAGTAAAATGACATATTTTTTTTTGGCATTTTTTACAGACGCCGATAGCTGAAGATCAAATGCAGCATTAAGCTGAGTAGCTTGCTTACCCGTACCAGCACGCTGATAGAACCACTGAGCATAGCAATCATTGTATCGAACCTTCTTAACAGGCTTGGAGATGATTGTCTGAGGGTTCTCAAGATGAACGAACGGAACGTAGAGACGAGAAGTAGTGAATGGCATGTAAGTACCATCAATCGTAGGCTCAAGAGCATTGACAACAGCACCCCATGAAATACTAAATGGAGCAGAAGCAGCAAGAACACCAGCCATAGGATTACCGGTGGAAGAAGCCGCAACCATTACAGGACATACATTACCACTCGCGAGAGTAGTACTGGTTAGCGAAATACCCTTCGTAGCATCTACAGCAACAGACGAAGTACCCTGGTTTACGCAGAAGCGCAGACGGATCTGAGGGTTCGCCATGAGGTCTAGTTCCTTAAGGATGGGATGCAAGTCTGTTAGCTTAACCTTTAGCATATAGTTCCACGTTCCCATGATAGCGTTAGCAGTAGCAGCACCAGATACGAAAGCGCCACGAGCAGTTTGGTTAGCAATTGTGGTAGAAGCAGCAGCTCCAACTACCGAAGGCCACGCCGTAGAGAAATCAGCGCCAGCGGTAGGAGGGTTAGATAGAAGACGTCTTACCAAACCATCATTAGGGATGGTTGCTCCACCAGAGGGGGCCGAGGTAGCAAACGAAGACGAGAAGGCAGCAGTGTTCGAATAACCATCGCCGTTAAGGGAATTAGTTCCAGAGCTGTATGAGACGGACTGAGCGGCATCAGGGAATAGGAATGACTCCGCTCCATGCTTTTCAACGTACTGAGGACTATAGCTTGTCTGAGCACGTACATTGTTCCAAAACAGCTTGTAATCAGCCATCGAAATGATGGTCTTTCCATTAAGCTCGAGCGACATGCTATCGATGACATTCCAGTTGCCACACTTTAGAGTAGCGCAAAAACGATTGGCAGGCAGAGTCTGAGCAGTAGCACCATTCTTCATCGATACCTTGTGTGGGAGCATGATGTAAGCATCGCGAAGACAAGCAAATCCGTCGGAACCGTTAAGCTGAGCAGTAGCATCAATGGTAATGACACCGTTTTGGTACGAACCCTGATTCAGATCGATAACAAACGGGACACGCTTGCCGGAAGATACCTTGATCTCAGGATCGCTCTTGAGCGAACTCTGGTACAAAAATATTGGTCGGATAGTTGAGTTTCACTCATCGTTGATTGTATATGGTTTCTAATATAGTTTGAACGAAATTAAATATTATGAACGACCTAATCAAGCCCATCACCTCAGATCACGAATTAATTGAACTATCGGAGATAGTCGGAGTACATCTCGATGATATCTATGAATCGAGTGAGATAACCAAACCGATTTCGAAGAAAGGTTCATATCTCATTCTACTACGGACACCTAACCTTGATGTAGGTCATTGGACGGCAGTTCATAACGGTGAGTATTTCGATAGTATGGGTGAGGCAGGCCCAACTAAATATGGGATAGGAAGATACAACCCCAAGCAATACCAAGGGACGTATGGAGATTACTGTGGAATATGGTGTATGCTCTGGCTATATTCCAAACAGCACAATAAACCTCAAGTATTTTCAAAAATGAAAGATTTAAACTTGACTATTATATAGAATTAACCATGACTTTCAAGGAGTTATCAGTTGCATCAACAATCCCCGAGGCGAAGCTCAAGCGAGCGTTCAAGACCGGTACATTATCGCTGACTAAAGATGATCTAAGTGGGAGCGGTGCTACACTACATCTACATCCCGAGAGCTATGCTAAAGCGGTCAAAGCACACAAAGCGGGAAAAGGCACGCGTCTAACTATCACAAAGAAGGAAATTGGCTATCCGTTCAAGTATATGCAAGGAGGTGGCATGTATGGAGCGAGTATTTGGTCCAAGATATGGGGAGGCATTAAATCAGCTTTTAAGTTCGCTAAAAATTCGGGACTATTGTCTCGCGCAGCTGATCTCGCTGTTCCCGCTCTCGCTACATATGCTGGACAGCCATCAGCGGCTATTCCAGCAAGAGCAGCCATTCGTTCCATGACGGGTATTGGTGTTTATGACAGTGATTCTGATAAAGAGGGTGGTCGTTTAACTATGACTGACGTAAAGAAGGGGGCAAAGCGAGCTCTTTCGTACGCAAAGCGAAAGGGAGTTCTAACTGATGCTGTAGATGCGGGTGAAAAGTACCTACTATCCAAGGCGACCAAACCTGATCACGAAAACCTAATCAAGTCTATTCGCGGAGAAGTAAGGAGACGATATGGTGTCGGCGTCGCCAAGCCAAAGGGTAAGAAATTTGCAAAGGGTTCGCAAGAAGCTAAGGATCACATGGCTAAGATTCGTGCAATGCGTAAGTCTGGTGGTTCTTTCACTTTCTAAAAAAATATTGATTTATTTTTTTGGACGAATCAGAAGCATGATCGACACTGATGTATCGCGAAAGATTACTTTCTTATCATCCTGATTGTAAATACTTATTGTGATCGTAGAGAGCGAGAGCCATTGTGGCAGTTCATCCACGCATACTGACTTGGTTTATAGTTAATCAACTTTCCAATTGGTGCATCACCCCTATCAAACGCACTTAGAATATCACCCGAGGCGACGTACTCATTTTTTATCAGATCACAACGAACGATGTATGAAGAGGTCGGATGAGCTTGAGGAATAATATTTGATAGCTGAGCGCTGGCAACTGTAGCTGAAGCAGCGGGATACGTTCCTAAAGTCAGACCAAGAACCTTACCAAATTCACCATTATCAATAATTAGTCGTGGAACGCAGTAGTAGTAGGCAAACCAGTACCACCAGTTGAATAAAGCCCAGTAGCTGGTCTAGTGTATCCGACTGGTAGCGATGATGGAGTTGGTAAGAAATCGATCTGAGCAGCGTAATAGACGCTGTTTTGAATCAATTGGATGTAGAAAACGTTATTTCCATCGCTATCGATCAAATATGCACCAGGGTTGATCAAAGCAGCTTGGATGCTTGCGTTGATATTCGAGTATTGGTAGATACCATCCGGTAGATTGATACTTATCGTAGATGTAGTAGCCGCCGTTGGAACTTCGATTTTAAAGCTTGTATTTCTGAATTGAATCGAATCAATGTTATATTCCGAGTTGTACATGCTGATCGATTGAACAGCACAAACAGCTTCATGGATGTCAGCAGCCGATCCAGGGAATTGATATTCCAAGTGGAATTGTATCCATCTTGTACGAGGTTGGTACTGTCGATTTTGATAAAACTCGACATCTTTGTTGTATATGATGATAAGCATTTTTTTCCGATTGATTAATTGGAATTACTCTTCCATCGCAATAGGCCTATCAAAGTTGTACCTGATTTGCCCCTTCACAGAGTCAATGAACAACATCTGTCCCTTTTGTTCAGTGGCTTTGTTGTAGTAATAGATAATCGATCGATCATCAACTCCCTTGATATTGAAGTCCTTGACCACCATCTGTAAATCACGCTTCGAATTCGCTCTTAGGATCGCTACATACTCTGAATTCAAGCGAATCATCTTGTCCGTTGCAAAGTAGCTGTGGCTAAGGAATATGGTACTCAATTTAAAATGCCTTCCGCGGGTGAAGTAATGTGAGAAGATGTTCTTCTGGAGTAGCTTATCGTTGCTGTAATCATCTATGATAACAAGCTCAGGTTTGTTGGAACTCAGTGGCGCATGACGTACTTGATCGACTTTAGGTGGCGTATCGGGGTCAGCAAAAGTGATAAAATCCTCCAGCTTATCTCGGAGGTACTCATAGAGCTCTTGGTGTGGATTGCGGGCGATGATCGTTAGATGCGCGAATACGTGTGGAGAATGCTTGAGGATGAACATACAGAGATTGTTCTTCCCACTGAAGGAGGGACCAAGGACAACCATTCTAAACAACTTTTTGATGTCAAGCGTAGGGATGTCGCCCATAGCAGCAGACTTGAATTTCTTTGGCAAGGAAGCGCCGAAGTCTGGAATACCGCTCATGATCGTGTCTTTAATCACTCGAACTATATAGCTCGAGACAAAAACAATTATGAGTTCAGGTTTCTCTTATCCCCAACCAATTTTTACATCACCTATTTATAACCCAGCATTCTATCTAACATTGGATGCCAGTGGATATCTAACCTATGATTACGCTCAAACGCTTTATCTCGATAAGAATGATTATCGCTTGACTTATATTACAGGTATTACTCCGGGGACAGCGACACGAGGTATAGCCCTCGTTCCTGGTACCAATAATGATATTAGCGGAATTGGAGCATTATCATGTAGCAGTCTAACCGTGAATGATTCCACTGTATCATCTGTTCCCTCGTACGTAGTCGGGATCACTCCTGGAACAGCCGCTATCAATAAGGCTCTCGTACTGGATGGATCGGGATCTATCGGAACGATCACATCGCTTACCGCTACTCAGATCACTGGTACGCTACAGACGGCAGCTCAGGGTAATATTACATCAGTTGGAACGCTCTCAGGGCTCACCATCGCTGGGAACCTTGTTTTCACGGGTGCTTCGCGTTCGATCACAGGTCTATCATCGATCTCAGCTACGACTCTTTCGGGAGCCGTTTCCGGATCGCAAACAGGTATCACCGCTGTAGGTACTTTAACGTCTCTGACTGTATCAGGATCTATTACTGGGACTTTAGCCACAGCAGCGCAGCCAAATATCACTTCGATCGGAACTCTATTATCACTTACAGCAACTTCGATTACGGGTACACTACAAACAGTAGCACAGCCAAATATTACTTCGATTGGAACACTATCAGCAGCTGAATTAAATGTATTAGATGGAGTTGTAGCGGGAACTGCTTCAAATTCTAAAGCATTAGTCTGAGGTTCAAACGGAATGATTGCTACGATTAGTTCATTGACAGCAACTATATTTACGGAACAATTCAAACTGCTGCTCAACCTAATATTACTTCGTTAGGCAATTTATCTTCATTATCAGCAACCAATATTTATGGAACAATTTAAACTGGAGCGCAACCAAATATCACTTCGCTTGAAAATTTATCATCGATTACAGCTACGACTATTTCTGGATCCTTAACAACGGCCTATCAAGGAGCAATAACCACTGTTGGGGGGTTAAATTATTTAGTAGTTGTTGGCACTACCGAATCTACTGCATATAACACTGGCGCAGCCATTATCGCCGGTGGATTAGGCGTAGCTAAGCAAGTTTACATTGGAGCAAATACTTCATCTACTGATCAAACTCATGGGTCATTGGTTGTTGAAGGTGATATGGGGCTTGGAGGTACGTTAAATGCTGATTCATTTCGTTTGTATTCTGGTGGAGTTATAAACCAAGCGTTGGCGGATCAAACAGCTTGGTTAACTAACTACTCGAGGAAATCTTACTGATTGGATTGATGCCGGATATTCAATTGCTGCTGATTTTTATGGAGCAACAATTACTCCTGTTAGAGGAATAATTGAAATTTCAAATGGAAGTTCTGGAACTACAACCTCGGCCATGTTTATCGGCACATACACATCTAATGATTTTAGGTTAGGTACCGGTAATTCTACTAGAATGATAATCAAATATACGGGTAGAGTTGGAATCGGAACAACTACACCTGGGGCTATTCTTGAGGTTTCAGGATCTGTTAGTCAAACCGTTGATGCGGGAGGGCAAGGTTATGGATATTTTGGAAGACTCTCGAGTACTTATTCAATTGGACCAGTGTCAGCGTTTGCAATATCGATTAAATCATCCAAGTCTATGTTAGTAGCCTCAGGAGGATATTATACTACCTCTGATCAACGGGTTAAATTTAATATAAAAAATATTGAGTTAGATGATACTAATAAATTTATGAATATTCATCCACATATAAATCATGTCCTGATCAAGAACAATTTGGTTATGTTGCCCAAGATTTCATAAAAAATGGTTTCCATTTGCTATCGGTTTATCGGAGAATCCTGATTTATTAATCGAGGATACAGAAACTGATATTGCTGGATACCAGCTAATATCGATTACAATAAAATTATTTTATTGGGCCATATGACTTTGCACAATCAACAAAAAATGATTGATGATCTGAAATCGCAACTTAATGAACTACGAGCAATTATCGCTGAGTGAATGGAGCGGGCGGAGCCCCTCCCGGGCGGCCAGCCACATAAAGACAGACAAGTCTGTCGATTCGCCAACTAGGTGCCTTCAAGTTTCGTGTGTCTATGCGCAAGCTCATTCAAAGAAATATCTTTGGTAGCATATAGCATAATCATGGGTTGCGGTCCGAGTAAAGAGCTCAAAACCAATTTATCTACTGATGAACCTAACCAAATCGTGGGATCGACGATGCTCCAAGCTGACAAATTATTGTTTTTGGTGATAGTGTGTTCCTCCCAACCAAAAGTCCTGATGGGGAGTCTGCCATACTTGAAATTAGTATCAGCGATAAAAAAATCAACATCTATCGAGGATATCGAAAAATAAGCTCGTGCGAAGTGGTATAGCTCAGAGAGCAAATGTCTTCACGGTTTTAGTTTTTTTTTTGGCTGGTAAGCCCACATACGGCCTCCCTCAGTTTGGGTTGATGCATCTACCTTCCTGATTGATTTATCGAGATCAGCGGCCCATACAGCGGCCTGAGTCTGAGGGCGGTCATGAATGATAAGATTCTTCATGATAGCTTTGAGTTCAGCGACGTTGTTATCGGCGTTATCGCCATAGCTCCCACTGGAAGCCGAAATAATGCGGGGGTTAAAGAAGAACATGGTTATAGTAAAAATTCGAGTTATAATCTCCTTGAATTCTTTATCATCAATAAGACGATTGCTGTACATATCCACGGTAAGAGACTTGAGCTGCTTGATGATGCTTGGGTTATCATTCCCGAGCTCGATCTCTCCTTTTAGCTTGTCATACTCAGCGCGTCGTGTTTCGAGTGGATCCGTTAGCTTATCGTGGAAATTGTATTGAAGATGAGTGATCGAGAGGATCTCCTTGAACATTTTTTATCTTCGACGCTGAGCTTATCATACGTAGGCTGATCAATATGCTGCTTATAGACAAGAGTTCTAATCATACCTTGAAGACTATCACTAATCTGACACTTAGGACCGCATTTGCGTCGATTCGGCTGAACAATGATGAGTGTCTTAGCATCCAGGTCTGGAATACGGATGTACTTGCTACCGAGCTGACGATAAACGTATGCGCTGGGTGTTGCTAAGCCCTGAATCTCATTGAGATTGTAGGTTCTACCACGTCTGACTACACCATCAAGTGGAGCCACGCCTGCTCCTCTTAGACCACGACCCTTCAAACCACTACCTTTGTTGGCTACATCGCTATAAGCTTTAGACTTCGCGTTGAATACTGCTTTAGTAGCCTTCGTAGCTGCTGCTGCTGCCTTTAGAGCTGATCGCGCTGCTTTTGAGCTATTACCCTTGACTGCCTTCTTCGCTTCGTAATATCGCTTTTGAGCCTCACCATATTCCTGATAAGCCCGTTCAGAGTCATAGTGTAGCTTTTCCAAATCTACTTTCACATAAGGCTCAATATTTTGATGTCTGATATCATGACCCGTATTCAAGATTGCTTCGTTCAAAATCTTGAGATTATCATCAAGATTTTTGCGTCTTTGCTGATCAGGTACCTCACTCTCATCAAAAGTTGGTGGTGTTTCACCGTAATGCAATGTATCATCATTAAGATACTCATTCAACTCATCAAATCCATCGAGCAACGAAACGAATGTATCCATCCATCTAATACTCTTCATCAACCCCTTCCATGCTTCTCCTGATACTTGCTTGTGTTTTCCATTTCTAATATTCAATGGTCTGGTTTCAGATGGCTCACCAAAATAATAGTCAGGATGAGTTTTGACGACACCCTTCGTATCAACGATCGGTTTTAGTCTAAATGGGGTTTTAACACCATTAGAATTAAGCCCTGCGTAGTAATCGCTCAATATTCGTTTAGCATCATTGTCGGCATTGGATAGGTTTCGATCCATATCTTCATCAATTCCTGCCATTGTACCTTGGCGTGCCTCTCCTTCGCCCTCATTGAAATCTTTCACACCAATTTCTTTATCTTTATAACCAACCATCTCTAAGTCAAGTCCTCTCTCTCTGACCATATCAACAAATGCTCTTAGTGAGAGTCTCCAGTAACATTCTCAGTTATCGCCGGTTTAATTCGATCACTTCCTTGCCAAAGACGTTAACAGTGCTGCCCTTGATCCATATATAACCATTAGCATCAAACGGTGTTGCTTTGTTCGTTCCTTTGATAATCGGGACAATCTTCTTCATTAGACCATTCGATTCGAGTAGTTCCTTGTTTTTATCGATGATCGAGTACATCTTCAAGTTACTATCGGTCTGATCATTAGTTGTGGATGTCGAATTATCAAAGAGAAAACTGTCCTCAAGACGTTGTTTGCTTTGTTTATAGTCAGTCGGCGTCTTCACTAAGTTTCTTTTAATACCTCTCAAACGCTCCCATACCTGATACGGTGCATTTTTATCCTCATTACTCATCTCACCTCGCTCACGCTTCTCATTTTGATAAGCTATGAATCTATCATCGTTTGTGATAACAAATCCAATATGATCGTAAGTCTCTTCCCAATTAATGCTTGGAACCAAGACAACCTTGTTCAGTCTAATACTATATGTCTTAGCCTCGTTTCCAAGATAATACTTCGTTAGCTGACGTCCGTTTGAAGATAGAGGATGAATGCGCATTTGAGCAAGAATCGGATAAAGCTCAAAGATTTCTGCAACTGCTTTCTTAAATTCGCTTTGAGAGATTTGTTCCTCATCGCTCGTATTAACTGATGGTGCCGATACATCAGCTGAAGGGATACTAATTCCATCAATTGAAACATCAGATAGTGGTTTCTGTACTGAAGGAATACTAACACCGTCCAGTTTAACATCGGAAAGCAATCTAACGTTAGGTTCTGTATTAGTTCCACTTGTTGAGACCTCTGGGTTTTTGTTGGAGTTTTCAATATTCAGTTTTTTTTAAGTCTGATTGAGCAACCACCTGATCAATAATATCATTCAAGGTTTGCTTAACTTCTGTTGGAACAGGCTGATCGGGTCCAACACTCATATGAGTCTGAGTAGATTCAGTTGATTTCTTCGCTACAGTAGTGATACCATTAGTGATATCAGTCGCCCACGATGCACCTTCATACATCTCTCGCTTAGCATTCGCCTGTCGAACGCGTCGCTGAGCTTTTTCGAGTAGCTCCTGTCGCTTCTGCTCTCTCTGAGCGAGGGATGTGAAATTCGGGAACATCTTGTCTATATGAGATGTATCATAAAAAAATGAGTAGATAATTACCAGTAGCTCGGCATGACTGAGTCATGACGAAATGAGGTATAAGAATGACAGATGCGATTTCGCTCATTTAGAAGGCTTAGATAACGATTCTTGATGCGGTGGAATGGAACGCCAAATATTGTCTCCAATTCGTTTTTATATCTTTGATTGATGACAGTTTTACGGAAATTCGCGACAGCATCAAGATTCATTAGTTCGCTCTTGATTCGACTTACTTCCTGGATAATCCATATCTTTCGCCGTAGCTTAGCAAGCTCACGGTCCTTTTCTAAACAGCCTGAACACATTATTATATCTATATATGAAGTCTTATAATTTTATAAAATCATAAAAAATACATTGGTTGATATACTGAGTCAAAAGCTTACAGAGGATGTCTCTATCAATTATTACAAAAGCTAACTGATCTCATTTATTTTTTTTGACCAATACTCAACCTCAAGGGTAGATCTCTTGCTTTTGTTGATCAAACGTGAGATTGTCTTGGGGCTCCCAAGTCGCATCGTCATAGCCAATCCATTCAATGAGATATTTAGTACTTCCCTGAACGCATCTTTTTGTGATCGACAACCTTCTCAGCTTCAAAGACTTGATTCTTAGCTTGTGGGGCATCGGTTGGTTTAGCTTTGAACAATTTGATATCGTTTGGCGATTTATAGCGAGTATGACCAGTTTTCGAGCGAATCTGAACTCTATACCCATCAAGACCAACGATTTCATAGATGGTTTTGCTCCATCGTGCCTTTTCCTTATCAAATGTACCTTTATCGAGTCGATAGAGTACTGATAAACCAACTGATATCTCATTTTCCACGCGTTCCATGACCTCTCGATTATGATTCAAATCATTAGTCATGACTTGTCCTTTCGCCTGATTGGGTGTAGATTTAATAGATGTGTGATATGTATCGTTATAGTTGTTTATAACTGATTTAACGAGGTTCTCAGTGATAGGCTGCTGCATACGAATTAGTCGCATTTTGATCGTACGGTTGAAGCGCTCGATTTTACCCATGGTAGTATGGTCCCCGGGCTCGTTGTTGTAATGAGTTATATCCTTAGATTTGAGGTAGGCATTTGCCTTGCGATTGAGGAATTCCTTGCCATTATCAGTCGTCAATATATCCACCTTGTAAGCTTCCACGAGTTCCTTAATCCCCTTCAAAACACTGGCTGCACGCTTGTTTGGTAATAGCTTAGCGAAACCTAAACGCGAGTTGATATTGATTGCCGTAAGTATGGATTTACCTTCCCAAAAGGTGAGATCCATTTGCCATGAGTTGGGGTTGTTCGAGGCGATTCTAAAATCTTCGTAGCTTCCCTTCTTCTCAACATGTTGCTGGATGTCTAGCTTCGCCTTGTACCAATCCTTCACTTGCTTGAGGGTGATTTCTGGTCTGATCTGCTTCGCCTTTCGGTGTAGAGCATCAGCTGAGATGAAGCCCGTCTCAGGATCATAGTACAATTTTTCTAGTAGCGCATCCATCCTATATAAAAAAAGATATACTATCGAATGATTATATCATCAATGGTGCTGTAGTTTTTCCATCTTCTAACATGCGACGCTTGTCGTAGAAGTAGTTTAGAGCTGTTTTGGTTTGACTATATGTAATCATTGAGTTAGTCTCTCTACACATGCGAAAGCCTTTGTTGTTGCCCTTAAACGTGATTCTGTTTTTCACAACCGATTCAAAGTTTGCTGGTGATAGAACGGTCTTGTTGCGTGATTTTTGAACACCCTTGGCTGATCTTGATCATAGGTAGTTTACTCTCTTTATCAATCTTATCACCTAAATAGCAAATGTAATTCTTTGAGCTAAGACTGACCATGGCATTACAACGGAACTCTTCTTTGAATAGACCCGGTTTGCGACGATCAAAAGCCGCATTCACCTTCGTATCATCACGCGGGAACCAATCGTACTGATGCTTCTGGAAGTGGTCCCGTAGCTCAGGCTTGATTAGGTCAGGGAATGGCTTTTCAGCGCTGAAAGCAATGTATCCTGAGTCTGTGTCCATTTCCTGATATTGGAAATCGCTACGATCGATGTAGAAGTCGATGCAATCGTAGTAGAATTCGAGCATGCGTAGCTTAGCGAGCTGATAGATAGCGATTCTCAATTGAATAGGATTCCTGAGTTTGGCGCTTCGATTTAACCATCTCAACGGTACCATCGTTGAGTTCGGTCTTCGAACTGAATGTGAAATGCTCAGTCGCCTTGTAGATAGACGTATCATTCGATAGAAACTCAACCTCTTTATGCTTCGTCATATCCATACCCGATCGACCAAAGGCAGCATTACCAACCAACTTCATCATATCAGCAATCATGGCTTTGCTATCATCAATGTCGCCCTCACGTCGCGCATCTGATACCTGATTCATGAATGACTCAAACGGTTTGTGAGCGTTAGCCTTGATATAGCTGTATGTCTTCGTGATTTCCATTCCATGCGATAGATACCACTTGAGCAGAGGCGTGTAAATCAATATTTTCTTCCCGAAATAGCTTCCAATTAGCTTGCGGGACGTCTTTGATTTATTCTTCTCGCGAGATTGATTGTAGTCGAACATGTGCTTGCCAATGATATCTTCGGTGGGTTCAATCTCAGTATTCTTGAAAATTGGTATCATCTCACTAAAGTAGTCTTTCAGGTGCTCTGGCGTTTCGATATCGCATTCGAGGAAACCAAAGATCTGTCGGATTTGATGTCATCGACGATATCATCATACGTCTCGATCGTAGTCAATCGACCACACGGCATCTCATTACCTAAGCACCACAGATAAAGAGCGTTTGCATCGTATCCGATGACCTTCTTACAAAGCTTACCACCTCTAATCAGCGTCTCGTTGCGTTTAGCGTAGCGATTGAAAATTATGGATGGACCGCCCGCGATGTTAGCCTTCATCTTACGGTAGATGTCAGCTTCGTCTTCGTCGATTGAATAGACGAGACGATCAGAATTGAACTCAATCAGCTTCTTGTAGCGAAATGCCTTGATATTCATATCCTTTCTCGCGACATTGCAACTGACGCAGCTAATGATGATATTACCATCCTCATGTCCTTTCTTATTGTTGATCCGGTCAGCTGATACATTCTCTTCGTTGAGCTTCACGTAGCAATAGTTGCATATGAAGTTTTGCTTCTTGAGTAGCTTCTTGAGATGCTCTATCGTCATCGCGAAATCACGCTTAGCTTCCTGATCTTGCTTGATATAGCCTAAGAATCGCTTTTCGGGGAAAACGAATGGATCACCTGGCTCTTTGCTCTGGAAAATGAGCTCTTGAGTCTTGTACATGACCTTCTCGCTGAGGCCTGGTAGAGATACACCATCGCAAAACATGTCTAAATCGAAACGCTTGAATAGCTCTCGTTGCTTTTTGATAGCCTTGATGAAAGGTACTACATCGAGATTGTTGTACCAAATCAAATAGTCCTTGAGAGTCTTCATCTCATAGTGATCCCAAACGAATTTTGCTCGCTCGTATTCTTCATCACTGATATGAGAGCAACGTAGCTTGCTGTAAAAGGCGTTTTTAGGGGGTAGCTTAGTCTCACTCAGTACTTCATAACTGGTCATGTATTCATATGGGAACACTCCCTTAGTCAGCTCACACGTACATCTGAGTTTATCATCGCATTCACATCCACCGAGATATGTCTCGAGGTATTTAGCATAGCTTGTTGCGGCAGGAACGTAATTGACGATATCGAGCATCTTGAAAGTGTTGCTGACGATAGCCATGTATCCACCATTCTTGATGATGTGCTTAATGTTGTCAGTGCCTATCGTACTGAATAGTTCATTCTTGATCAGATTGATGTCGTAATTACCGCTGTTGAAACCGAGTACCGGGGTCTGTTCGAGGATTTGATCTAATTTCTCGATATCTTTACCAATCTTGTCTTTGATCTTGAGGTAGCGATCGAGACCTTCACTTTCCTTCCGTTTCTTCTTGATGTTCTCGATAGTGATCCCATCCATCACCTTCGGGTTAGCCTCATCGAGTCTTGCTAGCTGTTTGTTGATCGAATAGTAGATAGACTTGAACTTGTTTTTATGGTGAATGCTGATATCATTGAATACCTTGTTGATGTATTAAATCATATCCTCAACCAAATTTTTGGGGTTATCACTTACGAAGCAACGCTTCTCGTTGCTTAAGCTATCACAAATACTCACTGATAACGGAACATGCTTGCTCGTGAATTCAGTATTGGGTCCATGCATCTGTCCCAATGGTTCCATCATGGATTCGAAATCGAAGACGATGAAATGATCTAGATAATGATCGCGATGCTTGATACCGTACTTAGATAATAGGTTCTTGATCCTATTTTGAGCGGGGTTGTAAATCGTTGGTTCAGGAGCAAACGACTCGAGATTGATCTTATCGCATTTGTTTTTCGTGTCAGAGCGCATCTGATCGTTAGTTTGGAATACCATCGAACACTTGGGACAATTGTACTTGGATTGAACTCGTTCGACGTTCGTGATATAGAACGTGTGATTATCATGCGATAGGATATTGAGCGTATCTTAATACTTACCTTCGGTCGGGCGCATGCATTCGACCGCATTCGTATCGAGATTAAAGCTATAGACGTTGATGTTGAGGTTGAAACACTCTTCGATGTTATCGAACTCAATCATATCGATTGCCTTGAACCCCTTGTATAGATCTAGTGAGAAATCGAGACCTTTATAGCTACAATAGCGCTTGAATGCATCTTTGACTTGAGCTACAACCTTACGTCGATTTTTTCCTCTTGAAGGTGATAAGCGATGCAAAAGAATACACACTTGTTGTTCGTTCGCGGGAAGTTGATGATGTATCGATGGTTCTTGATGAATTCAAGAACCAAAGCATCGCTATCACCGAGGGCGTGATCACGATAGTCGATATATACCTTGAAACCATTGATGGATTTAACCTTGATACCCGGTTTCGGGTAATTAAGCGTTTCAGAAAGCTCTTTCATTCGAATATCGCTGACGACCTTTCGAGCATCAGCTCGACTATTGACAACGAAGGGTCTATCATAGACGTTTGTATTAGCAATATTGGGATAGAAATAAAACGATGTATCATTACCCGGATCGTACATAGTGTATCCGAGAGCAATATTGATCTTATACGCTCTCTTTTGGTTCAATAGCACGTTCTCGAGCTTGTCATAGAACTCATCGGTAGGGATGTTTTCGTATAGGTGGCTCTCGCCATATATTCCATACAAAGGCTTATAGGTAGGGTCTGAACGAAAGTCAGGCGATAGATTCATTTTTAGATCATCAATAGAGACCTTGTATTGCTTGGCAATGAGTTTCATATTCTTCGGCTTGGATACGCTTTCAACGAATACCATCTTTCCGGTACTGCCACGTACCTCGAGGCGGTAGCTGCTTCCCCATTTTAATCGGCTGGATTTTCAAACGTCTAAGTCCTTCGAGTTCGTAGACAAACATGTTTGCTATATATCGATGGCTATATTATCTCAGTGAAAAATCTTCCTATATGTTTTCGTCCTTGTATCAGGATCACTTTCTATATCCATCTGACTAAAGTCAATTTCAAAAAAAATATTATTCGGTAGCCACTTCAGGATTTGCTGACGCTAATGCATTTTTGCGTCGCTCGCGGATTTGCTCACGATGCTCGTCATCGTACTTCTTCTGGTTTGCTAGTCTCTTTTCTCGATTCTTGAGGTAATACTTCTTCTGCGCCCCTAGGATCGCTTCCTTGTTGCGTTGGTATGTTTCCGGTGAGTAAGTCATTGTTATCTATATACTATTGATGACTTTTTATCAGAATCAAAAACAATATTCTGAATTTTATAGAATCCTATGAAATTCATAAGCATATTGTGAAATTCATAAAAAACTATGAAATTCAGAGAAATATTGTGAAATTCACAGGGATATTATGAAATTCATTATTATTTTAGACGGCTTTATCAAAGATGTATCTCATCTCAGCGGGGGTATCGAAGTAGTTGTTGATTTCCAGGAAATTACCTAAATCCTCACTCATATCCCCTTCATACGTATCTCTATCAAATAACTCGATGTATCGATCGTAATCGGTACATGCGTCGCCTATCATCTCGATGATATAGCGATTCTTACACACTTTCAACCAAATCAATACTAAGGCCGTGCTGATATCATGATCAAACTTAAAGAATCGACGAGCATATAATTGGCTTCGGGTACAATATTAACATGGCTTAGGTATTCGTAGCTATAATTGCTGAATATATGGTATGCTGAATGATTATCATCTTCCCAACTAAACCCGTTGTAAGATTCGCCATAAAGATATTCACCAGCTTCGTTGAAAGCCCTTTTAGCTTCAGCTTCGAATACGTCAGGATTATTAATATAGGCGAAATCATCATTGGTGATTTTAGTCATGGTTATTATTATCGGTTGATCGTATATGATATGCTTTATATACTTACTATATTCTTGTATTAGGATCAAATCACTTTCTATAGAATATTTAGAGATTTGCTTGAGGGGCTTTTATACTATTTGTGCTGCTTGGAGATGATTAGGAGACATCCCTTCGCACCAGAGGGGGTCGAGAGGTCTTGCCTACTTTATTTCTCCTTGGGTTATTTCGATAGAGATGGGGCTTTTGGGTGAATGAAAGGGGGGAGATTTGTTTTTACCCCACTTGTACCCAGGTATCACTACTACGGCCCTTCAATGCCTATGATGCCGGTGACAGCCCTGTTCAAAGATAAAAAAGCCTAAAATTCTGGCCCATTACCCCTCCTAAACCCAAAAACGGTAATTGCCTGGACGCGACCTCAAGTGTGGCATCAAGCCGACGGTTAACCACAGTCGTCAAAGGAAAAGCGACCGAGAAAAATTGGTAACTGCTCGCGCATCGGCACAAAAACTGATGCTTTGTCTCCAACGGTAACAGCTGTACATAGCTTTGAACCATTTCATTGGCAAACTTATACGTTAGATGTATATACGATTCATCAATAGCATATACTTATTTTACTGACATCCCCTTGTATCTTCCGAAATTTAGTATGTTCGATCCATTAATGATTCCATTTGCGAACTTGTTCCAAGAAATTGAGCAACGTCCTCATCCAAATCGGGTTGATTACGAAGCCACATACAGTAGCTTAAACCCTTTTCATACATTCTCTGAATACAGCAGTCTTTATACTTGCCGAACGTAATAGTTGCGTTCATGATATCTAAATAGTTAGCTATGAGACTTTATCATCCGTTTTATTATTTAAGCCGTAGCGAAGTCAACTACTTCACCCGTTAGACGATCGTAGGAGAGCTCTTGCTCACTCACAACCAATATAAGCATGTTGGTACCCTGGCATCCGGCATTGACACCTTGAACCTGAATCGACTGAGGTACATCACGCTCCGTCAGGCGACTAACATCAGCAATGAGAACACGATTAGTTACCGGCCAGGCCTGATAGTCAAGAAGACGATTCACCAGCTCAGAAGTCAGATCACCACTAATCGCCGAAATCTTAGCGATTTCATTAGTGAAGTGGTGGAAGTCATAGTCGTCGTGGCTGCTGGGAACCAATACGAACATTAAAGTTTTGAGTACTGGAACCGGGGTGAGCAGTCCAAGGAGCCTAATCAAACGGACTCTGGAACGCTTGTACAGTCGCGGGAGCGAAGCTACCCGTCTGCTCAGCAAAAGGAAGGAGGATTACATACTTAGCATTCTTAGCAGAAGCCGATAGCTGAAGATCAAATGCAGCATTCAGCTGTGTCGATTGCTTACAGTACCTGCTCGCAGATAGAACCATTGAGCATAGCAATCATATCGAACCTTCTTCAGATGCTTGGAGATAATTGCCTGAGGGGTCTCAAGATGAACGGACGGTAATACAGACGGGAAGTAGTAAATGATATATAACTAACCCTCAATAGTAGGCCCATGAGCATTGGCAACGGCACCCCAGGAAATACTGAATGGAGCAGAAGCAGCAAGAATCCCAGCCATAGGATTACCAGTGGAAGTAGCCGCTACCATCACAGGGCATACATTACCACTCGCGAGAGTAGTACTGCTTAGCGACATACCCTACGTAGCGTCTACAGCGACACTAGAAGTACCTGGTTGACTCTGAAGCGAAGGTGGATATGTGGATTCAGCCATCAAATCAAGATCCTTGAAGATCGGGTGGAGGTCGGTTAGCTTAACATTTTCCACGTTCCTATTATTGTTTTAGAAGTGATACGAAAGCACGACGAGCTGTTTGGTTAGAAAATGCAGTAGACGCAGCAGCTCCACCTACCGACGGCCACGACGCAGAGAAGTCATTACCAGCGTTAGGAGGGTTCGACAACAGAGGCTTTACAAAGACCATCGTTAGGGGTAGAAGCACCACCAGCGGGTCCAGTGGTATCAAACGAAGATGTGAATGCAGTAGTGTTTGTGTATCCATCGCCAGTAGTGGAGCTCGTAGCCGAGCTGAACATAGCGGGCTCAGCAGAGTCAGGGAAATGGAAGGACTCTCGCTCCATGCTTTTCATCGTACTGAGGACTATAGGTTGTCTGAGCACGGACATTATTTCAAAACA
Source organism: Phytophthora crassamura (assembly GCA_033557995.1). NCBI lineage: Eukaryota > Oomycota > Peronosporomycetes > Peronosporales > Peronosporaceae > Phytophthora > Phytophthora crassamura. Next base: position 2,023,407 of record JAUCED010000009.1, on the reverse strand, counting down.
GCTTATTATCGGCCATTAAGACAATGGTCTTACCATTGAGTTTCAGCGACATGCCATCAATGACATTATAGTTGCCACACTTTAGAGTAGCGCAGAATCGATTGGCAGGCAAAGTCCTAGCAGTAGCACCATTCATCATCGATACCTTGTATGGGAGCATGATGTAAAGTATCACGAGGACAGGCAAATCCTTCAGAACCGTTAAGCTGAGCTGTGGCATCGATAGTAGTAACTCCATTCTGATACGATGCCTGGTTGCGATCGATTATAAACGGTACTGCTTTGCCAGAAGATACCTTGATTTCCGGATAGGTCTTGAGCGAGCTCTGGTACAAATATTGGTCGGACAGTTGAGTTACTCATCGCTTATTCTACATGGTTTATAATATAGTTGAAGTAAATTAATTATTATGAGCAAACATATCAAGACGATCACGCCCGATCATGATCTGATCGAACTCGCTAAAAAACTTGGAGTATATCTCGATGATATCTATGAATCTAATGAAAAACAAAACCTATCTCAAAGAAAGTTTCATATCTGGTTCTACTACATCCTCCTAATCTCGAAGTAGGACACTGGCAAGGCAGCTTCAACAAAGTATGGCATTGAATATACAATTTCAAGCGATACCAAGGGACGTATAGACATTATTGCGGACCTTTTTGTCTTCTTTCGTTCTATTCCAAGCAGCACAATACACCACAAGTATTTTCAAAATGAAAGATTTAAACTTGACTATTGTATAGAATTAACCATGACTTTCAAGGGTTATCAGTTTCATCGACAATCCCTGAAGTCAAGCTCAAGCGAGCGTTCAAGACGGGTACATTATCGCTGTCAAATATGATCTATGTGGAACCGGAGCTACACTACATCTAAATCCTGTTTCATATGCTAAAGCGGTTAAAGCCCGTAAAGCGGGAAAAGGCACGCATCTAACTATCACAAAGAAGGAAATTGGCTATCCGCATATGCAAAGAGAGGGCATGTATGGATCGAGTATTTGGTCCAAGTAATGGGGGGGACATAAAATTTGTTTTTTTCTTTAAGTAACAGAGGTAACCAGACCGTATTCAAGTTAACCCGAATTCCAAATTCCTATACGCACTGTCAGTAGGAGCAATAAACACAATGCATTATCTTTTTTTTATAAACGATTGCTAACAATAGAAGTAGCTATTGCCGAACCCAAAGGCTAGTTTCTTTTGTTATCAATATCAGCACGAATTTAGTGAAGCATTGACGAAAATTTAGCCTATATATATCCACCTGTTTTGATGCAGTTAAGCAAGATACCACACAATTAGGTGTATATATAGTTACACGTTTATTAGCACTACTTGGTTTAGTACACACTGAGGAGTAGTGAGCACTGGATCGAAGTTATTTAGTCAACCGAAACTAGTTTCCTTGGGCTGGAAACACACTTGATGTGCTGCATGTTGCACCAATTTTTGTATTAAACACATTCCCTCCTCGTATATTGTCTATAATATAGACTTTGGGAAACAATTAGTCGACATGCGCATCCAAAGCGTTCGAATAGAAGTTTTGTGCAGGACATAGACAGAACAACATTCAAAAGGGTGAAGACATGCAATATGTTTTGGTCGCAGCGACCAAGTTTGAGCTGCAGTATCTTCCTGAGGATTGATTCTACGAACGTGAAAACACCACCACTTTAAATATTTTGTACGAGTCTCTAGTATAGCACTTAGAATTTGCGTAGGCATACAATAATGATAACTTTTAATTTTGGACACACCCGAAAATAGTTGATTTTTGGTCTGCGTACCTCGGACATCCCTTGTTAAGTTCGCAAACAAATCGGAACTATTGTCTGGCGCAGCTGATCTTGCTGCTCCGGCTCTCGCTACGTATTATGGACCATTAGTGGCTATACCAGCAAGAGCAGACATTCCTTCCATGACGGGTATAGGCGTTTATGACAGTGATTCTGATAAAGAGGGTGGTCGCCTAACTACGACTGACGTAAAGAACGCGGCACTGATATGCAAGCTATACGGTCTGCATGTCCTAACTCGTCCGAGGCTCTTCCTCGACGTCGAAGGTGTCGCTTTTTGCATCCCTTTATATCGAAAACTTTGATTAGTTGCCATCATCACGCAGGAAAACAACAGGGAAAAAATCACGACCCAATTTTCCAAGCGTGTTTCTCGAAAACCCGAACAGGTCCGAATTGATGTACTTGAAGTTCAAATGACCGTAAATCTACATATAATTGTATTGGAAGTTACGGTTTTGTTTTGCGAGGTCTCACGATATCAGTATGTATGAAACGCAGTCAAAAAATATTGAAGTTGCCGCAGAGTAATTGTTTGTCCAAGGAAACGCAGTCAGTTAAGGGGGCTTGCCGCTGGTTTTCGCGTCCGCGTCTCTGGTTCACGCACATTGCCATTACCCGATGGATCTCCATGACGTGGAGGAGTGTCTGGCGTCAACTGTGCAACCATGGTGCAACATACAGCACCAACGCCCGACGGCTTTAAGTACAAGTACGCAAGTGTCGGACCGGCTACCATCTTCCGAAGAAACCTCGCTACGCAGCTCAGGTCGACAGTCAGAGGTTCGCGGGAGGCTCGGTTGCTTCTCCCGCTCGTGCTACCCCCCTCCGCGTGCGTCATGAGGCCAACCTCGACTTCAACAATAATTCAACATTGAATTCAGCGACGTCGTGTGAGTGTTGGCGAAGCTAGCAGTGAGGAAGAAGGGGACCCTTCGACGCCGAGCAGTTATGGTAGGCATGTCGTCGCGGAGGAGTTGAATCTCGTCCTGTTGGAGCACTACAGGGATACAATTGATGCTACAAAGTTAAACTTAGTTCTTCGTGAGAGAAAATTACTACGCTGTCTTTGGATACCTCACGGAACGGAAAAGTGGGGTACTTCAATTCTCTGACATCGGGCGTTAGGTCTGCGATGTTCAATTCTCTGACATCGGGCGTTAGGTCATCACGCTAGGACCTGACATCGGGCATTAGGTCTGCGATGTTCAATTCTCTGACATCGGGCGTTAGGTCTGCGATGTTCAATTCTCTGACATCGGGCGTTAGGTCAGCACGCTAGGACCAGACCCAAGGAAAAACGAGAAGCAGCAACTGGGAAATTCTGATTATGCGGAGGACCAGTGTGGTCTCCGATTTGAAAGAGGTGGTTTCCCTCTGTGGAAAATGCGGGTGCAGTTGACTGCGGTTCACGTTGGCGTTGCACGAAACAGCGACATGTGGATAGCACCACACGGAATACGATGACCAGAAAGCATATGCGTCTATATCATCGTTGCAACCCGAGACTGGAGAGGAGGACTCGGAGTTCTTTGAGCTCTTTTGTTGGATAGATGGTCGTCCCGGTCCGAAAGGTTCTCAGCAGACAATGGCGTTGTTACTGAAAGCCAGAGGGCATCTCAACCGAGAAAGGAATGTCGAATTTTCGGAAGAAGACCGTCGTTATGAAATTGATCGTCGACGTAGATTGTTGAAAAAAGATTTGGTGGTTCCGGCAGAAGTAGGTCAAGACGTACTCCCCCCGCCAAACCAAACAAAGGGATATGTACCTACGGAGGCCTGTGCCTGCTGTGCTCCAACGAACGCTTGAATGAAATTGGGCGCCTTCTTCGCTTCTGCACATAGGGAAACGGAGCAAGCGTCGTTACCAAAGGTAACGTAAGGCACACAGCACTCGATCTTCATCGGTCCGTCGAAGGATGCGGACCAACGCATCATCGTGGGTCGTCGCTCATCAACTGACTCGACGGTGGCCAAGTTGTCAGGACTGACACTACCAGAAACGCTCACAGCTCAGCAAGATGCAGGAAGCGGTACAACAGTGGACGCAAGCACAGGCAGGTCAGAGCGCAGACCTGGAAGAACAGAACTAGCGACTTCAGCAGCAGATCCAGCGACTAGAGCAGAAGAACGAGCGACTAAATCAGCAAAAGCAAGCCCTCAAGCTACATAATGAAGACGGGGAACATCAAAACGAACAAGTAGTCTGGATAATTCAAGTGTTGGACGAGCAGAACTAAGTGCAAGCAAAAGTGTAAAGGATTTTAAAACCCAAACGGACACACTTCAGACGAAGATGAACGAGCTCCAGGAGCAAGTAGTCACGCTTCACCGAGGCGTGAACGAAAAGTTCACTGCGATGATCAACATGGTTACAAATGCTTCGTCCCCGACACGCAAGACGATCCTCACAGTCATCGAAATGGCCAGCCCCACGGTAAACGGCAAACCGAGTTCGATAGTCAATACCGATGCGAGCGCGACAGCAACACACCAGCCAACACACTCACCGCTGACGGTAACTCCGCAGTGACGTCATCACCATTCCAATCCCCAAGTTACTTCCAGTTTAAGGGCATGATCAAGCCCACAAAAAACGTAAGCGCTCGACAACGGCACATGCTGATGAAGATGAAAACACAATTGCACCCCCACTAAAACCATATGCAAGCTGAAGAGGACCCGAACGCCCAAATCAATGCCGGACGAGTCAAGCGGAGACGATCTCGTGTTTGGCCCAGCCGTGAAGGAGACGTACAAGGACGGTAAGTTGCAGGTGTTAGCTCCTGCAAAGACACAGTATGAATGCAAGTTGCAACCAGATTTTGCGTGGATATTTTGTAAGTCTTCTACTTGTCGTGCGGCAATTTTCAAAACCAATAACATACACCGAACGGCTCCTGAAACTTGCTTCGCAAGCACGACTTCTTGCATTTAATGCAAACTTACGCAACGCATCGTACAATACATTAAGCGCTCGGTCCGACTCCGATTGTTACAAGGACACACATTGACGGCCTTCATTCTGACCGATTCGATCTTCTGCGCTTCAGGTGCTTTACTTGGACCATGCCAGCTTCTTCAGCGAGGCGCTTCATATATCGCTTCTGGCTAGCTCTCATCCTCGCCAATGTGCACCTCGCAGAAACTAACGTGCGGCCATGACTACCCATCGTACACTGATTCAAGCACCCTAATCGTCTTCTTTTTTGTCGGTGCTTCGTTTGCTGCGACGTGCTGGACTTGGCCTTTCGTCTCGTCCGCGGCTCGTCATCTTCGGAAGACTCCTCTTCATTCTCCGCGTTCTCGTACTTGTCCGTTGGATACTCTGGGGGATGACTTGCCTTCTTCCTCGCTGTTTTCCTAGTCTTTCGGTTCCCCCTTGGAGCTTCCGCCGCCTTGGACAGCGTCATTTCACGCGTAACCGGGCACACGGATGTCAGCGCAATCTACACACACAAAACGTTGAAGTGACCATCACTCTGGCACGTAATAATAATAAAAACAAATATAATACCTCTACTATTACAATAGTTTTGGAAATTACGACTTTGTTTTGCGCGTTTTCATATATAATCATATATAATAATGTGATGTTATATTATTACGTATGATTATATACGATTTTGTTTTGCGCGTTTTCATATATAATCATATATAATCATATGATGTTATATTATGACGTATGATTATATATAATAATATGATGTTATATTATTACGTATGATTATATATGAAAACGCGCAAAACAAAATCCTAATTTCCGATATAATTATAGAATATCTACGGCCAAGAACATCAATTCGGACTTATGCGGGTTTTTCGAGAAAAGGGAGATTGCAATTCAGTCAGGCGTTTGGGTGGGCATTTGCAATTCGGTCAGGTGTTGCAATTCAGTCAGGTGCCAAAATGAACGCTGGGTTGCGTTTTGCCTTTGGCACTCGCTCCCCTCGCCACTTCCACGAGCCGCTCGGCACAGCACGGGGACAACGACATCAGCTTCCGCCTCATCAGCGGCGGCCACCGTGGCCGCCAACAGGGCACCAACGTCTCGCCGCAGGGGACGATGTAGGCTAGGCCGCTATTTCATCTCGGTTATCTAATGGGCGAACGCCTCTATTTTACAGTAATCTCGTCTCGTTCGGTGCTTTCTTGCAGCGCTGCCCGCTGGCGGCTGTCAGACGTCCCGTACTACTTGGCTACGACGAGGAGAGCTAGGGTGAAGACAGCATTGGACTGTAAATTCGCACGGGCAAAACTCCCCACATGCACGGTCGTTCCTCTGTCTACCAGTCCACCTTCTGCGTTTTCTGCATTTGTTCGTCATCGTGCAGCTAGAGTCCTGCAGATCTTCATTGAGGCGAGCTTAGCTTCATGCAAAGTGTGGCGTAGGAATACACCAACAATCTCACGACCTAACGGTATGAGTCCCAACCAACAACATGCGCGTCCCCGCAAAGGTTAGCGTCGTCAGATCACCTGAAGACCAGGAACGATCCCATCCACCGAGTCGGTTGTAAACCTCTGTGGTGCCGAGTTGTTGTCGGTCTCACCCAGAACAAACAGCACTAGCCACGAATGAAGGCTAGGATGCGATATTGCGCTTTCGCGCTTAACTCCCGCAGTCCCTCAGTAGGAAGGGTACCGACCGTTTCAGGCCTAATACGGGAGCGCCGATGGCAACCCTCGGCCAACACACATATAAACGCAGGAACCCTTGGGTCCCACGGATTTATATAGAACGGCTCTTTAAAGCCGCCCCGAACACTCTCGACCACTCCAATTTTAGGACTGGACAAGACGAACTCTCGGTTAATGAACCTTAAGCACACCTAAAGCCACCCACCGGAGCGTGCCCAGGCACTAGAAAGAGATAGGAAGACTTACCGAGAAGTCGGACTTGACCCTTGGAAGGAATGGGGGGAAGTGTGCTGATTTATTCCTGTGAACCTATGGCTCAGAGAGCCTCTGTATGTCCTTTTATACCTAGTCCTATATATCTATACAAATATCAAGTGTTAACCGATCTTCTAGGAGCGGTCATGAACTCACGTAGGGACAACCGAGAAGTCGACCGACCCATTGCTAGGTACGGATTTTGGCTGCACTAAACAGACCCGGCCGAGTTCTATTATGACCGGCCGAAGTCTCTGTCACTATGTCACTCTATCACGGGGAATGTATTCCGCTAATCCCAGGTCTTGACCTTGGTGGGGCTGCACCGAGTTGTCTCGCGTGGACAAAACCCGACACCACAACTGCCCCCAGCACGGTACGAATCCACCCCAGTTATGAGCGCCGTGGTTGCCCCGCTGTCCTCCGTCATGGCTCCTCCGTCGCTCTCTCTGGCCAGCGCTACGCAAGTCGCCTTCCGGTCGCTTTCATGCCACATCTCGGTACGTTGTCTCGGTAGCAGCATGGCTAGGTCACTTGTTGAAGCTCTGTTGTTCACCCTGTCTTGTCGCTCTGTTCTCCAGGTTGCTGTCGATGTGGTCGCCAATGCTCCGCAAGGCGACGACTCTCCCACGGCCAGGCAATTGCCGCCGGTGGCAGCACTTCCATTGCCGACTTCTCCGCCTTCATCGCCACTGTCGGTACCTCCATTGGCTGGCGGGGCGGCTGGCGCATTGGCTGGTCCTGATCTCTCGACTCTGTCGCCTCCCACGTCGCCTTCCAGCAGCCACGCATCTCCGAGATTAACTTCCGCGCCGGAGAGTGCTCTGGCAACTCGCGGAGTCTCGGTCGGCGGTAATGCTGTTCCAGCTGGCGGTCGTCCGTCGCATGGCGGGTCGTCCGAGGCATTGGTTGCTGGGTCAACCGAGCACCGGTTGTTGCAGCTGGCCAGCTTGGCCAGCTGCAACTGATTGACCGTACTCTGGATGAGGCATCAGGTGTCGGTGACGTCTTGGACGCTGTCTCCGTTCCTCGCCGCGTCTCACTGGCCGAGTCTGAAGAAATGGTTGCGCTCCGCGGAGAGGTCGACCGTCTCAACTCGGAGTTGACCAAGGTCAAGCGCACGCTGGCCCAAGAAGTCGAGCTTCGGGAGCACGCTGACGTCCATTCAGTTCAAGCTTCGTGCGACTATGACGCGGCCCGGCGAGGTCTCGATGCGGCACAACTCACTCTCCAACGACTCCGCAAGGAGAATGAAGACCTCGTTGGACACCTCTCGGCCGCCAACACTGACATCGCTGCTCATGACGACGTCGTCCGAGGGCTGGAAGCGAGTCTTTGTTCGGATGACACGACCACTTCTTCGACGCTTCAGCTGCTGGAGAAGGAGCGTGAGCGGTATAAAGCTGGTATCGTGGCGTACGTGGCGTACACCGCTCAACTCGACCAGCTTCGGTCGTACTACGCCTCGCATGAACAAGGGCCTCCAGCCATCATCCCAGCTCGCGAGCGTTATCTCTTGGACGAGAACGCCAGCCTCCGTCGGGCTAACTTGGTGCTCCGTCAGCACATGGACTGATGTTGACACCCTCGTGATCTCAGCTGCCGGTATTTCAGCTTCCGAGATCGACTGGGAGCTGCTCGGTTTGTCTCGTCAACCTACGCCCCTGACGTACGGGCAGGGCGCCGACCCCAAGAGCTCTGAGAGCGGCGGCAATTCTCCGTCCGGTGGCGACGTCGAGATGGGAAGTCCTGCAGAAGCTTCGTCTGCTCTCAGTGGTACATCTCTGCTCGAAGCGCCGTCGTCCAAGAGGAAGCGCGGGCTGTCTCCGTCCGCTGAGATTTCACCGACTTCTCGGTCGCAACTCCCGCCGTCGAAACGCCTCGGCCGCCCGTCGGTAGACTTGAAGGCCAAGGCAGCACAAACAACGGCGGCATCAGGAGGTTTTCCTCCTCCATTTCGACTTCCACCGTGGTGTCTGATTCCCGCCTGGCTCCTGAAGATGGGTGACTACTTGTCAGCCTCCCCATCTTCGTCCCCGGCGTCATCACCTCCGCAATCTCCCGACTATGGCGGCTTCAGAGGGTCGCCGACCTCGTCTATCGAGACTGCATCGGCTCCGCTTCCCGCCACGATACCGGTGGTTCTTCGACTACACCGGCGAATGTGGTTGATCTCTCTGGGGACACTAAAATCGCCGAAGTCTCTGTCGCTCGAGTAGATGACCGCGAGGATGATTCTGGAGATGACGGTGGCGATCGTGGCATGTTCTTGACGCCATTGGTGTTGCCAGCTCGCCGAGATGGTCGCCCTCAGAGGGCTGCATCAGTGTCTGGCCGTCTCCGATCCATGAGCACCCAGGAACTCGAGGACGCTCCGGATGAGCTCGTTCTTGGGTTTGGCAAGACAGATACTTCTCCGTCATCGCCTCCTACCGCTCACCGCAGCCCAGATCTCACTTCACGCCGGGGTGGGGGAGCTTCGCCGACGTCTCCATCTTCACCGACGATTGTGCAAGGGTCGACAGACACTTCCGACCCGGGTCAGGCGCACGCTTACGCACCGGCCACGGGACACTCGACCACTTCCCCTCCAGCTGTTCCAAGTTCTCAGGGTGCTTCGGGGTCTGCCACCGACGTCTCGACCGCTCTCGTTCCAGTTTCAACATCTCGGCGGCCTCGCGAGGAAATTACGGCGACCGTGGCTTCGGTCCCTGGAGCCACTCCGATGGCTTTTGATCCATTGGTAGGCGACGCGTACGAGTCGTACTACTCCAAGAAGCTCTCCGGCATCGCTGTCGAGATGGTGGCCCCTGGGTTTGAATGCCCTGGTGCCCCAGAGTGTTGGCACCAGATCCTGAACCAGAGCGTGCCCCTCGGGATCCCACACGACTCGGTCGCCCCTTGTTCGGTGGAAGGAATCATGACGTATGGTGACTAGGGAGCCACCGAACACCCGTGGTCCATTCTGCGGACCAAGTTCACCGACGAGCCCTGCACCTTTCAGCTTGGGTGTTACGGTCCAGGGGTCACATCTCGTTTCGCTCGACCTGTTTGGCTGGAATGATCCGGATGTGGCGCCAGTTCCAAGGCCGATCCTACAGCTCTACCGAGAAAGCAGATCTCAGCCTGGCCTTATGGGAGCGTCGCCACTGGATCAAGGTTGCGGCCGTGGAGAATTTTCTCCGAGCTCTCGCGGCAGAACGCGGTGACCAAGATCCGGTTGTGGTTGCTCTCCGTGCAGCCTGGGCCGCACTCAACTCCACGAGGAATCTCCGGGCAGATCGACTTCGCCAGCACGTGGTCAGACGTCTATAGCAATGGTGTCTCCACACCGCCGAGAAGCCTCGGTCGTTCAACACGGAGGCTCTGTTGGAGCCGACCTACCTCCAGTACTCGTTTGAGGTTCTGGAGTGGGCTCCGAATACCGCCGACTGGGTCTCAGAGGTGGCTGAGCTGGACGTGCGGAAGCCTTGGCGGAACGGCTGGTTCGATGTTCCCGCCGAACACCCGTTCAACACCACGTTCGCCCCGTACCACCCCGCAGTTTCTCTCTTCGTGCCTCGCGGGATGACTCAAGCCGAAGTTGCGTCGTCAGTCGTCATCGTCCCGGTCCGTGGGATTGTCGCGAAGTTGGCGCCGTGGATCAACGAGTCTCTGGTTGATTCCCAACAAGGTGCAGCTAGCCCTGACGAAGAGACCAAGGACGCCTCCGACGATTCGGAGGCCGAGTCTGGAGGTGCCTGGGGGCGTGTTTCCACGTCAGCTGCCCGTTCCAACTCGACCAAAGGCGCGCCTGGATCGGATCTCCACGTCCTGACTAACATGTCCGCGGTGACTCAGATCTAATCCTCGTTGGTTGCCTCTTCACTTTCGCCTTCATCCCCTCGAACTGCTCAGGTATCATCCGAGTCGTAGTTAAGTAGCAGCTTGTTCGTCCATCGTAATTCTCCATTTCCATTCCACTTCGACATTCGTTCACTTTCACATGCACAATATGCAAATTGTCGACACGGCATCTTTCTTCGTCTGTATCTGCAGGCTGTGTCGGCCCTGCAGGCAGCTCAATCTTCTGTCGCCCTCGCGACTAGTCCTCATCGGCGACTTGGGCCATCTGGAACCTTCGGTCTCGTCGTTTCTCGCGGAGGTAATCGTAGTGCAAGCCTCCACACGACACGTTCGATGCTGGTTCCCATGTCAGTTCGTCATAACCGACCCACTTCACTTTGAACTCTCTGACGGCTCGCTCTGTGCTCGTTGACAGCGGTGCGCGATCATCGAGGATGGCTTCCACCTCGTACTCGCCAGCTACACCATCGGGCTCCCAGCTATCATCCCGTAGGAGCTCCTCACCGAAGTCTACCCTCGTTTGCTCGCTCTCGTCGAGCGCCAGTCGAACATTCGGTCGATCCTCGTATTCATCCACCGCCTTGAGCCGAGAGACATGCACCACCGGGTAGAAACGATATCCGCTCCGGTCTGGGAGCTCCAGCTCGTAAGCGAACTCCTGCACCTTCGTCTTCACTCTGAACGGGTCGTGCCACCGGTGGTTTCTTGGTCAGGCATGGTTTTACTCTCTCCATGTATAGCCAAACGCGGCTCCCCGGCTGGAACAGAGACTTCTGTCGGTTGTCGCCTGCATCATCATCCTCGTCTGGTCCATCAGGTGTATCTTTAGAGGGTTCGTCCCGACTGGAGGCTGGGATCGCGGCTCGCTCTCCGTCTGCTCAATCCAACATTGTGTTCCTCCGCTCGTCGAGCCTTCGCCGCCGCCTGGTATTCCTCGGCCATCTTTAGCGCGATTTCCTGCTGTCGGTTTACCTCTCGGCGCCACGCCAGTGCGTCCGAATGCCTTCCGGTGCCTCGTTGGAGCGAAGAAGCCATGGCCTTGAGGGACGACTGTGCATCCCAACCATGGACAAGGTAGACCGATTTGTCCTTCCTCGTCTTGTTGTGCGCGTTGTTGATGGCGAAGATCAGCTTCTCAGCTATCTCGTCCCGCTCTTGTTGTAGCGGAGCTTCCGCGTACAGTCGCACCGACAGCATCACCGTCTTCACCGATCTTTCTTGCTGTCCGTTTGCTTGTGGCCGATAACTCAGAGTAGCTCGCGACCGAGACTGCATCATCTCGGCGAACGCTTGGAAGACCTCGCTCATAAACCGAGGGCCTCGGTCATGGCGTATCAGCGTCGGAGCACCGAACCTCCGGTAGACGCACTCTTCGAACGCTTGTGCTACCTTCAGTGCGGTGGTGTCTGGCATTGCCTTGCCCATCACGAACCCGGTGAATGAGGCCTGGAATAGCAGGAGTGCTGTGTTCCCTCGGAGAGACTTCGGTAGTGGTATAACGAAGTCCATCGAGACATTTTGTTTTGTTGGAACGGTCTCTCTGCGAGGATGTTCCCGGGTGAGTAACATTGGAGATGTTGGCGGCTTTTGCTCTAACGGCAGTCTGGGCACGACTTCACGTGCCTTCCGACGTCCGCGTACAATCCAATCCAATAGTAGTCAGCCTTCACACGGTAGAAAGTTCGACCGATGCCTTGGTGGCCTCCTTCCAGTGAGTCATGACAGCTTTGCAGCACCTCTTGAATCATCGTTGATGGTACCACCCGACGTAGTGCGGCTTCGCCTTGCTCCTCTGCGCCCGACCGACGGTTACTGCTGGGGAAATAGAGGACGTCGTCCTCGCTCAGGACGAACCGGTCCTCCATCTTCCAGGCTTCTCTCGCACCATTTACACCCAGACTATCTTGTTCGCCTCTGAGAACTGCCTTAAGATTGTTCCACCTCAACCCTCGTCGTGGGCAACCGCGATTCCTCGTCCGCGTTTTTCCTGGACGGCGACTGCGTCGACGTCTTCGGCGCTCGGTACTGAAGTCTCGGTATCTTCTTCGGCGACGGGCACCTCGTCTTCCCGGTTGTTCTGTGCCTCGGTCGACACGTCATTCGCTTCGTCTCGTTGTCCTGTTTCTTCTTGACCTGTGACCGAAATCTCGTCTGCAAACCGCACTCGTTTCCTCGCCTTCGCTTGGCGTCTGGTCGTGGACGTTTCGTAGTCTCGTTCACGGGCAACTCGTCCAGTAGTAAAATCGAAATAATTATTGTGCCCCCGAGGGTTCACCACCTGAGCTCTCGCAAAGCTCACCGCTGCTTTCTCCGACGTCGTATCTTCCATGATGGTCTCGTATATGACCTCGTCGATGCGGTTCGTCGCGGACACTTCGCTCTCCAATGTCTCGCTGGCCAGAGAATCTGTGGCCGCGTTGAACTCTCGGAGGACGTGGATATACTTCACTGACCGAAGGTTACTTGTGAGTTCCCGGTGGTGGTTCAGCTGTGTCCTTCCGACATGCGATCACCCCTAGTAACTGCTGGATTGCTAGCCTCGAGTCTCCCACGACGATCAATTCTTCTGTCCCGAGAGCTCCGTTGTTCATGCCAGCATTCTCAGAGAGGTTTACACCCGTCGTCGTCTCGAGGAAAGCACTCGCGCAGTCAATACAGTCCATGTTGGTAGTTTCCAGAGAACCCACGAGCAGCTCCCGTATCCTCCTTTCTTTTCCGTCTTGGCGGAGCCGTCGAATGACAGGACTATGCCCCGGTACGTCTTCGGCAAGCGAGCGTACATCAGATGGGGTCCATACGAGTCGTCGGGGACCCGCGAGTAGGCGGTGCCACCAGCTCAAGCGACTCCTCCAGGTCGAGAAAACTCGAGAGCCCAGCTTGCAGGAGTTGAGCAAATGCACAATCCTTCTCCTTCACTCTATTGACCACCAAATGCCACGGCTAAAGCAAGCGGCGAACTGGGTAGCTCGACCGAACAATGTCTTCGACTTATGAACCCAGTCGAGCGTCGAAAATCGGGTATACACTAGAATTGTCCGGCCCACGAGCTGGGTGTAACACACCTTAAGGAGCAGCAGCAAAGCCAGGACCTCCTTCTCGACGGGGTGGTAATTCATCTTCGCATCCTTCAGAACACGCCCACAGAACCGTACAGGATGTAGCTTGCCGTCGTGTTCTTGCACAGCGTCGCGCTCGGAGCCCATTCGTTGGCGAACAGTGGCACATGGATTTCGTTCGCTCGGTCGAAGTACCGAAGGATCGTCGCATCAGCAACCTTCTGTTGGAGCACTGCAAACTTCGTTTGGCTGCCTTGAGGTTCTCTCCCGACGTGAAGTCGGTATCCTTCAGCTGATACAACGCTGCACCGTAGACTGCGAAGTCTTGGATGAACGGCTGTAGTAGTTGAGAGCTCCTAGGAACGACCGCATACCTTTCTTTGACCGCGGATGAGACTTCTGATACCAGCTTGGTCTTCTTAGGATCAGGTTGAATGCCGTCTGCCGAGACCTCGTGGGACAAAAAAGTCCACCTTGGGTTGGACGAAGATGTTCTTGGTAAAGCTGACGCTAATACGGCATTCAGCGAAGCGGCGCAGCAGCCGGTCTAATGTCTGCAGGCATGCGTCGAAAGTCTCGGCGCAGAAGCAGATATCGTCAACGAACGACCGGCGATCGAGCACCGGTACGACCGAAGACTCGTCTGGCTCTCCATTCGCGAACACGTCTGCGGTCGGACTATTCACCGACTGCGCAACCGCGTTGGTCGTCGCTGAAGGATCATGGTATGCTTCAAACTTCGTTCTGGGCGACGCCAGTACCTGTCGTGAACTCTCTGTCACCCGTTGAGTATCTGCAGCGTCGGCTTCCTCTGCTGCCCTCATAGCCTCCGAGCATTGGTTCCAGCCACCCTTCCGCTGGACGAACCCCCACAACGCGTTGTCGATCATGCGTTGGTAGATGATCATGGGCGCATTCTTCAGTCCAAACGGCATGCGCAGCCACTCGAAGTGCCCCAGACCGCAGACGAAAGCCGATATCTTGCGAGCTCGCTCGGTCATCATGATGGTCCAGAACCCACTGGCTGCATCGAGTGAGCAGAACCAGAGGTAGGCCTCCATGTCAGTCAGCAGGTCGTCCACTAGCGGCATAGCGTACTCCATAATAGCGGTGATGGCATTCACCAGCTTGTAATCAATACACATACGGATGTCGACGCCGTTCTTCTTCAACACGATCACAATGGGAGACACCCACGGACTGTCTGAGAAGGCGATCAATGCCGCCTTTAACATACCCTTCCCTCTCAACAGTTCGTACAGCTTCCGTAAGTGTCGGAGCGGCGTCCGCCGAGCACGTTGCTTGATCGGCTGATGTCCCTGGACATCAATGTCGCAGACCACGCCATAGGCCGGCGGTGGCAGAACGTTTCCGCTGGCGATGATGATGCTCTCATGGGCCATCAGAAGATCGATCGTTCGTTCCTGTTGATCCACGTCGAGCACCGGATTCACCACGTTAGGACCTGAGTAATCCAGAGTTGTCTCCGAGGTCTCCGTCAGATCCGGGAAGAAAGCCAACTCGTGTGCGTAGTCCGTGAGCTCGATCTCGTTCGCAGAGTGCACAGCTTCCCACTCGTCCCCGACGTCTGCATCCACTTTCGTGACCTGGATCTCTTCGACCGCCGTAATGTAGGTCGCGTCGAGAGTCCTCGTTGCAATGTCGGTCCTCGTCCGGCTGCTGGCATTACCCCTGGCTGGTACCCACGGCCGGTTGACCGATGGTTCTACGTCACTGGATTCGTCGTGGCCACCCCTTCTGATGTCATGGTTCCTCCGAGTATTCGGTGACACGTCGGCCTCGACCTTTGATTCTGTGAGACTGTCGTGCACTCAGTACTTCTTCCATCGGAACCGACTCCTCGGTTCGATCCACGTCGGTCTTGCTCACAGACCCTGCCGGGTTGGTCGAGACGTCACCTAGTCGTATGCTGGTATCAGCCAGTCTTCAGTCAGGCACACGTCAGCATCGACCTTGAACCCTGACGTGGCCGGCGAACGCTCGGACAACATCTCGTCAGCATCGGTGTTGAACAACGACGTAGCACGCGAGCGCTCGGACAACGGTTTACAGCCTTGTGCATGCCGCCATCGGTTCCTTGGACGAGCATCCGAGTCATCGGTCGGTCGACGTAGCAGGCGGCGAGGCGTTGAGTACGGTCGCCGCTCGACCGCCGGCGGTTGTTTTGCCACCAACGTTCGTAAAGCTTGCGTTCTCGGTTGGACAGGGTCCCATCCCGGCACTCTGCGTAAGCCAACACTTCCCACTCCTCGTACTTAGGGGCATTTTTTTCAGCCGTGTATAGCCCACTTCTTGCGGGAGCTCGTCCTTGGGCACCCACAACACCACTGCCTCGTGATGATCACACCAGGCCGACTTCGGAGTCACGTTCGTAAGTCGGACCCACGTGGGCTGTCCTCGTCGAAACTTCATTACTGTTGGAATCAACCCTCCGATCCTCAGAACCCACGCGACGTGCGTGCTCCGAGGCGGCTGTCGTCTTGGTAACCTGAACTCTCGCCAGTCGCGCCCTGGGACGTTCAAAGTTTCAATCGGTCCACCAACCATCTCAGTCCCGTAAGGTGCATCGTCGGCGGAGTTGACCGACTTTAGCAGTGGAACCATGCCTTCATCGCGCAGTCGTGCCGTACCGTGGAACAAGTCCAGCCGCACGCCCGCCGGGATCATGAAGTCAGTCCCGAGGACTACGTCCACTTCAGCGTTGTGGTCCATTATCCATACCTCGAACTCGTACACTCGTTCCCACCCCAAGGTGATCTTAACGAGGGCTCGTCTTCGAGTTTCCATCACTCCGGGGTTGATCCCCCTCACCTCCAAGCTTGTACCGTGATCGGCCACTTCTCGGAGGCGTAGACGTTTCGCAAAGTCGGCAGGCACCACGCTGACGTGTATCCAGCAGAATCTTCGTCTTGGTGTCGTCCACCGCGCCCTTGACCAGCGCCCTCATCCTCTTTCTCTTGTCGTATCGCTTCGACGACCACCACCCCGTCTCTCGCCAGGCAGCAGCTTCTCGGTCGGTCTCGGACGCTCTGCGTCCTCATCCAGTCGGGCGATACTTGCGATCCAACCTTCTGTTGGGGTCCTCAACCGCTCGTCCACACTTTTACTCTTCACTTCACTCCCACCGAGGTTTTTACCTCTCTCCTCTTCAAATTCCGTCGTCTTCACAATTTCGATATCTTGTTCATCAGGCCAGTTGCATTTGCCGGTGAATGCGAACAGATAGTCTGCATCCAGCGCAGGCTCCGCTAACTGTGGCAGCCCGATTAGAACCAACCCAGTTTCAGTTGGCGGTCCGCCTAGTTTAAAGGGGCCCCGTAGACCAAGCTTTGCAGATCGCGCGAGAGGTCCTTCGTGTCGACCTTCGATCGGAGGAGAGTGGCGAGTGCGTGAAAGGCCTCGCACTTGCCCGCGTCTTGAATTTGCTTGCACAACTTGCACCAGCCGTAGCAGTAATGCGCTGAATAGGTTAGTCCACCACATGCGGCACATGGACCGTACTGACGACGGTCTTCGCGGTCTCCACGTCCACCTTGCCGCTCGTGTCGGTCGGGTTGATAGCGAATGTTGTCACCCCTGTGACGGCGGTTGTCGGCCCCAGTGAAGGTTTCATTAGCAGCGACGCGTCTCTCGTTCTCGTTGGCAGCGTCAACGTGCTCATAATCCATCGTTGGAACAATACCCGTCATCGCTGTCGTCACCGGACTGTCTGTCATCGGAGTAATACCCTCAGTCTTCGCCCGAACAATTGTTCGCCATCGCTCGGAGTTGGGCAGCGTCCGAGTGACTCGTCCTCGCGTTGCCCGAGCTTTTAACTCCAAGCGCTGCGACCATGTCCGACAGAGCGTCAACAAGAGTAACTTTCGGACGGTAGGGCGATTCTCCGCGACGCGTTCGTCGGTTCTGCTCATCGCGGTCGTGTCGCTCACGACGGTAGCTGGCTCGGGAATCCTCTGTACGCCTAGTCTCACGTCGACGGCTATCATCTTGACTCCGCGATCGACGGACCGAGGGTTCTCGGGCTGACTTACGCCCGCGGCTTCGCATGATATCGTTGATCATATCTTTGAGGTCGTGGATATCCTTGACCCTGACATGACACAGTCGTTCTTCCAAGCCTCTGCCATCACACGTGTCGAGGAAATGCTCCACGTGGTCCTTGGGTGTCACGACCTCCACCTTCGAATTGAACTCCAGAACATGGATTGAAACCGTTGAGGCGGTTCAGGTAGTCACATACGTGCTCGTTGTTGCTGCGCTTCGCCGAGTAGTACCGTGGCTTAGCAGACTGGCTGAACCTGGAGCAGTAGTACATGATGAACGCTGCGCTTAGAAGCTTCCAAGTGCGCCTGGTCTTCCGCGGCACCTGCCGATACCAGTGCAACTCTCCGTCTCGCAGGCTCAGTTCGAAAGCCTTGCACCAATCGTTCTGTGGGATATGCGCCCGTACATGAATGCTCGGAGCCACTGCATGGACTTCTCGCTCTTGCCACGCATCTCAGCGTACGGGGTGATGTTGGCCAACGGGAGATGTGTCGTGATCTCAATCCTCGGTGTAGAGTCCTTGCCCGCTTTTTCGCTCAACTCTCGCACCTGGCGCGCCCACTCTTCGGCTAAGTCTCCATCGAGGTTGTCGACGTCTCGGAGATCGTCCTCGCTGCCTGACGAGATCTCGTCATCAAGATCGAAACGCTTCTTCGAGCGCTCAGGGTATCGACGAGTGTTCGGCGTCTTGAACGAACCAGTCTCTTCAGACAAGCGTTCAGCTCGGCTGTCCGACCGAGGGGTCACCATGTGCGAGTCTTCCCAGTACGGAGAAGCCCCACCCGAAGTGGCGAACACTCCTCGCTTCGAATCATCGGCCGACCTCTGCGGCGTAACTGGCAGAGATATGGTGGACGGATCCACTTCCGATGCCTAACGGGCGATCGGCTGACGTCTCGCGTTTATGTCGGTCGTACCGAAGGCCGACCGAGGCTTCTTCTTTCCACTTACGGAGTTCTGTTCAGGCATCGGCAGCGGTTCATCCCTTGATCGCGACGTCCGGCGGGTACGACTGCGGTTTGCACCCCATCGCGTGTAAGAGAAGCACCGAGTCTTGGGCTACTAGTCGAACGCTCGTTGAGTCGATCGGGAGTGCGAGCTCGCCGCCGAGATCCATCCAGACCGCTTGGCGGACTATCTTCGGCCTGAAGAGCTGCATCCACTCGCTCTTGGTATTCATGAGTTCTAAGCATCTGCCCAGAACTCGGTTGGCAGCAGGAGTGTCTCCGTTGAGCGGAGGTCTGCTACCAGTCGGCCGAGAAATTCCTTTTCCGGCTATCACCGACGATTTCATCTCGTCGGATCCATCATTGTGGTCGTCGTGGGCTGGCTCAGGTCCAGCCCGTCGTCCAACTCTTCGGTGAGGTTATGCGCGAGCGCCCTCACCCCTCCGCTGCGGCCTGCACATACCACAGCGGCTTCCGAAAGCTCTGACATCGCTGCCTTCGCTTCCGGGTCGTCATCGTCATCGTCTTCCTTGGCGTCAGAGGAGTCCCCCGAGTCATCGAACTCGCTCGACTGTTCGGTCACCGACCTCATTCCTGAACGTCGACGGCGTTGCGAACGAGGCACCGGAGCGCGACGAACCTTCGGTCCGTCCTCCACTCGACTTCATCGGCGTTGCTGGTACCGCTGACTTCTCTTATTCTCTTTTTCTCTTCTCGAACGCCCGTAGGGGTAAAGGCCTATATACAATCAAGACACACACAGCAGGTCACACTCGATCCCGGGTCGCGGCACCAGTTGTGGCGTAGGAATACACCAACAATCTCACGACCTAACGGTATGAGTCCCAACCAACAACATGCGCTTCCCCGCAAAGTTTAGCGTCGTTAGATCATCCTGAAGACCAGGAACGATCCCTTACACCGGGTCGGTTGTAAACCTCTGTGGTGCCGAGTTGTTGTCGGTCTCACCCAGAACAAACAGCACTAGCCACGAATGAAGGCTATGATGCGATATTGCGCTTTCGCGCTTAACTCCCGCAGTCCCTCAGTAGGAAGGGTACCGACCGTTTCAGGCCTAATACGGGAGCGCCGATGGCAACCCTCGGCCAACACACATATAAACGCAGGAACCCTTGGGTCCCACGGATTTATATAGAACGGCTCTTTAAAGCCGCCCCGAACACTCTCGACCACTCCAATTTTAGGACTGGACAAGACGAACTCTCGGTTAATGAACCTTAAGCACACCTAAAGCCACCCACCGGAGCGTGCCCAGGCACTAAAATGAGATAGGAAGACTTACCGAAGACGGACTTGACCCTTGGAAGGAATGGGGGGAAGTGTGCTGATTTATTCCTGTGAACCTATGGCTCAGAGAGCCTCTGTATGTCCTTTTATACCTAGTCCTATATATCTATACAAATATCAAGTGTTAACCGATCTTCTAGGAGCGGTCATGAACTCACGTAGGGACAACCGAGAAGTCGACCGACCCATTGCTAGGTACGGATTTTGGCTGCACTAAACAGACCCGGTCGAGTTCTATTATGACCAGCCGAAGTCTCTGTCACTATGTACTCTATCGCGGTGAATGTGTTTCGCCAATTGTCGGCGCCCAAACACTGAAAGGTTTGACCTCGGTGGCAGCGGCAACGAAGCTGTCGGGCGCGGGCAAACCCCAACGCCGCACGTGTAGGTACTGGTATCTGTGATGAAGCCTCAACATCGAGCCTTCTCTTACGCATTTTAATGCTCGCCACGCTGCATGATACGAGATAGACATACATTATTATTTCGAGCCCAGTTTGGAACCAGCTGCCTTGACAATCTAAACAATCCCGAGCAACTTCAACTAAAAAGTGCTGGCTGACTTCTGAGAGCTGCCGCCGACGCGTATCGGAGTGGGCGACGTGAACAGCGGAGTGGGATTCTTCCAGAAACGTTATTCGGACGATGCTAGTCTTTGTAGATAGAGATGCACGTAGCTCGAAAGTGCACTCCACGTGCGAGGCACAAACAACTTTCAGACAATCGCGTCGATTCTTCGGTTTGTTGTGTGCAAAGTCGTGGTATTGACGGTATCGTGCTACGAGTTCCTTCAGTACTTTGATACTTGAGAACTTCATGCCTGCTGCGAGCTCAACTTCGTCATCGTCGCTCTCCTTTCCGGTTCGTCTTGCGATTGCAGAGTGGTCAATCCAAACCCCTCTAAAGAGAACTCTATTCCTGGATTCAGGGGTTCTGTTCGGGACGAAGTCTCCGTCAATATTTTTAGAATAATTGAATTTTCTGTTATCTGTATTAACGGAGTTGGTATAGTATACCAATATCAGCCAGCGACGTACCATCTTTTGGAGTGATGTCGACAACACCAACGTCAGTGGAAGACGACTGAGGAGAATGGGCGGAAGCAGGAGCGGGTGAAGGTGCTCCGCGCGTACGATGCTAACACGGAAGGCGCCAGCGAAAACGATCAAAGCGTAGCAACGAGGAAAAGCAGTTAGTCGTGAAGTTTGCGCAGCTAACATTTGTCATGAAGACGAAGATGACTCCACCTAATAAGATAACGGTCAGCATCCGAAGACCACCAACCGCAAGCGTCGAAAAGGAAACCCGCTATAGCGCGCTGGTGCTTATCATCGAAATGATCGATGAGATCACGGACAGTAGCTCGACCAACGTGCAGGAGGAGACGTGGAGAGAACAAAACCTGTTTCATTAAGCGCAACGAGCAGCCCAGAACCTGGCGACGCTATCGAGTATACTGGTGCGCAATTCTGCGGAAAATTCGAAAGGCGCCGCGGGTATCACAAACAAGAAAAAGCGGTGGTCGAAGAGTTCGACAACGGAGGTGTTCAGGATATCCGCGCTGAGCTTCCACTTCATAAACGTAATGGAGTCACCGTCGCGCATGTTCATAGGCAATGTTGGTGTCTTCATGGAGGATAAGGAGACTAAGGGGCGTTCCTAACCGGGATCGCGATCCCCAAGGTGTGCTTTCATTGGTCAATTCCACTCGGCGGTTTCGGCGATTTGGGTGATTACACAATGACCGCGACGCGCTCTTCGGATCGCGAGCACAACGGGCCGGACCTATTGAGTTGCTTCACTTCGTCGTGATGATCGGCCTACGCTGGATGGAGGAAGCGCATCAAGTTACAGCCCGCTGCCGCCGCCAACTCATCTCGCTGCTTGGTGCTGCGGTCACCGAGGCTCCTGACAAGCGTACATATTGTGTTTTCCGTCACCGGCTGGACTGGGACGTTCACATCCAGACTCTTTTGCTCGAAGACCAATTCAAGCGCTGCTACCGAACCGATGTGGCGTCTTCTGAGAGACTTCTCGTGTGGATCCGTCCTACTCTGCTTCACGACGAATTGCACTATTTTCGTCGCACTGGAACCGACACCATCAAGCCCGAAAACATGCATCAGCTGACGATCTCTTGGATCACCGGTAGCAATTACAACACCACCTACTGTCTAGCTGGCCTCCCGGTGTCGGGAATGTACGAGATAATATACGTCGTGATGGCCATGATGGATACAATCATAGCGTGCCCAATGCTGCGTATCCACTCTCCGACCGAGTCGCAGGAACGCATGATGAGAACAGCGGACGAGTTCGCCGGCTAGCAAGACCATTACTTTGAAAGGCTGCGTTGCTGTGTCGACGGGTGGCTTTGCCAAATTCGTGCACCAAGTTTCAAAGAAGTACCGAACGTCTCTGCTTCCTTTTCGGGTGATTACCATTTGCATGGGCTGAATGTTCAAGCATTCTGCAACGCGTTTGGCCGCTTCACGGGCTACTGCCTCAACTCGCCCGGGAAAGTGACAGTGTGGTGCGAATTCACTGCACGCTTCGCTTCCCCCAGACCAGTTTATAGTCACCACTACGTCAACGTCGGCAACTTACCCGCGACAGTCCTGATTCCACGTGAGCTGAAAAAAATGATAAATGCACTAATACAATTAGCGCGTGTAGTTTGCAGCTCGCGCAAATGATCAACACGCTGACCAGCGCGAATCAGCTACGAAATAAATGCTGGATAATACTGAAGAGGACGCCATCCAAAATGCAAAGTCACTTCGAGAAGTCCCTGCGATGCTCCGTTACTAGTAGTATTTTCTGGGATAGGAGCGAAGTGTATAGCCCAGCCCAACAAGGATTAATTCCGTGGCCACCTTACTACCGATATACAGGTGGTTAAAGGGGGCCCCCAAAAAGTTTAACCCTTTCGCGATTCACTCGCTATTATCTTATATTAGTATACTATACAAAAAGCAAGATGCTTACTCGTTTAAGGAGGCATTTTGCTTCCTTTGAGCTGGGTGATGAGCCCCGATCAAATCTTCCTATTGGGATGTGCATTTCTTGCTATGCACAAAATTCCACGTGTATGAACAAAATGCCACGTCGCATATCGTACTTAATCGTTAAAAGAAGCATTTTGCTCCCTGTGAGGTGGGTACAACGTGGTACTATCGGGAGGAAATGGCACAAGGTAGCAAAATGCTTCCTTTTATCGCGAAAGGGTTAATTGCCTGGTCGCCTTGCTACCGATATACCAGTGCACTGCAGGGGGTCACCCAAGTGTTTAATTGCGTGGCCATATTGCTACCGATATACCGGTGAGATCCGGAAACATCGATTGTCGTCCGAAAATTATCTGTATCTTGGACTTTGTATTGAGTCGTAGGAAAGTCAGCGGCCGAAGCGAACAACGTCAGGCTACGCTTGCTTTCTATACAAATTGGGAGTCATGTAAATGAACGAGCTTTCGTATCGGGCATTTACTACACGAGGAGAATCAGGGGATTAGTAAAAAAATTGGAATATCCCAAAAACAAAACAAGCATCTTACACTTCAATTCGCCAGCAAGCCACAAGCCTCACTATGCCGGCATGATCCAAGAGCGCGACACCTCAGTGGACCCCGCTGGCAATTTGCCAGTGCTGAAAGTCGGCCGCAGCACAGCAACGACGTAACCGACCCTGACGGCCGCATCAGCGTTGAGTGCCCGATGGACCCTGGTGGCAGCAGCACTGGTGTTAATTTGGCTTGCCGCGAAGGGCACTGTAGTGGTGGTTGCAACAGCAGTCACGAGGCCCTGGTGGGTCCCGACGCCGCGGCATTGGCATGGTTGGGGCCCGAAGGCACGGCAGCGTCGAGGACGTATTTGCCTCAACGGCCACTGCACTGGCATGCACTGGGTGGGCCTTGACACCTGCAGCACAAGCGTGAACTCCGCCATGACCGCAGCAACGGCGAGGTCCTGATGGTTCCGAGTGGCCGCTGCACTGACGTAAACTGGATGGCTTCCGACGACTGCACCACCGGCAAGACTCGGTGGCCCTCGACGACCGCAACGCCGGCATCGACTTGGTGCTATCAGACGACCACAACAACGATGTGGCCCTGCTGGGCCCGGAAATGTTGCAGCAGTGCAAGAACTCGGTGGTCTCGGACGGCCGTAGCACCGGCAAGACATTGGTGGCCTCCGATGACCGTAGCACCAGCGAGCACGCAGTTCGTCATGACGAGTCATCAGGGTCCAAGCCAGTCGCGTGCACCCACTTTCGATCTCAAGCTGCTTATGAGAGTTTGCAGTCTGTCGTTATGCTACGGAACGCTGGCGCCGACGATATTAGGGGAGATCAGCTTCCACTTCAGCGGGAGCTATCTGCGGCCCATGCAATGAAGCGCTTACTCGAGATGTTCATGCCCCCGGCAGCGTATCGATTGAACGGCAAGACCGAGGCATCGCGCGAATCACCAGCAACGACGACGTGGAAATGTTTCTTCGGCTTATCAGGAACACGGCACGACATCAGCTTGGGAGATGGCGCTGCGAGCTGGCTTCTTTTATCATTTTGACGTGTCCATACTCCCTGGACTCTCGTTCGATCTGAACGCGATGAGATATATCGCTTGCCGGAAGCGATTTCGCTTTGATCACGATGGGACTAAGCGACTCGTGATTCTGCTGCAGATGCCTGCTGATTTTTGTGACTCATGTGGATGGCGATCGTTTCACAGCAGTAGAAGGCATTTGCTTGGTGTTGGATCGAATGACTTACCCGCGAATGTTGGAGGGTCTCCAGTATCGATACGACAGGCAAGTTTCTGCACTAAGCCACATCTTCACGTATATGCCGAACCGCATTTTTGCTGCCGCGAAGAGTCGAGTGCTTCTAAGCAGCATCCTCACCCCAGATCGCATACAAAAGTATGCGGAAGCGATTTGGAGGCAATCCGTTCCCCGTGAGCTCCTTGTTTGGAGTGTAGTTGACGTCAAGAAGGTTCAAAACTGCCGGTCAACGCACGACCAACGTGCTCAGTACAACGGGCACAAGAAGTTCCATTTCCTCAAGTACCAGACGTTAGAGACGCCTGCTGGTAAGCAGGTGTTCTTTTGAATCACATTTGAATAGTTCTAACTAACTCCGTGCTGCAGGGTTAATTGCACACTGCTACCGATGTGCGGATGGCAGAAGGGACGACGCATTTATTTGCAGGAGCCAAACCTCCTCGCCTTCTTACGTGCTCATGACGACATTGTCAGCAACCCGTACGTCGTATTTGATGATTCTGCTTATCCCAACTCAAACGTGATGGTTACGATGTTCGCGGCCGAAACCTTCCAGAATGGGCACACGTATTCAACAACGCCCTCGCGAAAGTTCGTACTTCGGTTGAGTGGGGATAACATGCAAGTTTGCCAAAACTTTGGGTATGATGACTGGCACAAACAGCTCAAGATTGAGCTCATGCGCGTGGAGGCAATCTGGCACGTGGGAGTGTTTCTCACTAGCTGCATAACGTGTCATTGGGGTGGCACCAGATTCTCGAAGTATTTTCGATGTTATCCTCCAAGTCTTGATGCTTACTTGGAGGGTGTCCGTGTTACTGGTTAATCTGACTACGACGTACTGCCTCACCGATGTTCTTGGGGTGGCTTGGTGACCGTTATTCTGGCTGGCTATGCTTCGCTATGCTGGCATGAATTAAATTGATTTGGGTTGGTCGACCCACTGATGTGGTGATAGTTTGTCTTCCGAAGAAGAATATCAAGCTCGCGCAGCTTGAGTTGCGCCTGGGTGTTGTACGCTTCCTGCGTCATATCAAGTTGACGCACCAGTTTTTCATGTGATCGAGCAGCTTCTCTTGACGAAAGCGCTCGAGCATGCGCATTTCGATCTCTTCGCGCCTCAACTTTGCCTCCTCGGCCATTATCTCACGATTAAACGCCAGTAGTTTTTCCGCTTTCTCTCTGCGCGCCCTGGCTTTCTTATCCGCAAGATCAGCGGTCACTTGTTGGGTGCTGCGGATTGCGCCGACGGCCTCGACGTGCGTGCGTGCACTAAGACGTTGACTCTGCGTCAACAGCTTGCTGCTCTTCAACTTGCCCGCTCGAGATGAGGTCTAAGGGCCGGCCTCCAACTTCGGTCAGACGTCGACCAATCATTACACGGGCGACATTTTCTCGATGATGAAGCCCTGCTTGTTTTGATAAGCTCTTCCTCCCGTTTCTTTTGTTTGTGTTGGTTGTCTGCTCCAAGAGGAAGTTGTGGCGCTCCGATACCATCGTATCCAGCGTTTGGCGTATGCGTTCCTACATGAGCTCAGTTAGTCAAGTTGCTAAAAGGGGTATCTCATCAATATTACCTGGACGACTGAACGTTTATGCTCTTGCCCAGTTTCGTTGTCGATGTGCTTTTCTTGCATGTCGTGTTGGTCCATCAGCGTTGTCGCGTTGCGATCATGGTTCGAGCATTAATTGCGTACCCCCATGAGGCTGCCAGGTGCTTCACAGCACCCTCCACTTGCTTGCCACTTTCACCATAAGGGGTGACGTTTGCGTTAAGCATAGCATAGCTCTCCAAGCAAGCTTCTTGAATCTCCTAGTTACTGGACCAGTGCGTGATCTGTTCGATGGGTCTCTGCGATTCGCTCTTTTCTGAGCATTCTGTGGCACAGCGTGCGACTCTGGCTGTTGAAAAGGCTGAGCCGCTTCTTGGGTTGATGAACGGTGTTCACTGTCCGCATCGCGAGCAGCTGGATCTGCCTCCACGTTGCCGGGCGTCGAAGCAGTGGTGTTGCTCGTGGGTTCTTCCAGCGTCGTCACGCCGAACGAGGGTCGAACTTCCGTGTCTTCCGCCTCCGATAAGTCGCTGTCTGCGTCCAGGAGCACGCGAAAACCACGGTGTCAGCGCTTCTCTGCTTCCATCATCTCGCACATGGTGTTTTGGCGCCAAATTGAAAATTAACGGCTACGAACTGAAAAGGGGTTTGTCGGTGGTCGGCTGAAAGAAGACAAAGGTAGCCAACTTTGTGGCGACAATGTCGTGATGGGCACTCCGCTAAGTTCGCACGCCTATTTTATGTTACTACATCGTACCAAATACACACTACAAAGCATATATTTTAATTTTCAGTAGAGAGTTTAAAAACTCTCTACTGAAGGTACTATGTTGCAAGAGATATGCAAAACGAGTACCGTGATTTTCTTAATCCTTTCGCGAGCCCCTTGACTAAACAATACCATGCAAGCCTAAGTAATTTGGTCCTAAAAGGGCACAATATTCGCCCTTTAAGAATTTACGATACTCGTTTTGCATATATCTTGCAACATAGAACCTTCGGCGATTTGCTGGAGCATCCTGTTCACTGCAAGCAACTTGATTTTTGTATGGCTGCCTGATTACGCATTGTACTGTTTCTGATTTTTTATAAAAGGCGGTGCATTTACGGTTGAACTTGTGCAAGAGGGCACAAATACACCCTTTGAGGGGGGTGTTTTTGCACCGTGTTTTGGAAAACCTGTAAAAGGGCGAATTTTGAGCCCTTCTACAGCGAAATGGTTAATGGGCGATTTGTTTTGTCCTAAATGGGCACAAAAACGTTTAGTACCATATTACTTAGGCTTGTATGGTAAACTTAAGTCAAGGGACTCTGTGAATACAGCGAAACGCAGGCAGGCCTTCACAAATATGAATCTTGGTCATTGTCCATATATCCCATATAGAAGTTATCATACGGCACATATGAGAACCCACCATAGCAGTTTCATAACCAACTCTAACCGAGCTGTTTCACGACAAACGCTCCTTGCTTCATTCTTCAATTCGGTCGTTGTTACAAGTCCAAGATGGCGCCAAAGGGCCTCCTAAAGGGTCGCACAGATTCGTTGCTCAGCTGCAACCGCCCCACAAGAAGTCAAGGAAAACACTCCTGCCGTTGATCTTGGTCACGCGATGCGATACGGCTTATTGCCTACATCTTGGAGGCAGGATGGTGTGGTAACCTCGGTCATGTGTCGCTTCTGATATGTTTCAAGCGAGAAGAACGGGCACCAACATCCGATACATCAAAGCCCCGCAAGCGAACTACCAAAACGAAGTACACCAAGACATTTTGGACAACATGCTACAAACAACATCTTGAGCTTGAACATCCTGCAAAATTGGCCGACTACGACCGTCTTTAAACGGAAGATGAGAAGGAAGCGTTTTTTTGGCTCCCCACTGTTGTACCGGTTTCAAGTCGCTTCACGCGCACTGCGATATCTCTACGACTTCCCTCTAGTACATCGATCGTCGACGTAATTATCGGTCATCTTCTCTTTCATCCAGAGGATCAAGACGGTGTCACCCGTCAAAAAGAAGTGAGGGGGGGCTCATCCGATATACAGCCACAGGAAAAAAAGCAGAAGCGCTTCTTCCCAGTCGTGCGGTTGATCGCAAGAGGGACTTCCTTTCGGATGGCTGCAGATATTTACAGCTGGTGCGTGATGAAACTGGTCTCTCCATGTACGGTGGGAGTACTTTTACGCTGGTGTCAAACTTTGCTAGAGTCCTATGTGCTGCTGCTCTTCAAGGTTTAAGGCCTGCGTTGGACAGTGACTGGATTTTCAATTGCGTTGGATACGTCGACACTGCACGGAAAGTCTTATCTCGATGTTCGAGATCGGTTTGCCGTCGCGGGGTCGCTGTATAATTTTCACTTACTGGTAGTCCCATTGTCAGCCCTGTCCAAGTTTCTAGACGCCTTATTCCCAGAGTGGAATAAAGTGCTTGTTGGGGTCTCTGGCGAAAGTGCCATGTCAGGTCGTGTTCGGGGTTTGGTAACTCGCATTGAAGAAGCGGTACCCGCAAAAAAACTGATTCGGGTTTGGTGCGGCTTGCACCAACTCGACCTTGTAATGCAGCGACTGCACAAGTTCTCGTTAGATGAAGAATTCTATCGACGTTGTCATCTCTGACTGCACATCTACGTCGTCAATCCACATTGATTGCCAACATGCGATCAACATGTCTTCGAATCGCTGATACTAGCTGGCTCTCCATGGAAAAGTTTTGCACTTGGGTTGTTGGCAATATCGTGGAGATGCAAGAGCACTATGCGATCAAAATCCCTCGCCCCCACTGTGTTCCATCCGGAGTTTTGTGTTCGCAGTTCATGTACTAACATCAAAAGCAAACATAGTGTTCGTGCGACTTCAAGCGAAGACAGCACTGTTATCTCAGCAGCGAGCAGCGCTCAAGAATTTGATTCGTACTTATTCTTGCCCATACCGGGATGCAAGGACCTTTGACATATGAAGCTATCGAAGAAGTCGACAAATCGCAAGCGGAAGTGTGTGGAGCCTATGTGATGCATCACAATTGCGCTCGCACATTTTTGGCAGAGTAGATCCATGACTCGAAGAAACGTTGGAAAATCTCCGTGATGAAAATGCTACCCTGCTCTTTTCCGCCGTCGCTAAGATGTTTGTTGAAGCTGCTCAAGGGATTGACGAAATTACATCAGAACGCACATCAGATAACTACGCTGGTCTCTCTTTGCCGCCTGTCCTGCCCAATCAGCTGGTTAGTATGAAGGTGGCGTCATTCAACAAGCTGAAGAAGGTTGGATGCCGTGAGCGTCTCCACGTTCCTCACGTGCTGCGTTACCACGACAACCCTGTCCTTGGGGAGGTACGCTCTGTACCCCTTCATCTCATCGCTCTTGCCGATCATCATGGCCGGTTTTGCCGCGCTCGCTCAACCACTTGATCTTGGCGTCGTGGTGCACGGCGAGCCGAACGCCACGATGTCGCTGAGGTCGGGGGTGCGCTTGGTCAGCATCTGCATGGGCGACTTGGACCCCGGGTTGCCCTTGCTCGGGCTCCGGTTCAGGATGTAGGCGGCGTATTCTGCGGCGTCTCCCCAGAAGCTCAGCGGCAACCCGCACGCGATCACGCGAA
This sequence comes from Phytophthora crassamura, assembly GCA_033557995.1. Classification (NCBI taxonomy): domain Eukaryota; phylum Oomycota; class Peronosporomycetes; order Peronosporales; family Peronosporaceae; genus Phytophthora; species Phytophthora crassamura. The sequence goes on along the minus strand of JAUCED010000009.1, from coordinate 1,993,540 downwards.
CACTATGCTCCGCACCATGTTCATGATGGTGCGGTGCATGCGCTCGGCCTTGCCGTTGCTGGCCTGGTTCCTGGGAATCGCTGATCTGGCGTGCGATTTCGGTCTGCTCGCAGAAGAGGTCCAGGGGCTTGTACTCTACCCCGCCGTCCGTGCGCAGGACGGGGATGCAGCAGTCGAACTGGCGCTCAAAGAAAGCCATGAAGTGCTTGAAGTTCAGTGCCGCCACGTCCTTGGTCTTGGCCAGAAATATGCGGCAGTAGTTCGTCCTGCGGTTGATGAATTTCACCATGTAGCGGTTCCCCAGCCTGTCCCTGGGTGTCACGGGCCCCTTCAGGACCGAGCAGACCACGCCGCCATGACGTCGCTGGGCGAGTTTACACCCGTGTCCTTGCGCGACTGTGCGTACTTGGTCTGCGTGCCCTGCGAGCACGTCAGGCGGTAGTAGCGCTTGTGGTCAGCGAGGGCGATCCCCGAATCCGGGTCCTTAGCGATCTTCACGATGGTGTCGTAGTTCAGGTGGCCGAGTCTGCGGTGGAACTGCATGAGCGTCCCGACCTGCACGTCCGGTCCGACCTTCCTGGGCATCCTCCAGTGCAGCCATCAGCACGTCTCCGGCGCTGCGATCGCTCTCTTGGTTTGTGGTGTGCACCACCAGCACGTTGTTACGCCGGTGCACGTCCAACACCGCGGGCCCTTTGCCTGACGTCGCCGCTATCACGCGGTGCGGGCCTCGGTACTCAATTCTGAAACCTTTCTTCTCCAGCAAGCCGTACGAGATGATGTTCCTCTCGAGGCTCTCGGCGTACTGCACGTTGAGCAACTTCACCTTGGTCTTCTTGCCCATGGCCGTGGTCTCCAAGATCACGCTGCCACGCTTCGTCACCTTCAGGGTCCCGCCGTCCGCGACGACGCACTGGCTCTCGAAGTCCTCCGCGTCCTCGAGCAGGTTCACGTCGTTCACGAGGTGCCTGCACAACCCCGTGTCCACGATCCAGTGGCCCTTGTCCAGCTCGTCGTGGCCCACAGCGAGCACGTAGTCCGCGTCGCCGCCCTGGTTCGCCTTATTTTTCTTTGACGGGCACGCGGCCTTCAAGTTCCCCTGCTTGCCGCAACCGAAGCATTTGCGGGTATCCACCCGCTCCTCGCGGACGTCGTTCACGACGACGTGGCCGATGTGCTTCATGTGGAGCTGGATCTCCGTCGACTGGGCAAAGTGGGCCAGCACCTCCGCCTGGCGGAGGTAGTCCATGCGACTGAGGTTCAGCCGTGACAGCGTGGACACGCGCATTCCAGGCTCAGCGTAGTGGACAATGTTGTCCAGCACCATGTTCTGCATGCCTCCGCACGCCTCGCTGACCGCCACCAAGTACATGTAGTTCTCGGTCCAGCTGCGCTTGGCGCTCTTGGGTGCCGTGAACATCTTCATGCTCTGCGCCGGGGTGGTCCTGGTGGCGAAAGTGTGCAGCAGCCGCTGCATGGCGTGCTCCAGCGTCGGGATCTGCTCCCACCAGCCCCCAACCTGCTGGTTGTAGTACTTCTCGCCATCCAGGTGCGGTGGTGGCCGAGGGTGTCGGTCTTGACCTCCTCCGTCCACGCGAAGCCGCTTGCACGCTCCGCACACTGGATCTGTCACACGAACCGCTTGCCCCACGACAAGAATCCGCTACCGAGGCCTTGGTACAACTCTTTGCCGTCGAAATGGCGGATGCCAATCTTGCGCTGGCGCGTGTCACACGAGCGGGAAGCTCTGGACCGGCGGCTGCATGCCGTGTCTCATGGCGGGCTGGTGGATGGCCGGCTGGTGCATGCGCGGGGGCACGTAGTGCTGGGGCAGCGCTGGCTGCGGTGCTTAGCCATCGCCACGTTGGCTGCCGCGTTCCTGTTCCCGTAGTCGCGCTGCTTCACGCCGAAGTACATGGCTGGGGACATGCTCGGCGAGTTCCGCGGTGGCGGCGTCTTCTCCAACGCCTCCCGGGCCATCGGCCTCCCGGAGCCTATCGCCGACTCGAACACACTTGCCTCACGTCCCGCGAAGCGCTGCTGCGACACCTCCATGCGCTCCATGCGCTCTGCCAGGCCCGTGAGGAGGTCCATCAGCTTGTATTGGGTGTTCTTCGGCTCGCTCTGCTTCTTGGCTTCGTCGTCGCTCCCGTACTGGCTGCTGTCAGCCCTTTCGCGGTCGACGTCTGCTTCCGGGCGCCCGCGGCAGCGACGAGGTTGTTCTTTGAGCTCATAACCTGTTGGTCGTTGGTAGTAGTGAAGAACCCGTCGTATATTTAGAAGTGAGTAAACTATCCTAGCTAGCTTACCTCGTCCTTGCTGTCTTTGGTGTCCTTGATGTTTGTCCTGGAGTCCAGCCGCCAGAGATTTCCCAATGGTGGGGGAGGCGGCCGAACCGGTCCTCCAGACCACGGTCCTTGCTGTGGTCCACGTGGACAACAGCTCTTCCAGCAGGCGCGTCGTCCTCTGGATGGAAGACGGCGTTCGCCTCGTCCAAGATAGTACTTGAGCTCGTGACCAAGGGAAGACCTTTCGACCATATCCGCGCAACGGCGACAAGGAGCACCCGTTTGCCATCCGGCGTACAAGAGCATGAACCTGACCGCGTTCCCGGTCATGACCCAGGGCACAAGCTGAACGGCGTGGACACGACCAATGAAGCAACGGCAGAGCGAGCATGCGCCTCTCGCACGTCCGCTTTGAGCTTCTCCACGGGCGCTCTACCGCGAGCTCGGAGGTAGCTCTCCTCTTCACCTACTGACCCCCAGAGGCGAGCCCAAGTCGACCCGCTGGTGCCTCTTTGATCTCACCTGGCATTTTCTGTCATGACGTCGAAGACTCTAACAGCTTGAGGATAGGTACACGGTAGCAGCCGAAGTGTTTTTCGAGGCCAGATCGCAGCGATGACAATTCTCTTCTGCAGCAGATCTGGAAGAAGTGACCGAAACACCACCATTGAATTTCGGAGCTCACCCCGAGCGCAACGCGCACGGCCTTGTGAATCACTACACATTGCAGTCCCCATTGCCAGTGTATCGCATCGCCCGAGCGTGCAGTAAACGCTTCTGTGCGTTGAGACGTTCTCAAATCAAGAGCTCGTGGCGAATGTGTCGAGATCGTTGGTGTCGCCTAGCGCGTCAGTTCAACAATTACCATAGCATACTGCACCTAAGACGGCTTCGTAGCAGGCATGGGCTGCTTCCAGCAAGTATTTTACTGACACCGATGACGTTTGTGAGAGAGTTAATAATTCAGCGGTCGCGTACTTGTTTATCTCGAGTTTTTCCTGGGGTGATGGCGATGATGTCGGCTAGGCCTCGGCGCGGAGAGAGCGAGCACATGCATATCCGTCTGTGCCATTAACTCCAACAAACTTACTAAACCTAGACAACTCAATATTCACGGCATACAGAAAGATCGACGGACTGTAGTCTACTGTACAGTCCCGCTACATTCCATACCGAGGCACCAGAGCCTTTCGATCTCGCGCTCCAGGCACGTTTCTGTTGAGTTTGTTCGCAGTGAATGGGACGAGTTCACCGCAGGAATGAACGAGGAAGCGCTCAGGAATACGGGCGATGATGCTGTTCCTGCACGGGCTACGCGGCGGTACTCGTCCTGGTAAACTCCGCTGACAGCTACAAGTTGGTCTGATTGTCTACGGCTTTGTCCGCCATGGTGCAGGTGATTCTGCTCTCTCAGCTCCCACGAATCGCTTCCGACGTTCGTTCATTTGTCCGCGACACCAACGATCTCGACACATTCGCCACGAGCTCTTGATTTGAGAACGTCTCAACGCACAGAAGCGTTTACTGCACGCTCGGGCGATGCGAAACACTGGCAATGGGGACTTCAACGTGTAGTGACTCACTACTAATAAAGATAAAAGATGCAACCTTCGTACTTTAGGCAATCCGTATCGTACTTCGTAGAGTTAACCTCTTTGTTGAAGCCATTTCATTCTCGAAAAGGAAAGAGCGATGGACATGGACGTGGATGCAGAAGGCGCGGCTCCGAGCTTGGAGGAGACGGTGTCCCAGGCCGTGTGGGAGGTCGTCAAGCCAGCACTCCCACAGGACTCGCCTTTGCGATGCGCCAACCCACCGCTGCTGGACCTCGACGAGTTGCGGAAGAGTTTGAGTGCGCCAGAAAAGCAACCTTTGCTCATATTTTACCTCGCCAAGGTCTACACGTCGGCAGCTCTCCATCTCCTCATCTCTCCACTCTATACGAACTCAAGTACGATCCTCGAGAAGGTGGAAGAGCTTCTGAAGGACAATCAGCAGGGCGAGGTGGATCCGGACACTCTGGAGGGGTTGAAGCAGGCGTTCTGCGGTCCCTTCGCGGGCAGCGCCGACGACAAGTTCTACGAGCACCTTATGCGATGCTGCGAAAGCTACTACAACAACAAGATGTTCTACACGTCTTCATATGTGACGATCATGCAGAGCTCGGGCTTTGGCAAGAGTCGGATCGTGTACCAAGTCGCGACGAAGATCGCTGAGCCCAACGAGGAATTGCCCAAAAGCGCAGAATTCGATATACGCCTGCTATACGTTTGTGCACGCAACAACAAGCGCTCGACAGGATTTCCTCGAGCGACCCCGAAGCTCTCCAACTTCTTCTTCCAGGACGAACACATGGCTGGTCGGCTGCAGGTCGCGCTCGAGTACGCGTGTGCGAACTGGCAGGCGGCAAAGACGGACTGGCTCGGGCTGTTCGGAGTGGACGACCAGGCTACGGATGATGCGACGTTGGCTCAGGCGTTGCAAGAAGCTGATGGAAGAAGGAAGGACTCCGAGTCCCGCCCCTCCCCTGCCAAGAAACAACGCAGTCCCTCAGGCCCGGTGGCATCTGATAGCCCCGTCAAGGTCTTGGTGCTCGCCATTGACGAGGCAGGCATCTTGCTGGACAAAACGAACGCCGCTAAGGTCAGCTACTTTCGTCTTCTGCGGAGAGCGTTGGCCAAGGTGAACGAACAGATGGAGAAGCGCAAATTGATGATTTTTGCAGTGCTGATCGACACAAACTCCAAGATCGATGAGATGGTGCCGCCGCTTTCCAAGGACACGTCGTCGCGGGGGGGAAATGCACCAAATACGCTGCTCTTTCCGCCTTTCGTGCTCACCCACACGATGGACGCCATGGCACAATCAGCCGACTACAAGGCGCTCGTTCTCGAAGACGAACCGGACAAGGTTTGGAAGGCGCTTGTCTCCATGGGGCGGCCGCTGTGGCACAGCGTTGCCGACACGAGGAAGGTTGGAGGCGTGGTCTACTTTGCAGCGTCCAAACTGCTCTGCGGCTTGGTGCCTTATGAAAGAGCAAGCTACGAGGCCACAGGGGACGTCCTGCAAGGCGTGTCCTCTCTCCTGTGCCGCCTTGGTCTGCGCCCGCAGTCCAACTCGGCTCTGGCGACGCAGGCCGTGGCCGAACTTATGGCTGTGCTCCACTACGTCAACTACACGCACGCCGTGTACTTCTCTGGCTACGTGACGGAGCCCGTGCTGGCGTTCGGGGCGACCCACATGTGGTACGCGGTCAACCACACGTCGCTGGAGGCGTACATCCTGCCTCAGTTTTGGCAGCTCTTGATGCAGGGGGTGGTTGACGTCGGCGGCATTGGGGAATTGATGGCGCGCATTTTCTTGCTCTTGGCGATGGATGCAACGATTCGGAAGAGCTTGGGCAAAGAGATCGACTCGTTCGCAAGCTTTGGTGAAGGAGCCCTCTACACGGGCCAGTTCTGCTCGGTCAAAGCGTTTCTGGGGCTGTTGGACGGTTCGTGCTCGTCTCGTTCGCAGGGAGACGTCGAGGAAGAGAAAGCATCAGAACGGGACGACAACGGTCCAATGCTGATCAATGTGCCAGAAGACAAGAACAAGAAGCTGGCGACAACAGACAACGCGACGCCAGAGCAGAGGAAGGAGTTCAAGGACTGGATGGAGGGCTGGGAGGAGTGGAGCGTTGGCTTCAGCCACTTCGTCGAGCTGTCATCCATGCCGACGAAGGCCACGCTGTGGTTCCTACTGGGTCGTCGTGCAGCAGGCGTGTTCCCGCGCAACCAGAAAGGAGCGGATCTGATTATCCCGATCTTCTGCAAGGGCACCGAAGACGTGTCGTTCATGCTAATCCAAGTCAAGAATAAAGGCAAAGCAGACGCAAAATTTCCTCAGTCGGCGACGAAAAAGTTGACTCCGGCCAACCTCTTCAAAAAGAAACCGAAGAAATCCGGCGCCGAGGCCAACCTCCTCAAAAAGAAGCCGAAACACGAGTTGTCCAAGTTTTCGCCTCGACAGATCGTCCGGGTCTTCATGAGTCTGCGAGAGAGCAACAAGAACAAGCCGGCGCAGTCGTATCTCATCGACAAGAGCAAAAACACAAGCGAGGAATCCTATTCACTGTGTCTTCGTGGTCCATGCCGGCGTCTGAAGAAAGGGTCTCAGGCTTCGCTGGCGTACTGGCCGTTCCTGCTGTCGGAGCAGGTGTCGGATCAGCTTGCGGAAATCACCGACGCGGCGTGGTGGGAGTTATCGGAAAGAGTCGACGTCGACTTGACTTGTCGCGCTCAGGATGCTCGGCGAGCCGCGCTGCAACGTGACATGCCCGACGCGGTAGTGAAGGAGGCTGTGGGGTGTACGCTGAAGTTCATCCCGTACGATGAAGACAGTGAAAGTGGCATTGAAGCCTAGTCGTCCACTCCAATCGAGGCGGCCCAAGAGAAAGCGGACGATGTGCCTGAAGAAGCCATGCCTATTTACGAAGATATTGGCGCGAGTGGAAGCAGAGAAAGCGCCAAGTCTTCACCCAGTCTCCAAGTTTTTTTTATGCGCACAACTCAGGCACAAATGGTAGCATTTCGTAGCATCTTGAATGGAATTTTACGTCTTGAAGTCAACACCATCAGAAGCAAGAAAAAAAGGAACCGTAATAACGAGAATGATGGAAGCTCTTTATTACTTTCTTTGATCTTATTGTCTGCTACAGTATTAATTGAATCAGCACGCGCGCCTGCTTCGGCTCTGCACTAACGTCAACCCTGGCCTGTCCACTGCGTAGCTCCGTCTTGCCTGCGGTGTCTCCTCTCCTTTTTTCTGCTGCTTTTCGTCGATCTCAGTCATCTCCCCTGCGAACTTCAACTTGCTCGTGACCTTCTTCTCCTTCTCGTCCTAGTCCTCGTCCTAGCGCGTCAGTTCAACAATTACCATAGCATACTGCACCTAAGACGGCTTCGTAGCAGGCATGGGCTGCTTCCAGCAAGTAGTTTACTGACACCGATGACGTTTGTGAGTGAGTTAATAATTCAGCGGTCGCGTACTTGTTTGTCTCGAGCTTTTCCTGGGGTGATGGCGATGATGTCGGCTAGGCCTCGGCGCGGAGAGAGCGAGCACATGCATATCCGTCTGTGCCATTAACTCCAACAAACTTACTAAACCTAGACAACTCAATATTCACGGCATACAGAAAGATCGACGGACTGTAGTCTACTGTACGTCAGCAGCACGAAAGCGCTCGGCCGCTACATTCCATACCGAGGCATCAGAGCCTTTCGATCTCGCGCTCCAGGCACGTTTCTGTTGAGTTTGTTCGCAGTGAATGGGACGAGTTCACCGCAGGAATGAACGAGGAAGCGCTCAGGAATACGGGCGATGATGCTGTTCCTGCACGGGCTACGCGGCGGTACTCGTCCTGGTAAACTCCGCTGACAGCTACAAGTTGGTCTGATTGTCTACGGCTTTGTCCGCCATGGTGCAGGTGATTCTGCTCTCACAGCTCCCACGAATCGCTTCCGACGTTCGTTCATTTGTCCGCGACACCAACGATCTCGACACATTCGCCACGAGCTCTTGATTTGAGAACGTCTCAACGCACAGAAGCGTTTACTGCACGCTCGGGCGATGCGAAGCACTGGCAATGGGGACTTCAACGTGTAGTGACTCACTAGTAATAAAGATAAAAGATGCAACCTTCGTACTTTAGGCAATCCGTATCGTACTTCGTAGAGTTAACCTCTTTGTTGAAGCCATTTCATTCTCGAAAAAGGAAAGAGCGATGGACATGGACGTGGATGCGGAAGGCGCGGCTCCGAGCTTGGAGGAGACGGTGTCCCAGGCCGTGTGGGAGGTCGTCAAGCCAGCACTCCCACAGGACTCGCCTTTGCGATGCGCCAACCCACCGCTGCTGGACCTCGACGAGTTGCGGAAGAGTTTGAGTGCACCAAACAACCCGTCCGGGCTCATGTTTCTTTACTTGACTGATGTCTACACGTCGGCAGCTCTCCATCTCCTCATCTCTCCACTCTATACGAACTCAAGTACGATCCTCGAGAAGGTGGAAGAGCTTCTGAAGGACAATCAGCAGGGCGAGGTGGATCCGGACACTCTGGAGGGGTTGAAGCAGGCGTTCTGCGGTCCCTTCGCGGGCAGCGCCGACGACAAGTTCTACGAGCACCTTATGCGATGCTGCGAAAGCTACTACAACAACAAGATGTTCTACACGTCTTCATATGTGACGATCATGCAGAGCTCAGGCTTTGGCAAGAGTCGGATCGTGTACCAAGTCGCGACGAAGATCGCTGAGCCCAACGAGGAATTGCCCAAAAGCGCAGAGTTCGATATACGCCTGCTATACGTTTGTGCACGCAACAACAAGCGCTCGACAGGATTTCCTCGAGCGACCCCGAAGCTCTCCAACTTCTTCTTCCAGGACGAACACATGGCTGGTCGGCTGCAGGTCGCGCTCGAGTACGCGTGTGCGAACTGGCAGGCGGCAAAGACGGACTGGCTCGGGCTGTTCGGAGTGGACGACCAGGCTACGGATGATGCGACGTTGGCTCAGGCGTTGCAAGAAGCTGATGGAAGAAGGAAGGACTCCGAGTCCCGCCCCTCCCCTGCCAAGAAACAACGCAGTCCCTCAGGCCCGGTGGCATCTGATAGCCCCGTCAAGGTCTTGGTGCTCGCCATTGACGAGGCAGGCATCTTGCTGGACAAAACGAACGCCGCTAAGGTCAGCTACTTTCGTCTTCTGCGGAGAGCGTTGGCCAAGGTGAACGAACAGATGGAGAAGCGCAAATTGATGATTTTTGCAGTGCTGATCGACACAAACTCCAAGATCGATGAGATGGTGCCGCCGCTTTCCAAGGACACGTCGTCGCGGGGGGGAAATGCACCAAATACGCTGCTCTTTCCGCCTTTCGTGCTCACCCACACGATGGACGCCATGGCACAATCAGCCGACTACAAGGCGCTCGTTCTCGAAGACGAACCGGACAAGGTTTGGAAGGCGCTTGTCTCCATGGGGCGGCCGCTGTGGCACAGCGTTGCCGACACGAGGAAGGTTGGAGGCGTGGTCTACTTTGCAGCGTCCAAACTGCTCTGCGGCTTGGTGCCTTATGAAAGAGCAAGCTACGAGGCCACAGGGGACGTCCTGCAAGGCGTGTCCTCTCTCCTGTGCCGCCTTGGTCTGCGCCCGCAGTCCAACTCGGCTCTGGCGACGCAGGCCGTGGCCGAACTTATGGCTGTGCTCCACTACGTCAACTACACGCACGCCGCGTACTTCTCTGGCTACGTGACGGAGCCCGTGCTGGCGTTCGGGGCGACCCACATGTGGTACGCGGTCAACCACACGTCGCTGGAGGCGTACATCCTGCCTCAATTTCGGCAGCTCTTGATGCAGGGGGTGGTTGACGTCGGCGGCATTGGGGAATTGATGGCGCGCATTTTCTTGCTCTTGGCGATGGATGCAACGATTCGGAAGAGCTTGGGCAAAGAGATCGACTCGTTCGCAAGCTTTGGTGAAGGAGCCCTCTACACGGGCCAGTTCTGCTCGGTCAAAGCGTTTCTGGGGCTGTTGGACGGTTCGTGCTCGTCTCGTTCGCAGGGAGACGTCGAGGAAGAGAAAGCATCGGAACGGGACGACAACGGTCCAATGCTGATCAATGTGCCAGAAGACAAGAACAAGAAGCTGGCGACAACAGACAACGCGACGCCAGAGCAGAGGAAGGAGTTCAAGGACTGGATGGAGGGCTGGGAGGAGTGGAGCGTTGGCTTCAGCCACTTCGTCGAGCTGTCATCCATGCCGACGAAGGCCACGCTGTGGTTCCTACTGGGTCGTCGTGCAGCAGGCGTGTTCCCGCGCAACCAGAAAGGAGCGGATCTGATCATCCCGATCTTCTGCAAGGGCACCGAAGACGTGTCGTTCATGCTGATCCAAGTCAAGAATAAAGGCAAAGCAGACGCAAAATTTCCTCAGTCGGCGACGAAAAAGTTGACTCCGGCCAACCTCTTCAAAAAGAAACCGAAGAAATCCGGCGCCGAGGCCAACCTCCTCAAAAAGAAGCCGAAACACGAGTTGTCCAAGTTTTCGCCTCGACAGATCGTCCGGGTCTTCATGAGTCTGCGAGAGAGCAACAAGAACAAGCCGGCGCAGTCGTATCTCATCGACAAGAGCAAAAACACAAGCGAGGAATCCTATTCACTGTGTCTTCGTGGTCCATGCCGGCGTCTGAAGAAAGGGTCTCAGGCTTCGCTGGCGTACTGGCCGTTCCTGCTGTCGGAGCAGGTGTCGGATCAGCTTGCGGAAATCACCGACGCGGCGTGGTGGGAGTTATCGGAAAGAGTCGACGTCGACTTGACTTGTCGCGCTCAGGATGCTCGGCGAGCCGCGCTGCAACGTGACATGCCCGACGCGGTAGTGAAGGAGGCTGTGGGGTGTACGCTGAAGTTCATCCCGTACGATGAAGACAGTGAAAGTGGCATTGAAGCCTAGTCGTCCACACCAATCGAGGCGGCCCAAGAGAAAGCGGACGATGTGCCTGAAGAAGCCATGCCTATTTACGAAGATATTGGCGCGAGTGGAAGCAGAGAAAGCGCCAAGTCTTCACCCAGTCTCCAAGTTTTTTTTATGCGCACAACTCAGGCACAAATGGTAGCATTTCGTAGCATCTTGAATGGAATTTTACGTCTTGAAGTCAACACCATCAGAAGCAAGAAAAAAAGGAACCGTAATAACGAGAATGATGGAAGCTCTTTATTACTTTCTTTGATCTTATCGTCTGCTACAGTATTAATTGAATCAGCACGCGCGCCTGCTTCGGCTCTGCACTAACGTCAACCCTGGCCTGTCCACTGCGTAGCTCCGTCTTGCCTGCGGTGTCTCCTACTCCTTTTTTCTGCTGCTTTTGTCGATCTCAGTCATCTCCCCTGCGAACTTCAACTTGCTCGTGACCTTCTTCTCCTTCTCGTCCTGGTCCTCGTCGGAAGCGATTCGTGGGAGCTGTGAGAGCAGAATCACCTGCACCATGGCGGACAAAGCCGTAGACAATCAGACCAACTTGTAGCTGTCAGCGGAGTTTACCAGGACGAGTACCGCCGCGTAGCCCGTGCAGGAACAGCATCATCGCCCGTATTCCTGAGCGCTTCCTCGTTCATTCCTGCGGTGAACTCGTCCCATTCACTGCGAACAAACTCAACAGAAACGTGCCTGGAGCGCGAGATCGAAAGGCTCTGATGCCTCGGTATGGAATGTAGCGGCCGAGCGCTTTCGTGCTGCTGACGTACAGTAGACTACAGTCCGTCGATCTTTCTGTATGCCGTGAATATTGAGTTGTCTAGGTTTAGTAAGTTTGTTGGAGTTAATGGCACAGACGGATATGCATGTGCTCGCTCTCTCCGCGCCGAGGCCTAGCCGACATCATCGCCATCACCCCAGGAAAAGCTCGAGACAAACAAGTACGCGACCGCTGAATTATTAACTCACTCACAAACGTCATCGGTGTCAGTAAACTACTTGCTGGAAGCAGCCCATGCCTGCTACGAAGCCGTCTTAGGTGCAGTATGCTATGGTAATTGTTGAACTGACGCGCTAGGACGAGGACTAGGACGAGAAGGAGAAGAAGGTCACGAGCAAGTTGAAGTTCGCAGGGGAGATGACTGAGATCGACGAAAAGCAGCAGAAAAAAGGAGAGGAGACACCGCAGGCAAGACGGAGCTACGCAGTGGACAGGCCAGGGTTGACGTTAGTGCAGAGCCGAAGCAGGCGCGCGTGCTGATTCAATTAATACTGTAGCAGACAATAAGATCAAAGAAAGTAATAAAGAGCTTCCATCATTCTCGTTATTACGGTTCCTTTTTTTCTTGCTTCTGATGGTGTTGACTTCAAGACGTAAAATTCCATTCAAGATGCTACGAAATGCTACCATTTGTGCCTGAGTTGTGCGCATAAAAAAAACTTGGAGACTGGGTGAAGACTTGGCGCTTTCTCTGCTTCCACTCGCGCCAATATCTTCGTAAATAGGCATGGCTTCTTCAGGCACATCGTCCGCTTTCTCTTGGGCCGCCTCGATTGGAGTGGACGACTAGGCTTCAATGCCACTTTCACTGTCTTCATCGTACGGGATGAACTTCAGCGTACACCCCACAGCCTCCTTCACTACCGCGTCGGGCATGTCACGTTGCAGCGCGGCTCGCCGAGCATCCTGAGCGCGACAAGTCAAGTCGACGTCGACTCTTTCCGATAACTCCCACCACGCCGCGTCGGTGATTTCCGCAAGCTGATCCGACACCTGCTCCGACAGCAGGAACGGCCAGTACGCCAGCGAAGCCTGAGACCCTTTCTTCAGACGCCGGCATGGACCACGAAGACACAGTGAATAGGATTCCTCGCTTGTGTTTTTGCTCTTGTCGATGAGATACGACTGCGCCGGCTTGTTCTTGTTGCTCTCTCGCAGACTCATGAAGACCCGGACGATCTGTCGAGGCGAAAACTTGGACAACTCGTGTTTCGGCTTCTTTTTGAGGAGGTTGGCCTCGGCGCCGGATTTCTTCGGTTTCTTTTTGAAGAGGTTGGCCGGAGTCAACTTTTTCGTCGCCGACTGAGGAAATTTTGCGTCTGCTTTGCCTTTATTCTTGACTTGGATTAGCATGAACGACACGTCTTCGGTGCCCTTGCAGAAGATCGGGATAATCAGATCCGCTCCTTTCTGGTTGCGCGGGAACACGCCTGCTGCACGACGACCCAGTAGGAACCACAGCGTGGCCTTCGTCGGCATGGATGACAGCTCGACGAAGTGGCTGAAGCCAACGCTCCACTCCTCCCAGCCCTCCATCCAGTCCTTGAACTCCTTCCTCTGCTCTGGCGTCGCGTTGTCTGTTGTCGCCAGCTTCTTGTTCTTGTCTTCTGGCACATTGATCAGCATTGGACCGTTGTCGTCCCGTTCTGATGCTTTCTCTTCCTCGACGTCTCCCTGCGAACGAGACGAGCACGAACCGTCCAACAGCCCCAGAAACGCTTTGACCGAGCAGAACTGGCCCGTGTAGAGGGCTCCTTCACCAAAGCTTGCGAACGAGTCGATCTCTTTGCCCAAGCTCTTCCGAATCGTTGCATCCATCGCCAAGAGCAAGAAAATGCGCGCCATCAATTCCCCAATGCCGCCGACGTCAACCACCCCCTGCATCAAGAGCTGCCAAAACTGAGGCAGGATGTACGCCTCCAGCGACGTGTGGTTGACCGCGTACCACATGTGGGTCGCCCCGAACGCCAGCACGGGCTCCGTCACGTAGCCAGAGAAGTACACGGCGTGCGTGTAGTTGACGTAGTGGAGCACAGCCATAAGTTCGGCCACGGCCTGCGTCGCCAGAGCCGAGTTGGACTGCGGGCGCAGACCAAGGCGGCACAGGAGAGAGGACACGCCTTGCAGGACGTCCCCTGTGGCCTCGTAGCTTGCTCTTTCATAAGGCACCAAGCCGCAGAGCAGTTTGGACGCTGCAAAGTAGACCACGCCTCCAACCTTCCTCGTGTCGGCAACGCTGTGCCACAGCGGCCGCCCCATGGAGACAAGCGCCTTCCAAACCTTGTCCGGTTCGTCTTCGAGAACGAGCGCCTTGTAGTCGGCTGATTGTGCCATGGCGTCCATCGTGTGGGTGAGCACGAAAGGCGGAAAGAGCAGCGTATTTGGTGCATTTCCCCCCCGCGACGACGTGTCCTTGGAAAGCGGCGGCACCATCTCATCGATCTTGGAGTTTGTGTCGATCAGCACTGCAAAAATCATCAATTTGCGCTTCTCCATCTGTTCGTTCACCTTGGCCAACGCTCTCCGCAGAAGACGAAAGTAGCTGACCTTAGCGGCGTTCGTTTTGTCCAGCAAGATGCCTGCCTCGTCAATGGCGAGCACCAAGACCTTGACGGGGCTATCAGATGCCACCGGGCCTGAGGGACTGCGTTGTTTCTTGGCAGGGGAGGGGCGGGACTCGGAGTCCTTCCTTCTTCCATCAGCTTCTTGCAACGCCTGAGCCAACGTCGCATCATCCGTAGCCTGGTCGTCCACTCCGAACAGCCCGAGCCAGTCCGTCTTTGCCGCCTGCCAGTTCGCACACGCGTACTCGAGCGCGACCTGCAGCCGACCAGCCATGTGTTCGTCCTGGAAGAAGAAGTTGGAGAGCTTCGGGGTCGCTCGAGGAAATCCTGTCGAGCGCTTGTTGTTGCGTGCACAAACGTATAGCAGGCGCATATCGAACTCTGCGCTTTTGGGCAATTCCTCGTTGGGCTCAGCGATCTTCGTCGCGACTTGGTACACGATCCGACTCTTGCCGAAGCCCGAGCTCTGCATGATCGTCACATATGAAGACGTGTAGAACATCTTGTTGTTGTAGTAGCTTTCGCAGCATCGCATAAGGTGCTCGTAGAACTTGTCGTCGGCGCTGCCCGCGAAGGGACCGCAGAACGCCTGCTTCAACCCCTCTAGAGTGTCCGGATCCACCTCGCCCTGCTGATTGTCCTTTAGAATCCCCCCCACCTTCTCCAGGATCGTGCTGGAAAGAGACTTGAGGAGATTGAAGTCTGCCGATTCGTAGACATCAGTCAAGTAAAGAAACATGAGCCCGGACGGGTTGTTTGGTGCACTTAAAATCTCCCGCAATTTGGGCAGATTCAGCTGCAGCGGTGGGTTAGCGCATCGCAAAGGCGAGTCCTGTGGGAGTGCTGGCTTGACGACCTCCCACACGGCCTGGGACACCGTCTCCTCCAAGCTCGGAGCCGCGCCTTCCGCATCCACGTCCATGTCCATCGCCTTTCCTTTTTCGAGAATGAAATGGCTTCAACAAAGAGGTTAACTCTACTACGGATTGCCTAAAGTACGAAGGTTGCAGCCTGCAACTTGCAGGTTAAAATACGAAGGTTGCAGCCTGCAACTTGCATTTAGACTGGGAACACCTCGTTAGAGGCAGACAGCCCACCCAAGATTAATTCCACGGTAATGTGTAAGCGTAACCTGGGTCGACATTCAAGTAACATGTCGGCATTGGGTTCGGCAGGGCAGACCAATTGTAACAGAAAAAAAACCTGCGTGCAGCCTAAGTCGCAGACGATCTAGTTTCAGAGTTATACTGGGAAGCGATTCTCTACCAAGAACGCATAGAAATGAATAAGTCGAAAACACGGTCAATAGCGTTGGCTCACAAATACACTCCAGAATCGCATAACTCTCAACAAAGTGAGAAAAACTGCTCAAAGTGAGGCGACTGACGCAACAAAGCATCTTTGACCTATGAAATTAGTCATTGCTCAGACAATGAAGGTTCGAAATCACGCTAAGAGTTAATGTCCTTATCGAAGCGATAAATCCAGTCGATGTTGCTTGTACGCGTTCTATCAACATTCAATGGTTTTGACGCTTCACGCTCACAAAAGCAAGTGGGATTTCATGATAGCGGTTGGAATTTTCACGTATAGTAGTTGGGATTTAGCGAGCGCACAAAAATTGCCCACGTCTCGACCCACCTGTTCATGATTGAGTACCGTCAAAAATGAAGGCGGAGAGATGACAGGTAAACTGCTTTGTGCAGGCCACTCCAGCGCGCTCCACGGCCGTCGTGATGTGAGGCTCTCAAAACGTGTATCTTCACGATGGAGGACCGCGAGTAGAGGACACCAAAGAGTAACGCGAGTCGCTAAGTCCGATGGCATCTAGGCGCGTAGCGCTCGCGAAAGTCTGAGCTGATGACGCATCAACTAGCAACGTAGAATGCCTGGAATGCCTTCAATAGAGTTCACTTTCAACAGATGAACGTACACAGTTATGCTTGTTTAGGGGATTAAGCGAGCTCAGTCCAACTACCGAAGTCTCGACCCACATGTTCTGTTGCACGAGTGCCAAAGGTTGAAGCGCCTCAACCTTCGTTGTGGTGTGGCGAAGGACTGTGGATATGGCCATGAGCAGCCACGTCTTCCGTCTGGTGATTCGCAGTGAGAAGGAGCTGAGCCTCGTGACGGGAGCGCGTCAAGTCAAGAAGCTCGCCATTGTGCACTGGTCAGAGTACGTTACAGTCAGGCTTGCGGCGGAGTACCTGTGCAGCGGCTGCTTGCGCTGATCCAGTCGTCGTACCGTACGACGTACGACTCGTACGGCGTGCTGGTGTCCTGGCTCGCATCGGGCGCTGTTGGTCGTTGGTAGTAGTAAAGAACCCGTCGTATAGTTAGAAGTGAGTAAACTATCCTAGCTAGCTTACCTCGTCCTTGCTGTCTTTGGCGTCCTTGATGTTTTTCCTGGAGTCCAGCCGCCAGAGCTTTCCCAATCGTGGGGGAGGCGGCCGAACCGGTCCTCCAGACCACGGTTCTTGTGGGGTCCACGTGGATAACAGTTTTTCCAACACTCCTCCTCGGCCGTCGCTTACGTCAAGTGGAAGATCTGGCGCAGTTCCGCCATCCTGGGCGCGGGGAAGGCCTTGGTCAGTAGATCCGCCTTCATCAAGCGCGACTCGACGTACTTGGGCTCCACGATGCCCTTGCGTGCGTAGTCGCAGATGAACCTGATCCGAATGTCGACGTGCTTGGCGATCGCCATGCTGTCCTCGGAATCCAGCTTCTTGATGGCGATCTGGTTGTCCATGTGCATGTGCATGGGCTGTGAGACAGCATGGTGCAGCTCGCGCACCAGCTCTCGTTGTCCGAGCAGCTCTCATCCGACGTGGGAGGCCGACGTGAACTCGGCCTCCATGGTGGACAACGACACGCCCGTCTGCTTCTTGCAGACCCAGTCGTCCATGATGACCACGCCCCCGGTCACTGACTTCCGGTCGCCCTTGTCGGCCGCGAAGTCCGCGTCGCTCCAGCTCTCCACCTAGATGCAGTGCCCGTCAGCCGCGCCGACGTCCATGCGGAGCTTGAGGGTCTTGGTGGCCATCAAGTACCGAGCGATCCTCTTCGCGAGCTTCTAGTGGCTCGTCCGCGGTTGAATCGTGTGCCTGGTCGCCTTGCGTACCGCGAAGCTGATGTCAGGCCTGGTGCACCGAGCAATCCAGAGCAAGCTGCCGACCAGCGACTGGAAACCCCGAATCGTGGGCTCGCTGTTGGCGGCGACGCTCGGCAGCAGCTGCAGCTCTTGGGGGGGGGCTCGGCGTCGTTGGACTCTTCGCCGATGGGCGTCTTGACGCCATTCGCGTCCGCCAGCCCGAACTGCTCCAGCAGCTCCTCTATGGCGGCTTGTTGGTCCAGGCTGTAGCCGTCCGCCTCGTCGAGATGCACGCGCATCCCGAGGAACTTGTTCACCTTGCCCAAGTCCTTGATGGACAGGATGTTCATGGCCACAAAGAAATCCTCGACCACGTCCGGCGTGGACGCGGTGACCAGCAGGTCGTCCACGTACACGCCCACGATGGTCACGTCGTTGCCGTCGAGCTTATTGTACAGACACATGTCCGTGATGCAGCTCGTGAAGCCTAGCTCCACCAACTTGGCGTGAAGCAGCTGGCTCCACAGCCTTCCGGCCTGCTTCAGACCATACAGTGACTTCTTCAGCCGCAGCGCGAGCTTCTTGTAGCTGCTCACGCCGCACGCGCGCAGCGCCTCGTCGGGCACGATCATGCCCTTGGGGATGACCAGGTAGATCTCCAAGTGCTGCTCCTTCTTGGCCTTCACGTACGCGTTGGGGATGTCCCCGTGCCTGGCAGGCACGCGCCATCGCCGCGCGAACACCAGGAGCACCTTGACGGTGCTCAGCTCCATGACTGCAGCGAACGTGAGGTTGTAGTTGATGCTTACAGCTGCTCGTTGCCGCAGGCCACCAGGCGGGCCTTGAAGCGCTCGATGGCGCCGCCGGCGTCGGTCTTGGTCTTGAAGACCCACTTCGTGTGCAGCACGTGGCTGCCGACTGGCGGCAGCTCGACCGTCCACACGCCGTCCTCCTCCAGCGCCTTCAGCTCTTCGACCATCGCCGTGCTCCACTCGCTCTTGAGCGGGCTCTTCATGGCCTCCCCGTAGTTCTTCGGTCGGCCTCTCGCACGCTGTTCACCACGTCGGAGGCCGCCTCATCCTCGCTGTCGCTGGTGCTCTCCGGTGACGCCGCCTTCCGCGAGGGCGACCGCGTGTGGTGCTTCTCGCGCGTCCAGCGGCTCTTCGCGCGGAGCTTTCTCTTGGTCTTAGCGGCCGCCGCCGCGCTCTGTGTGCCCTGTGAGGCCACACCGGTCTCTTCCTCCTTCAACGCTCTGAGTCCTGGAGGTGTACGCACCCGAGCTGCTCGTTCTGGATGGCCGTGAGCGTCTCCACGTTCCTCACGTGCTGCGTCACCACGACCACCCTATCCTTGGGGAGGTACACTCTGTACCCCTTCATCTCATCGCTCTTGCCGATGATCATGGCCGGTTTGCCGCGCTCGCACAACGACTTGTTCTTGGCGTCGTGGTGCACTGTGCACGGCGAGCCGAACGCCATGATGTCGCTGAGGTCGGGGGTGCGCTTGGTCAGCATCTGCATGGGCGACTTGGACCCCGGGTTGCCCTTGCTCGGGCTCCGGTTCATGATGTAGGCGGCGTATTCTGCGGCGTCTCTCCAGAAGCTCAGCGGCAACCCGCACGCGATCACGCGAACACCATGCTCCGCACCATGTTCATGATGGTGCGGTGCATGCGCTCGGCCTTGCCGTTGCTGGTCTGGTTCCTGGGATCGCTGATCTGGCGCGCGATGCCGGTCTGCTCGCAGAAGAGGTCCAGGGGCTTGTACTCTCCTCCGCCGTCCTTGCGCAGGACGTGGATGCGACAGTTGAACTGGCGCTCGAAGAAATCCATGAAGTGCTTGAACTTCAGTGCCGCCACGTCCTTGGTCTTGGCCAGGAATATACGGCATATTCGCATATCTGGACCTTACAACTGGTCATGTTAGGCTTCAATATGAACAATCCAGCAGACCCATATTAGCTCTCGAAAGAGAACTACAGACAATTAACCTTGCTTGATCTTACTTGTCGGATTTTCCCCAAGCCATCATATATATATATATATGATGTATCATCATTGAGAAACTTGTGGAGAGAGATCTTGATTTCCTCAGTAATATTGAGATTGGGTGATTGAATACCAACGGCAATAGCCAGGATCAGGGATCGATAGTAGTGGGAATTTTGGCTAGTAGCCATATTGCTATTACTAGCACACCTCTGGAGGCTACTATTGATATTACTAGTAGTAACGAAGGAACGACGATAGTAACTAGTAATGCTACTAGTAATACTATAGTATTATACCTCATATGCTACATCGGGGTCCGACGCTGCTCTCGCTCCATTCGCGCGATCTCAAGACGGTTGTGACGCAATATGAGCTGCCGCTGGGCTCGCTCGTTGTCCATCCGTGTGTGCAGCGCGCTCATTACGAATGACCCTGTCGAAAGCACCCGTTCTTGGAACGCCGTGGAGCATCCCCGTCCAAGCCAGACGCGTGCTAGCTTGCTAATCGACGGGTACTTGTCCTGACCAATCTCTTCAAACCAATGGCAAATGTCAACGCGCCCACATAGTTGCTCCACGTTCCACACGCGAACGTTTCGCTTCCGATCGCGCACACTGAGCTTGGCAAGCACCTTGTCAAGCTCGTCGTTGTTTGGCGTACTGCTTCATCACCCATTCAGCCCAGTCGACTCGAAGCCCAAACCACTCTTCCAAAACAGCGTCGGCCTTGGCGTTCAGCGAAGCTTCAGCAGTGGTCTCCTCGACGGGATGCGACACCTCTTCTCCGTACACTAACTCCGCTTCGGTGTCAGAGCTGCTATTGGCATCAACACGTGGCGAACTCGAAGCAGAGTCCTCTGCTTCATCACCTGGGTCGGTGTTAGCATGGAGTGCCTTATAGAAGACTCGGTGCTCGGTCCACATCAGTGCTTTAGTTTCAGCTAAAATCTTTTGGGCATATGCCTCCGGGCGGTATGGTATGGTCAGGAGGTTCTTGGCTGCTGCTTTAGTGTGCGGATCGACTAGCAGGGCCATGCCCATTTGATACGATGGCTTTGGTAGACGCTCAGCAATCTGATGTAGTGTGCGCGCAATGCAGCGATGGGTCAGCTCCGCTAAGTCAATCGTTTTGAGCTGTACGCGAGGGAAGTTCTTCTCATTGGTGGTGGGGTCACGAGCTCCATCCAAACAGTACGACGAGAACTTGTACGAATTCATTTTGGTGGACGCCACTCGAAGCAACACGTATAACGTTGACGGGAGAATTGTCGAGGACTGAGATTCCACCAGCACGAGGTCCGCCACTCGCTCCAATACAGCCTCCATCTGACTCACCAATTCCCGTTCAGCGCGTGAAATGTTGTTGAAGACGTCTTTTGTGGATTTTGCCACCCCCGCTTTCTGAAAGAACGCCCGAAAAGCAGGATAGTTGATAATAGAGCGACGGAACAGCTTGATTGTCGAGGCCACGCGGACGTCCACGTCAATCAGAGCTGCCAACTCCGGCAAGCTTGTGAAATTGTTGAACTTCCTTGAGGCGGGCACAACGCTCAGGGGACTTGAAGTGGCTGTTCAGAGCACGCAACTTTCGAATCACCACACTGCCTTCCGGGAATGCCCCACCCTCGGTGACTACGCGCCTCGTCTTAACGTACACCTCCGTCTCTGGGTCCAAGATGTATACATTGCGCACGTTCTCCTTCAGCCCGATCCCGTAACCAATGCAGAGGTTGAGGGCATGCATTGCGCAGTCTGTCTGCAGCGTTGAGTCAAACTCCTTCGAGATCTTTCGAGCAGCTGAAGCTGTGTCGGAGATTGTAAAGCGCGCCATTTTGTTCACGTCCAAGCCGAAGCGATCCTTCAGCTCCGTCGTCCAGCACCTCAGCCACCTCTTCGGAGTAGTGCCCATCGTTTTTGACTTGTGCCAGGAGTGCCAGGTGCCTATGTCGCCAGTGCCGGTCAATAAAGCTGCAGGAAGCACCGACAATACAGTTCTTGGAGCTGTTGGTCCACAAGTCGTGCTCCACGGTCATGAACCCTCTTCCGTTCATCTCTTGGAACTCCTCTCGAAACAGTTGAGAGGCGCATCGCTTGAATTTCTCGTTGTGGGCATCGAGGATGTCGTTGTAGGTGCTTCTCGACGGTATAATGGCGTTAGGGTCCCCAGTAACACCGCCTAGAAAGTCTTGAAAAGATGGTGTCGTCACCATGGTGAAGGGGAGTCCTGCTTGCACCAAGCAATTATGTTAGTTCAGCGATGCAACGACAGCAGCAAGCGAGGCACGCACCGTCACGAATGAGCCATTGGGCAACATGACCCGTGACTTGATCGGGGCTAGCAGGAGCCTTCCACCAGTTTTTTTGGCGTTTGGCTGGCTTCTTGTTGTCTGCTGGCGATGCAGTGTCAATGGTCCTCTTCTCCCCTTTCACAGCCAACTTATCGGTGTAGCGCTCCGTGCGCTTGAGCCGGTGTTGCTGCTCCTCAGCAGCCAACGCATGTTCCTTATGACCAGACAGCAAATGCGCTTTGGCGTTCGATGTGTGCCTAGCTCGACACAGTGACTCCTCCCAGCTCTTCGTCTCCAGGCACAGCAGATATATATACGTGAATGAATTGCCTCTATGCATGACAGGCTCCTCGAGGAGATGAATCAGCTCCCAAACCTTGTCGATCGAATTGGTTGGGGGATCGTGAACAATGTGATCGGGAATGCTGTTGATGGTGGCGGCTTCCTTCTCCTCCTGCTCCTCCTCGGTTTGGGCAAGGTCGATCAGCGTTCCCTCGAAAGCGATATCCCCGATGTGCTGCTTGGCGTGAACTCCAGCATGGACTCCTGAGAGTCGTTCTCATTGAGGAACTTCCCAACGCACTTGTGGCTACAGAACCTGCACGTTGAAGACGTTAGTTGCAGACGAGTGATCAAACGAGCAGATAACCCTGGCTTACCTCTTCGAAAGCTCAGCTTTAGTGCAGAGCTCGTTACTACACAAATGGTGCACCAGGCGACTGGATACGCTGCAAGGAGAAGTCTCTGGAATGTCTTCCCAGTGGCAGTCAATCTTCGCGCACCTCATCGGAATCTTTCGAAATGAGCGAAGCGTAAAGGCTCTCGGAAAGGCCGGAGATGCCATAGAACCACCCATTGCTACGGCCTTTCGAAGGGGCTTTGCCGTAGAGACCAGAGAAACGCCTGCTTGAAGCTCGCGCAAGACTAGTACTGGATAGTAGTACTACTAGTAATGCTATAGCACTACTAGTCCGTTTATTTCGGTTACTATAAAATATTCAGTACTAGTTGGGAAAACAGCGTTACTATAGTAATACTAGCGGTAGTAATAGTAGTAGGAGGAGTAGTACTACTAGTTTGGAGGTTACTATCGATCCCTGGCCAGGATAAGAAGAATATACTTCTTCGATCGCCGTGTGCTTGTATTTTCCAAAAGTTCGTTCGTTCGACATGTTGTAAAGTGGGGTGTAAGATATACGCATAACCCTTACAGATTCTTCTGAGAAAAATAAATAATTATGCTTCGTATATTCATGTATTTCGATGGACTCGCTTTCTACAAAATATTCCATGCTTTGCTTGAGAGGTGTTTGTATTATTTGTGTGCTTGGAGGTGTGGAGGGTAGCTCCTTCGCATCAGAGGGGTCGAGAGGTCTTGCCTACTTTATTTTGCTAGGGTTATTTCGATCGCATGAGGCTATTGTGGTGGGATTTGGGTGATGAAAACATTATATCCCACTTGTACTACTTACACGTACTAGAAGTAGTAGTGGCAATAATTAACCGATATTGGAAAGATGATCGATCGGACTGAGAACCATGGCTCACAGAGCTTGAACAGACCGCCGCGACAACGCGTGCATCACGTTTTGAGGCTCACTGTCGTTGAGAGAGAGAGAGAGAGAGACGTGTGGTAGTCTGGATTCTCACCGCGTGAATATTTCCGTTCCTTACCGATGAACGAAACTGCTCCAAAGCGGAGGTGACACAGAAAACGTGGTGAGGCAGGTCAGGAGTTGACCATGAGTGCCAACAGTCGAGCTGCTGCAGGAAATCGAGCGAAGCTTCAAGCATGTCACGTTCGAGCTGCGTGAAGAATTGCTGGCCGTAACGACAGATCATACAGGCAGCGTCGACCAGCGATGGCGCGACCGTTGCTTCAGAGCTGCCACAGAAACGGTCTGCATGTTTGCGTCACCAGTGTTCAGTCACATCATTCCATGATGAACCTGAAGGAGGCGAAAGTGAGGTACCGAGAGTCCATACAGGCCAAAGTGGAAGTCGTAAAGGCGAGGTTCGAACAGCACGACAGCTGTATACTCAACAATTTCTACAAAGCTGGAGGGGGGCATACCTGGGTGTTGCGGAGCGGTGATACCTTCGTGCACAGTGACTTGAACAGCGGAGGTGCGAATGCGTACTTGGGCTGGCGACGAAGGGGTTCGACAGACGGGACTGCAAACGTTGAATCGGAAGACTTGGCGCTGGAAATAACTTGACCAAAACGAGTGAGAAATGCTGGTTGGCTTAGGCGACTTTCGATGATACGAGCATCAAGGAAAGCTGACTGGCTGTCCGGCTGGTTGACATCACACCCTCCTGCTGCGGCAACATGGCTAGCAAAACCGTCGCTCGGAGTCAAGATGCACCTGAGGAAGCCGGTGCTTAAATACAAAAACAACTGGCGAGGCTGCCACACCACGCAACCTAAACACCCTGAACCACCTACCCCTACGCCTTCGTGGCATTTGGCGGCGACAGACGGCTTCTACACTTCAAACTCGCGCAGGACCTTCTACATCGACGGATCTATCCAACGGGGACGATTAGAACCGACCGCTCAGGCTACGCAGAGGATGTGAGCGTATCAAGATCGTACACGACAGTGAACCAGAAGATCATGGTGCCGCCGCAACGATCTATCAAAAAATACAAAGAACAAGCGCTTCCCCCATCAGTGAAGGGCCATCAGTGATGTGATATGGGTGGATCTCAACCCCGTCTATCACTTATCAAGCGGAGGCAACCGCCAGACGAACATAGTTTGTAAGTTCATCGTGCAAGTGCACTCACGGGAAGCTATTGTAATGATGGAGTTGATGTGTGTGGCGCAGCGCGCGGCGTCGATGGAGATATGCAAGCTGGTCCGTGAGTATTGTGCCGAAGCGGGATCGCAGAAATTGAGATGCGAGGCCTGCCGACTGGGTGCCCGAACTGCCGACTGTCGGAGGGGGTACTCCGTTGATCGGGTGTGATCTCCTTCTTCCTTGCTCACTTTGTGTACCCGACGGCTAGGCGGGTTACGCTCTTCTGTTGGACTCGAGAAGGCGCCAGTGGTGATCTGGGTAGAGGTGGGAGCTGGACTGCTCCTTCCTGGGTTCAGGGGTGACGGTCGCGCGGATATTCTTCCACGCGAGCGTCGAGTACTGCCGATGTGGGCCTTGCGCGGCTTGATCGGCGGGGGTGTCCTTGGGTGTGCTAGTTAAAGTCATTTTACTTGCTTGCCGCCTCCTGTGGCGGGGTCTTTGGGGGGGGGGGTCGAGAGGACAGTAGCGAACGTCCCTGGCCAATCTATTTAGGTGACGATCGCGCGCTTCCGTAGACTCAGCAGATCCTTCGTCGGGTTGGGCCAATATACTTCCTTCACCGGAAATGGCGGACGCTGCTTGTCTATTGCAACAAATGTACCAAACAGTTGGTTCCAGATCTGAGTTGGATCGCAATCGGGATCATGATCCGGATCCGGATCGGGTCGTAATCAGGGCTGGGGGAAGTTTGATGATGATGCCCGACCGCAATCATTCCTAGGACACTAACCCTCCACCCATCTGGCCCTCGCCAATCCGATCGTAGATATGATCTGGTGATCGGTCTGGTCACCTTCCATCGCGAGAATACTAGGACCCTGCTTCACCACTACCGCCCCTGTACTCGTACGGGCCGCACAACGGTCCGAGCGGGCACACCATTCTGAAATTCTCCTCCGGCCCCGCAGTTGGTCCGCCGTGAACCCTGGTGACGTCCCTGACGACGCCTCTGCATCTTCTACGGAGACGTGTTCACCGTCGCGTCCTTCATCGCCAGCGCCAGCAGTTTCTGCCGTTGACCAAGCTCCCTCTTCGTCGCCTGCTGAAGAACACACGTCTCCGGCGTCGCCCGTGCCCCCCCCTCCGGGGACTCAAGCAACGTCTGTGCCGTCTGCCGCAGGCCGTAGCCCCCCTTCGTCGTCTCCAGCTTCTCCAGCGCCATCGGCTACGGCTCAAGCTGCTCCGGCTGCGCCGGACGCGGCTGAAGCGCAGCTACGACTCCCTCATCGCCTGCTAAGGATCGAGCTTCTTCGGTGTCGTCTACTGCGGCTCAAGCCGCTCCGACATCGCTTGCTTCTGCGCCTGCTCCGCTTCTCCGCATCGAAGGTGCACCGGGACCCCAACTCGGGGAAATTGCCCCATGATCGCGTCTCCATCCCGCCGCTTGATCGGGCGGCCATCACCGCCTCGTTGGCAGCGATATAGGCTGCACTGAGCCGTGAGAACGACTTCCAAGACCTTCAGCAGAGCTACTCGGATCTGCTCCGTGCCCACTTTGGTCTCCGACGTCGCGTCGCCAACCTCGACCACGAATTGGCGGAGACTGCACGATCTGCAGCCCCATTCGTCGTCTTCGCTCAGACCCAGTACGATCGTCTTCGAGATCGCCTCATCGAGTCAGAGAGGATCGCGGCCGAGAGACTTCGTGCTCTGGAAGAGTCCGACGGCGACACTCCGGAGATCCAACGTCTACCTGATCGGCTCCGCTACGAAGAAGGTGTACACCAATATGCGGTCGCTGATTTCCGCGCACAGATCGAAAATCTCGAGCAGGAGCTGCGAACAGCCCGTGCCCGCGCTCTTCAAGTCCAGTCTTCTGCAGGGAGTGACCCTATTCTCCAATCTCGGGTCAACGAGGCTGTTGCTGCTCGACGTTTGGCCCGTCACGAGTTGGCTCAAGCCCAGGATCAAGTTCGCGAGTTGGAGACCTCTTAGCAAGCCTTGGAGGCTTTTTCTCTATATCCTCCGCCAGCAGGTGGCTACCCTCGAACGGCGGACTACGGAACTGCGTCAGCAGCTGGCCCGAGAGCAGACCAGATCCAAACGGGTGCTCGCTCAGAGCTTGCAGCAGAGAGACCGACTACAGAGGCTTCTGGATCAGTCAGATCTTGATCTCCAAGGAAGCATGACCGAGCTGCGGCGCGCGTGTCACGAGCGTGATCGAATCCGTCGCACCTCCGTCAACACCCGTCCGTCCGTCTTGTGCTCTCGCTCGACCATTCCCTTGCTAATCGGTGTCTTCGTGTGAACTCCGTAGGGGATCAGGTGACTGCGGCTCGGGCAGCAGTCGCTCGTTTGGAGAAGCGAGCGAATGACCTCCAGCAACAGGGCGCCGTCGCTCAACAATTGCGTGACGAGAATGCACAGCTGCGGGCGACGCTCGAGTCCGTTCGTCGAGATTAACAGCGAGCACTTGATGACTGTACTCAGGCGATCGCCGAGCGAGATGACGCCCGCGACCGCATGGCAGGTATCACGTCTGTGATCCAGTGGGGTACTCCTGCAGGCAGTCCATCTCCGACCCCGTCGCCCCTCAGAAAGAGACATCAAAGTCGATCCCCACGACGCGATAGCCGAGGCAGCTCAAGTCCAGCCAAGTCCACTCGGTCTCAGAAACGACAATCTCGGCGGCCGAAAGAAAATCGGCGAACTCGGGCGATCAAGACCAAGCTCTGCTCGCTGCGTTGTCCCGATCGCGCTCCGAGAGTCGACGGCCGCGAACTCCGCCGCCGCATAATCCTCGTTCGGGTACTCCCCGTCGTCCCATCCGCGTCGACCCACCTAGCCCCGGTGATTCAGATCCCGATTCGTCTTCTTCGTCGTCACGATCGCGGGCTTCCGGCAGGCCCAAGCGGGGCCACTCCTCCGGTCGCGACAGTCCAAGCGACGACGATGGCGATCCCAGCAATCACGAGAGTGACAGTTCTGCCAACCCTCTGCTGTCAGACTCGGAGTTAGATCAGCTTGCGCCGACTTCTACTCCCCGAGGCCAGTGGATCCCCGGTTATCGTAATCCTGTCGACTTTTCCCAAGCCGACGTAGATCCGTGGCCCGCTCCTGA
Organism: Phytophthora crassamura; assembly: GCA_033557995.1. Lineage (NCBI taxonomy): Eukaryota > Oomycota > Peronosporomycetes > Peronosporales > Peronosporaceae > Phytophthora > Phytophthora crassamura. The sequence goes on along the minus strand of JAUCED010000009.1, from coordinate 1,966,171 downwards.
GCTGGGCGTGATCAGTGTCCGAAGGCTCACCGTCGCACTCCTGTTTCTTCGGTGGTGTCGTCCGGAATTTTGGTTGTTCCCGCGGCGGGAGTCAGCGCCCCCTGTCTCATTGTGGAACCCAGCGTTGATCACTAACGCCGGTGTAATGGCGCTGTATCGTTTGGACCCCTGAAACATCCTCGATCGAGATGTGGTTCATCGATCTTCCAACTTGACCGGGTGGTACGAGCAGTTTGCGCGCATGTATCTCGCCTTTGAGAACGAATTCCGTCAGGTCTATTGGGAGGCTACGCACAAGCTGCCGATCAGCAAGGCCATGCGGCACGCGTATCCCTTCCTGTCGTCCCTCTGGAACGGGCGAAAGCAGCGGCGATCACACGTGGGGCCGCGTTGGAAGACCCTTTTGAAGTACGTGCTCGCCGGTATGAATCCCGGCACGACCGCGAACCCGGGTTTATGGCTAACTTTTTCGAGGCCTTTAACGGGATCCTGGGGCAGAGACATAAGACAATCATGGCCTATCGCCCACAAGCCAACGGGACGGCTGAGAGGATGGTGCAGACGCTCACACGCGCGCTCAAGATGTACGTTGCCGACGTGAACCAGAAGGACTGGGATGAGTATGCTGAAAGGCTCACTTTCGCGTTGAACACTGCGCAAGCATCGAGTGCGTGGCGACACGCCCTTTTATTTGGCCCACGGGTGGGACGCACGATCGACGTTGGAAGCCTCGCTGCAGCTGGAAAGCACGCGACGTCGCGATCGGAAACCTTGACGCTGGAGATACCACGTGCATGGACACTACAGGCGAGCGCGTGAGCAGATCAACGAACGGATCCGTGAAGCCATCCGCGATCGGGCCGACCACCACAGCGAAGACCTGCGTCCGCACGCGATCGAAGAAGGATCTCAAATTTGGTTGTATCTCGACCGTGTGAAGGAAGGCTACGCGCGCAAGCTTGCGCATCAATGGCATGGACCCTTTCGGGTGGCGGAGATGATCGACAACTACGCGGCACATCTCGAGATTGCTGGTTCGGAGTATCACATCTTCCCCGTCGTGCTTGTGTCCAAGCTGAAGTTGGTCCGCAGTTTCCCCGATCGACCTGACGACGCGATCGTAGTCGATGAATCGGATCGAGTGGACTTCGATGAACCCCTGCTCCCGGAAGATAGCTGGGAAGGGCCCCTTGGAGAAGATGAGTTTGAAGTGGAGAGGATCGTGGGCGTCAGGACTGGTCGGCGCACGCGTTATGGGCGCATCCACCGCCACTTCTTGGTGCACTGGAAAGGCTACGCCGACCCCACGTGGGTCGACGAGGCTGATCTAAACTGCGGCGCCCTTCTGCGATGAGTTTGAGCGGGAGGAAGCCAGCCGGAGCCGTATTATGGTCATACAGTCTCATGAAGAGGAGGCTGGAGACTCTGTGCAGTAGTCGGTACTGTGTGGAGGGAGTGGGTGAAGGAGCGTGCGGGACGGCCGCACGTTAGGAGGGCTGGGACTCTATGCAGCAGTTGATGCAGTGTGGAGAAAGTTGGTGACGAAGTGCGAGTTGGCCGCACGATCAAGGAGGATGGAGGTTGTTTGTCAACAAACTGTGAGTTACGATTGGGAGAGGCGACCCTCCTGATCACAAGGTCGAACAATACCTGCAAGAAAACAAATGACGAGGACATAATGTATTACGATGGGTTGCTACTCTCCCACGACGAGCTCAATCCGCATTGACGACAGGGCGGAACTTACCGTCCAAGCGAGCGATGTGGTTTCCAGGATGATCATCCAAATTTGTGCGGAATTGGTTCCGCCAAGGATCGGCCATGTCCACGGTAGTGAGAGCGGCGCCCAGATCAGCAGGGGCGCGATTCATGCCGAGGCCAGGGTACCAGAAGCCCTGCTCCGTCGTACGAGGGAAGTGAAGGAAAAATGGATCCAAGAAGAAGTCGAAATCGCACTCACCTGCGAAACTTCACTTGCACCGAAACGTCGAAAGACGCGCTCCTCGTAATTCTCAGCGATGGTCTGAGCAGTACGGGACGCACTCGCCTTGGCGATCACATACCCAGTGAACAGGTCTACTCAGATCAGCAGCTTCGTGTTGCCTTTGTAGGACTTCGGCAACGACGGGATGTGGTCCATGCAGATCATCTGAATGGGTACGTAGCCTGCACATTCCCAGGCGACTCTCCCTGAATGAGGGGGGGGCCTTCCCAGTCTTACAGTCTACGCATTCGCCCACAAATCTCTGCACACTTCTGAACAGACCTCGCCAGTGGAAATGCGCCCTGATCCGGTTGAAAGTCCGGCCGATCCCCTGATGCCCGCCCTCCAAGCTGGCGTGGTAGTGCCGCAGAAAATACTGTTGCAGCGTCTCCGGGACGACCACTCGCGCGACGGAGTCACGATCTTCGTCCGCCCGAGTCGACGGCGGGCAGTAGAGCAGCAAACCGCTCTCGTCCACCTCGTAGTCGCTCGCGATCCTCGAACAGAGCTTGGCATCTCTCGCCGGCAGCCCGATCACGTCTCCCCGCAGGTAAGTCTCAGATCAGTGATCCACTTCTCCTCGTTCTGCGCTTGGACGATTCGCTCACACCGCATGCGTTGTACAATCTCTTCTTGCAGCGCTTCGGGGGCTGATTGTTGGCGCCGGGCCGATCGTGTCACCGCAGACACGTGGGCCACGGAAGTGTCACCACTTGGTTTGAGCAGTTCGTCCAGGCGATTGAGCGTAATCAAGTCCTGCCGTTCTTCGTCCGAGGTAACGATCTCGCCTTCTTCACGTTGCAATGCTGAGCCGGCTAACCGGTCTGCGCTCCGGTTCCAGTCGCGCTTCATGTGCAGGAAATCGTGCTGCGGCCAAGTGCTAAGGCGATCCATGGCTTTCTGTCGAAGCAGTTGAAGTCCGGTCGCCTTGCACGCGATCTCGCCTCGCATCTGGCGGATCACCAGGTTCGAGTCGACGCAGACCACGATCCGTCCCCTGTCCATCTTGGCCAGGACGTCGAAGTAGAGCAGCAGTCCATGGTTTTCGGCCTCATTCACTGTTTAGATCAGCGAGGTAATCCGAGACAGCAGACACGATCGTCCATTCCGGCAGCTGCCAGATGATCGCACTGTACGCCCCTCCGCTGCGCTTGACTCGGGCGGATCCATCGAAGCTCGAGACCAACAACCTCTCCGTCGGCTTCACTGTCGGAGGCGGCATGGAGATCACTTGCCGCGGTTGCTTCAGGAGCGCGATCGCGATCAGAGCTTTGTCGACCTCAGCTCGCGGGGTGATGCTTGCTGCAATCGCACCCAAGATCTCGTCTTCGCCCTTCGTGCAATTCCTGACTTCCAGAGTCCATTCGGAGAGCAACGCGGCCCACCTGCCCAGCCGGCCTTGGAACCCTTTCGAGTTCAGCAGCCACGCCAAGGTCGAGTATCATGACAGCACCTTTATCGACTTCGTGGTCAACAGGGTGAAGTTCACGTCCAGCATCCGCAGGAGCGCGAGGACCTCCTTGTCGACGATCCCGTAGCTCAACTCGTTGGGCTTCAGGGTCCGACTGGTGAAGGTCACTGGTCAGTACACGCCGTCGTACTCCTGCACAAGGGCTGCCGAGACGGCCCATTCGCCCGCGTAAACTACGATCACTTGCGTGCGATCAGGGTCGAAATGCTTGAGTATCGGGGTCGACACAACCTTCGCCTTCAACATGGTGAATGTGATCCTTGCTCGGGTCCAACGATCATTCTCGTCGGGCTGATGTGTGTCGCCCCCAGTCTCTTGCTCAATCGGTCCAGTGTCATCACGGCGTCGGATCTAGTGGAAATCAGACTCGCGCAGATCATACAAGACTGCCGCGTAGATCGCGAAGGCTTCAATGAACAGGCTATAATAGTTCAAGCTCCCAAGGAACGACTGCATCGCGCGTAGCGTCTGCGGGGCGGCAAGTTGGCCATCGCGTCAAGGTATTTCGGGTGAGCCTCCAAACCTGCAGAGGACACCCGGTGCCCCAGGTAGTCTACCCCCAGAAGCACTTGACGACGCTGATCGACAAGTTCAACGTTCGCACGCGTCGAGCAACGCCTCGACCTTCTCACACAGGGTATCCCACTTGTCGGCGGTCACCAGGATATCGTCGATATACGATCGTCTCCCCAAGACCGACGGCTTCATGATCGGCTCTGGCTCTCCCGTCTTGTACACATCCACCAGTTCCGAGGGATCTTGGTCCGATCGGATCCGGACAGCGCGTTGTCGATCAACCGCTGATAAATCTGCGGCGCGTTCTTCAAACCGAAAGGCATACGTGTCCACTCGAACAGTCCGAATGGAGTGATGAACGCAGAGATCTTCCGAGCGCGTTCGGTCATGGAGACCACCTAAAATCCGTTCGCCATATCGAGCGAGCAGTACCAGAGCACTTTGTCTAAGTTTTCCAAGAGATCGTTGATCAGTGGCATGGGGTACAGGATTCAACTTGGTCAACGCGTTCACCAGCCTGTAATCGATGCAGAGCCGGATATCTACACCGTTCTTCTTGATAACGATCACGATCGGGGACGCCCAAGGCGAAGTGGACGGCTTGATCATTATCGCGGACAACAAACTCTTGATCAGGTCGGATAGCTTCTCGCGGAACTGAGGGGCCACTCGTTTGACGCGTTGGACAACCGGAGTCGCGCCTCCCACGTCAATGTCACAGACAGCGCCAATCGCCGCCGGCGGCAAACGTTTCCTTTTCCGATCAAGAGGTGGCGTCTTCGCCAGATGATCCGTCGCAGACGTTCGATCTCCTCGGGGCTGTTCGCTCCGGGGTCGCCAACCTGGATGTCTTCGATCGTGACCTCCTCGGTCGTGGAGGCCACCTCCGGCAGGACAGGGATCTGTCTCTTGACGTCTTCGGCAAACATATCACCTCCTTCGTGGAAACAGACCTCCTCGTCTTCTCGCTCGGGATCAGGTGGCGCTTCTGGTTAAAGTGGTGGATCAGAGTTGGGCACGATCACAGCGGGTATGGCCTTGCTCTCCTCCACCATCGGATCTGGTGAAATCTCCGGCGTGTATTGATTGTTCGGCACGCTATCGGCTTCAACGGGCGACGATTGCTCGTCACGCGTCGCCCCGGAGGGCGCTGATACCGCGATCGCGGCCACGGCTGGACTGGCGCCGTCGCCGTTTCGACGCAAGATCTTCGTCGGCGTCTCGTACTGAGGCCGTTTAACCATGGGGCCAGGCGGAAACAGATCAGCGGACTCTTCGTCACTCGACTCTTCCGTGGTAGCTTGGAGCGCCAAGTTCTGCCACTCGATGTACCGGCGGGAACCGACGGATACGAAGCCAGGGATTCGAGGTACTTGATCGCTTTCGAGCCAACATGCCCACTAACGTGTCATCATGCAGCACTAACCTTCGATCGCTTATGTTCGTGATCTTCAGGTAGCGGGTCTTGCCAATGCCAGCGACCACGCTAGGAACCCACCATTCCCCTCGAGTGACTCAGAGCTTACGCCGGACCGACATGTGGAATCCTCTCGCATGTTCGGCTGTCTGACCAGCTTCCAACTGGGCGAACTCCCCAAAGGTGACTCGTTCGGACTTGGCGAAGTAGAGCTGGGAGCGTCGTCCGGACAACTGGATCCGAACTTCGTCCGGCAAAGTGATCGCTCCATGAGCCAAGTCCAACCGGATCCCGGCAGGCACCATGAAGTCCATGCCCAGGATCAAGGCTTGGCCACCCGTGGGTGGGCCAACCCACGCGTCGAAGTAGTACACGAGCGACCCGGCAAGCGTGATCTTGATTCTGGTACGTCCTTCAGCCATGTATGGGTTTGAACCAACTCCCTCATATTCCAACTCTTGACTGCTGTCGATATAGCACCCGACCTTATGAGCAAAGGTGGCATCCAGAATGGACACATCGGCGCCGCTATCAAACAGCAGCGTGACTTTTTCGTTGTTGATTCTTCCCATGGCTTTCGCCTGCCGGAACTTCTTGTCTGGCACGTGATACTTCCAATATCCACGCGATTCTCCACCAAAGAGATCCAAGGCCATCGTCACTTCCGATCGCGAATACTCGTCGACCTCGTGGAGGTTGGCGACTGCCGCGGTACGTTTCTCATGAAGATCACATGTATTGTCGGTCGGCTGAATCTCCTTGCTTACTTCCCACTGCGATTGTTTCGCGACATATGCATAGATGCAGAACGTAGAACGCTCGTCTCGTACCGGGTTCCAACCCGGCGAGCGTCCTAGTTTAACATCTTTTAGGCTGCTGAAGGGAAGATGCTGGCGTGTTGAGCGGGCTTGCACCACTAACGGATCAAGTTGTAAAACTCTTCCAACGGGCATTCACCAGCAGCATAGATTTCTCCGCACGCCGTGCAGACGAACAAACAGCGATCAGTCGGATGACACTTCTTGCGCATTTCCCGCACGTCCGCCTTTGATAGCATCCAAGTTCGTAGTGCTTCGTCGACCCATAGTGATAGCAGAGTCTGCGCTGGCCTTCTTCTCCATCTGCTCCACTCGAGCGATCAGGGCGTTGATTGTTGGGCTCGCGTGGAGGGCGTCGCTTGTCGTGAGGCTGCGTCGATCGAGTTGGCTGATCCGGCGCGGCAGCAGAGTAGATCTTCCGCAGATCACCTTCGCATTCAAATCCGCTCGTCCCCGGTTCAGAGTCGTTCGAATTCGAAACGGCGCGGACCGCACGGACCGCTCGAGCAGCGGCTGACGGAACAGCGCCGTTCGGGGCCTTCGGCTTAGGCTTTATGGAGCCATAGACCGTCTTACCCTGTCGGGCCTTCGCTCGCCGGCGCGCTTGCAAGGTCTCCTCCAGCTTGTCCGCGTCCGGGATCATCAAGAGATCCAACTGGTTGGCTAGATCACGATCATCAAGAGTCTCGATGAAATGATCAACATGCTCCCGACGGATCTCAATCGACCCGTCCTTGGTCGCAAGTTGAGACCGCAGTCCGGCGACGTTCAACCGGTGCAAGTACTCCAGAGGTGACTCGTCCGAGCGCTTGCGAGCATGGTAGTATTGTCTCGCGACCGATACTCCACGCCCATAGTTTTGCGTCTGGAACAGCTTGGCCACCGTGTTCCACTCGCTCCGGGTTGTACGACTCAGTTGCCGATACCAGTTGCGGGCTGGGCCAGAGAGCAGATCACCAAACACCAAGCACTTCTCGCTGTCGGGAGCCTGATCGCGGATGAAGGCGGACTTCACCTTGTTGAACCAGTTCCTGGCGCGATCTTCGTCATTATCTTTTCCGGAGAACTCCTACAGCTCGGAGATCGCGGAGACCCTGATCCGGGTGGATGAAAGCGTCCCGCCGCTGGCTACTTCTACTGAGGCAACCGCAGCGCAGCGTGGAGCATCGACATCAAGATCGTCGGGATCGTACTCACTCGCATGATGTTGATCCTACCGACTCCATGTCGACATCTTGAGCTTTCGGTATCTTGGCCTGCTCGGCGGCTGGCGGACTCACATGCGCGCTAGGTGCTACCGATGCCGACGGCATTGGTACGGCTGGTGGCATCATCGCAGCCTGTTGTTCCTTCAGGAATCGCTCCATCGCGGCGTTGAAGAACGACTGCATCCGATCCGGAGGTGGTTGCGGTTGACGTGGCGCTACAGCCGGCGGCGGGTATGCTGCCGGGCTGGATTTTGCGACTGCTGGGGCTCTGGTGGCTGGCGACGTGGTTGCCGATCGTTCTTGGTACTCGCGCAACATGTCTGCTCCAGCTGGTCCGAGAGTCATTCGCGGCATCGCCGTGGAGCTGTCAGACCCCGATCCGGCATCCGACGTGGTGGAGGCGTATTGCGACGATCCAGTTGGGCTGTGCACTGATCATGGGCCCGACCGGTCGAGTGGAACGACACTCCCGACCAACGGAGCCAACTTGGTGAACAGCTCCAGCGTTGTCTCCCTGACCTTCGCCATGTCGACATTGAAGAGCTCGTCCGCGTCGAACGGGCCCGGGACGATCCCTGCGTCTTGCAGCATGCGCATCAGGACTTGGATCGAGTCCAGCAGACTCTATCTCTCTTTGGGCGCCTGCTCCGGGCCTGGGAGCGTTCCGATCAGCTTCGGCACACGATCTTCATCACCGAGTTCTCAGCAAGGAATCTGTACAGATCGTTCTGGTAGAAGGCCGATGCCAACTCTTCTTCCGTCCAGGCCTGGCAACCCGGGACATCTTCAGCTTCAGAGTCCGGTGCTTTCAACTTCTTGCGCGCGGACTTCGATCTCTTCTTCGACGTTGGCTGCGAAGCTGGAGGGGTGGTTTTGGATGAAGTTCCTTCGGTTTTACCTGTTGGACCTTCAACCGGCGGGTCACGATTCACTTCGCGATCCGCGGGGGTCCCCGACGGACCTGGGGAGGAGGGTGAGGCTTTTCTTCCAGGTCCATCACTGAACCTTCCTCCTTCTTCACATCGTCGGAGCTCCTCCCAATACTCTGACGATCAGTTGATTTTTTTCCTTTTTCAACGGGTCGGCGGTGATTCATCTTCCGCTGACGTCTTGATCCCTGGCTCTACCTTGATATTGACGTCTTCTGTAGACTCACGGTGAAATCCCGAGTCATCAGAAGATCCGGGCACGCGCACCATTGTGGCGGAGCGGGATCGCAAAAGTTGATGATGCGAGGCCTGCCGACTGGGTGCCCGAACTGCCGACTGTCGGAGGGGGTACTCCGTTGATCGGGTGTGGTCTCCTTCTTCCTTGCTCACCTTGTGTACCCGACGGCTAGGCGGGTTACGCTCTTCTGTTGGACTCGAGAAGGCGCCAGTGGTGGTCTGGGTAGAGGTGGGAGCTGGACTGCTCCTTCCTGGGTTCAGGGTGACGGTCGCGCGGATATTCTTCACGCGAGCGTCGAGTACTGCCGATGTGGGCCTTGCGCGGCTTGATCGGCGGGGGTGTCCTTGGGTGTGCTAGTTAAAGTCATTTTACTTGCTTGCCGCCTCCTGTGGCGGGGTCTTTGGGGGGGGGTCGAGAGGACAGTAGCGAACGTCCCTGGTCAATCTATCCAGGTGACGATCACGCGCTTCCGTAGACTCAGCAGATCCTTCGTGGGGTTGGGCCAATATACTTCCTTCCCCGGAAATGGCGGACGCTGCTTGTCTTTTGCAACAAATGTACGAAACAGTTGGTTCCAAATCTGAGTTGGATCGCGATCGGGATCATAATCGTAATCATGGTTGCGGGAAGTTTGATGATGATGCCCGACCGCAATCATTCCTCGGACCCTAACCCTCCACCCATCTGGCCCTCGCCAATCCGATCGTGGATATGATCTGGTGATCGGTCTGGTCACCTTCCATCGCGAGAAAACTGGGACCCTGCTTCACTACAGTATCACCGATGAATGGGCGATGTTAATGATCACGGCCAATTTCGGATGTATCGATACACTGTGCATCTGTACTACAAAACGCAAAGTATTACAAAATGATGTTTCTAGGTATGATGGTGTGGCAGTAGTGATTTGATTTTGTTCCTTCATCACCGAAATATGGCACAACAAACTCTGAAGCACGTTGCTTTTTTTCGAGACGCTGACGGATCAGCTGCTAGCGATTACAGATGACGACGAAAAAATACGCTCAACTAAAAAATACGCCGTGCGACAGATTCATGCATCTGGTTCCGATACAAAACAGTTTTTCTTTTCAGCCAATAAAATGATTATATGAACACATTTTCTACCAATCCGTCTCGAATAAAATTTGTTGGACAGCGCACCACCACAAAGGGTCATTGCGTCCTGCTGACATTCTAGAAGCCGGGCAATGCGCGTTAAGCGCTCTTACAAGATTCAGTTTAAGCGCCATGTGCTGCGCAGAATTGCTGAGGTCGGTGCTGATGTAGCAATCAGGGAAAGCGACGTCCCAAGCTGGACTGTTCGCGATTGGATCAAGAACGAGTAGAAAATCAAGGATTTCAGCGGCTCGCAGAAAAGCAAAACGATGAAGGGACAAGGAAGGAAGGAAATTATTCCATTTTCACACGAACTAGTTCTGTATATGAAAGACGAGCGCCGTGATAACAACGTAAGTTTTGCTCGTTTGCTTCATACCGAGTAATAGAGTTTAATTTGGAGTGCTTTTGTAGATTGTTACGACTAGAATGATGATCGAGTAGATGAATGAGCATCAGCACGCCTGGTTGATAGAGTACTTAAGCACGAAGAAAAGCGAGGATTGCGGGCAGAAAGCTTTGTTTAAGTTGTGCCAACAATTTGCAAAACAGTAAGATTTTTCCAAAGCTTAACTTTTCTTAACAATTTTTAGGCATGGTTTTTCTTCGCAGGTTCCTGTTACAAGCAAGCTGTCAGATAATGATCTGATAGAAACCCAGCTTGCTTTTTCGTTGGACTTCTGGGGGCGACATTGGCAAACGCCCTTGACCGAGATTTATAACGTCGACGAGACCTCGATTTATTACGAGATGACACCCAAGAAAGGCTGGGCCGGAAAGGAATCAACTGACTCGGCAAGGGTAACGGTTTAACAAAACACCCGGGTCGTATGACAGCCGTTGTAACTATACGCGCGGACGGTAAGTTTTTTTTACTTTACTTTTTCTAATTTTCTTTTACTTTACTTATTTTTTTCTTTTTCTAATGTTCTTTAATCTCGTAGGAAAAAAGCTTCCACTTCTGTTTATAGTTAAGGGCATGCCCGGTGGTGATATCGAGAAAGACGAGCTGAAAACGTATCCACCCGGTCACTATTACTGCGTGCAAGAGAACGCTTGGATGGACGGCCGCTGCTGGGCGTTTTACGCTAGCGAATTTCTGACGCGTGAGCTGGGCGGACCTGCTGTCATCCTTGCCGACAACTTTGACTGCCACGTCTCCGAGGAAGGACAGCAGGTCGTTGCGGAAAAGGCAGCAGCTTTGACAGACCCATTGCCGGCTAAATGCACGTCCACGTGCCAGCCCCTTGACGGCGGCGTGATGGGACCGCTCAAGTCATCGCTGCGCAGCACGTGGGTGCATCGCAAGAGCCCCAAGACAGCCAAGGAGAAGCGCCTCGATATTATCGAGCGCACCATCATTGCTTGGAACAGCATTACTGAAAAAACTATGCGCAGTAGCTTCGTGAAGGCGCTCCCGCGACAGTTCGACGCTGCCGAGTTCATGTAGCCATTTCAATTAAATGGACTTTTTCGTGGAGAAAATATCCTGTTTTGCAGACTTCGACCTTTTTCTAGACTCTGATCTGACTTTTAGCCAATAATTTTAACTGGCGTATTTTTTAGTAGCACTCGGTTCACTATGGAGGATAGTGGTCAGTGGTGGCGTATTTTTCCGTGGTCATCCGTAGTTCTCCGGAAGCCAATACTGCAATCGAGGCAAGTACAATTAAGACCGAGCCAACATACACGAATTTGATTATTTTCCTTATATTATTTATTGTACTCATCGCGCATTTTGACCTCGGAATTTGTATCACAAATCAGCTCTTCACGAGGAGTTTTGATATCTAAACCGGACCTCATATACCGGAGCGTAAAAACGAATCTTGAAGCATATTAACCTTTTCGCGGTAGAAGGGCACCGAATGCGCCCTTCTAGGTGTTTCCAAAACACGGTGCGACCCCCCCCCTAAAAGGCCGTTTTACACAAGTTCAACCATGAATCTACCATATTTTACAACTCATAAGCAGTACAATCCGTAATAATCTCCAAATATAATTATTAAGTTACGTGCACACAACAGGACGCTCCAGCAAATCACTATAGGTACTTTGTTACAAGCGATGGAGATTGCGAGTACGCGTTTTTTTTTAAGGGCGCATCTTGTGCCCTCCTAGAACGTCAAATGACTTCGGTATGTATAGTATAGTTTAACCTTTCGCGAGTCCCTTGGCTAAACTATACCATACAAGCCTGAGTAATTTGGCCCTAAAAGGGCACAAAATTCGCCCTTTAAGAAAATCACGGTACTCGTTTTGCATATCTCTTGCAACATAGTACCTTCAGCGATTTGCTGGAGCATCCTGTTGACTGGAAGCAACTTGATTTTTGTATGGCTTCACGATTACGCATTGTACTGTTTATGATTTGTTATAAAAGGTGGAGCATTTACGGTTGAACTTGTGCAAAAGGGCACAATATGCGCCCTTTGAGGGGGGTGCTTTCGCACCGTGTTTTGGAAATTCTGTAAAGGGCGAATTTTGCGCCCTTCTACAGCGAAAGGGTTAAGAAAGTGAATCGCGAAAGTGTTAAGAGCTCACCTGTGAGTCGCAGCAGGCAGCGTTTCTGTTTTCGCGACTACCGGCTCGAAATCCTCGCTATCCAACGGTAACGTATTTGACACGGACATTCGTGCGTCTGACCTTCAATGCAACATTCACCTGTGCCGATACCTGCGCGAGCGACATATATGAATGCCTCGAAAGACAAGGATTTGTGCTGACAGTAATGTTCGATATATTATATTATATCGGCCATTCATTCCAGCACAAATCAGAGTTACTCGATCTAATTATGAGTATGGTAATGTGTATGTAGCAAACAAGGGTGCTTTCTTATAAATCGAGAGTTTAATCGGAGTATTTAGAAGCGCAATCGGCAAAATGCGAGGCCGTGCCAAATCACGGAGAAGCTCTGGATTTTGTCTGGCATGAATGATTTTTTTGGTTGACCTTCTAAACCATGTCGATCAACGGTTAATCGACCCTACGTATCCTACATATGTTTAATTTCATTGGCTATACGGCCGGAATGAATAATAAAGTGCCCGATGTAAAAGATACAAGCAACATCACAACATATTTTACGCAATCCGTACTGGTATTATATATGGCAGGTTCCAGGAATCATACTTCTATTGGGCATATGAGGTATATATACAGATACATACATATATGTTGATGTATAGATATTTGCACGAGCACTCCTTACCGCCCCAACTAATCTGCATCAACTCCAGAAAACAATATGTTGTATGCAGAAAGCTACTTGTGTTCAAGAGTGGACAGCAGCAGCGCCAGTACGCAGAGAATACAGTAGATACCAACTGCTACAGAGAAGCAGTCATGCTACAATGATGGCCATCACCTTTAGGCGACACCAGACACAATCGACAACGAGCAGGGTCGCAAGTGGCGTCAGCACTCTTGCAAGGTCTGTACAGGTTCAAGGTGCAACCGCGAAAATACACGAAGTACTTCTTAGCTGATGGTGGCGGTGCTAACATTGAGTGCACATCAAATATCTGAAACGGGATACGCGAGGGGAAAGTGAATACCTATACCAGATTTGGCACGATGACTGAAGGAACTCTCTCTTGCAGCCTGCAGGAGCACAAGATTCACAACCGCCCACCTTCATCTGGCCGGGGGATTAAGCGTCGGCGCAAAGCCGTGGCGGTTGGGAGCAAAGGCGTCGGCCCAAGACGAAGAAGAACCGTCCGTCCAATCCGACTTCAACAGCGATCTAGGAGGAGACGACGGAACAGGCATGTTAACGACTTGGGAGACGACGAACGGGTTGACGATGAACTGTAGGAAGTGGTATCGCAGGTATACAGTCTATTGAAACGCATTTCAACACTTCATGCAATTAAATGAAACGACTTATTGCAACCTTGTCACTGGCCGGTTCATCGTGCTAATCGTGTGCAACATTTTGAGAAATACGACTAGCCGATAAACAGGGCAGTTTCGCATCATGCATAATACGTGATGCGGTCTTGCCAAAGACAGCCAAAATAGAGCTTGTTATCTTGGATTCGTCACGTTTTATCACTATATAGCCCTTCACTATCCCGGTAACATAGCTGTTGCAATATCCGACCCGTACACATTTCTATATATTCAAAATGAGTCAAAGTTACCCCTCGTAACTAACCCGGGAACGGAGGGGTTAACCCTTTCGCGAGTCCCTTGACTAAACTATATCTTACATGTAACGGGGTTACATAACAGCGTGTGTGTCACACATAACTTGTGTGTGTACGCCAGTTGTGTGTGTGCACCAACCCGGCAATTAGCCATATATCAGTAGGTGGCCTCACAGCCACCCAATATGCATTTGACTAGGCTCATCTATGATAGATAGTGAGTCCTATACATTCAGACTACAGGCGGCTCTGCCGCGATAAACAAAATACATTCAGTTCACATTTTGAAGCCTAGAGTTCATTGTCTTTGTTTAAGGTATTGCATATCTGGAGTCCTTAAATAGGATATTTAAGGTACTCGTAACAAGCTCTCGTATAGAGCTAGCTAGCTATTAAATACACTAAAGACTCTCCGAGTCTGTGTCTTCCTCTACGCCATAAGCAATTGCAGCCCCGCTGCACTTGGTAGCACTTGTAGTCAATCTTACACCTGAGCCTTACGACTGTCCCTCTACGAGAGAATGGAGCAGTTTGCCCACTTCCCCCCGAACAACAGGAAGGGCTTAAAATCTGATGTCCCTGATTGGCCCGGAAGGTGTGGCCCATCTTGCTTCGCAAGGCCCCGACGCAGTGAATGCGTGTCTGGAGGCATTTTCTCAGTATGAGAACGCTCTATTGGAGCACGTCCAGCAGAAGATGACTGCGACTGCGGCGGCCGTAACGCTCAGATCGACATCGGACGTTGCTCAACGAGCTAAAAAACTCATGGTGAGCGTCAAGACCTTTGAGGGCAAAGAAGGCGAAAGCCTGATGCTCTGGATCAGAGAGGTCGAGATGGCCATGACGTCCGCCATGCTCAAGACCGAGCAACAGCGCGTGGCGCTTGCTATCTCCAACCTCGGTGGTCGAGCGCGAGAATGGGCCCTGACGTGCGGCAAGTCTGTGGGCACCGCGTTCCCTTCATGGGATGAGCTGAAGCTTCAGTTGTGTGTGTGGTTGTTAGGCGGTAAACCTACCGCCTAACCAGGCCTATCGCGTGAGGTCACGCTTCCTATCTACCCACCAGGGTAAGAAGGAGTTGGTGGACTTCGTCCAAGAGCTGAGAACACTCATCGCCGGTATGGCGGCAGACCCTCTCCCCGAGATGGTCACAGTGACCGTCTTCATGGAAGATCTACGCACCGGCGTGGCCAGGACGGATGTCTTCCGTGTTCATCCTACCTCGTTCGAGGAGGCAGTGAACGTGGCGTTGAACGCCGAGTTCAACTACAAGTCAGCCCGACTTTGGTTGGGCGGCTTCTCAAGCCCGCGCTTCCGGATCCTCGGACGCGTCGAGCGGCGGAGTCCCGATGGACCTCAGCTATGCTGAAGACGAAGAAGCTGAGCTTCAGGCTGTCCGCTGCACAAGCAGCGCTAGGCTCCCTCGAGCCAAGGATCTGCCTCCGGGCAGAAGCCTGGCTCGTGGCGGGGAAACGGATAAACCCAGTCGGCGCGGGGTGCCCTACTGGGGACGAACTAAGTTCTGTTGAGTCTCAGGGAGGAGGTCGACAGGGCTTAGCCCCGCAGAGCACCGCGCTCTATAACAACACGGAACGTGCATGCAAGCCGGGATTGCTGGTCATTGATGCGACCGTATAGGGCTTCGAGAAGACGGGAGATCCTTTTCGACTCCGAAGTGTCCGGCAATTACGGTCGGCGCCCCACGATGGAAGGAAGCCAGCAGTACGCTGAGGCACCGAAGGCGCATACGAGTGACATTATCACAGTCCGTCTCGCGACAGGGCTCGTGTCACGGTACCCAAGGTTCCCGTGAACCTGAGCGTGAAGCACTTGAACTTTGATAGCGTTGAACACTGTCTCGCCGTCGACCTGGAATCGAGGTATGACCTCATCCTAGGCATGGCATGACTGGAGCCCTATGAGCCATGGATCGATTGGCGATCGATAACATTAGGCGCTACGCGCTTGTCTCCTGGTGGAGTTTCAGCGAGTCATGAACCCACCTCTGCTATGAAGCAAAAGCGCGATTGGCGCGGGCACTGGATATAGTCGGTCAATGTGCAGGACATTAGCGTGTCTGAGTTAATGGACATTGGCGCCGGAAGCGCGAGTCCCGAGCTAAGCTCGAGGGCTGACCGTGGAGTGGCACGTACCCCACTGAGCGAGTCATCGTTGCATGCCGGTCATTGCATAATCGGCGATCAGTCGAGGCATCTTGGGCATGGCCCTGATGATGCGCGTGGAGCGGCACGTAAACCGCTGAGCGGTGAGCGCCCTGTTTGTGATGAACCGCTGCGTGTCAATGATGGCGCGGTCGGCTGTGAGCCGAGTCACCAAGGGGAGGACCCTGACTGTGCGAGTGGAGTGGCACCTCAACCACTGGGCAGGAGTGGTGCGCAAGACCGCTCCTCGCCAGCTTCTCAGGAGCAACAAGAGGTGATGACACCTGAGGACACTTTTAGTGTCAACCTGCTGGTCTCTGAGGCGTACAGCTTCGGCGAGGAGGCGACAGCGACGCCTGATGGCGAATGCGAGACGCAAAGCGTCATCGCTGACACACGATGTATATGCTACAGACGCTGATGGCGGACAGCTATATACACTCGTAAACGAAGTGACCGGGGAATCCGAGGACAACGTCAGCCGCGAGGCTCTTCCGACGGTGGCTGCGCTGCTAGAGCTGGACGAGATGTTCATTTCGGATTTCAATGAAGCCCTCCAGGCCGGCGAGCTCGCCGAAATGGTCATGATACGACCCGAAGAGGAGTTAAACTCTTCGTCGCTTATGGATGAAGCCGTGCTTGAGGATACCAGCAGGCATGGTGCGTGAGAGTAAGTCTCCGCACTCGACGCCAACGTTCTGTGTCAGAAAGCCTAACGGCAAGGGCGCATCGTCCACGCTTTCAATAAGCTCAACGCCGCCACCATCCCGGCGCAAACGCCGATTCGTCGGTAGGACGTTCTTCAGAACAACATGGTTGGTTGTACCATGTACAGCGCGCTTGACCTTGTCGATGGTTGTTACCAACTGCTCATGCGAGCGAGCGATGTTCCGCTGACAGCGGTTAGTACTCCGAGCGGGATGCTCTGGGAGTGGCTGGTCATGCCCCAAGGGCTGTCGAATGCACCTGCGACGTTCAACCGTCTAGTGACACAGCTCTTTAGGACCCATCGGGCGTATGAACAGACATGCTTCGACGACATCTTCGTCCATAGTCGTGCTGTCGATGGCAGGTCGGATGTGGACAACCACATTGACCACTTGCGAGCGGTGCTCGAGTGCATGCGTACCAACAAGCTGTACGCTAACGCATCCAAATGCTTCGGTGCTGAAGAGATTCCTTTCTTAGGATGCTTTGTTGGAATGCGAGGCCTTCGAGCAGATCCTGCTAAGGTCAAGGCCATTGTCGACTGGCCGGTTCCCAAGAACCAGAAGGACTTGTGCAAGTAGCTTGGCCTCGCCAACTACTTGCACAAGTACAGCGAGAACTACGCTGACATGGCTCGGCCGTTGTCCAACCTCCTTAAGAAGGATGAGGACTGGTGTTGGAACACCACACATCAGATGCTTTCGTGGCGGTCAAGTAGAGTCTCCTGCATGCGCCGATCTTGGCGTTGCCAGACCCCGATCGTCCTTTCAGCGTCGTCTATGACGCATCGGACTTCGCCATCGGCAGTGCTCTGCTTCAAGCAGACGCCGCAGGGCGTGAGCGCGTCATCGCGTTTGAGTCTCGCCAGCTTAAGGCTGCGGAGAAGAACTACCCAGTTCATGACAAAGAGCTACTTGCGATGAAGTATACTCTCGTCAAATTCAGGGTTCACTGCTTGGCTCTAAGCCGTTTGTGATCTTCACTGATCATGCTTCACTTCGTACTGCGACTCTGTCGACTCACCTCTCGCAAAGGATGGCCCGCTGGCTGTCCTTCTTTGCAGAGTATATCTTCGAGGTGAAGTACAAGCCTGTCAGGCAGAATGGTCTGGCGGACGTGCTGTCCCGTCGACCTGACTATGAGCTTGCTCATGTCACCATGGTGACCTCGCCCTGCTGGACCTGATCCGCGCTGCATATGCACGCGATGACATGTGTGTAGCCCTGCTACGGGCTCTGGGAAGCAAGTAGTTTGAAAAGTCGGACAAGAAATTGTCGGCGCGCTTGCGCGCGAGCCTGCATCGCTACTCATTTGATGACGGGCTGCTGTACTACAGCACGAGTAAAGCGGACACTCCTCGTGTTGTGATTCCTCATGACGAGGACTTGAAGTATCGTATCCTCTTTGAGGCGCATGATACGGCACTTGGCGGCCATATTGGTCGTGAGAAGACCTACAGCTCTGTGAGTCGGACCTATTGGTGGCCCAAGCTGTACAAATGGACGAGCACATACGTGCGCACGTGTGAGACGTGTCGACGGGTGAAGCCCTCCCCACATGCGGCGGCGCCGCTGGCAAGCTTGCCTGTACCCTCCGGGTGTTGGGAGTCCATGAGTTTGGACTTTGTGTTCGGCCTTCGGAAGGATTCGGAAGGCAACACAGGCATCGTGGTCTTCGTCGACCGTCTGAGCAAGATGGCGCGGTGAGCCACCTCGCGGCAGTGCCGGACACGATTGATGGTGAAGGTACAGCCAAGCTGTTTATATATCGATCGGATCTTCCGCCAGCATGAGCTGCCCGTATCGATTGTCTCGGATCGAGACCCCCGCTTCACTGGGAAGTTTTGGGATTCCGTCTTCAAGGTGCTCGGCACCAAATTGGACATGTCCACAGCGAATCATCCGCAGACCGACGGTCAGACAGAACGTGTCAACCGAGTTGTCGAGGACATTCTCCGGAGCATTTGCGCGGAGACGCCGAAGCGCTGGAGCGCTATGCTCCCTTTAGTTGGGTTCGCGTTAAATAACGCTGTGCATGCCTCCACAGGCTACACTCCGTTTTAAGTGAACGGACTCACTCACCCACGCGTCCCGCTGACGCTCCCACTCCGTGGCTCTGGGTTTGGTGGGGGAGATATCGCCGATCGGCTTGCTGAGATCAGCCACTTACTGCTCGCAAACAGGTTGACGAGTTCCTGTCAACGCGTCTGAGTACGTGCGTAACGCTATGGCTGACAGCCAAGACAAATCAAAGAAACAAGCTGATGCTAAAGGCAGATGCAATGCTGAAAGTTAGGTCGGGGGCCTGGTGTTGATAAACGATAAGAACATACCTACGCATGCAGTGTCTGCGGTTTTTATGACCAAGTTGTGCCTGCGCTTCGTCGGGCCGTTCACGGTCGTGGCCAAGAAGGGCCTGGAGTACACGCTCAATCTTCCGAAGAAGATGGGTATTTTACGTTGGCTTGCTCAAGCCATATCGGGACCCTGCGCAGGTGGATTCCCAGGCGCTGGCGCCCAGCGCTGCGGAGCCGCTCCACCCTGCTGAAACTTCAACAACATCTCGAGCTGCCCCTCCTACCGGGTCAAGCCTTGCTCACGTGCGTCAAGCGTTGCAGAACGGACTCGGGGTCTCCGCCTGACCCTCCAGCCGCGCGAAGCCTTGCTCAAGGCGCTGCAAAAGCTGCACAGCCGATTCAGGGTTATCAACCCCAGACATCCGATCCCGAAGACGGCGGATCTCATCCACGTTATCGTGATAGTCGGCCGAAGCTTCATCAAGCCGCCGTTGGTTACGCTCAACGGCTTCTCGAAGACGACGTTCAGTCTCCTGCAGCTGCACAAACTCCGCAACCTCGATGGGCTCCTCTTCCTGGACCGGTGCGGCCACCGCCGGCGCTGCTCGACGAGCACGGGAATCGCCACTTTTGTGTGGAACGTATTCTAAAGCGGCGCCGCCGTAATCGCCAAAACCAGTACCTGGTGAAATGGCGCGGGTATCCTCCTTCAGAGAACTCATGGGAGTTTGACCCTCCGGCAGGACTGCCCAGACGCCGTGGACGCTTTTAATCTCCACGGCCCAGGGTATTCCCGGAGCCCGCGACCGTCCAGTGGGTCGCCTCCCGCTTCCCGACAATAGGTCGGATAGCTGATGGATTAAAAGCTGAGCTCAAGCGCTGCTGCAGCCACTGACCCACTTCGGTGGAGGCTGACAGACCTCATAGGAGCATGACGGGCGGACCCAAGGGGTCGAGAAGCAGATGCCGGGGCGCTACGATTCACCTTGACTTTCGCGAAGTCGAAACGGAGCTTTCGCTCGAGACGGACATCGGCTTCGGAGAAGCTGGCCGCAGGGTCCCTAACGACGGGAGTCGTCGCGAATGGCCAGCCCACCCATTGAACTTATAGTCGTCCTCCTGGACAGTCTCCCCTTCGGCCAGCACGATAGGGATCGTCCGCATCACGGGGACCGAAGCACCTCGTGCCTGGTCAACAAGACGAGTACCATACTCAACTGGAGTCGTCTCCTGAGGAGTGAGAAACCTCTCCCGGAGAGCGACACGAGCTGTGAGCTCGTCCGGAGTGGAGGCCGCTGGCCCAGCCAGCCTGGAGGCCGGAGATGGCGCGGCAAGGGCCTGCTTCACAACATCAGCAGGATTGCGCGGCTCGAAGCCATACTCCCGGCGAGAGCTGACTATGGGGCGCGCCTCGGGGCGCTGGGAGCGCGGAACCTCTCCCTCTTCGAGCTGACGGGCCTGCACTTCATCGAGATCGTTGGTGACGACGCCACCCTCCAGGCTAGTGGAAGTGCGCAGCGCGGTTAGCGCTGGTGTCGCCCCTGGCTGGGGAAATGGGTTGGGCGCGCGAGGCTTGGACGCCTCTGGCTCAGGCGAGCGCAGCGGTGAGTCTTCGTGAGTCGGCATGGGGTATCGGACTCCCTTCATCACTTTTGATAGTCGGCGCCATCGACACCTGGACAGCAAGCGCTGGAAGGTTCATAAGCACTAATACGCCGTACAGTAAGTACCAATCCAGGCAATCATTGACTGAGGTTGCTTCCTTCAAATGTTTGATGATTCATGCGAAAGGTTTCCTGCTTTGGAGCAACATGTGAGCTAGTGTGTGTGGAGAATTGAAGCAGCCTGGTAAGCCTTCTTGCATATGTTCCATTGGCCTCTCTGCTCATATGTTAATAGCACTCTGCCCTGAAATGCACGACACGCACGCAAGAAATCACCTTTTGTGGAGAAAAATCCGCCAACCACAGCTCGTGCGTCTGCGGTGATTGAACTGCCAGCTCCGCCGCAGGAACGCCTCGCCTTAATAAGAGCCTCTCGCGGAGATGGTATCAGAACCACTGATAAAATCGACACCCGTCGGCTCAATTATCGTTGACTGTTCAGAGGCTTTTTTATATTAAGGCTGGTGCCCGATACTCACACTTTGGGTAATTTATCGATATCGTTCTTTGATGTCACAACAGGAAATATAGCTTTGACCAAGAAGATGTTTTCCGCAATCTATTTAAAATGCAGCATTATGCCCCGTTTTGGCTGGTAGCAGGACTATGGCTCGAATTATGTAGTCATGAATATTATCACAGCTGACCAGGAATCACCACCAAAACGATGCATATGCAGCGTTTAAGGAAATCGTATAGGCAGTCCTTTAAATAGAAAACGTTACGGCAACAAAAGGGTTAATTCATCAAAATGAGTGCGTTTTTATGAAGATGAATTAGGTTTAGATATCTAGGAGAATAATTACGAAACCTCTACAATGTTAACCTCACTGGAACGGTTCGAACCAGCGCATCCAAATGTTCGTTCTGCAACCATGCCACACCGCTGGCACCACTCCAGGCTAATCGACAGTCACAATAATCTGCCAGTGGACGCCTATCACAAATGGCTTAAAGACACCTTAAACGGTTTCCCTAAATTTGTCTCTAAATATAATTGTGCGAGGTCGATATATGTGAGAGGTCGGCGTTTATGCCGTTCAGTCGTCAAAAAAAAGGTGACTCATAATGAAACTAAGATAATATTTATGTAGTTGCCCAATAGGGAAACAGTGACCCTTCGTTCTGTAGGACCGAATCTGCGTCACAGCAGATATAAGTTTTCTTAAATCCGCTTATGCAGGCGCATAGGCCATTTGTGGTAGGCGTCCAGTCGTTGAGCTAATACTACATCTGGTCCGAAATGATGGATAGTGTTATGCACAATCTTGTATAGATCGATCCAAGTTGGTAATTTCGATAAATTCGATACTATCCAATTGGACAGGTATTTGCTTCTCAAAGAAAGACAGACTTGGTCGATTGACTACTTCATGCATGTCATTCACCTTATAATGACGGTCGGTCTCGAGAACTCTGTGAATCATCCTTGTTTTGCAGCGTATCCTTAGAAGCTTGTAATGGTTGCCGCCATATTCATGGAGTATACACAGCATGCAGCTCTGCAATGTAAAAACAATTGTTTTTAGTGTGTCGGCGTCATCGGGAGAGTTGGGGGGCAGCATTCATATGTACCATCCCTATGCATGTCATGCCGCAACGACATCCAGCTCCGTGACTACGACGTGGGGCCGTCCGTTATCTTGCTGAATCAGTATGGTCGGATGACGATCTCCGCGAGGTACCTCCTTCACTATCGCTGGAATAGTGAGCCGGATTAGATATCCCTACTTATTTCGGGATCAACAAAACAACCTCTACGTTACGCGTGCATACAGTGCTCTTAGGTCATGGTCCAAGTACCAGAAATAAGATCTGGATATGTCTGGATTGGTTGCCCAAGATTGGCATACTGTACCATTTTTGACAGAGCGCGGTTTCAGAATGCCAGCTCGATGTGTTCCGAGTTTTAGAACGATTTTTGCAGTCGATGAACTGATGAACTCAGCAAGACCCGCCGTCCTGGTAGTCACTGCTAGTGCTGGTGTGGCTATAACTGCTGCTGTAGACAGGCGATCGCAATGCAGCAAGAGTGAGATAACCTGTCGACCTTCGGAACAGAGACGCTAGCAAGAGCGTCACACACGAAGGTGGTTCAACAAAATGTTGCGCTGTGATCGATCTTCATTTCGTGCCACCACACGGACCGTAACTGTCGTGTGGCCGATAAAGCCTCACCGCAACGCTAAGTTCGGAATCATGCATCGTCAAACTTTGGCAATGCTGTATCTGGCACACTGGGCGGCGGGGGGGAGCAATAGAGAAGGCAGGACAAGTGCTGGGTAACTCGCACACACGTGATGTAAACTACGTCAATGAATTATACAGGTTTTCGTGGGTCTCGCTAAACTATTAATTGCATGCCCGATTCGAGTGAAATACCATCAGTTGGGAAGGGGTTACCAGCCTCAGCCGAAGGTGGATTCGAGCGATCAGCTGGTGGATTTGGAAGCTCGTCCGTGGCGGACGATGCTGCTACTTCAGCCGTTGTAGGCGGGCGCGCAACTCAAGCGCCAGAGCTGAAGGTGGAACCGACGGGGGGCACCGTCACTCGGACCCGACGCCGGAGTCGTGGGAGCACCGGCCTTGCGCTTCTCTTGCGGGCCATAGCGAGTACGGTACCGTTGTTGCGACCCACGCGCTTCGCCGCACGATTTTTCGCTCGGACCACTCGTGCAGCCAACTTCGCACGAAGGCGTGCACTGTTATGTCCGGTCGGCGCAGACGAAGGGCCATTGCCAACAGCAATGACCTCGGTGGTCGCAGGCAAAACGGCCGGGCTGCCCGGCTCCCGCAGGTGAGACGAGGCGGGTACCACTAAGCTCGGCTCGAGCACCGCCCGGTCGGAGGGAGGGTGCTGAAACAGGCACTGCATGAGCCTCCAATGGAGATGGAGCGGGGGGGGAAGAGGTGACGGACACCGGAATCGATGACGCGGACGCGCTGTTAAAAGACATTGTGGTCGATCGCAGTAGCGGTTGGCGGAAAAGTAGAACGAAGGCTCTGGACCTGCTTGAACAGGCGAAAAACTTGCGAACTGGGCGAGGTTGAGCGCATGTTGCTTGCCAGCCGACCATCGTCGGCGTCGCGTGCGCATCGGCTACAGATCTCCACGGGGGGCCATCATTGACCAACAAAATCGACCAACGTTTCGCGACGTTTGCCGACTTACAACGCGTAGTTGTAGTGGCAACGTGCAACCACTGCTCTGTCAGGGCGGGCTGCTGCGCAAGCGCGACTGGCTAACCTCCCTGAGGTAAGCGCCCTCGCCATCGGCCCCGCTACGAGGTCGTTCCATGTGTCATTCTCGTGGACGCTGCCGCCACCAGGCAACCCTGCGAATTTGCCGCCGGACGAAATTCGTGAGCTTCGGTGCGATAGCTTCCAACTCCCTCGCACCAGTGTCAGGGGTTAGTACTACCCACATCGTGCACACCAGCTCGCAGCGCATCGCATGTTCCGCGACCATAACTTGGAGACAGTGGTCGAGTTAGTTCTCGGGGTCTTACGCTGATGCTTTCCACCTCGAATCGGAGCTCGAACAGCTCAAGCGCGGTTCGGCTTACGCGAACTTTTCTGCTGCCATCGGTGCTGGCGCGGCGTTGCGATGCTCCTATCTGACGTATGAAGACCTCATGGCGGACGCTGGCGGGCTGATATCGCTCGGCGACGACCTCTGGTACGACCACGTTTGTCTACTTCTGTCGCGGGTGAAGCTATTCGTACTGGCCAGCCTCCGACGCGATAACAACATACCGGAACGAAAAACGTTCATGCTACGTCATGCCAACAGTTGATCGTGCCGTGCGCTGGCCCATTTGCTCGTGGATGCATCACACTGGTGGTTCAGCTTCTCTGACGCGGTCCGCGCCATCGACTTCCATAGTCCAGGACTGGCAAGTTGCGTTCAATTGTCTTGCCTTGCTAATGGCACGGAACCACCACACTGGCCCCAGCGTAAGGCAACGGCACTGTCCCGAACCCCGTCGGCGCAACCACGCCGTGGGCCAGCCACCCGGACTTCAATATGCCAGCCCACCTCCGCCGCTTGATTCCCCGTGACCGCATTGATCGAGAGCCGTGTCTCCGGTTCCTTGCCGGTGATATGTGCTACGCAGAGAGGTGCTCCCACCAGCGCCGCACGCACCACTGGGTATGGCACCTTCCGAGCGAACTTCAAGATTTCATCGAGTGCATCTTCGGATCGGAACAATGCCATGCCGGCCATCGTGGTCGCGTCTGAAGCGGCCGAGGTGCTGCCGGTTCGAAGGTCATTCTTTACACACGCACAACCACAATCAATACAGTCGCTTGGTTCTACGAACGAACATTGTCCACTTTCCACTCTTACCGAGCGTGCGGTCTCTCTGGCCGCTACCGGCACCAGACTTCTTGGTCTGCGACTGCGATCCCGTCCAGCACAATGCTGTCGGCAGACACTAAGGCACCTCACGGTCCTTATCTCACACTCCCAACGGGGGACCCGTCCTACAACGTTTTCCTGACAACCCCATCGCCCCATGGCACGACCCGATCGCCTAGCATCCTAGCGATTGTCTTGGCACGCCCACCCTCACCTTCCACCAGTGATCCCAAAGACGGTACCCGGTCAGGTCTCTGCGGAGCTACCCTCATCACAAGCATGCGACATGTGGTGCATTCGGCAGCCTTGTTTCTGTGCATCGCGTATGTCCACCATGCAGCAGCGTGCTTCATAAGCAGAAGAGCGATCGAACCTTTGTGTTCGTATTCGCCTGAAGAACATCACCGCAGCACTTGGCGCGATAGAGCTCGTCGTCCCAGCTTCAACATCAACGCCGTCCACAGCGGCATCCATCCTCAGCAAACACTCCAACGTGTGAGTTCGTGCGGCGGACCAACATCCGACTTCCCCCATTCATGGAGATCATGCGGGGGCAGCCGTCAGCGGACTCCCTGCCCAACCAACATCTAGTGTCTGCTGTTGTACGAGATACCTGCCAATGTTATCCACACGTCGATGGGTTTATCGACAGCTGCCAATGGCGCCAGAGCATTTCGCGTGGGCAATCCTCCTCACCATAAGTCGGCGGACGAGCGCTATCCAGTATTGCTCACGAATATTCGCAAGGAGTAGGACCAGTCGGGGTGTTCTGTACTTGCCGTCGACATTCTCGAGCTATGACCTGAGATCTAAATCAGTGATTGGAGAAAGGCAATGGAGGCCGGCTCGTTACCGGGCGGTTCATCCACGACCTCTCGTTTCCTGAAGGTCGTTCTGTTAACAATTCAACCTGTGCCGCCCAGAAATGCGCACCCCTCTTTGAGCCGTGCGATGCCACCGCAGTCGAGATTCTGCGGTAACAGAAGGTTCATCCAAATACTCCTGTCAAGGTAGAAGCCGGCGACGTCGCAGCGGCCTCCTTCGCTTGCATGCCGGGAAGAAAACTGTCACGCTTTCTCCTGGCACAATGTTTGCACTCATAGCGAGAGTGTTTACCTCTTCGGCGGGCAACTCCCCAAAGATGATGCTCTGATCATTGACACGTCCGCCGCCTTTGGCTGGTCGGGGTCTCCGGATAGCTATGAAGTCGTCAGGGGGTGCAATTGCCTACCTGCATGGTCGATCGGCTGATCCCTTCACCTCTACCGGATCGTTGCATTATCACTGGGTGAACGACCACATTAACGTAGCAGTAGACATAGCAAACGACTGCAGCAACGTGGAACAGTCCCATTGTCTTGTAATGATCACAATACTGGGCCACAACACAATTACGACGACAAGTTCACGCCGTGGAATACCCGTCAGCAGGTGCTTGGACTCGTATTCGACACGGTAGCCGCAACGGTTGCCATACGTGACCAGAATATACGCGAAGCTCAGACCTACGTGCAGCAATCTCTAGCGGCACATTTTCTCCGGCGTGCTGGCTATCGGTCACTACTTGGCCGGATCGGTCATGTAGCAACATGCGTTCGGCCGGCTTGTTCATTTATGCAATGGCGCTGTCAGCAGGAGCGCCACATTCGCCGTTGGCATCGTATCCCGGTGTCCGAGGACATGAGACAGGATCTCGTGTGGTGGTTGAACATCCTTGAGTCCCCGCTTCTCAACGGAGTTCTCCTGGTTTATTTCCACAACAGTCCCGATCCTAATGCTATCGTCGAGGTGGATGCTTCTGATACTGCTTCGTTCGATCGGATCGTCTCGTCCTCCGATATTAGTTTTCTGGCCATGACAACGCTCTCGTCCAGGCTACCAAGTGTGACTCAGCCGTTGGTTTTGACATTAATTGTTGGTAAATCCTATCGTGCATCTTTGTTGTCCGAGCCTGGAGTCGCTTCTGGTCTACACATCGTAGCAAACATGCAAACCCACGGCAGGTTCCGATTCGAATTGACAACACCTCGGCGATGACATGGTATACAAGATGGCATCGAGCAATCGCCGTTCTCAAACAATCATTCGGCTTCTTGGGCATTGGGTGCCTTCCAAAGCCCTCATTAAAAGGTTTGGTGGACCTTCGTTTTATACCCACGTTAATCACGGTGGGATGTAAAGCTTTTATCTCGCATAAAAGAAGGGCGACGAAATCCGACGTCCCAAACCAAGATTGACCGTTTGGTGCGTTCGTGTCCTTTCGTCCTATATTATACGAGTTTGTATGGTGGTTCGTTGTGGGCATATTCAAGTAGTACGAAATTCGACAAGAGGCGCGAAAAACATATCGCCACCCTCCTGCAGCAACGCCCACTGTCTTCCACCTCCCCTGTTTCTACTTGGCGTGGAGACCGTGTACATATCCACGTGGCGGATGGCGATGCGAGAGCTGAAGTCGTTATTGGTGATGTACCTGGCCATGCGGGCTCAGGATTGTACGCGTGCGACCCTCAATGATCTCAAATGGCGCTTGACTGAGGAGCTTATGCGAGCCGAGCACGCTCGCATCGTCCGAATACGGCACTACGTGACTACCTCCTGTCTGCCAAGACCAGATATCTCCCCTTAAATGTGTATCTGGCATTTTGAGTCGGACGAGAACTTTCTGTGCGTCACCAGCCTCTATCGGTACGATCGCTCTTCAGTTTCTAGGTGCCAGGACATAGATACTTGGCTTAAGTTTACATTAAATTCAAGAAGTCATGCTTGCGAAGCAAGTTTCAGGAGCCGTTCAGTTCATGTTATTGGTTTTGAAATTGCCGCAACAAGTAGAAGACTAACAAAATAACCACGCAAGATATGATTGCAAATTGCATTCCTACTGTGTCTTTGCAGGAGCTAAACACCTGCAACTTACCGTCCCTGTACGTCTTCTTCATGACGGAACAAAAAGGAGATCGTCTCCTCTTGACTCGTCTGGCTTTGATTTGGGCGTTCGGGTCCTCTTCGCTTGCGTGTGGTTTTAGTGGAGGTGCAATTGTTTTCATCTTCATCAGCATGAGTCGTTGTCGAGCGCTTACGTTTTGTGGCCTTGATCTCGCCCTTGTTCTGGAAGTCACATGGGCTTGAATGGTGATGGCGTCACTGTGGAGTTACCGTCAGCGGCGAGTGGGTTGGTTGGTGTGTTGCCTGTCGTCGCTCTCGAATCGGTATTGACTATCGGACTCGGCTTGGCGTTGACCATGGGGCTGTGACTTTAGGAAGCTGGTGTTGACTGTTGACTGTCGAGGACAAAGGATTCGTCACCATGTTGACCATCGCAGTGAACGCCTCGATGAAGTGTGACTACTTCTCCTGGAGCTCCTTCATCTCCTTCTGAAGTGCGTCCGTTTGGGTTTCAAATTCCTTGACACTTTTGCTTGCGCTTAGTTCTGCTCGTCCAGCACTTCAATTATCGATACTGCTTGTTCGTTTTTATGTTCCACGTCTTCATTATGTAGCTTGATGGCTTGGGTTTGCTGATCTAGTCGCTGGATCTGCTGCTCAAGTCGCTGGTTCTGATGCTCAAGTCGCTAGTTCTGTTGTTCCAGGTATGCGTTCTGCCCTACCAGTGCTTGCGTCCACTTTTGTGCCGCTTCCTGCTTCTTGTTGAGATGTGAGCGTTTCTGGATGTATCAGTCCTGAAGACTTGGCCACCGTTGAGTCAGTTGATGAGCGACGACCCACGAGGCAATTGTCTTCTTCTTTTTTTGTCGATGTGGCTTGCTTTATTTGCTTCGACGTGCTGGACTTGGTCTTTCGTCTCGCCCGCGGCTGGTCATCTTTCGAAGACTCCTCTTCATTCTCCGCGTTCTCGTACTTGTCCGTTGAATACTCTGGGGATGACTTGCCTTCTTCCTCGCTGTTTTCCTAGTCTTTCTGTTCCCGCTTGGCGCTTCCGCCGCCTTGGACAGCGTCATTTCGCGCGTTACCGGGCACACGGATATCAGCGCAAGATACACACAAAAACGTTGAAGTGACCATCACTCTGGCAAAAAAACGAAGATTATACCTCTACTATAATAATATTGGAAATTACGATTTTGTTTTGCACGTGCTCATCTTGGCTAAATTTAGATGCCTTGGGCGATTGGCCAATCCGTCATGCAATCCAGCAGTCGACGTGATTGGTGAAAATTCCGTTGCCGCGTGGAAGATCGATCGGTGATGGCAGTGCTGCCCTGCAACTTTGTACGGGCGAGACTTCTGCAACAATAGTCGAGAACATCGTCGTCAGTGCGTTGCATTTCTTTTGGTAACATGCCCTATATTACTGCTTTACGTGATGGAGAGGCCATTAACTTTTTCCTTGTCTCGTGCCAGCTATTGAACCTGCTAGACTTTCCTGGTTTCTTCATGCAGAAAGCGGTTACGCAGGGGCGCGCGCACCCTAACACCGTGCTGCATTGTTTATTCACATTCTACGAGCAGGTGTCATGAAAGGAACTAGCTCATGTGTTCACGAAGCGTGAAACCACCATCGGCAACTGGATTCGGGTTTATGAGTCGACAGGAACGTTCGTCCGTCCGCAAACAAAATGGTCTAGAAAGTTTACAGACGATAACCACCATCGGCAAATGGATTCGGGTTTATGAGTCGACAGGAACGTTCGTCCGCGCGATAATAAAAGGGACCAAAACGTATACAGACGATCACACAAAAATAACTGTCAGTTTTACTCAGAGCACCCACTACCATACTTGGATGAGGCCCAAAATGCATCCCAGCGCGCCCGTAATCTTTCTTTCTCGAAGTCGTCAGTCTGGCGCATCATTCACGACTGTGGCTTCACGTGGAAAGCGCTCGAACGTCGAGCGATGCTTATCAAGTAGCAAGATGTTTTCCAATTTGTGGAGGAGGTGAACAACATTGACTGGAGCCATCACAATCTCGTTTTGCTCGACGAAGTGTCTTTCGACAATCGCGAGATGATACGAAAGCGCGGATATTCTCAGGGGGCAAAAACTGGCCATTCGGTGTGACTTCCAACGAACACAACGCATCGTACAATCCATCAAGCGCTCGGTCCTACTCTGCTTGCTACAAAGGACACACATTGACGGCCTTCATTCTGACCGATTCGATCTTCTTGCGCTTCAGGTGCTTTGCTTGGACTATGCCAGCTTCTTCAGCGAGGCGCGTCAAGTATCGGTTCGAACAGCAAAATATGTCACCAGTAAGATCCCTTCTCTGTAGTCGACATTTCGCGTAGCGGTGGATTGGTTAGCAGCTACTGGGCAAGGTGTCGAAGATGAGACTACGCTTCGCCAGAACGTTCTCCAGGGGTGTCCTGAGTACTATGGACTGTTCAATACGATGAATAGCCGGATCAGCAAGCGGGCGCAGCTACTCAACACCGACTCACAACTTCGTAAGGAAGACACCGAAGGTGAGGACGATATTTCAAGTGATGAAGACTGTGATGACGAGCCAGCGGTAATCGGCTCGAATTCCACCATCGGTTCATCAGCAAATCACCCAACATTGATCCCGATATCTATTGCGCACCCTCAAACGAAGAAGCCTCGCAGAGACGATCTATCATCCCAACCAGCTCTCTTAAAACTAAAAGATGTTCAACTGATACTGAGAACTTCAGCTTGCAGAACTCGACGTACGAAAACAAGAGCTCATTCTTCGTGAAAAAGAGTTTGCTGCTCGAGCAAACCACACGGAGAAAGAGAGACTTCTGGCAACGGCTCGAGTCGGTGAATCAAATGCTCAAGCATCAAAGTTTCAGGAAGAAGCAGAACACAGCCGTCAGCAACGCAAAATTTCGCTAATTCGTGAAAGAAAGAAGCTGCTTGACGAAGGTATCTCAAAAAGCGAGATCGACTTACTGCTTCCACTACCTCCGCAGCTTGAGTAAGTACGCTTGAAGCTGATTTCGTCGCTCGTCCCCCTTCGCATCTCCAGGAAGTTGGGAATTCAGTTCATCGTCGTTGTCGAGCCGTCCTTTGATCTGCATTTGGAGCTCCGTTTGCCCGTCGAGTGGAATTGGTTCTGCGATGAGCACGTTGTGTACGATGCTCGCACAGGTGACGTAGCGAATAAGTCGCCGAATATGTTTCCGCTTCTTGCTCACAGTGATCCGGATTTCGCGCAAGTATGGAAATCGCATTTTCAGCAGTCCGATGCAATGCTCGCTTTTGATTCTGGCATTTGCAAGTTTTGAGTTGAAGTATGAATTCTGGCAACATCATCGCAAGTCACCAAACCATTTATCGAATACGATGCCTTGCGGCTATAGTAATCTTCGCCATGGTTTCGGGGCTTCGATGCAAGGGGGATCAATGTGCCATCAGTGATGCCAACACAACTGACGAAGTCGTACTTGTCTTGCATTCTCCGCGAAAGCATACGGCGTTCATCTACATTTGGCCACGTGATGGTGACCGCTTCAAGCTTCAAAATGGCGGCCGATGCTCGGAAAATGTAATTATGAACCGATCCACTTGCAATCCCAAGAAAAAGGCCAATTTTGGCCCCGGAGTTGTCATTGCCATAGGTTCCAAGGAATTTTTGAAGCGTCAACATGTGAAGTTCCACACCGCCCCGGAACGGCTTGCGGCCCTTGGTACGAAAGATCGTCCTTCGCTAACTCGACTAGGCGCGCGAACATATCGCGATCGAGTCGGAAGTGGTCATGAAATTATGTGGCGTTCACGAAGTTGTAGTCGTGATCTATCTTTAACCAGCTGTCTTCTCGTCGTCGGTATTTCAAAGGTCGCTCCACGTAGAAACAAGACTTGATACGTTCATACTCCAGCTCCCAGTAGTCGTCTAACTCGTCCTCGGCCGAATCTTGATCGCTCAGAAGGCCCCGATGCGTTGCTTTCAGATCGTCCCTTCTCTGTGATCCTGCGCAGGTCTCGTAACACTTTTCCTCGTGCTGACAATCGCGGCATCTTTGAGAACGATAAATGAATCTCTAGCACGTCGCTGTGGCGATTTCAAACGTTGACTTCAAAAGTAATGGCGGGATACCGTGGAGCTGCTCAACTTACCAACGACACGAATGAGCGGCGGCAACTAGAACAGGTCCTCTGTTAGTACTCGTCCAAGCTCGCCACGGTCCAGCGCAAGCTCTCGCTACGTTGGACAACGCACCCGCACACTCTAGTGACAGCGTCTCTGGCGTCTGGGGATGAACGCGTCCAACTATGCAGGCGCCAACACTTGTTGCTTCGGAAACTGGAGCGGAAACTAGAAACGAAGTTGCTGCAACTTCAATTTGGGGTAGTCAATTGGCAACGATATGATTAGCTAAAACAAATTTTGTGCTATGGTGGCAGAAAAAATTATCTTGTTACTGGGCAATTGACTACCGCCTTACACCGCAAAACACATACGTGCTCTAAACGAATTGAACAGTGAGTAGGGGCTCTATTCGTTTATAAGTCCGATGTGCTATATATCGAACAAATTGCTAAAGTCTGAGGAAATAGTTGCCGATGGATCCTTGAATCTGGGTTGGTGGTCTAAGGCAGCTCCGCTTCAACAACTACGTCGCTGGCGGCTTAACGTAGGGTCAATTACCAATTGACTAGCTAAGATATCGACAATGTTAACTTCATAGATTGTTGGGAAGCTTTTTAAATTTAAATATGACAGGGTGTCAGACCTGGTGGTGATCAACAGGCCGCATGGTATGCCTTCTATTAGGGGTGTTCTCTAAACGGGGTTTGTATTGCAACTTATGCGAAAACCACTGTCTCTTTAGAGGCATATGCCTTATATTATAAGTGGTACCGTCTTATATTATGCGAGGTATTGTGAATTCCGTCTATATTTGGGGATCTTAGCCAATTGCATCGATCGCCCAATTACAATTCGGAAACACTACAGTCCAGTTCTGGAGAGTCCAGTTCTCGAGTACAGTTATTGTCCAATAAAACTCCTGTTATTGTCCAGTGCCGAATATTCGCGAATAATATTTCCGCATTTCTTGCTCTGTGTATTGTCCCTACTGTGGAGACGTGTATTGCCCTTTCTCAGCCACATTGATACCGGTATGTAACGGAAATACCGGAAAATTCGCCAATTCCCCTCCCCCTCCGCCCCATTCCGTCGCCAATTCCCCCCCCTCGCCCTGTTCCGGACAGCCAGCAGCAGCACACCGACGCCCCGGCCGAGATGGAAGGCGTGGTGCCTGTGCACACGCCCGGGCAGCCGAACACGCAGCCGGCAACCACGCAGCAGACGGCCGCGCAGATGGTGACCGACACGAGGTCTGTGGGCGCGCAGCCGGTAGGCGCCCAGCCGAGCACGCCAAGCACGTCAAGCACGCAGCCGAGCGCGCAGACACCGGGTGCTGAGTACAGCTCTGTCGGCGCTGGTGGGTCGGGTGGCTCCCGCGTGTCTCGGGTGGCGGCCAGTGAAGACAAGGTGAGCAGTGCGTCCTGCGGGCAAGCCAGTTCAAGCGCCGAGGAAGACGACGGCGGCGAAGGAGACACGCGAAATGGACAAGACACGGACGAGGCGATGTTTCCGTGCAATGTCCAAGTTCTCAACGCTCCGGTCTTCGTTCAGGGACTTGACGAAGCCAAGCGCCACTCAAGCTGGGCGGACTGGGCAAGCTACCTGGCGGACTACTCGACGCAGACGCGGCAGCTTATCCGCGTGCTGAACACGGTCGGCTGCAAGTTGCGGAACTCCCGTCTGCGTTCCACGGTCGCCGCTCGCGAGGGCATCGTCGTGCCGTACGTCCCCGAGGAGTGGCAGTACTACCAGCGCACGTACATCTGTAAGCACGGCTGGCCAACGAAGGACCGGAGCACCGGCAAGCGGCCCAAGCACTTCACCCTCACGGGGTAGCTCCCTCTAACTGCGAATACACGTTTGATTTGGCTTTCCAGTGCGTTGCACTCGTCCCCATGTCATTTGTTTCCATGTCAATCACTTCAAGTCCAAACGTCTTGGATGCTGTATGCTTCGTAAATTACACTTATCTTTCACTCCAGGTTATATTGCAGCGAATATGTCGGAAAAATTCGGTGCATGGACATCACACGGACTGAACAACTGGATTGATAACTGGACTGTATCACTGTCCATTAGGCCCTTGTTCAAGTCAAGAGAAATGTTCTGTGCTGAGATTTGAGGATCTGATGATTGGTTAAAATACTGTTGGTACAGGGTACCAAAACTTGAAATTTGTGCTCCAGCACAGCTATGGCTGGAACACCAGCACGAGGTGTTTCCAGTCTGGCACAATTTTGTCACAGGCACTTAATTTTAGAAAGCCCAACGCAAATGAACGGACAGACTGTGCGTGCGGCGGTCCTCGCGGTGGTTATGAGCGTGTGCGCGAGCGCTGCCGTCGTGTCAACCGCCGATAAGCGCAGCTTGCGTGCACCGCCCTCAGGGATCATCTCTACCTTCTCCACCTCCACATTTGAGCAGGCCATGAAGACCAAGAAGACCAACTGGTTTCACAAGAAACTGCGCTGCGATAAAGCTTCCTTCCTTCGTATCTACAAGGAGGTGGAGGCATCGATGGACCGCCTGCCTGCAGCTAACAGTAAGATGTCTTTAGTCAATCGGGTTGCTCTAACCATGCACTATCTAGCTGCAGGGAGCACGATGGACCAAGCAGCAAGTGTAATGGGGGTCTAACGTCCCCGTGCAGTAGTCTACATAAACGAGATTCTTGAGATGCTGGTCAAAATGGCCAAGCGGAACATCGTCATGCCAAGCCAGAAGACCTACGCGCAGTGGAAGAAGGATTTGAGGTCATTGCTAGCTTTCCCGGGGTCGTTCGTGGGTGCTATTGATGGAACTTAAATTAAAATCCCACTCAGAGGCAGTTGCGGTTGTGGTGTCATGACTAACCGCTGTGGCTGCAGCAGACTCGATCGTGGCAGCATGGGCGCCGGTGCCTCAGCAGGTGGAGCACATGCCGGGGCCGTGATTCCTAACGCTGTGTTAGAAAGCGCGAAAGCCTCCATGTCTGAGGGGTTCTTCGCTGCACGGTTGAGAAACGCTAATGGTGAAGAAGGAGCTGCTGTGAGCGACACGAACCACTCAAGCATTTGGCTCGGCAGAACCACTTGGACAAGACCCGGAATACCGCACGACTGGCGCTGGCACCTCAGGAGGCTTTGCACCGGAGAACCTAGCCCGCCAGCATCTCAACGTACCGAGTCGTGCTCGCTGGGCCGTTCACAACGGAGCAGCAAATACGCGTGCGCCAGATGCACCGCATTCGACGCCAAGTTGTCGACCAATTGCTGCAATTCTACAAGCACCACAACCCCCTGTATGCGGGGTGCCATCGCCGACAGCTCACACATTTCCGTCGACGCCATTGCTGACAACGTCATTTTTGAAGACGCCAACGCCGATGCCGAGGTATGCGAGGTGGATGCTGAGCATAACCGCGTAGACGGCGTGTCCGACAACGACTCGGACGCGGCCGAGGCCGACGTTGTCGAACGGCGGGTCGTCTTTATCTCGGACGACCGCGAGGCTTCAACGCAGCACTTGCGCGCCGTGAATGACGCGGCGTCCGAACCGCACTTCTTAGTTCGCCACTCGACCCAGTTCGCGCAAAACGATAAGGCGCTGTTTGCGCGCATGTTCCCCCACCTCTTCCCGTTCGGGAGAGGCCATCCTGGAGAGGATCGCCACGTGCCGGTGTCGATGGACGCGTGCCTGAGGTATTACGGCGAGCTGAGCACGCGCACGTTTGCCGAAGACGACCTGTTCACGGTGGTGTCATTCGACCACCTCACGGTGCAGAAGCTGTTTACGAGCGTCGCGGTCAAGTGCCAGCGGGATCCTGGCCGCTTCGCGACTTACAGCGACGTGACAGAACAAGCGCTGCTCAACGCGTTGAAAACCAAAGAGCTTCGGTGGCAAGGCCGCACACCAACTGCGCGCGGAGGTGGTGGTGATACCAGCGCCGGCGCGACCGACATGCTCAACACTGTCGAACTCAGTGGCAGCACCATGTGGGGGAGTGACGCGGAGCGCGCCCATTGTCGCCGCAGAGCGCTTGCTTACCAGGCGCGGTTCGGCCAACCCGCCGTGTTTGTTACGCTCACGCCGGACATTGCGGACTCCATCGTGATGGCACAGTACTGCGGGGTTCTGTCCGTAGACACGCTATTCGACGCGACGTTGGCAGAGCCGTCCGGCAAGTCTGCGCTGCATAGCGCTAGCATGCGCAACGACGTCGCCTCTGCGCGGCTCTTCACGCGCAATATCGACGCGTTCATCGAGCACATTGTTGGAGTTCCACCAAAGCACATGAAAGGCCAGGCGTTCGATGGCCTTTTCGGCAAGGTCAAAGCCTATTTTGGAATGGTGGAAACACAGGGCGGCGGGACCCTTCATGCCCACTTTCTTGTGTGGCTCCTCGACGCACCACCGAACAGCGATGCATTTGATCGAGCTGTGCAAGTCCATGGGAATGGATACTTTCGCGACATCGAGGCATTTACCGACAGCATCGTGACGACGTCGATGCCATTGAGCGTCACCGACTCGTCCTGCGGCTTCTGCAGCCACTCGTACGCGAACTTACAAGAGCTGCCGATCCCGTCAGAAGCCTATGAAGACCCGAAGAAGCACCACGGACCGCCACGAGGCGAGCCCGAGTTGGTCCGCTGTTCAAGATGCGGCAACAACCTAAGCTCCCAGCACGTGATTCGTCGCGTCTTACTGGACAGCCGGCCGGCGTCGTGGCCGCCTCCGCTGCGGCCGTACACCTCAGTCGAGCTCGAGGATGCGGTGCAGCTAGAGGCACGACGCAGAGGAGGCGTCCGTGCTGCAAAGGCGGCGATCTACCGCCGCGATTTGAGCCTGTCGACACGCGAGCATGAAGGCGCCGACTGTGACGTGTACGGCGACTATCTGCGCGGGCTCAATCGCGCGAGATTCCGCGTCGAGCACCGCGAGGACGACGCGTTCCGGCAGGATCACGTCGCGCGAGCGCTCAAAACGCTGCCGCCGTCACCCGACGACGCGCGATGACCGCCTTGCTCCGTCGGTCGCGTTCGCCGTGTCGATGCTTGTTTTCATGTTGAACTTGCATTGGTGGTCGCATCCCGGGAGCTGCTTCAAGAAAAGCAGCGCTGCGGCACCCAAGCAGTGTCGTTACCACTTTCCGCGAGCTCGCGTCGCGCGCACATTGAGCTCGAGCGACGGTGTGACGCTTGCGCGACGAATTCGTCAATGGCTTCAATAACGAGATCATGCTGGCGTTCAAGTCAAATCATGACATGCAGGTCATAATCGGCGGACCGAACGCTCTGCTACGAATCTTCTACGCAACCAAGTACGTGACCAAGATGCAGGAGCAGATCGATTCAATCATGGCCGTCGCGCTCGGCGCCTTCCAGCGTCATCAGCTGCGCGAAGCGAGAGACGAGGAGGCGGCCGCGAACATCGACCGCGCTACGATCGGCCGCCGGCGCGTAGCGTCGCTGCTGTATGCAATTACGAACCGGCGCGAGATCACCGGGCCGCTCGCCGCTCGCCGCCCTCTACGTGCAGCGAGGGTCGTGCGCCTTCATGAGCTCGCCGTGCGCCACGCTCTCGCTTCGGGCCGTGCTGCACGAGCTTGTCGAGCAAGTGCCACACTCATGCGACCTCGTCGCTCCGGGGCTGCGACTCTGATGTCACTTTCCGAGCGGCGTCGTTCCTTGACGACTATTCGTATCGACCACCGGGACTCGACCACGTGAACTTGTACGAGTACGTCGCTCGACACTTCCGGCGGAAACGAACGCGTACAACCAGCCAGCTTGCCCTTTTCCAGTCGGAGCACCCGCTTTTTGACACGCACTGCGTTGGCACCCACATTGACGAGGTCGTGCCAGTCGTGGTAGGCATGCTCATGCCCTTCGTGAACGACGACTCTCCGCACGAACTCGTCGTAAAGCGGAGCCAGTGCGCTCTCGTACTGTTCAAGCCGTTTCGAGCCGTGTCGGACCTAGTCGCCGATCCAACGAACAATGAGAAATGGATCGACGCGTTTGTACAGTGGGAACCGACACGATCGGGCTTTTGCCGCGAGATCATGGCCAACATGGACGACTATTGCCGAGCCGCCATGCAAGCCCAGGAATGCATAGCCAACGCCGAGCCCTCGGCTGACAACGACGCCGAAAACGACAGCGGCGAGTTCACGGGCACGCGCGAGGACATCGACGCAATACTGGACCGTGGAGCCTCGACCGAGCAGGCAGACCCAGCCGCCACGGGAGCCGATGCGTTTTGCCGCCTGTTCGACGAAGTCGAACTCGAGCTCGACGGCGAAAGCGCAGGTGATGCGTATACGTTTGCGTCGTGTTTCCGAACTCCGACTCGTCGGTTACAAGGGACGGCTACCGCGGCTTGCTTGGCGTGGCCGCCCACAGCACAGCGAGCACGAACTCGGACCTGCGCAGCCGCGGTGCGACGCTCGAGTTCTCGCTCAACGAACTGCGGCGTTTCGTGAACGATACGACCAACGGCGAGGCCGAGCCGCAGCGCTCGGAGCAGTGCCGCAACGAGCAGCCGACCGAAGTCATCGAGCTCATCATTGACGCGCTCAAGGGCGTCCCGGAGTGGTCCCCACAGCCGCTTAATGCGCAGCAGCCGCCGCCGCCGATCCGGCCCTATGCGTCTATGCAAGACGTCTCGAGAGCGTTCACACTCAATGAGCGGCAGCACGCCGCATTCACGCTGATCGCGACCTCGTTGTTGCAGCGATTTTTGCGCCAAGAGCTCGACGGCCTGCACGGTGGTGACGACGGCAACTACCGCACCGCCAATTTCGAGTCGCACATCCGCGACGACCAGCTGCTCATGTTTCTTGGGGGCCCGGGCGGCACCGGCAAGAGTCGCGTGATTGATGCGGTCGACGCGTTCTGCTTGAGCTGGCGCCGCGACGACTCGGTTGTCAAGACGGCGCTGACGGGAAAGGCGGCTACGCTAATCAGCGGCCGGACGCTAGCGAACTTCTTGATGCGCGTCAAGCACGCCATCAAGGAAAAGCGGTTCGTTCCGCTCGACGTACTGGTGATCGACGAGGTGTCGATACTGAGCAAGCTAGAGTTTCTGCGGCTCGACAAGCTACTGCGCCGCTACACCCAGTTGCTCAACGTCCCGTTCGGCGGCGTGCATGTCGTTCTGGTCGGCAATTTTTTCCAGATGCCGCCAGTTAACGCCGACCCGATCTACATCGACCCGGCCGACAAGATCAGAGCGAGCACCGCCGACATTGAAGGCTTCGAGTTGTGGCGGCGGTTCTCGACCGTCGTGATCCTAGAGGAGTCGGTGCGCTTCCGCCGCGACCCGCAGTGGGGGGGCGGCTGCCGGCACGCCCGGCTCGGGCAGTGGACGCCCGACTTCATCGCACTCATAACAGCCGCGTGCTCACGCGCCGCGACAACGGCGCGAACCCCTCCACGCCTTCACTGCCGTCGCTGTCGCCGGCAGCGGGGGACGCGACGCAGGCGACGCCGCTGCAAGTTGGCGCCGGCGCGGTCTTTGTGGCGCCCGAGAATGCAACCCGCTTGGCGATCAATAACGCCTTCGTCTGCGAGACCGCCGAAATGCTGCCCACAGACACGTATCCGGTTCGCGTTGTCACGAACTTCAAGGGTGCCCTCAATGGGCTGAGCCACAGCGACACCTGCTACGTGCTCAGCCTCCCGGACGCCAAGCTCGGACGAGTTGCGCCCTACCCTTGACCTGATCGACGGCATGCTCGTCCAGGTGACGCAAAACGTGGCAACGGGCAAGGGAATCGCAAACGGCACGCTCGGCACGCTCGAGTACGTGCACTTTCCAAATGAGACCCACTTCCGGCTGGTCCGCGATGGCGCATCGAGCACAATTGTGCAGCTGCCGAGCTGCGCGCCCGACTACGCAATGCTCCGCGTACCGTGCCCGCGAGCGAC
Source organism: Phytophthora crassamura (assembly GCA_033557995.1). Taxonomy (NCBI): domain Eukaryota; phylum Oomycota; class Peronosporomycetes; order Peronosporales; family Peronosporaceae; genus Phytophthora; species Phytophthora crassamura. The sequence continues at coordinate 1,926,190 of JAUCED010000009.1, read as the reverse complement.
TTCCATCCGCCCATGCCTCGATCCGGAACTGTTTCCGGTCTTTTTCGCGACCGAGACGTACAAGAAGGCAACGATCACACTACCAAAGGCGCCGAACGGCTAGCCGCGCGCAATAACGGTCAAGCCGCAGCAGCTGCCGTTCGTGTGCGCGGTGGGATCGACTGTATATAAGGTGCAAGGAGATACGCTCAACGCAATGGTGGTCATGGACTGGCGCTCAAAGCAACGGTGGTGAACAAACCACAGCAGACGTATCTGCTGGTGTCACGCGTGACATCAAGGAACGCATTCTTCGCACTCAATCCATTTACGGAGGAGCTTGCAGCGTGGTCAAAGCCACCTGCAAGCGCCCTCCATGAAGAAAACCGACTGAACCGACTCAGCAACGCTACCTTAGAGAGCTTCCACTCATCGCAGACCACGTCTGGAGGAGCTGTCTCCGCCATGGAAGTCGACGCATGAGCGCGCATCCGGCGCGCCTTGCAGCGCTACAAAACAAAACATCGTTTGCTCGTTGAATACAAGTCCTGCAATCACGACCAAACGCCATACCTTTTTCGCAGCGCGCTGGGAAGCGCAACCACGCCCGCGGCGCCCCCCGAACCACAATATCCAAACTCAGAATCATCGGCGACGGTTACCGCAGCTTGCTTGGCGTGGCCGCCCACAGCACAGCGAGCACGAACGCGGACCTGCGCAGCCGCGGTGCGACGCTCGCCTTTTCGCTCAACGAGCTGCGGCGTTTCGTGAACGACACGACCGATGCAGCGCTGCCTCCAACTGCAAAACAAACGCTGTTAGCTGCTTGAATACAAGCCCTGCAATCATATCCAAACGCCATACCACACTTGTTTCACAGCGCGCTGGCGGCGAGATGCAGCGCGTCCACGCCTGGGGCAGCCCCACCGAACCACAATATCCGGCCGCGAGAAGATGCCGGATCGTGCTAAGTGCGATGTAGCCAATGCCCGCCCCGCATCGGCGACGGGTCGCGGTCAAGGTCGCGCGAACGTCAGGTCACGCGAAGGTTGACTGGGCACAACCAGACAGCCCTTGGACACCCCCAACGACAGTTCTCACTAAGTTCGAACTGCGAATAACAATGGATGGCGCCTAAATTTTGAACGAAGAGCCAGGAAGCAGAGCTTCGTGGCCAACCACCGAGCCCAATACGGTAAGCGATTGTAAGTACATTTTTCAACGCTTCCGCCAGCGCACCAGCTCGCGAACTCCAGGTGCGTGGCAGCTTTTCAGTAGCACACACCTTCGCTGTCCGTCGTGTTGCGTCCGCAGGATCGCCGCGCCACCGAGTGTGTGGTTTTGCCATATGGATGTGGTACGACTGCAACTGAACATTTGTGTTGTTGCACGAATGTTTCTCGATTACATCCAAAAATAACGGGAGTTTCAACTGCACTCGAGAACTGGACTGAGTCCAGTTGAAACTCCAGAAAAAAGAACGTACGCCTTTGTAATAACAAAGGCGTACGTTCTTTTCCTCCCTCTACTGGTTTTAGGTATTGCCAATTCCGTCCAAATTTGCGGATCCAGTTTGCAAGCGTGTTCTGAGCCACATACAAACCCCAAGTCAAAAGGCAATCGACCAAAAACAAAACATATGGTCCGAAAACGACCCGCGTTCGTACTTAATTGGGTCAATAGTGAGGCCAAGTGCTTCCCAGTTTTCGGTCGATTCGCTGGGCGATCTCGCTTGATTGATTGGATCAATCGTGCTCGGAAAGTTCGAGTAGAACCAGCGTTCGCCGATCTTCCTGAGCTCTACAAGGAGTATGGCCAGAACTAGAGTGTGAAGCTGCTGAGCTGACATGCAAGCGGGAGGCTCCATTGACATCATCTGTTCCGCCACGCGTTACTGTGTTTTGCAAATATCTTCCTGTTTGTCCTCGTCCTCGTTTTCTAGGGGGAGTCTCGGGGGCATAGTCATCAGCAATCGTTGGACGCGGAGGGCGTATGACACCCTCAGGAATGTGGGGCGTACGACACGTACACCCCCGGGCGATGAGGGGCGTCAATAACCACTTTTTGAGCCCGGGGGGTGTTAGTGCTCGACACGGTGTCTTGAGGCCCGCGTCGCGGTTCATTCACTAGGACGGTTGTTGGATCTCGTGGGCAGAGAGGTTCTCAGTTAGCATGCGTGGCGTCGTTATCTCGGCACCAGGTGTCAGGGCATTGGCACCGTGTAGGTCAGCCGTGTCAGCCGTGTCCTCAGACTCTGTCTCGACGGAATTGTCAGCCATCGCGATGTCCTCGGGATTGTGGTGATCCACGCTTGTGACAAAAGACCCTGTCACGACGAAGGTTCTTGCTGTAGTAGATTGCACCGGGCCAAGATGGAGACCGCAAGACGCTTTGCCTCGGCGAGCTCCACAGTGCGGAAAGAGGCGCTCTCATAGTTGCGTGCCAGGCGCCGTCGTAGCACACCGGTTTCTCCGAGAGCGGCAGCGGAGCGGTTGAAGCTCCCATCGATAATGAGGCGGTAGTCGGCGATCCATCTGACAGCAATACAATTAGTACTAAACCACACAACACAACAACGACAACTCACATTTTGCTGTGGACCGGGCTATGGTCGAAAGGAAAGTAGAGGTGAGCTCCATTTCTGATCAGCCGATTCAGTACCGGCGCACAATAGAGCGTTCCCGATGACGGACGATTAACCAATAACGTTACGTCGACATGGTGCTCACGCATGAGCCACAGAATCGTGTCCACCAGGTCTTCAAGCGTAAAGTCGAAAGAAGACATTATCAGTGAGCTCCGGACGTCGAGGAGCGCTGTTTGCAGAGGCTCCATGATTAAGCCCCTTCCCCAAATGGTTTCATCCTCCTCGGCATCCTTGGCGCTGCGCGCTTTCACGGAATAGTCGCCGGTGCGGGCGACGAATGTCGCCACCATTTGGGCGATCCTCGACTCCCGCTGCCCTTCTACGGGGACACACCGGAGCTGCCACTGGCTCCGGATAATGGCCTCGCTCGTGTGGAGATGCTGCGCGGTGGCGGGCACCTCTTCTGAGCCAGGCACAAGACGGCCAGCCGCTGCCGCCAGCTCGTACATAACATCCATGACGAGCTGCACGCCCGGCCGCCGCGGAGCCTCCTGCGCTGTGCCGTTGGCCTCCCGTTTGCTCCCCTCCTTGGTGCTCTCCTCTTCGGCCGCGTCGTCACTGACGCTCTCTTGCTCTGCCACACTGCTCCCTCCGGCGGTCTCGAACCGTCGGTTCCAAACCGCCCATACGTCCAGATGGCGGCCGACGAGCTGGCGGGCCGGAATGTCGGGAACAACAGGAGCATGTGGACAGGAGGCGCCGGCGTCGTCGTGAACCGGCGAGCAGCCGATCATCGTCGAGACGTCGGAGGGCGACATCATCGCCGTCCCTGTGCCCGAGGTGATTGAGGAGCACGTCGCCGGTGAAAACGGAGCCAGCCTTATGACGAAGGTGGAATACCGCGACAAGATCGCGCAGCGAGTTGGCAGTACTGGAGTAGACGGAGCAAAAGCTTGAGGGGAGGTTCGCGTCAAGTCGGGTCGCGTCCAGGGACTTCAGGACTGCATCGAGCAGGCTACCAACAAGGTATGTTGTGGGTGTGTTTGACTGCTATTTGGCTTGGTTCGCTGACTGACTTGTATGCCCCCCAGCGTCGAAGAGCTCCGCTCCTTCGCTCACCGCGGCTCCTTCCACCACGAAGTCAACGCGCTTCTTGGTGGCCGTCTTTTTGGTCGTCTACTACGGCGTGTACGAGCAGGCTCCGCACTTCCAGAACGCCGTGGACTGGGTCCAGAACGATTGCTGGGTCGCGGACCGCTGGGAACCGGAGAGCCCACGTGCGCACCGCATGCTGCGCCGCTAAGCGAGCCCGGAAGCTTCTCGGGGCCAATGAAGCCGCTCGCACTGAAAGGTATCGCAGGAGATGCAGACAACGACAACGACTGTGGTAATTTGCGCTTTGGCGCAGGTGTAGCTGCGCTCTCGAATGTGGCGCAGAGCTCGTAGCGTGAAGTGACGTGCGACGACAAGAGGGGCGATTGCATATGCCCGTGCGCACGCAGAGTAGTGACCTGCACCGTGCACGAGTTGAAAATAGTAGCGTAACGCCGCATAATCCATCGATAATGTCAATAGTACTTGTCTTGCATTAACAAGACACTGCGTTCTTCTTGTCGGGTTGCGATCAATTTTTGGGTCAATTGAAAGGCAACTTCTCTCAGAGTGATGGTCAAACTGAAACTTGCTTGTGATTGGCTGATTCTCTTCTTTTGTAGCGCACACAAATAACGAATTCCGCACTCGATTTTCGCACTCGATTTTGGGCTTCATTTGGCATCAGTATGGGCGACGCCTTCTTGCTCGCTTTGGGCGACGATCTGGCGCAGACGCAGCGTGCGCTACCCCCGCATTGCCTGTTCTGTGTGCCACAGCCACGCGCGCTACTGGCGGATGAGACGCTGACGCAGGACGTACTGTACACGCACTTCCTGACCCCATCGGGGGCCCACGACGAGCGCCTCGGCGAGTACGACACGCTCAACGGTGAGTGTATTTATATATATTTATGTTTTTTTATTGTACGATTTTCTTATTTGTCAGAGTGATGGTCACTTCACTTAGGCAAACATGTGGCAGTGCTGGGCTCGCACATCCACACTGGAAGAGGCTTCGGAGACCGCAGACAAGTGAGGATCCTGCTGTCCGAGAAGAGGGAGATCCAGCACCAGGAAGTGAAGGTACTGCACATCAGTCGGCCGCTGGAAGGCGGCATCGAGCTGCCCGACGACCCTAGCGAGATCGACGTTGCAACTTTCAGAAAGTATACGGCCATCTTGCGGTCGTTCCCGGAGAACGAGCTGGTGTTCTACCAGCTGGACGAGACCATTAGCCAGGTGCACAAGATCTGCACTCAAGAGCAGGTGTACGAGAGGTATCGACAGACGCTGCCGGCCAATTTGAAGGAAGAGTGGGAGGCTGCAGTGGACGAGCTGATCCACGCAGGCAGCTTCGACGACGTGGACGAGGACCACAGACTGCGAAGAAGACATGATGGGGGAGTGAGCCATCTACTGCAGATCCAGCAGGTCGTGGAGTGCTACTTGATGGAGAGTCTGCATGACTTGATTTTCCCCAAAGTCGTGGCGAGCTGTCGAGAGCAGGACGAGAAACTGCAACAGGTCATGTACCGCATGAGGCACTATACACCCGAGGATTTTGGACTACGCAAGGAGTTTCAGGTAGGATGTTACAGTTGGAGTTATGGCTGCCTCCATGCAAACTTCTAATTTATTTGCTTGCCTTTGATGCTGTACAGTGCTTTGCAGCAGAAGCTAGGGACACGCTGCTTACGGTGACTCAAAAGAAAACTCCCCTGGACATGCTGCTGGTTTTCAAGGCGTGTATTGATAGAGTAAGCGATGCCATTTCCCGGAACGTCCAACTGCGCCGGTTAGATTTCGGTAAGGACGAGTGTGTTATTCGTTGCGCAATCTATCAAGCCTCTAATGCGTTCTGTTGTTCCTACGCCGCAGAGGCGTACCAGCTTACGACAGACGACATTTTAGACCAGTTACTGTTTGTGCTGGTTCAAGTGTACAATCAAGTCGCGCGGAGATCAGGAGAAAGATCGGACGAAGCCTGTTTTCCCATTGCGGCGGTGGTTATGTACATCTCGGACTACCACTTCATCAACTCCAACACAACTGCGCTAGGCTTCACCCTCGCGAACTTCCAAGTGGCCATCGAGTACTTCCTGATGCGTGGAAACCATGAAGAAGACTGCAAGGACTGTGCGGATCTTGCACTTCAAGGTGGCAACACTGGAACTCGCTGCTCGCAGATTATTGTAGAGTCAAAATGCATGGAAGCTGCGCACCGGATTCGACGAGATCTCGTAAAGGCTGTGGAGAACGTGGAGCTCGCTCGACGACCTACTGGCGCTGAAACTGGACAAGAGAGTCCCCATCCCCATCCCAATGAAGCTGATACCAGCGAGTCTGCAGACGGGAATGTGATCTCTATGAAGCGATTGTCCGTTGTTGGAGAATGGTCGAGTACTGAAGAAAGTATCAAAGTGGAGGGAAATGCTGTCGGTGCGCTATCGAATGGATCGCCTGCTGTTCATCATGTTGAGTTCGTATTTAACGGAAAACGGACGTCAAGGAGTGACACGAGTGTTGTTCAAGTAAGTGGCGGGCAGCGGTTCTTCGCAGCCGTAATGGAAACTGGCAGCTTGTTTACGTGGGGCGACAGTAGTGGTGGACGGTTAGGATATGCCCTCGCGGATGGAGATTCGCGACGTGTTAGCTACCCGCAGCGTGTATTCGCTCTTGAGCAGCAAACGATTATCCAAGTTGCATGCGGAGCTTTCCACGCGCTGGTTACCGACTTGAACGGACATGTTTTCGCGTGGGGGAGTAATTCGAGAGGCCAGCTGGGGTTCTTGTCGTCAGGAACGCCAGCAACACCAGTGGAGACGCCATCGGTTGTCGGGGATCTTCGAGGCACGTACATGAGCGCAGTCGCTTGTGGTGAGTACCATTCCCTTGCTCTTTCATCCGACGGCCGCGTGTTTTCTTGGGGCTGTAACAAGTACGGGAAGCTGGGCAGAGCAGCGGAAGGCTTGCTGGATATGGTGGTGAGTTTTCTATCCTGCCAAATTGTGTTTAATACGCTCGTCTAACTACATTTCTTGTGGTTGTAGCAACCGAGACAGATCGATGCAGACTGGGCAGGGTGGACGACGGACATGAAATCCCGACAGGGCGTTGGAGAAAACAGCGTGGTCCGCCGAATTGCGGCGGGAAAAGACCATTCGCTTGCGATCAGCACTGATGGCGCAGTTTTCACTTGGGGACGTGGTGAGTCTGGCCAACTCGGGCATGGCTGCTACATGGACGTCAGCGAGCCGAAGCAGGTGATGGCGATTTCAGCAGCGATTACTGACACGTGCGGGTTCGTAGACGTCGCCGGAGGAAATGATTTTTCTCTTTTCCTGCTGCAGAATGGCACCGCGTATATAAGCGGCCGAGATCCGTCACTGGAGGCGGACAAGCTGCATCTCTCGCCAACGCTGCTGTCGCTTCCTTCGATCTTGGAGCGGGAGTTCTTTGGCCAGATCACTGCTGTTTCCTGCGGGGAAGCGCACTACGCGCTCCTAAGCAAGAGTGGAGCACTGCTCGTCTCCTTCCCGAGCTCCTCGCAACCGTCACCCGACGCCGGGGCGACCACCGCTGAAGTGCAGGAGAGGCGTGTAACGTGGGTGAAGGATGCCGGTACCGTCGGACGGATGGTCTGCGGCGCCTCACACACACTCATTGTCGTCTAGATCAGGTACAATAGCAACTCATTACGTCCATTCAAGACGTGGCTCTCATTCCTATCTCAAGATGCTGTCGTGAAGAGTGCGCAAGTTCACCAAGGATCTGGGCTTCCCTGAATATCGCATGGCGACTTCTTCACGTGAAGTGCTTGATGAAGCATCCCAATTTTTGGTAGTGACGACCCCTCTTCGGCTAGGTGATAAAAAACTGGAGAATGATCAACGCGTGATGTGCTCCGAGATCTACAGTTTCCCTGTGGTGACGCCTGCGCGGTGCATATCTTCTATTTCGATGTGATGCCGACCTAGCCAGTCTGCATGAGTACCGAGCTATTCACAGTGAATGCCTTCGGTGAGCTGACGATGAAGAATCGGCTGGACCCACTCGTTGAAAGGAGATCTCGGGTGGAGTTGCCACGAATACGTACTGTGAACGGAAACATTCTAACCCCGAGGCCAAGCCCGCCGGAGGCGCTTATGGTCGGCCTACTGCCTGGTATCCTGACGAGAACATGTTCGGTCTTCAGCCCAACCCTCGAAGCGATGCGGATCAAAACTTCGTACCTGAATGACTTTAACGCAGCGGCAGCCCTCACAACGTTGGTGAAACCAACGGTGGGGGAGCCATTCCTGTCGCTGGTGGTCAAGTGGATGGAAATCGATATCCTCGCTCGGCATCTTGCGCAACCACGACTATACGTGTACCTCGAGAATACGGGCATTCTGCGGCTTGAAAATGGCGAGCGTGTCGGTTATCACCTGCTGCACTCGGTGAGCTTTCGGCAGACGCACGATCTGCCAAACCGCGTGCACCATTCTGCGGCACGTTCCACCAGGAAGAACCCGACAAGACAGACTGCCGCGGCACAGGCATTATGGATTCGAAGGGAGATATGATCCACACGATGGCTATGATGGGGATGGCCCAAGCAACGATGGCAGCATTCGAGTATTCCTACTTCGGCCAGATGAAGAAGTTGGCGTGGTTGCTGGAGCAGAAGCATGCTGAGTTGAGGGAGCGAAGCGCTTCAGTCCTAAAGCCCGTGTACGTGACCTGTTCCAAGTCTATCGAGAGCTCGAAGCTGAGAGATTTCGGCAAGCTCAACAACACAGGCAAACTGTGCTTCAAGGCGTTGTGTGTTGTCTGCAAGGTATCTAAGAAGCTGAGCTTCATTGCGCCGGACCTGGAGCTTAAGCGGCGAAAGGTGGAATCCTGTATGAAGTGTGTGATGGAGGTCATACGTTTGGACTCGCTTAGCTGCTCGCCAGTTCGCCTTACAAACATCCCGTTCAGTCGATTGCCGATTTCCGTGTCGGTGCGCTCTGAGGATGAGTTTGAACTCGTCCTGACCACACAGCTACGTTGGTTTTACCAGACCCGATTCATTGTTGCACAAAGGCTGGCATTCATTGGTTTGCAAAAGAATATCGAGTAATCCAACAACGCTAAAAAACATTTCCTCGATGAAAAATCTGTCTGTTTAGAGGACGTCTTTGCCATTATATTGTGTAGTAGGAGACTTCGATCACCCCGCAGCGTTCGCACTAATGAGCTAGACTGACAATGGCACTATGGGTTACGTTGCAAGATTTTGCAAGTGATCGTCTCCTTTTATTAACAAAGTTATCAGAAAATGGCAACAATTTTGTCTGCCATTTTTTGCCACTTTTTCTTGCATTTTCATACAACGACAAGCATGGCAAGCACGGTGGTGAGCGCGCTGTTTGGGTCGTACGACCTGCGCAACGCCAAGCAATGGCGCGACGAGGACATGACATACCGCGAGCAGGAGATCCAGTGGCTCAACGACGACATCGTGCGCGCGCATGCGTGGCGCGTGGCCGACCTGGAGCGTTTTCTACGGCGCGAGAAGCTGCAAAGCGAACATTTGGTCTGCGAGGCCCGTGCCGAGCAGCTTTCAACTGTTTCAGAGCAGTGCACTTTACTGTGCGGCTTTATTGTTAGCGCCATGTGCAACGTTGGAGTGCCGGACAATGTCCACGCCTACGTATTATTCCTATACACGGTCTCCGGTACGGCCGTGTGTGTGGCCATGTTGATCTGTGCTGTCATGTGCACCAATCTACAATTGGCCGTGACTCGGTACGCCGCACACTCGCTCGAAGACAGTGTGCGGATCATGAGTTTCACTCAACTCGAGTGGGATTCGCCTTTCAGCTCGTGGTGGTTGAGTCGCTGTGAAAAGGAGCAGATGACAGCCTACAAGTTCCTGCTCTTCGGCGTCGCGCTCTTCTTCTTCTACTTGGGGGCGGTCTCCTGGATCCAGTTCTACATGTCCACGGGCACGGCGTTGAGCATCTCGTCGCTGTCTTTCGTGGGCTTCCTCATCTGGCAGCTACGCATCGCCAGCAAGTGGCGATATCTTCTCACGCCTCCAGCCTCGGGAAATGCCAGTGTTTCCGCGTCGGGACGTAGCGGACACCAATCGTCGCTGTCGAACTCCTACCTGTCGGCGCCGAGGACGCCGGCGTCATTGACGTTGAGGAAGTCGGTACTAGAACCAGGCTCGGGATTCCCGGCGTCGGCGTCCAGCTTCACCAAGTCCATTCCGCTGAACGATACACCGTGATCAAGTCAAGGCCGCCCAACAACTAAATACTGCAGTGTTTTCGTTACAACTACCCTACATCTTCAAGCTGCACATGCGCGACGGTCTTCACTGCGCAACAGGCGAGCAGAAGACAACCTGGTACAATCCTGCAGAGTGCTGATACTTCAAGTTACGTTAGTCAGACTCCGTGTGCTCGCTGAGCTATTGATCCTCTTGAAGACGCCATTCGCGCGCTGAACATCCGTCACGGTAGACACAGCGCAGCTCACAGCACCAAAGTCGACGATACAAATTTACACAATTTCTCCAACTCGTTCTGCTCGCCACGCCGTCCAGTCCATGACTTGATTCTGGTGGTACATGATTTGCCCCGCAAATCCTGCAGGCATCGTCTCTCGCCTGTGATGGATACACCGCCGCCGAGCCTTGATCTCGGTGGTTGGAACCTTGCCACGGCTTGATCCCCCACGCAACTGCAAACCGTGTGACGTCGCAGCGCGGCTGACTCCGTGCAACGTGGATCCCCCTCACAATCGTGGGGCGGGGGTGACAGCAGGGAAGACGATCTCGAGCGAGTCGTCCGACGAGTCCAGCAGGTCTTGGCCTTCGGGCGGCAGCAAGTACGCCGTGAACTCGATGACCTCGTACACAAAGGCCAGCACGAGGAACAGTAACCACGCGTAGAAGTAGCAGACGTTGCCCTTGCCCACGCACTTGCCCGTCCAGGGACAATGGTGGTCGTACTCCTCAATACACACGCGGCAGTCCATACAATGCAGCGCTCTGCAAACAAAAACATTTAGCACGTTTAGCACCTTTACACACTTTAGACACTTTAGCAACACGTACCCTTCCGGTCTGTACGAGTCACAATGGTCGCAGTACGTGTACGTCTCATCCGGCGGCGTCTCGATCCTCCTCACAATTCCCGGGTCCGAGCACCCCACCAGAGCATAACAAGTTAAACACATGCCCGAGAGAAACAGCCCCGCGCCGAGTTCAATAGCTCCGGCCTTCTTGAACGTCAGGATGTTCACCAACGTCGCCAATAGGCACAGCACCGACCACGTGGCCAGCATCACGTGCCAATGTGGCCCCATAATGCAGCGCGGCGGGTCATCCCTCCTATCCCTCCACCGTAAACCGAAATTGGCGCCTCGCAGCGTCACCAGCTCCAGGCACAGCACGTCGGTCACCTGCAGGTCCGGGGTTTGTTCTTCCAGGTCCACGTCTGGCTTCGCGGCCGGAAAGGGGCGCACGGGGCCGCCACCCAGTCGACTGCGCGCCAAGAGGTTGTCGTACTCATAGCCGAACTCGGCGTTGCACGAGCGCTTGTCGAAGGCCACGACGGGCGACGAGATGTGCAGCGCCTTGAGCGGCGGAGCCTTGTGCTCCATGACGGTCAAGATGGCGACTGAACGGGCAGATGAGTTTCTCAGATTGCGCGCCATGCGATTGGTGCATATTCAGGCTTTGGTAAGAATGTTTGTCGTTTTGGTCTTCAAGTTTGAGTAGCGCCTGATACTTTGTACCAGGTGATTGTTCCTTGTGAACAGCAGAAAACCAGATCGGATTTCTACGAAACGCGGTAGTAGTCATTAGCGACAACAACACTGTTGATCTCACCACTTTCGTGGATTTGTAAGAGTCGCTTTCTATGAGTGCTTCGTTTGATCTACGCACGGTAAGTTTTGCCAACGCGCTCGTAAAAAAGGTCTTACACAGGGCAATAACAACAGCTCTTGGGCCACGAACACTTAGTTTTGCACTCACAAAAACAACATCAAAACTTGTCGTTGGCAAGCTCTGCCAAATGAATGTTTGAAGTAATAGCTGCACTTAACGAGCTCACTTCGACAGATACTTCAGCCAAAGTACTTGAAGACGTGGTCCGTCGTATACCTTTAGCATTCGTTAGACTTCAAGCAGTGTGTTAGCTATTGATCTGCTCCCTGAAGTATAGTGGAGTCTTTCTCAAAATGAATCACAACAACGCACATGAACTTATGGTGTACTTCGAAGTAGTATATAGTTTAGCTGGATCGTAAGTCTAGCATCGTACAAAACTCTAGACATAGAGGACGAACATCAGTCGGATGTGCTAAACGTTGAATTATTTCTTTGTCGGTCGTTCAGGTCAGCTAGAACTAGCGGTACCATCCGAGCTCGAACCCATGATCGAGGAAGTGCGACGATCGTAAATAATTGACTGAGCCGACTGCTTGTAGACAAACTGGTGTCGAGCCGCTTCCAGCGTGTCCAAACGAGTTGCTTCCATCAAGCACTTCACGCAGAAATCCACCTTTCGCCGCATAAGTTCCAAGTCCGGTGCGATGAAACTCAGCTTCTTGGAAACCTTGCACGAGCCACACAACGCTTTGAAGCACAGCTTGCAGGTGATGTTGGCCTTGCCGAAATCTATCAGCTTCGAGCTCTTGATCGGCTTGGAACAGGTCACGCACACAGGCTCTACCACTGGAGCGCTTCGCTCCCTCATTGCTGCATGTTTTTGCTCCAATAGCCACGCTAGCTTCTTCATCTGGCCGCAGTACGAGTACTTGAGGCTGCTCATTGTTGCTTGGACCATCCCCATGATGCCGAGGACGCGGATTATGTCGCCTCCCGGGTCTATGATGCCTGTGCCGCGGATGTCGGTCTTGTCAGGACCTTCCTGGTGGAACATGCCGCAGAAGGACATGTTGCCGCGGATTCTGTTGGGTAGCTCGTTCGCATTGGGTAACGTGACGGAGTGGAAAAGGTGGTAACCTACTCGATCGCCGTCCTTGAGCTTGATGATGCCTGAGCTCTCGATAAAAACGTAGTCGCGGTTGCGAACGATCCCAATAGACTTCCCCGGGATGTCGATCTCCATCCATTTGACCAGCAACGTTCGGAACGGCTCCTCCATCGTTGGCTCCACCACGGTAGCAAGGACCGCCGCTGCGCTGAAGTCGTTTAGGTAGGACGCCTTGATCCGCATCGCTTCAAGAGTTGGGCTGACAAGACCAAACATGTTGTCGTCAAGCGGACCGGGAAGCGGACCGACCATAAGCGAAGTCGGCATTTTGGCGTCCGGGCTCACATCCTTTCGCTCGAGGTACGTCGTAGTTGCACCAATACTCGAGAACTTCTTCCAACGCGTCGTGTCCACCCGCTTGTCATTCCTTAGGTACTCTTCGTATTCTTCGAGCTTGGAGTGCACGAGGGTATCGGCGACCTCCACGAGCCGAACGCGGTCCTCATCCGTCAGCGTCAGTTCGCCAAAGGGATTCACAGTAAATCGCGTGTTACTCATTCCGGCAGGATGGCTTGGTCGGCACTGCGCACGTGGAGGAGTGTCGTCTGATTCTCAAGCCAGGCGAATAGCAAATCCTGGAACTCATCATGTTGTGAACACCGCCAGTTTTTAACAACGAGAACCTAACGGTAGCACGGGGATAACGTTCTGTGCACATGTATGACATTCCTTGTTGGGTAGGAGAGATGTCGGCACTGCCGACATCGGGGTAAGGAAGAAATACAGACAATCCTCTCCGTCGTGATATCCTGAATAGCGATTCACTCCACGGAGAGCTATGGGGAGGGTTCCCGACGACCGTCACTTTACAAACACAAGTGAAATGTCTCTAGATACTGGTTTGTGATACAAAATACGTTATTATCACTATTCAAAGGAAATTAACAATTGTAAAGGTCCATTTGGTGCATGTTGTCCGAAGAAGTCGAGTATCGTGTTGCTGACTGCAGCCTTACTTTCAGAGAAATCATATCTAAACACTTGCTGCATCGTTCTAAGACCGAGATATTCCGGGAAGTCACTCCCATCCGCATCTGCGCTATCAAACAAACTGTTCCATGCATTGAAGAAGCCCATTTTGATCTTCAGCTCTTTTCCCTTGCTGGTACCAATAGGTGGTAAGAAATTGTATCGGGTGTTCTGAGTCGAGACTTAGGAGTGGAGAGGGAAGGAGCAGATTATCGTGAGGTTAACCTGTCGAGAGCGTGGGGAGTACCACCCGCCCGCGTCAGGAGTCAGAATGTACCAGCTTTATGGCACATTCTGCCTTGTAATATCTCCAGTAAGCAAATGGGCTGGATTCCGACACTATCACAGCGGAGAGGATTGGCGGTACCCGCTCAAATTCCCCGCACTTCACAATCTCAAAAACGCTTCCACTTTCCCCCAACAACCGGGATCAACGAACGGAAGTGCATTGCCAATGAACTGTACTGTTGTAAATCACTTCCGTCCGTAAACTTTCCAATCGAGTAAGGCCGTCCAATGACTGGAAACAGCAAGCACACTGCCATTCCGTGTGCATGAAGGGAGAAAGGCTATGGTTCTGGTGGAGTGACTACAATACCCCGTCGAACTTCGAAGAGAGGCAAGCAGATGTCTAAATACCCTCTACATGTACGTGTACTGGAATCCAGCCTGGACGCACAGCCCTCCAGAATAGAACTTTATCCAACAGTTCCAGCAGCTCATGAAAGAGAGAAGCCCGATCGTTGATACAGTAGTCTCCGAGGTATGTGAGACCGCCTCGACAATGAAATCGCGGTGCCGGCATCGGCATTACCACGCAGCACCGACACCAGGCCTGCAAGCAATTCTCGGCAATAGATCGGGTTGAACAGCCGCTGCCGACTGCTGAAAGCGAAAGCGCTGCTGTGCCACGGGCTGTGGCCCACACAGCCCCTCCGAGTCGGAGTCCGACTGCATAGACACTCGTCTACGGACGGCAACTGCGCAAAGTGGAAAGTTTGAAGACTTCAAGCATTCGAGTCGTCGACGACTGCATTTCCGTCTCTCTCGACCTCCCAGAGCATGATGATTGCAACGAGAAAGGTGCACTATCCACAACTTCCCGAATGAAGTTGTGCATGAACTCGCAAGGACCATGGCGCTTGGAGGATCTTGCCGCGAGAATTGATCGCCCTTCCTCCTTGAGGCTTGATGAGCATCTGCAAGGACTGCAAAGTCACGGCCCTAGAGAGGAGGTCATGCTTGATGGCGAGCCTGCGACTACGCAACGGCGGGCGCCGCTTTTGCCCGATCGTCTTGTTTCTGTTGGCAGACGGCCCTGCATTGACTTGTTTCTGGCGTTTCTGCCTGGGTCGTGCGATGGCTCGCAGCACTCTGGCACACAGCCATCCAGCGTTCAAGTGATACTTGCATTCAGTATAGAACAGCGGCACGACGATGGTCACATCGGATGTGTGAGCGGCCTCGTTCTCGTCGAGAAATGCGCTTGCGACCGACTCGCCTGGGCAGCTCAGCTGAGCTCACCTGCTCTCCAGTGCGAGATTTGCGGCTCTGTTGAGATCGAGGCGAGGTTTGGAAATGGCTGGGGGCAACCGCTTCACCGTGAACCCGTTCCCGGACTTGGTCCTGAGTCCGGAGGACCGCACGCAGCTCATCGAGATCGCCCATGAGCTCGTCATGGCCAAGTTCGCAGAGTACCAGGAGCACATCAACAGCCAGAAATTCATCGACCTGACGCGTTGGAAGAAGTATCAGAAGGATGGCAACACGACCATGTACCTGGAGCGCAAGAAGGCCAACCCGGAGTCCAAACTGCCGGCGTTGCTCATGGTAGGGCCTCTTCCCGGCACGCTGGACGAGAACATGTTCGGCGTCGTGAGTCCGACGCTCGAGTCCATGCGCATCAAGTCGTCGTATCTCAAGGACTTTAACGCCGCTGCTGTACTCGCCACCATCATGGAGCCGACCGTGGAGGAACCGTTCCGGTCCGTGGTGGTCAAGTGGATGGAGATCGATATCCCCGGCGCTTCGCTCGGCATCTTGCGCAACCGTGACTACACGTATCTCGAGAGCACGGGCATCTTACGGCTGGACAATGGCGAGCGTGTGGGCTATCACTTGCTGCACTCGGTGAGCTTCCCGCAGACGCACGAGCTGCCACACCGCGTGCGCGGCAACATGTCCTTCTGCGGCATGTTCCACCAGGAGGGAGCCGACAAGACAGACTGCCGCGGCACGGGCATCATGGACCCAGGAGGCGACATGATCCGCGCGCTCGGCATCATGGGCATGGCCCAGGCCACCATGGCCGGACTCAAGTACTCGTATTGCGGGCAGATGAAGAAGCTTGCGTATCTGCTGGAGCAGAAGCACATCGAGGCCAGGGAACACGGGACGCCTCCGTTTAAGCCCGAGTGCGTCACGTGCCACAAGAAGGTCAAGGGCCGCTCGTTCGGCGAGTTCGGCCGCTCCAGCAGCACGTGCAAGCTGTGCTTCGGCGCCGTGTGTCCGTCGTGCAAGATCCCCAAGAAGCTGAGCTTCATCGCGCCGGACCTCGAGATGGTGCAGCGCAAAGTCACGTTCTGCGCGCGCTGCCTGATCGAGGCCACCCACATGGACACGGAGGAGGCGGCCCGCGTGCAGTTCGTGTACAAGGACACCGTCACGTCTAGCGTCTACGGATCGTCCGGCCGCTGCTCCGACGAGAGTACGCGTTCGGACAGCACCATGAACGCGTATGCATAGTAAGTAGAAAGAGACGTCGTTGTGAGTCTGCAGACTGTTAGTGGAGCTACATATATAAGGAATTGCAAGAGTTCTCAGTGTAGTCGCTTCCAGCCGTACCATGCCAACAACTTCAAGAGTGAAAACTGGCCATGCGAAGTTGTTGATTAGATGAGATTCATGATGAGAGTTCAACTAGAAATCCACTCTTGTCGACAGACCTAGCACACTTCATCCTCGAACCTTCTTGTGCTTCTGAGACCACTACGCTTGTAGCCATTTCCCTCATTCTGCAATTCATGTGGCCACACCACTTTCGCAATACTTGTTTCAAGAAGTAAGCAGCATATGTTGCAACTTGAGAGTTGTCGGAGCTCTTCGTGTATCATTCCTCGATTGACCATGGTCCTCCTCCGACTCGCTCCACTGACTCATGAAGGCGACATCCGTCGCGTTGCAGTATTGGAAGCTGCTTCATACCCAGCGGACGAAGCAGCCTCCGAGTCTGGCATCCGATTCCGGCAGAAAAACGCCGGCGACTTCTTCTGGGCGGCCTACCTCCCCAACGACCAGGAATCCGAGACCCTCGTGGGTTTCGTCAATGGCACGCTCACCACCAAGGGTGAACTGACCGACGAGTCCATGAGCGAGCACGAGCCGAACGGAACGCTGCTCTGCATCCACTCGGTGGTGATCGACCCAGCTTTCCGTCGTCGAGGACTCGCGGCGGAGATGCTCAAGCGATATGTGGACATGGTGTGCGAGTCGCAGCTGCAAGTAAAGAGCATCATGCTGATCGCCAAGGCTTACTTGGTGGGCTTCTACGTGAACTGCGGCTTCTCCGTGACGAGGTTGTCGCCCGTGGTGCACGGCCAAGACCCGTGGTTCGAGTTGGCGCTGGACTGCGAATTGGCGCGACAGCCGCCGCTGATTCAGGTGAGAAAGGAGAAAGCAAAGGCTTGTTGAATGCCGTGTTGGTGACGTTGTGCGTGCTGTAGGTGGACGCGTTCTCGAGTGCGGCTTTTCAAGGCAACCCGGCGGCTGTAGTGCTGCTGTCGTCCGCTGCGTACCACAAGTCCGCGGTCTCGGACTGGATGCAGCGAGTGGCGATGGAGAACAACCTGAGCGAGACAGCGTACACTGCGCCTCGGGAGCGTTCGGTCAAGACCCCTGCGAACGTTGTCCCGTATGATCTGCGCTGGTTCACTCCAGGTAAGGACACTCTGCTTCTTCTCTTGGTTTTTGCATTGGTAGGAGCTCACACTACCGTCGTGTGCACCAGCTGCGGAGGTCGAGTTGTGTGGCCATGCGACACTATCGACAGCATTCGCCTTGCACGACGCTGGGAAAGTGGCGACGGACCAAACACTGCACTTCCACACACTGAGTGGCGTCTTGGTGTGCCGCTTCGAGGAGCAGCCGGACACGCACAAGCTGCTCGTGCTCATGGATTTCCCCGAACAGCCTTTGGAACCCGTGAGCCTCAAGATCTCCGTGGACGAAGTGGCTGCAGCGCTGGGCGTCGCACCGAATGTCATCGTGGACATGAAGCAGGCGACGACAGATCTGCTGGTCCGCGTGACGCCCGAGGGGTTCGCCACGCTCAAGCCGGACTTCGGCCTGCTAGCCAAGACCGTCGTCCGTGGCTTTGCCGTGACTGCAGAGATGCCGAAAGATAAAGCGTCAGACGTGGACATTCAAAGCCGCTTCTTCGCCCCTCGAATTGGCGTGAACGAGGACCCAGTGACGGGAAGTGTCCACTGCGCGCTGGGTCCGTACTGGTCCCCAGTGCTCCAGAAGACGAAGATCAAGGCACAACAGTTCACTCCCGTTCGTGGAGGATATATTACGTTGGACCTGGTGGCAGCGGGTCCGGGACGAGTGCTGCTCAAGGGCGAAGGCACGATTGTGCTGCGTGGCAAGCTGACTTCGTCGCCTTAAGGACGGACGGAGTCCGTCGTCATTGATAAAATCTCATGGAGTGGCTTTAAACTTGAGCTCTGGCTCAGATAAGACCATGCGATAAGATCAAAGGTGCCTCATCCTGGATGAGTCATCCTGACAAACTTCAGTTACCAGGTGCATGGAAATGGCCAAACCATTTCCATGATACCAACTTGCAGCTGTTGCCTTGTTATTCCTAAGTCATCGCCATCTTGATACCAACTTGCAGCTGTTGCCTTGTTATTCTTAAGTTATCGCCATCTGAACACTGTGTCCTCGTCCGCGCCCTCTGCCCCGCCCTACCGCAGTCAGTTGCTTCGAGGCCATTAGCAGAGTTGCACCACGGACCGCAAGACTTCAGTGGAGTGGCGAAATGAGCAACAATCGCTTCACGGTTAACCCTTTCGGGGAACTTCCACTGTCCGCCGAAGACCGCGCCAAGCTCGTGGCAATCACCGATGCCCTTGTGGTGGCCAAGTTCGAGGAATACGAAGAGCATCTGAACGGCGGCAAGCACGTCAATGAAACGCGCTGGAAGAAGTTCACCAAGTCGGGCCCCACGACCTCGTACCTCGAGCGAAAGAACGCCAACCCGGACTCCAAGCTGCCAGCTCTGCTCATGGTTGGGCCGCTGCCTGGCTCGCTAGACGAGAACATGTTCGGCCTTGTGAGTCCGACAATCGAAGCCATGCGGATCAAGTCTTCGTACCTACACGACTTCAGTGCCGCGGCCATGTTGGCGACGATCATAGAGCCGACTTTGGAGGAACCTTTCCGGTCCGTGGTGGTGAAATGGATGGAAATCGATATCCCCGGCGCCTCGATCGGCCTCGTGCGCAACCGCGACTACGTCTACGTTGAGAGCACGGGCATTCTCCACCTAGAAAACGGCGAGCGAGTGGGTTATCATCTTTTCCACTCCGTCAGCTTCCCCCAAGCCCATGAACTTCCCAACCGAGTACGTGGCCACATGTCGTTCTGCGGCATTTTCCACCAAGAAGATCCGGACCGGACGGACTGCCGCGGTACGGGCATCATGGACCCTGGTGGCGATATGATCCGAGTGATGGCAGTGATGGGGATGGTTCAAGCGACAATGGCAGGGCTCAAGTATGCCTACTGTGGCCAGATGAAGAAGCTGTCGTGGCTACTTGAGCAGCGGCACGCACAAGCCAAGGAGCGGGGAGCTCCAGTCGCAGAGCCTGCGTGCGTAACGTGCTCCAAGCAGCTCAGAAAGTCGAAGCTGAGCGATTTCGGCAAGTCCAGCACCACGTGCAAGCTCTGCTTTGGCTCGTTGTGCGGCACCTGCAAGGTCCCCAAGAAACTGAGCTTTATCACGCCGGACCTGGAGCTGGCGCAGAGGAAGGTCATGTTTTGCGTCAAGTGCTTGCTCGAAGCGACCAGCATGGACACTCTGGAAGCGGCGCGACAGCAATTCGTCTACAAGAAGCCCGTCAAGCCAAGCGTGTATGACTCCTCCGTCGCTTCAGACGTCAGCTCGTGCTCCGAAAGCACGATAAGCTCGTCCTAGTCGCGTGACACCTTCGGCATAGCAAGCGCTGGTTTTATCTCGTTGAATGAAGTTTTTAATGGTTCTAACATGAAGAAAAAGGGGTTGATCGAGGAGATTGCTTCGCTTACTGTAGATGATTGTTGTCAGAGTGAAGCTCCTCCGTCTTCAATGTTGTTGGTCACCATGAGGGCACCCTGCAGAGGTTTATTATCTTGCTCTGTTGGTCCTTCGATTTTCTTCCCAGCTGATCCTGGTCCTCATAAGAACTTCTTATGAACTTTTCTTATGAACTTCTTATGAGGATCAGGATCAGAAAATCGAATGACCAACACAGAGCAAGATGTTAAACTTCTTAAAGAGCCTGTCGATCACATCGAGATCAATTTTCCCGCTCATGCAGCTGGTGCTGAAGCATGTGCCGACGCGGCTATCCATGCAGCAAAATGAGCTGTGAAGTCATCGACAGCTGGTGGATACGTGCAAGATATACCCTCTTCCGTGGCGAGGTCTCGCGTTCTGTGACTTTCGTTCTGACGATCTCACTTGTCAAGTTGCGCGAGATCCAACGCGCACATGAACAACCAGCGCTTCACCATGAATCCCTTTGGGGAACTGACGCTCACCGCCGAGGACCGAGCCAGTCTCGTGCAGATCACCGATGAGATCGTCATGGCCAAGTTTGAAGAGTACGAGGAACACCTGAACATCGGCAAGCAGGTCGACCTCTCTCGCTGGAAGAAGTTCTCCAAGTCGGGGCCGACAACGTCGTTCCTCGAGCGCAAGTCTTCAAGTCCGAACTCCAAGCTGCCGCAACTGCTCATGGTCGGGCCGCTTCCGGGCTCGCTTGACGAGAACATGTTCGGTATCGTCAACCCCACGATCGAGTCGATGCGGATCAAGTCCTCGTACCTGAACGACTTCAACGCTGCAGCGGTGCTAGCCTCCGTTATGGAGCCGACTGTAGACGATCCATTCCGGTCTGTCGTGGTGAAGTGGATGGAGATCGACATCCCGCTGGCCTCCATTGGCCTCGTACGGAACCGTGACTACGTCTACGTCGAAAGCACGGGCATTCTTCACCTAAGAAACGGCGAGCGCGTGGGCTACCACTTGTTCCACTCGGTCACGTTTCCTCAGATCCACGAGCTTCCCAGCCGCGTACGTGGCCACATGTCGTTCTGCGGCATTTTCCACCAAGAAGCTCCGGACCGGACGGACTGCCGCGGTACTGGCATCATGGACCCTGGTGGCGATATGATCCGTGCCATGGCCGTCATGGGCATGGTGCAGGCTACAATGGCAGGTCTCAAGTACTCGTACTGTGGCCAGATGAAGAAGTTGGCGTGGCTGCTCGAGCAGAAGCAGGCGGAGGCTCGCGAGAAGGGCTCACCGGCCTACAAACCTTTCTGTGTGACCTGCACGAAAGGCGTCAAGGCGTCGAAACTTGGCGGTCCGGTCAGCACGTGCAAGCTGTGCTTTGGTGCTGTGTGCGGGTCGTGCAAGATCTCGAAGAAGCTGAGCTTTATCGCCCCGGATCTGAAGCTCTCCCAGCGGAAAGTGACGTTCTGCGTCAAGTGTGTGCTCGACGCCACGCAAATGGACACCCAGGAAGCCGCACGCGAGCAGTTCGTGTACAAGAAGTCGGTGGCGCCCCCCATGTATGGCATGTCGGTAGCGTCCGACATGAGCACCTGCTCCGAGAGCAACATGACCTCGATGACGGGATACTCGGGCTAGCCACGTGACGGAGGGTAAAGAGAACAATGCATTTATCAACTGTCGTGTGTTTGACGCGTATATTCATTGTCATGCAGATTTCTTGAACTCGTTGGTGCTCTGGTACTTCGATGTCGGATTCAACACAAGTGCGTTGAAGACGCCACCAGCGAAGGGATCGAGAAGGTAGCTTGCATTTGACTGCGGTAACCCCAAATATCAGAGCTAACATCCGTACCGCATGCCATAGGGCTGAACGGACACATTGGACGGAATGTCTTTCTGTAGTGCAGGCATGCACATGTATCCCCAGCCTGGTCCAGCTCCGTGCAGTTGGAAGCAGACTGGTCTCTGGCCGCCATTGCACCAGCAACGACGCGGCCTAGCATAACGCCATCACTGTTGTCACCGAGCCGTCGCAAGCGCCGCTAGCTGGGAGAGCGCGGACACTGGTACTTCGCAATGCGGGCAGCAACGACGATATCCTTTGTTTACGGCGCCTTGAACATGTATGCGACCAAGGCCACGAGATCCCTAACTCTCAACAGCGTTACCTAAATTTCAGCGCTTCTTCGTGCACGACTTTGTGTTGAAAATATCACCTGCATTATGGTTTTTCGCGATTAGAACTAGCTGTGAGCTTTCGGGTTTTGACGATAAGACAGAAAATTATGGTAGCTGAGGAGCTGTGCAAGTTGGTTCAAACGTCAGCGAGGTTGGCCGCCAATTTATCTTTGACTTTATCGGTAGTCTAGTGTAGCGCGATGCTTCGTCCGCATCCACTTCCCATTACGGCCACGGGTTGGCTTTTTGCCCTGTCTTCTATTGAGAGGTTAAAGCTCAAGTGGCAACAAGCGGCAAGTTTACAAAAATCGACGCTAAAAACTTTTCTTATCACAAACATTTGTGAGCGGCTGTTTTTCTATTCGATTTTGTTCTTTGAGGGTTTCCCTCAGCCTGACGAACAAGCCCTCGTTTTCTCGCGCCAACTAACGAGCCACGCCCACAAGCAGCTTCCCACGAGAAGCTCTTCTACCGAGCTGGGCATTGAGGCTCTTTACCAAGGCCGCCGACTTGCTGGTGAAAACCTGGTCGTAAGTGCCTTCCTGCTGCCGCGGGCAGATGCCGCTTGGCCAATTGTTGCTATCGGAGCTTGGTGTCGCTGACTGGAAAGTCGATTTGACTTGGATTTGATAAGGATCCTCAAAAAGGTCATAAAACCGCCTTTCAATGAGGCGAAAAATCGTGAAAGAGGCAAATGCCTCATTGAGGCGACTAAATAAACCGTTATCGCCAATCGGTCATTCTGGCAACAATGTGTGGCATCGGGCTCGTGCTCACTCCAGTCTCTTCGCCATGTCCTGCTTGCAGCGGCAGCGTTCCCGCTTCTCCAACTAACTCAAGTTGTTCAGGTTCTTTCCCTGCTTCCAACGAGGCCCTTCATTCCAGAAACGGATGCTTATCACCACAATTCAACTTTGAACTCCAGCAGAGACTGTGTCAACGTGGACCTGACTGCTACCAGCGACTAACCCGTCGCATTGCAGTGGATTCAAATGGAGACGATTGCTCGTATGGCTGGAATATTGCATTGCATAGTGCAGTGTTGCATCTGCGAGGGGATAAACTGACCCCTCAGCCAGTTTTGGACGGCGACGACAACGTGCTCTGCTGGAATGGCGAAGTGTTCGGGTTGGAGGGGGATATCTCGCCAGAGCAAGAGGAAGACGAGCAAGAGCTCATACAGGGCAATGACACGACTCTACTATCGCACAAGTTGCAACTGGCTGGCGAAAAACTGAAAGAAATGGCGTTGAAAGAGGTGGAAAAGGGTGGCGACCCTGTTGTGGAAGAGCTGCGACGAGTACGGGGCCCCTTTGCAATTGCGTGGCTGCACGAGAGCACAAAGCGCGTGTACTTTGCTCACGATCGATTCGGACGCAGGAGTCTGCTGTATCGCCGGTGGGGAGGTGGTGCGGAAGGAGATATGATGGCGAATCTGGCTGGAGTGAAGACAACGTCGATGGAGTTTGGGCAGACCGAATTGACCCGCTTCGTGCTGAGCAACGTGGCGATTAGAGAAAGCGAGGAAGACCTGATGGATTACCAGGAGCTTCCTGCGTCTGGGATCTACGTGCTGGATCTGCGAGCACGAGTGTCGACGATGGAGGGGACGTTCCCGTCGTACAGAATGGAGTTTCATCCGTACGAACCGATCCTTCCCAAGCCCCTACTGTTAACGTCTACAATAGAGACGGAAGCTTGTCTCGTGGATCGATTTGGATGCAAGTTTCCTCGTCCAACAGCCCCAGAGCAGGGGTCAAAGGACGCAGAAGTACTGGCGTCTTCAGCTCATGCTCTCTTGATCGCACTTAGCAACGCTGTCGGCTGGAGAGTACGATCTATTCCACCACGCCCCGCAGTTAATAGGGAGACTCCTGTTGTTTGTGTTGCAGTACTCTTCTCGGGAGGACTGGACTCGGTGGTGATCGCAGCTCTCTGTCACTTTCACGTTGGTAGGGGCGAACCGGTCGATCTGTTGACCGTCTGCTTTGATGAAAACTCCGACTTTTTATCACCTGATCGGCGTGCTGCGCTGCTCGCACACGCTGAGCTATGTGAACTATTCCCAAGCCGCCAGTGGAATCTCGTCAAGGTGAATGTATCGCGGTCTGAGCTCGCGAGCTCGCAGCGCGAAGTGCAGACGCTCATGGCGCCTTGCAACACGCACATGGACTTCAACATCGGCGCGGCTTTCTGGTTTCTCTCACGTGGCTGCGGAGAACTCAAGAAATCACCCCCGGAGCCAGAAGATTCTTCGTTGGAGGACTTGAATGCGTTCCTCAAGCCTCAACTAGCTGGCCTCCGTGAAATGGAGACACAAGTGGCTGCTCTTGGACTGTTTAACTGCCAAACTACTGTCAGTAATCCGAAACAGTGCCCAGTTCAACGATGCGGTCGAAAAAGGAAAGATGGCTGCGTACTGGGCGTCTGCAAGACTTGCTGCTTCAAGATGCAACGGGCGTTGGATAAGCTGGTTCCTCTCGGCCGGCTTGACCATCGTGAGGAGCAAGGTTACCGAGCCAAGTTGGTTTCCATGGGTGTACAGTCTGAAGCCTACGTCGATCGTTTGCTGGATCTTCTCACCTCGAAACGGGAAGAAGAGCAAGAGCTCAGTTGTCGTGTACATCGCTTCAAACAGGAAGTGGCTGACAGCCCCACGAAACGCACTTCGACTTTGGCAGCAACCACAGACGTAACAGCGTCGTGTGGTTATCAGACGAGTGCACGGGTGGTGCTTGTAGGCATCGGCGCAGACGAGCAACTCGCAGGCTATGGACGTCATTGCACCACGTTGAAGAGCAGAGGAGAAGCGGCGTTGAGAGCTGAGCTGGCAATGGATTTGGGTCGCATCTGGAAGCGAAATCTCGGGCGGGATGACCGCTGCATTGCCGCTCACGGAAGAGAGGCGCGCTTTCCCTACCTGGACGAGAATGTGGTGTCTACTATCGCGACGTTCCCTGTCTCTAGTCTTTGTGATGCTGAACTGCCACGTGGGGTGGGTGAAAAGCGAGCACTGCGGCTTGTGGCCAAGTCGCTTGGTCTAAGAAGCTGTGCTGGCCTTGCAAAGAGGGCGATTCAATTCGGAACTCGGATCGCCAAGGTTTCCAGCACTGGTAGCAATCGTCAGACAAAAGGAGTGAGCAAGTTCTCGAGTGTCGAATGAGGAAAACGACGGGGATAAACATAATAGTACAAGAAACTACAACAATAATTGTAAAGCTCCAGACGAGGAGGATTGATAATGCTGGTAAATAGGGTGTATACCTGGCCTTGGTTCATGTCGAAGCCACCCCGCTCTTGTATTACAGAACTCGCTGTTGAAGAAAACTGATGATGTAGCCATGTCTCCTTGTCTAGGCCTCGCTCTTGGCTCCACTGGCCGTTGCTCCTCCCGACGAAGCATCGCTGGCGTCCAGTGCCTCCACTTTAGTGACACTGAGTTCCTCCCATTGGTCCGAATGCTCCTTCTTCCAGCACATGTAGATCACCGCGTCGTTCTGCAGCTCGTGGTCCGCCAGCGTGGCGGCGTCCGCGAACTCCTTGCTCTCCTTGGGGTTGAGCCCCTGCCACAGCTGGATGCTGCTGGCCGGCAGCTGGAACAACGCGCCCAGCTTCTCCTTGACGCTCAGGAATGAGTCGCTCAGCTGTACGTCCAGGAACACCGTCTGGCTGCGGCGCTTCACGCGGATGTACGGGCCCATGGCGATATCAAAGCTGCTCCACGAAAACAAGCATATATCCGACAAATTCCGACATGGATTACGTGCGTCACATATACACGTGTGGCACACGCAACTACTAATTATGGCTACACTTGCGTCACTTCCTGATGCTCTTCGCCTTGGTGCTGTCGGGGCTGCTCTCGCCGCGCGACTGCGACGCTCTGCTGCTCGTATGCCGCGAATGGAACGTCCTCGTTGCTTCAATATTCCATGGCACACGCAGTTTGCTGCTAACCAGCGACGCGTGTCTGCTGCACCGCCTGCCTGGCCGGGGAATGGAGAGACCGGAGCGGCTTGAGGTTGTGCTTCGTCGTCTGCGTCAGCGCTTTCCTCGACTAAAGGCCGAGTCGGTGCTGCCTTTTGCCAGTGATGAGCAGCTGCAACGCGCGCATGGCGAGGTGTACGTGGACATGGTGGCCGCAGTGAGCGCCAAGGTGGAGCGTAGCATGAAGGCGTTGGACGCACTGAAGCGCTTCCAGCACGTGTTGGACGCAGAGGCCTACTCAGCCTTTGTAGTCCCCAGCCCCAGAGCCAACAAGATCCCTACTATACAGGGCAAGAAGGAGTACTACCAGCAGTACGAGTTCATGGAGCTGGGCGACGACGCGTCGCTCATGAGGCACACGCTGGCTGCTGCAAAGACTGCAGCCGGTGGAGCGTGTCTTGCGGTGGACAGAGTGCTGAACGGGAAGGAGATCTGCAATGCCTTTTGTGCAGTGCGTCCACCAGGACACCACGCAGAGCGATGCCGAGCCATGGGCTTCTGTGTCTTTAACAACGTGGCGGTAGCGGCGTTGCACGCGCTGGAGAAGTTTGGCTTGACGAGAGTGGCCATTGTGGACGTGGATGTGCACCATGGCAATGGCACGCAGGATATCGCCGACAGAGAGGCGAGACTACTCTACGTGTCCATGCACCAGGCGGCGCCGTGCTTCCCGAGCTCGGGCTTTGCCTGTGAAAAAGGCAAGCACGGGAACGTGCTCAACGTGCCGCTGCGAGCACGATGCACGGCGCAACAGTACCGAGAGCAGTTCGCCGCGACAGTCATTCCTCGCGTGCGGGAGTATCGGCCTCAGTTGTTGATGGTTTCGATGGGCTTTGACGGATCGTCAAGGGACCCGCTGGCGGATTTCAGACTGGAAGCCACCGACTTCTACTGGATCACGAAAGAGCTGTGCAACTTGGCGTGGGAGTGTTGCGACGGGAAGTTGGTGTCGGTTATGGAAGGCGGCTATCACCTTGGAGCCCTTGCGGACGGGGCGGAGCAGCACGTGTTGGCTCTCATGCACGGCTCCATTCGTCCGGATGGCCTTGTTTCAGTCGAAGTACCCATCTCCGAGAGGTTGCCGAACTAGTGAACCATAACGAATTGATAGAGGAAGGTTTGGAGAAGTAGAGAAGCCTGATAGAATTGCATGAATAGAGCAAGCTAAGCTTCTGGAGTCGCTTACTTGGGGGCAGCCAGCATGCTCTCGAGACTGGCCTTGAGCTGGTCGTTGTTCTTACGCAGCAGTTCCACCTCTTCCTGGTGTTTCTTCTCGTCCTGCGCTTTCTTCTCCTCTTCACGGCGTGCAACGGCTTCGCAACGCGTGCTCAGCTCCTCGATCTGCGCCGTCAGGTCGCGTAACTCGCCTTCGAGCGTACGGATCTGCTGCTGGGCTTCCATCTTCTTCTGCTCCGCCATGAGAGCCTTGCGCATTCCGAACGCGATGCTCGACTCGTACAGCGTCTGATAAGCTGCAATTGTCATGCGAGCCTCGTCACGCACTCGAAGCAGCAACAGCCCTCGCTCCGAGCAGTTGATCGTGATCTGTCGGATCAGTTCATCTACACAAAACGATCATGGCTTCAACTTAGCACATGGCTACCGACTCAAACTCAACTGATTCCAACGAACCAAAGCACTGCGCGTAGAGCTCCTCGCGCACCGGACAGATGCCGGTCTCCCGAGCTTGTCGTTGCTGCAGTCTCATGTCGAGCTGCTCTTGCAGGTTCACCACATCCAGCCTCGTGGCGGGTGTGCTGGACACGTATTGCACCCATAGCTGCCCGTCCTCGGTCCATTCTTTCGGGGGCAGAATGGAGTTCAAAATGTCTTCTGTGGGGTTTCCACTCTGCGTATTGCTGCCCGTGAAGACGGTAGGCTTGGCGTTGGGCGCCGGCGGAGCTCCTCCCGATCCGTTGGCGTCTCCATTCGGCGCTTGGTTCCCGAACTTGGCCGACTTCTTGCCTTTTAACAGCGCCTTGTCCTTGCTTGAACTCACAAGGATCGGGTTGTTGTACTTGACCAGCGAGCTCTGCGGGGGGATCATCGTCACGAAGGTGCAGCAACAGCAAGTGTGTCCTTGCTGCTTTCGCGCCCCTTCACAGTATGGCTACATTCATGTGCACACATCAAACTACATATTCGGTATGTTGAGTGAAGGTTGCGGGCGGGTTGCACCAGAGATGCCAGCCATTTCCCCATCCTCCGTGTGATGGCTACAGCCCCAGTGCCCATGGCTTCCCCCTCGCTTCGATCGCAGTCGTTTGCCAACCTGGACGAGGTGGTGTTCCGCCACCTGCAGTGGACGCTCAGTATCGACTTCGAGCGCCAGCAGCTGCGCGGCTTCGCCGAGTACACGTTCGCCTACACTGGCACAGCCACGTCACCCGTGTTGGTACTGGACACCCAAGCCCTGAGCATTGAAAGCGTGACCGTGGACGGCGTGACGATCGAAACATTCACTGTCGCCGAGGACAATCACTCTGTGTTCGGACGAGCCTTGAGTGTACCCATTTCGAGCTTGTCAAACACAGTCCGCGTGACCTATTCGACATCAGCGAACTCCAGTGGCCTGCAATGGCTCAGTCCACAACTCACGGCGGGGAAAGTGTACCCATTTCTTTTCACGCAGTGCCAAGCCATCCACGCTCGCAGTGTGGTGCCATGTCCCGATACGCCCGCAGCCAAGTTCACGTACTCAGCCACCGTCACGGTGCCTCAATGGTGCACTGTACTCATGAGCGCCATCGCTCACGGCCACGTCAAGAGCAACGACCACGAACAGACCAAGAAATGGAGTTTTCGACAAGATGTACCCATTCCGTCCTATTTGCTGGCAATCGCTGCTGGCGAGATGGAAAGCGTCGAGTTGAGTCCAAGAAGTCGCGTGTGGGCCGAGTCCCGAGTTGTGACTCGAGCCGCTCACGAATTCGCCCAAACGGAAGCTTTTCTGAAAGCTGCCGAGGAGATTACGGGCCAGGAGTATCTCTGGAAGAGGTACGACCTCGTGTGTCTGCCGCCATCATTTCCCTACGGAGGCATGGAGAACCCATGTCTGACTTTCGTGACCCCCACTTTACTGGCTGGCGATCGGTCCCTGGCGGACGTTGTGGCTCACGAAATCGCCCATTCGTGGACGGGAAACCTCGTCACCAACGCCACGTGGAGAGACTTCTGGCTTAACGAAGGCTGGACGGTCTGGCTGGAACGGAAGATTGTAGCCAAGATCCACAACGACCCGAAAACCTACGACCTCAAGGCTTCTCTGGGCATGCGTGGCCTTGTCGAGTCGATCCAGGCTTTCGGCCCCACCCACCCGTACACGGCGCTGGTGCCCGAGTCGGAGGGAGTCGACCCCGACGACGTGTTCTCGCGTGTACCGTACGAGAAAGGCTTCAACTTCTTGCACTACTTGTCCACGGTTGTGGGCTCGGAAGAGTTCGACTTGTTCGCTCAGGCTTACATCCAGAAGTTCAAGTTCCAGACCGTCACGTCCGAGGATTTCCGGGCTTTCTTTGAAAAGCACTTTGCTGCGAAACCAGAATGGCTACGTCAAATCGACTGGGACGGCTGGTTCTTCTCGACGGGCATGCCTCTGATCCTCAACAAGTTCGACACGACCATGATCAGCCAGGTACGAGCTTTGGGCGACAAGATGATGACCTCCACGGACGAGAACGCTTGGGAGAAAGTACTGGACCGTCGCATGCTGCGCAAGTGGCCGGCCTCGCTTTGGATCCTGCTTCTCGACACGCTGCTCTTGCTGCAGACAGGTAGCCATGTTCGCCTCGCAGCGGCTCATCTCGACGCGATCGACTTGTTCGCGCATCACCATCTGAGCACCACGCACAACTCGGAGCTGCGTTTCCGCTGGTTCACGCTCTCGCTGCGTTCGTGCGACCTGCGCGTACTGGATCGCACGGTCGAGTTCTTGAAGGAACAAGGCCGCATGAAGTTCGTGCGTCCGCTCTTCCGTGATCTGTGCGCGGCTCTGGGTATGGCTCAAGGTGCTGCCATTTTCGACGAGTGCAAGGCGCTGTACCACCCGATCGCGGCCAAGATGATCCAGCGGGACATCGAGAGCTTGCAGGTGGCCAAGAAGCACGTTAAACCCATGTACTCGAACGATTTCAACGGCGTTTTCGCCCAATGGCTTGGACTGCCGCAGGAGTATTCGAGCTACTCACCGCTGGTTGCACTGGCGCTTGGAGGACTGACGATCGCGACTGCTGTGGCTCTGGCCAAGCGCCGCTAAGGACTGGGACTAGAGTGCATTTGTGCTACGAAGGGGAGCCTTAACTCAACTTATATGTCGTCTTTTCAGTTAATGAAAGGGTGTTTCAACGCTCAATTGGGTGAATTTCATGACGATGTGGCAAAGCATTGAGTTCTCGACAAATTGAGCGCGGATCCATGGTGAATTGACAAGTCGAGGAAGTTGTCGAACCTAAAGCAAACGAAGCAGAGCCGATGCTGTAGGCTGGACAAGAAATGGTCGAGTGTCGTTCTTGAGAAATACTCGCGAAGCCTTCGACTGGGAGAGAACTGAAAACAGGGACCCTGACCAAGTATCAACGAGTGATGTCGACGCGACCCACGATCAATTCCCAGCGCTTGATGGTTCGTCTTCGTGGCACTTTGGAGTTAATAGCGCGAGTATCGGGGCTTGAGTAGGCTGCTGCATCTCCATCGCGTGGCGATTCGTCCGCGAGATCAGCAGTTCCGTGCGTCGCCAAGCGAGGGGTTACTCGCTCGATGCTTAGTAACTTCTCGAATGTGCACGTCGGCAGCGGCATCGAGTGGGTTCGACACGGACGCTACACGGCGGAATCGAGACGATCGAGGCTGCACTTTGGACGAGATCATTGCTGATCCGCCAGGAGATTTACTCGGACTCACACCAGCAGCGAAAGAAAGCGGCGAAACGCTGGCCGAATCCTCGTACAGTGTAGCTCTAGCTGGTAGAGACGGGATCGTCAATTCAGTTGCCTCTTTATTCGCACTGGGCAACTTGTCGGACTTGCGCTCAGCGTTGGCCAGCTTGATTTCGCCCACATCTCCTTCCAATCGTCGAACTGTTTTCGATAAGGTACTCAGCACATGGAGGATTTGAGCCTCGACTGCAGTGGGCATCTCTGGCTTTGGGATTGGACTCGTATCTGCAGAATCGGCAGAGGACTGGTGTCTAGCACCCTCGAGCATCTCTGGAATAGCTGATGAAATGGAAACACACGGTCCTTGCTCGAGGTGCAGCGCTTCTACAAGAAGTCCCGCAGCTTGTCTGGAGCTTAGCTGAACCTCTGGCGTTGGCTGACTCTGCTTAGCCAGCGCAGTCTCAGTCGTACCGGATGATACTTCACCGTATTGAGTGCCATCTTCACCCGTTTTCTTAATTTGTGAGAGCTGCAAAGCACGCTGCCAAAGTTCGGGGCTCTCTCGCGACCGAAGCCCCGCAGCAAGCACGCTCACGACGATACGAGCTCGACTGTCCGGGTATCGTGCTAAGACCTTGTAGAAAGCTTGGCGAGTGAGAACGCAGCTCTCAACGAATGTGACTGCGTGGACGTTGGCCGCTCGCTTGTAGTCCAGCAACAAGGCGAGCTCACCGAAAGTGTCGCCGTGCGTGAGTCGCTGCACTTCCTTCCCTGCTGCCGTCTGCTCGACGAAGCCTCGATGGATCATAAACAGCTCGAATCCCACGCCTCCTTCATGTAAAATGTAGCCATCTTGTCCAAACACGCGAACTTCGAGGCTAACAATCAGCGCCGACATGAAGTCCGGACTGCATTCGAGCCAGAACTCGAGGCCGCTCACCAGGTCCAGATATCGATGGAGCAGTATACCTAGCGCCAGTGGCTGAGGCAGTTGACGTGTGAATTCCATGATGCCAGTGTCAATGACGTCGTACTCGGCCCACATGTGGTCGCAGTACTTGTGGATGCGTTCTTGGAGCTCCTTGGGCAGACTCAGCTTCTCCATCCTGGAGGTGAGTTGCTGCGTGCTCTGATGGTACGTGCTGTGGCTGGTAGTCTGCATGTTCACTACGGCAACCGATACACTGCTCACAACGAACGCCGTTATCATCAACCCCAGCAACACGAGGAAGATGCAGTACGCGTCGCTCACTCCATTCTCACTCTCCTTGACGCTTCCGAAGAGCCCCACCACGACTTGCCGCAGGTTCTTTGTGTAAAGTGCCGATAATGAAACTGGTTGAGGAAGTAGGACAACGTCTTCAGCCAAGTGCATGACACGCAGCAAGCAGGTCAAGTAGTGGGCGATGACGACAACGCCAACGCCAAGCTTCACGACGGTGCAAAGAACCGGTTGGAAGGAGCCACACAACGTCTCCGTCTTAGCCTTGATCCCGCTCGAAAGAACCCGCATCCAGTTCGACTTCCAGAGAGATGGAAGTTGTCCAAGGCGAAGGAAGCGAAGCACATGGCAATGGACGTAGATCGGCAGACTGGTTTCTAGTAAACTTCTCGTATCACCGTCAGCTCGAGCGAGAAAGCAAATGATCTCAGCGGGTGAAGATCCCAATACGTGCGCAACGAACCCCCTGGTCAGATACCACCGCATGATCTCGCGTCGCGACGTGATGAGGCTGGAGTGTTTGTCTGGTCGTCCGTACGCTGCCGTGTTGAAATTCAGCATGATGTCTGCCACCAGTAGGATCTCCACTACGACGTTGATCGTTGTTGCTGTGGCCTGGTGGCTCAATGAGTCGTCGGGGTCCGATAAGTAGCTTAACGCCAACGGGATGTAAAAAACCTCAAAGCCCAGGACGCTCATCAGCACGACTTCGTGAATACTTTTCGTGGTTCCGCCCGGATGAATTGGTTCCTTCAGCGCCGCGAGTTGCCGCCACACTCGACGTCGGAAGTGCTTGACCGACCTGGTAAAGGAGTACCGTGTACTTGGAGGAGACTGTGTTTTCTGTCCAGCTAAGCTCGGTCTGCACGTTCCTCCTTTCGTCGGTCGAGCACGCTCTTGTCGTACTTGGTCAAGAAAGTGCGCATCGGAAAGTCTGTGCTGTCGTGCTCGTGGAAACCCAGCGACGCACGTGGCGTTGCTGTATATCGAATCGAGCAGCGCTGCCGTGAATCCGACGCATTGGGTTTGCGAGGTCGAATGATGCCCCAGTTGCCTGTTGATCGCCAACGCCGTTCATTCACTCTGTTGTACTTTTGCACGGGACTGCGAATGGAGAGCGTTTGGACCTCACGAAGTGGGGCCGGGCTGCCGATGGTTTGCTGGATTTCAGTATGCGGAGCTGGTCGTGTTGCTGTGTGAGGAGTCATCGTAGAGTTATGGCTCTTTTGGAGGAGTCCGACGACGGAGTGTTGGAAACTCCTAGAAAGATCAAGTGGCGCCGGCGGGACCAGAACGAGATTGGCGATGAACCGGTCGTGTACATGTAGACATAAATAGTGGTACTGTACAGTTGGTTGGTCCACCGTGGACTCCCTGGCCACCACGCAGTTCATGCGACTGGGGCTGGAGTTCGAAATAGCTCTTGACGAAGGCTTTGTTAAGCTCCGACGCAACCATGTGAACTGCGTGGACGCAACTAACTGTACAGTACCAACTATTTATAGTAGTACCAACTATTTATGTCTACATGTACACGACCGGTTCATCGCCAACCTCGTTCTGGTCCCGCCGGCGCCACTTGATCTTTCTAGGAGTTTCCAACACTCCGTCGTCGGACTCCTCCAAAAGAGCCATAACTCTACGATGACTCCTCACACAGCAACACGACCAGCTCCGCATACTGAAATCCAGCAAACCATCGGCAGCCCGGCCCCACTTCGTGAGGTCCAAACGCTCTCCATTCGCAGTCCCGTGCAAAAGTACAACAGAGTGAATGAACGGCGTTGGCGATCAACAGGCAACTGGGGCATCATTCGACCTCGCAAACCCAATGCGTCGGATTCACGGCAGCGCTGCTCGATTCGATATACAGCAACGCCACGTGCGTCGCTGGGTTTCCACGAGCACGACAGCCACAGACTTTCCGATGCGCACTTTCTTGACCAAGTACGACAAGAGCGTGCTCGACCGACGAAAGGAGGAACGTGCAGACCGAGCTTAGCTGGACAGAAAACACAGTCTCCTCCAAGTACACGGTACTCCTTTACCAGGTCGGTCAAGCACTTCCGACGTCGAGTGTGGCGGCAACTCGCGGCGCTGAAGGAACCAATTCATCCGGGCGGAACCACGAAAAGTATTCACGAAGTCGTGCTGATGAGCGTCCTGGGCTTTGAGGTTTTTTACATCCCGTTGGCGTTAAGCTACTTATCGGACCCCGACGACTCATTGAGCCACCAGGCCACAGCAACAACGATCAACGTCGTAGTGGAGATCCTACTGGTGGCAGACATCATGCTGAATTTCAACACGGCAGCGTACGGACGACCAGACAAACACTCCAGCCTCATCACGTCGCGACGCGAGATCATGCGGTGGTATCTGACCAGGGGGTTCGTTGCGCACGTATTGGGATCTTCACCCGCTGAGATCATTTGCTTTCTCGCTCGAGCTGACGGTGATACGAGAAGTTTACTAGAAACCAGTCTGCCGATCTACGTCCATTGCCATGTGCTTCGCTTCCTTCGCCTTGGACAACTTCCATCTCTCTGGAAGTCGAACTGGATGCGAGTTCTTTCGAGCGGGATCAAGGCTAAGACGGAGACGTTGTGTGGCTCCTTCCAACCGGTTCTTTGCACCGTCGTGAAGCTTGGCGTTGGCGTTGTCGTCATCGCCCACTACTTGACCTGCTTGCTGCGTGTCATGCACTTGGCTGAAGACGTTGTCCTACTTCCTCAACCAGTTTCATTATCGGCACTTTACACAAAGAACCTGCGGCAAGTCGTGGTGGGGCTCTTCGGAAGCGTCAAGGAGAGTGAGAATGGAGTGAGCGACGCGTACTGCATCTTCCTCGTGTTGCTGGGGTTGATGATAACGGCGTTCGTTGTGAGCAGTGTATCGGTTGCCGTAGTGAACATGCAGACTACCAGCCACAGCACGTACCATCAGAGCACGCAGCAACTCACCTCCAGGATGGAGAAGCTGAGTCTGCCCAAGGAGCTCCAAGAACGCATCCACAAGTACTGCGACCACATGTGGGCCGAGTACGACGTCATTGACACTGGCATCATGGAATTCACACGTCAACTGCCTCAGCCACTGGCGCTAGGTATACTGCTCCATCGATATCTGGACCTGGTGAGCGGCCTCGAGTTCTGGCTCGAATGCAGTCCGGACTTCATGTCGGCGCTGATTGTTAGCCTCGAAGTTCGCGTGTTTGGACAAGATGGCTACATTTTACATGAAGGAGGCGTGGGATTCGAGCTGTTTATGATCCATCGAGGCTTCGTCGAGCAGACGGCAGCAGGGAAGGAAGTGCAGCGACTCACGCACGGCGACACTTTCGGTGAGCTCGCCTTGTTGCTGGACTACAAGCGAGCGGCCAACGTCCACGCAGTCACATTCGTTGAGAGCTGCGTTCTCACTCGCCAAGCTTTTTACAAGGTCTTAGCACGATACCCGGACAGTCGAGCTCGTATCGTCGTGAGCGTGCTTGCTGCGGGGCTTCGGTCGCGAGAGAGCCCCGAACTTTGGCAGCGTGCTTTGCAGCTCTCACAAATTAAGAAAACGGGTGAAGATGGCACTCAATACGGTGAAGTATCATCCGGTACGACTGAGACTGCGCTGGCTAAGCAGAGTCAGCCAACGCCAGAGGTTCAGCTAAGCTCCAGACAAGCTGCGGGACTTCTTGTAGAAGCGCTGCACCTCGAGCAAGGACCGTGTGTTTCCATTTCATCAGCTATTCCAGAGATGCTCGAGGGTGCTAGACACCAGTCCTCTGCCGATTCTGCAGATACGAGTCCAATCCCAAAGCCAGAGATGCCCACTGCAGTCGAGGCTCAAATCCTCCATGTGCTGAGTACCTTATCGAAAACAGTTCGACGATTGGAAGGAGATGTGGGCGAAATCAAGCTGGCCAACGCTGAGCGCAAGTCCGACAAGTTGCCCAGTGCGAATAAAGAGGCAACTGAATTGACGATCCCGTCTCTACCAGCTAGAGCTACACTGTACGAGGATTCGGCCAGCGTTTCGCCGCTTTCTTTCGCTGCTGGTGTGAGTCCGAGTAAATCTCCTGGCGGATCAGCAATGATCTCGTCCAAAGTGCAGCCTCGATCGTCTCGATTCCGCCGTGTAGCGTCCGTGTCGAACCCACTCGATGCCGCTGCCGACGTGCACATTCGAGAAGTTACTAAGCATCGAGCGAGTAACCCCTCGCTTGGCGACGCACGGAACTGCTGATCTCGCGGACGAATCGCCACGCGATGGAGATGCAGCCTACTCAAGCCCCGATACTCGCGCTATTAACTCCAAAGTACCACGCAGACGAACCATCCAGCGCCGCATGAGCAGGTGGTTCACATCTCCCAAAACGTCTTTCATTTCAAAAAGATGGATCTTTCCTTGTCGATAAATGCCACTTGCTTTCTTCAGGTGCCGCCGGTGTGTTGGTGGCAAGCTTCGGTTTCCATGGCACTGGTCTAGAGTGTAGCCATCTTGGTGGGGCTGCACCAAGTCTTCTGGCCCGTTGTTGGTTGTCGGTAGCTGCCACTTGCGCGGTTGACGTCAGCAGCACCAAATTCTGATAATGCAAAAAAGGGAAAACCATACTGTACCTGTCACGTACAGTAATTGGCAGATTCCAGCGCGCGGACGACAGCGCAGTGAAGCAGCTTAACGAATGCGGCGGGCAGAGGCGCCGCTGAAGGCGGCACAAGGAGCAGCACGGCGGGCAGCGGTGGTGTTGATACGCAGACTGGGGTGCAGCTGGAGGTCGTGAGCTGGCGTGATTGAGGCACGAGACCGTGCACACGCTGGAGACGCATTTTGAGGACATGCAGGACACGGCGTTCACGGTGCAGGATGGCGTGCTGTTCATGCTGCAGACGCGTAACGACAAGCGCACGCGGCCGGCGGCGCTGAAGACGCCGTGGACATGTGGCGCGAGAAGCTGATCAAGGAGGAGGAGGCCGTGATGCTGGTGGAGCCGCGGCACCTGGATCAGCTGCTGCACCCGAGCTTCGCCGACGAGAAGGGGTACCAGAAGGACGTCCAGTGCAGTGGTCTGTCGGCGTCACCGGGCGCGGCTGTGGGCACGATCGTGTTCACGGCGGCGGGCGTGGTTCGCGCGCGGCGAGAACGTGATGCTGGTGCGCGAGGAGACGTCGCCCGAGGACGTGGGCGGCATGCACGCGGCCGAGGGCATCCTGATGTCTCGTGCCGGCATGACGTCGCACGATGATGTGGTGGCCCGCGGCTGGGGCATGCCGTACGAGTGCGGCTGCAGCGCGCTATCGATCGACGGACAGCAAGACGATGCGCGCACATGCCGGGCGGTGCGGGAGGTGGTGGTGCGCGAGGGCGACTACATCAGCGTGAAGGGCATGACGGGCGAAGTCATCAAGGGCGAGGAGATTAAGAGCGGCAAGGGCGAGCAGACGGAAGGCTGCAACGAGCGGCGAGACGGCCTAGATCAAGAGATCATGGATGCTCGTGCCCGCACGATCGCCGACACGTCCAGGGACTACTTGTAGGAGGCGAATGGTTTGCGTGGCCGAGCATCATGAAGACGTAGGTGAAGGTCATCGCCGTGGAGACCGTGAAGATGTCGGGCATCATGATCTTGCTGAGGAGCTAGAGCGGCACACGAAGGAGGGTATCGGCAAGCGCACCAAACAGTAGGCTTTTAGGCTGTGTTTTTCGTTTGTTATATAAAAGAAATTCATTATGTTTCCATTGCTATGAGGATGCTGGCCCATGTGTCAGCGCTGTTTCTCTCGGTCTTCCTGTACAAGAAACAAGAATGCTACGGCAGAAGACAATGCGCGCACTACCAGAATCAGAGCGAACTCAAACCACAGAGCGAACCTGCAAACTTGAAGTACTTCCATACTTCAAAAATTTGTCGAGCGATGATGCTTTCCAGCAGAAACAGCATTTATCCGATAATCTAGCATTAGACTTGACTTCACTATGTCTTCTTATTCTCCACGTTGGGGAAATTCCGGACGATTCCAATAAACAAGTTGGAATGCCTTAAACCTACCCCTAGCATGTTATGATTGGATGAAAAGACGTCAGCAAAGCATCCATTGGCTGCTGAAAAGGAAAAATGAGGAGATGGTCTGCTCGTCCGGACCAAACATACTGTAAGAAATTCCTGCTCTATGTGGATCGGGTCGGCGCGAATCTTTCTGGGCAGCGATGGCCAGGCTGTCTGCGTAACGCTGGCGGACTCTGCCCCCTTGGATTCGTGGCAAGGTTAGAGGAGACCACTGCACAAGGAAGAGCGAGCACAAGCCTATCTTCTCGATTGCTCTTTGGGCGATGGCTGGAGGGAATCATCGACCGTTGACCGTGGTAAGACAAAACTGCACCGTTAAATACAGTTGGCTTGGAATTTGTATGCTTCCAAATGTTGAAGTGAACTGACCAATGACAAATGGTCCGCCCTGTACACTCTCAGGTAACCGTTGTCATCGTTTACCTTCCATCACTCAGTCGCCGCCACCAGTTCCCTGGCATTCGGCCCCGCTTCTCACTTGGCAATCTGCGGGCTCGAGCGCAAGCGACCATCACTCCTGCGATGGGCTTCTTCAAACTGAAAAAGACTGAGGCCGAGAAGCAGCACGCGCGCTGGCTCGAGGAGATCGAGCGCGGGGCCAAGGCGTACCGCAAGCAAGCGGCCAAGGAGCGCAAGGCGCAGGAGAAGCAGGCCAGGCGCCAGGAGAAGCAGCAGCAGAAGCAAGCCAAGCAGCAGAAGAAGATCCACCGCAAGGCCGTGCGCGCAGCCAGGAAGGCCTCCAAGACCCGCATCCGCCTGGCGCGCAAGGCCGAGAAGCAGCGCGTGCGGCAGGCGGCCGCAGCTGGGGCCGCCCCACCCTTCCGCAAGAGCGCGGGCTGCTACGTGTGCGGCAAGGCGTTCGCGCTGCAGCGGCGTCGCCACCACTGTCGCCAGTGCCGCGAGAGCTGCTGCACAGAGTGCACGAGCCGCACGCGCCGCGTCGTGCCGCGCTACGGACTCAGCAAGCCGCAGAAGGTCTGCGTCGTGTGCGAGACGCTCGTGTTCAACGCCGAGCAGGCGGAGACTCCGCAGCCTCGTGAACCTGCTGAGGCTGTGGCCGCGCTGGCTGCTAGTAGCCACGCACGC
The DNA here is from genome assembly GCA_033557995.1 of Phytophthora crassamura. Classification (NCBI taxonomy): domain Eukaryota; phylum Oomycota; class Peronosporomycetes; order Peronosporales; family Peronosporaceae; genus Phytophthora; species Phytophthora crassamura. The sequence continues at coordinate 1,886,835 of JAUCED010000009.1, read as the reverse complement.
CGCGCGCAATCGTCGCGCCGCCCGCACTCGGCGCCGCTGCCGAGAACGGAGGGCGTGACCGTGACGCTGCCGTTGCCTGCTTCGCGCCGCGGCCGAGCGCGCGCGCGCTCGAGCAAGAGCAAGGGCCCGTCCTTCTGGACGCTGCCGATCCGCCCCTTGTTGAAGCGGAAGAAGAGCGCTGAACAGCTGCGCAACCGCAAGATGGACGAGGACCTGCAGATCCAGAAGCGACTGCTGTTCGGCGGCCGCGGCATCAAGCTGCAGCCGCAGGCAGCGTAAGCGACGGCAAGAGCAGAAGGAGGGGGCGGCGTCAAGGGCGCGAAGGCGGTGCGTGTGCATGTCTTCGATCGAATCCTCACGGCTGTGGCGTTGTTGCCGCGGCTGCAGTGCATTTCCCCCCAAAAGTTCGGCAGCCAAGGAGAGGAGAGGAGCGCGGTGCGAACGGGGGGTGCTAGTACATTGAAATTCATTTCGTATTATCGGGGTTAGTTGCGCTTGCGTGCCTTCCTGGGTTGTCTTACACATCGGGTGCGATCTCGCTATTTAGGAATCCAAACGCTGGTATCCGTACGTTGGTGCCGAATTTTTTAATGTGCTTTGAGTCACCCAGCATCGTTGGCCAGAGGTCCCAACGCTCCTGCTCGACACGTTCCTCCGTACTTTATTCACTTGTCGTTACCAGAAGGGCCGATGTAGCACTGGCACAGGTTTTCGTGCGACGAATCAGCAGCGTAGCGCTCGTACGGAACCGACCCCAGCGTAAAGCCCACGCCCTCCTCCACCTATTCGAGGGGCATCTCTTCGGTCCTTGACATCAAGCCTGCTCTGATCATCTCAGTTGGATCCCAGTACGCCGAGGCGGCGATCTCTGCAAGCAGATCCGACACCTTCTCGGACTGTAGGAATGGCCAATTCTTCACCGAAGCGTTGGATCCTTGGGACGGGCGAACCGCACGCGCTCCGAAGCCACAGCGCGTACGACTCCTGGCTCGTCGCTTCATCCCTTTTAATGATATACGACTGCGCCGGCTTGGGCGTGGTGCTTTCGCCTAGACTCATCAAGATCCGGATCATCTTGCATGGCGAACACTGGGCCAACTCGTGCTTGTCCTTCGCATCCCCATCCATTCCGAACACGCTGACAGGCGTCAGGTGTCCGAGTGCCGACTGTAGGAACTCCTCGTCGACGTCTTCCTCGCTGATAACTTTGGCCAGGATGAACAACGCCTCGGCTGTTGTCTTGCAGAACATGGGGATGATGAGATCGGCCCCTTCCTGCTCGCGTGGCAGCACACCAGCAGCACGACGCCCCAGCAGGAACCACAGCGTCGCCTCGGTTGGCATATCCGTCAGCTCGACGAAGTGACTGAAGCCGACGCTCCACTTGTCCCAGTCGTTCAGCCAGGACTCAAACTTCGTCCTCTGTATTGGTGTCGCGTCGTCTCCGTCTCCACCCACGTTAAAGAGGTTGAGTCCGTCATTGTTCTCCTGCTCCGTTTCCTCCTCCACGTCAACCATGTCTTCGTCGACATCCTTCTGCGAGCCATCGAGCACTCCCAGCAACCGCTTGACCGAGCCAAACTGACCCCGGAAGAGATCTCCGTCGGGGGCGAAGCCGAACTCCAGTCCGTCCATGTTGCAGACTTGGTCTACTGCCAAGAGCAAGAAGATACGCGCCACCACTTCGCGAGTGTTGCCGACATCGACAACTCCCCGCATCAGCAACTCCCGGAACTGAGGGAGGATGAACGTCTCCAGCGACTGCTCCACTCCGTATCACAAGTGCGTCGCGCCGAACGTCAACACAGGCTCCGTCACGTAGCCACAGATGCAGGCGTCGCGCGTGTCGCTCACGTAGTGGAGCACTGCCATGAGGTCCGCCACGACCTGCGAGGCGAACGTCGAGCTCGACTGTGGCCGCAATCCGAGGCGGCACAGCATTGACGCGACGCCTTTCAGACTCGGTGTCTCCGTGTAGCTTCCCACGTCGGTGGGGTCCAAGCCACCGAGCAGCTTGCGAGCTGCCGCGCAGATCGCAAGTGGTACAGCCCCGTTCGTCGCGCTCGTATAGTTGCGCCACAGTGGGCGGCCCATGGACAGCAGAACGTCCCAAACCTTGTCCGGGTCGTCTTCGAGAACGCTCGCCCTGTAGCTGAACGGAGCGGCTTACGCAGAGCAAGGCTGGCTCAGCATCACGTCCATCGTGTGCGTTAACACGAAAGGCGGGAACGACCTCAGCTTCGAACCACAAGGCCCCAAGTCGGCGATCTGCGGATTGGTGTCCACGAGCACAGCGAAGACCAGGACGTTGCGGTCTCGTATAGCACGATTCACCTCGGTTAGTGCGCTGCCCAGAAGCTGTAGGTAACTGAGGCCGTGGCTGTCTTTCTGTTCGAGCACGTGTCTGGCCTTGTCGACGGTCAACACCAACACCTTCACGCCTGCGTTGTCGTCTTCTGGGATCGGTATCCGCAGTGAGCCACTGTAAGCGTCGCGGGTGGCCCTTAAAGCCCCGTACAGCTTGGCTTCGGTGGCACCGTCCCGCAAAAGCTGCTGCTCCGATGCCACTCCGTACCGAAGCATATACTCCGCCTCGCTTTCGTCTAGAAAGTCGACACCGAACAAACCAAGCCAGTCGCGTTTGACCGCTTCCCACTCCCCACACGCGTGCTCGACTGCAAACGCCAATTGGTGAGCGACGCGGCCCTCCCTGAAGAAGAACTTGACAAGATCCGGCGTTCGGGCCACGAATGGGGACGGAGACTCCATGTCGCGCGTGGTCGAGAGCGTCACCTTCCGGCTGCTCTGCAACGGCCACGTTTGCCAACTTCGTGGCCACTTCGTATAGTAGTCGGGTCTTGCCGAAGCCCGAGCTCTGCGTGAGCACCAGCCATGGAGCCACGTAGACGGATGGGTCTGCTAGGTAAAGCTTGCAGCAGCGCAGGAGGTGGCGGAGGAACCTCGCGTCGGCATCTCCCACAAAAGGTTTGATGCGCATGAGCTTACGATCCGCTCGGACCTCGGGTTCTTCGCCCAAGACCTCGTCCACTTTCTTCACGATGGTCTCGAGATGCAGCCGGAGGTGCCTGCCGAGCTTTTTAGCTCCTTCGTCAGCGTAGCTGCGGCGAATGTGCAGCTCCACGAGATCTGAAAAGTCTTCCGAGTTGTCGCAACTTCGCAGTTTCTCCTTGTCGACGCCCAGCAGCGGCGAGCTTTCAGTAAAGGCGAAGCGTGGGTAATTCCGGCTTGAGAACCTCCCACACGGCCTTGGAAACCTTCTCCGCGAAGGTCGCTGGCGCTTGCTTGGCTATCGCCCGTTCTTGGAGTGAAGAAGAAGATCAAAAGGTTACTATCCCGGTTAAGTACGAGTGCAAGTTGAAGTGTCATTTTCATCATTCCTAGTCACCGAGCAGAACAGAACTTTGTCACTGCCATGCAACTTGCCAACTTGCCAAGTACTGTAGTAAGTACAGCATTCCTCCGCTTATAGTGGACAGGTTTTTTTTAGGTGCCTTTATTTTACGGTAACTTACGCTGAAGGCGGGAATAGAGCATTTTCATTGGTGGAAATCGTAAATTTGACCGGTATTTAGCTGCTATACCGGTTTGGCGCTTATATGTGGGTGTCCACTACAAGCGGAGGAATACGGTACTGTAGTTAGTGCAAATAGGGTAGGCGCCGACTAAAAAAAAGTAAACGCAAAGTCATTGCCTGGTCCTTCCTTTTGACCTGCTAGGTCATTGGAGGCCCTTCTTCATGACCAGCCGTAGCACTCTTCACCAAGTCGGCGGGTGACACCTTCAGCCGCTTGTTTCTTCGACGCCACCCGTTGTGTCGTATGGCACCAGCCCCAGAGTAAAGTCCACGCCCTCCAGCACCTCTGTTTTGGGCATCTCTGCGTCCCTCGGCACACGTTGATTCAAGTTCGCCCTGATCCTTTGAAGCGGATCCCAGTACGCCGAGTTGGCGACCTCTGCAAGCACATCCGAGAGCTTCTCCGTCAATAGGAACGGCCAATACGCCAGCGTAGGTTTCGACCCGCGCACGGGAGGGCGGCACGTGCCCCGAAGGCACAAGGCGTACGACGTCGTCGTCGCCTCATCATGATCAAGAAGATAGGACTGCGCCGGACTGTTTTGGTTGCTCTCGCGCAGCCTCAGGAAGATCCGGATGATCTCGCGAGGCGTGAACTGGGACAGCTCGTGCGTCGTACTCGCTGCTGTGCCTTCAAAAGGTGGGCCGGCGTGAACTTTCGGGTCGCCGGGTATGGAAACTCATTGTCGGCATTGCTCTTGTTCTTGACCAGAACCAGGATGAAGGAGACCCGCTTGCCGCTGGGATCCTTGTTGAAAATCGGGATGATGAGGTCCGCCCCTTCTGGTTGCGCGGGAACACGCCAGCTGCACGCCGCCCCAACAGGAACCACAGCGTTTGCTCGGTTGGCGTGGCTGTCAGCTCGATAAAGTGACTGAAACCAACGCTCCACTTCTCCCAGCCGCCCATCCAAGCCGTGAACTTCTCCCGTGACGCGTGCGGCATTTCCTTCATGTTTTCGTCCGGGCCTTTCACAGCTATTAGTGGGGGCCAAGGATTGGCGTTGTGGTCGCCTTTCCCCTTGCTCTGTGTGTGAGAGCCATCGAGCAGCTCCATCAACGTCTTCACCGAGCAAAATTGACCCCTGAAGATATTGGCATTCTCGACGCCGGAGAGTCCAAACGCCACTTTGTCCCCCTCCTCGCTTACTTCATCCATGGCCAACAGCAAGAAAATGCGCGCCGCCACTTCGCCGATGCCGCCGACATCAATCACTCCCTGCGTCAGCAACGCCTGAAACTCGGGCAGGATGTATTTCTCCAGCATCTTCCCGTCTGCCAGTTCGTGCCGCATGTGCGTCGACGCGAAGGCCAGAACAGGTTCTGTCACGTACCCACATATATGAGAGTCATACGTGAAGTTGACGTAGTGAAGCACAGCCATGAAGTTCGTACACGACCTGCGACGCAAAGGCCGAGTTCGCCTGGGGGCGTAACCAAGACGGCACAGGACGGACGTGACGCCTTGCATGGTCTTCTCGGCTTTGTAGCTCTCTTCGTCACTGGGGGTTCAAGCCGCCGAGCAGTTTGCTTCCAGCCATACGGAGTGTTTCTTGGACGGAACTCCTCGCAGCGTGCGCGTGCCACAGCGGTTGACCCATCGGGGCGAGGATGCGCCAAGCCTGGTCCGAGTTGGAGTCTTTTGTCAAAACACTGGTCTTGTAGTTGACTTGGGGGTTGCGTTGCTTCGCGATCGCATCCATCGTGTGGGTGAGCACGAAAGGCGGAAACGGCCTCTCCGATCCACTTGTGCCGAGGTAGGCCTTGGCGAGTGGCGGCAGGAAGCTGCGGAGCGGCGAGTTGGTGTCCACGAGCACCGCAAAGACCAGCAACTTGCGCTCGCTCATCTTTGCGTTCACCTTGGCCAACGCTTTGCGCAAGAGCTGGTAGTAGCTGGCCCCATGCATGTCCCTCGTATTGATCAGGAACTTGGCCTCATCAATGGCCAAGACGAGCACTTGCACCTGCTTGCCTTGATTTGCGGAGCATCTCCGCGGATGCTTGCGGGGACGCGAACTCAAGGCTTCCGTAAAAGTCTTATCGAACGATGGGCTCGACTGCGGGCGCTTCCTTGAAGCCGCGTCCGTCGTGCTGGCGGCCCCACCTTCCTGCACTTCAGCGCTCGTGGAAGGGTCCATGCCGAACAACTCGAGCCACTCCGTCTTTTTCTGCCAGTTGGCGCACGTGTGCTCGATCACAACTTCCAGCTGCTCTGCGATGTCTTCACGCTCAAACAAGAAGGAGTAGAGCAATGGAGTCGCTGTTGGGAAGCCAGATGAGCCCTTCGGGTTGGGTGCACAGACGTACAGGAGGGCGGGGTCGAACACGATGTTCTTCTTCTTCTGCTGTCTGGCCGGAAACTGGCCATCTTGACCCGCCAACGTCTGCCCAACTCGTACAGGAGTCGACTCTTTCCGAAACCCGAGCTCTGCATGAGCAGCACGAGCGGAGCAACGTACCGGGACGAATCGTTGTAGTACCTGGTGCAACATCGCATCACGTACCTCCGGAATCGCTCATCGGCGTCTCCCGAGTAGGTAGAGCGGAAGGACTCTTTCAACTGCTCCAGTTCTTCCGGCGACATGTGGGTCTTTCACTCGTCGTTCAGGATCTCACTCGCCTTCTTGACGATCTCCGAGAGGTGCTTGTCGATATCAGCGGTCTTGTAGCCGCGTTGAATGTAAAGCTCCAGGAGAGTGTTTCGGGTTTTCGGGCCCACTACTTTGAGTTCCTCTTCGTCGATTTCCACCAGCGGCACTGTCTCTTGATCGATTTCCACCAGCTTCAGTGCCTTCAGGACGGGCGAGTCTCCAGCGAGGTCCAATTCCGACTTGAGGATTCCCACACGGCCACCGACACACTCTGGTTCAGCCGGCTTGGCGCCACGCCTTCCTCCTCCTCGTCCATATCCACGCCGTCCGTGTCGGTTGTGCTTCGGCTTAGCAAGTTGGAGAATGAGGCTGCAAAAAGGGTAAGCGATCCCACTACGTACGAATATCGACGGTGTGATTGCACCAGTCGCGGACGAAACTTCAACATCATCAAGAGCTGCCTTAGAGACGTCCCCAGGCCTTTGCCCTGAGAACGAACCTGGCGACTCAGACCGCATTCAGCCCCATATGCCCCGCAGACGCTGTGCGTCGGCTTACGGTACAAGGTCATCCAGATTTTCTACTGCGCAGCTCTTCTGCTTGATCACCTCCTGAAGGCGACCCACGGCTTTTTGATCTTTCGTGTGGACGGGTATCACACTTCCTTCTCCGACGATCACGCAGTTTAGCAACATCATCTCTTCGCAACAAGCTGTCCCCAACGCGGTCGATTCGAAAGTGAGAAGCTCTCAGCGCTTCGTCGTCAACCGTTCAATCTGGAAACTTCCTCGTTGTGGGCCCCATAACTGCAAAAGGCTCGTTCATCTATCCAAAACAGGCGCTGCGTTGCACACTGTCTGCTTCTGGACCAAGAAGCTGCACGGAAAGTGGCTGACGGAAACGAGGTGGGTTTGATTGACGTCGATGCCTTGAAGAACGAAATGTGTGGGTGGCATGATGGATGCCACGAAAATGATTCTCACGGGATGATGCAAACTCTGGCCAATGTGCCTCATGAGGGCCCGGCGCCAAAATGGAGTCCTTGGAGTGCACACATTGGTGACGTCACGACTGAGCAACTTGCTGCAATGGTGTGATATCACGAGGGAGGGCTGCGGGCTGGCGACGCCGAGACTACTGGAAAACACGCTGTTCCCTGCTGGGTAGAGGGGCCCAAGCCCGTTTGACCAAGATCCGCGGTATCGGCAGGAATGATAGCTGCGCTGCTACGCTCTCGAACTTCTCTTTGCGCTTTCATCTCGACACAAGAAATTGTTTGCTATTTTAATAGCAAACAAACCTTATAGTTAAAACTATTTACTAAATTGATTAATGAACTTGTCGTTACCAAAAGGGACACCAGCCGATGTAGCACTGGCACAGGTTTTCGTGCGACGTGGCCTGCGAGATGAGTCGCTGCACCTGCGCACTCACGTCGAGCGGCTCGCCGGCGTCGCCCTCAAAGTCGCGGCCGGAAAGCTTGGCCTGCACGCGGCGGATGACAGCCACGGCCTTCTCGTTCAAGGCGACGCGAGGCGCCGCGACGCCCTCGGGTCCAAGCGCGCTCAGCAACTCACGTTCACGGACGCTGCGGTTCGTGTGCAAGTCATTCGCAGCGGACGGAGGCACTGCGTCCATCGATGGAGGGATCTGCGCGGCGGCTGTCACCGACACGAACGAGGTCGATGCGGCGGGCGCCATCCGGGGTGGCGGACCCAGCGGGGTGCTTGGCCGAGCCCTGTTGTCACCCTCGTCTCTTGCGGCCGTCTCAGCTTGTTGTTGCCGCATCTGCTGCTGCTCCACGGCACGGGACTGCGCCTGGAGTTGAGCCTGCATGACGGAGAAGCTACGGCTCAGACTCGAGTGGCCGACGCTGGAGACGCTGGCGGCCAGCGACGAGATCTCGGCGTGCAGGTTGGTCGTCGCGTAGTCGATCTTCTCCACCACGTCGGACTCTTCGTTCTCGTCGATCGTGTCTTCGCGGACGCGGTGTGACGCCGGTGCACGAGGCGGAAGTTTGCGCATGGGCAGCGGGATGGACTTGCTCAAGCTCATCGGGCGCGAGGACAACGACGACGGCAGCGGCGGTGCTGCGTGCGCTTCCTTGGCTGCTCGTGGCGGCAGCTGACGCGGAGTGGCCAGACTCGCACTCACTTGGCGTGGGCCCGCGAGTTTGGCACGTGGTGGAAGCGCTCGCTGCGGCGCCTGGGTCTCTTCTTCTTCAGCGTCGCTAGCCTTGGTCTCCTCTGTCGTCGCAGTTGATCCCTGTGTCTGTTGCTTCTCCACCTCGTGTTCTTCTTTGCCTTCTGCTTCTTCCGCCGGTTTCTCTTGTCCATCCTTCGCAGCTCGTAAAGGCTCATCGCGGTCATCCAGCAGCGTCGACGACGGCGTCGGGACTGGGATCGAGATGCTTTCACTGCGGCGACGCAGCTCGTCCGACCCATGCGCCGAGTCTTCATCCTCGGACGGGCCGTGTGTCGACGTCTCGGACGGCTCGTAGTCGCTGTCACTGTCCATGCTTAAGGCGCTCGACGCCATCGACGACGACACGACGCTGGACGCGACGGAGCTGCTCGCGTGACTCGAAGGCGGGACATTCGTGGCCGAGAGCAAGCGCCAGTTGATCAGCGGGTCGTGGACGAACGCTTCCAGCATGGCCATGAGACTGTGGCGGTTCTCACGCAGCACGGCCATGACGCTCTCGCACGAGAAGCGGAAGTTGCCTTCAATGCCGCTCACCTCCATGGCGTTCGTCAGCATCCTTGTCAAGCGGAACGGGATCTTCTCGGGGTATTTCTCTCGATCCATGGCCACCTCGAAGCAGTCGCCAAAGTCGATGTGCACGATGGTTCCTGTGAACCGATGGAGCATCAAGTTGCTCGGGTGGCGATCCCCCAGACCCAGGATGTAGCCCACCATCGACATGACGGCCAGCGACCGCGTGTAGTTGGTGCGTCGGTCCAGCCACACCTCCGAGTTCTCCGACTTGAGCCACAGCACCTTGTACAGGTCCTGGCCGGCCGTGTTCTCGAGCGCGTACTGGAACACCTCGACCTTCTCCACCAGCGTCAGCGCGTCGTAGTCCGGCGCCATCTGCAGCATCAAGCGGTGCTCAATGTTGAGCAGGATCTTGCGCGCTTCCCGGTAGTCGCGGATCAACTGGTGCAGTGTGTCACAGTGCGGCACCCAACCCACGATGCCGGCGTTGTCCGACAAGGGGATGACGGGGTAGCGGTGGATCTTGAGGTCTTTCTTGGACGTATTGCGGTCGTTGATCAGCAGCGCGTTCACGAGGCCAAAGAGTTGCGTCACGCGCTCATCCTGCCGCAGATCTTCGTGGCCCTTGAGCAGGAACATGTACTCGAGTCCATTGGAGCCCACGATCGTGATGCGACGCGGCCGCTGCTTGCTCGTGATGACCGCCACCGTGGGGAGGAAGCTCCCGATCTTGACGATGGCGTGGCCCGCGCGGTACGTCCCGGGCACCGCGAGCTGCAGGTTCCTCGCCGACAAGAGGTTGGGCGACACGACCTGCAACTCGAGCGTCGTGATCTGCGGCAGCTGCTTGTTAATGCGGCGGAAGACGTGGTAGTACAAGTCCCACGCGCGGTTCAGGTCCGACTCGTTGCGGCGGTTGCTCAAGAAGCGCTGCAGCCACTCGTTGGCTTCTCGCAAGTCGCGGCCGAACGCGCCGTGGAAACTCACTTCTCGCAGCGTCTCGGGTCCGCGCTCCATCATCGCGTGCAGTGGCCGCAGCACTTCGGCCATGGCGTCGACGTTGTGCTCCCCGAAGTAGAGCCGCGAGGCCTCCTCCAGCCCTTCGTGCCACATTTCGTGCCACAGGATCGCCACGCGGATCAACTCGCGGCTCACCAGCAGCGCCTCGTCCACGAGCTCGACGTAGTTGGTGCGCATGGTGCTCATGATGGCCTCGGCCGCCAGCTGCCGTTCACTCACCGACGACTTTAACGCCACGGACAGCGGGTAGATGAGCGCGTGCGGGTGCTGCTTCCCCACGGCCACAAGCAGCCGGTGGAGCTGCTTCTGGATGCGTGGGTACGGCGTGTGGATACGAGCAATGAGCTGCGGGATCACGATGAGCCACGTCTCGATACTGACCGAGCGGAAGCCCTTCTCCAAGGCCGCATGCACGTCCGTGCGGTGGCCATGCGCGAACCACAGCGTGAGCACACGCAGGATGTCCTGCTGCACGTTGGCCGCCCAGCGACTTCTGCCCAGCGCGATGGACCGGAAGAACCCCTCGATCGCCGGCGCGATGTACGGCGCGACAGCCGCCGACGCCGCGATCGCCGACGCCGTAGCGTTCGCGCTAATGTGCTGGCTGTGCGTCGAGTGCTCCACCACCTGGAAGTTCATGAGCGCCCACGCGTGCCACGCCTTGTAGCTGCGCGGTTCGAGCTCCGTGCACAAGCGCAGCGAGGACAGCACGCTCTCCACTGGCACATGCTCGATCTGCTGGTCGTGCACCGCGAGCTGCCACTCCGCCATCTTCAGGTGGCACTTGACAAGCAGCTCCTCCTCTTCGCTTCGCATGGGCATCATGGCCGGCGCCGGGGACGGCAAGCCACCCAGTCCACCAGGAACCTGCGCGCGATGGCGCGCCATGGACGAAATCCGACCGACCAGGCGGTGCAAGTCCGTCAGCGCTTCCTGCTTCTGTCCAGCAGCCCAGAGGTGCTTCAGGTACGCAAAGGCCACGCGGTTGCGGTCCTTCTCGCCAAAGCCAAACGATGACGTCGCCCCGGAGCTCGACGGCGCCACACTCAGCATCTCCGAGATGCCCGTTCCATTCGCTCCAGCGCCAGCGCCGCCGTGCACGCGCAACGCACTCGTGAACACTTTGAGCGACAACGAGAGGTTCCCGGACTGGCGACACAGACTGGCGAACTGCAGATACGTGTCGATATCTTCGTGTGGCGACAGGATCAAGGCGCGCACCGCGATCAGTTGCTGCCACACCTCGACCACGCGCTTGCAGCCGGAGAGTCGATCATGCCACATGCGCATCAAGTGGCGCTTGTATCGCGCTGCTTCCTCGCCCTTGGCGAACTGCGCGCGAAGCTTCTTGTACGTCACGACTTCCTCCAGTTCGCTCAGTTGCTGCAACGTCACGATGCTGCGGTACGCCCGGCTGTACGACTCGCCCACAAGAGCGCCGAGTTTCGTGTCCAGCGTCTTGCGCGTGTCGTTAATCAGCGTGGCCGCTTGCTCGAAGCTGCCCTGGTGAACCGCCAACACGGACTGGTACAGAGACAACTCGGTCACGTCTTCGTCCGCGCCGAAGATGCCGTGGCCATGGCCGTAACCATAGCCGTAACCCTGGCCATTAGCGTTGGCCGCCCGAGAGATCACGGCACTGCTGGCGTTACTCCCGTCGTTTTGCGCGGCGCACTCCGTCACGTACTGCGTCATGCTGTCCCATTGGGAGAGACACCAACTCGCTCGAGCGCCGAGCATCGCCACGCGTTTCAGCGCAGTGGCTTCCTCTCCACGGTCGTCACCAAACTGATAGGACGACGCCGACGACGGGGCCGCCCCACTTGCCAAAGACGAGGAAGAACCGGAGTTGCTGCTGCCGCGACGCAGGAGAGCAGAGCTGCCTCGTCCGCTCGAGGCACTCGATGGCGCTCGGCCAGCAGACAGCAGGCGGCTTCGAGACGGCGGGGGGCTCGTTTTACGGTCTGGGGAGTGCAGCGCCGTCCACACTTGAGCAGCCAGCGCACTCAGTTCTTCCCAGTTGCCTAGCGCCTCCAAGCACCGCATCTTGCCAATGCAGACTTCGATATTCAGCGCCTGGTTCTCTCCATGCTGCTGCGCGCACTGGAGGCGTCGGTCATAGAGCGCAAGTGCTGCGCGCCAATCCTGCAGCTTCTCGAACCACGTCTCCTTGACCTGAATCACGCGACTGTGGTGCGCCTGTGCGTACTTCAAGATCCCCACTGCAGCTTCTGGCTGGCCGAGCTGGTTGTTGATCGAGATCAGCGCTTCGATGCACGTGCTGGGCGACGTGTGGAACTCCAGCTCCTTGTAGTGCAGCGCCTTGGCGTACGCGTGGCACTTCTGCGCCAGCTCGCCAAGCTCGCGGATGTCGATGGGCAAGGCCTCCACGTCGTGCTCCATGAACTCGGCCAGGTTCAGCAGCGTCTGCAAGATCTCGGCCGGGATCGTGTCGCTCTGGAAAGCCGTCTCCAGCGCCCTCACCAGGTAGTCCTGGTACTGTTCGTACAGCTCGTTCCAGCACGAGACAAACGCCGGGTTGAACAGCGCGCGAGCCAGCGGGTTGTAAGCCTGCGCCAGCGCGCAGCACGAACGCAGAGCAGCGCTCGGAGACTCGCGCAGTAACTCGATGGAGAAGCGCCGCATCCACTCGAGCCAGTCCTCCTTCGTGCTGCGCTGCGAAGCCTCCCACGCTCGTCGCAGATTCTGTTGGTTGACATGCAGGCGCACGTTTGTCGGCGGAGACGACGCTGGCGCCATCGACGTCGCTGTCTGGGCTGCCAGATCACTCGAGAACTTGCGGAGCGTGGGCGTCAGGAACGCCGGGTCAGTCAGGAACGTACGTGGCACACGAACTCCACGACGCAAGCTGTCCAGGCCCTGAGCGATCCGCTGTACCATGGCTTGCGGAGAGGACGACGGACTGGCGTTCTCAGACGCATTTGCTGCCGTCGTGAGGTTCCCACGGTGGGAGAACGGCAACGACGCGATGATCTGCTGCAGCAGCGGCTCAAAGCTCAAGATCTCGGCTTGAAGCTGAAACACCAGCGCGCCAAGCGCGTACAGCATCACCTCGGCGAAGCGCGTGGCTTCCGTCTTGGTCGTCGCGATCCGAGCCGCTGTTACTCCCCCAGCGGCACTTGTTGACGGTCCGGACGCGTTCGCTCCGCCACTCACGTTGACGGCAGCAGAGCTACTCGAGCGACTGAAGAAGAACAGCCCCTTGGCGGAGATCTGGGAAGCTACGCGTGCCAGAGGCTGCAGAAGTCGAGGCCCCGCGTACTCCTCGAAGCTCGCCACGACGCAGATACGAGCAAGCGCGTACACGGTGGTGATCTTGACTTCGAGCGGCGTGTCGAGGCTCTCCATGAGGTGCACGAGCGAAGGCACCAGCAGGTAAACGTAGTCCTCCACTGCGTCGCCGAACACGATCAGCGACTGCACCACTTGGACCTGGATCGCTGCCACCGCGACGGACGTACTACCGTCCGCTCCTCCGTTCTGCACAATGTCGTACGTACTGGGCGTCAGTGCGTGGTCGTTCGCCCCGGAGGCGCCGGCGTTCCCCTGCCCATGCTCTCCACTTCCACCCAGGCTGGCGCCGTCGCCAGGTCCTTGAGTCATCCCCGTCGAGCCTCCAACGCCTGAGCTGGCACCAGACAGTTCTCCGTCCGTAGCCCCACCACTCAAGCCGAAATGCGGCTGGAGAACCTCCAGCAGCTTGGGCAGTAGCTTGGGGAAGTACTGCGTCCGGAACTCGTGCGGCGCCGCCTGTGAGATCTTCTCCACGAGGCGAACAATCTGGGGCAGATGCGACCCCCAGAAGCGCAGCGCGAGCACCATGATGGGCGGGAAGAAGGGCTTCATGTGCGCGTTGACGATGGAGATCAACGTCGTGAGCTGGAGGAACAGCGACTCGCGCAGGCGCGGCTCGCCGCGTGCCAGAACCCGGAGAAACGGGGGCAAAATGTACTTGAGGAACGGGACGCACTGCGTGCTGAGGCTCTTGAAGATGAACATGATGGCTTGGATCACACCGTGGTGGTGCGCGTTGAGCGACGGCTCCCGTAGAATGCGCAGCAGCGCGTGGATCGCCACGGTCGGGAAGTAGGCCTCGGACGCTGGGGACAACTCGGTGGGGTCCAGCTCCAGCTCGCTGTCCATCAACGAACTCTCGAAGTCGAACGCGTCGTCGCTCAGACTCATCCCCATCGAGGCAGCCTGTCGTTTCTTGCGCGAAGAAGGCGTCAGCGACGACGACTGCGCGCCAGCGGACACGCCGGCCGCGCCACTCGCAGGTCGGGAAGACTGCGACCCACCGCCCAGAGTGCCACCAGCTGCGCCGGCGTCGAGTTTCCTGGTGCCGATAGGCGCCGCAGTGAACAGCTGCAGCTCGATCTGCTGCTTCTCGTCCAGTGCGTCGCTCGTGGCCTTGCGATCGAAGCTGGCGAGGTTGATCGTCACGCCCAGCGTCTTGAGGTCGATGTCCAGCGTCGGGTACTGCGACACCGCCGTACTCGCCATCGACTTGGAGACGCCAAGCGTGGCGTTGTCCGCGCTCTTCTCGTCTTCCTCCTTGTTGGCTGTCGACGCCACTTCGTTCGCCTGCCGGAGCGACGCTCGTGAGACGCACAGCTTGTACTTGTACGGGTCCAGTGCGCCGAGAATACCGATCGTTCTCATGGCTTCACGGCGTAAAGACCACGGGCTGCCGACGTTATGATGCAGGAGACTGAGAAAGATCTCCAACAGCTTGGGCGACGCCAGGTACGGACGCACCACGCAGCCTGTACTGCCCGCCAGTTTACCTAGTGTCTGCAACGCCACTTGTCGCTTCTCGATCGACGAATGGTCCTGTAACGTGTGGATGATCAGCGGGAACAGATACCGTTCGTACGCCGCGATCTGCGTACGCGACACGAGCGCCAACTCGCCCAACGTTCTCAGCACCGCCATCGTCAACGGGGCGTTTTCACGCACGAGAATCGGCAGCAGAACTTCCAGGATGCGGACGACGTAAGGGTCCACCAGTTGCTGAGCGCCTCGAATGAGGTGGCCCAGCAGCCGCGTGCTGTCCTCGCGCATGCGTAGATCCGACGTGTGCTGCAACTCGGTGACCAACTGGATCAGCACGCGGCGTAACGAAGGCATGACGAACGCCGGGTTTCGAGGTGCTAACCGTTCGAGCAACTGCATGGCCCGTTCCCGGATGGTGGCGCTCTCGTCGTTCAGCAACAAGAAGACGAGTTTCAGGTGCGTTTCCTGGCTCAACAACTCGTCGAAGCGTGCGTCCAGCGACTCCACCACGCTCCTGCGAACGGCCACGTCCATATCCGAGATACCGACTTGAAGCAGTTGAGTGAGCACGAGGTCGATCACTCGTCCGCTCGGCCCACGCTTCTTCACGTGTCTCCACGACGACATCAACGCGGTGTCGGGGGAGTCCGGGGACGGCAGCAAGAGCTTACTGCAAGTGATCACCGCTTGCTTGCGAATCCGCGCGTCCGGGTTCTTCAAGTACAGCGCCACGCAGTCCCGCACGAAAGGCAGGAGACAGAAACTCCCACTGAAGTTAAAACAGCTCAACGTCCGCAGCGACAAGAGGATGGTATCGATCTCGTCGCCTGTCTCGCCCTTGATCATCAACGAGCCGCTTCCGCTCGCTGAATCGTCCTCAACACTCGAGAATCCCCGTTTCATGGACGAGAAAAGAGCCTGCACAGCGGTCTGTTTCACAGGAGGGGACTCGCTTTCAACATCGTAGTACGACGTGTCTAGGGTCAACGCATTGCCGTCTCCGTTGGCAGCATTCCCGCCGCTACTTGCCGGTGGATACGCTGCGCCAGCACTTCCAAGCGAGAACGGCGTGCCACGTAAAATCCCCGAGATCTCGTTTAGCAATCGCTCCTGGACGTAAGGCAGTGCGCTCGGTACACTCGCCACGACTTCGGTAAGAGAATCAATCAGTTCGTCGCTCAGGCCGCCGAGCATCATGGTCTCCAGCACGCCGTCCTGGAACAAGAAGGGCTCGAATTGCGGCCCCAATGCACGCGACATATTGGCCACGCACGTGAGCGTTTCCACGCAGAAAAGCTTGTTGCGTGTGCGCTTGCGCTTGGCGCCAGTATGCGGCGCCAACGACTCCTTCACGAGCTTCAGAATGGGAGGGAGGTGAGGTAGCAGCGCATCCCCAACAGCCAACGACAGCCTGCCCATGGCTAGAAAAGCCACGCCACGCTCGGATGCTGGCGCCGAGTACTCGAGAATCCGCTTGGTTAAATGCGCCACACACACGTCCAGATAGTACTGCACAAAAGCTCCAGGACAGAACTCCGCCAGCTGCGGTAAGAGCCTCGACACTGCACGACTCATGAGCCTCTCCTTGGCGTCCTTGTACCTCAGCACCGTGTCGCACACTTCTCGAAATCGAGGCACCATGAACCTCCCCGTATTGGCGATCAATTCGCCGATCACTAGCAACGACCCGTGCGCACACTCCCACGACGCCAACGTTGTCTGTCCATTGCTTGTAGGCGAAGAACTCGACGCTGCAGCTGCACTTGGCCGCACTGCCAAGCCTTCAAACACGTGGTCGTACACTTTGCAATACCACTGCACGCGGTGTCGAGTCTGTCGTCTCGTGATGAGCTGTAAACAGGCCGCCAGTGCACTGGTGGCGGCCTCTCTGATCTCCACTCTCGAGTCTCTCACCGCGCCCCAAATACTCTGGAAAAAAGTGGTCAAATTCACGTGAAAGAGCGTCGGAGCGGCTTGTGCCAGTTCTCTGAGTACAAAACACGCCGCGAGCCGTCGTTGACTCACTAGAGCTTCGTTCCTGGCATGAGTCGTCCCTTGCTGCCCTTCTTGAAGCCACTCGAAAGCTCGTTTAGCTTCAAAATCCACGAAACTTGCCACTAAAGTGCCACTGACACTTGAAGCGGCCAACTTGCCCATAGCTGACGACGCGGCGAGTAACGCT
This sequence comes from Phytophthora crassamura, assembly GCA_033557995.1. Lineage (NCBI taxonomy): Eukaryota > Oomycota > Peronosporomycetes > Peronosporales > Peronosporaceae > Phytophthora > Phytophthora crassamura. Next base: position 1,869,933 of record JAUCED010000009.1, on the reverse strand, counting down.
CGCCGACTTGTTTGAGGTTGTTGGAGAAAATACCTCAAATAGTTCACGAAGCGGATGAATTGGTCCTCATTGGACACGTCGATGAGGCGTTCGATGGCCAATAATGCACCCAGTTGCGCGCTCTCTGAGGATCCACGTTGCAGCAGGTTGTAGAGCTGAGGCGTGAGCTGAGCCAAAGCCTTGGCGAAACGCTCGGCTGAGAGCTGGCGACTCAAAGAGGCCACGGCTGAGTACAATTCCGTAACGCGTGCGCGTCGACGTGACGCGTCATTTACGTCCAGACGCTGGACGAGCGAGGCGAGGAGAGTCTCGACGTGCTCTCGGTCTTGCGCGGGCTGGAACTGCATGGCCTGTGGTGGAAGATGGGCTGTAAATGGGGTATGGAGAGATAATGCAGAGTCTCTTCTTTCTGATAAGCTGCTTGGTGACGAGGATGGAGCGCGGCGAGCGGAGCAATCGCCACGGAGAAGACGCCTCCCCTTGGCCTCCCGACAGGAAGCGCTTGAGTTGTTTATGAGGCGGAGACTTTGAAGAGAAGGAGTACAGCAAGGGAGGAGCTATAGAGGACAAAGGTTTTTTTGTGGGATTTTGACGAATAGGAAGCGAGCATGTGTAAGACACCACGAGTCTTCTGACGAATGGGAAGCGAAGAATTCTGGGTCTCCTAATAAAGACCTCGGTGCCAAGAGCCAAGAGCTAGCCTTTGGAGCTGTTGAGGGCAAAGGCAACTTGCAGAGAGTGCAACATCCCCAGCTCTGTATGTGCGTGTAGCTGGTCAACAACGGCAAACAATCGTACCGGGCTAGTGCATCCTCAAGCCCTGTATCCATTGCCGTTTTCAGTCCTGTAGCATCTGAACCTGAAGTCTGCCTTCAAAAGCTGTTCTCATCCCCTGTAATCGCTCCTGTACCTTGTCACCAGCTCTGCAGCAACCTCTTTTGCGTCACAGCAAAATACACAGACACAATTCAACGCTGGGAGGGGCAAGCGAAGCGAAGCGGAACGGGGGGTCGTAGCAGAACGCGGCGATGAAACTTGCATTAAGCTTGTAACCGAGCCACACGGGAAGAAAGGACCTGTGAACAGTCCCCCTAAGGAGGAGAAATTAAGCCGAACTGAGCGTCAGGAGCGTCGCCACTTAAGCCGACTTGCCCTTCTTGAGCTTCTCCATCAGCACCTTCTTGACGATCTTCTGCTCCTCGATCAGGAAGGCACGCACGATGCGCTGACGCACGCATGTGGCGCAGCGAGAGCCGCCGTAAGCACGGGCGACCGTGCGGTGGGTCTTGCTCACGTTCTTGAACTCCTTGGACTGCAGGTGCTTGATGCCCTTCAGCGACTGCTTGCAGTCACCGCACTTGGGGCCAGCAGCGCGCTTCTTGCGGTACTGAGCGACCAGCTTGCCACCTGTGATGCAGCAATACAAGTGTCAAAAAATGGCTGTCCAAAATGTCCAAAATGCTGTCGAAAATGGCGCTGTGTGCTGCTGTCGAAAATGGCTCAGGTCAAGCTTAGCTGCCAATACTGGAGGTGGGTGACATACCGGGGGTCTTGACGGCCTGGATGCCGTTGGACCGGGTGGCGTACGAGTGCCGGCGGCGGTAGGTGATGCGCACGTTCTTGACCATCGTCGATGCTTTTAGCTCTGGTTCCTATCTCCCGTTCTGATGGAATGAACACACAGGCGGTGGCGGCGGGCAGCCCAGCAAGGCCCAACGCCAGTCGTTTTCGAGCAGTGTGGACCACATTGAGTCGCCCAGACTTTATACTCGCGTATGAAAAAGGACAGGGAGAACTTAATCGGATATTGACCGTACTTAATGAGAAGAAACGAATTCGACAGGGAACACAATAAATGTAGCCATTTTCGCAGGACGCACTTCAACATCGCCGGAGCTTGAGCTTGCTAGAATTGCAATGCAACGGGTCTTGGATATCCCCGTGCAAGCTATCCGGGCGTTGAGAGTGCTTGGGATCACAGCGCGATGAACTTGCAGGCATCTTCCGTCTAAGGATACGACAAAACTTCCTGGGACAGGAAAGCTAAATGTGTCATACTGCTTTCGTGGGAAAATGAGTCGGCGGCTGGACGCATACGATGTGCGACTGCTCCAACTGCCACCGCGGCATGGTCCGACATAGAAATACTCGAGACCACTGCCGTATCACCAGGACGGCATGGCGGTGCTTTCACTTGTGTTACCACGTTACCGCTCACACGTCGCAGCAAAACTCTCTGTATCCATCATGCGGGCAAATGAGCCCAGCAAGTTGAGGAGAAGTCCGCCGAGTAGGAAAGGCCGACAACGAGGCGCTCGGCAACTGGCGAAAGCTCATGGAAGGAGCAACCTAACTGCGTGAATCTGTTAAGTCTCGGTGGACGGTCGAATCCCTGGCCTCGAGGCCTTGAACATGCAGCTCGACAAAGCTCGTACGCGGTCAAGGTGGCCGTTATTCGATGAACAGAGACGCAGGATCCCGAGCTCTTCAACACGAGAGCGGGACTTCTGGCATGACTCACGCCATGGCCCTTCCTGCGAGTAACTGCGTCGAATACTCTCCATGGCCTTGATGTTCTCGCGCGGGCACTCGTTTACCACTCAATCGAGCTCACGTCCCTGCGATCTGATCAAGGCTTTCCAAGGCTGGCTACGCTGAAAGCTGAACTGATTAGTTCCCACTGTCTGTGGCCAGAGCACTTGAAGGCCACCTGCTAGCGGCACTCACGCCTTGGTCACCTCCAGCCCAAGAGCACCATCGTTACAGCATTGATGAACGTTCAGCAGGACACGGGCCTTCTCCGGGACGCCCCACTTCCGGTTTTGCTCGGTCGATCCAAGTCGAAGCGCACCAAAACCCGCAGTACCTAGCAGGTATCGACACCACCAAGGAATGGCGACGTCTTCCTCGGAACCGCCACCGAAGCATGTGAAGCTCCGGTATCGAGCCTTGGCCTACGTTCGTCGCTTTGGACGGCACCAGCAGCCTCCTCGACCAAGTGCAACCAGTAGACGAAGCTTTGCCGACACAGGTGGAGCTCCGATTCAAGTTGACTCAAATCAACGGAGATTTTCCGACTCCGGAGGCCCTCGTCCCGTTGTTCGCCTGGCCAGCAAGCGAGGCTTCGCGGACTCCGGTGGAGCTCGCCCGGTGGTCCGAATCGGCAGCCGGAGAAGCTTCGCCGACTCGGGCGGCGCTCGGCCAGTAATTCGGATCGGTAGTCGCAGGAGTTCTGCAGACTCGACGGGGTCGAACGAAGGAAGCGCTACCCCCGGGGAGATCAAGATGAAGACTCGCAGCAGGAGATCCAGTCGAGTTCGCAACAAGGTTCGTAAGGCCCGAGGAGGCCGGAACAACCGCCGTCCTCTCTTCCTTGCTTCACTGCACGATCATGGGGGCCATCGATTCCGACTATTCTGTGCCTGCTGCGTGGAGCAGGACGCGTTCGACCCCGGGGAGACACCGTCATTCCGCTGGGGCGTCGGCTTCGACGACAGCTACTACCACACGTCAAGCTACCAGCACCTCACCAAGGGCACCAGGTTCCGCGTTGAGCTGTGCGGCTTGCACGTGACAACTCGCAACAGAGACCCGCTGGGTCCTGACGTCAGCACGGTCGGCGCCAGAGCGGCCAGCTTCGACAGCAATTTCGGGTTCACGTGCGCGAGCCCAGTCGCCTGTCCTCCTCCTCTCGGCCTTGCGCCAGCTCGAACGCTACCAACCACGCTCGAGTTGCGCTCCCGTGACGGAACGGGGAGCGGCCACTTCACGCTCGAAAACGGGAAGAGCGGCTTCTCGTCCTCAGGCTTCAAGCGCAAGACCCCGTCGACGGCGTCGTACCCGTCGTACACGCCGACCACGCCCCCGTCGCCGTTCCTGAACGATTTCCTCCCTGTTGATACGTTTAACAACACCAGAGCTCGCTCTCGAGTGTCGGTAGGGTGCAACGGGTGGCTCGTGAGAGACGACGACCCGGCCATATTGGGCTGGTGTCGTCGTCGTAGCAGCGGTGAAGTCAAACCCCCGCCGATCATCACGCACCTTTCACAAGTAGCCGAAGCTACGCGCGAGACCGACGACAGGGAGTCGCCAAAGCGCTACAAGAGGAGTCCGCTAGCTTCCGGAACGACCTCACCTTCGGCATCTTCACCTACTCGTATCGCCTCCCCCAAGCCTCCATTGGCGCCCAGACCCAAGTCAAAGGCGCCAAGCCCCGCCAGCTCTCGCGGGTCACGCGTCTCCATCGTGCTTTTGAGCCAGGATGGATCCGTGTCGTCGTCGAATGGTGCGCAGGGTTGGCTTGCCAACAGCGGCATCGCACTGGTGCCGCTGCCGATGTCACCACTGACAGGAACGACTCGCCTTTCGTACACGATAACACCACCGTCGCCCTTCGTGTCGTCCCAGAACTCGTACCGCTCGAGCCTGGCATCGCAAGAATACGACTCCGCCCTACAGTGGCAAGAAGAAAGTGGCCTTGGAGAATCATGACCCTCCGACCAAGCGACGACGGAGCACCGGAAGCTCGTCCAACAGCAGCGGAGGCTTTGGCTTCGGTAACCTGCAGCGCGCTTCAATGGAGGAAGGGGAAGAGCGAGAAAGTCTCCAGATTGAAACAGTCTGAGTACAAGACAACGCACGAGCTTCACAGCTCGACTCAGCGCGAGTCTGCGTCTAACGCGGTCGCACTCGCCTCAGTCGAAAGCCCTCTCGCCTGCAACTCGTCGGAGAAAAGGTCGTCGAAGTCGCAGCCACAGCGCGAGTCGAGGGCGACGGATGCTCCATAACAGCTCGAGGGTCAGCGTCTCCAAGTCCGTGTCTCCGCACTCAACACCCGCCAATATCGCCTCCTCCAGACCGTCCATCGTCTTCATCGACTGCCCGCCGTAAGTATCCGAGAAGGAGGACGCCTTGCTTGTTCCTGTTTTGCCTTGTTATCTATTCGCCCCCCAGACAGCCGATGCGTACAAGCAGCTTACGATACCAACCACAAATGCTCGACTCCCAGAGAGAAGCTCCAAAGGAAGAGCCTCCATTTTGCACCACACCGAGTCGACCCCGTCAAGTCTCGCAGTTTTCGGGAGCGGATCGAACTTAATGCGCAGAGGCTGCTTCATTTTTTGTGCGTTGCTTTTTGTTTGACGTGTGTCTAAAGCAACGAGTTGAAGCAGACAACGCTGCTCAGGTGAGCTGGCCCAGACGTGAAAGCCGGCCATAGAGTCTGCTAGTCGGCCATCGTTTGCAAATGGAGATGAGCAACTGTGGACGAACCGTATCTCCTGAGCTGAAGCAGACCTCGTCACCGAGCAGTACAGTACCAACAGTACCAACTCAAAATGTTTTTCGCTGATGCATTTTGAGTTGGTGGTGCTCACCTTGATGTGCGTGTCAACAATGCAATGGAGAGCCCTTAGCAGCTTCGTCGGCGTTTGGAGACAACAGTAATTAATCAATGCTGTCCGTAGAGGCAGCTCGTTCTTGCGGTTTTGTTGCAGCTGCAGCAGGAAGACTTCCGGTTTTCTTTTCGATGAGATGGCGATGCGCTAGATGGCTGCGCGTAATGAGTTGAGCGGGGTCACGAAGGATATCTATCGTGGAGCGAAAACATACGGCGCGACTCGGAGCACCTCTTTCCGCAGATCGTGTAGGTCTTCAATTTGGAGTCCAAATTCATGTAGGATTTGCAACACAGCCCCTGCATTCCCACCGTGGTAAGTTCCTACCGGCGGACACGCAACTGACGAGGATGTGGGTGGCTCCACGTCGGGGTTGTCATTCGTCTGTCGTTCAATGCAGTGGCAGCACCGGGGCTAGTCTCACTTCGCAATTGTTCTGCTAGGCCTCAAGTCTCCAAAGCTCCCTTCCCGTCTCAAGCGCTTCAACTGCACCTGCCGACCATGGCCAAGAAGCCGTTCTTCACCTTTGAGGACGCCAAGACGTCCTTCAACCTCTTCTGTTGCATCTACGGGATCGGTACGATGTGGACCCTCGAGGACCCACGAGGACACTGGTGGACACTTGTGAAAGTAGGACTCACACTCTTTGGTTGGAATAGGTACGCTTGGCATGCCGGGCAACTTCGCCCGCGCGGGCCCCGCCATCGCCGTGGTGGCCATGGCCTTCATGGCGTTCGCCAACATCTACTCGTCCGTGGCCATGTCCAAGGTCATGTTGCTCTCTCCAAAATCCGTCAAGACGTTTGGCGACCTCGGCGAATGGGCCATGGGCACGTGGGGCCGCTGGCTCTGCGTCGTCTCGCAGATGGGCTCGTGTCTGCTGATCCCGTGCGTGTTCCTCGTGCTCGGAGGCTCGCTGCTCGACGGTCTCTTCCCGGCCGCCTTTGGCCAAGTGACGTGGATCATCTTCATGGCCCTCATGGTGCTGCCCGTGTGTCTCGTCCCGACGCTCAAAGAAGGCTCGGGCGCAGCGTTCGCCGGCTGCATGGGCACCATCATCGCCGACGTCATCGGCGTGGCCGTCGTGATCCACGGCATGCGCGGCCACCCCAGCATTCCGTTCCCGGAGCTCAAGTTTTCGCAGGTGGCTGGCGTCTTTGGCAACTTGTCGCTCGCCTACGGCGCCGGTATCGTCATCCCGGACCTCCAGCGCCAGCACAGCGACCCCACGCGCATGCCCCGCGTCGTTGGCGTCACGGTCGGCTTCATTTCGTGCCTCTTCTTAACGCTGGCCAGCACGGCGTACTCGGCCGTGGGCTGCCAGATCACGGGCAACCTCCTCTTTACAATTTACCCCGACTCCGAGACGGGGCTCACCACGCTGGGCTTCGCGCCGAACTGGGGCACCGTCGTGCTGGCCTACCTCTTCATGCAGCTCCACATCACCATCGCCTTCTCGGTCATCCTCAACCCGGCCTTCTACATCGCCGAGCGGCTGGCGCTCGGCATGCACAAGAAGAAGCCGAGCGACCTCGAGAACCCCGTGAGCTACGTCGAAGCGGCCACGCCCGACGTGACGCAGGGAGACGCGCGGCGCAGCTCCAAGATGTCGTACGTCTCCGTGGCCGACGCCGAGAACGAGCACAAGGGCGACGTCGAGGAGGAGATGGCCGAGTACCGCGGTGGCATGAACACCATCAAGTACGTTACGTTGCGCATCGTCATCATTGCCGTCTTGGTGGTGCTCTCCATCATCTTCAAGGACCATTTCTCCGATTTCGCCGACTTCGTGGGCGCCTCTTGCATCACGGTGAACTGCATCCTGTTGCCGATCGTCTTCTACCTCATCAAGGCCTGGGACCGCCTGCCAATGTACGAGAAGGTCCTGGCCATCGTCGTGACCATCGTGTGCTTCCTGCTCGGCTGCTACGTGACGTACACGACGGGCAAGGCCCTGTTCGCGCCCTCGGATAGCGACGCGTCTTTCCCCTTCTGCTCGGCCACGTACGAGAACGACGTCTACTACAACTATACCGCCGAGCACGAGCTGTAGACGGATGGTCTCCAGCGTCAAAAACGCACTTCTGTCTTCAACATACTTTGCAGTGTACGCTGGCTTCACCTCGAAATACACATTGAAACATCCACTGTCATCGTTGCGTTCACCTTGGCTAACGCCTTGTACAAGAGCCGATAGAAGCCATCCTTGCGCTTCAGGAATTTTGCCAGTAGGGGGTGAAAGCCGAAATGTAACATTTCCACATATTCTAAATATGTAGAAATGTTCTAAATATGTGGAAATGTTACATTTCGGCTTTCACCCCCTACTGGCCTGGGGCTTAAACCCTGGACCAATCACAGTCAGATCCCACTCGGCCCTATAGGGTTATAGTACTGGTAAGAATTGATGATACCAAGGATTGTAACCGCTCACCAATTTAAGATATTGCTAGCCACCTACGCGTCCGTTGCCGCTCTAAAAACAACCAAAAGACAGCTTGTGATGTTCGCTTTGACACTGATCCCCACCACATCGCCACAAGACCAAGTGAAGATGGATGAAGATGAAGGCCGCCACGAGATCACAATAATGGAGAAGAAAATGGTAGTCCAGTTTTTTGAAAATATCGAAAGGAGGCGCGCTTCTCCGGGACTCGAACGAGAAAAAAAAAACTCAAACTCGTCGAGGAGTGTATCGGGGTCAAAGAGGCAACAGTCGCACGCGTCATGAAGGCCTACAAGGAGAACTCTGAGGCAGTCTTTCAGGCAAGTTTTGAGCTTCGCATGTTTAACTGATATGTGTCTGTTAACTATGAAAACTTATATTTCCAGGATAAGCGAAGCAACCGGGGTCGCCGCAGGGCATACTCCGCAGAGGAGATATCTCCAACCATTCGGTCGTTCGTCGAAGCACAAAACAGTTAGATGTCTTTCGGCACGTTCAAGGTGTAGAGGACAGCTTTGTTGAAGCCGCACAGCAGGTAGAAACTGCGACCAGCCACGAATCTGCACAAGTATCGTCGAGCGCAGATGACGAATAGTCTACCTCTACAAATGCATATTCTCTTGTTTTCGTGTGACAGCTCGGTTATAATCAAATCGACGACGGTCAATCTAAACTATGTATTTTCTCTTGCAAACCATATGAAACTAGGGTATGAGCCAATCGGCGACAGGCGTTTAGTGCAACCCAGTTCCCGAAAGTTTTTGATTGGCGACGAGTCTAGCTTTGAGCAGCTATAACTTCAAAACGGCCGCGAATTGGCCAAATCGGACCTGATTTTTGGATTCTACGCACGATTTTACCCTATATGTTGCTATAGGTTTTTACAGGTTTAGTACTCCAAATGGGAGCCTCAATCCTGGTATCATCAATTCTTACCAGTACAATAACACGCTTATAATAGGAAGGGCTTAGCGGCTAGGCTGGGAAACATACTACCTGCCGACTCCTCCACTTTCAATGGATTTTCTGGACATGACATCCATCCTCCAGCTTGTGTCAATATTCTCTGCCTTACATGTATTGTGCTTTGCAGTTAGTTTGCCGCCCTACTTAGTGCACTAATTAGTGTCGTACTTAGTGGTAAATCGTGGAGGATTTGAGCATGAACGTCCCAAGTCGTGTTTGCAGCACGAAATAGCCCGGAAATGGCACTGTATGAAAGTGCCAAACAGATGCTAAATCATTTTCGATCTGCAACTCGCGATTGGGATGACTTGAGTGCAGTATTAGCAAGAAAAAAGTGAGCACTAGTTATAGTAACTCCTACTTGAGTACGAGTTATAGCTAAGTGGAGCTCGATATCTCGTACGAATTCCAATCGAAAGTGACAAAAAGTATGCAAAGCACAATATGTACTGGAGGAATCCCTTGGCGGCATCCTGAGTTTGTATTTCCTCGTTCAGAACGCCTTCTTCAACGGGAGCGGCCTCGAACAAAAAACTGGAAAAAACTATGTTGCCCATGTATTCTAGTCTATTATATTAATTAAAATAATTTATAAAATAACACTTTTTTGTTTTGGTTGTGAGGCAAAGCAAAACACCTTCATAATAGATATTATCTGGATTTTAATCCAGAGTCCATTCCACGATTGCAACGAGGGTCAGAATCCATGCATAATGTACAGTATACCTGCTGAATTCGGTCTGAAAGTATCACAGGAATTCTCAATATCACATACCCTTACAGATGCAATATACTCCAGTAGTAGTACCTATTGTCCTTTTCATTTAACTCCAGGAGTAATACCTATTGTCCTTTTCATTTAATTTGCCGACGCCAAAATCGGACTTCAAGTCTGATTTTCGTTTCTAACATGCGATGCCTGTAAGAGCGTACCCTAAATACGCGATTTTTATGGCAATCGAATTTTTGTATATTCCGGTAAAACACGAATGGTCAAACGAAAAGCACTACGACGTTGTCAATGCGTTCAGGACACATATTCTCAAGACTGCACTTGATGAACGCGCTTGGTTATTGCCACAGCGGCGGCAACCTCAGAGAGAGCCATGAACTGCATCGAGCACCAGCAGCGGGTCCACCTGGACATAAAGCCAACAATTATATCAGGTCGGCGTCCAGTTGTAATCCCTCATACATATTCACAGGTTCGAGCATCTACGGGCTGGCTGAACGTCAACAAACTCAATCTTGGTGCCCAATCATGCAGCCATCGTCCAGCACCGAAACGACGTCGATCATACACTCGTCAGTTAAGTGGCTCTGCTGCGCATTTAGCGCCTCCAAGTTGTCCACGGAAAGGCTTTCCGGGTCTGGTTCTCAACTAAAGAGTTCATGCTGCACTAGCCTGTCGTCAAGATCCTTGGCACACACCCGCCAGTGAGCAGCACTGCAGACGTGCTCCATCAGTTGGCAGCACATTTCCTTCTTCATCCAGCCCAAGGAGGGAACGCTCGGCCGTCTGCGTAACGACATCAAGTGCGGCTCGGGTCCGTCGGGCTTCGAGGCGCAGTTCGAGCGCCAGCAGCCTCGGAAGATCCTCAACAATATCTGGTGTCGATCGGGGCCCGGTGAGCTCAAGGCCATCCTCGGACCGTCCGGAGCTGGTAAGACGACGCTGCTGGACATGCTGGCCGACATTTCCGTCAGTAGGCTCGGGAAGCGTGCGTCAGGAGTCCTCAGAGAGGTGAAAGGCCAGCCTCGCGACCTCCGCATGTTCCACTCCATCATGAACGACGTGTCGGAAGATGTGGCATACCTCGGCGCGTTCACGGTTCTCGAGACGCTGCAGATCGGCGCTGACTTGAGTCGGCCCGGCCACATGGCTCCCGTGCAGCGTGAAGCCCGAGTTTAAGACGTCATCGACGCTATAGGACCGTGGACCGTGTCGGCGGCGTCTTCCACAAAGGCATCTCGTCGGGGCAGCGAAAGCGACTGGGCATTGCTCTGGTGCTGCTGTCGGACCCTGCGCTGCTGCTTCTCGACGAACCGACTTCCTATCTCGACTCGTCCTCCCCTCGCGGTGTCAGGCAGTACATCGAGCGGTTGTGCCAGGAAGGCGGCAAGAACATCGTGTGCACGACCCATCAGCCGTCGTCGTCCATCTACGGCATCACCAACCTCGTCATCCCGAGCAGCGGGGAGCTAGAGTACAGCTGCCCGACAAACGCTGTGATCGCCAACTTCTTCTCCATGGACTACGTGTGCCCCATGTACACCAACCCGGCCGAGTACTTCGTCCACCTGCTCAACACCAACTTCCACGACGGCCTAAAGCTCGAGCCCTTCACGTGCGCGCTGTAGGAAGACGCCGAACCGCAGCGTCTCCGTGCCGACGTCGTAGCACGCGGTGTTAAACCCAGGACGTAGCACTGCCGCTCGGCCAAGCGTAGGTGCGCTTGCGCGCCGCTGCGGGCTTAGGGTTCTGTTGCCAAGCGAGCGCGTGGCATGTCAGTATTTGAAGCCATCCGCATCGAGTTGCCGTAGGAACTCGGATAAGCACGCTTAATCTGAGCATAGTTAAATCAAGTGTTCAATAGGCTCTTCGCTATACGCGCCGTTTGGCAACAGTGATTTCAGTAACAACCGCCAGGGCCTCCTCGGAGTATCTGTCTTCTCGGACGCGAAGTCCCCCTTGCTGGGGCCGATAATGAGAGATGGACGTGTTCCTGTGCGGCAAGCACGGCAGTAACCCCGGGCTTGGCGATAGCCAACAAGACAACCAAGGCTGCAGCAAGCGGGGTTTGGTGAACCTCGCCTGCGCACAAGAACAACACCAAGAAATCAGCTCAAGCGTCAAGTTCGACGATCGCAACCATTCCCCCTCCTCTTCTGCCCCTATCTCGGGATGCAGAGCGACGAAGACGGCGTCTATGCTAACGAAGAGAGGAAAAAAGAGAAGAGTCAAGATAGCGACCGGCTCAAGCGTCGTCGCCAGAAGATCGCAACCATCCTGAGTGGGTTTCCTTCCCTCCTGTCCTGCCCCAGCTCAGGGTGTATGGCAATGAAGACGGCGACGAAGCTGGAGAAGAAAAGAGACAAGAAGAGAAGCTTCGAGCCTGATCGAATGAAGATCATCAAGCACCATACGAGGCCAAGTGAACAGCTCAAGCGTTGCGTCAGAACATTGTGCCAGACGGGATCGGTTCCCCTCCCCTGCTTATATGTCGTGCGGCTCTCTGCTGAGCTGCTTGCTCTCTGCTGAGCAAATTCCAAATTGTCTTTGCTTATCTCTCTTGCTGAGCTAGATACCTCTCCTGTGGGAAAGATTTCGATCCGGATGTGCTGGTTATGGCCTCCAGGTGGTCACAACGGGTGAAGAACAGCTGTCGGGTGTCGGGTAAAGGCACCCGAACAGATCACTTCCCCGGGTGGCTACTGCGGGGTCGCTGCCGTACGTGTGCCACCAACACGACAGCGGGGCTGGCGTTGAATGTTTGGCACCCTTTGCTGGCGTTCGTTGGACTGCATCGCCGTGACTAGGCGCGTCCGCTACGGTCGTCTGGCAACGCTGTTACGAACGCCTCAACCAGCACAGGCACATTTTGCTTGATCACCTCAGCCGGTTCACATGACGCTTCAATGTCGTCGAGGCTGATCCATTTCACGAGAGTCTCCCACCGGTGGGTGTCAGGGCTGAGACGACAGTCCAGGAGCGCCTCGACGAGGTGCCCCCTGCCCCCCTACCAAAGATGGCCTGCTCCTGCAGCTCTTCAACACTTCCGCGAGCAGCCTATCTGTAGAGCTGCAATCGCGATGCGTGGCGTATCGAAGCCTCGAAAGGCGCCACGATGTCCTGAACCTCGAAATTATAGTCGTTCAATGCGCGCATCAGATTTTTGGGACCACGCCAAACCAGAGCGAGCTTGTGTCCGCTACGGCCCGTTGCCGTTGCCACCAGAACGAATCACCTTCGCTGAATTTGTGCAACTTTACACCTTGGCGGCATTCATGCCTCTCACGAGCTGCTCGTCGACGCTTATCGCTGGCGTCAACCATTTCTGCGTGCATCCCGTCGAGGTCAACCCGAACGTGCGAGAGATGCGCTTGGATCTCTTGGTCCACCCACTGCACGGTCGTGTCCACGAATATGTTGCAGCTGAGCGCCACCTGATAACGCGGTAAAAGCTGTCAACGGGGACTGTCCACCGAGTCGATCGGCAGGCACCACGTTCAAAGCGGGCTGCACTACTGGCCGAATCGCGGGCCAGTCTTGAACAGATAGCTTTCTCTCCTTCTGCAGCGCCGTGACACTCTTCAGAACTTCCAGGTTTACCATCGCCACAGTCTCATTAGCCCATGAAGTGTACGCGGTCGTGAAATGGTGTTGTGCGCCCAAAGCACGATGAAAGCTCTCCACAACTTGATTTCGAAAATGAACCCCCTGGTTCAAACGGTTCGGCGTCGTGCGCCAGTGGGTCTCAGACCACTGGCGTCCATGATATGCGTAGTCCGAGTTCGCTTGAATACACGCTATCAACTCGACATATCCGCTCATTTCGTCTTGGAGTACAAGAATGTACTTCACGCCTCCTTCGCCTTCAACCATAGTCAGGTAATCGGAGTGCAGGACTTCGTTTGGCTTCGTCGCCTTCAAAGTCCCGTCAAATGGGCGAGGAATGCGTCCACTTGCCGTAGCCATGCAGTGCAAGCAGCCTGATACAAACTCAGCGAATTACTTCGCCATGGTACGTCAATAGAACACGCCTTCCAGAGCGTGCACGGTTGCTCGAGCACCGCGGTGTCCACTGGCACCATCGTGGGCTACCACACAGAGTCGCTGCTGTATGTCTGCAGCCTTCTGCGGCCTCCCCTGAGATCCACACTTGGTCACTAGTAGTCACCAATAGCTGTCGCTCTTCACTACACTGAGCACCCAGCAAATCAGAGCTGTCGTCACGGGCTACTTGATGGAGCGCCCGGATCTCTGTCTCCGCAGGTCAAACGAACTCATGATCTCCAGTGGCGAGACGCGCTGAACTACCGCCAGCCTGGAGACTCGTCTTGAAGTGCGTTCCTGTTTTAGCGCAGGTCCAGCTCCCCAATGGCTAAAACAATCCCCTTATGCGTTGACTTCTCCAGGGACGTGCTCAATCACATACGGAACGCGAGGAGGGACATCGTCCAGCGCTGAAGCTTATCAGCCTGATACCGAGCCATGACACTGTCGGTGGCATAGCGGTCGAAGATGTAGACCAGGTTCCGGTGGTTGGTGTACCGCCGGAACCCCTTCGGTCTGAGCAGCAGATACTCGAGCTGTCGGGTTGACTCGATGATGGCGAAGGCCTCCTTCTATATAGTAGGCTACCTCGCCGCTGCTTCAACAAACCTCCCACTCAGGAAAGCGAGCGGCCGATGATGTTGCTCGTCCTGTGGCAGCTGCACCTCGTTCGGCTCCAACTGGGTGACCACCGCTCCCCAGAAGTCCTGGCTGGCATCGAAGTACAAATATACTTCGCTCGACGGGCTCAGATGAGATAGTGGCACCGTTTGAAGACGTTCGTGAATCGTACAGGACTGCTGAGATACGAGTATACTCCGGGATACTCTGTCGCATTCAGTTGGCTGCACAAAGGAATTGCTGCAGGTTCGCCCCGGCCTTGGGCTGCTGCATGTCCACTAGGCCCTGCACGCGCTCGGGACAATGCTTCTCTCCTTGCGCGGAGATAATTCGCCCACACCACTTGACTTCAGTGGCGAAGAACGCACACTTCTTTGCGTGAAGGTTGAGGCCGTACGATTCGCACCGAGCGACAACCTTGTCAAGTGGGGTCAGCAAAGCCGTATCATCCTCAGCGTAGCCAAGTATGTCGTCGAGCCATGCCAGTATCCCATCGCCAAGAAGGTCACCGAAGGTTTCTTCCACTACACCTTGGCAATAGGCAGCGGCATCAGTTCCCTCATAGCCGCGCGTGTCGGCATGCAGATGCCTCGATGAGTCACAAATGAATACAGCTCCTGTGCGTCGGGGTGTAATGGCAGCTACCAATAGCCCCTGAACCAGTCGAGGACGAAGTACACCTGCGCTCCCTCCAGTTCTCCCAGGACCACGTTGAGCACGGGCATGGCATCGGATCGGTACGTTCGTTACACCCCTGGTGTCGATTGCCATCCTTGGGTCGGTCATAGGGTCAGTATCTTGTCTGCGGTTGCGAACAATTCTTGGCGCCGACGTCCACCTGTTCCGGTGGTTCTAGAACACCAGCCCGTGGGCAAGCAATGCAGCGGTATGACGATCTAGGAAAGCTCGGTCGTTCGGAGAATAGCGGCGAGGCTGCGCTTTCACAGGACGCGCGCCTGCTTTCAGATGCACTTGCATGGGCGCGACTCGAACATGTGGATCGTTCCCAAAGTCTACTCGAAAGCAGTCAGTCCTGACTCGCCGTATGGAACGCAGTTTGGCACGTCCATCGAGAGTCAAACCCATTATTTCAGCCAGTTCAATCATCTTCTCCAAAAACACGATCACGTCATTCAATGACGTCGGGCTCATGCTTGGCACGCTGTTATCATCTCATGTCGCTCCAACCGGTCAGCGTCGGCCTTTTCTACAGGCCGGTCGCGAGGAGCAAGCTAAAGCCTACAGCCACGCTGCATAGCGGTCGGTATTCTACATTGTCTTCCGTAGCCGACTCGGTTGGGGAAAGCTCCCGCTCCGGGTTCACCTCTGTGGCACTGACGAGTAGCTTATCGGTCGAGTAGCTTATCTGTCGAGTAGCTTATCGGTCGAGTAGCCTAAAATTCGCATGATAGGCCGCCCGACTGTCAGGTCCTTGGAGTCGTTTTCTTCTTCAACGTAGCACGTCCAATTGCATAGCATCAATGGTCCGGCGGAAGTGATGATCACGACTTCCCAAACGTCGCTTGGCGGGTCACATTGAGACTCTGACCACCAACAGGACTCAGCTACACCTCATCTACCACGCTGACAGATACTGATTTCCCGGTCTGCTGGAGGGCATCAAGCACCACACGTTCCACAAGAGACGTGTCGCTCCGGAGTCTAAGATGATTGCCACTACTGCATCACAATCAACATTTGCGTCCACTGTTCCGTGATCTCTGCCCACAACACTCTCTTTCGGAGAATGTCCGTCACCGCCGACGACATCAACCCGCCGAACACCCATACTTCGTACAACGTCCCGCTGGTTGCGCCTCGCTTTCAGGAGCTTGGCAGCTTCGCCGGGCTGGCACCTCGGGCAGTCACGCACTTGATGATCAGCCGAATCGCACGTCAGACAAGGACCTCGCACGGGTCTCGAATCAATGTTCGAAGAAGCTCCGGCTCCGGCACTCTCTTGGTTAGTTCAGCTGCCTAGGCCGCCATCATAACGGCTGTGTCCGTTCTGACCTCTGCGCCCACCTCCTCGGCCAGCACCATCACTCCTTCCTACCAGTTGTCCCCGACCGGAGACGCGAGGGTGCAGTGACTGCGTCGTTGATTAAGGTGTAGACACGGCCTGAGCAGCGCGCTCCCAGGTCATGAACTCACGCATAAGCTTCGTCACCCATGAACAGAAGGGTACGACCTCATTTTTGTACTTCTTGTTCTCATAGAGCGTCAGCTTGGTCACAATGACCGACTTGAAGCTTGTCGGGGCCAGTGCATTCGCTAAGTACTTCACGATCCGCCTCTGATCGTGCTTGAAGGCCAACTCAATCAGGTTAAACTGGTCCGATATCGTCTCCAAGTCTGCCTGAAGACTCATCATTCTGCTCTCCGTCTCAGGCCACGTTGTCTTCATGCAAAGCTTCTTCATCGCTTCGTCAGCCGACGCGTAGTAAACGTGCGAGGGCGCATTCGCCTGCTTGAAGTAGTCAATCCATGCTCTTCTTCGATGAGATGAGGAGGGGGTTGAATTCGTAACGCGCCACCATGCGCTTTGTCTTAGACTCGATGCACGCTCCAGCAGGCATGGCGAAAGCGCCACCCCATTGCCTGTGGAGGGCGTTGATTGCCATCAAATACGTCTCGTACTGACGCATGAAGTCTCTCCGATCTTGCATCGTCCTGCCCGCAAACCGCGGGGGCTGAGAGAGCGCTGGCGCTGTGGCCACACGCTGTCCACCGGACATGGGGCTGGCGGTCGGCATAGCCTCGTCGGCCTCGGAGGCGTATGCTGGATCAAAGGGGTTCGGGATCCGAAGCTTCAGACCCGGAGACTGCGTCGTCGGCAACGCGGCACTTTCTAACTGCATCGCTACCGCGCGGGCTGCGAGCTCATCGATGTCCATCTGTCACGGCGCAGGGAGGGCGGTCTTGCCACGGCACCATCTTCACTTGGTTCCATGTTCCACGCGCTGGACTTCGGCGGAATCCAAATTGCGATAGAACTAAAGTTAACTTTGATATGTCGTGTGGCTCTCTGCCGAGCCGCTTACTCTCTGATGAGCGAATTCCAAACTGTCTTTGCTTATCTATCTTGCTATGCTGGCTACCTCCCCCTGTCGGATCGCCTTCTTCAACGGCGAATGGCGGAGCTGTCTCGAGTGAAAAGCTGGAAAATGCTTCGGGCTCGTCGAGTTTTACCAGCGGCGGGGACTTCAGGAAAAAGGCGACGCCAGGACCAGTGGAGGAGAGACCACCGAGGGGGTGGGCGCACCGCCTCGGTGGTCTCCACTCACATCGCAGCCTCCCTCGCCTTCTTATCCATCCTATGCTTGTAAAACCAGCAAATTCTGCCTCAATCCCACGGAAAAGGCTTTTTATTGTCGCTTGTAACAAGCGCCCGGCTGGCGTGGCCCCCGGGCGACGAAGGCAGACATTCAATGTGGGCTCACAAGACGAGGTGACGCGACACCAGCACTGAGCGTTGGTTTCGAGTCCTGGGCGAAGATGTGTGTGGCCGATCCCGGGCATCCTCGTCTCTGTCGCTTGCATATCCGAGCCATGCTAGCTCGAAGGCTTCTAGAACTTCTAGAAGCCGAGAATCCAGAACGAGTTTGAATTCTAGCAGGCATCGAAGCAGGATCTAGGTGTTTGCTGAGATCCGGTAACTTGAACACAATTCATTTTGCTTTCTCTTTGATACTGGTGACCACAATGTGCAAGAAGTGCCTCGAGCTGAATCTAAGCCGACGCAGTGGTTGTCGTGTACTTCGAAGTATGTTCATTGGGCTTTTCTGTACTGCTGAGGTGTCATTCATCTTGACGAAAGTGAGCGGGATTTCCTCAGGTTGGCGCTTGGACACCTGACTCCTATGAGCTTTTGCCATGAATGGAGAAGGAGCGCGAAGCTGTCCCAAGTTTCCGATTCCGATCGTGATTTTGATGACTGTAAGAGCAAGGAACACAGTTCAGTGTATCTCTCAGTATCTATCTCGGCACAGACGTCGATAAATTGCATTCGCAAATGCTGGAAGAAGCCGCGCATTGGAGTTGATTTCGTGCGACCAGGACGTTGATGAACTACGCTTCCTTCACGTACTTCGAAGTGTCACTTTTGGCGTTACCTCTTCAACATGTTACCACTTCAACTTGCCCACGAGGAAGCAGCCAAGTTGCCTTCTCCGAGCCAACCATCCCGCTTCACACTGGACAGCCTCGACTCTCTTTGCCGCCGATCCACATGAGCCAACTTGCTCACCGACTAGAAGTGGGTTAACTCCGCCGCTTTTGGCGACGAGCAAGTCGGCGACTTGGGGACCACAGCACGCCTTACAACATGCATAGCTTTCAGCGCGGTAAAGCCACACGCTACGTGAGACCAGAGACTAGTGCTTTAACATTCCGCAAGTGAGTGAACACACACCGAGAGAACTCGACTCCGGATCCGGATGGAGCTGACCATCCATTCGCCAAGACTAATGATGCAGCGCTGGGTGCGTCCTCGATCGGAAGACTAGGCTGACACAAGGGTGCCTGGAGATTTCAAGCCTTGCGTTGTCTTTTTTGGGGGGCTCTTCCACTCGATGTGGGACCGCATCCCACCTCCCTTAGCTCTCTTGCAGTCGAGCGGAGACCAACGCCAATCCAGTCTCCATTCCTCAATTTGCCACGTCAGGCATGCATCAGCAGAGTTCAGACAGTCCAGCCACGGTCACGGCCGTGCTGGGAGCGTCGCCGTCGTCTTCGAACGTGTCGATCGGGATGCGAAAAGTCCGGCTAAGTGATCGCGAGCTCTTCCAGCGCGTGCAGCGAATAGCAGTGCCCAATGAACCAGTGGATCTACGTGGACTTACGGCACGACGCGGGTGGAGACGCGTGACTGCAGGCATGGACGTCCGCTTTCGGAGTCTGCACGTCCCTAGAAGCACGCCGCCATTTCAGACGCGGCAGTGCCAAGTCGTCGTCGGAACCGAGATCCAGGCTCAAGCGGACGAGTTAATGTCCCTACTACGAGCTCCGACGGAGAGCGAGAGCAACGCGCTGCTGCGTGCGCTGTACGGGTCACGCTTTATCTACAGCTCGCTCGTGCACATGGTCTCCAATGGGTCAGCGTTTTCACCCAGCAGCGACGCTGGAGCTCCTGCTGGGCAACAACTCGTGGTACGTACCGCGAGTTTCGCCCACGCAGGCGAATTCAACCCGTTCAAGCGCCGCTCGTCGACTCCTGTGCCTTCAATACCCACGTTACCATCCGATCATCAAGTGCAAGGCGCGAAGAACGAGCAGTGCTGCTACATCGAGCTCCTGACACCGACTCAAGCAGGTTTCAAGATGGCTTTCTGCTCGTTGGAGTCGGCTGACGTCGCAGTGGGGAAGGCCCCACCTGACCGTGTGGTCGCGCTACACCCGCTTTCAGGTTGGTTGACAGTAGAGCCCACGCCAAGCGACCCAGGAACGCTTCGACTCACTTTCCAAGCTGCTTTTCCTGGCAATGTACCGGGTGGTTGCGACTCGCGCGTGGCTGAAGCTCGGCTCCTTTTCATCGCCAAGGGCGTCTGCCGGCTCGAGAAGCTGCTTCGTCGACGCCAACGCCAACGGCAGCAACGCACAGCACTCGGGAGACTGTGGCAGACGCTCTTGAAGCCCTTTCGAGTCTTGGGCGTCTACGAGGAGAGCTCTGGAGAAACTCACAACAACCGACACTGCATCGCCTGCACACGTTCGTTCCTCCCCACGCTGAGTAAAACCTGGCGAAGGTGCGACCTGTGCGCGTACCGTGTGTGCAACGAACCGCCGTGCTGCTCCCACGAACGCGTGGCCATCTACAGTCGCTACGTTGCCCCATTGCTTGTATGCGCTCGGTGTCGCGAGTGCATCGACGAACCCAACGGTAGCCATCATGGCAGTGGGAATCGAGCTGCGAGTGCGACGGGAGACGTTCGCTACGCCGGCCTCAGCATGCGCTTTGTGGATCGAGGAGATCCGGAGCTGGAACTGGATCCGTCGCTTCGAGATCAATGGGGCGTAGGTCCAGTACCAGCTCACGGATGAAGCGAAGAGCCAATCCGATCCGCCACCACTGCTGGGATTGGCCGTCTCGAGCTCTGGAGATGACGCGAGCTTGACTGGAGCTTGAACCGATTTCAAATGCACAAACACAGCTTCGAGACCTCAGCTCAATAGACTTGTATGCAGTTCTAGTTATTCAGGACTTGTTCTGAATCAACAGCTCGTGTATTGCGTTCCAGCCACGCCGGAACCCAAACCAGATTCAACGCTATGGAGTGGCCGTGAGCAAGTCCCCACTTGTGGACCAGGAAAGAGCCAAGTTTTTTGAGGCAGTCCAGGGTGAAGCTATTGACTTCAGACCCGGGTCTGCCGTCGTCTTCGTGTTCCGCTTTTCCTCCTCGTCAGCCAGGTGCTTGTGTGAACCATCTCGATCTGCCGCGTCAAGTGCCAGAACTGTTTCCCGTCTCATGACGGTCGCACCCACAACAAGAACCTTCTGTGAGAGGACAGAGCTCGCTCCAGTCCATTGCTCGGCTTCTGATGATCATGCCGAGCTTGGTTCTGGGCAAGAGTCGACCTGTGTACGACATAGCAGAAGTTGTGCACTGGCCGCAGCCACCACCTCGGACCACTTGAAGCCGGCCTCGACCTGCTCCTCGGGCGCGAACAACTCCTCCTCGGCGAACTCCGTGTCCACGTTCGTCTTAATGAGCAAGGACTGCGGCTTGGGCTCAGCAGCAGCGGCGGTGGCGGCGGCGTGAGGGCGTAGCTGCGCGGACGATTCCATGTTGGCGACCATCGGCGGCAGGGCATAACCCAAAAATTGGTTATGCCGCGCGAAAAATAAAATACCCAAAATTTGAATTTTGTGGACAACCCAGCGCTGGGTTTTTCCGGCTCTGACCAATCCGCGTGCGCCATTCGGGTTTTGGCCCTATTGGGCCCCACCGCGGGGCGCGCGGTGATTGGCTCAAACATTTCCTGCTCCAAATGGAGCGATTCCCGCTGACGTTTTGTGTGTCACAAATTCAAATTTATGGCTCTCAAATTAATTTGGGAAAGTGTGCATCCCCCCGCAGCCAATTTGATTCCATCATGAATAAACCAACAAATCGGGCGATGTATCCATTTGTTTCGGCAGGTTTCTCTCAAATATATGTTTTTTGAAAGGTCTGTGCGCCTCAAAATCAAAATTAAATCTACCCGAGGTGGGACCCTCGGGCAAAATCTGATTTTGAAACGCTCTCGACGATTTGATGAACAAAAACCTGGCCCGTTTATGCAATTCTGTGATTTGATTTTGTGTTTGAGAGACAAAGTCAGCCTGCGGGAATCGCTCCAATCCAAAATCTGGCGGAGCCACCCCCCGATCATTTGGGCGGGAATAAACTGTATAACGTTATATATTTGGGACACCCCTTACCCTTTACCTTTCAAAATACATGTTTCCCTTGGCACTTCGCATTGTGCACTTCCGCATTGCGCTGCGCACCGTAGTGAATGCTCAGGAGCGATGAGTAGAGATAGCTAGCATAACGTGGAATGTACCGACGTCGAAACCAGTCGTTTTGATGACACCCTTGTCGTTTTTGGCACTCTAAAGTGCCTCCCAAGCTGTCCCAATGCGTGGGTCAGGGTGGCAGGGCCTGGGAAAAATAGTATAATAACAATATTACGGGTATTATACTGCCGGAATTATTTATTATTGTTTTTTTCGACCTGCGTATAATACAAAACGGCCCAGAATAATACCGTTTTTTAGCCGCCATCCATTTGGAAGGGTTGCTACCATCCATTCATTCTAGTAGCGCTCCAAGCCAAAGCCGCATCCTCACTTTGCAATTTGCTCGAGACTCACACGCTGTCCACCTCCCAAGCCACCCTTCCGTCGACCATGACCTCCCGCCAGCTCTGTGCTTTTTACTTCACCGACCTTGGTGATGGGCTCTACGAGTGCAAGACGTGCAGGCGCAGACGCTTGGCACTAGCTACAGCAATCTGCTGAGCCACCTAAACAGCAAGCACGCTGGGTACGCTGCTGACTGCGCTGAGCTTCACGCATCAGCCACGCCTTCTATCGCCACTTTTGGCTTCGTGGATGAAGTTACGCGCAATATCTACCAGTGGATCGACTGGTTCACGCAGAGAAATCTGCCAATCACGGAGGTTGAGAACAAGTTCACCCGGGCGATGGTCAAGATGAAGCCAACGACTGTCAAGACGCTCAAGCGCTACATGCTGTACGTAGCCCAGGCAGTCGTGAGCATCATTTCGAAGGAAATGAGCAACTCCTTCTGCCTGATGTTTGACGGCTGGACCTGTAACTCGCTGCACTTCCTCGGGCTGTACGCCGTCTACGTCTGCGAAGGTGAGCGGTGCCAACGGCTACTTTCGCTGTCGCCTATGGAGGACGGCTGAGGCCCATTTGGATCACATCTCAGCTGTGCTCGAAGTCTATGGCAAGGACATCGACATGATGCGGTTTTTCGTGGGCGACAATTGCGCGACAAATCAGAGCATGGCTACCCGCCAGGGCGTCCCACTGATTGGCTGCGCCAGTCACCGATTTAACCTTGCGGTTAATCGGTTTCTGGAGGATTATCCTACTCAGATCGAAGATCGAGAATCTGATGGTTCAGCTCCGTCATGTCAAGAATGCAGCTGCACTCGCGAAGGTGACCAAGTACAAGCCCGTCAAGGCCAACGCAACTCGATGGTCGTCAACCTTCCAGATGCTCGAGCGCTACTGCAAAATACGCGACGCTATTCTGACCGTCGAGGCCGTCGAAGAGTTTGTGCCCCGCGGTCATGCCCATTGTCGCATCACCAGCGTGGTGGAAAAGCTCCGTGAGCTAGACAGTGCTGCGTGAAGATCCAAGCGGAGAAGTGCAGTCTGGCTGACGTTCGGCTGCTGTTTGATTCTTGTGCAACAAAGTACCCCGTGATGTCTGCCTACTTGCTTCCTGATGCCGATATCGTCCACTCTTCGCTGTTTGAAGCGGCCATTGTCAAGCTGCAGAACGATCTACCTCTTTCTGCAGAAGAGTTACTAGCGATCGACAGCTTCAAGCAGCCTCCAGCTGCTCCTACCGCTGAAGCCGCCGCCAAGACTTCGCCACATCCATTCTCCGCCGGTCCAAGAAGCCGAGAGCTGCGAGGCACACGGCAGCTGAGTTCGACCCACTCCTCTTTTGCGCTCCACCAACAAGTAACACATGCGAGAGGCTATTCTCGGAGTGTAAGCTCGTCCTAACCTCTCTGCGCGCTTCAACACTCCCGGCCAACTTCGAAACCGCGATGTTCCTTCGCGCCAATCGTAGTTTGTGGAACTGCTCGACCCTTGTGGGCCTTACCGAAGAGTAAGTATCGTTGTTAACTTTGACAATATACTGCAATGACTGCAATCATTATTATTGCTCCTTGAGGGACGGCAATCCTAACTATTGCGTTCCTCGGTCTCCCCGCTCCGTTTCATATTGTATTTCCCATGCCCTGCAGGGTGGAGGTCGGCCCTGGTAGGTGCTTCGAAGTAGTTTGCCCGCGCTGGCGTTTCTTCTACTGCTCGATGCCTTCAGCGGCCAGTGCGAGCGCGAGCACGAGCACTGAGCTTTCACTGCAGTCGGCGTTCAAGAGTGGAATCTGGATCGAGAAAACGGCTGCGGGTCAGGGCATGGTAAATACAATGCCCAGTAGTATTTCAGTCAAATGTTCCCAGTAATAATCATTATAATTTCGACCTCTACAATAATAAATTCCGTACGAAAATTACAGTTATTATTGAGAATATGTTTGATCTTATCTTGACGTTTGTATGCAATGATATATTCATAGTGATTTTTCTTTGATTTTCAGCAATCAATAGTAACTGCTATACAGATCATCCACTAATAAATTATTCCGTGAATATAATGCCAATGCTATTGCTATTATATTATTTTGTCCATGCTTTTTTGCTGCGGGTGGCCAGATATAATAATGACATTCCAAAATCTAGGACTGCTCCCCAAAATAGGATTTTTTCCTGCCAAACCGCCTGCGGGAATCGCTCCACTAGAAACAAACGAAGCCAACCAATTGTGGAAGCTCTTTATTACTGTTCCTTGCTTCTCTGATGGTGTTGAGTTCAAGACGTGCAATTCCATTCAAGATGCTACGAAATGCTACCAATTGTGCCTGAGTTGTGCGCAAAAAATAAAAAACTTGGAGACTGGGTGAAGACTTGGCGCTTTCTCTGCTTCCACTCGCGCCAATACCTTCGTAAAATAGGCATGACTTCTTCAGGCACATCGTCCGCTTTCTCTTGGGCCGCTTAAGTATTCCGATTGGTATGGACGACTACGCTTCACTGCCACTTTCACTGTCTTCGTCGTACGGGATGAACTTCAACGTACAACCCACAGCCTCCTTCACTTCTGCGTCGGGCATGTCGCGCTGCAGGGCGGCTCGCCGAGCATCCTGAGCGCGACAAGTCAAGTCGACGTCGACTCTTTCCGATAACTCCCACCACGCCGCATCGGTGATTTCCGCAAGCTGATCTGACACCTGCTCCGACAGCAGGAACGGCCAGTACGCCAGCGAAGCCTTCGCTCCCTCCTCGAGACGCCGGCATGGGCCCCGAAGACACAGCGAATAGGAATCCTCGCTTGTGTTTCTGTTCTTGTCGATGAGATACGACTGCGCCGGCTTCTTCTTGTTGCTCTCCCGCAGACTCATGAAGACCCGGACGATCTGTCGAGGCGAAAACTTGGACAAGTCGTGTTTTCCGCGGCTCTTCTGCTTCCTTTTGGAGAGGTTGGCCGGAGTCAACTTTTCCGTCGCCAACTGAGAAAATTCTGCGTCTGCTTTGCCTTTCTTCTTGACTTGGATCAGCATGAACGACACGTCTTCAGTGGCCTTGCAGAAGATCGGGATGATCAGATCCGCTCCTTTCTGGTTGCGCGGGAACACGCCTGCTGCACGACGACCCAGTAGGAACCACAGCGTGGCCTTCGTCGGCATCGTTGACAGCTCGACGAAGTGGCTGAAGCCAACGCGCCACTCCTCCCAGCCGTCTATCCATTCCTTGAACTCCATCCTCTGCTCTGGCGTCGCGTTGTCTGTTGTCGCCAGCTTCTCGTCCTTGTCTTCTGGCACATTGATCAGCATTGGACCGCTGTCGTCACGCTCAGATGATTTCTCTTCCTCGACGTCTCCCAGCGAAAGAGACGAGCACGAACCGCCCAACAGCTCGAGAAACGCCCTGACGGAGCAGAACTGGCCCGTGTAGACGTTTGCCCTACTAAACACAGAGAAGGAATCGATCTCTTTGCCCAAGCTCTTCCGAATCGTTGCATCCATCGCCAAGAGCAAGAAAATGCGCGCCGTCAATTCGCCAATGCCGCCGACGTCAACCACCCCCTGCATCAAAAGCTGCCGAAACTGAGGCAGAATGTACCTCTGCAGCGACGTGTGGTTGACCTCGTACCACATGTGGGTCGCCCCGAACGACAGCATGGGCTCCGTCACGTAACCAGAGAAGTACGCGTCGTGCGTGTAGTTGACGTAGTGGAGCACAGCCATGAGTTCGGCCACGGCCTGCGTCGCCAAAGCCGAGTTAAACTGCGGGCGCAGACCAAGGCGGCACAGGAGAGAGGACACGCCTTGCAGGACGTCCCCCTTGACCTCGTAGCTCGCTTTGTCATGAGGCGCCAACCCGCAGAGCAGTTTGGATGCAGCAAAGTAGACCACGCCTCCAACCTTCATCTTGTCGGCAATGCTGTGCCACAGCGGCCGCCCCATGGAGCAAAGCGCCTTCCAAACCTTGTCCGGATCGTCTTCGAGAACGAGCGCCTTGTAGCCAAGCGATTTTGCCATGGCGTCCATCGTGTGGGTGAGCACGAATGGCGGAAAGAGCAGCTTATTTGGTGCATTTCCCCCCCGCGACGACGTGTCCTTGGAAAGCGGCGGCACCAAAGCGTCGATCTTGGAGTTTGTGTCGATCAGCACTGCAAACATCATCAATTTGCGCTTCTCCATCTGTTCGTTCACCTTGGCCAACGCTCTCCGCAGAAGACGAAAGTAGCTGACCTTAGCGGCGTTCGTTTTGTCCAGCAAGATGCCTGCCTCGTCAATGGCGAGCACCAAGACCTTGACACAACCATCCGATGCCACCGGGCCTGAGGGACTGCGTTGTTTCTTGGCAGGGGAGGGGCGGGACTCGGAGTCCTTCCTTCTTCCATCAGCTTCTTCCAACGCCTGGGCCAACGTCGCATCATCCGTAGCCTGGTCGTCCACTCCGAACAGCCCGAGCCAGTCCGTCTTTGCCGCCTGCCAGTTCGCACACGCGTACTCGAGCGCGACCTGCAGCCGACCAGCCATGTTTTCGTCCCGGAAGAAGAAGTTGGAGAGCTTCGGGGTCGCTCGAGGAAATCCTGTCGAGCGCTTGTTGTTGCGTGCACAAACGTATAGCAGGCGTATATCGAACTCTGCGCTTTCGGGCAACTCCTCTTTGAGCTCAGCGATCTTCGTCGCGACTTGGTACACGATCCGACTCTTGCCGAAGCCCGAGCTCTGCATGATCGTCACATATGAAGACGTGTAGGTGTCTGCGCTGGTTTTGTAGCTGTTGCAGCATCGCATAAGGTGCTCGTAGAACTTGTCGTCGGCGCTGCCCGCGAAGGGACCGCAGAACGCCTGCTTCAACCCCTCCAGAGTGTCCGGATCCATCTCGTCCTGCTGCTCGTCCTCCAGCAGCTCCCCCACCTTCTCCAGGATCGCACTGGATTTGTTATAGAGAGGAGAGATGAAGGGATCGAGAGCTGCTGACTTGTAGACCTTGGCGATGTAAAGAAACATGAGCCCGGACGGGTCTTCTGGTGCACTCAAACTCTTCCGCAACTCGGTGAGGTCCAGCAGCGGTGGGTTGGCGCTTCGCAAAGGCGACTCCTGTGGCAGTTCTGGCTTGACGACCTCCCACACGGCCTGGGACACCGACTCCTCCAAGCTCGGAGCCGCGCCTCCCACGTCCATGTTCATCGCTCATTCCCTTCGAGAATGAAATGGCTTCAACAAGGAGATTAACTCTACTAAGTACGATACGGATTGCCTAAGTACGAAAGTTGCTTTCTTTTAGTAGTGAGTCACTACGCGTTGAAGTCCCCATTGCCTCGCCCGAGCGTGCAGTGAACGCTTCTGTGCGTAGAGACGTTCTCAAATCAAGATCTCGTGGCGAATGTGTCGAGATCGTTGGTGTCGTGGACAAATGGACGAAGGTCGGAAGCGATTCGTGGGAGCTGCGAGAGCGGAATCACCTGCACATGGCGGACAAAGTCGTAGGCAATCCGACCAACTTTTAGCTGTCAGCGGAGTTCTGATAGGAACGAGTACCGCCGCGCACCCCGTGCAGGAACAGCAACATCGCCCGTCGTTCCTGAGCGCTTCCTCGTTCATTCCTGTGGTGGACTCGTCCAATTCACTGCGAACAAACCCAACAGAAACGTGCCTGGCCGCGCGAGATCGAAAGGCTCTCGGTGCTAGCGGATAAGCTCTTTTGTGCTGCTGACTGTAGACTACATTCCGTTTAAACTGAGTTTCTAGGTTTGTAAAGCTTATTGGGGTGAATGGCACAGATAGATATCCATATGCTCACCACCCCGCTCTCTCCGCGCCGAGGCCTAACCGACATCATCGTCTTCGCCCCAGGAAAAGCTCGAGATAAACAAGCACGCGACCGCTGAAGTATTAACCCCTTGACTCCCAAGATAATGGGCTCGAAACGCGTTATTTAATGTCGTATCTTACGACGTTGCCGTGTCATTTGAAGCTTGTATGTGGCAGATGTTCGACATGCGGATAGGTGTATAAGTTTTCGAGAGGTTTATTGAGCAATGTCGTCAGTTCTCCATCATTCTAGTTGCCACTGAGTGCTAAATGTCGTAACTTACCCCAGATTAGATTGAGCTGCGGGAAAACAATATTCAGAGCCGGGGGGAATGTTGCAAAGAACGTTGCTGTAAATCCATACAGATGGAAAATACGGAGCAAGTACATTGTTCAAGGGATTAGGCGCTACAATCTAACAAAAGATTAGACTCATCACCTGACACGAACTGAGGTGTCACTTGATACTCTCATCATCGGAACCTGCCCTGACGTCGTGAATGAACCGTTTTCCATGCAATTTGTTTCACTTGCAAGCTCTTGACCCCGACATCGCAAAATGATAAGATGGTCCGCTGAACACAGCATGAGCGCCAAAGCGATAAGTAGATGCTCTACGTTCATTGTTTTTCTAATAGCTGAATGGTAGCTGGAAACTTTCCCGCACACCTCTTTTTTTACCCCAACCGGCCTCGTTTCTGGAATGTCCTCAATCACCTCTTGGACCTTATTTATTTGAAGTGACTTGATTAAAGTATTGAAAATCTTGTTCCGAGTCATTTTCTATTGTAATCACACCAATGTCGTAACTTACGACATTGAAAAAAGTGCACGTCGTAGCTTACGACGTTGGGAGTCAAGGGGTTAACTCACTCACAAAAGTCATCAGCGTAAGTAAAACACTTGTCGAAAGCAGCACATGAACGCCTAATTAATTTGAGCAGCTGAGCCAGAATGGGGTCTCGATCGGGACTCGCGTGACGAGTCAACTGTATCAGCTTGCCTGCGCGTCTGAAAGCTCGACGAAGTTACTTTGGCCGGTGTATTGTGTTACGGTCCTTGTTCTAAGGAATGTACTCGAATCACCACTCCAACTATCTGCGAAGGTCGATAAAGACTTCGGAATTCTAGTGTTGATGATACTTTCGATCGCACGCTTTCGCTGGACGGATCCTTCGACTGTGATAACGAGTTTGTCGACAGGGGCGAACGCCACGGACAGATTCAAAACTCTGGCTACACGTGAGTGTGTAGCACAGCGAGCCTCTCATTGTCTGCTACGTCAGAAGCAGGCATCTTACCGCAGTGGCAACATTCGCTCCTTTGGGCACAGTGGCGGCAATGCTTTGCCTGGTACTCTCCGTCGTTGATCCAGCAATTCGAGAAGGCAAAACCTTGAAAAACTAGCTAATCCTACAAGTCTATTCGGATGAGGTTTCGAAGGCTCAGGCCGCCGTTATGTCCCGCAGCGACGGTGTTTGTAACTTTGTCATTTACGTTTGAAATCGGTGTCAGCTCGGCTTCGGCCCTTCGCTAGAGCTAGAGACGGCCAAGCCCAGCACTGGTGGCGGATCAGATTGGGCTCTTCGCCTCATCCGTGAGTCGTTCCCAGCGTTCTGGCAAAGTGGAGAACCCGGCCACTTTGAGAACTTCGAGAACGACCCACCCACTTCACAGAAAATAACAGAAGTGAGCTCAGGACGAACAGCAGGACGAGATGGATCCGAAATACTGCGGTCCCTTCTTGGGCAGCGTCGACGACAAGTTTCACGGGCACCTCATGCGATGCTGCAAAAGCTACTACTGCTACGCAACGTTCTACACCTCGCCATGCGTGACGAACATGCAGGGCTCAGGCTTTCGGCTAGAGTACGTTGTGCTCAAGTATTAATCCGCAGTTTACAGTCGTTGATGAAAGGAAAAACACTTAAAGCTCATGAATACCAACGAAGCTGGTTTAGGTTGTTTGCTGTTAAATTGAAGACGTGGAATTCCATTCAAGATGCTACGAAATGCTACCAAATTGTGCCTGAGTTGTGCGCAAAAACAAAACAAAAAACTTGGAGACTGGTGAAGACGGGAGAAGTTAGGGAGCACCCCAAGCGGAGCACCCGCGCAAAAAAGGCCGACGCAGATGGCGTTAGTGGCTGTGCAAAAAGCCCAATATATCTTTGCGCCACACACACCTCGCAAGGAGTTCTGCACAACTGACCTCATGAATGATTCAGATCTTGCAAACGTGTATATTCTTCAGTGAATACCTATAGCTAGGCATCTAAGTCGCGCAATGCAGCGTACCCCCACGATCGAGAAGGCATAAATGATTGCTGGAAGTCATCTTCACTTTGCTCGAGAAGCCCTTGAAACCATAGTGTAGTACTACCCGTCCTGGGTGTACACGATTCGCCATGGCCCGCTCGCGTCCGATGGATCGACTGCCACAATACTTATGCGCATCTTAAAACCTGTCCGCTTGGAGCTCACCATTAGACGCTGTCTGTCGGAATCCTTGAGCTTGCGTATATTTTTTGGTTTACCGGCGTGGTCACACTCGAACAAACGATACCGGACGTCCCCCTTTTCGTCGCGAGCCAACTTTTTACGGGATACGTTGTACTTGTTGGCCATTGTCCATTTATGTATCGCTGCTTCTGCTTCTTCAGCGGAGGATACTCCAACGGTGGAGGGGCTGGAATGAAATACTCTTGCTCATTTTCACGAGGTTCCGTCGGTGCTTCGGCCGTGAAGATCTGCGCAGCATGCATGTCTGGTGGTGGTTTCGAGTAGGGCAGGAGCAGTGCTGTCGTCGATAGGAAAGTGATGAATCGTTGCGCGTGGTGGCAACTTTATCTATTTCAAGACGCTGCGCGCAAAGATATATTGGGCTTTCTGCACAGGCACTAACGCCATCTGCGTCGGCCTTTTTTGCGCGGGTGCTCCGCTTGGGGTGCTCCCTAACTTCTCCCGGTGAAGACTTGGCGCTTTCTCTGCTTCCACTCGCGCCATTATCATCGTAAGCAGGCATGACTTCTCCAGGCACATCGTCCGCTTTCTCTTGGGCCGCCTAAGCATTCCGATTGGTGTGGACAACTAGGCTTCAATGCCACTTTCACTGTCTTCGTCGTACGGGATGAACTTCAACGTACAACTCACAGCCTCCTTCACTTCTGCGTCGGGCATGTCGCGTTGCAGGGCGGCTCGCCGAGCATCCTGGGAGCGACAAGTCAAGTCGACGTCGACTCTGTCCGACAACTCCCACCACGCCGCATCGGTGATTTCCGCAAGCTGATCTGACACCTGCTCCGACAGCAGGAACGGCCAGTACGCCAGCGAAGCCTTCGCTCCCTCCTCGAGACGCCGGCATGGGCCCCGAAGACACAGCGAGTAGGAATCCTCGCTTGTATTTCTTTTCTTGTCGATGAGATACGACTGCGCCGGGGATGTTTATCGCCGGGCTCCACAACGGAGGAGGTCACACTCCACAACGAACAGAAGCGTTTTGATTGGATAAAAAAGAAAAGTGTGGCGAGGCTAAATTGCAAGTCAGCGCCTTCAGCATCAGCGGGCCCCGTGCAGCTTCGAGAGGCGCGCTAAGCCCCAGCAGATATAGTCCACAACGGTCTCCACCCGTCATGAATGCTTGCCCCGCATTACGATGCACCATGCTG
Source organism: Phytophthora crassamura (assembly GCA_033557995.1). NCBI lineage: Eukaryota > Oomycota > Peronosporomycetes > Peronosporales > Peronosporaceae > Phytophthora > Phytophthora crassamura. The sequence continues at coordinate 1,838,421 of JAUCED010000009.1, read as the reverse complement.
TCTTGTGGGTCAACCGCTTCGTCTGGGAGGACCGACAGAGGGAAGGAGAAGGCCGAGGTACGTGTATCATCTTCCGCAGCGCGTACGAGAAAAACACACGTATTCGAGGGAGTAATTCAGTGCGGACTAGAGGAATTGAAGCGTACGGGGAGTAACCGTTTGTGTTGTGTCCTATAGCAACGCCAAACCGGAGGAGGGGATTGGACCGGACGCGATCTCAGCGATCTCGGACCAAGTGCAGGGCACGGTCTCGATGCACAAGGCATAGAAGGACATCACCAGAAAGACTTGTAAGAGCATGAAGACTTGCAAGCGTATCTGGACTAGAGTCGCCGCTTCCGCGGCCAACCTTGTTGCTCGCGGCGGCTACACTTTGAAGCACCACACGGAACAAGTGTTCCATCTCCACCAGCTCAAGCTTGCCCCCCAATAATGGTGAGTCCTTGGTGCAGGTTCCTAAATCCTGAAGGAAGCCGAGTCCGTGACGGCAAGCACACCTCGCTCAGAGCCTGGTAGGCTCTCCACCTAGCGAGGTCGAGAAACTTAGCACTAAACCAGAGGGCACATTTGGATAATTATGAAAATAAGTCAAAACGAGACGCGGCGTTTGCATTTGATTCTTCATTATCGATTCTTCTTCCTCCAGATTGCACCTCTGCCGTTTGCACCCACGAGTTGGCGGTCTATGGTGTGGTAATAAAGCCTCATGCCGTTTAAAGGCTGAGGGAGGCGGGGGTGCGTCTTGTCGACGCAGGAAGATGAAGCTTGGGGCGAGGAATAGTAGGGGTTGGTAGAGCGACGTCGCGGTGAGCGTCTTCCGTTGATACTGATGCCTTGAACTATCTTGTTGCAGGTGAAGTGACACGCCGTGCTGCAATGATCAAAACGAAGGTATTGTCAGTCAATTTGCCAGCACTGGTTGGTTTTCCTCACAAAACTCCGTGTTGTTAAACGTTCCTTACTCATGAAACCAGATCATGACATCACCTTGCTGAGCATTGAAGTCCTAAAAGTCATCTGCCAAGATATTGCGGCTTGGCTGCGGTGGAGATCCAAGAATGTACACCCCCGAGCGTATAGCGGTTCCAACTTCCTCCACAGCCTGGCCAGTAACTGAACACGTGGAGGCATTGTGGCCTCCAAAACCACACCTGCTACAGTGATATTCAGCTCGCGACTCCTTGCTTTCTGCCGATAGTTGTGACTGGAACAAGGCATTTATATCCGGGGTATCATTGAACTCGTCTACTGCTGCACCAGTCGACAGTGTGGTTTGTGCTGCGCTCAGCTGTGTGTTTGTCGAGTCCGAATTTCTTCACCATTGCTGTGGATTCTTTTTCACCACGTTCTATATCTGCTGCTCGTGCCTTACGAGCACCGCCCGCCTGGCGGTAAAGTGGTGCAGGTAAGACACTGCTTTTCACCGTGGATACCGTTTCGAACGGCAAGAAGATCTCTACCGAAGAAAATGCTTCATGCACCGAGCGTACCAAATACGCTGGATGAAAATACTGAAGCACTCTGTAGAGTGCGGGCATGCCCGGATTCTGCCGCTCGAGAGAATAGAGGACCGCTTGTACATGACGGCATGGAATTTGGAGTTGCTCGGAAAACCTGCATGGCCGACACTTCCCGCTCGCCATATTGGTTTCAAACATCATTGTGGATGATGCAACATCACTTCGGTCAAAAGGATCGAACACGTAGAAGCACGGCCTCGTTGAGGGAACTACCGTGAGCTTTGCTACGTGCTTTTTTTCATCAGAAAAGAGTTTCATCGCATGGGGAGTGATGTCAAATTTCTCTGCTACCCAACCTTCAGCTTCAGTCAGGAGCGCGTTACGTGTACAAACGGCCCGCAAGCAATAAGCTCGCATGGCTCGAAACACCAGATTATTGCGCGCACGTGTCCAAAGCAGTCCGTTATTGTCCTTCGACACCACTTGTTGAACACACTCCGAAGAGAGGTAGCCGCCACTTGTTGAACACACTCCGAAGAGAGGTAGCCGCGCGCCGTACGTCGTGGTGTCTTTCCACATTGCCTCGAGCCACTGCATGTCGTCCGGACTTAACTCGCTGTTCCCCAGAACCGTCCAATTAGTTGGGTGGATCTTACGCAGATAAGAAGCGACAGATTCCTCCTTTTGTTTGCCATCGACAATCGACACGATAGCAGTGGGAAACGACTTTTGTACTTGAGCAATATTGCGCTCATATTCACGCACCGTGCGTGACGACTGCAACTGCATGATCTGGCCATTAACGCTTTCCTTCTTCACAATGACCTTTTTAAACTTGTCAACTACATTGAAGCGAATGTGGACTGCACAAAGTTTGATGTGAATCTGAAAGCCCAATTTGGCAAGTTCACATTGCGCTGTGAGTTGTTTTCCACGATCAGTAAAATGTCGGGCGATCGTGAAAAGCAACACCTCCAGCGATACAGTTTAGAAAGAACCAAACGAAATTCTCCACAGTCTCTTTGTGAACGAAAGCTACAGCAACTGGGACTATCCTCTTGTTACCGTCCTTTCCGACAAGTGTAAGACAAACCCCATTGTACTTAGGGTGCTTCATGTGCGTTCCATCGCACTCCCACACAGGTAGTAGCAGGTGTTGCACCTGAACAGATCCAATAGAAAGGAAAGCACGAAAAAAACGTCCGCAAGTGTCAAGTTGACAGCAGACTCGGGATCCGCTGTTCAGCTGGGCAAACAACTCCAAGTACGCCGGCAACGCCTTGAACTCGGCATCGTCATCGCTCTCCATGTCAGTTAAGGCAGCACTAATTTGTCGGTACAGGACAGAACTCTTATCGGATACATCAATGTTTTCGACGTTCGCCAAGTTGTTCACAACGCGGGCTCTGCTGGTGCTGTATCCTTCTACAATTGATGTTTGGAATCCCGACATCATAGAAATCTGCCTCCCCGATGGGTTGGCTGTGCTACAGCAGCATTGCGCATGGTGGAGATTGAACTTTGAGATGTACCATGAGTTATTCGGCAGGTGGCTCAGTTTAGAAGCAGGCCTCTTGCGATTGCTTTTGGTTTGCTCTTTGACTCGTCGTCGTGATAGCGACACAAACCACTTACAATCAATTGCAGTGCACACCCAGCGCCTGTAGTCGCCGCTGTTTTTCGCGATCTTCACATTCTTGTTCATGTTCACTGCGAAATCACGAAGAAACTTCCGTGCCACCTCTGGCGTTGGGAATACTGCATGCATTTCGATGTCTGCGTAGCCATACTCTCCCGCAAGTCTATTGGCATTCTCAACGACACACTTTCCGCCCTCGCTTCTAGAAAGTGGCTTCCGTTGTGTGCGGGAGCTTGGTCCCAAAACAGTGCGAAACGATCGTCTTTTTTGTCCAATCAAAACGCTTCTGTTCGTTGTGGTAGTGTGACCTCCTTAGAAGCCGGCGCAGGGATGTTTATCGCTGGGCTCCCCCCCAGCGATAAACATCCCTGTTGCTCTCTCGCAGACTCATGAAGACCCGGACGATCTGTCGAGGCGAAAACTTGGACAAGTCGTGTTTTCCGCGGTTCTTCTGCTTCTTTTGAAGAGGTTGGCCGGAGTCAACTTTTCCGTCGCCAACTGAGAAAATTCTGCGTCTGCTTTGCCTTTCTTCTGGACTTGGATCAGCATGAACGACACGTCTTCAGTGGCCTTGCAGAAGATCGGGATGATCAGATCCGCTCCTTTCTGGTTGCGCTGGAACACGCCTGCTGCACGACGACCCAGTAGGAACCACAGCGTGGCCTTCGTCGGCATCGTTGACAGCTCGACGAAGTGGCTGAAGCCAACGCGCCACTCCTCCCAGCCGTCCATCCATTCCTTGAACTCCATCCTCTGCTCTGGCGTCGCGTTGTCTGTTGTCGCCAGCTTCTCGTCCTTGTCTTCTGGCACATTGATCAGCATTGGACCACTGTCGTCACGCTCAGATGATTTCTCTTCCTCGACGTCTCCCAGCGAAAGAGACGAGCACGAACCGCCCAACAGCTCGAGAAACGCCCTGACGGAGCAGAACTGGCCCGTGTAGACGTTTGCCCTACTAAACACAGAGAAGGAATCGATCTCTTTGCCCAAGCTCTTCCGAATCGTTGCATCCATCGCCAAGAGCAAGAAAATGCGCGCCGTCAATTCGCCAATGCCGCCGACGTCAACCACCCCCTGCATCAAAAGCTGCCGAAACTGAGGCAGAATGTACCTCTGCAGCGACGTGTGGTTGACCTCGTACCACATGTGGGTCGCCCCGAACGACAGCATGGGCTCCGTCACGTAACCAGAGAAGTACGCGTCGTGCGTGTAGTTGACGTAGTGGAGCACAGTCATGAGTTCGGCCACGGCCTGCGTCGCCAAAGCCGAGTTAAACTGCGGGCGCAGACCAAGGCGGCACAGGAGAGAGGACACGCCTTGCAGGACGTCCTCCTTGACCTCGTAGCTCGCTTTGTCATGAGGCGCCAACCCGCAGAGCAGTTTGGATGCAGCAAAGTAGACCACGCCTCCAACCTTCATCTTGTCGGCAATGTTGTGCCACAGCGACCGCCCCATGGAGCAAAGCGCCTTCCAAACCTTGTCCGGATCGTCTTCGAGAACGAGCGCCTTGTAGTCGGTCGCTTGTGCCATGGCGTCCATCGTGTGGGTGAGCACGAATGGCGGAAAGAGCAGCTTATTCGGCACATTTCCACCCCGCGACGACGGCGACTTCCGCGACGACGTGGCCGTGGAAAGCGGCGGCGGCGTCTCATCGATCTTGGGGGTTGTATCAACGAGCAGTCCAAAAACCATCGCCTTGCGCTTCCCCATTGGCTGGTTCACCTTCGTCAGCGCTCGACGCAGAAGACACACGTAGTTGACGTTGGCGGTGTTCTTTCTCTCGAGTAACGAGCCTGCCTCGTCAATGGCGAGCACCAATACCTTGACACGATCATCCGGAGCAGAGGAACTGCGTGGTTTCTTGGCAGGAGGGAGCTGAGCAGTGGCTTCTTCCGGCTTTAGTTTTTTCAACACCTTAGCCAAAGTTGCATCAAGGGTCTTCATGTCCATGTCCGTGGTCTGCCCTTCATCTGCGCGTCTGCCGTCCACCCCAAAGAGCCCGAGCCAGTCAGTCTTTGCCGCCTGCCAGTTCGCGCACGCGTACTCTAACACCACCTGCAGCCGACCAGCAATGTATTGGTCCTGGAAGAAGAACTCGGACAGGTTCGGGGTCGTTTGGGGAAACCCCGTTGAGTGCTCGTTGCTGCGTGCGCAAACGTAGAGTAGGCGTACGTCGAACTCCGCGCTTTCGGGCAGCTTCTCGTTGGACGCAGCGATCTTCGTTGCGACTTGGTACACGATCCGACTCTTGCCAAAGCCCGAGCTCTGTATTATCGCCACACATGGAGACGTGTAGAACTTTGGGTTGTTGTAGTAGCTTTCGCAGCATCGCATGAGGTGCTCGTAGAACTTGACGTCGGCGTTGCCCATGTAGGGGTGCAGAACGCCTGCTTCAACCTCAGCAGCCATTCTGGTTCATTCTCGTCCTGCTGATTGTCCTTCAGAAGCTCTTCCACCTTCTCCAGGATCGTACTGGAAAGAGACTTGAGGAGATTGAAGTCGGCCGATTCGTAGACATCAGTCAAGTAAAGAAACATGAGCCCGGACGGATTGTTTGGTGCACTTAACATCTCCCGCAATTTGGGCAGGTTCAGCTGCAGCGGTGGAATGTCGCTTCGCAAAGGTGAGTCCTGTGGCAGTTCTGGCCTGACGACCTCCCACACGGCCTGGGACACCGTCTCCTCCAAGCTCGGAGCCGCGCCTTCCACATCCACGTCCTTGTCCATCGCTCTTTCCAAATGGCTTCAACAAGGAGGTCAACTCTACTAAGTACGATACGGACTGCCAAGCGCAACACGTTGAAGTCCTGATTGCCGGTGTTTCGCACCGCCCGGGGGCGCAGTGAACTCTTCTGTGCGTAGAGACGTTCTCAAATCTTTTTATTTTCCAGAGAAGAGCTTTTGGTGAATGCGTCGAGTTCGTTGGTGTCGTGGACGAAGCGATTCGTGTGAGCCCCCAAGACTTGTACGCAAGACGCGATCTGCAGAGACGACCAGCAATGTTTTGGTCCCGGAAGAAGAAGTTGAAGAGCTTCGGGGTCGCTGTGGAAATCCACACGAGCGCTTGCTGTTGCGTGCACAAGCGATCCGACTCTTACGAGCTCTGTGTGATCATCCCACCATGGAGATGCGCTAGAACTTCTCGTTGCTATAGTCGCTTTTGCAGCATCGCATGAGGAACTTGTCGTCGGCGTAGTCCAGACAGGGCTGCACGACGCCTGCTTCAATCCCTTCAGCCTTTCCGGATCATCCCCAGTCTGTTGCTCGTCCTCCAGAAATTCCTTCCGGGCTCTCGTCGTGGCTGCCAACTCGGACATAAATGAAAAGTTTTATCCATCGTGGTCGTCGTGGTGGACCTACCTGTCTAAGCCAGTACTGAGACTACATGCAGCACTTGCAGGCCCTCTTCGACGCTGTCCGTAAAGCCCCAACGTGATCCTTTGGACCACATCGACAGGGAGGTCAACGTCTTCCTGCAAGACTGTTCCACAAACGCCCCGGCGCGGTAGTACTGCGATTTTGGGGAGTACTCATACGTAATATTACTACTTAGGGTTGGTTTGGAAATACACCTACTGTGATGAGTAGCATTGGCTAAAAAGTAGTAGTTATTACAGTTACTCTTACTACTTTTGGCATAGCCGTACTATTTTCAAGGGGAAGTGCCGTAGTTGACCTATTAGTACAGCTCCAATCTCAAGTACCCGTAGCTGTACTATATTCGTACTACTTTCCATGCGTCCAACTTTTGACCGATCAACTATTCGGAGCTCAGTGGGCGAGACCTTGGTAGTGAAGCAAAAGTGGCAAAGGCACTCACACCAAACACGACTTATCCGAGCTACCCAAATGCAGCTCACTATTCGATCTAGTTCCCTTACATTCGACCTGCCACCTTGGATTGTCTGCCACGCATCCCGAATGATGCCATGTTCTGCTGAAGGTGCACGCTGTGCTGACTCAACCGCTCGCTTTGTTGAGTGTCCGGTTCTCCACGTCTGAAGTGTTCAAATTGATGACTCCCCCCCGGTCGCCGATGCCGTACACCACATTGTAAAAAGTGAACCACTTTCTATGAAAGTGGCTCGAGCTGAAGGTGAATCGGGTAATAATGCTAAGACCCCGGGCGAGACCAGGGTGTTCCGGCAATAATTGTGTATGCTGTGGACCGCCACGCAGGCGTTCTCTAGCGATTGTGAGTCACCGGCGGTGCCGGCAAAGATGGCTTAGCAAAACAGTCATCGACAAACTTATATTTTAGCAGCTTTCATACCGATGAACAAATGCAAGCTGCACAGCGATCCAGGAGTGTCAGACGTATGTTCAGGTCCATACGGCTGCACAGCACTTGCGCATCGCTGCGTAACGCGAGCTGCTTGCCAACCGCGTGGATCAGCATGCGATGGGCCAAGATTCACGCGTTGCGCTGCTTACTCTTCAAAGCTCTGGGGTTGCTGCGCTGCATCTTGCCGGCCGCCGACGGGCAGTGAGCCCGCCGTACCACTCGAAAAGCTCAGTCAGCGACTTTGGTTTCGATGTCGTAGCGTCGGGGTCTTGGCTGAGAGAGAGCCACTAGAAAGCGGACACCATCTCAGCAAAGACAGCGTGGAGAGCACCGCATGAGTCGCTCGGGCCCCGCTCAAGCGTCTGGCCTGAACTCCGAGCCGGGTGCCACGCAGGACCAGACCGGACAGGAGCTGACCCCCGGAAAATCCAAGCGGAAGGCCAAGCGGCTGGTCTGGACGGACGAACTGCATCTCCGCTTCGTGTCGGCAGTGTTTGAATGTGCGTTGAAGCGCAGCCCAGATAACACGACGTTTGGTACAGATTGACGGATGTGTGTTCATGCATTGATCGACAGTGGGGGTGAAGAATGCGTCTCCCAAGTCCCTGTTAGCTGTACGTGTAGCGTGAAGTTTGCCAGGCAATGCTGCGGACTGACGAGTTTCTTGGCTGTAGTTGATGGAAACCAAGAGTCCGACCGAAGGGCTCACGTCGGAGCACATCAAATCGCACCTGCAGAAGTACCGGATCAACTACAAGCGCTCGCGGCTGGAGGTGCAGCGGCTCAACGAGAAGCGCAGTTTCAAGCGCCACCGACGAGCGGCACAGTCGAGTGAATCGAAGATCAGCAGCGGACAAGCAGTTGAGTCGACTACGGAGGATCCGTGGACCTCTTCAGCGAGTGCGAACCAACAATGGGACGCGCTCCTGCTCGAGGACGATACTCCGGAGCAGCAAATGCACATGACCATGCAGCAGCGCATGGATTTCCACCGCGAGTTGCTGCTCACACACAGCGTTGAGGTCGCCTCCGGTCTCTCCTGGGCCAGCAGAATGAACAGCAGCGACGCTAGCAGAGCAGTGAACGATAGCTGCTTCGAGCGAGCGAACACGGAGGACTCGAGTTTTCTTCAGGCTTGGGCCAACGCCGAGCAACTCCGGCAGCAGGAGGCCCAGGTCTATGGCCGATTGCACGAGCAGCAGCAGAGCCTCTTCTCGCCGCAGACACAAGACGCAGCATCTGTAGCGCCGTTCAGAGCGAGCATACCGCAGCCAGAATCTCCATCAAGGGCTGCAGACGAAAGTAAGGATAGCAACGACGGCATTGATCTCTCCAGCTGGGGTCGACTCAGCCTCACGATCGACCCAGACGACGACGTCTTTGGCTTCCTCGGCGCGTAGTGTTGACGCCTCAATCAACCAGGCAGTTTCTTGGCAAAACTGGCATGCGTTGCAAAATGTTTGGATTCCATATGCAGGCTGATTTGAAAACGAGGACTCAACTGACACAACATGAATTGATAGTTACGCGCCACGTCACGGACGCAGTCGTGCCGCTAGGCCTTGAGGAAGTCGAAGAGTTGATCGTCTTCCAGCCCCACGTTGAAGGGGTCCCATTTGTCGACCTCGTCGCCCACGATGCCAATCGATTCCAGAGCGCTGGCCACCAATGACGGCAGCGACGTACCTGGCACGAACAGCGGCGCAGCGACAGACACTGCAGCTTGTTGTGGCTGTGTCAAAGTCCCGTATTGGGCTGTTTGCTGCTGCTCAAGCCGATGGGCTGCTAGCAGTTGACGCTGGTACGTTTGATGAGCCCAGGCCTGGCCGTTGAAGCTGCAATCGCCACCATACCCAGCATACGCGGGCAAACTCGCGCTTTGCTGAAGATCATTCGACAGCTGCACCTTGCGCGTGAGCATTTGGCGATGGAAGTTCATCTGCGCTTGCATGGCCTCGTGCATCTGCGTCTGCAGCTCGTCGTGCACTTGCGGCGGACTTGACGCAGTCTGTTGCGGGATCTGAATCGATAGGTCGGCAACGCCGCCATTGCCAGTGAAGTCTAGAGCAGGCGCCGACATTAGCATGCTGAACGTCAGCCACTGCGCGTCGGTGAACTCGGGCATCGCGGAGGACACGGGGACGACCGTTGGGGCCTGCTGCGCGGGCGGATAGCTGGTAGGATAGCGGCTAGCAGCGATCGCGAAGGAGCTCATCTCCTGGTTGGCTGTGCTCGTTCTGGAACTGTCCTCGGCTACCAGCTCCGAGTCGCTAGCATCAGAGCCCCTGAACCTCGCGCTGTGGGTGGGAAAGACGTAGGCGTCGCTCACGCTGGCTCGTTGGTGCTCGTGACGGCGACGGCGCTTGCGCGAGCGCTTGAGCTCCTGGTCGCAGAGCTCCTGGAATTCCCGACGGGAGCGGTCGTAGTTGATGCGGTACTTCTGCAAGTGCGACTTGAGGTGCTCCGTCGTAAGGCCCGAGTCCGGGTCGGCCTGCTTCATCAACTGCACGCACACAAGGCAGCAAGTGATGAGTATGCAGTGACGACATCATTTCGCATCTGTTAAAGAGAACGCACAGGCAGCAGCGTCTTCGGGGACGCGTTCTTGAGACCGACTATGCAAACACACAAGACGTCGTTAGCCTTTAGTCGACTTCATCACCATGTTGAGGCAGCAGCGATGCCCACGCACGGTCGAAGATGGCGGCCACGAAACGTAAGTGCTGGTCTTCCTGCCACAGGAAGCGCCGCTTGGGCTTGTTGCGCGGCCGCTTGACCACCTTGGCCTTGGCCGTGGACTTGGTCGTGGAGACGGCTTTGAGCTGCCCCGCTGCCAACACGGCGTCGCTGCTCGTGGGACTCGGGGATCGTTGCTGGCTCATGCTCGCGCGGCTGGCGGAAATTCCTGTGTGAGGCTGGCGCGGAGCGGAGCGGATCCCTCGGTAAGGCGTGTTCCGAAAGACCCAGCTCAACACGTCGGGGTCCATGATGGCTTGACAGGCATACGTCACGACTCTGAGTCATATGGTATATGGTTATCACGTCTTGCCTATCTCAAATCCTTAATATAGGTATTACATGCAATTTTGCTCTACGCTGGCAACGGCTCGAGTTCCTGGAGGTATGCCAGGGTGAAATCTTCAACGACGCAAAATCCTTTCGTCGAGCTCATGGCTCGTTCATATTGAGGCCTGGTTCGCGACGTGGATCTCTCTTTTCGGCGACTCGCGGACCGAGATGGATAGAGGAGGTGGGCTCTGAGTGCTGGGCATGATGTCTGCTACCTGATTAAACAAGCCTAGTATCGGCACCTTTCCGTTTTTTTCTGAAGAAACTTGAGCACTGAAGGATTTACCAGGCCCCAGCATATGTCGAGCTCAACGGGCCTGCCGGTTTCGCTTGAGTTCACCAGCCTCAACTCAGCTCAAGCACCACCGCCTGATGCGTTTTAAGCCTCAGAAGACTCGGTAGCCCTTTGTTTTATGACTACCCACCACGGAGCACGGGATTCGATCGGTGACCCTGTTGCATTGTGCTCACGTTTTTTCACCGTGTTGTGCTTCGTAACCCCTCGTTCTGCCGTATCAGAGTAACAACTCAAATTGAAAGATGACGACCTCAACGCTTCGAGGCAGCGCAGTCAAAGAACGGAAATTGCAATTGCACTGCCGACGCTAGCTGGCACTTCTGTTGGTTTTCCAACGATATCAATTCACGAACCGATGATGCCTTTGAAATTTAACATAGGTATCCCTATTTTAAAGGATTTTTTAAATCCTTTAAATACGGATACCTATATTAAAAAGATTCAAGTGTATACAGTTTTCGACAGTCGCGAATCAGCCGAGGTATCCACTGCGTGGTTTGACTCCATGAGCGCAGGACCCCGCCGCAAGCAAAGGCTCCGAAAGCAAGTGTGGTTGCTCAAGCAAGGACCTCTGCACCGCAAGCAAACACAGCCAGTGGACCACAGCGTTTGGTAAGTTAATACCCAGCGCCAAACCAAGGCGACCAAGTTGGTGCAACAAGTGCGCTCGCGGCGTTGATGACCAACATAGCTCGACCCCCCCCCCCACACCACCGGAGCAAATCGTTTGCGAAAGCCGCACAAAGAGTATTTGAAGCGGGAGTCGTGTGTGCGTTCGGTTGCCTTCCTTGCGGAGGGGTGGCTGCAGCAACTGAGGCTTCTTGTGACCGTTAATGCAGATGAACAAGCGTCAGAGCGCAGCAGTCTTCGTTGCTGATCTAATGCGCCAGGGCCATGATGCTCTACAACTCAGCCTTGATGAACACAACAAACAGTTTGGTCTGCGCGCTCCAAGCTCCTTCGCCTCGGAAGGCGAAAGTGAGCTCGGCTGTGGGGCGGCCGCTGTAGTGTTGGAACTTGACCCGACCTTTAGCTCATCGTTTAGCTCATCGTGCCACGCTTGGCGGCGCTCAAGCCTGTCGGAAGAGTCCAGCGCTGGCGTTTTGAAAGAGCTTCAAGACCTGGATGAAGGAGACCCGGGGTCTTGTTCATCGCCGCCGCAGCTCGTGGAAGATTTACGAGCTCGATCGGGAAGGAATTTCTCTCGCTCTGGCCCGAGCGAACGGAATGCCCGTCATGTCTTCAGCAGCCTCGATTCTTTCGTGGTAGCGAGCAGATGTCTTCCGAGCTCGGCTCGTCTCCGAGTATAGGCGGCACTCGCACTGATCGTCCAGCGTCGGGCTGTGCCTAAGGCGCCCGAGTCGGAGCGTTGCTTGAAATCGAAGACAGACCGGAGCGGTGCGCCGTCCCGCGGCAGTCTCCGATTTGCCGGCTCGGTGGCGAAGGTCAGGCTGGCATGCGAATGCAGCTCCATGCACGCCGTTTAGCTGCTGCTCGGGTCCCCGCGGCGACACGCACCAAGCACCGAAGCAGTCTTCGCCATCGGCCGAGCTTCACAGCCGTGACGCCGTCCGGGGGCAGCTCCGCGTCGCTGCGCCGAGCGGTTCGGGTGGACGACCGGGAGCTCTTCCGCCGTGCTCGACGCGTGCAACGCTGGCAGGATCTGTCGCGCAATAGCGAGGACCACACGTCGGCGAACTTGGCCAGCCAGGGCTGGAAGTGGCGCCGTCAGAAGAAGGGCTTCGAGCTCTTCACACGGCAGTCTCCGATGCTGAGCCTGTCTGGGTCTCCTCTGGGGCTACCGATGCTGGCGTCGCTCTTGGACAGCGAGTTCTTGGCCGTGGGGAACGTGGCCTGCTCCATCGGCCAGCTGGCGTCGCCACTGCGCTCTCCTAGTGAGAGCGACTACAACTCGCTCATGCACACGCTGTACGGCTCGGACTTTATCTACGGCTCGCTGGTGCACAAGGCCACCTTTCGGCGCAGGTCCCGCACCCGCAGCGCCGAAGCTGTTGCCCCCAGACAGGACTGCGACAGCAGCCAGCTCCTCGTCAAGACGTGCTCATTCGTGCACAACTCCATGTTCGACAAGAAGAATGAGCAGATGTGCTACGTGGAGCTCTTCTCGCCGACGTCCAGCGGCGGCTTCAGCATCGCGGCCTGCTCGCTGGCTGGCCGCGAGGTGATCGCAGGCAAGGTGAGACCCCCGTTGCGTCACGCGCTGCACCAGCTGCACCCGTTCAGTGCCTGGTTCTCCGCCGAGCCGGCCAGTTCTGGCGTGCACGTGGTGTTTCGCGCCCGCTTCCACCACGCAGAGAGCGACGGAAGCTGCTCGTCCAAGGTGATGAACGCGCGGCTCTGGAAGCTGGCCAAGGGCGTGTGCAAGCTCGGCAAGCTCGTGGACAGTTTTGCGCAGCCGCCACGAGGACTGAACAGCAGCTGCATGAGCCATTCTGCAGCAGGAGAGCCTCGCAACTCGCGCTGCATCGTGTGCACGCGCAACTTGTGCACCCTCTTCATGACGCGGAGCTGCAGCCGCTGCGAGCTCTGCTCCTACAACGTGTGCGGCGCCTGCTGCTCGGAGCAGCACGTGGCCATCTACAACCGGCGCGTGGTGCCGCTGCTGGTATGCGCGCGCTGCCGCGAGAGCCTCGCCCGGGACGAGTTCGACAGCCAGCTGCGCGCCGTGACCTTCATCTAACGCAAGACCCAGCAAAGGAGCCATTTCGAACGAAAGAAAGCGGGCCACCTGCTGGGCACCGCAGTGTAGTCGACTAGTTCTCGTTCGTGTTGGCACAGTGACGTCCCTAACGACTCCAGTCGATCCATAACAATAACAAACCCGAATGTTGCCTTGCACTTCAACTTGAAGTTGACCATATGCCATCTTCCAAGCTGAAGCCGCCACTTGTCTGTCCTCCGGACTCGCGCTCAGAAAGCGATTCGTGGCCCTAGAACTCACAAAGCAACTCAGCCTTAACGCCATTGCCACCAAAGCAAGGCAAGTTCGACGGCTTTGGCGATGTCAGCCCGGCGATCGGCGCGTCCGCTTGGCCCGTTTCTGGCACATCCTCTTGGCTTCACTATGGAACTCTCTTTTCCCGCCAGACGAACGGCTCTTATGCTGGTCCAAAGCTCATGGTCAGGTTGCCCTGGCAGGGCCCCTGCAACACCAACGCGTTTGCTTGCGGTAGTCTTGCGGTCGTTGACCGCGCTGCACCTGCAGTGTCCCGAGGGCGTCGCCAACGGAATTTGCTTCGTGGCTGGCGTTGAGCCGGCGGCGGCTACATGTACCTCGCAGCTGATGGGCGAGACCCGCTGGGCGCTGCTTATCATGATCGCCACTGCCCAGCTGTCGTCGCGGCATACTCGGCCCAAGTGCATCGTAGAGTCGAGCCACACGACCACGAGTCGAAGTTTGAGCCATGCCTCGAGAGCTCCGAGAATGCACGGATCTGGCCATTGACTGCTTCATGTAGATGGATCACCCACGGGCCAAGGGGTTCTTGGCCGTGGTTGTCGATAGTCGATAGCTGATAGTTGATCTTCCCCTCCATAGCCGCCTCCTAATACAGAATCACTGCTGGGTTCTCCTTCGATTCCGAAGGACCTCCGCCTGACCGGAGTCTTGAAGCGTGCTTTGCTCTCTGCGTCTGCGTGGGACCGCACAGTTGCCAATGCGCCAGAGCTCGGACGCTGCGGCTGCGGCTCCAGCGTCGGTGTCGTCGATCCTGTCGGCGACGCGCAAGGTGCGGCTCAGCGACCGCGAGCTGTTCCGGCGCGTGCAGCGCGTGGCGGTTCCCAACGGACCCGTCAACCTCCACGGTCTCTCGCCGCGACGAGGTTGGAGAAGGGTGCGTGTGGGCGTGGCCGCCGGCATGGAGATGCATTTCCGGGTGCGGAGGCCGACGCCGCAAACCCGGCAGTGCCAGGTCGTCGCTGGCGGGGAGATCCGAGCTCAAGCGGCCGAACTGCTGTCGCTGCTGCGCGCGCCCTCCGAGAGCGCGAGCAACGCGCTTCTCCGCGCCCTGTACGGCTCGCAGTTTATCTACAGCTCGCTGCTGCACGCAGTGCCCAGCACCGACCGCGGGTCGCTGGCGTCTCCTCCTCGCAGTCTCAACGCGGCTTTGGGGCAGCAGCTCATGGTGCGCACCGCCAGCTTCGCGCACAAGGGGCTGTTCAACCCCTTCAAGCCGAGGTCTTCCACGGCCACTGCTCCATCCGACTCGGTGACGACGTCGGAGTCGAGGACGTCAATGCACCAGAGCTCGGGAGCCAGGAACGAGCAGTGCTGCTACGTGGAGCTCTTGACGCCGACGCAGGAGGGCTTCAAGCTGGCCTTCTCCACGCTGGACCCAGCGGACGTGACGGCCGGGAAAGCGCCGCCCGAATGCGTGCTGGCGCTGCACCCGCTCACCGGCTGGCTCACGGCAGAGCCCATGCCGCGCAACCCGGGGGTGCTGCGGCTCACCTTCCAGGCGGCATTTCCAGGCAATGTACCGGGTGGCTGTGACTCGCGAGTCGCTCAAGCCAGGCTCATGGCTGTCGCCAAAGGGGTCTGCAGACTGGAGAAGGTGCTGCGGCGCCGGCGACGGTACCAGCAGCAGCAACGCACGGCGCCGGGGAGGCTCTGGCAGACCGTATTGAGCCCGTTCCGAGCGCTGGGCGTCGCTGGCTCGGACGAAGACGGCTCTGCCGGAGCGCACCGGAACTGGCACTGCATCGCCTGCACGCGCTCGTTCCTGCCGACGCTACGCAAGAGCTGGCAACGCTGTGACTTGTGTGCGTACCGAGTGTGTGCCGAGCCGCCGTGCTGCTCGCAGGAGCGAGTGGCCATCTATAACCGCTATGTGGCGCCGTTGCTCGTCTGTGCGCGCTGTCGCGAGTGCATCGACCAACCGGGAAGCGACAACCGCGGCAGTGGGAACCCAGCCGGCAGCGGAGCGGGCGACGTCCGCTACACCGGTGTCAGTCTTCGCTTCACTGACCAAGAAAGCGAGCTCGAGCAGCCTGAGCTTGAGCTGGACCCGTTGGGCCGCGTGCAGGAGAGGTGGGGCACAAGCGGCACGCCCAGCGACACTCGACGATCGAGTGGAGGAGTTCAAAGGAAGCGACGAACGCAGTCGGACCCACCTCCGATGCTTGGCCTGGCTTTCTCGAGCTCCAGAGAAGACAACAGCTCGTCAGGAGGGGAGAACGCCCCGGGAGCGCGTACGCGTACCATGCGCTAGCATCAGCAAGCCAGAAACACACTAACCTGTCCATCCTTGACAAGCAAAATGTATTGTAAAGGTGAATAAAAAACCTGACGAGTGTTGTACGGCGAAAGCATGGACTCCCCTGCGATCAGCACAGCACCACCACCCCATGGAGCTGAAGCGGAGAGTGAGCCAACCTGGAGGAGCAATGGTACGTAACTGGAGGTGTTAAGCGCTGTATATCTCACCAACGGACTGGTTTCCTCGTCGACGTATATCGCATCGCATCGGATTGGCTGAGCACTTCAACTTGCCGCCGTTCGACACTGCTGGCAACCCCCGCCTGTCGTTCATGGCAGCGCGCGCTGCCATCTTCACTCTTTGCGAATGCTTTATAGATGGAGACCAACTCCAACCAAGAAATTATACTGGGAACACCTCGCTAGAGGCCCACCCAAGATTAATTCCACGGTACTGCGTAAACGTAACCTGGGTCAACATTCGCGTAACATGTCGGCATTTGCTTCTGCACACACAGCAATTCTAACAGCAAAGAAACCTGCGTGTTCCCAGCCTAAGTCGCAGGCGATCTAGTTTCGTCGCGGTTCGAACCCGCTACCTCGCTGCTGGCGATCGCGCGGTGGAAGGCCGCTGCTCAATTCGTGTGGATGCCAGCAACCAACTGGAAAGGGCCTGGCAGGCAGATGGAGCTGCGACCGTCGCAACTGGTGGGTACGACAACGAAGCACTCGTCTCAAGCTCAGTTCAGCGATCATGACTAGAGCGCAGAGTAGCTTGACCTGGTCTACCCAGCAAGGTACTTCGCCTTCATTTTGGGCTGGACATTCGTAACCGAGGCGTTAAGCTGTATCTCTAGCCAACACCATGAATGGATGGAGCACTACCACCGTGTCAATCGACTGCCTGCCACTCGGGTGTCACCAACGATTTTGTGGAGAAGCCAGCATCTTAGCGCTGGTTCGCTCGATCCATCGTGTGCCGGGCTCCATAGACGCGCTGCGGTGCGCGTTCGTAAGTTGCAAACTCGTCGACACGAACTTCATCAGGCCCGCTCGCATCGGATTGGCCTACTTAGCACTGCAACTTGCCGCCTGTCGTTCGTGCAAGGTTGTAGTCCGAAGCGTTTTGCGGTGCTCCATACGCCTGCCAGCTTGTGGAGACGAACTGCAACCAAGAAATACTTTTCTCGCGGTTTGACGGCAAGCAGGCGATCGAATAGGTAGAAAGCCCACCGCCAGCGCTGCTCGATTCGTGTGGCAACAGAGGCCTTCCAGCAGAAGGAGCCGTGGCCGCCCGTCGTAACTCTGCCTACGCAAGCGAAACATGCGCCTTAAACTTAGTCCAACGATCATGACAGGAGCGGAGGCTCTGGAGGCTCCGGCGGAGCAGCTCAACTAGATAGCAAGGAATGGGTTGCCCTTGATCCTCGGCCAAACGGTACTTTGCATGCGATGTATGCACCAGTACTGTAGTAATGGAACCCTACCGTGCGCCAGGCTTTCCGGTCGCGGGCCTGTCGGCATGCTAAGCATGATGCTTAGTGCTGCAAAAGCCCCCAAGGTGGCAGAAAACTATTTCCTCTGCCCCGACAGGATGCATATCGGGCGTGGGACTGAACGCCCAACGCCCAATCGAGCGGGGCTGTTGGCCGGATGATGCAATGTGTTCGGAGACCGGCGTTTATTGGGGCCCGAACGAGCAGGAGAGCGATCCGCACCAAACTGAGGCAGCCATGCGCACATCACTTGCTCGCGACGTCGACGCTCTCGATCTCTCTCTCTCTCCTTGCGCACGGATACGGTTCTCGTGTTGTTGGAGGAAGACCAAGCAAGACACTGCTGCTGAGCCAGCATTAAATACTCAGTCTGAGACGAAGGCAAAATGGACTCACTTCTCGTCCTAACCTTCGAAAGCGTCATGCATCGCATTTATTACGAACTAGCGAAAGTGCTGGACGAGAGTCACGAAAGCTCGCGTCGTTCAGGTTCATGCTACATATCTATCATTCAGCTTCGACAATGCACTCAGAAACCCTCGTCGAGCACAAGCGTTGCTCCAGTCTGCAAGCTTTCACCAAGGCGACAACACACAACTTCGTTTCGGGATGACAAGGCGAAGCAGCGCGCCCATTGCGTTGCGTTCAAAGCACCGGCCGGGCACGGACCACTATGAGACTTGCACGGATTCGTTCAGGCCCTCATGCGAAGGTGAGCAACCGCCAGCAGGGCCAACGTCGCACACACGTCGACATAGTTTCGGTCTGCATTGCAGCAATCACTCAACTGACCCGAACGCGGTTTCACGCCTAAAATTCCTCAGTCCTTCCACGCTTGCCGAGCCAGTGCAGCGGCTTGATCTCCGCCGGTCCGTGCAGGTAAGGACTATTCCCCAATTTGCAGAGTAGACCACACTCCAACCAGTCTTCCACCATGGCTGCTTCAGGTGCCCTGTTCACCTCGGCCTCTATGGACATGCTCGAAACCGCGGGGCTCGACGGCTACCGGATGTTCGCATCGCCCGAGTGCTGCAGTATCCCTGGGTGTGCGCGGATGGCACCAAACACGGCGTCTGCGAGTCGAAAGGTGTCGGTGAGCGACAAGGGGCTCCGACAGCGGCTTGAAGACGTTCACATCACGACGGACTTCAACAACGCATTGGCCAACGTGTCGCTACACGGCTGGAAGTGGAAGAGCGACTGCCGCGCCTTCTCCATCTTCACACGGAGCATCACCAACGGAAGCGGTGCGACCGTCGCGGGCGCCCAGGTGTTGGCCATGGGCACGGTCTCCGGCGCTCGGGCAATGGAGAGGATGGTCTCGCTTATGAGAACGCCCAACGAGAGCGACTTCAACGCCGTCATGCAGGACTTGTACAAGCGGGACTTCATCTACGGGTCCCTGGTGCACGCCACCCCGTCCGACTCGACGATGCTCGGAGACGGCAGCTTGCTGACGGTCAAGACCAGTGCGTTCGTGCGCTCCAAGCGGTTCTCGCACAAGAAGAACGAGCAGATGTGCTACATCGAGCAGTTCCGACCGACCAAGGACGGCTTCGCGGTGGTCTTCACCTCGATCCCACAACGTGAGATTCTCACCGGCAAGGCCAGCGGCAAGCACGTCGACGAGCTCTTCCCCGTTCGAGGGTGGCTACTCGTCGAGAAGGCCCCGGAGAGCAAGGCCAGCGTCCGCGTGCTGTACTACGCCGGCCTTGACCCGGACTATCTCGATGCGCCCACGACCGTGAGACTGGGACTCTGCTCCGCGAAGACTACAGCCGCCCGTATTCATCGGCTCGCCAAGGGCATTTGCCGCCTTGGTGAGGTGCTCCACCAGCAGCGCAAGGCGGCTTGTACGAAAACCAACGTCAGGACCACCAAGGACAGCCTTCGTGGGCTGAGCTCCGACATCTCCAACTCGCACTGCGTGGCCTGCACGTCCAAGTTCGACCTGCTGCATCGTCGCCGCCGCTGCGGACTGTGCGCCTACAACGCGTGCGCCAAGTGCTGCTACCGCGAGCCCATGATCATCTACAACCGCTACGCCGCCACGATCCAGTTTTGCGCGCGGTGCCGCGAGTGCATGGTCGGAGGCGAGTACCCGCACCTGCGGCTCGCAGCCCGACGCCATAGCTCCCCAGGCATCGAGACGCCCTTTGCTACGACTCGGTAGCATGTAAATGAACCCATTCTGCTGTTATTTTATTCGAGCGAATGCTTCTTTGACCCACAAAATTCAAAATATTGTGTTCTCCGAGTCTTCAGCACTGGAAACATGGCAATCTTGGAAGAGAATGAAGCTGGATTCGGATGTGGGGTCAGCTAGGCTTCCACCGACCCACCTTTGGAAACTACGCCATTTGACCTCAGAGCACTGGAGGTCTCACCCAGCGACAGTCGCCAGGAAGAGATCCTATTGCGGCTGCTTCTGACAACTTGGTAGAGAGGAGTTGCGGCTCGATTCAGCAATCTCGAAGCTCTTCACGCCGTGAAGTTCATGGCAAGCACCTTGCTTGTTCATGCCTGTCCTCTTTGGTAGTCGACGAGTGAATTTCTACATCGTTTCAGCACGCAACTACTTCCTTGAGTCTTCGTTTCATGAATGCCATGTTAGAAGAAACGTTTGTCTGCATCGTGGGGAACTCCTGCGTTGGACTCGATGATTTTCAAGGCAGCTTTCGTGATTTGCTGGCATAGGCTCTGCTCGAGGATAGCGCTATCACTTCCCGAGTTCTCGAGCAACTTACCCACCAGATCATCACCACTTGCCGTTAACTTTTTGCGGGAAATCCATTTCTTCCGCAGCGGATGAACAAAGCATTCGGTTCGGGAATATTGACGACCTCACGAAGGTTGAATGCTCGATGGGAACGTCTTCGTTCGCCGGAATACAATACTCAATGGGGGGTTGTTTAATTTTCGTGGACCAACACTAGGAGCATTGGGTACGAACTCGAGCTGGCCGTTTACAAATTTAATATTACAATTGTCTTGTACACGTTGACATCCATGGCAGTAGCTCTGACTGGTAAAAGTTGGTCGAAAAATAATACTCGAAAGTTTCGTCTTCTTTCTTGTCCATGATCGTCGACGAGTAGCTGTTCCAGTACCATCGGCGCTCCAAAACGTCAGAGTTATCATCACTGACTTGTTCTAACAGCTCGGAAAGATTTTGGCTGGAGGACGAACCTGGCTGATCGGAAGTACGAAATTACTCGATGCTCTCAAGCACGCATCACATCCAGGAGCTGGTGCAAGTCGTGACTGAAGTTATCATATTATAAGTTTTTTCAGTAAGGGCTCCCAACTGGAAAGCTGCTCTCTGGCCAGATCATCGCGAGTACCTTCCTTCTGTGCTGCTCGGAGGCCTCAACGCTACCAAGCTCCACTGTGCGGCGGCCCTGGTTCAACAGAAAGCCAACTTGTGTAGCTTTTTGCAGCATGTCTTTGTTGTTTGTTCATATCTTGGTGTCAACTACTACTTATATATCGCAGCACCACAGCTCTGCTTTCAAGCCACGAAGCCGTACATCCGCGTGAACTGATCCACATACTGATCACTTATACCAATTTCATGTGGTTATTCGCGGGGTCATCAGCATGCGACCGCCGTGGTTGAGCTAGTCTTCGTCTGCGTATCTTGTGAGTAGGTCCTGCCGCCGGCAATATACTCCTTTGCGTTGCGCTCAAGGATGATCGAAGCCGCTTGCGCGAGTTTCACCAGCCGCCAGTACTGCGACCTCGTCATTTCGTGGGGCTTGGCGTCGAGGCAGCACAGCGCGCCCACGACGACCTTCTCGGGTCCTCTTGTCTCTGGATTCACCACCGAGACCGTCACAGGGAAGCCGGCATAGAAGCGCAGGCTACGCAGCACCACGGGTGCGATGTGGTAGAACCGCATGTCGGACTCGGCGTGGCGTACGAGCAGCGGATGGTCGTCCATGACGAAGTGCTGGCAGAACGTTTGCTCACGCGGATTGCCGCTGCCAACGTCCCAGTTCTCGGGCGAGTTGGTCGCAAGCAGCGTCACCACTTGGCGCTCCACAAGCGTCAGCACACTGTGTGGACAGCCCATCTCAGCGGCCGCAAGCGTACAGATGACGTTCAGCTCCGACACGTTGGCGATCTCGTGTAACTGGAAGTGCTCGATCGCTGCCAAGCGGACGTCTTCGTTCTCCGGAATCGGGTACACAATGCGCTCCGCCGGTTCATTGGGGGCTTCAGGCTCCACTAGCGCCGGGAGCATCGGGTACGGCCGAGAGGAAGAGCTTGCGAACTTGCACGCAGCCGGATCCTTTGGGAACTTGGAGACGTTAAGGGCTCGTTTGGCAGCGTCAATAGTGTAGAGACTTGCAGTCGCCGCTCGTAGGAGCTTGGCATTCTGCTCAACTTTGGCTTGGGTCTGCTTCTGTTCGTCAAGCAGCAGCTGCTCTAGTACCAAGAAGGCCGCACGGCGTCGCCCCGAAGTGACGTCTTCCGAGTCGCTAGTCACGACCTCGGTAAGAAGTTCCCCGAGCTTCTGGCTGGACGATGATTCTGTGAGGAAGCTCGAGGCCTCGGACGACGTGCTGAAGGAAGTGGAGCACACGGACTGCGCGAGCTCGTCGGGAATGACGAGTTCCGGACCAGGCCTCACGGTCAGCATGTGCTCGTAGTCGCAGGCGACGACGCTCTTGACGCAGCGAGTACATACGATAATGGAGGCCAAGCGGCCGTTGTGGGTCTCCATCTTCTCCGAAGACGAGCACGTGACGCACACGTAGTAGCCACACAAGTAGCAGCGTGTCTTGGGGATGAACTGGAACGGCGTCAGTCTTCTGGTGCAGCACGTGCATCGCGGATTGCGGACGTCAAAGACCGAGCGGTCCGCAAACACCTGAGCTCCAAAGCGACGGCGGCGCACCACCTGGGAGAGCTCGGACACGCCACGAGCCAGACGCAGCAAGCGAGCGCGAGCGGCTTTGGGCGATGCCGTTGGTGCTCCGTCCTCTCTGTCGTTGCTGCCTCCAGGTTGGTGCAATGCGTGGAAAGCCACCCGCACGTTGTGGCCAGGCATCCGCTCCACACAGTAGGCTGCAGTCACGTCGCGTAGCTGTGCTACACGGCGCTTTGTCTCGTTCAATGCGAGCCGAGCAGGTAGCGACTGCGCCTGGGTCGCAGATAACGACCCCTGTGTGAGTGTGAAGCTGCCGTCTGCTAGGTTGCAACGCAGCGTCTCGGCGAAGCACCACTGCTCGTTCTTGCCCCAGAGATCCGAGTGCACGAAGCTGCTCGTCTTGACTGTGAGTTGCTGGAAAAGCTGCTCGTCTTCGTAGTCGTGGGGGCGTTGGACGAACGCGACGGTGCCGGCGATGAAGGCGTCTCGATAGAGCCCCATCGTGGTGGCAGTGTGCGCCTGGTCCGTGGTGCCTCCGAGGATACTAGCGACCTCTTCGACACTTGCATCAAGTCGAGCAAGGGCCAACACCTCCGCCTCTCGTTTTAACAGCGTGAAGGTGGTGGATCGCTCCAGACGCTTCCACTGGTGTTGGTCGACGGGAACACTCGGCAATTGGGGCGACTCGGCCAGAGTGACAAAGTGTGCGAAGTCCACTCGGTCGTGCTTTGCTTCGGCTTCAGTCATGAGCCCTCGGAGAGCGATAGACAGTGGAAGTGGTGGAGCCGGGGGTTCCCCATCGGTCCAAGCGCTTGGGGTCGACTCGGTCTCAGTAGAAGAAGCCGTCGCGCTTTCGACGAGGTGGAGACGAACACTGCGCCGACGCATATCGATAGCCTTGGACTGCTCGGGAGCGATGTGAATTGTCGAGTGATTCGTAGGCACGCTGCTGGACAATGAGGCATCGGGCGAGAGCTCGTGGTTGCGCTGGACTCGTCGGACTGACAACAATCCATAGAGAAAGCGTAAGACAAAAGTTAGGATTAATGGACTGCGAAACAGATGTTGAAGTACTTATTCTTCGATTCTAGTTTTGAGACCACTACCAGGACCAGTTTAAGTTATCTCTGCTGAAGAGGCCGGTGGCTTTCCTGCCTTAGAAGTAAAACACGAGAGAGTAGCGATGGTAGATGAGAATTTGGGCAAGCAGCGGCGAGAGAGCGTATGGTCGGAGAGCTAGCGCTTTCGCTCGAGACGTCAGGGTTGTCGCTCTACAGATTCCTGTATCGCAGTATTGAGACGTAAAATCATCGGTTGCAAGCAGCGTCCTCATCCTATGTTAGAAAACAAGCACGAGCTCATATTTTGGCTGGACAAGCTTTCAGTGCTGCGTTGGCTGGACAGTTTCCATGCGCTGTACGGCTTTCAGGCTTTCAGCTCGAGTCATACGAGCACAAGCTTCAATGACTCGTGTCGAGATTCTGTAACCGAGCTGTCCTACAGTGAAGTAACAGGCGGTGATTGGACAAAATGGATGACATTTCGAGCGAGAAGAAGACACTGCAGAGCACGGAGTAGTCTAGAGCAACAGAACTCACACAGCACAAAAACGATATTTTCGGTTTAGTTTGCTTATTCGGTTAATATTCGGTGGTGTATAAAAAGGAGAGACGGTGGGTGATGTGGGACTCGCAAAAGCTGGCCAAATAATGTTTTCGATTCCTCAGACCACGCCACTTCCCCATTCTTTCAGCCCCCTCAGGTGGTTCGTAGTTCGTTGAGCTTTCTGCCGAGGTCCTTCACGCCTCAATTGGACTTGTTTTGACGACGAGAGAGTTTTTGAAGCTCCAAGCACGCCCGACTTTCAGGATTTGAGCGCCATGCCATCCATTCTCCTCGTACCGTGGAATGTCAAATAATGTCCTTTTAAGTTCTGTTGCTCTAGCACGATCCGCAGAGCACACTATGCGACGGCACGTCGCTCTCAAGTCTCAAGCAGCGCGATATTGGTAAGAACAACCTACTGTATAATGCCTACTTACTGCTCGGTGTTTAGTTGCTGCTGCTTCTTGCACTTTCTGTGCCGATAGGGGACTTTGCGTGCTTCTAGATTAGCGTCGTGGATAGCTTGCCGGATTCGACGCAACGTCGTGACAGCGCGCTCTGGGCGCTGTTTGTGCGGATAAGCTGATGGCTTGAGCGACACGTTTGGTAACCCGAGGTAGTAAAGACTATATGCCTCTTCCTGGCTCTTCGGTCGCTGCATCTCGTCGGAGCCACCAGCTTCGATGCCGGTGGTGATGTGGCGCACGAGAACTGACCACTCCGAGGCCATCTTGCGGTTTGCTGTGGTGAAGTCCGAGGCCTGTAACGATCGAAATGGAGGATACCCTGCTGCTGCATTGCCCAGCCACCATAGTCGCCACACTCCCAGTGCATCAAGCTGGGGGAACTTGAAGTCTCCTGGCATACGGTGAAATCGACCGTCGGAAGGCCAGTGATAGGCCATATTGCATGGCTGATCAGGCTGGGGGGGGGCTTGTTGCGTGTTGGTCTGAGATTGCCACAGACCTGCTTCTTCCAGAAGTGAACGAATTGTAGAGCCCAGCGTATCCCGAGTAATGCTTTCTCGGTCGACACTTCTCTCCTGAAGCAGTTTATCAAAGCCTTCCAGCAATAGATCAGGCAGCTGACGCAGAGCAGCTCGAGTCTCTACGTTCTCTTGAAAGAGCTCAACGTGGGTGGGATCCCTGTTGGGCGCATCCATGAATTACCCGTGGCTAACAAACCCTCCAGTCTTGACAATACATCCGGACAACGGAAAATGTAGGCGGACAGCAGCGGGTGCTTCTTCGAGAGGTGCTCACGCAAAAAATCTGCATGTGTCACGATTGACGCCAAACAGAGCTGCAACACGGGCGCGAAGTGAGCATCGTCGTTCATAGCAGGAAACATGTGCTTGGTCGAGTCCAGCACGAACGAGTCTCTCGTATCCTCAAAATGCGGCGGCAACACCGCAAACCGAGAACTATTTTACGGCAACCAGCAACGACACGCCCTAGATACTGGTCCCCAGCAGCTTCGTAGCGGAAATACCTGTCCTGCACGCTGCCCAACGACCAACCGCAGCGTAAGCACACACTCACGATTGAAGGCCCCCCTGTGCTTCCACTGCTTGCATAGGTGGCGACGCCTTTGCGAATCGAATGTGTCCCGTAGATCCGTTGTCGAGTTATTTCCTCCAGCAATTTCCCTAGGGCCTTGCAAAACCTTGACTTCTGGTTGGAGCCGGGAAAGAGCTTTCCGGGCTCAAGTGTTGGAGTCGACGCGAGATAAACACCCAGGGCGAGCAGCCAGCAGCACGATGGTTGGGCAGGGTTCGCGTAATATGACGGGGGTCCTTCGGGCCGGCCCCTTCTTGATTCGTTTTGGTCTTGTGCAGTACGCAGCCCACGCCATCATCTGCCCAGTGCAGATGGGAAATGTGCAGAGTCTCCACCGACTTGGAGCGACACATCAAATTCCACTGCGACAGCAAAAACAGGTGCGAGAAGCCGTTGTCGTTCAACCCAAAGGTTCGCTCTGCTAGCTGTATGTACAACGAGAATGCCAACGGCTCTTTTCCAGATTTGCGCCCACGTCCAGCTTTCATTATCAGCCTCCACTCTTTTTAGCCCCCTAAAAATGTTGTGAGATCGTCGAGATACTCCAACGGAAGAGCCACCCGCTTCTGTCGATACAAGTCCTTGAGCGCGCGCGCTTCGGTAACCATTCAGCGTTGAAACCTTAAGTCCACCACTGTTGATTTTGTGAAGGAGGAAGTCCTCAAAATGGGACGGTAGAAACACAGCGAGGTTAATACTGCCATCCTCTTCGAAGAACGTATCGGGTGCACTTTGCGTTTGCCGGATCCACGCAGCGAGACCCTTGGTGTAGCTTCGATATGCTTTCTTCGTGTTCGGAGCTGTGCACGCGTTTCGGACCTGATCTGCATCAAGATTGCCCGGAGCGGGTGTCGCAATCGTTATGCGGGCATCACGGGCAGCTGGAGAGAGCGCTATGAGTGCGGAAAGCGCTTCCGCACTTGCCATCCTGAACGTCGAGTGCGCGAGGTGTGGGGAGACGCTGGATTCTTGGAAGTGACGGTTGACGTCGAAAGCACGCTACGCACAGAGCTGGCGATTTTAATCCAATCACACGCACCGAAAACTGTAACAAATGCTGGCTACTGATTCTCCAACAAATTCGTTGTCGCTTGTTGCTGTTTGATTGGCTTGCTAACTGCATGTGTCAAAAATTATTTTGAGAAAGCGTAGCGCATTCAGGTTACGCTGGCATAGATTTTGCTATAGTGGTGTTACCAGAGTTGGAGAATGCTACATGTAGCGACTCGCTAGTAGCGAGCTCCTACTCGGTCGATGCGTGTAGAGATCCTGCAATAGCGCTACATGTACAATCGCGTCAAAGTGGAAGATATTAACGAGAGGGGAAACCAAACGTCTTTGGGGGTACTCCTGCTAGGTGTCGATGCTACCAAGGCACTTCGACGATCTGATTGCGCTCTCCTTCACGTAGGTGGCCCCGCTATTGAGTTCACTCTTGTCGTTTAAAGACGGCTTTAAAGTTGCGAGAACACGCTGATACAGATCGACTTGTTAAGAGTCAAGAAGCGCGCAGTGCGGGGTCAGCGAAACAGCGCCAGGACGAGTGGGGATATGGTGCCTTCAATGTCGGCAGGAACGCCGTGGGGTAACCCAACTTACGTCTAGTCTCTTCATTGGCTTAGGCCCTTGTTCAGGTGGGGAAACACGTTCTGTGCTGAAATGATATAGCGATTTGATTGGCTGAAATTTGTAAACACCTTGTACGTTTTTTGTTCTTTCGTGTTCCCGGATGCCGTTTTCCAGAACGAGGAATTATTGTGGTTTTCACCTGTTTTGGCAAACCGGAGGGTCCCGATCCCGAGATAGGAGCTCCGAGATAGCGTAGTGCTCCGATATATCGGCCCAAAATGATAGCATAGTTTGATTTGTTCAGCTAATACAGCCCTGATTTACAGAGCACCATCCGTTTTGCCGCTTCGAATCGGCAAAAGTGAGTGATTTGCCTTCTTCGGCGTACACGAGCTTCCACTGCTCTCAGTCGCTCATTTCACATTGGACCATGACGTACAGCGACGACTTTCGGTGGAGAGCCGTAGCTCTCATGCATGTCTACGACGTTCCCAGCTCGTACGTATCGGAGCTGTTTGGGCCCAAGCAACGTACGCTTCGACGCTGGTATGCTCTTTTCCTGGAGAAAGGCATCGTCAATGAGAATCAACCCCGAGAAACGTCCGCAAGGTGGCCTCCTGTCGTTTTAGCTGCTGTAGAAGACTTTGTCCAAGCCCACCCAATTTTCTACATCGAGGAGTTGCGTGAGTACGTGACCATGAACTTTCCCGGTGTGGCTACGGTCTCGACAGCTACGATATGCAGGGTACTCAACTTCGATCTCAGCCTTAGCCGAAAGGTGCTTTCGAAAAGCGGCTCGCGAAGCCGTATCTGCTGAGATTGAAGGATACCGGGTCAAACTGCTGCCGATTTTCTCCTTCGCAGAGCAGCTCGTTTTCCTGGACGAGACTGCTAAAGACGGACGTCACGCTCAAAGGTGCTATGGCTGGTCGAAGAGGAATACCAGAGCGATAGTCAAGATGCCGTTTCGCCGAGGCAAGCGCCTGTCGATTATCGCTGCACTTGATGTGCATGGGTTCTTCGCTTGGGAATCAACGGACTTTCACAAGGGAAAAGTTTCACGCTGCTTTTCTGAAGCACGTGATTCCTCGCCTCAACCCGTGGCCACTACCTCGCTCCATCGTCGTAATGGACAACGCCAAGATCCACGCTTATCCGGAATTGCAAGATGCGATCCACCAGTGCGGGGCTCGGCTCATTTTTCCTACCGCCCTACTGCCCGCAGCTCAACCCGATCGAGTCATGCTTCGGGTTTCTGAAGCGTTGGCTCCAGAAGCACGCCTACTTGGTGTTCCAGCTATACCCGGATCGCGTACTCGACGTCGCGATGCGTGCGTGTACGCGACGCGAGGACAATGGATGTTTTGGCGCATTTCACCATTGTGGCTATATGGCTACAGGTATACGACACCAAACGTTCGATGAGCTTATGCAAACAAGCAGTCGAAATGAGTAGATCGCCGTGAAGAATGTCTAGCAATGCAGATGACGTCGGCTTTCATAGTTAACAACATATTCGCTATCTTTGATCATTCGTCCGACATATCCGACACCAGCATGTGGGTGACCATCACCATGGACTTAACTTAGCCCATTGATTCATCTTCTTGGTGATCCTCGTCCTCCATGGCGGCATTTGTCGGCTGCGATGGCGTGAAGTCGTGGTAGATACCGCGCGAAAAAATGTCGTGGTCGGGTAACCCAATCGCACGACGCAGTGACAGGATATCGACTTCAACAGGCATCCACAGCCCATTCAATCGGATCTTGATCACCGCAGTCTGCTCCGTAGTTTCGTGCGCATGCTCCAGTCGCTGCAACGCCTCTCGTTGACGGTCCAGCTCGAGCGCCTGCGCGGTCGTATTGTCCGTTGGCACTTCAAAAGGAGCTGATTCAGGTCTTCTAGCATGCACTACGTCAAGATGATGCGATATGATTGAACCAAATTGAACCGCATTCGCGGCTTCATAAGCCATTCTCTGCACGCGAGCCTGCTCCACTCGACGTGAAGTTGCGCGGTGGAACTGCTCAGGTTGAGCTGCTCGCTGAACGTAGAGGAAGGCCTCAAACCGAAAGTCCCCAATTTGACGTAAGTCGCCCGGTGTCAGGAGTCTCCAACGATACTGAAGAGTTGCCAGGAAGTTCTCCGTGTTAAGCTCTACAAACTTGGCTTGGGAATCATTCTTGGTTCTCTTGAGGTAGACCGAAGTGTCGTCAGGAAGTAACAGAGCCCGTTTGGGCGCTTCAGGGCAGCTCATGATCGCAGCAAACTTGGCAAGACACTTTTCCCGGAAGACAGCGTACCCTTCGCCGACTTCAAACGCCACATCACACTTCCATCCACCTCGTGCTCGTCCAAGTGGCTCTCCCACTCTCACAACCAGTACGGCGCTAGCTCTGGTTGGAAGCGTACCGGGGCCTTCCTCCGGGGATCTCAACGCATCGACCGCCCAAGGCGTCAAGTCGGGGCCATGTTGAGAGCTCACATAAGGTTCAGGCTGCGTAACACCACTAGTGGTAACGCGAGACCGGGGTTCAACACGAGCTTGGGGGTTGGCTGCGGCAGCATCGTCAATCTCCATGGTGACCCCAAAAAACGATATAGTTGGTTGCAAAAGGCAAGAAGCACCAATGGCAGGAAGACTGTGAAATCCAAAGTGATATGTGACCTCCCGCCGATAAGCTTTCCTCTATATCAAGTAGCAGCACAACAAGAGCAAGCATCAATACTAGCAAGTTACAAATAGCACAGCCATATCGTACATCATTGCGCGAGGACGACTCATCATTCGCCACTCGGGGCCAGCATTTTCTTCATCATATTCTTGTTCTTATCCTTCTGCTGCTGGTGCTTCATCGCTGTCGGGGACGACGAGGTCTGGGCAGGCGATGATTGACATGAGGCTTGACGGACGTCGATCAGCCCACATCAGCCATGTGAACAAAATGCTCTTGCTTCAGCACCTTGCTCTTCTTCTTCACGCTGAGCATCTCTATCTTGCAAACGCCTCCTTGATGGTCCATGCAAGAGCTCCCTTCGACGCATTCGCGTCCCGCTCAGTCACCTCGCTGGTCTGCTGGAGCGTGTACGCTCGACAAAGCTCTAGTGACTCTCCTGCTTAGCCTTCCTCAGACCTCGAGCGCGATCTTGGCTGCATCCACACTCTTTGCCTGCAGCATGAAAGAAACCAGCGCTTCTAGCGCCACCAGTCGATTCGTGGTGAAGGAGCCGTCGGTGGAGGCGGCCATGTCGGACCAGTTGGCGTTATTGCTGTCCTTGCAGCACACGGCCGTGGGCACCCTTGATGATCAGCCTCCTGACTTGGACTTCTGCGCCATGACAGCGCGGGTCGAACCTTGATCCTGCCGAAGTCGTCCAACACGTTGGGGGCACGCCAGCGCCGCTGCGTCAGCTACTGCTGGCGAGGGAGAACGATCGATTTGTGCCTCCGATTTAAATTAACCTAGTCCTGCGGAGGGTCCGATATGTATATCTGATCCCCTCAGAGATGTCGAGCTAAAACGGGCGGCAAAAAGCTTGAAAACCACAATACCTTATCCAAGTGGATGTCACTTGGATTTTTCCCAGAGACAATCGCGAGCGACCCACTCACTCACTTAAGCTGAAAATCGCAAAATGCAAAATGTCGAGAACTATGTATATAGCATGAACCATCAGCGGCAAAGCTGCGGCGTCGTCGCTGACAGCCAGCCAGCAGCCACTGCAGGACTAATATGTTGTCAACGCCCGAGTCGCCCACTGTGCGGTGGCAACAGCTGCGGCGATTGAAAATGTGTGTCCGGTTGGTCTTAGCCACTGTAACCCTTTGCATTGGGAGGAGACATGGAGGCATGGATCCTTAAGGACGGCTAACAATACTGGCACCTGAGTGCGGCTAACAATACCTGAGTGCGTCTTTAGTTTTGAGATGATGCAAGGGCAGCTTGTCCGAAAAACAAACTTGAGTGCGACCGACATTCTGTCGTGGCCCGAGCTGCCACGCGAGGCGCTCAACTAAGCGCGCTATCCTGCAGTGCTTTAGAAAGACTGGCGTTCAAGCAGCCGAAGCCTGGGCTGCGGTGGTGATAAGACATGTCAGAAGGAATAATAAATGCCGCATTCTTCATGTACTTGCATAAGCATCGAGATTATCCCATGGGAAAAATCCAAGTGGACATCCACTTGGATAAGGTTATTCCTCTTTCCAGAACACCAACACGAGGCGTTCCCGCTAGAGAACATTTGTGTCACGAGATGTGGAGCATGGAGAAGGCAAGTTTGCCTCCTCTGGCCCTCCTTGGCCAACGATGTTGCGGGAGCCCAAATGGGAGCGCGAACGTGCATCGCCCTTGGCGGTGGCCAGGTAAAAAGGTAGCGCTTACGCTCATGCATACATCACCAAGTGCAGTCAGCGGCAAGACCGGCGCTGAGCGCTACTCAACGTGAGAAGCTTGGGGCCACTTCGGCGGCGCCACAGAGGCCTTCTCGTTGCAATTTTGGAAATGAGTGGGGGGTTGGAGTCCGCCACACCCCCGGAATTTACTTGGACAGCTACAGCACACGTTCTCAAAACCACAAACACAAATTGAGACTTCACTCGAAACCCTAGTCTCTTGTGTAGCACAGAACACATTCCCCACCTGAAAGGAACAAGAGAAGCATGCGCTGGAAATATGGGATTCACTGAAGGACATCTGGCCTCCATCGGTACAAGTACCATTCCCCATGGAGTCGAGTAGCACGGAGGAATGGACACGAGCGGCAGCTACGGAGCCGGTCGCACTGCTGCAAAATTGTGCAGCATTTCCAGTACCCGAGGAATTGTTGACGAAATTGAGCGCAGCAGTTCTCGAGGCCTGGACGGCAGGATGCAGACGCGAGTGTATTCTGACGGGACTAGCGAAATACGGAGGACGAACAGGGGACACGATCACGAGGAGCTGGTTGGAGGATTGGAGAGACAAATGGTGAGGCCTCCGCCTCACGCGGTGTTACCGCTCGAGGACAGCAGGGAAGACTGGGCGCAGCTACGAAGCAGGGGGTATGGAGAAGATGAGACTCTCAAGCTATGTGATATTGGCAACAAAGGGCGGCTGGCAAACCACTTAACAAGCGCCCTCGTGTATGAGCGAGAGATCCGAGTGTTGACAGACAAGGAGGACGAGAATGACAACGGGGGCCGGACGAGGCTGATACGCCACTTGTATGCGCTAGACACGGTGCCGGGGTATAAGGCAGTGTTCACGGCAACGCCTCACAAGGTCAACTGGTATGCACTCGCGCGCTACCTGTCGATGACGCTGGAACACGGATTCCAGGAGTGCGATAGGGCGAGTGTTAGGTAGCCAGGGGGCAACTACGACGGCGGCATCGGTGGAAGAGAGTCACGATGTGGTCGGGGACGCCTACGGGAGGAAGAAGTGTTGGAAAGATGAACGACGGAGTGAAGAGCGGAGAAGCAGAAAAACGAAAGGAGGGAGAGCGAGGCGGATTGAAACTCAAAATGTGAGAGGATTTACGCCAGAAAGCAGACGGAAATGGTTAGGCGCATGGAGACGGACGCCAGTAGCGGAGAGACCACTCGTCTGGTTGATCCAAGAAACTCATGTCAGTGACAGTGAGGAAGCAGAGCAGTTAGCTCAGGAATGGGCCCGGGCGTGGGGAAAGCATCTGCAAACGAATGGGCCGACGCTCTCATATTGGAGTGTCCACCCAGAAAAGAGGGGAGGCGTAGCTGTATTGGTCAACCCTGGAGTGGCCGCCACAGTAACGCCGTGGCAACAGAAGCGATGGACGAATCGTGTGATAGCAGTGAAAGTGGGAGATATCATTGTGCTCGACATTTATGCGCCCAACCGGAAGCAGGAACGAGAGAAGTTTTTTGCAAAGCTGAGAGAATGGCCGTGGGAGGACAGGCAGATAATTCTGGCGGGGGATTTCAACAGCGTACAAAGTCCTTGTACTCGATCGGATGGGGAGAGGTAAATCGCCGAGACCGGAGAGCGAGGAGCTCCAGAAGCTTACGCAGCAGCTACAACTCGAGGACGCGCGGACGCTGGAAGAAACGGCGGAGGAAGACGCAGACACCATGGACCCAACGGAGTTCTACACTTGATGGGGCCCCGATGCGGCAAGCAGAATACAGACAACGACGGAAAAATCCGACAGACAGAAAAATCCGACAGTTCACCACATCAGCATTCAAGCTCCACACAAAAACAAAATTATATTTATCCAATCATCTTGCAGTATAAGTTAATTTTTAACCAATAGCCACAAAAATGTTTTGAATGGTCAGCAGCTAAAACCGAGAGGATCGACAACTAATTCAACCTGTCATTCTGCACAATGAAGCGCGTCGAGCGGAGCTTCACAGTCCGACAGAAGCGCGAGGCGCTAGCAGTCGTAGAGCGTGTCGGAGTTGCGGCCACTTCGCGGCAACTCGGGATTGCACGACCCACGCTCTACGACTGGAAAAGGCAGGCGGCTGCAATCCAAGCGTTCAAGGGCCACGCAACGTCGAAGACGTTGAAAGGTCAGGGGCGCAAGGAGATTTTTCCTGGCGTCTCTGACCTGTTGACGTACATGAAGGACGTGCGACGCGAGGAAGCGGTACAGTTTCTTAAGTTTTTGGTCATTATTTGAGATTTTTTTTCTAACTTTTGGTGTATTTTCCTAGGTTTTGTCGACTGCAGGCATGATTGAGTTCATGTGGAAGCTCTATCCAGAGTGGATGACTTCGTATATGGCTGCGAAAACTGGCGAGGGGGACAGCGCGTTAGAACGCATGGTTCAGCGGCTAGCAAATCGGTAAAAGTCTGGCTTTTATGTTAATAATGTGATTTTTATTGTAATTTTTGTGTTCTTTTGCGCGATATTGTGATCTACAGCTACGGTTTCTCGTCACAGAAGCCACAAGCGACCAAAAAATCCACTGAAGACCTCGACGACACCCGAGCCGAGTTTGCCATCACCTTTTGGAGCAAATATGCTGCTTTCGAGGGTGGTGGCATACTCAATGTCGACGAGACAGCCATCATGTTTGATATGCCTCCGATCAAATCCTGGGCCGGCAAGGGAAGAAAGGACTCTGCGCGGATTCTAGGAGCCAACAAGCACGCAGGTCGCATGACAGCGGTGCTCACAATACGTGATGATGGTAAGTTTTCCTGAAATTTCCTGAATTTATTGTGTTATTAACAATATTGTTTGTATTTTTGAAGGAAAGAAGCTGCCGATTCTCTTCATCATACGTGGCGTTCCCGGTGGACGCATCGAGCAGGGGGAGTTTGACGAGTACCCTGACGGCCACTTCTACGCCGTCCAAGAAAATGCTTGGATGGACTCCACTGTGTGGAAGTTCTACGTAGAAAAACTTTTAAAATTTGAAATAGACGAACCCGCTGTCCTTCTTGTTGACAACTTTGATTGTCACGTTTCGGAAGAAGGACAGCGGCTCGTTGCCGAAGAGGCTAATGCCACGGTGGTCCCACTCCCACCAAACAGCACTGCTGTTTGCCAACCACTTGATGTGGGGGTCATGGGGCCATTAAAGGCAAAGATAAGAAATAGTCCTTGTAGAAGAACTGGTGGGAGCGCAAAGGAAAAGCGTCTCCGTGCTATTAATTCTACGATTAAGGCCTGGGGTGCTTTAAAAAAGGAGACGATAATTCGTTCCTTCAAGAAAGCAATTCCGCAGTGTCCGGAAGTCACTGTCTGAAATACACACCCTTTTCTATCAATCGTATGTTTTTTGCGGATGTTTTTTGTATTTTCATTGAGATTTTATCCAATCAAATTTAGTGTCGGATTATTTTGTCGGGCGAGGTGTGCGCTCTTATACTATGGCGGATGGCATTCAGTGGTGTCGGATTTTTCCGTCGTTGTCTGTAGATAGGTTCTATGTGCCGATACACTGGACATCCACAGTGCAGTGGGTCTCAGTGGAGGAACCTGCAGCGCAGTCGGACCATCAGAAGGTTCAGATGCACTTCCTCAGCGAGACAAGCAGAAGCAGAGCCAAGAGACGGAGGAGAGGCGTCACTTACCCGATCAAAGCAGCACAACAGGACAAGATCCACCAGAATCTCATGCAGGAATTGGTGGAAGCTGGAGTGGGGCGCAACCCATCGGCGACGACATGGGACGAAACGACAACTGAGTGTGTGCAGTGCATCCGGCGAGTCACGGACGCGGAAGCACAACGCCGGCGGGGGTTAGTCCGGAAGATTAAAGCCCAGAACAGGGCGCATCTGACGACCAGAAGGGAGTTGCTCGAAGAAAACATAGCGGACATGCAAGGCGAGCATCTAGTCCGGATGGGGCAGCGGCTGGAGAGGACACGGGACCAACTCAGATGGAGCTTCAAACGGGTGTCGAACTGGGAACAGGACCAAGCCGTGACGGAGATTCATCAACTACATGGACAGAAGTTCACGCGCAGGATGTCGGTAGCCAACAGATTCAAGTTGGAATGGCAATCGGTATTAGGACAGACGCACAATGAATACGCACAACCGGAATTGGAGCGAGAATTTGACAAGTTTGTGGAGATACCAGCTAGCAGAAAGATTTCACAGCAGCAGAATGACAGCTTGATGTGTGAAATAACAGAAAATGAAGTGATCGAGGCTATAACAGCGCTCAACAGGAACAAGGCGGCGGGAGCAGACGGCCTAAATAACGACTTCTTCAAGGACGCACAATCACTGTTGGTTCCGGTCATGGTAACGATCGGGAACGAAATTCTGAAGGGAGGCGAGCCGCCGCTATCCTTCCTCGAGGGACTTATTATTCCGCTTCGCAAAAAGGGGGACTCGGCAGACGCACTGGATTTCAGGCCGATTTCCCTACTGCAGACCGGATACAAAGTCTATACGAAAGTGATCGCTACACGCGCGCAAAGGGTGCTCGGAACGCCAATAGGAGACTCGCAACAAGGCTTTGTGCACGGAAGGCAGATGCTCAAGACAGTAATGATGATGCTAGCATTCTGGCTAAGGCTAACGGGGATCCCGCACTAGCCGCAGACTTGAGCAGAGTGATACTGCTGCTTGATTTCAGGAAGGCATACGATACGGTCTCACGGGAATTCCTCTTCCTAGCCTTGCTCAAATTTGGGTTTAGCGAGGAGTTTGTGAATATGCTGAGACGGCTTCACGAAGGAACTACAGCCCGCTTCTTGGTGAGCGGGGAGCTGTCAGATCCTCAGGTGATATCGGGCATACGACAAGGCTGTCCGTTAGCTCCGCTGCAGTCCATTCTCGCAGCGGAGGTGTTAGCGCTCGCCATACGGCAGGATAAGGAACTGGTGGGGATTCAGGTGCCGGGCGGAATGTGGAAGCGCCACAGCTTTTCAGCATTTGTGGACGACGCCACGGTATTTCTACAAGAGGCACAGCAAGTACCGCGAGTGATGAACATAGTGAAGCAGTTTGGAAGGTTGTCGGGACTGCAGGTGCAACCGACAAAGAGCCACATGCTGTTCCTCAATACAGCAGTCTCTCTGGAAACGTACAGCGGGATCCCGGTAGTGAAGCATGGAGACACAGTCCGATATCTTGGATACGCAGTAGGGACAGGAGAGCTGACCGACGTCAACTGGGCAAGAAGGATACGAGCAGTTCAGCGACGACTGGCAACAGCTACGCAGCTGACCACGAGCGTGGAGAACAGAGCGGTGATCCTGAACGTGATCATGTTACCATCTGTGCTATTCACAGCAGCGGCATTCGACATGCCCAAATGGGCAGCGGCACAAATCCGCAATATCCAAAAGCCGTTTTTGTGGAGGCGTTCCACTAGCTTGGAAACGAGCAGACACAAGATGAACCCGGAGCTAGTATTCACACCGAGGCAGGCAGGTGGCGTCGGGGTAGCATCCGTGCAATTAGCGTGCCAGACTCAGCGACTAAAGCACACCATTCAGTGGCTCATCCAGAGGAGAGACATCTACTTTGCCGCCTGGCGGGAGTGGA
Organism: Phytophthora crassamura; assembly: GCA_033557995.1. Taxonomy (NCBI): domain Eukaryota; phylum Oomycota; class Peronosporomycetes; order Peronosporales; family Peronosporaceae; genus Phytophthora; species Phytophthora crassamura. The sequence goes on along the minus strand of JAUCED010000009.1, from coordinate 1,801,370 downwards.
TGTTCAGAGGGGAAAAGGCACCATGGGTAGATGGAGTAACGCCCAGAAAGGAGAAAGGGAGAGCAGGCAGAGCAGGAGCCCCGGGAGATGCGCTCCAGGAATTGATAGGGGAATGGCTACAGCCACGACAGAGATGACAGCGGAAAACATCCAACAGTACAGCCAAACATTGGAGGAACTAGCAGAAGACTCGATCAGTTGGACGGTCCGAGGCGAATGGATCATCGAACTCCCAACAGAGTTGCCGGCAGCTCGGCTCCAGATGACGAAGGAGGAGGCGAGGTTTTGGCCAACGTACGAGTGGACGGACAACCCCTGGATAGTAGACAAGGACGGCAACATGCTCAAAGCCACGAAGTTCGAGAGAATACGCGATGCACGATAGTCCAGCTGCGCATTCAGCGGACATCGGACAGGGTATACTCGTTCGAGATACCCGACAGGGATGGCAAACAGCACCAGCAGGCGAAGTTACGGCGGTGGGGGCTGGCAATCTTGCTAAACGCACCGGCGCTGAAAACAGGAGATACGTTGCAGGTGTCCTCGCAACTCAGCCTCCGACACCCAATGGAGCTGAGTTCCCACTACACGTGGGCAGTGCGGGAGCAGGGAATTGCAGTAGGAACGACGACGGAGAAGACTGGAGGAGCCAGCCACACGATCGAAGCAGAGCAGCAACCGAACGGGATACACTGGCACATACTGGATGAAAAGGAAGCAGACATGTACACGGCAGCAGACAGACAGATAATGAAGCGGTATCAGCAGGAAGGCAGCATAATATTTTTCGCGCACCCCCTCCTGCACGGATTCCCGTTGAGAGTCAAAGACAGCGTGGCCAACAAGCACGTCTTGAAGGTCATCAAGAAGCAGCCATTCAACCGATACAAAGGGGCAATGAGACAGAATAAGAAGCTACTAGAGGGGCTGCAGGAGAAGGTGAACACCAGCACGTGGCAGCACGCCGCCATGGAGCAGACACCCACGCAACTGTGGCGCACAACCCCGAGCTGACAAGTATGGGTAGCGTACCGGGTAGCGGTGCGCCAACTCAACTTGTACTACGCCGGCAAGGAGCAAGACAACGGGTGCCTCAAGCTGGAGGAATGCAGCGGAACGAAAGAATCAATGGAGCACATCTTCTGGGATTGTCCGTGCGCGCGCGCGTGCTGGACCAAGATGATTCAGCATTGGACCGGGGAATGCTGGCAGGAGACCGACATCCAGCACTTTCAGAGGAGTTGTGCCAGCCGACAGGCGCCGGAACCCTTAGCAGTGGTCATGAAGAGGATCCGAGAAGGCACGCCGGATGACGAGACGGAACTGAAGAAGGTGTGGACGAGAATGTGGAGGATACTCGCGAGTGTATGCATCACGACTCTGCGGATCTAGAGAAACAGAGTGGTGTTCCACCAAGAAGAAATCACAGCGGAGGCCAGCGCACAAGAATTCTGGGCAACCGGAACGAGTCAACTGCAGGCGCTCTCCAAAAGAGAGCGCAGGACTCCGGGACAAACAAATACAAGGGGCACGACTTCATCTATGTTAACAAGAGATGGAGCAGAGGCCTCGAGAGCATTCACCACAAGTGATGAGCGTCGTACAACCACCGGACCACGACACGGCACCGGCGTTGCTAACCAGGTTTAGGACCAACCAGACATCTAGTCACCACTAAGGTCAAATAGATTCGTCTGCCTCTCTCTCACATTCCCCACCTGAACCAGGGCCTTAATGGCCTTGCGACGCTGTGATACAGCGAATGGAGTTGTTGACCGCGGACAGGAAACCGCACAACGGAGCGCAGTCGCGCGAGTCACCTCTCGAGGCGTGATCACACGCCCATCGTTGCGCAGAGCTTGCTGTTGCAGCGGCTGACTCACACTCGTCTTATTCCTCTGGCCACCATGCACCATTGCTGGCCGCAGTAGCACCTCCATCTTAGGTCGAGCAGCTTTCCCTTACTGCACCAGCTTCGCTCTGCTCTGCAGCGTTCTCGTTTTCGTACTCTGGCTTCGTGGCATGCCTTGTCAAGCTCCGAAGGCAATGGTCGAGTGTCGTTCGACGGTTCGACCACGGCTCGGTGGCGCACGGGTGAACATGGCGTCGCTGCGTGGGTTCGCTGTCGATGAAGAGAGACAGAGTGGGCGTGCGGCAGCTTCTTTTTCGCGGCTCGGCTGCCAAAGAATATCGATGGCGCGTAGTCGCTCTCCGAGTCAAGTGCGTCGGGCCAGCTCGGGTCGGGAGCTCGATCACCATCATGGCCTCCACGTTGACGCTTGACTCGAGCTTCCTTGGTGGTCGGCCTCATAATGCGAGCGCTACGCTGGCCGCGCTTAGAAGTGAGCGTCGGTGTAGCCATGTCGAGCACAACACGTCCACGTTGAAGCGGAGAGCGCGCGAAAGTCGTGCAAAAAGGACTCGGTGGGGCTTTCCACTCGCGACTTTCGTCTTGATGAGCTGGCGTCTGGCGTCGTGAGGCCGCGATGCGGCTCTCTTCTCGAGCGACTCACGCTGGCGTGCACGGATACATGAACTTGGCCGAAAAAAATAGAGGCCCCCCCCGAAACGACCCGCTCTACTACGCGAGCAAGCGGATTCAAAGCGTTATTTTCCCGATTTCTGAGGTGGATTTTAGAACGAAAACCAGATCGAGCACGAAATTTGCGCCAACAAGCGGAAACAGCCGCGACAAGCGAAAGCCACGCCAGCAAAGCTTGCGTGAACCCCGTGTGGCTGACGAGCTTCCCGAGCAAAGCGCAGCAATTATCTGGACGGTTCGCTGCCCCTCGGCGAAGACTAAGCTTTGCCCGCTCGATGGGGAGCGCCATAGAAACTCGGGGCAGCTCGTGCACGACGACGAGCTTCATTCCCCAACTGGTCGACGCGACCGCAAATCTCACGTAGCAGCAACTACAACAACGACAGCCATGCCGGTCAAATGGTTCCACCGACGCAACGGCACAGAGGAGGACGAGGCCACCCGATCGTGTACGGAGACCGTCACCACCAAGCAGAAAGCCAAGCGGACCAAGTCCGCGGCCCAGCGATCCCGACGATCCCACTCGCAGGGCTCCGGCTTCCGAGCATTCATCGGCCTCGGCGGATCGACGCAGCTTGAGCTTGACGCTTCCGCTGCGATCACAGCTGAGGAGGAGCAGCGACGCATTTCGTGCCAGACCAAGACCCCGCGCCGGTTCACGATCCACGGTCTCTCCTACCACCACTCGAGGCCCAGCAGCGCCGACAGGAGCTGCAACTCCACGCCCGCAGGCTCCCCATCGCCAATGTATCCGTCGGACGCACACTCGCGACACTTTGGCTTTGGCTCGAGCCGAATGCCGCACGGCCATCGCAGCCCGCGAGCCCAGCAGATGCTTCAGCACACGACGGACTCGCACCCGTCGATCATCTTCATCGACTGCCCGCCGTAAGGCGCCGTCACTCTCGACTTCCTCTGGTCGTCTCGATGTCTTAGTGGATGGTGCGTGCAGTGGCGTGTGCATGTTCGGGTGAAGTGAAAGTATAGCGTTAGGAAGTGTATTGTAGCAGTGCTTGCAGCTCCAGAGGGAAGATCTGCGTTGGTAAACTAGACAACAAACAAACTCATTGTGATTCATAGCAAGCGTTAATTAGCGAAGCCTCAATAGCTCATGTTCATGATTTCTAATACGACAATGGCTTGGGGAAGCGCTGCTCGAGCCACTGCATTAAATGTCGGAGCACGTCGTCTCGCTCGGGGTCTTCCAGCAAGCAGTGATAGAGTCCGTGGAAGACTTTCACCTCCTTGTCGCGGCTCGCCAATCGGCCGAAGAAGCGAGAGCCTTTCCGCTGGCACACGACGCGGTCCGCGGAGCCGATCAGGAACAGCGTCGGGATTTGGCTGAACACGCTGTTGGGGCGAACGACTTGAGGGTCGATGGCCAGAGCACGCATAGCACGCAGGGTTTCCGAGCCCATACGCGCCGTTACCTTCTGCGTGTTGGTGGTCAACGGATCGTTGTCAAAGTCTTCAAAGTAGCCGGGGTCTCGACACAACCAGTGGCGCCTTACTGCCGGCACGATGTGGGCCTTTGGGAACAGCGTCGATAGAGGGCCGGCCAGTGCTGCCAATAGTCTCAGCATTGGCGTTAGACGGATCCAGAGCGAAGGGCCGATGTAGCACATGCCAGCGAAGTGATGTTGTCTCGACAACACGGTGTGCATCCCTACCAGTGTTCCGTACGAGTAGGCGGCCACAACGAACGGAGTCGAGGAGGCCCAGGAAGTCTGCAGGATCTGCGGGAGAATGGAGCTCTTGGCGAACGTGACGAAGTCGTTCGTGTCGTCCACGAAGTGACGGAACCGATTCGTGTGGGCGCGCACGCCTTCAAAGCAGGAATCACTTGCGCCGTGGCTGACAAAGTCGTAGGCGATCACTCCGAAGCCCAGTTCACACAAGAGTTCATACAGGAACAAATACCGCCGACTGTGGTCGCCTAGTGCGTGCAGGAAAAGCACGACAGCTCGTACTCGACAGCTCTTCCTCTTCTCGGTGGTGAGATCGTCGGACTCCTTGGGGAACGCCGCCAAATAAAAGAGATCCTGGCCGCGGGAGTTCAAGAACTTGCCCTCTTGGTACCGTATAGTGGAAGGCAGTGGTTGGCCTCGCAGTTCACTGCTGGTGCTGCTGGTGCTTGTCAGGAGGATCTCAGCTCTTCCCTTCGGCATAATTTACAGCTTGGCGACCTTTGAGACGCGTAGTGCTTTCCAAAGTGGTCGTTTAACTAGCTGACGGCGCAGTCATGCCAGTCGAAAGAGACAAAGGGACAGTCGTGGCACGCAGCAATCTCTGGCCACAAAGTGCGCCTTCAGGCTAGGTTAATGGCAGTTGTGGCTGCTTGCCTGCGTGGCAGCGGCGGCCACGAAGTCTGCTTTGAAAGCCCGCAACCAGACGACCTGGTGCAACTGCGTCAACTGATCTTGTCGTACGTCTCGCCATCATGCTACAGCAGAATATTTGAATCTAGTTTTGGGTGGCGTCGGTGTCCGGGGGTGGCTGGGAACGCAATGTCTCGACCGAGCTGGTCGCTCTCTGCAAAGTTTATGAAGCAGCTTAACCAGAACGGAATCTCGATCTGGACATGTTGCGCATGCAACGAGTCGACTTGTATCAAGTGCATACCGATGACGTTACTACACAAGCCCGGTGGAATTCCAAATGCAGCTGTCGCCTTGGGTGAGCACGCGATTGAACCTGGAATGAGAAAGGCGTTTGCTTGCGACTTCTTCAGTTCATTTACAGGTTCACGCATGAACTATCTTCAGCCGATCAAAGTCGATAATTCGGATTCTCGGAATCTCCGCTGATACACCACCGGATCATATTCCATATACGCGTAGGGGCTGATTCTTTGCCCGTGTTTGCCTGCTCTCGGTGGTTCGTCGTTTCACCTCCGCAATGGTAGTGTCTGCTTCTTTAAAGTCCGCGTGTCGGATTCTTGTAGATTAATGACGCATACTGGTCTTATATTTACATTTGCCACAAGACTGAACAAAATGTGAAAATTATGCTATTATTTCTTAACCTTGAACCAGACGGTGGGGCACTACAGTAGCTGGTTTTATAAGCACAGACTCCGCCTGCCGACGTATCGGCAAAGATGCCAAAAACATAACGTGGTCTACGCCACGAACTAAATCTGACGTTGTCATGGCGAACGTCGGGTGCGTAGTAAGGATCTTGTGCTTTGAAGCAAGCTTCACTATTTTACGATTGAGTGGTTCTGGCATTTTGGCAGTGGTTGGAGGATCTTTTAACATAGTTATCACCTGCTAATTAATTACCTCCGTGATTGACGTTTGGGGTTGGTGCAAAAGGAGCTTCAATGTCAACTGTGCTCCGATCGAGCTAGGCATCTGCGATGGTTTCTAACCCAGCCATTTATCGTCTTGGCGGTTGATGTCGATCTTTTTACGTAGACCATCCCTTTGGTATTACCCCTGGGCTGGCACATTAGCCAACTACTAGTACACACTTTTGATTCCAATGCCACATATGCTGTTCAATCGATTGTAGCTCTTCGTCAGATCTTTTAAAAAAAATACAACTACAAATTATCATCTTTCGCCTTCTGCCTCCGGAGTTTCAGCCATACCGACCCAGCAGAATAATCGAGGTCGAAATGGCTCTAGACGTACCTGTATCCAGCAAAACCTAGTGTGAACTCGCTGCGAAATTATCGCTTGGAGTCCCTCATAGCTTCTGACTAAGAAGTGTCACGAATACATCCAACATGAGGCTCTACATTACTAGTTCGACCTTAGGCCGAGATAATTGCAATACCGGACAAGGAGCATAGCGTGCTTGGCCTTCAGACAGGCCCTTCCAGCGGGTGTTTCGACCGCTGCTCGATCGGTCCCTAACGAGTTGAAGGAAATATGTCTGCACCGCTGAGTTCGTCCTCCCCGCTAATATATCGAGGCCGTCGTGCCAGCCACCGTCGGGTGCGTGCCGGTGGCGGCCGCGAACCTGCCTCGAAAAAAATCGTTAGAAGTGGATCTGCGACGTGTGCTAATATACGTTCACCACCCTAATATCCAATCATACAGTTTTTCATTCACCAAATATATAAGGTTTTGCAATATTCCATCAGTTTGGCAATTCGTCCACGTACCCAAGCATGAACATGAACATGGATCCCAACGCCATGAGCCCGTGGTTCACGGCGCCCGAGGGCGAGTACCCGCCCATGAACGCGCAGGCGGTGCGCCCGAACAGCAGCGGCGGCGGTCAGGGCTTCCAATCGGCGGCTCCAGGCTCGTCCAGTGGCCTCAGCGGCACCGTCGGCTCCTCCTCGAACTATTATGACAACGAAGAGGACGACGACGAATTCGCCAACGAGCCGCCACTCCTGGAAGGTGATGATGACGTATTATCATGCCCTGTGCTCTTTAACTGTGTGTTTCTAACTGCATTTCTTATTTTAAAGAGTTGGGAATCCACTTCGAGCATATTTGGGCCAAGACGGTGTCGGTGCTGCTCCCCACCAAGCAGATTAATGAGCACATCCTGGACGACGCAGACCTGGCCGGTCCGCTGGTTTTCTGTTTCCTCTTCGGCATGTGCCTGCTACTTGTACGCGAGCTGAAAATATATTATATATTATGTTGGCTGTAGTGGAAAAACTAACTTTTTTATTCCTTGTAGGCGGCCAAGGTCCATTTTGGCTACATTTACGGCTTCGGAGTGCTGTCGTGTCTGTTCCTGTACCTGCTGATGAACCTGCTGTCTCCGGAGCGAACGATCGACATCTACCGCGTGTGCTCCGTGCTGGGCTACTGCCTGCTGCCGATCATCGGCCTGGCGGCCATCAACATCGTCGTGTCAGTCAAAGACCTGGGCGTCGCGGGCTTCCTGCTGGCCAGCGTGTGCACGCTCTGGAGCACGCACACAGCGTCTCGGTTCTTCGAGAAGGCGCTCTACATGACGGAGCAGAAGTACCTGGTCATGTACCCGACCATGCTGGTGTACGCTTGCTTCGTGCTCATCGCCGTGTTCTAAAAGTCTTGTGCTAGCGAGGCTCATACAAGCTCAAGCTCTTGCATGATGTGAACGTTTTGCTTTATTTCCTGCTCTCAGCTGTACGTACGTGTATGTCAAACCTCCCTATATCCATCTCCATAATAAATCAACTTTACGGCGTGGAGCAGGACCGGACGGGGCTTGCTTGACCTCGTGGGTCTCTTAGGCGAGGAACTCGAGCGAGTAGTCCTTGTAAAACGCCTGCACGCCCTCCTCGTTGCGGTTCGCCTCGGCCAGCAGCGCCATGAAGTCGACGCTCTCGTCGCCCAGAAGCTCCTGCGCCTTGGCCTCGTCCTCGCAAGACACGACGGCGGCAAGCGTCGATCCGATCAGCTTGGCGGCCTTGCCGTTGTAGCGCAGGTGCTCCGACATGGCCACGAGCTGTGGCAGCGTGAGGCTGCCCGCCGCAACGCACGGCGCCAGCATGTCGCTCAAGTACGGCAGCGTCTTGGGGATGTCGATCTCAATGTCCTCGGCAAACTCCAGCACGCCCTGCAGCGCGCTCTCCAGCGCCGCACTCGTCACGATCTTGCGCTCGTACAGACCCACCAAGAAGCTCGCGATGGCTTCGCGCTCCTTGTCGCCCTTCTCCAGCCCAATGTTCAGCACCTTGTCCGGGATCAGCGCGTAGTGACTCGCCGCGTTCAGCTCCGTCAAGCTCGTGTAGGCTTCCTCCAGGTCCTCCAGCTCCACGTACTCGTCCAGGATGGCCTTCACCTTCTTCCCGAAGGCCTCGGCCGTCAGTGCAGAGGCCTCAGGAGCTGCGGAACCCTCGTCCTTCTCCACCTTCGAGCGGCCATTGCTAGACTTGGAAGGCGTAGGCGGCCGGCCGCCATCCTCACGGCCACGTGAAGAGCGAGACGACGTGGACGACGAGCTGTTGCTGCGTCCGCGCTCCTTGCGTCCAGACTCCTTGCCGCTCAACGACGCAAACGCGTTGCCGCTGAGACGCGTCCCGCTCGGGTGACGCGGCGCGCCAGACGAGGGGGCAGGGAACCGGTCCGAGTTGCTGCGGTGCTTCAGGCCCTTCGGACGTGCTCCACCGGTCACCGTCTCCCATCCATCTGCGTCGACCGTAGGCGCGTTGTTGCTACTGGACGGGGGCGCCGCCGCCCGAGCCTTCCAGGCCGCCGAGGCGCCGCCACCGCTGCCGCGCCGCCGGTCGTTCGAGCCCACGGATCCTGTGGAGTTCATCGAGTGGCTGCGCTGCAGCCGCGCGTGGCCGCCAGCCTTGGCCGAGCGTTCCTTCTCCTTGGCTTCACGCGCCACCTCGGCGTGGACCTCGGCGATGGTCATGGCCTTGGTCTCCTTCCGCCGAGCCACCCACCGGTTGGAGCGCAACTCCAGCAGATCTTGCAGCATGAAGCGCACGCGCGTGCACAGCAGCGTAGACTCGCCGCTCAGCTTCTTGATGGTCGAGTAGTAGCCGTTGATGTGGTCCCGCTCGCCCTTCTCGCGCGCGTTGGCCTCGAGCGCCTGGCCGATCGTGCCCAGCAGGTTGCACAGACACTCGAGCGATTCCTCGTCGGGCGCCGCCATGTCGCCGAAGAGGATGCTGACGCACTCGTGCATGATGCGCGAGCTCAGCATCCGCTGCTTGAACAGCTCGCCCACGAAGCGGATGTGGCCGAGAGACGCGCGCTTCATGATGAGCTCCTTCTCCTGTCGCTGGCCCTCCGAGAGCTCCTCCAGGCCTTCCATGTCGGGCTTGGCCTCGAACTCCTTCTGACACCGCTGCAGCAGCACCTTGCGGAAGAGCTTGTGTGTATCGGCCACCACCTCGTTGTCCTCGAGGGTGATGGCAGGCATGGCCGTCTGCGCGATCTTGGCGCACAGCTCGGCGTACATGGTCGAGAAGTGCCACTCCATCTGGGCCTTGGCGATGACCATCTCAATGACGCCAGTCAGCACGGCCAGGTTGCGCACGGCCACTTCAATGAGCTGGTCCGAAAGCTTGTCGAACTTCTCGATCGACAGCTTGTTCAGGATCGACTTGGCCTCCTTCAGAGACGCCTCCGTCGTCTCCACGGGCTCGTCCAGGCGGGACTTGGAGTGCGTCGGCTTCCAGCGGGTCTCTTCGTTGATGTCGAGCGGCGCGCAGTCCTCGAGAGCAGGCGCAGTGTCGTGGTGGTGGCCACGCCCGCCACGGCCTCCGCGGCCTCCACGCCCGCCGCCGCCGCGCTCACGACGGCCACGTCCTCCCTCGTTAAAGCTGCCGCTGCTGCCGTGACGGCCCAGCGAGCGAGACGAGTCGTTGCGACGCATGCCCTTGGCGGGCACCTCCGGGGGCGGAGCAGAGAGAGCCTTGGTCGTCTTGTCCGCGGCCACCACCATACCCTTGACGCACTCCGGCATCGGACACTTCTCCACCTCCGGCTCCATCTCCAGCAGCTGCTTGATCGTGTACATGATGCGTTCGCCAATGACAGCCTGCTCGGCGACAACCTCGGGCTTCTCAGTCTCAACCACCTCCTCCTCCTTCTCGGCAGTAGCCTCTTCCTTGACAGCCTCCTCCACCTTCTGGGCGATAGGCTCTTCCTTGGCAACAGCCTCAACTTCGACCTCGACGTCAACGTCAACGTCTTGCTGCTGCTTCTCCTCACGCTCAACAGCCTCCGTCTGAACCTCGACCTTCTTCTCCTCCTTAATAGAGTGCTGTTCAGCCTCCGTCTCTGACGTACTCGACGACGACGTAGTCGCAGTCGACGCAGTCTCTGATGTGGTTTTAGTAGTCTTTACCTCACTCTCCTTCACAACCGTCGTCGTGGTGGTCGTGGTAGAGTCTGACGTCTCCACCTTCACGCTCTTTTCCACCTCAACGGCAGAAGCCTTCACAGACCCAGGCACGAAAGCTGGAGCCATAAATGACGGCACAAAAGGCTTGGCCGTCAGCTTCAGCTGGCTCTTCTTCGTGGCAGCAGCCGTGGCAGCCGGAGACGCCACAGGAGCGGGAGACGCCATTGGAGCAGGAGACGCCACTGGAGCGGGAGACGCGACGCTGCGCACGGGCGACGCGGCAACGAAAGCGGCCGGTGGCGTCCAAACTGGAGCTGCCGTGTTGAAGACGAACTCCTTGGCCGTGGGGCGCAGCTTGGACGAGCTGCCGGTGGTCTTGGCGTCCGGTGTGGGCCGCGCTTCTGTCATGTTGGATGCTGTGGGAGCTAAAGGGACTGGAGAGCTCGGCGCTAAAAAGGAGAAGCGGGCGGAGACACACAACACGCACGAATTGCGCAGGTGCTCGATGCAGAGGTTGGAAAGGGACGACGGACGCCTACTCTCTAGATGCTGGCGGGGTTGACGCGGCGATAATGTTTGGCTGGCCGCGGTCCGTCAAGGTCTCGACCAATCAAAAGACTGTGATGTGCGTCACACAAAGTTAAGGTGCGCCACGTAAATTTGAAGTGCGTGGCGCACGACTATCGATTCTCTATCCTTCAAGCACCTACCGGTATATGTATAAGCAGAACCGATCAGCAGCTCACGAAGATCGTAAGCGCTGAAAGTTGGTTCGAAATTTGTCGTCGATCCTGCTATGTCGACAATACCGTTTGGGCTCCTGCTACCGGTACAGTAGTGCAATACGTATGAAGGCGACGCGGCCTTCTCACCTTTCAATGCGGCTTGGCCTCGCACTAAAGCTCGGGTCGATGCCGCCCTAGCCAAGCGTTTGGAGATGCTCAAGTTGTCGGGTCACTCGCAGACCGCGCGGCATTCTGACGTCCTTAGTACTGGAAGATTACCTCCTGTGCGGACGTACGGCAAGCCTAGAGACCGACAAGTGTTCTCAATGGATGACGTGCCACCCGTACGTTTTGTCAACTGGACAGCAAGTTGAAACACGCTTTTGGCGCGGCGACCAACCGTGGCAGATCCGTTACCGAGTGCAGGCAGACGGAAGCTAACTGTACCAGGGATCATACCATCGTACTCGTCGTCGCATATTGCCGTGGCTCGAGGGCAATTTCTGAAGTGCTACGTCTCAAACTTGGTTACTCACGGCTGAACACGCGCGTGTCCATTTTTGCAAATTGACCAGATTCGTACCTCTATGAATACATAAATTGTGCGCGGTGGGCCTGATACAACGGGCCAACCTCTAGAAAAACGTGTGTTTTAGTTTTAGAGCGCGTACAACCCTACCTCGATATCGCGGTAGGCCATTGGATGAAAGGCAGTTGTGGACAAAACGCCGTACAACCCTACCTCCACCTAGCCCCTGATTGAGCGTGTGCTCAAAACTCCGTAATATTATATAACTTCGAGTCAAACCTCCATAATATGATATAACTTCGCGTCAAAACTTCCTAATATTATATATTTTTCCTTTGAAACATCATAAACAACGTGCCGGAAGCGCGCCATCGATCTTCAACTATTACTGAAACAATTGGAATTATTACATTTCATGCATTGTAGTAGGTATTCTGGTCGGCGCATCCTTTTGCCGTTACGTCAACGTCGGCACTCTCGAACCGTCAGCGCCCCGAAGAGCTCCTCACCATGCCGCCCTCGCTCCTCGCCGACCTGCGCTACACGGAGGGCCGCTTCCTGAACGCCCGCGGGCAGCAGCTCTTCTACTGCGCGGCCTTCCCGCCTGCCTTTGTGCCACTGCGCGGCGTGGTGCTCTTCCTGCACGGCATCGGCGAGCACTCGTTGCGCTTCCCGCACGTGTATCGCCACTTGTGTCTTCAAGGCTACGGCGTGTTGGCCTACGACATGCTGGGCCACGGCCGCAGCGACTGCGAGAAGCCCGGGCTTCGTGCGCACGGCTCCGAGTTCCGCTTCTTTGTGGACGACACCAACCAGTTCGTGACGGCCGCCAAGCTTGCCGTGTACAGCAAGATGCTGCCTCAAGAAGCGGCGGAGCCTCCTCTCATCATCATGGGCATCTCCTTCGGAGCTCTAGTGGCTCTTAATACAGTACTGTCGGGTAAACACCGCTTCAACGGCTGTGTAGTGGCCTCACCGGCCATCGCAGTGGAGTACACGCCCGCTCTCCGTGTCTTGGAGACTGTGTCCAAGCCGCTGGTGTGGCTCTTCCCTACGGCGAGGTTGGTGGCAGGAGTCAACTTTGCTGGGCTCACGAGAGACCCGGCGTTCCTGGAGGACTACATGGCTGACCCGCTCAACGTCACGGACAACCTCACGACGCTCATGGCGGTGCAGGTCAGCTTGGGCATGAAGCAGTTGCAGAGCAGTCCGCAGATTGAAGACGGCAAGAGCACGTTCTGTAACGTCCCGCTGCTGGTGCTGCAAGGCACGGAGGACAAGGTCACGAGCGTCAAGGTCGTGGAGGACTTCATGCGCCGTGCGAAGACTAAGGACAAGGAGCTCAAGCTCTTCCCCGGACTCTTCCACTGCCTCTGGAACGAGCCGGAGAAGCAACAGGTCATGGACTATGCGAGCAACTGGCTCAACTCGCGCTTCGCCAAGCCAGATCATGCACTCCATGCGGCGCCGATCTCTCTAGGGTCCTCCAAGCTCTAGAGACTTCTTGGCTGATGAGCGAGAGCTGTACAGGAAAAAATTATAATTTTGATGTTGAAGCTGGTAAAATCACATTATGAGAGTCGTCGAAACCAGGTCGTCCTGTAGTAATAAATGTATGACTGCACGGACGATTCGTCGTTAACTTCTCGAAAATCACCCGCCGTGGAGAGTTGCTACGATCCGAAGCTCTGGCTGCACTGGGGTTGCTGTTGTCAGAGCTGTGTCTGATACAAGGGATTTGAGAAGTAGCTTGTCGCCTGAAACTACAGAGCTTCGAGCCTTGGTCGTTTAGTGTACCCCACACTTTGTGTTCGGTATGGCGCTGCGGGTGCTGGTGTCTGACGTAGCGATCGCTCGAGTTGATGGTATCGGTAAACATAGTGAACGAAGATAAGGATCCTCGTTGTCCGCATGCAGCAGTGTAGATAAACCCGTCGCCACGCGTGAGTCTTCTCTTGGGACAGCATTTACATCCGTTGATACGGCATCGCTGTCCCACCTGCATCACCAAAACAACTGATTAGGGTGGAAGGGGAGGAGAATAAAAGTATGAAGCAGCGTGCGCGTAGTGTTTGCTATCTGAATGACCGGCAGCTGTTGGGATGACGGAAAGGACGAGCTCGCTGCATGTGGTCACCGGAAAGGCAAAGGCATCCATGGGAGAAGATGAAACGAGGGCCCGTTGGTCCTCAGCACAAGGCCGAAATAGGCTCCGGTTGCTGAGCCACACTGCTGTTTCGATTAGGAGGCAGTGTGTGGTCTTCTCGAGCGGCTTGTTTTTCAATCTCATTTCCAGCTAAACTTGAGGCCACTTGAAGAGTCTACAAGTTCAAGTACTCGAAAGCGCGATGCTTTCTGTTTTTGTTTGTTTTGTTTGTTTCAACTGTGCTTCTGCGAAGCCGTGCTTCAAGTATTCACTATTGTCGATCGATGTCAACTTCGGCCGAGTATGAAAAGGTGGATTTCACAAGCAGCGCACGGCAGTTGCAGCGCGTCCAAAGCGTTTCGCGAAAATGTGCCACCAGTTGAAGTGTACATCCTATGTTCTTGTTCTTGTCATCCCGTGTTCTTGTGAAACCACAGGATCGAGAATGTCTAGGGTACGATTACTTGTGTGCAACAGTATTTGAAGTCTGAAAGCAACTCGCTGCTCTTAGAGAAATATCTATGCGATACTTTGACGGCGGTTGTGCAGGTAACCGTTTCAGGACGCCGTCCACTTACTTCTTGTCTTTCAACGCTTCTTCATTCAAATAGAACTTGTGCCAGACGACAACCCGCTCACAGATGTCCCGAGTCCTCGCACGTATCCCTTACGTGCAGACGGGATGTCTGTCCAACGATGCGAATGCCGTTTCGCATCTACCGCCGACGAGACACGACAACGAGCGCCACCACAGCGACAGCAGCCGCCACGCTCGCGTACGTGACGACCTCGTCAGACACGCCCAGCCACTGCGCTACGGCACTCGGCGTCGATGGCGAAGCAAACTTGACCTTCTTGCCCTTGGCCTTGGCGATGCTGTTCTCAATATCCCGCTGGATCATCTTGGCGGCGATCGGGTGGTACAGCTGCTTGCAGTCCGCGAAGATACTCTCCGCCTGGGCAGCGCCCAGAGCCGTGCACAAGTCGCGGAAGAGCGGACGCACGAACTTCATGCGGCCCTGCTCCTTGAGGAACTCCACCGTCTTGTCCAGTAGGCGCAGGTCGCCCGACCGAAGCGACAGCGTGAACCAACGGAAACGCAGCTCCGAGTTGTGCGTCGTCGTCAGGTGGTGGTGCGTGAAGGCGTCGATGGCGTCCAGGTGAGACGGCGTCAAGCTCGCGTCCTGCTGCTTGAGCAGCAGCGTGTCGAGCAGCAGGATCCACAGACTGGCCGGCCACTTCTTCAGCACGTTCTTGCTCACGCTCGTCCACGTCTCCGGGTCGCTGCTCGCCGCCATGTGCTCGCCTAACTTGGTGGCCTGTTCAGTCAGCGTCGTGTCGAACTTGTTGGCAACGGGCGGCATGCCAGGCGAGTGGTACCAGGCCTCCCAGTCGATCTGGCTCAGCGCCTCCTGTTTGGCTGCGAAGTACTTCTCGAAGAAGACGCGGAACTCGTCCGACGTGACCGTCTTGAACTTGAACTCCTGGATGTATGCCTGCGCAAACTTGTCGAACACGTCGTGGCCGCCCACCACCGTCGACAGGTAGTGCAGGAAGTTGAAGCCCTTTTCGTACGGGATCGACGAGAAGACCTCGTCCGGGTCAATGCCGTCCGTGTTGGGCACCAGCGCCGTGTACGGGTGCGTGGGGCCGAATTCCTCCACGGACTCCACCAGGTCGCGCAGGCCCATGGTAGCCTTCAGGTCGTAGGCCATGGGGTCCTGAGCGATGCGTGTCTGGATCTTGCGCTCCAGCCACATGGTCCAGCCTTCGTTGAGCCAGAAGTCGGTCCACGAGCGGTTCGTGACCAGGTTGCCAGTCCACGAGTGTGAGATCTCGTGCGCCACAACGTCCGCCAGAGAGCGGTCGCCAGCCAGCAGCGTGGGGGTCACGAACGTCAGGCACGGGTTCTCCATGCCTCCGTACGGGAACGAGGGCGGCAGACACACGAGGTCGTAGCGCTTCCACACGTACGCCTGGCCCGTGATCTCCTCTGCATGTTGCAGGAAGGCCTCGGTCTGCGCGAATTCGTGGGCCGCCTTGGTGACCACGGCGGGCTCGGCCCACACGCGGCTGCGCGGCCCCAGGTCCACGCTCTCGAGCTTGCCGGCCACGATGGCCAGCAGATAGGACGGGATGGGCACCTCTTGCTGGAACGAGACCTGGTACGTGCTGTCCACGCTGTTGTGGTTCTTGCGGCCCTGCGGGTCGGCGATGGCGCTCATGAGACACGTGCACCAGTCGGGCACCGTGACGGTAGCCGAGTAGGTGAACTTGCAGGCCGGCGTGTCGGGACACGGCACGATTGTGCGGGCGTGGATGGCCTGGCACTGAGTGAAGAGGTATGGGTGGGTCTTACCGGCCGTGAGCTCCTTGTTGAGCCACTGCAAGCCGCTGGAGGCCGCCGACGTGGCGTAGTCCACGCGCACCTTGGTCGCGTGGCTGGGCACGCTCACGGTGAGCGCGCGCCCGAAGACCGGGTGTTCCTGTTCGGCCAGAGTGAAGGTCGTCTCCTTGCCATCGGCGTAGGCTTTGCTCACGCTCAGATGGTGCGTATCGAGAATGACGACGGAGGGCGAAGAGGACGTGGAAGCGTGGGTGAATGTGTACTCGGCGAAGCCCTTGAGCTGCTGGGCCGCGAAGTCCAGCGCCACGACCCAGTGGAGGTGCGTGAACGTCACCTCGTCCAGGTTCGAGTACGAGTGCGAGCGGAGCGTGGGAGTAGCCATCATCGATGCAGGAGACCTTCCTTGACTTAGCTGTGAAGGGGAGATTGACGAATGAGACTTTCGAGACAACACATAGCGGGAAATAGGGACGGAATTAAGGATGGAATTAGCGGAGACGGGATAGATATGGAAAGAGTGTCATGTTAAATGGAAGTAGATTGGTGGATTTACGTAGGTTTAGTGAGCGGAGAGCAGTGCTTTTGCTTGGAACCTTTTTATTGCCCGTTTCCCTCGGATGTGTGAACGAACATCTTTGCTCGCGTTCGCAGAGACCAGCGCATTCGTCTACAGCCACTCGATCTGCTGCTAGCAATCAGTAGTCCTCTAAGCTAGATAATGTTGTCTGCTCATGACCAGCTACTCGGATCAGGGGCTAATGTTAACTAGGTATTCATAATATTTTTTCGAATATAATATTGATATTGATACCCGAAAAGATTATATTCGAAAGCATTTCCCAGTATCATGAGATATTTTCAATATCATTTGGCATCTCCCACGAATATCAAATATTTTGGGAAATATTACCTAATATTTCCTGTGCAGCTGGGTGCACAGAGCATTTTATCCGCGAGGTAGGGAACTCAAGACTCTCGATCAGCCTGCGCTATGCGGGGTGACATCTACCTTAGGAACACCTTTGTCCTGTTATCGCATTAAAAGACACCGTCAGTGATGGTGTCTTTGATGGTCCATCACATGGCTAACGTGATCCACAAATGGATGATATTATACCGACGCGTACCGAATACGATAGGCTACAAATGCACGGTGTCAGCCGAACGCACACAGAAGCATACTAGTGTGGACACAGATCCAGGGCCAGCTTGTTCTCGTGGGCGATAGCAATACAGTCCAGGTGACCCCATCGGAGAGGGCGCAGTGCAGCATGGCACACACAAGTCTCCAAGAGGAAGTCAGCAGGATATATTATGTTATTGTCCGATTCGAAATATGATATAATATTTCCAGGATTAGAAAAAATATCGGGAGTATTATATTCGTATCAATATCATCCATTTTGAAGTCGAACATTAGCCCCTGACTCGGATATCAATCGACTTGTATACTACGGCGCGGCAGATCACATGTTGAATTGCATCCTGGCATTCGATCATTATAGTATCAGAGACCTATAGCAAATAGATCGGAGCGCACAACTTCATAACAGTTGACAACTACCAATAAGGTGGGCTTCCTTCACGAGCGTGGTTGGACGCCGACCTGGCAGCCTTGGACAGGACAAGTGGGGGACTTGCCATACCTGATATCCGGGCGGAGGTCATGGCAATGGCGGCAACAACGGTCGCCAAGTGGGCGGAAACCGGCACGACTGCCCTTCATATTGCAGGCGATATTCTATTTGCGAAGGCAGAAGTGGGCAGGATCCCCAAGATTCGAGTCACTCCCAACTCGCTGCTGCCGTCAGCCCGGGGATGCAGAATGCAAAGCTCGATGTGGGTTACAGGGCCGACCTTGGTTACCCGCACAGGCGGGACGGTGCTGCACCATCAGCGCACGCATGTGATGGCTGCCTCGGCATTGACTTTGGGCAGCTGAAGATCACATGGGAAGGAGGCGCATACCGGGTGGACGGTTTGGGCCCACTAGGCTCGGTCTACGAACAGGCAAAACACACGTTGGTTGCTACGGAGGGCGAGCAGTGCCTGGAATGGCTGCCGGAGGCTGGACTAGCGGATCTACACTTACACCAGGAGGGCGGACGGCTACTTCCAGCCCTGAAGGCGGTGCCGGCTGCTCCGAAAGGAGGAACGATAGCGGGGGTCGTAACATGGGCATTGGGGAGGCGTCTTATGGTTCCATCCCAGCAGACCACGATGGAGAGGCGATAGAGACAGTGACAATTGGCTTGGGGGTTCATATCGGTGGTTCTCACGAACTTTCCGTCACTGCTGGAGCGTCGTTTTGACAGCACAGAGGTGCGACTGGTAGCATCGCCGGTGGATCACCCGATTGCGGCGACGGTGAATACTAGCGGGGCCCTCACCATTACTACCAGCTCGACATTCTCGGAAACCGTGGCAGGAATGAGCGGCCAGGTCCACCCCCACCCATTTCTTACTCGGAAAGTCTGTCTATGGCTGGCGGGTAAGCGGCGGACTCACCGAAGGAAACACTACAAGCAATATATTCGACATGCTGGCATTCAGCGAGGCCATGGGGCAGAGACTGAGCGTGCCGACAAGTGGAAGCAGAACAGCGCCTCTGCAGCGACCGGACTCGCCCAGTCGAGTGGAAGCGCATTCGCAGAGTCCTCGGGCTGGGCGCTTGGGGAGAACAAGTGCTTTACCGGCTCAAGGCGAGGGCATTCTCGATGTACGACGTGCGCAATGAGCGGCTGGGGTGCCCGCACGGACAATGCGCGCATGACAGGGCTCTGGACATTCATCACGTGTTCTGGACGTGCCCGGCTGCTCGGCAGCTGCGCACAACTTTTCTCGAGCCATGGAAACGCCTGGGCATGGAGGGTCTGAACGAGGAGCTCGCCTGCTTCAGCCTCGAGCTTCCGGCGGTACTGCAGGCTTTCTGGGAACTGGCAGCGACTTCTGACATGAAGGCGGGGGCTCATGACGCACTTCTAGATGCAAACATCACTGCGCTCGCGGAGGGGTGCTGGAGGCTCGGAGCTGCGCTTTTTTCCACGCGGTTTGGCGGTGCGCTTGCAGCATTTTGACGAAACTAACGACGTCTCGGCGGCTCGGCACAAGCTCCTGCTGGCCACCCGCCTAAGACAAGGTTACGCGAATATGCATTTATATGTGGACCCGACCGGACACCGGCGACTGCTGCTGACGGCAGCGGGGATAGTCAAGCAAGCGCTGCAGCAGCCCTGGCATGGCTCTCATCAAGTGGCACGGTCGTCAGCACATAACTACCGGTACCTGCTCTTCTTTGATGGCGGCTCGCGAGGCAATCCGGGCCCCGGAGGATCGGGTGCAGTAGTGGTGCGACTGACAACCATTGGGGGCGCGTACGACTTGGTGTGGGCAGGCAGCATGTCATATGCGGCCAGGTCCACTACCAACAATGTGGCAGAGTATATGGGCCTCCTCGTGGGGCTTACTGCATGCTGTAAGCACGGGTTCACGCCACTTCATGTAATCGGGGA
Source organism: Phytophthora crassamura (assembly GCA_033557995.1). Lineage (NCBI taxonomy): Eukaryota > Oomycota > Peronosporomycetes > Peronosporales > Peronosporaceae > Phytophthora > Phytophthora crassamura. Next base: position 1,781,811 of record JAUCED010000009.1, on the reverse strand, counting down.
TAGCGCGATGATCATCCGACAGCAGCTCACATGGACTCCTCCCAAAGCCAAGCACTTGACACCTCTATATTGGAGATGTCGACGACAGATCGCCGGACACAGGTGCTGACCTGGCACCACCATTTCAGAGAGCACAACAAAATGGCAGACTCACTGGCGAACCAGGCGATGGACACGCGCAGGAGCGTGCAAACTCGACTCGACCAACACACGAGGCACACGGCCCTTTGGCGGACATCGCGGGAGGCGACATTGGCCATTGGACATTGAACAACATGGAAGTGGACTCAGAGAGAGCCACGGTGGCCGCTCCTTAGGGAACGGGCGCGGCCTCGGCCTTGACTGTTAGGTTGAGGACGGGGCGAAGCTGTAGGATGATATAGAGGCAACCTACGGGACGGACATCAGAGGTCGTTAGCGATTAGAGTTAAGTGACATCAATGTACCTCACTGCAAACGAAAATAAGGTGGACTTCCGATTTTGGTGCCGTGGGAGCTACTACTTGCACGAACCTTTTGCTCGGCAGAGCACCCCGTCGGCCGTCAAAAGCACGAGGAGAGGTCCTGAACGCCACACCACAAGCCCCACCCCGCATCCGTGGGCAGCACAACGGGTAAGTGCCTGGCAAGTCGACGGTCGATCGACGCCGCGTGCAGTGGGCAAGAATGGATGCACACGCGTGCGGATTGGACGGGGAACTGGTGCGATCCGTGCGTGTTAGTGTGCTAGTGGCGTTTTTAGTGTTGAGCTAGGATGTATACTATACAGCGGGGTGTTCTCGTGCCATCTGGAACCGCAGGAGCCACTCCAGCTGCATAGCAGCAGGAGGGAACTGATTGCAAGGTTTGCATCAGATTAGTTTCCGTGGTGGTGACGTCCAGGCGGAAGGTATACCATGTCGCATGGGTGGTCTTAGTGTACACCCGGTATCCGATACGTTAGGCTGTATCAAACAAAGAGGTCTAGTCTGCAGCTCAAACAGCACCAAAGAGCGATTAAGGCGCCTTCAAGCCGTTTGAGAGTACTATCGTACACAAAATATTTTCGGGACTCAAACACTCACAAACAATTGCAGAATCGCCACTTCGGCGCTGTGCTGGGAGTCTGCACGGCATGCAAAGGTATGCAGCGCTGTTTCCTCCAATCCAGGTGAGGAGCGCAGCTGAACGCTCATTATGCTCTGCTTATTCAAACGTCGGCACTCCAGACCTTTCGTGAAGTTAGTTGGCGAAACTAGAGTGCTGTGCTTGTTCAACTTGAAAATGCATGCCATACTCAGATCCCAGACGCATACAATAGCCAGATCGAGATGTGACTGGCAGGGATCGGCAGTACTGGCACTTTTCTCTACTACAGCTAGTAGTTCACCAGTAGGGCGATTTGAACTACTACAGTAACAGTAACTCGGTTTCAGTCTAATAGTACTATAGTACTGTCGAATGACTGGCTGTCGACTACTGAAATGGCTACATCAACGAACTACAGATAATGGCAATGGCTCCATCGACCAGCTTGACACTGCTTGAGTTTATTTATCGTCGACGATCCTGCGCTTTTAACCACCATCTCCATCAACTTGATACCGCTCCGGTTGTCCTTCATAATATATTGCTTCTCAGCTCGCTCGTTGGCGGTTCGCGTGCGAAGCGGGCTCATCACGAGGTTTCCGGCCCGAAAACGCGCTCTTGGGACACGTTTGAAGCGCTGCGAGACAGCCAGACACGAGCGAGCGCGTCGATGGGAATAAAAAGCGGCCTGTCCGTCTCAAGAAACCACTGGCAAATGTCGACATGTTTGCAGAGGCCTTGAAGCCGCCAGCACGCCTTTCCATTACGACGCACCATCAGTAGTCGCGTGAATTCGTCTGCCGTTAACTTGTCGCTTGCGGCTTGGTGCACAGCGAAACTCACCCGTGGCACGGCGCAGTCGTAATGACTCTGTCAAGACTTTGTCTGCTTCGTCGTGAAGGTGTTGCGGAGTTTGTTACTTTCAAATTGCGCGGCTACGGGTACACTGGCGGATTGCCATCCGCTTGGTCAGGCCTGCCGCGTTCTTCTCCTTCCATTGGTCGACGCTCACCCGGCTACAAAAACTGCAACAGACAATTAGACAATAGCATCGAATGTGCTGCATCAAGTTGACCAGCAAACGTACCGCGCAGCAGGGTAGAAAAGATCGTTGGGGCACTTGTTGAGTGCAGAAAGAGTAAGGATCCATGGCTCCCAGCTTCAGGTGGAGGGCAAATGCTCACTTCATCGGAAGTGTTGGTGTCGACTTGAGCGTCGTAAGGTGGAGATCAGGCTGTCGGGTGCGGGCTGCAAAGGAAATTGCAAAGTGAAAGCTTCAATCCACAAGCGGCAACCGCAGCCGATGCAAGCACGCATGCTGCAGCTTGCAGCCTTAACGTGCGAGGGAGGGAGAAGACGACGTGAAACACAGAAAGCTCCCAAGTGTTGAGCAAGCAGGCGCCAAAATCTTCCAGCTTGTCATCCAGAGCGGTGATCTAAAGTGCCGACCGTCAGATGCGCTTCTGGTCTCTGGCATTAGTTCAACAGTACTAGGAGCGCAGCTTCAGTAGCCCAGCAAGGGCAGCAACTTCACCAACTCCGCCAACAAGATCGTCGATTGCGCCGCTGCCGCTAACAGTATCTCAACCACTGGATGCACCAGCACGCCGCCGTTAAGAGCTGCCGGAGCACCACCAAGGGCTGCATCGGTAGCACCATCGACCCAACTCGATACCAAAGCCGGTCTCCGAAGTGTCGATGCGGTCGGTCCGACAGTCCTCGCGTTTGATCCACGGCCCGGAGCGCCAAACCAGCTCCGCCAGCCTCCAGAGACGGACAACATGCGACGCAGCAGGCTGTGCTGCAACGACCGCTACAGCCACCGTAGCGCGGAGAGAGGCAAAAGGAGCAAAGAAGATATCAGAGGAGGGGATCGAACCCTCGATCTCGAGCGTGTGAAGCTCGCGTCCTAACCACTAGACGACACTGACACGTTCAACCACTAACCACCACACACAAACGCAAACAAGCCTCTACCGAGCGACACACGTAACCGCACAGCCAAGCGCTCGCACCACCATCAGCCCACGCCCTTTTCCAGCGATCACACTGGTCCATGCTTCCAAAAACGCACCCAACCTCTCCCGTCGACGGTATGACTGCTGCCCAAGTCCCCGTCCATCCCGCCTCCCACACGCCACGCCTGCCGCCACCGAGTCGTCGTGAGCCGCCCCAGCGCTGCCGAGGTCACCATGGCCAGCTCTGACGGAACTTGACGCTGCCACGATGGCATCGACCCAACTCGATACCGAGGCGGGCCTCCGAAGTGTCGGTGCGGTCGGTCTGACAGACCTGGCGTTTGATCCACGGCCCGGAGCGCCCAACCAGCCACGACAGCCGCCAGAGACGGACAACATGCGACGCAGCAGGCTGTGCTGCAACGACCGCTGCAGCCACCGTAGCGCGGAGAGAGGCAAAAGGAGCAAAGAAGATATCAGAGGAGGGGATCGAACCCTCGATCTCGAGCGTGTGAAGCTCGCGTCCTAACCACTAGACGACACTGACACGTTCAACCACTAACCACCACACACAAACGCAAACAAGCCTCTACCGAGCGACACACGTAACCGCACAGCCAAGCGCTCGCACCACCATCAGCCCACGCCCTTTTCCAGCGATCACACTGGTCCATGCTTCCAAAAACGCACCCAACCTCTCCCGTCGACGGTATGACTGCTGCCCAAGTCCCCGTCCATCCCGCCTCCCACACGCCACGCCTGCCGCCACCGAGTCGTCGTGAGCCGCCCCCAGCGCTGCCGAGGTCACCATGGCCAGCTCTGACGGAACTTGACGCTGCCACGATGGCATCGACCCAACTCGATACCGAGGCGGGCCTCCGAAGTGTCGGTGCGGTCGGTCTGACAGACCTGGCGTTTGATCCACGGCCCGGAGCGCCCAACCAGCCACGACAGCCGCCAGAGACGGACAACATGCGACGCAGCAGGCTGTGCTGCAACGACCGCTGCAGCCACCGTAGCGCGGAGAGAGGCAAAAGGAGCAAAGAAGATATCAGAGGAGGGGATCGAACCCTCGATCTCGAGCGTGTGAAGCTCGCGTCCTAACCACTAGACGACACTGACACGTTCAACCACTAACCACCACACACAAACGCAAACAAGCCTCTACCGAGCGACACACGTAACCGCACAGCCAAGCGCTCGCACCACCATCAGCCCACGCCCTTTTCCAGCGATCACACTGGTCCATGCTTCCAAAAACGCACCCAACCTCTCCCGTCGACGGTATGACTGCTGCCCAAGTCCCCGTCCATCCCGCCTCCCACACGCCACGCCTGCCGCCACCGAGTCGTCGTGAGCCGCCCCCAGCGCTGCCGAGGTCACCATGGCCAGCTCTGACGGAACTTGACGCTGCCACGATGGCATCGACCCAACTCGATACCGAGGCGGGCCTCCGAAGTGTCGGTGCGGTCGGTCTGACAGACCTGGCGTTTGATCCACGGCCCGGAGCGCCCAACCAGCCACGACAGCCGCCAGAGACGGACAACATGCGACGCAGCAGGCTGTGCTGCAACGACCGCTGCAGCCACCGTAGCGCGGAGAGAGGCAAAAGGAGCAAAGAAGATATCAGAGGAGGGGATCGAACCCTCGATCTCGAGCGTGTGAAGCTCGCGTCCTAACCACTAGACGACACTGACACGTTCAACCACTAACCACCACACACAAACGCAAACAAGCCTCTACCGAGCGACACACGTAACCGCACAGCCAAGCGCTCGCACCACCATCAGCCCACGCCCTTTTCCAGCGATCACACTGGTCCCATGCTTCCAAAAACGCACCCAACCTCTCCCGTCGACGGTATGACTGCTGCCCAAGTCCCCGTCCATCCCGCCTCCCACACGCCACGCCTGCCGCCACCGAGTCGTCGTGAGCCGCCCCCAGCGCTGCCGAGGTCACCATGGCCAGCTCTGACGGAACTTGACGCTGCCACGATGGCATCGACCCAACTCGATACCGAGGCGGGCCTCCGAAGTGTCGGTGCGGTCGGTCTGACAGACCTGGCGTTTGATCCACGGCCCGGAGCGCCCAACCAGCCACGACAGCCGCCAGAGACGGACAACATGCGACGCAGCAGGCTGTGCTGCAACGACCGCTGCAGCCACCGTAGCGCGGAGAGAGGCAAAAGGAGCAAAGAAGATATCAGAGGAGGGGATCGAACCCTCGATCTCGAGCGTGTGAAGCTCGCGTCCTAACCACTAGACGACACTGACACGTTCAACCACTAACCACCACACACAAACGCAAACAAGCCTCTACCGAGCGACACACGTAACCGCACAGCCAAGCGCTCGCACCACCATCAGCCCACGCCCTTTTCCAGCGATCACACTGGTCCATGCTTCCAAAAACGCACCCAACCTCTCCCGTCGACGGTATGACTGCTGCCCAAGTCCCCGTCCATCCCGCCTCCCACACGCCACGCCTGCCGCCACCGAGTCGTCGTGAGCCGCCCCCAGCGCTGCCGAGGTCACCATGGCCAGCTCTGACGGAACTTGACGCTGCCACGATGGCATCGACCCAACTCGATACCGAGGCGGGCCTCCGAAGTGTCGGTGCGGTCGGTCTGACAGACCTGGCGTTTGATCCACGGCCCGGAGCGCCCAACCAGCCACGACAGCCGCCAGAGACGGACAACATGCGACGCAGCAGGCTGTGCTGCAACGACCGCTGCAGCCACCGTAGCGCGGAGAGAGGCAAAAGGAGCAAAGAAGATATCAGAGGAGGGGATCGAACCCTCGATCTCGAGCGTGTGAAGCTCGCGTCCTAACCACTAGACGACACTGACACGTTCAACCACTAACCACCACACACAAACGCAAACAAGCCTCTACCGAGCGACACACGTAACCGCACAGCCAAGCGCTCGCACCACCATCAGCCCACGCCCTTTTCCAGCGATCACACTGGTCCATGCTTCCAAAAACGCACCCAACCTCTCCCGTCGACGGTATGACTGCTGCCCAAGTCCCCGTCCATCCCGCCTCCCACACGCCACGCCTGCCGCCACCGAGTCGTCGTGAGCCGCCCCCAGCGCTGCCGAGGTCACCATGGCCAGCTCTGACGGAACTTGACGCTGCCACGATGGCATCGACCCAACTCGATACCGAGGCGGGCCTCCGAAGTGTCGGTGCGGTCGGTCTGACAGACCTGGCGTTTGATCCACGGCCCGGAGCGCCCAACCAGCCACGACAGCCGCCAGAGACGGACAACATGCGACGCAGCAGGCTGTGCTGCAACGACCGCTGCAGCCACCGTAGCGCGGAGAGAGGCAAAAGGAGCAAAGAAGATATCAGAGGAGGGGATCGAACCCTCGATCTCGAGCGTGTGAAGCTCGCGTCCTAACCACTAGACGACACTGACACGTTCAACCACTAACCACCACACACAAACGCAAACAAGCCTCTACCGAGCGACACACGTAACCGCACAGCCAAGCGCTCGCACCACCATCAGCCCACGCCCTTTTCCAGCGATCACACTGGTCCATGCTTCCAAAAACGCACCCAACCTCTCCCGTCGACGGTATGACTGCTGCCCAAGTCCCCGTCCATCCCGCCTCCCACACGCCACGCCTGCCGCCACCGAGTCGTCGTGAGCCGCCCCCAGCGCTGCCGAGGTCACCATGGCCAGCTCTGACGGAACTTGACGCTGCCACGATGGCATCGACCCAACTCGATACCGAGGCGGGCCTCCGAAGTGTCGGTGCGGTCGGTCTGACAGACCTGGCGTTTGATCCACGGCCCGGAGCGCCCAACCAGCCACGACAGCCGCCAGAGACGGACAACATGCGACGCAGCAGGCTGTGCTGCAACGACCGCTGCAGCCACCGTAGCGCGGAGAGAGGCAAAAGGAGCAAAGAAGATATCAGAGGAGGGGATCGAACCCTCGATCTCGAGCGTGTGAAGCTCGCGTCCTAACCACTAGACGACACTGACACGTTCAACCACTAACCACCACACACAAACGCAAACAAGCCTCTACCGAGCGACACACGTAACCGCACAGCCAAGCGCTCGCACCACCATCAGCCCACGCCCTTTTCCAGCGATCACACTGGTCCATGCTTCCAAAAACGCACCCAACCTCTCCCGTCGACGGTATGACTGCTGCCCAAGTCCCCGTCCATCCCGCCTCCCACACGCCACGCCTGCCGCCACCGAGTCGTCGTGAGCCGCCCCCAGCGCTGCCGAGGTCACCATGGCCAGCTCTGACGGAACTTGACGCTGCCACGATGGCATCGACCCAACTCGATACCGAGGCGGGCCTCCGAAGTGTCGGTGCGGTCGGTCTGACAGACCTGGCGTTTGATCCACGGCCCGGAGCGCCCAACCAGCCACGACAGCCGCCAGAGACGGACAACATGCGACGCAGCAGGCTGTGCTGCAACGACCGCTGCAGCCACCGTAGCGCGGAGAGAGGCAAAAGGAGCAAAGAAGATATCAGAGGAGGGGATCGAACCCTCGATCTCGAGCGTGTGAAGCTCGCGTCCTAACCACTAGACGACACTGACACGTTCAACCACTAACCACCACACACAAACGCAAACAAGCCTCTACCGAGCGACACACGTAACCGCACAGCCAAGCGCTCGCACCACCATCAGCCCACGCCCTTTTCCAGCGATCACACTGGTCCATGCTTCCAAAAACGCACCCAACCTCTCCCGTCGACGGTATGACTGCTGCCCAAGTCCCCGTCCATCCCGCCTCCCACACGCCACGCCTGCCGCCACCGAGTCGTCGTGAGCCGCCCCCAGCGCTGCCGAGGTCACCATGGCCAGCTCTGACGGAACTTGACGCTGCCACGATGGCATCGACCCAACTCGATACCGAGGCGGGCCTCCGAAGTGTCGGTGCGGTCGGTCTGACAGACCTGGCGTTTGATCCACGGCCCGGAGCGCCCAACCAGCCACGACAGCCGCCAGAGACGGACAACATGCGACGCAGCAGGCTGTGCTGCAACGACCGCTGCAGCCACCGTAGCGCGGAGAGAGGCAAAAGGAGCAAAGAAGATATCAGAGGAGGGGATCGAACCCTCGATCTCGAGCGTGTGAAGCTCGCGTCCTAACCACTAGACGACACTGACACGTTCAACCACTAACCACCACACACAAACGCAAACAAGCCTCTACCGAGCGACACACGTAACCGCACAGCCAAGCGCTCGCACCACCATCAGCCCACGCCCTTTTCCAGCGATCACACTGGTCCATGCTTCCAAAAACGCACCCAACCTCTCCCGTCGACGGTATGACTGCTGCCCAAGTCCCCGTCCATCCCGCCTCCCACACGCCACGCCTGCCGCCACCGAGTCGTCGTGAGCCGCCCCCAGCGCTGCCGAGGTCACCATGGCCAGCTCTGACGGAACTTGACGCTGCCACGATGGCATCGACCCAACTCGATACCGAGGCGGGCCTCCGAAGTGTCGGTGCGGTCGGTCTGACAGACCTGGCGTTTGATCCACGGCCCGGAGCGCCCAACCAGCCACGACAGCCGCCAGAGACGGACAACATGCGACGCAGCAGGCTGTGCTGCAACGACCGCTGCAGCCACCGTAGCGCGGAGAGAGGCAAAAGGAGCAAAGAAGATATCAGAGGAGGGGATCGAACCCTCGATCTCGAGCGTGTGAAGCTCGCGTCCTAACCACTAGACGACACTGACACGTTCAACCACTAACCACCACACACAAACGCAAACAAGCCTCTACCGAGCGACACACGTAACCGCACAGCCAAGCGCTCGCACCACCATCAGCCCACGCCCTTTTCCAGCGATCACACTGGTCCCATGCTTCCAAAAACGCACCCAACCTCTCCCGTCGACGGTATGACTGCTGCCCAAGTCCCCGTCCATCCCGCCTCCCACACGCCACGCCTGCCGCCACCGAGTCGTCGTGAGCCGCCCCCAGCGCTGCCGAGGTCACCATGGCCAGCTCTGACGGAACTTGACGCTGCCACGATGGCATCGACCCAACTCGATACCGAGGCGGGCCTCCGAAGTGTCGGTGCGGTCGGTCTGACAGACCTGGCGTTTGATCCACGGCCCGGAGCGCCCAACCAGCCACGACAGCCGCCAGAGACGGACAACATGCGACGCAGCAGGCTGTGCTGCAACGACCGCTGCAGCCACCGTAGCGCGGAGAGAGGCAAAAGGAGCAAAGAAGATATCAGAGGAGGGGATCGAACCCTCGATCTCGAGCGTGTGAAGCTCGCGTCCTAACCACTAGACGACACTGACACGTTCAACCACTAACCACCACACACAAACGCAAACAAGCCTCTACCGAGCGACACACGTAACCGCACAGCCAAGCGCTCGCACCACCATCAGCCCACGCCCTTTTCCAGCGATCACACTGGTCCATGCTTCCAAAAACGCACCCAACCTCTCCCGTCGACGGTATGACTGCTGCCCAAGTCCCCGTCCATCCCGCCTCCCACACGCCACGCCTGCCGCCACCGAGTCGTCGTGAGCCGCCCCCAGCGCTGCCGAGGTCACCATGGCCAGCTCTGACGGAACTTGACGCTGCCACGATGGCATCGACCCAACTCGATACCGAGGCGGGCCTCCGAAGTGTCGGTGCGGTCGGTCTGACAGACCTGGCGTTTGATCCACGGCCCGGAGCGCCCAACCAGCCACGACAGCCGCCAGAGACGGACAACATGCGACGCAGCAGGCTGTGCTGCAACGACCGCTGCAGCCACCGTAGCGCGGAGAGAGGCAAAAGGAGCAAAGAAGATATCAGAGGAGGGGATCGAACCCTCGATCTCGAGCGTGTGAAGCTCGCGTCCTAACCACTAGACGACACTGACACGTTCAACCACTAACCACCACACACAAACGCAAACAAGCCTCTACCGAGCGACACACGTAACCGCACAGCCAAGCGCTCGCACCACCATCAGCCCACGCCCTTTTCCAGCGATCACACTGGTCCATGCTTCCAAAAACGCACCCAACCTCTCCCGTCGACGGTATGACTGCTGCCCAAGTCCCCGTCCATCCCGCCTCCCACACGCCACGCCTGCCGCCACCGAGTCGTCGTGAGCCGCCCCCAGCGCTGCCGAGGTCACCATGGCCAGCTCTGACGGAACTTGACGCTGCCACGATGGCATCGACCCAACTCGATACCGAGGCGGGCCTCCGAAGTGTCGGTGCGGTCGGTCTGACAGACCTGGCGTTTGATCCACGGCCCGGAGCGCCCAACCAGCCACGACAGCCGCCAGAGACGGACAACATGCGACGCAGCAGGCTGTGCTGCAACGACCGCTGCAGCCACCGTAGCGCGGAGAGAGGCAAAAGGAGCAAAGAAGATATCAGAGGAGGGGATCGAACCCTCGATCTCGAGCGTGTGAAGCTCGCGTCCTAACCACTAGACGACACTGACACGTTCAACCACTAACCACCACACACAAACGCAAACAAGCCTCTACCGAGCGACACACGTAACCGCACAGCCAAGCGCTCGCACCACCATCAGCCCACGCCCTTTTCCAGCGATCACACTGGTCCATGCTTCCAAAAACGCACCCAACCTCTCCCGTCGACGGTATGACTGCTGCCCAAGTCCCCGTCCATCCCGCCTCCCACACGCCACGCCTGCCGCCACCGAGTCGTCGTGAGCCGCCCCCAGCGCTGCCGAGGTCACCATGGCCAGCTCTGACGGAACTTGACGCTGCCACGATGGCATCGACCCAACTCGATACCGAGGCGGGCCTCCGAAGTGTCGGTGCGGTCGGTCTGACAGACCTGGCGTTTGATCCACGGCCCGGAGCGCCCAACCAGCCACGACAGCCGCCAGAGACGGACAACATGCGACGCAGCAGGCTGTGCTGCAACGACCGCTGCAGCCACCGTAGCGCGGAGAGAGGCAAAAGGAGCAAAGAAGATATCAGAGGAGGGGATCGAACCCTCGATCTCGAGCGTGTGAAGCTCGCGTCCTAACCACTAGACGACACTGACACGTTCAACCACTAACCACCACACACAAACGCAAACAAGCCTCTACCGAGCGACACACGTAACCGCACAGCCAAGCGCTCGCACCACCATCAGCCCACGCCCTTTTCCAGCGATCACACTGGTCCATGCTTCCAAAAACGCACCCAACCTCTCCCGTCGACGGTATGACTGCTGCCCAAGTCCCCGTCCATCCCGCCTCCCACACGCCACGCCTGCCGCCACCGAGTCGTCGTGAGCCGCCCCCAGCGCTGCCGAGGTCACCATGGCCAGCTCTGACGGAACTTGACGCTGCCACGATGGCATCGACCCAACTCGATACCGAGGCGGGCCTCCGAAGTGTCGGTGCGGTCGGTCTGACAGACCTGGCGTTTGATCCACGGCCCGGAGCGCCCAACCAGCCACGACAGCCGCCAGAGACGGACAACATGCGACGCAGCAGGCTGTGCTGCAACGACCGCTGCAGCCACCGTAGCGCGGAGAGAGGCAAAAGGAGCAAAGAAGATATCAGAGGAGGGGATCGAACCCTCGATCTCGAGCGTGTGAAGCTCGCGTCCTAACCACTAGACGACACTGACACGTTCAACCACTAACCACCACACACAAACGCAAACAAGCCTCTACCGAGCGACACACGTAACCGCACAGCCAAGCGCTCGCACCACCATCAGCCCACGCCCTTTTCCAGCGATCACACTGGTCCATGCTTCCAAAAACGCACCCAACCTCTCCCGTCGACGGTATGACTGCTGCCCAAGTCCCCGTCCATCCCGCCTCCCACACGCCACGCCTGCCGCCACCGAGTCGTCGTGAGCCGCCCCCAGCGCTGCCGAGGTCACCATGGCCAGCTCTGACGGAACTTGACGCTGCCACGATGGCATCGACCCAACTCGATACCGAGGCGGGCCTCCGAAGTGTCGGTGCGGTCGGTCTGACAGACCTGGCGTTTGATCCACGGCCCGGAGCGCCCAACCAGCCACGACAGCCGCCAGAGACGGACAACATGCGACGCAGCAGGCTGTGCTACAACGACCGCTGCAGCCACCGTAGCGCGGAGAGAGGCAAAAGGAGCAAAGAAGATATCAGAGGAGGGGATCGAACCCTCGATCTCGAGCGTGTGAAGCTCGCGTCCTAACCACTAGACGACACTGACACGTTCAACCACTAACCACCACACACAAACGCAAACAAGCCTCTACCGAGCGACACACGTAACCGCACAGCCAAGCGCTCGCACCACCATCAGCCCACGCCCTTTTCCAGCGATCACACTGGTCCATGCTTCCAAAAACGCACCCAACCTCTCCCGTCGACGGTATGACTGCTGCCCAAGTCCCCGTCCATCCCGCCTCCCACACGCCACGCCTGCCGCCACCGAGTCGTCGTGAGCCGCCCCCAGCGCTGCCGAGGTCACCATGGCCAGCTCTGACGGAACTTGACGCTGCCACGATGGCATCGACCCAACTCGATACCGAGGCGGGCCTCCGAAGTGTCGGTGCGGTCGGTCTGACAGACCTGGCGTTTGATCCACGGCCCGGAGCGCCCAACCAGCCACGACAGCCGCCAGAGACGGACAACATGCGACGCAGCAGGCTGTGCTACAACGACCGCTGCAGCCACCGTAGCGCGGAGAGAGGCAAAAGGAGCAAAGAAGATATCAGAGGAGGGGATCGAACCCTCGATCTCGAGCGTGTGAAGCTCGCGTCCTAACCACTAGACGACACTGACACGTTCAACCACTAACCACCACACACAAACGCAAACAAGCCTCTACCGAGCGACACACGTAACCGCACAGCCAAGCGCTCGCACCACCATCAGCCCACGCCCTTTTCCAGCGATCACACTGGTCCATGCTTCCAAAAACGCACCCAACCTCTCCCGTCGACGGTATGACTGCTGCCCAAGTCCCCGTCCATCCCGCCTCCCACACGCCACGCCTGCCGCCACCGAGTCGTCGTGAGCCGCCCCCAGCGCTGCCGAGGTCACCATGGCCAGCTCTGACGGAACTTGACGCTGCCACGATGGCATCGACCCAACTCGATACCGAGGCGGGCCTCCGAAGTGTCGGTGCGGTCGGTCTGACAGACCTGGCGTTTGATCCACGGCCCGGAGCGCCCAACCAGCCACGACAGCCGCCAGAGACGGACAACATGCGACGCAGCAGGCTGTGCTACAACGACCGCTGCAGCCACCGTAGCGCGGAGAGAGGCAAAAGGAGCAAAGAAGATATCAGAGGAGGGGATCGAACCCTCGATCTCGAGCGTGTGAAGCTCGCGTCCTAACCACTAGACGACACTGACACGTTCAACCACTAACCACCACACACAAACGCAAACAAGCCTCTACCGAGCGACACACGTAACCGCACAGCCAAGCGCTCGCACCACCATCAGCCCACGCCCTTTTCCAGCGATCACACTGGTCCATGCTTCCAAAAACGCACCCAACCTCTCCCGTCGACGGTATGACTGCTGCCCAAGTCCCCGTCCATCCCGCCTCCCACACGCCACGCCTGCCGCCACCGAGTCGTCGTGAGCCGCCCCCAGCGCTGCCGAGGTCACCATGGCCAGCTCTGACGGAACTTGACGCTGCCACGATGGCATCGACCCAACTCGATACCGAGGCGGGCCTCCGAAGTGTCGGTGCGGTCGGTCTGACAGACCTGGCGTTTGATCCACGGCCCGGAGCGCCCAACCAGCCACGACAGCCGCCAGAGACGGACAACATGCGACGCAGCAGGCTGTGCTACAACGACCGCTGCAGCCACCGTAGCGCGGAGAGAGGCAAAAGGAGCAAAGAAGATATCAGAGGAGGGGATCGAACCCTCGATCTCGAGCGTGTGAAGCTCGCGTCCTAACCACTAGACGACACTGACACGTTCAACCACTAACCACCACACACAAACGCAAACAAGCCTCTACCGAGCGACACACGTAACCGCACAGCCAAGCGCTCGCACCACCATCAGCCCACGCCCTTTTCCAGCGATCACACTGGTCCATGCTTCCAAAAACGCACCCAACCTCTCCCGTCGACGGTATGACTGCTGCCCAAGTCCCCGTCCATCCCGCCTCCCACACGCCACGCCTGCCGCCACCGAGTCGTCGTGAGCCGCCCCCAGCGCTGCCGAGGTCACCATGGCCAGCTCTGACGGAACTTGACGCTGCCACGATGGCATCGACCCAACTCGATACCGAGGCGGGCCTCCGAAGTGTCGGTGCGGTCGGTCTGACAGACCTGGCGTTTGATCCACGGCCCGGAGCGCCCAACCAGCCACGACAGCCGCCAGAGACGGACAACATGCGACGCAGCAGGCTGTGCTACAACGACCGCTGCAGCCACCGTAGCGCGGAGAGAGGCAAAAGGAGCAAAGAAGATATCAGAGGAGGGGATCGAACCCTCGATCTCGAGCGTGTGAAGCTCGCGTCCTAACCACTAGACGACACTGACACGTTCAACCACTAACCACCACACACAAACGCAAACAAGCCTCTACCGAGCGACACACGTAACCGCACAGCCAAGCGCTCGCACCACCATCAGCCCACGCCCTTTTCCAGCGATCACACTGGTCCATGCTTCCAAAAACGCACCCAACCTCTCCCGTCGACGGTATGACTGCTGCCCAAGTCCCCGTCCATCCCGCCTCCCACACGCCACGCCTGCCGCCACCGAGTCGTCGTGAGCCGCCCCCAGCGCTGCCGAGGTCACCATGGCCAGCTCTGACGGAACTTGACGCTGCCACGATGGCATCGACCCAACTCGATACCGAGGCGGGCCTCCGAAGTGTCGGTGCGGTCGGTCTGACAGACCTGGCGTTTGATCCACGGCCCGGAGCGCCCAACCAGCCACGACAGCCGCCAGAGACGGACAACATGCGACGCAGCAGGCTGTGCTGCAACGACCGCTGCAGCCACCGTAGCGCGGAGAGAGGCAAAAGGAGCAAAGAAGATATCAGAGGAGGGGATCGAACCCTCGATCTCGAGCGTGTGAAGCTCGCGTCCTAACCACTAGACGACACTGACACGTTCAACCACTAACCACCACACACAAACGCAAACAAGCCTCTACCGAGCGACACACGTAACCGCACAGCCAAGCGCTCGCACCACCATCAGCCCACGCCCTTTTCCAGCGATCACACTGGTCCATGCTTCCAAAAACGCACCCAACCTCTCCCGTCGACGGTATGACTGCTGCCCAAGTCCCCGTCCATCCCGCCTCCCACACGCCACGCCTGCCGCCACCGAGTCGTCGTGAGCCGCCCCCAGCGCTGCCGAGGTCACCATGGCCAGCTCTGACGGAACTTGACGCTGCCACGATGGCATCGACCCAACTCGATACCGAGGCGGGCCTCCGAAGTGTCGGTGCGGTCGGTCTGACAGACCTGGCGTTTGATCCACGGCCCGGAGCGCCCAACCAGCCACGACAGCCGCCAGAGACGGACAACATGCGACGCAGCAGGCTGTGCTACAACGACCGCTGCAGCCACCGTAGCGCGGAGAGAGGCAAAAGGAGCAAAGAAGATATCAGAGGAGGGGATCGAACCCTCGATCTCGAGCGTGTGAAGCTCGCGTCCTAACCACTAGACGACACTGACACGTTCAACCACTAACCACCACACACAAACGCAAACAAGCCTCTACCGAGCGACACACGTAACCGCACAGCCAAGCGCTCGCACCACCATCAGCCCACGCCCTTTTCCAGCGATCACACTGGTCCATGCTTCCAAAAACGCACCCAACCTCTCCCGTCGACGGTATGACTGCTGCCCAAGTCCCCGTCCATCCCGCCTCCCACACGCCACGCCTGCCGCCACCGAGTCGTCGTGAGCCGCCCCCAGCGCTGCCGAGGTCACCATGGCCAGCTCTGACGGAACTTGACGCTGCCACGATGGCATCGACCCAACTCGATACCGAGGCGGGCCTCCGAAGTGTCGGTGCGGTCGGTCTGACAGACCTGGCGTTTGATCCACGGCCCGGAGCGCCCAACCAGCCACGACAGCCGCCAGAGACGGACAACATGCGACGCAGCAGGCTGTGCTGCAACGACCGCTGCAGCCACCGTAGCGCGGAGAGAGGCAAAAGGAGCAAAGAAGATATCAGAGGAGGGGATCGAACCCTCGATCTCGAGCGTGTGAAGCTCGCGTCCTAACCACTAGACGACACTGACACGTTCAACCACTAACCACCACACACAAACGCAAACAAGCCTCTACCGAGCGACACACGTAACCGCACAGCCAAGCGCTCGCACCACCATCAGCCCACGCCCTTTTCCAGCGATCACACTGGTCCATGCTTCCAAAAACGCACCCAACCTCTCCCGTCGACGGTATGACTGCTGCCCAAGTCCCCGTCCATCCCGCCTCCCACACGCCACGCCTGCCGCCACCGAGTCGTCGTGAGCCGCCCCCAGCGCTGCCGAGGTCACCATGGCCAGCTCTGACGGAACTTGACGCTGCCACGATGGCATCGACCCAACTCGATACCGAGGCGGGCCTCCGAAGTGTCGGTGCGGTCGGTCTGACAGACCTGGCGTTTGATCCACGGCCCGGAGCGCCCAACCAGCCACGACAGCCGCCAGAGACGGACAACATGCGACGCAGCAGGCTGTGCTGCAACGACCGCTGCAGCCACCGTAGCGCGGAGAGAGGCAAAAGGAGCAAAGAAGATATCAGAGGAGGGGATCGAACCCTCGATCTCGAGCGTGTGAAGCTCGCGTCCTAACCACTAGACGACACTGACACGTTCAACCACTAACCACCACACACAAACGCAAACAAGCCTCTACCGAGCGACACACGTAACCGCACAGCCAAGCGCTCGCACCACCATCAGCCCACGCCCTTTTCCAGCGATCACACTGGTCCATGCTTCCAAAAACGCACCCAACCTCTCCCGTCGACGGTATGACTGCTGCCCAAGTCCCCGTCCATCCCGCCTCCCACACGCCACGCCTGCCGCCACCGAGTCGTCGTGAGCCGCCCCCAGCGCTGCCGAGGTCACCATGGCCAGCTCTGACGGAACTTGACGCTGCCACGATGGCATCGACCCAACTCGATACCGAGGCGGGCCTCCGAAGTGTCGGTGCGGTCGGTCTGACAGACCTGGCGTTTGATCCACGGCCCGGAGCGCCCAACCAGCCACGACAGCCGCCAGAGACGGACAACATGCGACGCAGCAGGCTGTGCTGCAACGACCGCTGCAGCCACCGTAGCGCGGAGAGAGGCAAAAGGAGCAAAGAAGATATCAGAGGAGGGGATCGAACCCTCGATCTCGAGCGTGTGAAGCTCGCGTCCTAACCACTAGACGACACTGACACGTTCAACCACTAACCACCACACACAAACGCAAACAAGCCTCTACCGAGCGACACACGTAACCGCACAGCCAAGCGCTCGCACCACCATCAGCCCACGCCCTTTTCCAGCGATCACACTGGTCCATGCTTCCAAAAACGCACCCAACCTCTCCCGTCGACGGTATGACTGCTGCCCAAGTCCCCGTCCATCCCGCCTCCCACACGCCACGCCTGCCGCCACCGAGTCGTCGTGAGCCGCCCCCAGCGCTGCCGAGGTCACCATGGCCAGCTCTGACGGAACTTGACGCTGCCACGATGACATCGACCCAACTCGATACCGAGGCGGGCCTCCGAAGTGTCGGTGCGGTCGGTCTGACAGACCTGGCGTTTGATCCACGGCCCGGAGCGCCCAACCAGCCACGACAGCCGCCAGAGACGGACAACATGCGACGCAGCAGGCTGTGCTGCAACGACCGCTGCAGCCACCGTAGCGCGGAGAGAGGCAAAAGGAGCAAAGAAGATATCAGAGGAGGGGATCGAACCCTCGATCTCGAGCGTGTGAAGCTCGCGTCCTAACCACTAGACGACACTGACACGTTCAACCACTAACCACCACACACAAACGCAAACAAGCCTCTACCGAGCGACACACGTAACCGCACAGCCAAGCGCTCGCACCACCATCAGCCCACGCCCTTTTCCAGCGATCACACTGGTCCATGCTTCCAAAAACGCACCCAACCTCTCCCGTCGACGGTATGACTGCTGCCCAAGTCCCCGTCCATCCCGCCTCCCACACGCCACGCCTGCCGCCACCGAGTCGTCGTGAGCCGCCCCCAGCGCTGCCGAGGTCACCATGGCCAGCTCTGACGGAATTTGACGCTGCCACGATGGCATCGACCCAACTCGATACCGAGGCGGGCCTCCGAAGTGTCGGTGCGGTCGGTCTGACAGACCTGGCGTTTGATCCACGGCCCGGAGCGCCCAACCAGCCACGACAGCCGCCAGAGACGGACAACATGCGACGCAGCAGGCTGTGCTGCAACGACCGCTGCAGCCACCGTAGCGCGGAGAGAGGCAAAAGGAGCAAAGAAGATATCAGAGGAGGGGATCGAACCCTCGATCTCGAGCGTGTGAAGCTCGCGTCCTAACCACTAGACGACACTGACACGTTCAACCACTAACCACCACACACAAACGCAAACAAGCCTCTACCGAGCGACACACGTAACCGCACAGCCAAGCGCTCGCACCACCATCAGCCCACGCCCTTTTCCAGCGATCACACTGGTCCATGCTTCCAAAAACGCACCCAACCTCTCCCGTCGACGGTATGACTGCTGCCCAAGTCCCCGTCCATCCCGCCTCCCACACGCCACGCCTGCCGCCACCGAGTCGTCGTGAGCCGCCCCCAGCGCTGCCGAGGTCACCATGGCCAGCTCTGACGGAACTTGACGCTGCCACGATGGCATCGACCCAACTCGATACCGAGGCGGGCCTCCGAAGTGTCGGTGCGGTCGGTCTGACAGACCTGGCGTTTGATCCACGGCCCGGAGCGCCCAACCAGCCACGACAGCCGCCAGAGACGGACAACATGCGACGCAGCAGGCTGTGCTGCAACGACCGCTGCAGCCACCGTAGCGCGGAGAGAGGCAAAAGGAGCAAAGAAGATATCAGAGGAGGGGATCGAACCCTCGATCTCGAGCGTGTGAAGCTCGCGTCCTAACCACTAGACGACACTGACACGTTCAACCACTAACCACCACACACAAACGCAAACAAGCCTCTACCGAGCGACACACGTAACCGCACAGCCAAGCGCTCGCACCACCATCAGCCCACGCCCTTTTCCAGCGATCACACTGGTCCATGCTTCCAAAAACGCACCCAACCTCTCCCGTCGACGGTATGACTGCTGCCCAAGTCCCCGTCCATCCCGCCTCCCACACGCCACGCCTGCCGCCACCGAGTCGTCGTGAGCCGCCCCCAGCGCTGCCGAGGTCACCATGGCCAGCTCTGACGGAACTTGACGCTGCCACGATGGCATCGACCCAACTCGATACCGAGGCGGGCCTCCGAAGTGTCGGTGCGGTCGGTCTGACAGACCTGGCGTTTGATCCACGGCCCGGAGCGCCCAACCAGCCACGACAGCCGCCAGAGACGGACAACATGCGACGCAGCAGGCTGTGCTGCAACGACCGCTGCAGCCACCGTAGCGCGGAGAGAGGCAAAAGGAGCAAAGAAGATATCAGAGGAGGGGATCGAACCCTCGATCTCGAGCGTGTGAAGCTCGCGTCCTAACCACTAGACGACACTGACACGTTCAACCACTAACCACCACACACAAACGCAAACAAGCCTCTACCGAGCGACACACGTAACCGCACAGCCAAGCGCTCGCACCACCATCAGCCCACGCCCTTTTCCAGCGATCACACTGGTCCATGCTTCCAAAAACGCACCCAACCTCTCCCGTCGACGGTATGACTGCTGCCCAAGTCCCCGTCCATCCCGCCTCCCACACGCCACGCCTGCCGCCACCGAGTCGTCGTGAGCCGCCCCCAGCGCTGCCGAGGTCACCATGGCCAGCTCTGACGGAACTTGACGCTGCCACGATGGCATCGACCCAACTCGATACCGAGGCGGGCCTCCGAAGTGTCGGTGCGGTCGGTCTGACAGACCTGGCGTTTGATCCACGGCCCGGAGCGCCCAACCAGCCACGACAGCCGCCAGAGACGGACAACATGCGACGCAGCAGGCTGTGCTGCAACGACCGCTGCAGCCACCGTAGCGCGGAGAGAGGCAAAAGGAGCAAAGAAGATATCAGAGGAGGGGATCGAACCCTCGATCTCGAGCGTGTGAAGCTCGCGTCCTAACCACTAGACGACACTGACACGTTCAACCACTAACCACCACACACAAACGCAAATAAGCCTCTACCGAGCGACACACGTAACCGCACAGCCAAGCGCTCGCACCACCATCAGCCCACGCCCTTTTCCAGCGATCACACTGGTCCATGCTTCCAAAAACGCACCCAACCTCTCCCGTCGACGGTATGACTGCTGCCCAAGTCCCCGTCCATCCCGCCTCCCACACGCCACGCCTGCCGCCACCGAGTCGTCGTGAGCCGCCCCCAGCGCTGCCGAGGTCACCATGGCCAGCTCTGACGGAACTTGACGCTGCCACGATGGCATCGACCCAACTCGATACCGAGGCGGGCCTCCGAAGTGTCGGTGCGGTCGGTCTGACAGACCTGGCGTTTGATCCACGGCCCGGAGCGCCCAACCAGCCACGACAGCCGCCAGAGACGGACAACATGCGACGCAGCAGGCTGTGCTGCAACGACCGCTGCAGCCACCGTAGCGCGGAGAGAGGCAAAAGGAGCAAAGAAGATATCAGAGGAGGGGATCGAACCCTCGATCTCGAGCGTGTGAAGCTCGCGTCCTAACCACTAGACGACACTGACACGTTCAACCACTAACCACCACACACAAACGCAAACAAGCCTCTACCGAGCGACACACGTAACCGCACAGCCAAGCGCTCGCACCACCATCAGCCCACGCCCTTTTCCAGCGATCACACTGGTCCATGCTTCCAAAAACGCACCCAACCTCTCCCGTCGACGGTATGACTGCTGCCCAAGTCCCCGTCCATCCCGCCTCCCACACGCCACGCCTGCCGCCACCGAGTCGTCGTGAGCCGCCCCCAGCGCTGCCGAGGTCACCATGGCCAGCTCTGACGGAACTTGACGCTGCCACGATGACAGCGACCCAACTCGATACCGAGGCGGGCCTCCGAAGTGTCGGTGCGGTCGGTCTGACAGACCTGGCGTTTGATCCACGGCCCGGAGCGCCCAACCAGCCACGACAGCCGCCAGAGACGGACAACATGCGACGCAGCAGGCTGTGCTGCAACGACCGCTGCAGCCACCGTAGCGCGGAGAGAGGCAAAAGGAGCAAAGAAGATATCAGAGGAGGGGATCGAACCCTCGATCTCGAGCGTGTGAAGCTCGCGTCCTAACCACTAGACGACACTGACACGTTCAACCACTAACCACCACACACAAACGCAA
Organism: Phytophthora crassamura; assembly: GCA_033557995.1. Classification (NCBI taxonomy): domain Eukaryota; phylum Oomycota; class Peronosporomycetes; order Peronosporales; family Peronosporaceae; genus Phytophthora; species Phytophthora crassamura. The sequence goes on along the minus strand of JAUCED010000009.1, from coordinate 1,760,377 downwards.
ACAAGCCTCTACCGAGCGACACACGTAACCGCACAGCCAAGCGCTCGCACCACCATCAGCCCACGCCCTTTTCCAGCGATCACACTGGTCCATGCTTCCAAAAACGCACCCAACCTCTCCCGTCGACGGTATGACTGCTGCCCAAGTCCCCGTCCATCCCGCCTCCCACACGCCACGCCTGCCGCCACCGAGTCGTCGTGAGCCGCCCCCAGCGCTGCCGAGGTCACCATGGCCAGCTCTGACGGAACTTGACGCTGCCACGATGACAGCGACCCAACTCGATACCGAGGCGGGCCTCCGAAGTGTCGGTGCGGTCGGTCTGACAGACCTGGCGTTTGATCCACGGCCCGGAGCGCCCAACCAGCCACGACAGCCGCCAGAGACGGACAACATGCGACGCAGCAGGCTGTGCTGCAACGACCGCTGCAGCCACCGTAGCGCGGAGAGAGGCAAAAGGAGCAAAGAAGATATCAGAGGAGGGGATCGAACCCTCGATCTCGAGCGTGTGAAGCTCGCGTCCTAACCACTAGACGACACTGACACGTTCAACCACTAACCACCACACACAAACGCAAACAAGCCTCTACCGAGCGACACACGTAACCGCACAGCCAAGCGCTCGCACCACCATCAGCCCACGCCCTTTTCCAGCGATCACACTGGTCCATGCTTCCAAAAACGCACCCAACCTCTCCCGTCGACGGTATGACTGCTGCCCAAGTCCCCGTCCATCCCGCCTCCCACACGCCACGCCTGCCGCCACCGAGTCGTCGTGAGCCGCCCCCAGCGCTGCCGAGGTCACCATGGCCAGCTCTGACGGAACTTGACGCTGCCACGATGACAGCGACCCAACTCGATACCGAGGCGGGCCTCCGAAGTGTCGGTGCGGTCGGTCTGACAGACCTGGCGTTTGATCCACGGCCCGGAGCGCCCAACCAGCCACGACAGCCGCCAGAGACGGACAACATGCGACGCAGCAGGCTGTGCTGCAACGACCGCTGCAGCCACCGTAGCGCGGAGAGAGGCAAAAGGAGCAAAGAAGATATCAGAGGAGGGGATCGAACCCTCGATCTCGAGCGTGTGAAGCTCGCGTCCTAACCACTAGACGACACTGACACGTTCAACCACTAACCACCACACACAAACGCAAACAAGCCTCTACCGAGCGACACACGTAACCGCACAGCCAAGCGCTCGCACCACCATCAGCCCACGCCCTTTTCCAGCGATCACACTGGTCCATGCTTCCAAAAACGCACCCAACCTCTCCCGTCGACGGTATGACTGCTGCCCAAGTCCCCGTCCATCCCGCCTCCCACACGCCACGCCTGCCGCCACCGAGTCGTCGTGAGCCGCCCCCAGCGCTGCCGAGGTCACCATGGCCAGCTCTGACGGAACTTGACGCTGCCACGATGGCATCGACCCAACTCGATACCGAGGCGGGCCTCCGAAGTGTCGGTGCGGTCGGTCTGACAGACCTGGCGTTTGATCCACGGCCCGGAGCGCCCAACCAGCCACGACAGCCGCCAGAGACGGACAACATGCGACGCAGCAGGCTGTGCTGCAACGACCGCTGCAGCCACCGTAGCGCGGAGAGAGGCAAAAGGAGCAAAGAAGATATCAGAGGAGGGGATCGAACCCTCGATCTCGAGCGTGTGAAGCTCGCGTCCTAACCACTAGACGACACTGACACGTTCAACCACTAACCACCACACACAAACGCAAACAAGCCTCTACCGAGCGACACACGTAACCGCACAGTCAAGCGCTCGCACCACCATCAGCCCACGCCCTTTTCCAGCGATCACACTGGTCCATGCTTCCAAAAACGCACCCAACCTCTCCCGTCGACGGTATGACTGCTGCCCAAGTCCCCGTCCATCCCGCCTCCCACACGCCACGCCTGCCGCCACCGAGTCGTCGTGAGCCGCCCCCAGCGCTGCCGAGGTCACCATGGCCAGCTCTGACGGAACTTGACGCTACCACGATGACAGCGACCCAACTCGATACCGAGGCGGGCCTCCGAAGTGTCGGTGCGGTCGGTCTGACAGACCTGGCGTTTGATCCACGGCCCGGAGCGCCCAACCAGCCACGACAGCCGCCAGAGACGGACAACATGCGACGCAGCAGGCTGTGCTGCAACGACCGCTGCAGCCACCGTAGCGCGGAGAGAGGCAAAAGGAGCAAAGAAGATATCAGAGGAGGGGATCGAACCCTCGATCTCGAGCGTGTGAAGCTCGCGTCCTAACCACTAGACGACACTGACACGTTCAACCACTAACCACCACACACAAACGCAAACAAGCCTCTACCGAGCGACACACGTAACCGCACAGCCAAGCGCTCGCACCACCATCAGCCCACGCCCTTTTCCAGCGATCACACTGGTCCATGCTTCCAAAAACGCACCCAACCTCTCCCGTCGACGGTATGACTGCTGCCCAAGTCCCCGTCCATCCCGCCTCCCACACGCCACGCCTGCCGCCACCGAGTCGTCGTGAGCCGCCCCCAGCGCTGCCGAGGTCACCATGGCCAGCTCTGACGGAACTTGACGCTGCCACGATGGCATCGACCCAACTCGATACCGAGGCGGGCCTCCGAAGTGTCGGTGCGGTCGGTCTGACAGACCTGGCGTTTGATCCACGGCCCGGAGCGCCCAACCAGCCACGACAGCCGCCAGAGACGGACAACATGCGACGCAGCAGGCTGTGCTGCAACGACCGCTGCAGCCACCGTAGCGCGGAGAGAGGCAAAAGGAGCAAAGAAGATATCAGAGGAGGGGATCGAACCCTCGATCTCGAGCGTGTGAAGCTCGCGTCCTAACCACTAGACGACACTGACACGTTCAACCACTAACCACCACACACAAACGCAAACAAGCCTCTACCGAGCGACACACGTAACCGCACAGCCAAGCGCTCGCACCACCATCAGCCCACGCCCTTTTCCAGCGATCACACTGGTCCATGCTTCCAAAAACGCACCCAACCTCTCCCGTCGACGGTATGACTGCTGCCCAAGTCCCCGTCCATCCCGCCTCCCACACGCCACGCCTGCCGCCACCGAGTCGTCGTGAGCCGCCCCCAGCGCTGCCGAGGTCACCATGGCCAGCTCTGACGGAACTTGACGCTGCCACGATGACAGCGACCCAACTCGATACCGAGGCGGGCCTCCGAAGTGTCGGTGCGGTCGGTCTGACAGACCTGGCGTTTGATCCACGGCCCGGAGCGCCCAACCAGCCACGACAGCCGCCAGAGACGGACAACATGCGACGCAGCAGGCTGTGCTGCAACGACCGCTGCAGCCACCGTAGCGCGGAGAGAGGCAAAAGGAGCAAAGAAGATATCAGAGGAGGGGATCGAACCCTCGATCTCGAGCGTGTGAAGCTCGCGTCCTAACCACTAGACGACACTGACACGTTCAACCACTAACCACCACACACAAACGCAAACAAGCCTCTACCGAGCGACACACGTAACCGCACAGCCAAGCGCTCGCACCACCATCAGCCCACGCCCTTTTCCAGCGATCACACTGGTCCATGCTTCCAAAAACGCACCCAACCTCTCCCGTCGACGGTATGACTGCTGCCCAAGTCCCCGTCCATCCCGCCTCCCACACGCCACGCCTGCCGCCACCGAGTCGTCGTGAGCCGCCCCCAGCGCTGCCGAGGTCACCATGGCCAGCTCTGACGGAACTTGACGCTGCCACGATGGCATCGACCCAACTCGATACCGAGGCGGGCCTCCGAAGTGTCGGTGCGGTCGGTCTGACAGACCTGGCGTTTGATCCACGGCCCGGAGCGCCCAACCAGCCACGACAGCCGCCAGAGACGGACAACATGCGACGCAGCAGGCTGTGCTGCAACGACCGCTGCAGCCACCGTAGCGCGGAGAGAGGCAAAAGGAGCAAAGAAGATATCAGAGGAGGGGATCGAACCCTCGATCTCGAGCGTGTGAAGCTCGCGTCCTAACCACTAGACGACACTGACACGTTCAACCACTAACCACCACACACAAACGCAAACAAGCCTCTACCGAGCGACACACGTAACCGCACAGTCAAGCGCTCGCACCACCATCAGCCCACGCCCTTTTCCAGCGATCACACTGGTCCATGCTTCCAAAAACGCACCCAACCTCTCCCGTCGACGGTATGACTGCTGCCCAAGTCCCCGTCCATCCCGCCTCCCACACGCCACGCCTGCCGCCACCGAGTCGTCGTGAGCCGCCCCCAGCGCTGCCGAGGTCACCATGGCCAGCTCTGACGGAACTTGACGCTACCACGATGACAGCGACCCAACTCGATACCGAGGCGGGCCTCCGAAGTGTCGGTGCGGTCGGTCTGACAGACCTGGCGTTTGATCCACGGCCCGGAGCGCCCAACCAGCCACGACAGCCGCCAGAGACGGACAACATGCGACGCAGCAGGCTGTGCTGCAACGACCGCTGCAGCCACCGTAGCGCGGAGAGAGGCAAAAGGAGCAAAGAAGATATCAGAGGAGGGGATCGAACCCTCGATCTCGAGCGTGTGAAGCTCGCGTCCTAACCACTAGACGACACTGACACGTTCAACCACTAACCACCACACACAAACGCAAACAAGCCTCTACCGAGCGACACACGTAACCGCACAGCCAAGCGCTCGCACCACCATCAGCCCACGCCCTTTTCCAGCGATCACACTGGTCCATGCTTCCAAAAACGCACCCAACCTCTCCCGTCGACGGTATGACTGCTGCCCAAGTCCCCGTCCATCCCGCCTCCCACACGCCACGCCTGCCGCCACCGAGTCGTCGTGAGCCGCCCCCAGCGCTGCCGAGGTCACCATGGCCAGCTCTGACGGAACTTGACGCTGCCACGATGGCATCGACCCAACTCGATACCGAGGCGGGCCTCCGAAGTGTCGGTGCGGTCGGTCTGACAGACCTGGCGTTTGATCCACGGCCCGGAGCGCCCAACCAGCCACGACAGCCGCCAGAGACGGACAACATGCGACGCAGCAGGCTGTGCTGCAACGACCGCTGCAGCCACCGTAGCGCGGAGAGAGGCAAAAGGAGCAAAGAAGATATCAGAGGAGGGGATCGAACCCTCGATCTCGAGCGTGTGAAGCTCGCGTCCTAACCACTAGACGACACTGACACGTTCAACCACTAACCACCACACACAAACGCAAACAAGCCTCTACCGAGCGACACACGTAACCGCACAGCCAAGCGCTCGCACCACCATCAGCCCACGCCCTTTTCCAGCGATCACACTGGTCCATGCTTCCAAAAACGCACCCAACCTCTCCCGTCGACGGTATGACTGCTGCCCAAGTCCCCGTCCATCCCGCCTCCCACACGCCACGCCTGCCGCCACCGAGTCGTCGTGAGCCGCCCCCAGCGCTGCCGAGGTCACCATGGCCAGCTCTGACGGAACTTGACGCTGCCACGATGACAGCGACCCAACTCGATACCGAGGCGGGCCTCCGAAGTGTCGGTGCGGTCGGTCTGACAGACCTGGCGTTTGATCCACGGCCCGGAGCGCCCAACCAGCCACGACAGCCGCCAGAGACGGACAACATGCGACGCAGCAGGCTGTGCTACAACGACCGCTGCAGCCACCGTAGCGCGGAGAGAGGCAAAAGGAGCAAAGAAGATATCAGAGGAGGGGATCGAACCCTCGATCTCGAGCGTGTGAAGCTCGCGTCCTAACCACTAGACGACACTGACACGTTCAACCACTAACCACCACACACAAACGCAAACAAGCCTCTACCGAGCGACACACGTAACCGCACAGCCAAGCGCTCGCACCACCATCAGCCCACGCCCTTTTCCAGCGATCACACTGGTCCATGCTTCCAAAAACGCACCCAACCTCTCCCGTCGACGGTATGACTGCTGCCCAAGTCCCCGTCCATCCCGCCTCCCACACGCCACGCCTGCCGCCACCGAGTCGTCGTGAGCCGCCCCCAGCGCTGCCGAGGTCACCATGGCCAGCTCTGACGGAACTTGACGCTGCCACGATGGCATCGACCCAACTCGATACCGAGGCGGGCCTCCGAAGTGTCGGTGCGGTCGGTCTGACAGACCTGGCGTTTGATCCACGGCCCGGAGCGCCCAACCAGCCACGACAGCCGCCAGAGACGGACAACATGCGACGCAGCAGGCTGTGCTGCAACGACCGCTGCAGCCACCGTAGCGCGGAGAGAGGCAAAAGGAGCAAAGAAGATATCAGAGGAGGGGATCGAACCCTCGATCTCGAGCGTGTGAAGCTCGCGTCCTAACCACTAGACGACACTGACACGTTCAACCACTAACCACCACACACAAACGCAAACAAGCCTCTACCGAGCGACACACGTAACCGCACAGCCAAGCGCTCGCACCACCATCAGCCCACGCCCTTTTCCAGCGATCACACTGGTCCATGCTTCCAAAAACGCACCCAACCTCTCCCGTCGACGGTATGACTGCTGCCCAAGTCCCCGTCCATCCCGCCTCCCACACGCCACGCCTGCCGCCACCGAGTCGTCGTGAGCCGCCCCCAGCGCTGCCGAGGTCACCATGGCCAGCTCTGACGGAACTTGACGCTACCACGATGACAGCGACCCAACTCGATACCGAGGCGGGCCTCCGAAGTGTCGGTGCGGTCGGTCTGACAGACCTGGCGTTTGATCCACGGCCCGGAGCGCCCAACCAGCCACGACAGCCGCCAGAGACGGACAACATGCGACGCAGCAGGCTGTGCTGCAACGACCGCTGCAGCCACCGTAGCGCGGAGAGAGGCAAAAGGAGCAAAGAAGATATCAGAGGAGGGGATCGAACCCTCGATCTCGAGCGTGTGAAGCTCGCGTCCTAACCACTAGACGACACTGACACGTTCAACCACTAACCACCACACACAAACGCAAACAAGCCTCTACCGAGCGACACACGTAACCGCACAGCCAAGCGCTCGCACCACCATCAGCCCACGCCCTTTTCCAGCGATCACACTGGTCCATGCTTCCAAAAACGCACCCAACCTCTCCCGTCGACGGTATGACTGCTGCCCAAGTCCCCGTCCATCCCGCCTCCCACACGCCACGCCTGCCGCCACCGAGTCGTCGTGAGCCGCCCCCAGCGCTGCCGAGGTCACCATGGCCAGCTCTGACGGAACTTGACGCTGCCACGATGGCATCGACCCAACTCGATACCGAGGCGGGCCTCCGAAGTGTCGGTGCGGTCGGTCTGACAGACCTGGCGTTTGATCCACGGCCCGGAGCGCCCAACCAGCCACGACAGCCGCCAGAGACGGACAACATGCGACGCAGCAGGCTGTGCTGCAACGACCGCTGCAGCCACCGTAGCGCGGAGAGAGGCAAAAGGAGCAAAGAAGATATCAGAGGAGGGGATCGAACCCTCGATCTCGAGCGTGTGAAGCTCGCGTCCTAACCACTAGACGACACTGACACGTTCAACCACTAACCACCACACACAAACGCAAACAAGCCTCTACCGAGCGACACACGTAACCGCACAGTCAAGCGCTCGCACCACCATCAGCCCACGCCCTTTTCCAGCGATCACACTGGTCCATGCTTCCAAAAACGCACCCAACCTCTCCCGTCGACGGTATGACTGCTGCCCAAGTCCCCGTCCATCCCGCCTCCCACACGCCACGCCTGCCGCCACCGAGTCGTCGTGAGCCGCCCCCAGCGCTGCCGAGGTCACCATGGCCAGCTCTGACGGAACTTGACGCTACCACGATGACAGCGACCCAACTCGATACCGAGGCGGGCCTCCGAAGTGTCGGTGCGGTCGGTCTGACAGACCTGGCGTTTGATCCACGGCCCGGAGCGCCCAACCAGCCACGACAGCCGCCAGAGACGGACAACATGCGACGCAGCAGGCTGTGCTGCAACGACCGCTGCAGCCACCGTAGCGCGGAGAGAGGCAAAAGGAGCAAAGAAGATATCAGAGGAGGGGATCGAACCCTCGATCTCGAGCGTGTGAAGCTCGCGTCCTAACCACTAGACGACACTGACACGTTCAACCACTAACCACCACACACAAACGCAAACAAGCCTCTACCGAGCGACACACGTAACCGCACAGCCAAGCGCTCGCACCACCATCAGCCCACGCCCTTTTCCAGCGATCACACTGGTCCATGCTTCCAAAAACGCACCCAACCTCTCCCGTCGACGGTATGACTGCTGCCCAAGTCCCCGTCCATCCCGCCTCCCACACGCCACGCCTGCCGCCACCGAGTCGTCGTGAGCCGCCCCCAGCGCTGCCGAGGTCACCATGGCCAGCTCTGACGGAACTTGACGCTGCCACGATGGCATCGACCCAACTCGATACCGAGGCGGGCCTCCGAAGTGTCGGTGCGGTCGGTCTGACAGACCTGGCGTTTGATCCACGGCCCGGAGCGCCCAACCAGCCACGACAGCCGCCAGAGACGGACAACATGCGACGCAGCAGGCTGTGCTGCAACGACCGCTGCAGCCACCGTAGCGCGGAGAGAGGCAAAAGGAGCAAAGAAGATATCAGAGGAGGGGATCGAACCCTCGATCTCGAGCGTGTGAAGCTCGCGTCCTAACCACTAGACGACACTGACACGTTCAACCACTAACCACCACACACAAACGCAAACAAGCCTCTACCGAGCGACACACGTAACCGCACAGCCAAGCGCTCGCACCACCATCAGCCCACGCCCTTTTCCAGCGATCACACTGGTCCATGCTTCCAAAAACGCACCCAACCTCTCCCGTCGACGGTATGACTGCTGCCCAAGTCCCCGTCCATCCCGCCTCCCACACGCCACGCCTGCCGCCACCGAGTCGTCGTGAGCCGCCCCCAGCGCTGCCGAGGTCACCATGGCCAGCTCTGACGGAACTTGACGCTACCACGATGACAGCGACCCAACTCGATACCGAGGCGGGCCTCCGAAGTGTCGGTGCGGTCGGTCTGACAGACCTGGCGTTTGATCCACGGCCCGGAGCGCCCAACCAGCCACGACAGCCGCCAGAGACGGACAACATGCGACGCAGCAGGCTGTGCTGCAACGACCGCTGCAGCCACCGTAGCGCGGAGAGAGGCAAAAGGAGCAAAGAAGATATCAGAGGAGGGGATCGAACCCTCGATCTCGAGCGTGTGAAGCTCGCGTCCTAACCACTAGACGACACTGACACGTTCAACCACTAACCACCACACACAAACGCAAACAAGCCTCTACCGAGCGACACACGTAACCGCACAGCCAAGCGCTCGCACCACCATCAGCCCACGCCCTTTTCCAGCGATCACACTGGTCCATGCTTCCAAAAACGCACCCAACCTCTCCCGTCGACGGTATGACTGCTGCCCAAGTCCCCGTCCATCCCGCCTCCCACACGCCACGCCTGCCGCCACCGAGTCGTCGTGAGCCGCCCCCAGCGCTGCCGAGGTCACCATGGCCAGCTCTGACGGAACTTGACGCTGCCACGATGGCATCGACCCAACTCGATACCGAGGCGGGCCTCCGAAGTGTCGGTGCGGTCGGTCTGACAGACCTGGCGTTTGATCCACGGCCCGGAGCGCCCAACCAGCCACGACAGCCGCCAGAGACGGACAACATGCGACGCAGCAGGCTGTGCTGCAACGACCGCTGCAGCCACCGTAGCGCGGAGAGAGGCAAAAGGAGCAAAGAAGATATCAGAGGAGGGGATCGAACCCTCGATCTCGAGCGTGTGAAGCTCGCGTCCTAACCACTAGACGACACTGACACGTTCAACCACTAACCACCACACACAAACGCAAACAAGCCTCTACCGAGCGACACACGTAACCGCACAGCCAAGCGCTCGCACCACCATCAGCCCACGCCCTTTTCCAGCGATCACACTGGTCCATGCTTCCAAAAACGCACCCAACCTCTCCCGTCGACGGTATGACTGCTGCCCAAGTCCCCGTCCATCCCGCCTCCCACACGCCACGCCTGCCGCCACCGAGTCGTCGTGAGCCGCCCCCAGCGCTGCCGAGGTCACCATGGCCAGCTCTGACGGAACTTGACGCTACCACGATGACAGCGACCCAACTCGATACCGAGGCGGGCCTCCGAAGTGTCGGTGCGGTCGGTCTGACAGACCTGGCGTTTGATCCACGGCCCGGAGCGCCCAACCAGCCACGACAGCCGCCAGAGACGGACAACATGCGACGCAGCAGGCTGTGCTGCAACGACCGCTGCAGCCACCGTAGCGCGGAGAGAGGCAAAAGGAGCAAAGAAGATATCAGAGGAGGGGATCGAACCCTCGATCTCGAGCGTGTGAAGCTCGCGTCCTAACCACTAGACGACACTGACACGTTCAACCACTAACCACCACACACAAACGCAAACAAGCCTCTACCGAGCGACACACGTAACCGCACAGCCAAGCGCTCGCACCACCATCAGCCCACGCCCTTTTCCAGCGATCACACTGGTCCATGCTTCCAAAAACGCACCCAACCTCTCCCGTCGACGGTATGACTGCTGCCCAAGTCCCCGTCCATCCCGCCTCCCACACGCCACGCCTGCCGCCACCGAGTCGTCGTGAGCCGCCCCCAGCGCTGCCGAGGTCACCATGGCCAGCTCTGACGGAACTTGACGCTGCCACGATGGCATCGACCCAACTCGATACCGAGGCGGGCCTCCGAAGTGTCGGTGCGGTCGGTCTGACAGACCTGGCGTTTGATCCACGGCCCGGAGCGCCCAACCAGCCACGACAGCCGCCAGAGACGGACAACATGCGACGCAGCAGGCTGTGCTGCAACGACCGCTGCAGCCACCGTAGCGCGGAGAGAGGCAAAAGGAGCAAAGAAGATATCAGAGGAGGGGATCGAACCCTCGATCTCGAGCGTGTGAAGCTCGCGTCCTAACCACTAGACGACACTGACACGTTCAACCACTAACCACCACACACAAACGCAAACAAGCCTCTACCGAGCGACACACGTAACCGCACAGCCAAGCGCTCGCACCACCATCAGCCCACGCCCTTTTCCAGCGATCACACTGGTCCATGCTTCCAAAAACGCACCCAACCTCTCCCGTCGACGGTATGACTGCTGCCCAAGTCCCCGTCCATCCCGCCTCCCACACGCCACGCCTGCCGCCACCGAGTCGTCGTGAGCCGCCCCCAGCGCTGCCGAGGTCACCATGGCCAGCTCTGACGGAACTTGACGCTGCCACGATGACAGCGACCCAACTCGATACCGAGGCGGGCCTCCGAAGTGTCGGTGCGGTCGGTCTGACAGACCTGGCGTTTGATCCACGGCCCGGAGCGCCCAACCAGCCACGACAGCCGCCAGAGACGGACAACATGCGACGCAGCAGGCTGTGCTGCAACGACCGCTGCAGCCACCGTAGCGCGGAGAGAGGCAAAAGGAGCAAAGAAGATATCAGAGGAGGGGATCGAACCCTCGATCTCGAGCGTGTGAAGCTCGCGTCCTAACCACTAGACGACACTGACACGTTCAACCACTAACCACCACACACAAACGCAAACAAGCCTCTACCGAGCGACACACGTAACCGCACAGCCAAGCGCTCGCACCACCATCAGCCCACGCCCTTTTCCAGCGATCACACTGGTCCATGCTTCCAAAAACGCACCCAACCTCTCCCGTCGACGGTATGACTGCTGCCCAAGTCCCCGTCCATCCCGCCTCCCACACGCCACGCCTGCCGCCACCGAGTCGTCGTGAGCCGCCCCCAGCGCTGCCGAGGTCACCATGGCCAGCTCTGACGGAACTTGACGCTGCCACGATGGCATCGACCCAACTCGATACCGAGGCGGGCCTCCGAAGTGTCGGTGCGGTCGGTCTGACAGACCTGGCGTTTGATCCACGGCCCGGAGCGCCCAACCAGCCACGACAGCCGCCAGAGACGGACAACATGCGACGCAGCAGGCTGTGCTGCAACGACCGCTGCAGCCACCGTAGCGCGGAGAGAGGCAAAAGGAGCAAAGAAGATATCAGAGGAGGGGATCGAACCCTCGATCTCGAGCGTGTGAAGCTCGCGTCCTAACCACTAGACGACACTGACACGTTCAACCACTAACCACCACACACAAACGCAAACAAGCCTCTACCGAGCGACACACGTAACCGCACAGTCAAGCGCTCGCACCACCATCAGCCCACGCCCTTTTCCAGCGATCACACTGGTCCATGCTTCCAAAAACGCACCCAACCTCTCCCGTCGACGGTATGACTGCTGCCCAAGTCCCCGTCCATCCCGCCTCCCACACGCCACGCCTGCCGCCACCGAGTCGTCGTGAGCCGCCCCCAGCGCTGCCGAGGTCACCATGGCCAGCTCTGACGGAACTTGACGCTACCACGATGACAGCGACCCAACTCGATACCGAGGCGGGCCTCCGAAGTGTCGGTGCGGTCGGTCTGACAGACCTGGCGTTTGATCCACGGCCCGGAGCGCCCAACCAGCCACGACAGCCGCCAGAGACGGACAACATGCGACGCAGCAGGCTGTGCTGCAACGACCGCTGCAGCCACCGTAGCGCGGAGAGAGGCAAAAGGAGCAAAGAAGATATCAGAGGAGGGGATCGAACCCTCGATCTCGAGCGTGTGAAGCTCGCGTCCTAACCACTAGACGACACTGACACGTTCAACCACTAACCACCACACACAAACGCAAACAAGCCTCTACCGAGCGACACACGTAACCGCACAGCCAAGCGCTCGCACCACCATCAGCCCACGCCCTTTTCCAGCGATCACACTGGTCCATGCTTCCAAAAACGCACCCAACCTCTCCCGTCGACGGTATGACTGCTGCCCAAGTCCCCGTCCATCCCGCCTCCCACACGCCACGCCTGCCGCCACCGAGTCGTCGTGAGCCGCCCCCAGCGCTGCCGAGGTCACCATGGCCAGCTCTGACGGAACTTGACGCTGCCACGATGGCATCGACCCAACTCGATACCGAGGCGGGCCTCCGAAGTGTCGGTGCGGTCGGTCTGACAGACCTGGCGTTTGATCCACGGCCCGGAGCGCCCAACCAGCCACGACAGCCGCCAGAGACGGACAACATGCGACGCAGCAGGCTGTGCTGCAACGACCGCTGCAGCCACCGTAGCGCGGAGAGAGGCAAAAGGAGCAAAGAAGATATCAGAGGAGGGGATCGAACCCTCGATCTCGAGCGTGTGAAGCTCGCGTCCTAACCACTAGACGACACTGACACGTTCAACCACTAACCACCACACACAAACGCAAACAAGCCTCTACCGAGCGACACACGTAACCGCACAGCCAAGCGCTCGCACCACCATCAGCCCACGCCCTTTTCCAGCGATCACACTGGTCCATGCTTCCAAAAACGCACCCAACCTCTCCCGTCGACGGTATGACTGCTGCCCAAGTCCCCGTCCATCCCGCCTCCCACACGCCACGCCTGCCGCCACCGAGTCGTCGTGAGCCGCCCCCAGCGCTGCCGAGGTCACCATGGCCAGCTCTGACGGAACTTGACGCTGCCACGATGACAGCGACCCAACTCGATACCGAGGCGGGCCTCCGAAGTGTCGGTGCGGTCGGTCTGACAGACCTGGCGTTTGATCCACGGCCCGGAGCGCCCAACCAGCCACGACAGCCGCCAGAGACGGACAACATGCGACGCAGCAGGCTGTGCTACAACGACCGCTGCAGCCACCGTAGCGCGGAGAGAGGCAAAAGGAGCAAAGAAGATATCAGAGGAGGGGATCGAACCCTCGATCTCGAGCGTGTGAAGCTCGCGTCCTAACCACTAGACGACACTGACACGTTCAACCACTAACCACCACACACAAACGCAAACAAGCCTCTACCGAGCGACACACGTAACCGCACAGCCAAGCGCTCGCACCACCATCAGCCCACGCCCTTTTCCAGCGATCACACTGGTCCATGCTTCCAAAAACGCACCCAACCTCTCCCGTCGACGGTATGACTGCTGCCCAAGTCCCCGTCCATCCCGCCTCCCACACGCCACGCCTGCCGCCACCGAGTCGTCGTGAGCCGCCCCCAGCGCTGCCGAGGTCACCATGGCCAGCTCTGACGGAACTTGACGCTGCCACGATGGCATCGACCCAACTCGATACCGAGGCGGGCCTCCGAAGTGTCGGTGCGGTCGGTCTGACAGACCTGGCGTTTGATCCACGGCCCGGAGCGCCCAACCAGCCACGACAGCCGCCAGAGACGGACAACATGCGACGCAGCAGGCTGTGCTGCAACGACCGCTGCAGCCACCGTAGCGCGGAGAGAGGCAAAAGGAGCAAAGAAGATATCAGAGGAGGGGATCGAACCCTCGATCTCGAGCGTGTGAAGCTCGCGTCCTAACCACTAGACGACACTGACACGTTCAACCACTAACCACCACACACAAACGCAAACAAGCCTCTACCGAGCGACACACGTAACCGCACAGCCAAGCGCTCGCACCACCATCAGCCCACGCCCTTTTCCAGCGATCACACTGGTCCATGCTTCCAAAAACGCACCCAACCTCTCCCGTCGACGGTATGACTGCTGCCCAAGTCCCCGTCCATCCCGCCTCCCACACGCCACGCCTGCCGCCACCGAGTCGTCGTGAGCCGCCCCCAGCGCTGCCGAGGTCACCATGGCCAGCTCTGACGGAACTTGACGCTGCCACGATGGCATCGACCCAACTCGATACCGAGGCGGGCCTCCGAAGTGTCGGTGCGGTCGGTCTGACAGACCTGGCGTTTGATCCACGGCCCGGAGCGCCCAACCAGCCACGACAGCCGCCAGAGACGGACAACATGCGACGCAGCAGGCTGTGCTGCAACGACCGCTGCAGCCACCGTAGCGCGGAGAGAGGCAAAAGGAGCAAAGAAGATATCAGAGGAGGGGATCGAACCCTCGATCTCGAGCGTGTGAAGCTCGCGTCCTAACCACTAGACGACACTGACACGTTCAACCACTAACCACCACACACAAACGCAAACAAGCCTCTACCGAGCGACACACGTAACCGCACAGTCAAGCGCTCGCACCACCATCAGCCCACGCCCTTTTCCAGCGATCACACTGGTCCATGCTTCCAAAAACGCACCCAACCTCTCCCGTCGACGGTATGACTGCTGCCCAAGTCCCCGTCCATCCCGCCTCCCACACGCCACGCCTGCCGCCACCGAGTCGTCGTGAGCCGCCCCCAGCGCTGCCGAGGTCACCATGGCCAGCTCTGACGGAACTTGACGCTACCACGATGACAGCGACCCAACTCGATACCGAGGCGGGCCTCCGAAGTGTCGGTGCGGTCGGTCTGACAGACCTGGCGTTTGATCCACGGCCCGGAGCGCCCAACCAGCCACGACAGCCGCCAGAGACGGACAACATGCGACGCAGCAGGCTGTGCTACAACGACCGCTGCAGCCACCGTAGCGCGGAGAGAGGCAAAAGGAGCAAAGAAGATATCAGAGGAGGGGATCGAACCCTCGATCTCGAGCGTGTGAAGCTCGCGTCCTAACCACTAGACGACACTGACACGTTCAACCACTAACCACCACACACAAACGCAAACAAGCCTCTACCGAGCGACACACGTAACCGCACAGCCAAGCGCTCGCACCACCATCAGCCCACGCCCTTTTCCAGCGATCACACTGGTCCATGCTTCCAAAAACGCACCCAACCTCTCCCGTCGACGGTATGACTGCTGCCCAAGTCCCCGTCCATCCCGCCTCCCACACGCCACGCCTGCCGCCACCGAGTCGTCGTGAGCCGCCCCCAGCGCTGCCGAGGTCACCATGGCCAGCTCTGACGGAACTTGACGCTGCCACGATGGCATCGACCCAACTCGATACCGAGGCGGGCCTCCGAAGTGTCGGTGCGGTCGGTCTGACAGACCTGGCGTTTGATCCACGGCCCGGAGCGCCCAACCAGCCACGACAGCCGCCAGAGACGGACAACATGCGACGCAGCAGGCTGTGCTACAACGACCGCTGCAGCCACCGTAGCGCGGAGAGAGGCAAAAGGAGCAAAGAAGATATCAGAGGAGGGGATCGAACCCTCGATCTCGAGCGTGTGAAGCTCGCGTCCTAACCACTAGACGACACTGACACGTTCAACCACTAACCACCACACACAAACGCAAACAAGCCTCTACCGAGCGACACACGTAACCGCACAGCCAAGCGCTCGCACCACCATCAGCCCACGCCCTTTTCCAGCGATCACACTGGTCCATGCTTCCAAAAACGCACCCAACCTCTCCCGTCGACGGTATGACTGCTGCCCAAGTCCCCGTCCATCCCGCCTCCCACACGCCACGCCTGCCGCCACCGAGTCGTCGTGAGCCGCCCCCAGCGCTGCCGAGGTCACCATGGCCAGCTCTGACGGAACTTGACGCTGCCACGATGGCATCGACCCAACTCGATACCGAGGCGGGCCTCCGAAGTGTCGGTGCGGTCGGTCTGACAGACCTGGCGTTTGATCCACGGCCCGGAGCGCCCAACCAGCCACGACAGCCGCCAGAGACGGACAACATGCGACGCAGCAGGCTGTGCTGCAACGACCGCTGCAGCCACCGTAGCGCGGAGAGAGGCAAAAGGAGCAAAGAAGATATCAGAGGAGGGGATCGAACCCTCGATCTCGAGCGTGTGAAGCTCGCGTCCTAACCACTAGACGACACTGACACGTTCAACCACTAACCACCACACACAAACGCAAACAAGCCTCTACCGAGCGACACACGTAACCGCACAGTCAAGCGCTCGCACCACCATCAGCCCACGCCCTTTTCCAGCGATCACACTGGTCCATGCTTCCAAAAACGCACCCAACCTCTCCCGTCGACGGTATGACTGCTGCCCAAGTCCCCGTCCATCCCGCCTCCCACACGCCACGCCTGCCGCCACCGAGTCGTCGTGAGCCGCCCCCAGCGCTGCCGAGGTCACCATGGCCAGCTCTGACGGAACTTGACGCTACCACGATGACAGCGACCCAACTCGATACCGAGGCGGGCCTCCGAAGTGTCGGTGCGGTCGGTCTGACAGACCTGGCGTTTGATCCACGGCCCGGAGCGCCCAACCAGCCACGACAGCCGCCAGAGACGGACAACATGCGACGCAGCAGGCTGTGCTACAACGACCGCTGCAGCCACCGTAGCGCGGAGAGAGGCAAAAGGAGCAAAGAAGATATCAGAGGAGGGGATCGAACCCTCGATCTCGAGCGTGTGAAGCTCGCGTCCTAACCACTAGACGACACTGACACGTTCAACCACTAACCACCACACACAAACGCAAACAAGCCTCTACCGAGCGACACACGTAACCGCACAGTCAAGCGCTCGCACCACCATCAGCCCACGCCCTTTTCCAGCGATCACACTGGTCCATGCTTCCAAAAACGCACCCAACCTCTCCCGTCGACGGTATGACTGCTGCCCAAGTCCCCGTCCATCCCGCCTCCCACACGCCACGCCTGCCGCCACCGAGTCGTCGTGAGCCGCCCCCAGCGCTGCCGAGGTCACCATGGCCAGCTCTGACGGAACTTGACGCTGCCACGATGACATCGACCCAACTCGATACCGAGGCGGGCCTCCGAAGTGTCGGTGCGGTCGGTCTGACAGACCTGGCGTTTGATCCACGGCCCGGAGCGCCCAACCAGCCACGACAGCCGCCAGAGACGGACAACATGCGACGCAGCAGGCTGTGCTGCAACGACCGCTGCAGCCACCGTAGCGCGGAGAGAGGCAAAAGGAGCAAAGAAGATATCAGAGGAGGGGATCGAACCCTCGATCTCGAGCGTGTGAAGCTCGCGTCCTAACCACTAGACGACACTGACACGTTCAACCACTAACCACCACACACAAACGCAAACAAGCCTCTACCGAGCGACACACGTAACCGCACAGCCAAGCGCTCGCACCACCATCAGCCCACGCCCTTTTCCAGCGATCACACTGGTCCATGCTTCCAAAAACGCACCCAACCTCTCCCGTCGACGGTATGACTGCTGCCCAAGTCCCCGTCCATCCCGCCTCCCACACGCCACGCCTGCCGCCACCGAGTCGTCGTGAGCCGCCCCCAGCGCTGCCGAGGTCACCATGGCCAGCTCTGACGGAATTTGACGCTGCCACGATGGCATCGACCCAACTCGATACCGAGGCGGGCCTCCGAAGTGTCGGTGCGGTCGGTCTGACAGACCTGGCGTTTGATCCACGGCCCGGAGCGCCCAACCAGCCACGACAGCCGCCAGAGACGGACAACATGCGACGCAGCAGGCTGTGCTGCAACGACCGCTGCAGCCACCGTAGCGCGGAGAGAGGCAAAAGGAGCAAAGAAGATATCAGAGGAGGGGATCGAACCCTCGATCTCGAGCGTGTGAAGCTCGCGTCCTAACCACTAGACGACACTGACACGTTCAACCACTAACCACCACACACAAACGCAAACAAGCCTCTACCGAGCGACACACGTAACCGCACAGCCAAGCGCTCGCACCACCATCAGCCCACGCCCTTTTCCAGCGATCACACTGGTCCATGCTTCCAAAAACGCACCCAACCTCTCCCGTCGACGGTATGACTGCTGCCCAAGTCCCCGTCCATCCCGCCTCCCACACGCCACGCCTGCCGCCACCGAGTCGTCGTGAGCCGCCCCCAGCGCTGCCGAGGTCACCATGGCCAGCTCTGACGGAACTTGACGCTGCCACGATGGCATCGACCCAACTCGATACCGAGGCGGGCCTCCGAAGTGTCGGTGCGGTCGGTCTGACAGACCTGGCGTTTGATCCACGGCCCGGAGCGCCCAACCAGCCACGACAGCCGCCAGAGACGGACAACATGCGACGCAGCAGGCTGTGCTGCAACGACCGCTGCAGCCACCGTAGCGCGGAGAGAGGCAAAAGGAGCAAAGAAGATATCAGAGGAGGGGATCGAACCCTCGATCTCGAGCGTGTGAAGCTCGCGTCCTAACCACTAGACGACACTGACACGTTCAACCACTAACCACCACACACAAACGCAAACAAGCCTCTACCGAGCGACACACGTAACCGCACAGTCAAGCGCTCGCACCACCATCAGCCCACGCCCTTTTCCAGCGATCACACTGGTCCATGCTTCCAAAAACGCACCCAACCTCTCCCGTCGACGGTATGACTGCTGCCCAAGTCCCCGTCCATCCCGCCTCCCACACGCCACGCCTGCCGCCACCGAGTCGTCGTGAGCCGCCCCCAGCGCTGCCGAGGTCACCATGGCCAGCTCTGACGGAACTTGACGCTACCACGATGACAGCGACCCAACTCGATACCGAGGCGGGCCTCCGAAGTGTCGGTGCGGTCGGTCTGACAGACCTGGCGTTTGATCCACGGCCCGGAGCGCCCAACCAGCCACGACAGCCGCCAGAGACGGACAACATGCGACGCAGCAGGCTGTGCTGCAACGACCGCTGCAGCCACCGTAGCGCGGAGAGAGGCAAAAGGAGCAAAGAAGATATCAGAGGAGGGGATCGAACCCTCGATCTCGAGCGTGTGAAGCTCGCGTCCTAACCACTAGACGACACTGACACGTTCAACCACTAACCACCACACACAAACGCAAACAAGCCTCTACCGAGCGACACACGTAACCGCACAGTCAAGCGCTCGCACCACCATCAGCCCACGCCCTTTTCCAGCGATCACACTGGTCCATGCTTCCAAAAACGCACCCAACCTCTCCCGTCGACGGTATGACTGCTGCCCAAGTCCCCGTCCATCCCGCCTCCCACACGCCACGCCTGCCGCCACCGAGTCGCCGTGACCCGCCCCCAGCGCTACCGATGCTACCACAGTCCGCTTCAAAGGACGTTAATTATGACATCGTTGCTTCGTTTCTGTGTGGTGGAATGTTGAGTGAAACGGATCGAAATGTATTTTAATCGTAGGAAAATACAAATATTTCATAGCGCCTGTTGTGGACCTATATTTCTGATCAATGTTAGCCTGTAGTATAGTGCCAGCCGTACAAACATGTGCAAGGCAATAGCTGAATTTTATGTAAAGTGACGATTAGAACTACATCTTGGTGATGGAACGCATGAATACGATCGAATTTTTTTAACGCCAGTCGCCTGAGAGTTACCGAAGCGGAAGTAGTACATATAAGAGAACGTTGTTGCTTCGTATGCTATTTTGTTTTGTTTTTGAGCTGAGGTAGATCAATGTCATTTAACTTGCGCTAACGACACCTAATGCCCGTCACATGCCAGGCCTGGATGGATTATCCTAGCATGTCCGCAAAATGGCCACGTTACTTCCGGCGGTCGGACCGACACCGTGCCGGCCAACCGTCGGCTAACGTTTCCCAGCGCTCCTGCATCGCTTACGCCCCCGAAATCCGAAGACTCCTCCTCTGTGTGGTTGTCAGCACCAACACAGCAGCGCCGAAGCGCCACACAGGCGTGCCCATGCTAGTTCGTCGCACAGTCTACGTGACTTGGGTTGCTTGATCCACGGTCGTCACTCCGTAGCAAAGGTCGCGCTTCTCGCGGCTTGATCACTGCTCGCACCCCAGCGGCGGCCCGTGGCCGCGCATCGCTTGCGCCTTGTAGACGCTGACTGTTGACTTGATTCGCAGGCGTCACTTGCGAGCGGAGGATCACGGGCGTAGTGCACGGTCATCAGTTCCGCGCGCTCAGCGCGCTGCCCCTCCAAGCCCCGCATTAGCGGGGGGGGGGGCTTCCCATCTTGGAGGCAGGGGTCTGAATAACAAAATTCAATATCACTAAAATCAGTTTTTCACAATAAAAAAACGGAGTATTGGAACTCCCACGATAAATATAATATCAAATTGCACCAATTTTTGCAGTACAATTTACAAAAGTAAGCCCATACAAATTTTATGTTATCGATCAACTGCTGGACGCCAACAGCTCGACTCAACTGCTCAAACTTGCTATTCATATAACCATACTTGCTTCTAGAAAAAAAATCACTGGCTAGCACAGCACTCCGAGCCAAATAGCCTTACCAAGTCGAGCCCTCACTTTCAAAAGCACCCTCCCACTCAACACGATGCCGGCATTCAACAAAGACGTTTGCGCCTACTCCTACGAGGCACTCGGCCAAGGCCTCTACCGCTGTAAGCAGTGCGGTAGTGAGCGCAAGCAGCTCACCAGCACAGGCTACTCCAATCTCATCGCCCACCCGGCCCACAAGCACGTCGGCTTCAAAGACCAGTACGCAGCAACTCTCGCCAACAACGACCGCCGGCTCCAAGAGTTTGGATTTGTATCCTAGGACGTCGCACCGTTTCCAGTGGATACGATGGGTCGTCGAGCGCAACATGCCCCTCTCGGAAGTCGATAACGAGTTGACACGCTCCATGTCGCGGTGGAACTCAGTGTTGTCACGAGTGCTTCTCAACAGCATGCCGTTCGTAGCCAAGAAGGTCGGCACGAGTCTCGAGGTGATGCTGGGCATCTGTTTTGGAATCATGTTTGACGGGTGATCGAACGGTTCTATGCACTACGTCGCTGTGTACGGCGTCTTGGAGACAGACGGCGTTCTCTGTCTACAGCTGCTTGCTGTGTCGCCGCTCAATGAAGGATCGCAAGATGCTGACGCTCACATCAAGCTGTTTGATGGTGTTACAACAAGACGCTCGAGATGGTGGCGTTCATCGTCGGCGATAACTGCAACACCAACCAGTCGGTAGCAACCAAGCTCGGCGTTCCCCTGGTTGGTTGCGCTAGCCACCGCTTCAACTTAGCGGTCAACAAGTACCTCGTCGAGTATGAGCCCTTGCTTGCGGACGTCCACACTCTGATGTCGAAGTTAAGCCAAGTGAATAACTTCGCCGAGCTTGCCAAGTTGACTAGTCTACATCCTGTCAAACGGAATATGACGAGGTGGAGTTCGAGCTTTGAAATGCTCCAGCGATACGTTCGCACTCGCCCCCAAATCAAGACCGTGGACGCCGTCGAAGAACTTGTGCCCACTGGAGCGTCGCATCGCAAACTTCTCGTGCTGCTCGAGCACATGAAGAAGTTCCAGAGCGTGACGAAGAAAAAAAAAGTTCGTTGCTCAATGAGTCAGACCATTCAAGATGCAGCGCCGCCAAAATGTATTGGCCAGTTACTATGTAGCTGTCGAGAAACAATGCAGCAGCATGTTGTGCAGTGCGACGGAATCGACTTGGCCGACGTCCGCCTTTTGTTCGACTCGGTGGTGTCTGAGTATCCCAGCATGCGTGAGCAGCTCAAGCCGAGCGCCAAGATTGTGCACTCTCCCGTGTTCGAGTCAGCCGTCGTCAAGGTGATCAATGGCGGGCCTCTTTCAAGTGCGGAGAAGGCAACAGTCAAGAGGTTCGAGGTGCCCCAGTGTGGCAGCAAGCGGAAGGCCCACGAAGAAGACTACGCAACCCAGATTCTCCGTGCCGGACCAAGCAAGCGCATTAAGCAGGTCGGAGCTGCCGACAGTGCGACCTACAGCTTGCTTTTGAAGCAACTCCCCCCGACGTCGAATGTATGCGAGAGATTTTTCTCGCAGTGTAAGCTTGTGCTTACCCCGCAGCGTACGTGTATGCTGCCTGCGAATTTTGAGCTCATTATGTTTCTTCGCGCAAACAGGAACATGTGGGATGTGACGACGTTAGCTTCAGCTGGTAGTGAGTCGGCAAACTAAGGCTAATACAACATTGCAGTATTGGGGCCGTATTTATTATTGCTGGTTCTCGTATTGGCCTTATTACTATTGCCTGCCTTGGCTGGCAATCCCGTATAATACTGAATTGGAGGAGGCCTGCTTGGAGGTGGCAATCCACCCGTTGGTGGACTTGTATGCTATTCTGAGGGACATGCAAGGATGATTGTATATCATAGCTCGCCAAATCTCAGACGAGGACTCTATACCATGTGGTCAACATCATAAAAGCTCTCATAGCAGGTGCGCTACATTTTCCCTCATCTCGCCTTATCGACATCGGTCGACAAATTCTGTACAGTTTAACTATTATAAATGCCATATCATGCTCATCGAGAAAGGTTGCGCCTGTTGTGGTGTTGATATTCGATGTCTGCCATCCATTCACACAAGTCGCCGAGCAGCAAGGGTAACATTTAGCACCTCCCAAACTCAATAAATGAAATCAAACGGATTCGTGATGTTAGTCGACATTTCATTATTTGAGCCGTACTAATGGACAAAATGGACATCTTTGCCTATCCACCTTCTGCTTTGACGTATGGTTTAGCAGTTGATCCTATAAATGCGCAATGCTCTGGCTGGTTACTGGCTAAACCTACTTGATCCCCTTCCCCGAACGCTCAAACGTTTTCCCGAACGTTTGAGCGTTCGGAGTGCATTAATTTCCGAGAGGAATATAAGGTGAAGGAGACCACGAAATAGGCAAATCTGACCTCAAATCGGAATTTACACCGGAATCTGCCACCCTATACTAGGGCTATACTTAGGTTGGATAGCTAACCGCGGGGCTTATTGTCTTTATGAAATTTCGCTTTCTGTACTGTGCCGAGCTGTATTCTCAACGGCGCTTTGAGGTTTTTGCGGCTGCTAGGACGCATCTGTTCGCAGCCGCAGCACCTACCTCGATGTTGTTTGAAGTCAAAGCTAATTTTGCTACGTGTATGCCAGTCATTTTTCCTATTCTTGCCTTCGCCGCAGCACTAGCAGCAAAGTGCGCGACGTTGTTGATGTGCCGCCTTTGTTTTCTCGCTTTATCGGTCAAGATACATAGCAAACTTCTTGCAGTCAAACGCCCATCATTTGACACCGGATTCTGGTACAGTATACTGCTCCAGAAGCTTCAAACGGCGGCTTCAGTTATCGGCTTCAATGGCCGAGGTCCGAATTAACCTGATTTGCGCTGTACAGCAGTGCCTTCAGGCCATCTGCTATCTCAGTATAACTAACTACCATCTTCAAGATGAAACGCTTGTCAAGTTTGATATCAACTATATTTTGGCCACTGCACTGAAAAACATATCATTGAGATACACGAAACACCTGATATGGTTTTACTGCGGTCAGCAAGACAAAAAATGGTGCGATCAGATGTTTTTCCCAACGAGCACTTTTCTGCAATCTTTCAACCAGCAACAAGGTATGCGTATGGCAAAAAAAGAAGTAAATACACACACTCCTGCGTTCAGTTAGCTTTCACAAACGATGTTTTATGCCTTTCACTTGTTTTGGGCTCCAAAAATATCACTTTTGGTTTAAGGTTAAGATTTAAGCATGAAATAAGGCCACGCTTTCAAACGATTTGCTCAGCCATGATTTCCTGAGTAAAAGGGCTATCAGTTTCATGCAGAGCCCCAATGCCGGCCAGCTGGACGCCATCGGGGTTTTGCATGCAATATATGAGATTAAACCACGCTATATACGGAAAGTATGAACTTTGGATCGAATGCGAGATGAGAGCAAAACTATACTTAGTTTGTTTACCCCTCCTATCAGAGATTACATACCGCAGTTTTCGAAACGAAATCGGACTTGAATCCGATTTTGGTGCCGTCAGTTTAATGAAAACGATAATAGTGCAAACAAAATCAAAATTGGTTTGACAAAAAGTTTACGCGACGCGGGACTCGAACCCGCAACCCCCAGATTCGAAGTCTGATACGCTATCCATTGCGCCAGCCGCGCCAATATGATAAATAGCGCCACTCAGCTAGATGTTGGTTTGGCGTCATTTAGCTGCATACACACACAGTGCTTCCTAAATATATATGATAATTTCCATATATGCATTATTTCGAGATGCATAATTTATTTCCAGAGCTTGAGAAGCTATCTGCATTATTTATTCTCATGTACCTGAAACTAATTTTTTACCCAATGACAGCTGCACTATTTAACATTTGGCCAATAATACAACAGAGACTAGAGACCCCATTATAGACTAAAGAATGCCATAATGTATTTCCATCATCGTGCTGCTTGATAACAGTATTTTTTTCGCTGTGTTGTCTCCCTACAATTAAACATTATTTTAGGAGGCACTGTACACACAGCACAGTAAACCCCATATATCTGGCAGGAATAACGCAGCTTTTATGGCTTTGGCATCTGACCGCTATGAATTTTACACCACACAGCGACCCCGCTTTCTACTCGACTCCAACTGTGTGATCGGCTGCTATTTTGAGTGCCAAATCTGACAACCTGAAAGCATTGGAGTGGCAGATGGTACATTTGGATTTATTTTGGCACTCTAACTTTTTTACCACATTAAGCGTGAATGTAGCAACAATTTGGCGTATGCAGCTGAATAGCGGCGCCGGTGGTGATGTTATGAGCTATTAGATCACCGAAATCCATTTCATCCATAGTGGCTCAGCCAAATACTTTGGGCTTCCGGCCTGTTTTGAAAAAAAACAAACAATATGTATGGTGGTCATAGACGGAAAGCACATAATAAATTTTCAAATTGTCCTATCTCGGCGCAACAGTTCACCATTGAATAAGAAAACATAACGTTCAAACCAAAACCGAGTGGTGTATACAGCCACGGGTTTTGCTGTGCTGTAATTAGCAAATTCATTCTCAAAACGTGCGCGAAGAAAGAGCTACCAACTGAAAAAAACGCCATACAAGAAAAGCATTGCCCGTCTGAGCCCAAATGTGGCAAGGTCGAGGGGCTTCGGTTGTCTCGCCCCAGCGCCCAAGACGTTGTGAAGAAGATGGACCACGGCGTGTAGACAGTGATGCATGTGGTGTGGTGCGCTGCTTTGTTCGCATCACAGCGAATGGTGATCCTCGACTCAAGCTAAGGGAGTACCTGGCCTCTCCGTTACTATGCGCACCACCCAGCGTTTCTCAAGTTCGGTTGGACTGGCTAGCTCACACCAAAACGCTGAAAACTCTGCATCGACAGCCTGCAGACCAGCTGACTTGCTAGAAGTGCGTGCATGTGTGTGTATGTATGTATGTGTGGGGGGGGCTATCGTCTTTTCAAACGAAAAGAAGTTGAACTTGAACAGTTTCCAGTACTCAGGCGTGCGTGCGGAAGCATTCGCGCTCCATTAAGCGGCTCCAGCCGGGTGGCGACTCGGTGATGCAATGATGCAACGAGCTACGTTTAGTGCCAACATTCCCATACGCTCCGCATATATCCCCGCGCCAGCTATGATTCTTACCTGTGCTCACGGACGGGAGCAGATTGTGACTGTCCTCACCGACTTGGCCAACAGCAAGAATGTGGCACTGAACGACAAGAATGACAAGGTGGTCGAGTGATTGTGAAACGTGTTGCTAATCAAACTTCAACTACGAGGAGATCTCCATCATGTACGCAGATGTCTTCCACAAGTATTTGCAAGCTCATATAGAGCTGTCAGGGAAGAGCCTACACATGATCGAGGAACCATCAGAGAGTGTTTGGCGATTTGGCTTCATTGGGATTGCATTCAAGCTTGTGGCGGACGAACTGGATGTAATATATTGGCACATGGCGACGAACCCGCGAGCATCACTGCAGAACGAGGTGCAGCCTTGCAGAAGAGGTGCACGACCGTATGTCGGACTCGAGTCATCTTTCCGCGATGCGCAGTTGTTGTGGCGTGTAGCCACCAACTAGTAGGGCCCCATGGGAGCCATGGGATTGACGTAGTAGGTAAGTGAGGCGTACCACCTTCGCTTTCGTTTTCCAGCCCTACTTCTAATCCCACATTTATTGTGTTTTGTCGTTTTGGCATATCGAACTAGATAACAACGAGGTCAATTTTAATCGAAAACATCCATAAAAGATACACGCGAGCGAGTGCTGCTGCGATTTAATTTGATTATTCCCTATTTGAACGAAGAAAAACGCAATTCTGATCAGCACGGGGCAGATATTGTCCCACTTAAACTGCCTGACTTCCTTTATCATTTTAGGTATGCGGAGGGCATTTGGATCTGGACACTGCATTTTCATTTCATTGGCCAGGACAACCGCACGGTTTTCTATCAGTCTCAAACTTCACCTGTCCTACTCAAGTGCACGATGTACTCTTACGACTTCCGCTGGCGTGCTGCTTTTGTTTTTCATGTGTATGGTATATCTGTGCAGTACGTAAGCAATATATTTGGACCTAGCGTACGAACCATATAGCGATGGTATTAAATTGCTCTACTACTGCTTTCTATCGAAAGCAGTAGTAGAGAACAACGAACAAGCCACCCGCTCGTCACGATGGCCGTGTAATGTAGTGAGGCGTGTACGGAAGTATGCTCATGACCATCTCACCTTTATTTAGAGGAACTACAATAGTTTATAAAGCGCACTTTTCCCGAGTTAAAACATGTTTCGCTGAGTACAATTTATAGGGCTCTGCATTTCATATGAACATGACTAGAAAGGTGCTTACTAAGGCGGCGAGAGAGTGTGTACCGCACGAGGTGCATGTGTAAAACAATGTGAAGTTAGAGGTGATGTATTGCTACCCAGATCAATGCTCTTTAATGACAAACTGCCAAAGACGGGCGTCATGCCTATCGGCGGTATGCATGGTCAAAGAAGAAAAAAATGCATTTTTAATTAATTGTTTAAACTAAATTAGGCATCAAACGACTCCGTCGATAGGAGCTCTTAAGAGCGCCTAATCATTCCGAATAATGCTCTCTCCTCCCGTAGCTACTTTACGCATAGCTGAGTTCGTTTTTTAGGAGTTGTATTATAAACTTTTAGACTCAATAAAATCAGCTATAATATAATCCCACTTATATATTTTTTTTTAGTTATGCCTGCTTTAATTACAGAAGGTTTTTACGAGCTAACGCAATTTTTCCTTTATCATAAAATTTTAATGTTATAAATTTTGTCTAAAACCTCGAAACCCTCTTTCCACGTAGTTGAACGGTTGCTTTTCAGTCGTGGAAAGCGGTTGTCTATATTGGTAGCTTTAGACCATAGTGGTTTTGTTACTGGGACTATACTGAACGTGCAGTGCGTGGCGTCTTAGAGAGCCACCCAACACCTTATCACCTGCTATATCTGATAATATTCATTATTAAGACTTAAAGAGATGTTGTGTCATTTTAGCCTATCAAAACGCAAGCCCCGTCGAACTCGGATATATCAGGTGGCTCTCTAAGACGCCATGCACTGTACTTACACACGAACTCATTTCATAGAGCGTTCGTTGAAAAAGTCTTACCTCTTTTGAATCCGTGGCCGTTGCCTCGATCAATTGTTGCAATGGACAACGCCAAAATTAATATGTATCGAGAACTCGAATCAGTAAGTTTGTTTGACATTGCATTGCTGAACTTGAACTTCGATACTAAAATTATTTTTTGCTTTATATTCTGGTAAGATAATCCACCAATCTGGATCAAGAATTCTCTACCTTCCGCCATATTCACCCCAGCTAAACCCGATTGAAGTTTGTTTCGGGTTCCTCAAGCGCTGGATCCAAAAGAATGCCAATCGTGTCGTCCCACTATACCCGGCGTTGGTTTTGGATGTGGCGATGCCCTCCTCCTGTCGTGCTCGCGAAGTCACTAAGCGAAAGGAGTTTTAAATCTATACACGCACTACGACGACAAGAACCTTCGCTCATCAGAGTTTATAGGGCGACTAGAGAATGGGGCAGTTAGTGACGACGAGCAGTAAAAATACTTTATGAAGATAAACTTGCTTTGATTGGGTTTAACTAGTGTGCAAAATCTTACTTTCTAACTTTGTGGCATGCTATGATCGGTGTCGGGAACGTCGTCGCCTTCGGGCATCATTTCATCGGGGCGAAAGCCATGGAATATTAGCCCCAGTGCTGCTCGAAGCGATGAGATCTTCACACGAAGCTTGGCACATGTACCGAACAGCTCGAATTTGCACGACGTCCTCCGCAGGTTGGGAAGCTTGATCTTGTAGTGCCGTCACAGCTTCATCGAGTGCTCTAGCTTGCAGCATTGTATTGTTGTCTGGAATCGAAAACGGACTGCCGTAGGGCTGCTTGGCCCGGTGGACGGCTAGATCGTGAGCAGCAACCAAATCGATATCTTCCTTCGGCTTGTACAGCTGCAGTTTCGATAGCTGCAGCCCGAACGCGATCTGCAGTGGCGCGTCGAATCCCGTCAGTGGGTTTCGCGACTGGGGCGAGATACACGTAGAACTCGAACACAAACTGTGCATGGATCGGTTCCTCGTTGACGCGAGAGCTGCAATATCATCCTCTGCGATGCACGCCCCCCATCGTTTTGTTAGCAGCTCCACAAAGTTCGTCTGAGGCAGCGGCTTGAAATCTTGCCGGCGAGCAATTTTTGTAGCTTAGAACACATTTTACTCCTCTATCACGCTCGGGTTGGGACCGAACTCAGCTCCCGAAACCAGTCGAAAGAGTTTCGTTCTAGCAACCTCGAACCCCTCCACCATGATGAATGTGACCTTTC
Source organism: Phytophthora crassamura (assembly GCA_033557995.1). Taxonomy (NCBI): domain Eukaryota; phylum Oomycota; class Peronosporomycetes; order Peronosporales; family Peronosporaceae; genus Phytophthora; species Phytophthora crassamura. Next base: position 1,731,051 of record JAUCED010000009.1, on the reverse strand, counting down.
CGAGGTGGGCCTTTGCACCTCTCACCGGTTCGAAACATCACCGTGCCTTGTAAGTTTTTTTTTCAGCACGAGGCAGCGTGCCAGCACGAGCTACGACCATGTTGATGCCTATCACTTGTCTGCAACTATAGATGTAGACGATGCGAAAGAGCTATATCACGCAACAAATATAGCAGTATTAGAGCCGCAGCAGCTGACGACAAAAACGTGCACTCCTGCTCTCCTATCAATACGGTGGCAGATAGTCTGTTAATAAATCAAGCACGACATTGGCCAGTGGATGCCCGATTTAGGAGCGAGGCATGTCTATTTGTCGTTTTTATAACCTCACTTTATTTTGGTGCGGGATCGATCTAGAAGCTAAAACGGACCGGCAAAATAAAAAGAAATCTTGCAAGGCACAATAAATCTTCCTCCTGGTCTACTAGAAGTTCATCAACCTCGTCACCTTCCTCTGACCTCACCCTTCCAATACTGGACAACATGCAGATGCAGACTCAGTCGATTTAGCTGAAAACGGATCAACACGACGGGGAAGGCGAACCTGCTGCTTTAGCGCAGGTGCAAGAATATCGGTGTATTCGAGTTGAAGAAGAACGATCTCACCCACTCATAGGGCTACGCACAATGACGAGAGCTTAACCTTGAAAGAGATTCCGACTGGCGTTGTGTTGGGCGTCGCGTGTGACCATACAAAATGGACCTTCGTTTGCCGCTCCGCAGATAGCCTGGAAAAGAACAGATACGCGATCGATCCCCATCATGACCTGGGCAAGGGATCCGAAACGGTTACTAACCGGGTCAACGCACAAACAAAATGAGTGCTGAGACCGGGAGCACACCTACCCCGGCTAACGTAAGGTGGAGAAGTTGAGCAGAAGGCAGTATACCTTTTTCTTAAATGTTGGCAGCAGCAAGATCTAGGAGTCTGAACTCTACCCCCACGACCTGATACCACCACTGGTGAAGGAAAATGAAATAATGAGTTTGAGATCGTTAGTCACTAAACGAGAAATCTCCAACGGTCTTTAACTGCGCTTCAGCTGCGCTTCACATGCAGATATACCCAGCTCGTTTGACTATCATTTTATAGCGCTGTAGCGCATCACTAGTATATACTTGCTCTCTGGTTGACCTTCAACATCATTGAGGTCTAGTTCTTAGAATATGAACTCCGACACGCCTTCCTCGAAGCAACAGTTTTGAGTTATTCAGCGTCTCCGATGCTGACTTGGTCTAGCAAGGTCTTGAGGCGGCGCTTGTCCAGCGGCTGCCGGCGGAATCACGTCCCTTTTATTTTGTGCATTTTATCTGCTCCACTTTGCACTTTCACGTAGTACCCCGCAGCTTTATGTGACGCGTACGGTGACTGAACGTGGGATTGTAGCTATAGCATGCGCAGCTTGATTATCACTTTCAATGCAACTCTTCACTGGACCTGGCCGGATTATCACCCAAAATATTTCTGTCAGCAACTGCTTCCATTGTGTCTTCACACGCGACCACATCCTCGGCCTTGACCGTATATTGAGCGACAATTCATTGGCGCCTCGAGATCCATGAGATTGCACCACCAGCCACGTGCTTTCTCGCGTCTCCGCATCATTTGTCCAGACTGCAGCGGGGCTGCAATAGCGTTTACGTAGAGGAAGACACAGACTCAGAGAGTCTCTAGTGTTCTTTGAAAGCTTACAAACTCTATACGAGAGTTTGTACGAATACCTTATTAAACCTTAATTAAGGATTCCAGAGATAGACAATACCTTATACAAAGGTATGAACTCTATGCTTCAAAATGTGAACTCAATGTATTATTGTTTATCGCGGCAGAGCCGCCTGTTGTTTGTATGTATAGGACTCACTATCTATCATAGTAGAGCCTAGTCTAATGCATATCCATTGGCTGTGAGCCATTCACTCCTATCTGGGGTGACCCACGTAACATATGTGTGGAACTCAACTTATGTGTGGCACCTAGCTTGTGTGCATCACACTATTCGATGTAACCCCGTTACACCCTCCCCCACCAGACTGAGGACACGTGTCCTCACTCGTCATCGCCTCGGTTGAGGTATTGTTCAACGGAACACGCGTGTCGCTAGTCGCTAGCCATCACAAGACCTCGCTCAAGAACTTTCCAAGTTCAACGAGCTGCGAAATGGCTGCCAGCCAGAAAGCGTCTTGGACTTTCGACCGGGAAGACTCCTCCGCCTCCGCGTCACCCGCATCCAGCCCCAGGGGCTCGCCAGCACGTAGTGCGTCGCCGGCTTCAAGTCCCGAAGCTCCTACGCGCTCCGCGCACAAGCTCTCTGTGAAGGAGTATCACTCCGAGCACCAGCGACGATACCAGCAGGGCTCGAGGGCCATGCCTACGGACACCAAGTCCTCAGACGCTTCGCGTCGCCCTCGTCTCGCTCGCGATGAGCTCTTCGCGGGCCTCGATGAGGTGGAGGTGGACTACGACACCGATAGCTCTATGCATGAGCCTTCCCGCTCGCCCGAGCCGGAGTCTAGTGGGCCGCGTGCGCCCAACCCGTTCTCCGAACGTGGCGCGGCTCAAGAGCTCACCGCGCTTCGCGCTTCCTCCGGTCTGGAGACTGGTGAGGTCACCAATCCCCTCGACGAGGTACAAGAGCAACAGCTCGAGGAAGGGGAAGTCCAGCGCTCCCAGCGGCCTGCGGCGCGACCCTAGCTCTCGTCGAGACTATCACTTCACGCCACGCGATCCTGCCGAAATGGTAGAGGACGCCATGACGCAGCGCTCGCTGCGCACGTGGATCGTTGGGCCCGCGGCCACTGCTGCCGTTGAGTTTCAAACTCGGGCTGCTCTCCGAGAGAGGCTGTTGACTCCACAAGAGACAACTCCGGCTGAGTATGGTACTCGTCTAGCCGATCAAGCACGTCGTGCTTCGGTGCCGCAGATGCGGACTTACCCCGTCGTGCTCCTTGCAGGAGAGTCCGTCCAGGAGGACGATGCCCAGTTCAGCAACTGGGTAGAGCATGCGAAGCGGCTCACCTCGCTGGAGGCTCTGCGAGCCAGCTTCGCTGAAGCCGATGTGCGACTCGAACGCAGACTCCGTTTTGAGTTCGCCAAGGTTAAGACTAAGCGCCGTGCGCCCCCGTCTTCGGCACTGCCCCCAGGGCCTGCCTATCCTGCTCCTTCGAGCTCTAGCAGCTTCCACCGAAGTGGATCCATGGCTGCCACAGCTCCGGATCAACGCTTGAGCTCAGCGTTTGATCCTTCAGCCCCCCGAACTATTGCCGGGAAGCGGGAGGCGACCGATTACTCGGCCCCCGGCTCATGGAGCTCCCTTGATCCTGTCGATCAAAAGCGTCCACGACGTCTGGGCAATCTTGCCGGAGGGGTATCTTAAACTCCCATGAGTTATCAGAGTGGGGGTACCCTCGCCACTTCACCAGATACTGGTTGTGGCCCTCGCGTCGACGACGCTTTAGAATACGCTCCACATGAAAGTGGCGATTACCCTGCTCGTCGAGCAGCGCCGTTGCCCGTGTCCTCGCACGGTGAGGAACCTGTCCGTCCTGAGGAGTTGGAGAGCTTGGAGAGATCGCTGAGCGACGTGCGTCAGACCCTGGAGCGCCACGGGCGGAGGCTTGATCAAGCCGAGAGGGAGTCGGACACCATCGTGAATGAGATCCGCGATCTCCAGGAGCGTCTCCAGTGGTGTGAGGCTGCTGAGTCGGCGACTCAACACCTGGCGCGCCTTGAGCAAGGTTTCGCGCGGCTGGAAGGCCAGGCCGACCTGTTGCTGCGACTTCAGCAGGGCGCTGTGGCTTCGCCACGCTGGGCGCCAGCTCCTGGGAACCCACCTGCGGTAGGTCCCGGTATGGCTTGAGCAAGCCCACGTAAAACACGGGGTGTGTGCGCATCTTCTTCGGAAGATTGAGCGTATACGCTAGGCCCTTCTTGGCCACGAGCGTGAACGGTCCAACGAAGCGCGGGCGCAACTTGGTCTTGAAGACCGCAGACACTGCATGTGTAGGTAGGTTTTTAGCATTAAGCAACACGAGGTCCCCGACCTCATAACTCTCAACATTGCCTCTGCCTTTAGCATCAGCATGTTCTTTCTGTTTGTCTTGGCTATCAGCCATTGCGTCACGTACGTGGCGAAGGACACTTAGACGCGTTGAGAGAAACTCATCAACCTGTTTACGAACAGTAAGTGGACTGATATTAGCGAGTCGATCGGCAATCCCTCCCCCACCAAGCCCAGAACCACGCAGTGGTAGCGTCAACGGGACGCGCGGGTGAGTGAGGCCGTTCACATCGAACGGAGTGTAGCCTGTGGAGGCATGCACAGCGTTATTCAACGCAAACTCGACGAGTGGGAGCATGGTGCTCCAACGCTTAGGCGTGTCAGCGCAAATGCTGCGAAGAATGTCCTCGACAACGCGATTCACGCGCTCCGTCTGACCATCTGTCTACGGATGGTCCGCCGTGGACATGTCCAACTTGGTGCCGAGCACCTTAAAGACAGCGTCCCAAAACTTCTCAGTGAAGCGGGGATCTCGATCCGAGACAATCGAAACGGGCAGGCCATGCTGGCGGAAGACCCGATCGATAAACAGCTTTGCTGTCCCTTCACCGTCAACGGTGTCCGGCACTGCCGCTAGATGAGCCATCTTGCTCAGACGGTCAACGAAGACCACAATCCCAGTGTTGCCTTCCGAATCCTTCGGAAGGCCGAACACAAAGTCCAAACTCATGGACTCCCAGCACCCAGCGGGTACAGGCAAACTTGCCAGCGGCGCAGCCGCATGCGGGGAGGGCTTCACCCGTTGACACGTCTCACACGTGCGCACATACGTGCTCGTCCATTTATACAGCTTGGGCCACCAATAGGTCCGGCTCACAGAGCTGTAGGTCTTTTCACGACCGAGGTGGCCACTAAGCGCCGTATCATGCGCCTCAAAGAGGATACGATACTTCAGATCCTCGTCATGAGGGACCACGACACAGGAGTGTCCGCTGTACCCGTGCTGTAATACAGCATCCCATCAGCGATGGAGTAGCGGTGCAGGCTCGCGCGCAAGCGCGCCGACAATTTCTTGTCCGAGTTTTCAAACTCCTTGCTCCCAAGAGCACGTAACAGGGCGACACACATGTCATCGCGCGCATACGCAGCGCGGACCAGGTCCAGGACTGGAGAGGTCACCATGGTGACGTGAGCAAGCTCTAGTCTGGTCGACGGGATAACGCGTCCGCAAGACCATTCTGCCTTCCAGGCTTGTACTTCACCTCGAAGTTGTACTCCGCGAAGAAGGACAGCCAACGGGCCATCCTTTGCGAGAGATGAGGCGACTGGGTCGCAGTGCGTAGTGACGCATGATCCGTGAAGATCACAAACGACTTTGAGCCAAGCAGGTGAACCCTGAATTTGACGAGAGCATACTTCATCGCAAGTAGCTCTTTGTCATGAACTGGATAGTTCTTCTGAAGTGTTAAGCTGGCGAGACTCGAGCGCAATCACGCGTTCACGCCCTCCGGTGTCTGCTTTAAGCAGAGCACTGCCGATGGCAAAGTCAGATGCGTCACAGACGACACTGAAAGGACGATCGGGGTCTGGGAACGCCAAGATCGGCGCGTGCAGGAGACTCTCCTTGACCGCCACGAAAGCATCTTGATGCTCGGTGTTCCAACACCAGTCCGCGTCCTTCTTTACGAGAATGGACAATGGCCGAGCCATATCAGCGTAGTTCTCGCTGTACTTGTGCAAGTAGTTGGCGAGGCCAAGCCACTTACGTAAGTCCTTCTGGTTCTTTGGAACCGACCAGTCGACAATGGCCTTGACCTTACCAGGATCTGCTCGAAGGCCTCGCTTTCCAACAAAGCATCCTAAGAAAGGAATCTCTTCAGCACCGAAGATGCATTTGGATGCGTTAGCGTACAGCTTGTTGGTGCGCATGCACTCGAGCACCGCTCGCAAGTGGTCAATGTGGTTGTCCACATCCGACCTGCCATCGGCAGCACGACTATGGACGAAGATGTCGTCGAAGTATGTCTGTGCATACGCCCGATGTGGCCTAAAGAGCTGTGTCACCAGACGGTTGAACGTCGCAGGTGCATTTGACAGCACTTGGGGCATGACCAGCCACTCCCAGAGCATCCCCCTCGGAGTACTAACCGCTGTCAGCGGAACATCGCTCGCTCGCATGAGTAGTTGGTAATAACCATCGACAAGGTCAAGCACGCTGTACATGGACCAGCCGACCATGTTATTCTGCATAACATCCTTTCTAGGAATCGGCGTTTGCTCCGGAATGGTGGCCGCATTGAGCTTATTGAAAGCATGAACGATGCGCCACTTGCCATTAGGCTTTCTGACACAGAACGTTGGCGTTGAGTGCGGAGACTTGCTCTCACGCACCATGCCCGCAGCGTGCTTGGCACTAAAGAACGCGTCAATGACGTCACACTGCTCTTTCGGTAAGGGACACTGCCGTGTTACGCAGTATTTGGTTCCGGGAACCAAGTCAATCTCATGACGGACACCTCGATCCGGAGGTAAGCCAGTGGGCGGGTCATTCGAAACCACATCCTGGAACTCCTTAACCAAAGGATAGAACGGATCCGATGGGTCCTTCAGGATCGAAGATCCACTTCGCGCACTGAGTGCCTCCTTCGTGTCCTCAAGGACAGCTTCGTCCATAAGCGATGAAGAGTTCAGCTCCTCTTCAGGTCGTATCATGACCACATCGGCTAACTCGCCGGCCTTCAAGGCGTTCCCGAACTCGGGAATGGACATCTCGTCCAGCTCAAGCAGAGCATTTAGCGCCGGGATAGCCTCGAGGCTAGCATTGCCCTTGGCTTCACCGGTCACTCCATTAACGAGTGTGTATAGCTGCTCGCTATCGTCGTCAACGACAGACACCTCATGTGTCAGAGCAGACGCTTAGCGTCTGGCAGTCGCCATCTGGCGTCGCTACCGCCTCCTTGCGGAAGCTGTACGCCTCGGAGAGGCCAGCAGGCTCACACTAAAAGTGTCCTCAGGTGTTTCCACCTCTTGTTGCTCGGATTGAGCCGGTGAGGAGCTGCAATGCTCGCGGCCCTCACCCAGTGGGTTAGGTGCCACTCCACCCGCATCGTCAGGGTCCTCCCCTTGATGCCTCGGCTCACAGCCGACCACACCATCAGTGGCATGCAGCGATGCTGCGCTCTCGTGACGAGCACCGCTCAGCGGGTTACGTGCCGCTCCACACGCATCACTAGGGCCATGCCCAAGATGCCTCGACGAACTGTCGACCATGCCATGACCGGCATGCAGCGATGACTCATCGCGATGAGTCTCACTCAGTGGGTTACGTGTCACTCCACGGTCAGCCCGCGAGCAGTGCTCGGGACTCGCGTCTTCGACGCCAGTGTCCATTAACTCAGACACTCCAATGTCTAGCACATTGACCGACTCGGTCCAGTGCCCGCGCCAATAGCGCTTTTGCTTTCTAGCAGAGGTGGGTTCATGACTCGCCAAAGCTCCACTAGGAGACAAGCGCATAGCGCCTAAGGTCTTCGACCTCCAATCGATCCATGGGCTCATGGCGTTCAAGCCATGCCATGCCCAGGATGAGGTCATACCTCGAATCCAGGTCGATGACCAAACAGCGTTCAACGCTATCGAAGTCCAAGAACTTCACGCCCAGGTTCATCGTAACCTTGGGCACCGTCACACGGGTTCCCGTGCAAGACGGATCGTGATGACATCACTCGTACGCACTTTCAGCGCCTCAGCATACAGCTGACTTCCTTCTATCGTGGAGCGCCAAGCATAGTTGCCCGACGCTCCGGAGTCGATAAGGATCTTCCATGGCTTCTCAAAGCCCTTCACGGTCGCTTCCACGACCAGCAAGCCCGGCTTGCATACACGTTCCGTGTTGTTAGAGAGCACGGTGCTCTTTGGGGCTAAGCCCTGCCGACCTCCTCCCTGAGGCTCAACAGAACTCAGTTCTTCTTCCCCAGCAGGGCGCCCCGCGCCTACTGGGACTTGGCGTTTCCCCGCCCCGAGCCAGGCTTCTGCTCAGAAGCGGAGATTCGGCTCGACGGAGCCTGGCGCTGCTTGCGCAGCGGGCAACCCGGACGCAGGTGTTGCGTGCTGCCGCACACATAGCATCGACGGATGCCGATACGCTGCTCAGCAGCCTGAAGCTCGGCTTCCTCATCTTCAGCGTAGCTGAGGTCCATAGGCACTGCGCCATTGGACACATCAGAAGCTCCGGAAGAGCTGGCTTGGGAAGCCGTCCAACCAAGTCGCGATGACTTGAAGTTGAACTCGGCGTTCAACGCCACGTTCACGGCTTCCTCAAAAGAGGTCGGGTGAACACGGAAGACTTCCGTCCTGGCCACGCCAGTGCGAAGGCCTTCCATGAAGACGGTCACCGCGACCACTTCAGGAAGAGGATCCGCCGCCATGCCGGCGAGAAGAGTTCTCAACACCTGGACGAAGTCCAGCAATTCCTTCTTACCCTGACGGGTAGACAGGAAGCGTGACCTCACGCGATACGCCTGGTTAGGCGGCGAGAACACTCGCGAAAGCTGGGCCTTCAGCTGATCCCAAGAAGGGAACGCGGTGTCCACTGACGTGCCGCACGTTAGGGCCCATTCTCGCGCTCGGCCACCGAGCTTCGAGATAGCAAGCGCCACGCGCTGCTGCTCAGTCTTGAGCATGCGGACGCCATAGCCATTTCGACTTCTCTGACCCAGAGCATAAGGCTTTCGCCTTCTTTGCCCTCAAAGGTCTTGACACTCACCATGAGTGATTTGGCTCGTGAAGCACCGTCCGATGACGGCCTGGGCGTCACAGACGCGGCGGCCGCAGTCATCTTCTGCTGGACGTGCTCCAACAGAGCATTCTCATACTGAGAAAACGCCTCCAGACGCGCGTTCACCGCGTCGGGGCCTTGCGAAGCAAGATGGGCCACACCTTCCGGGCCGATCAAGGACATCAGCTTATTAAGCCCGTCCTGTTGGTTCGGGGGTAAGTGGGCAAATTGCTCCATCCTCACAGAGGGACAGTCGTAAGACTCAGGTGTCGGATTGACTACAAGTGCTACCAAGTGCAGCGGGGCTGCCGTAGCTTTAGCGTCAGAGGAAGACACAGACTCAGAGAGTCTCTAGTAATAGCGATAACCTTACGCTCTATACAAGAGCTATACCGAGTACCGTAAGATAACTACTTACGGACTCCAAGAGACAGAAGTACCTTAAACAAGGCTAGTGAACTCTTAGGCTTCAAATGTGAACTGAATGTATTGTTGTTTATCGCGGCAGAGCCGCCTGTTGTTTGTATGTATAGGACTCACTATCTATCATAGTAGAGCCTAGTCTAATGCATATCCATTGGCTGTGAGCCACCCACTCCTATCTGGGGTGGCCCACGTAACATATGTGTGGAACTCAACTTATGTGTGGCACCTAGCTTGTGTGCATCACACTATTCGATGTAACCCCGTTACACAGACGCTGTCACAATAGCCTTCAAGCACTACCGTTTGAGCAGCATCATGGTGCCGCTCGTACATGATACTATGGCCCAACGTGCATGCGCGATAATGCAGCACGCGCTTCACAGCTTCAACGTTTACCAAGTGAGTTCGCCACAACCAGGCGGCCTGGTCCAGGCAGTCCCCATAAAACATAAATACCAATCCAGTAATTACTGTATTGTTGGGTACAATGAATTATTATTTAGTCTTCCGAAGTCAATATAAAGTTCGCAGTTCGTTTAGAACTATCGTTAGGGGTTGTTTTTGTGACCCCCCTCTAATCGGTATTTAATCGTTTTTGTACTCGTTGGTGTTGAGCATGGCGCTGTTGATGGAGGTGGCGACGGTGCTGGCGGGAGTGTTGTGGAGCATGGCGATGGCGATGGAGGTGTTTGCGAGCGTGTGGGGCATGACGATGGCGATGTACGTGGTGAACGCGTTGGAGATGGAGGTAGCGACGGAGTTGTTTTGGGCCTGTTGTCGAGCATGGAGCTGGTGACGGCATTGTCGAGCGATTTGTGGAGCAAGGGGCTGGCGATGGACGTGGTGATGGCGTTGGCGGGCGTGTGGGGCATGGCGTTGGCGATCGTTCGGAGATGGAATTGTCGTCCATGCCGCTGAGCATGGCGCTTGCCATGGACGTGGCGTTGGCGATCGTGTCTTCCAGCACAGGGTTGGAGTTGTCCGGCGCATCGTGATGCATGGTGTTTGCTACGGAGGTTGCTCGTATGGAGATGGAGCCACAGATGGAGTTGTTGTCGAATGTGCCGTTATGCATGGCGTCCGCCCTTGCGTTGGTGTGAACGTCGTGTCGCCTAGCATGGAGATGGAGTTTGTGATCATGCCGTGATTCATGACAATCACCATGGCGCGTTGGTGACTTTGCCGCTTAGGTTCGAGCAAGCGAAGCCGTTGCTGGCGTTGTTGTCGGACCCGCTGCCGAATGTGGCGCTCGGCATGAAGTTGGAGATGGGATCTGAGGTCGTGCCGCTGAGCATGTCACCATGGAGTTGGAGTTGGAGGTCGTGCTACCAAGCATGAAGCTGAGATGGCGTTGTGTGATCGTGCAATGGTTCATGGCGCCCACCACACGAATAACAAACAGAAAGAAAAAAATATGGAGTGCTGATAGTTATGCGCGTACGTCGCAGTGGAACCTAACATTCGCTTATAACCTTTTGACTCGCCACTCGCCACATCACGGCTCAACCACTATCTTGAACTTACTCCGAAGCACTGCTCTCGTGCTCGCCTGGAGAATAATCGGACGCTGAAGGACTCTCAGCTTTCTGGCCGGATCGATCACCGCCGGAGTCACTCTCACTTGACGACGTAATGTTGTCCCTCTTGTATGACCATCGCCATCCCCGGACACATCGCCAATAGCGGTAGGTTGACCATGATCCGGTTGGGGTCACCTTTCGACGCGACACCACCAGTTGTTTGGGAGCTGCCGCTGGGGAGTCAATGCTAGCATGGTCTTCGTCCGATGCATCGGATCCTTCGCCAAACCATTGGTATTCGTCGCCAGCCGCACCGGATTCGTCGCCAGACACTCGCCCTTCACCGCCAGTCTCACCGAATTCGACGCCAGAGCCCTGCGTACCTGGCACATTTGCGTGGGTATCTTCATCGTCTTCATCGTTAGCACCGTCTCGACTCGACTTCTGTCCTGTTTTCAACTTCTTGGCTGTCGACGGTAGCACAACATCCCCTCCAGACTGCACTAGCTGTTGTTGCACATCGCCTTCACCGACTTGTGCTTGCTGCACTGAAACGGTGGGGTGCCGAGCAGCCTGGATTCGTTCTTCGTGATCCGCTCAGCGCTGGTGACGATCCTGCAAGACCTCCTGAACATGCTGCTCGTGGTAGGCGGTGTCCGCTTGGGCGCCAGCTTCACTAGCTCGGCCGTACTCGTTGCGCCAGTTTGCCAGTTCCGTCACGGCGTGATCCACGGTTGGACTCCCAGGTCGATGAGATCGCATCAACCGTTGGAGCGCTTCCTCCGTCTCAATCATAGCATCAGAAGCCGCCCGCTCTGCAGCACGAGCCCGCTGGCGATTTTCGTCGGCTGCCTGTATAGACTCTGCAGATAGAATGCAAAACGAGCGGTATTCTCGAACGCACTAGATCGATTTCCATCTAATGATCAATGTTTTACCTCCAAAATCCTGATAATCTGTTCTGGTGACAAATGCGTTGGCAAAAACAATTGTTTGCAGCTCACAGCTTTTTCTGTTGCTATGATTAGTTTGGTTTGGATCCTATTGCTTGTATAAAGCCGTCGACGTCCAAGGTAAATCCGCGGTAACATGGTATACTTGAGTTCGAAAACCCGGCTAACTAAGAACTGGAGCAGACTTATCTTCTCGTTTCTCGGGTTTTGACGGGACATGCATTGAGAATACTGATATGGTTAGCTGCAATCATCAGGTATTAGTAGCGTCCATCACGAACTACTCGACGAAGAAGAGAGACTGAGACTTCAACAGATAATTGCTAACACGCTACAGCAGCGTCATTATTACAGCAATTTGTGCTCAACAAGAGGTGTGTTGCAGCGCAGCATCTTGGAATCTCCGCGTAGTACGAGCTAGTTGCAGTAGCCAACACACACGTAGTGCATCCGCAGTTTGAAACTAAAAGCTCATGCATTTTTGCTAAGTGGTAAACACGTGGTAATCGTGCCCACCGTTGCATTACCTGCCCTCGATTTTTTTAACTCTCATTCTGTCGTCATGCAGTAATTGATTTACATACCTGGGTTGCCACAGCATCAACGCTCCATTGAACCAGTCATTATACTACAGCCCATAATTCGGGCATATATTGTGTACTCGATTCGAGCGCGCAGCTCCGGACTAGGCAGTGACTTGCAGCTCTTCGGTTTTATCGCAGCCCCGTCTGGCATTTGTCCTGGCGTTGCTAATGAGGCGGAAATCGCGGTTCAGAAGGCAGGTCATGCCACGATAGCTCGCATGTAGTACTCAGAACGAATGATGACAACTTAACGGCATGCATACGAGCTCCAAGCGGCTCAACGGGTGGCTGGGTTAAGATCGCGCAAGAAGTCACGCCGTTCGCTCCAGGCAGTTGGTCTCGTTTTCGCCAGCACTGTCGTGCCTCTCACGCTCCTGGATGACAGTCATACTACACGAGAATGCATTTATTCCACTTCCACGTACAAAACAAAATCTAATGTTTCTATCGAAACCATGATCCAGGCAGGGAGCTTCCACTTTGTTTAAGAAAGTTAAACTGCACTACTAAGAAGGGAAACATTGAAACTTGCTCCCATCGGCTACGATGGTGTCGGCGGCATCTGCGTAGATTGTTGCTACTTGTTAGTGCCGCGGAATCCCGAAGAAAACGAGTGGAACCGATTCATGTGCTTTCGCAGCGAGGTTGTGCTGGTTGCCACGAACGGACAGTTATAGACGTAGCAGAACGGGTTATCGTCCGGACAGACACGTCATCGACGATGGCCACGAGGTGAGGTTCAATTCCTTCAACCTCGCGCAGGTAATGTGGCGTATCCAGGTAGGCGTGCAAAAGTAGGTTGTTTGATTCATACCCAGCGGTGGCGTAGCAGAAGTCACCCCGTATCATTATCATATCTCCTTTGTTCAGCCGGATCATTTCCTCGTTGGAACGGAGCGCCACTAGCCGATTCCATCCATACCCGTACATGATAGTGTCGTCTTGTGTTGTGACCAGAAGCACGGCAGGAAGCGCGCTCAATTCAGCAGCCTGGACGTTCGGCAAGGGTGGAGGAAAATCACGACGGACTGGCGATTCCGTTGCTCCAGCCAACGAACTCAGCACGGTCCACTCCGTGGCCGAAGAATGGGCGAAGAAGGTCATGTAGTGCCGGCGGAATTCGCTTCCAGTGCCCGGGAGATTGGAGCAGGTAGTCTAGCGCGAATTCGGAGTGGGTCAAACGCTTCCCCGTTCCATGACCTGTTGTTCCAGAGCAGATCAACGTGCCGAGCCGTCGATCGCAGGTTGTCGGTGGAGTCATCTTATTTATGAAGCCCGTTTCGCCCAGCACTCGACGGGCGATCACGACATTCATGATGACGGTGAAGCCTGGTGCACGGTGAAGCAGTGTTGGTCGTAGGAACGTTGGTTGGACAAAGTGAATTCGAGAATAAAAGCATATCCCCAGCATATCGACGTCAAACGCACATGCATACTTCAAGGTAGATTAGATCATTAGCTGGGGCGCACCATCATTATGAGCTTCGAGCACGACCCACTAGCGTGGGTACGGAAAAAATTCCACGGCGGAGCTGCCCAAGGCAAATCGATCTTGATGCGTCACGATGCAGGCTGAAAGCCCGTCTTTAGGCTGTAGTCGATCTGTCCCCAATGAATCACAACATGAACCATTATGCAGCTAGGAATCGTGTGGGCTAGCCTATTTGAGTCCAGAGAGCAATGTATAGCCGGCGGAACGCACGCCCACCATGATGAGCTTCGGGAACACATCATTGACGTGAACGTGGCAGTGATTACACGGCGGAGGCGGGCGTCAACGATCTCCCGAGGTTGCTCGATCTCGACACCCCACCATGCTAACTCGCTGAAATCCCGTCTTCAGGCTGGCGTCGATAGGTCATAATGAATCACCACAAGGATCATTGTGCAGCTGCGCTCGGCATTCGAGATATGAAGCTCAGGAAGTGCGGGCTAGCCAATTTGATTCCAGGACAGCAACTCAAAGCCGGCGGAGCACAATCGCACCTCGTCACGATGCTGCTATTCTTCGATAGTGGTCTCCATCCTTATTTGAGAGACCATATCGAAAGATAGCAGCATCGTTTCGAAGGTTTTGATTAGTCCAGAATCGTCACAAGCTGGTCAATATATGTAGTGTCGTGCCTGGCTGTGCCTTCATTTTGATATGCTCACTTCAACATGCTGTGCATATTGACTAGCATCTTCCTACATCCCGGGCGGTTTTGCTTTGATCACACCACCATCAACACAATTGAAATTGCACCATGACATGCAAACCGCGCCAGCCACCTTCCGAGCCCTGCCCCAAGAAAAAGCCGCTCGAGAACTAGCTGGTCGGCTTGGCAGTCGTAAACTCGGGTCAAGCTTCGGCACGGCAACCGCCGTATGTAACGGGACGATCTTCCGTTACAAAAGTAGTTAGACGTCACCAGTTGAAATAGGCTGTGACTTGGCACTCTGTCATTGGACAGAAGTCGCCCTTTAGTATGCATATTAGCCAGTTAGCGTGCAGCACCCAACCGGTGGCTAGCAGCTAAGCTCGGCTTAAGTACGGTTTGCGACCGTACTTTAATATCACCCGGAGTCAATTTTGCTTATAATTCCACGTGTCTTGGCCTAACGCCCAATACATTACTTCCTTACAACAACAGCGAAAGCTTACGTATCGGTAGCCTTTGGCCCCGTTACACCGTACCAGAGGATGAGGGAGCGACTTGACGCTCGCTCCACCCCCCACGCCACTCAAGCAATAACGACTGTTGATGGTAAGGAAACGGGCTGAAACCTACGCTACGCTCATGTACTAACCATTCTTATGCCCAGATCCCCACGCCCACCATCAGGTCCGATCCGAGGTCGGACTAAGTCGTCATCGCATAAAGTTGCTGTGGGTGCCGAGACACCAACAGAAGCAGTTGAAGTTCATCCGACTCCACTTCATCGACGCCGATGCACCGGAGCCATTGGAGAAGCTGCTAGAGATACGCTGCAGTTTGTGTGCATTCATCGGAGGGTTAGCTAACACAACGTGATTGCAGACATTCCGCGACCAGTACGCCGATAATGCTGCGGACGTCGACGCGCTACTTTTCACTGCAACGGTCTTGGGTGTCGACCTGAACGACAGCAGCCATCCAGCCGACCGCGCCGTCGCTCAGATTTGTCGCTGCTCGAACCTTGGGCTGTTTCGAGTCACGCAAGCCCAGGCAACCATCCGCCTAACTAATTTGACGTGTGCTTGATTCAGAAGTACGTTGATGTTGTGCACGTCGAGCGCAGTGCCAGAAGTAAGCCACACAAATCAACGTTTTATGAATTTCCAATGCCAAGCATACAAAATGTGTTTTTTGTTATTGGGGAAATTCATGTTGCAGCTGCCGTAGCCATGCGCATCCTTTCTGACCGCGCGCTGCAAGGCATCTCGTTCACTCCAGCATCTGAGCCGATGGGCCCACAACGACAGACACAACGGTGAGCGTCTTGAAAGGCTATATATGCTAGAGCTAATCCTAACATTGTTATGCTGTTGATGCCAAATATAAGCTGGGGTCGCGCAATTATAGCAGTAGCGAGAAGGCGCGCTTGGTGAACGAGGTTTGCCGAATCCTGCGCATCGACACTGAGGATTGGCAAGACGTAGCGAGGCTTTTCAACGCTCAAGTGGCACCCAGACAGCAGCGAGGCACGGAGAGCTTGAAGAAAAAGTTTGCGAGACTTTTCCAAGAAGTTCGGCGCCGAGAGGGGCCTCCATTAAATGCTCTGCACACGCTGGTGCGGAAGGCGATGTGTCGTCTAGATGGGCGTGCGTGCCATCAGCGCTGCGGCAGTAGGGATTCAGGTTCGGCGACGACGGAGCGGGGCGATGGTTCTCAGACGCCGCTGGTGGCTGCTCAGGACGCAAAAGGAGCCCTCGTTCCTGGGCGTGCTGAAATCACCTCTCTAATCAGCGCAGCCATAACTCCGAGAATAGCTCCGCTGGATGATGAAGCAAGTGGCTTGTTGAACCTCGCAGCACGATTTTGGTGCACATCGAGACTCCGTAGCGTGCACGACGGCGGAGACCCCAACTCCGCTCGTACAAGAGCGTATCTGCGCATGTGCCCAAGCGCTGCATTTGTTAATGCTGCAACTCAACCAGGTGAAGCGCAAAATCGAGCACGAGTTGCAAGTTAGCGATCAGCGAGGAATCCTCGCTTAAACCTGCAGCTGCACCAAGCGTACGTCGTGTTGTGGATGATAAATGTGTGCTCTCTGGTCATCTATCACTAATACAACCAACTAAGAGCGGCAGCAGGCGCTGCAAGGTATCTGAATGAGGCGTCGGTCATTGAAGCGTCGGCGGCGTGAGTGAATAGGCTATGAGAACACAGTCTAGGACATGAAAAAGAGATGAGAGAGCCAGAACTCAGCTTGAGGGAGATCACCCTCAACAGGATGTGGCAGAGCAGCAAATGCTTTGCTCAAGTCGAACAAAGGCTTATTGTCATTCTAGCTTTTGCTGGCAGCTGAGTACGTCGTCGTGTTTGCTAACGCGCTTGATCTAGTTAGTTTTAATGCGTTGAGTTTGTTTGTGACGCAGCTGATGCCGAGGCGAAGCCAGGGCGAAACGCCCTCGGCAAGGGAGGAACAAAGCGACATCGAGCATTCCTGTACTACAGTATCGTAGGAATATCAAGAACTTCTATTCGTAACCTGGCTCGGCGTGCGGGGGTGATGCGAATGTCTATCCTTGTATACAACGAGACTCGAGCGGTGCTCAAAGTTTTCGTGCAGCATCTTGTACAGGATGCAGTGGTGTACACTGACCATGCTCGCAGTAAGACCTCCACCAAGATGGATGTCCTGCATGCGCTGAAGCACCAAGGTCGGACACTCTACGGGTTTGGCGACTAAACTAGACTCTTTTAAGTAAAACTTGATTGTTCTAAACGGACTGCGACTTCCCCTGCGTGGAAGCGCGGGTAAGCAGTAGAATTATTTCCAGTAACACCAGTAAAATATCGGTTTCGAGCGATTTTGTGACTCGGCTGACTTATGCCAGTCGTTAGACGAATGATAGGCGACCATGGCGCCACAAATGTTTTGACGCTCGCCCAGCGGTCTGGCAAGCTTGTAGTCATTCTCCAATTCTACCAGATGGCCCCCAACAGTGAAATCTGCTCATTCTTCTTCGAGGACAAGGGCCAAGGTTACTATCGCTGCCGGCTTTGCGGTGTCTGTCGCGAGCAGCAAGTCGGCTTGGAGTACATCATGTGCTGTCCCAACTCACCTCCATGCACCATGACTTCGAGGATCGGGCGTCAGTGGCGACCGACGCGCCCCTATCGGGCGTTGGGTTCGTCTCTAAGGCAACTCAGCATCGGTACCAGTGGCCGCAGTGGGTGGCGGAGCGAAACATGCCGTTCTCGGAGGTAGACGACCCCCTCACATAGTCGATGTCTTGCTGGAAGTCTGCTTCGTCAAAGACGTTGAAGTTGGACATGCAACGGTGCGCGACTAACGTCGGTGGCGTGGTTGAGAAGGAGCTTGGCGACGTTTTCGGCGTCATGTGGGACGGGCGGGTCGAGCCATGATACTGTACAGGACGTGGGCATCTATGGCATGGCTGTCGTGTACGACAAGCGCCACGAGCGACTGCTGTCGCTGTTACCTTTGGTGGACGGGAGCGAATATGCGTATTTATTTTTGATTTTGGAGTCAAAAAGTGTTGAGGTTTTGGGGGGTGTCGATGCACCGACTGCGAATGAGGAGGCTAACAAAAATATAAACAAAATATTACCATTGTTGCTAGCAAATTGTCTGGCGTCCAGAATGCAAATCCGCTTTAATCTTGTAGTTTTCAGTACGGCGTCGTCGTGCGGGCCACATTCGTCGAGTTTGCTCAATACACAGACCGAATTTTACCGGTAATTTTGATAGCTGGCGGGGCAGGCTGGGACCCGAGATCCGGCCAAACGCTTCATATATTGGTTCAGTTATTGTTAACCGTATTGCTGTCACAACTATGCTCTAAATGCTCTTGAAGTACAACAGAATTTGATATTTGTGGCCCCCGCCCACTACTCAGATGACTAAGCGCATAAACCAGACCCAGACGCGAACTACCGTCTAACCCCGCACACTACGCCTAGGCGCTATGCTACGAATTTCAATACAGAAGAGAATTACTCGAATAGAGCGCCTAGGCGTTATGCAACGAACACTTTTACAATGTTCGAAGACTGCCAAACTGGGTCCTAAAATCTTGCTCAGTCGTGAAGGCCTGACCCTCCACGCGGTTCAAGCCCGCCTGCGTGCAGTTCACAAACCGAATGTGTAATGTTAACGTTAGGTCTTTTATTCCTCGGTATTTGTGTTCGAAACGGAGGTTTTGCCGAATTGGCATGACTACTTTCATTAACTACGATTATAAACAACCCATATCCTTTTTATTCACGAAATGAAAGCAGTAAACTAAAGGATTTACTAAAGCACCCTCTGCATGCTCTGCAATGACTCCTTGATGGTGAAGCTCCTGCACTTCAGCTTGGTTTTGGCTGAGGTCATCGTTTTAGATCAGATAATGAAAACCGTACCAGTTTGCATGAGCTTGGTCACTGCAAGCCAAGCCTCTGGCTGCCATTGATCTTGGCACGACAATCGAACTTAAGCTGAAAATTACAGGGCGTAGTATTTCGACGAGCGCTATAATCGAAACTTTCTCTGTGATTTTTATAACTCGTATATTCGAATACAACGCCTAGGCGTAGTGTGCGGGGTAAGACGGTAGTAGCTAGACGCAGCCCAACCGATTCGAAAGGGAAGCTAGTATCGCTCTCCATGCCCTCAGTGAACGGGACAAGACGTGCATTTATCTCCATAAATTGCCAATGGAGTGCACATCCCAAATCTATTCATCATCTCACAAATGTATTTTTTTCTCTATTTCACAGTTATTCTCTGCATTTTAGATCCAGAGTTTCTACAGAGGTGCATTAAAAATACTCTATAATTGAATCCTTATTACTTAAATAAAAAACCGTCTACAAACAAACGTATGTACCTTTTTCTTTAATCAGATCTTTTTCACCTGTTATATCCGATTGCCTGATGATTTTTTTAGTCCAAAGTGGCGGTGTCCTCTTGTTTTTTACAGTCTATGGTCATATCAGTAAATACGAGATATTTATCTTTACAAACCTTGGTATACGCAACCTTCAATAATCGATATTCATTGTCACCGGTGAATGTTGCTTGTGTCGGCTAGGGTCAACATCAAAACTCAATAACCTAACGACTGTTGCTTAACATAACGGGGTTTAATCACAGCATTTATAAAACCCATTGGGTTTTCTGGCCTCGTATGAGGAGCAGAATGTATTGCTGCCAGCTAAATTCGGCGTTGTAAACACTGACTTGGCGATCTTAACCTAAGATGAAGGTGAAAACATTTGATCAACGTTGCAGGGCTCCGCCGTATGCAAATTCGAGAGCTTTCCCGTGGTTGGCGCGGCATTAGTTCCCTCTGCTGACTGCTCGACAGAAACCCCAAGTAGTCCGTCGGTAGGCCCTGGTGTTTACTCCATAGGCTTCGTCCTCGTTATTAAACAGTGTGGTCTTGCATTTCTCGCCATTATTTGCCAACAATAATTTCATGCACATATGTCAGCACCAACATCACAGTGCCATTCTCGAACCGCTGGATGGCGTCGTCGGGTGGAGGACTTCATCGTTCAGGCACCTGGTGCCGACAAGCCAGCTTGTGGAGAATGGAGATCAAAGAGGAATCTGGCACAAGCGGTTTACTAGCTGCATCTGGAACCTAACGAGGACACGTTGTGGGATTTGATTAGGCGTCAATCTTCGGGGATTTTGCCGCGCCGTAAGAATTGTGAAAATCCGTTGATTCTGATGTCCTGGAGAATGCAAAATACTGATCAAGAGCCGACGTCAGTGAAAGGGAGGGTATTACTAATATTGATTCAAGTCGATTATGCTCATCACGAAGATTGTTCATTCTTGTAGGTGAAGACTAAATGGGCAGCTATTGATCGAGCGGTTACCGTGTGCCATCACCTATGCATGGTGTACACGTCAAAGTTGATTTGAACCCACGGAGCAAGTTTTCGTGTGATGGGTCTATTGTGGAGGGACCTTCCATCTCCTGAAATCGGAGGACATTGAATGATGGGACTCTGTGAGGCTGATGTTTGAGACTTGAGTCTGGGACTTGGGCCATTGGTACAGCTGGGGGTGGGTCGAGCGGCCATATTTAGCCAATCTCAGCTGTGTCATCCCTTTTCTGGTTGCCAAGAGCGAACCCATTATGCTTCTATTCATTTTCGCTTCAAGCGGGGCGACACGTTCGGTGCGGACCGCTGAGAGGGATGTCCAAATAGAAACTTACTTTGATTATTTGTCGCCTTGATTTTCCAAAGGAAAGAAAAAAATCGGCAAGGATCAGTCAACGAGATGTCCTGACACAGCAACAAGTTTTTGAAGGAAAATCTGCATTCAGGAATAAAAGAAACATTCGATATGAGAGTGGTTTCCCTATACTTCAAGATGAGGAGCGTTCCAACAAGATCACCCGCACTCGACCCAGGTTCGGAATGATTGGGCCAACGGTTTTCCTCGAAAATCGCTCTCACCTCGCTGCAGTCATCAGCAACGCCGGTCAAGTGGGGGGGGAGGGGGCTCATGGTTGTCGGCTCCCCGAGTAGCCCCCCACCATCACTGCATCAACCCCGAAACTACCAACTACCAGCAGAACGACTTCGACTAACCTCGTCAACACCGACGCAATATCTTCGGTTGAGTCATTTCCCAGCCCTCTAGATACGAAGACTAGTCTCGGTAGTGCACATCGTGTCGTGCAGGCCCTTCAACGAGTTCAGCAACCCCTCGCGCCTGCATCAAAGGCGACAACTGCGCCGCTCGCATCCAAGCCAGCTCGGCCTCGCTCAAAGACATTCACCGCAAACGCAAAGCAGAGGCTGGAGCGCAAACCGGACAAGAACACACCCAGGCGACCCAACCCCCAAGACTTCAGAAGCCAAGAACATGCGTTGGGCGGTGCCACTGACAGGGCTGACACTCGAAACACGCTACCAGAACCCTCGCATCTTGAAGAACTTTGCCAAGAAAACGAGCGACACGAAGAAGATTCGTGCTACGAGGGAGGCTACGGTGACACATTTCTCGAGCGTGCACTGATTGAACAATTGTGGAGCGAGGGTAACGAAGGTCGTGACGTGACAGTAACCCAATTAAAGAACAATCGAATGCTATTCGGAAGGCCTATAAAGCAAAGAGAACCCGCATGCCCTCGCCTGGTTACAGAGGGGCAACTCCAGCATCCAGTGAGAGTGATGGCGAGGCTGAAGAGCGGGAATACCTTGAGATGCCTGCCGACTATCTACTGAACGGGGGATCAATTTCGCCATATGGCGAGATGCCCGGTGGCAGTGGTTTCCGCAAGGATTGCACCTGATGCAAGTCTGTCCAAAATATTACACACAGCTTGGTTTTGAAATGGCTGTGCTCTGGCCGCTGTTGGGTGATATATTCTCTGGGAAAGCTGGATTGACTTGTAAGGCGATTCTTGAGTCCGGAGCCACTGTCAGTGATGCGAGTGATGACGACAACAATGCCGTTAAGTCAGATGACAATAGCAGCGATTCTAAGTGTGCTCGGATACAGGAAATGAGACCCGCAACAAGGCTAAAGCTGCAGCGAAGCAGCAGCATCACAAGTCGTGCGGAAATGCAGAGAACAAGAGACCGGTTGAGCTACCCTTCGAGAGCTTTGGCGCCATTGACCGTATATTGACTGCCCGCCAGTTGACAACGCCATGACCGGTGCGGATTGAAAGACTGGTGACGTCAATTGAAACTTCGGACGCGAAGCACGAGGCAACTTCTCAGGCGATATGCAACACCGTTTCCAGCACAGCTACTGATTGTTCCAGTATCACAGCACAGTCTCTGCTTACCTCGGAGCATCGGCCCACTATCCAGCAGCGAAGCACGAACCTCCAGACTCTCGATAATTGTCAGTGAAATTTCATCATCGATATTGTCCGTGTTTGACAACATTAACGGGCCTCGGAGCTGTATCACACCAACACCCCGATTATTTTTGCAGATCGAGTGGAATCCGCCTGCTGCCCCAGAAGACTTGTTGATGCGGGAGCCACCCGACGAACCGGCAGCTTGCGGTCACAAAAGGGATAGAAGCTTCAATTCGAGCGATATGTAGTAAAACCACGCTACGAATAGATGCAAGAAGTAAATATTAAGTATTCCTGCAAAACACCTCGGTCTACATTTGATGTGTTGGGTTGCCCACTTCGGGGAGCGTCACCGCCTCCGTCGCAGCGATGCCCTCGCAGCACTGGAGGCAGCACAAAGGAAGTCGAAAGAGGCGGTGGATATATAAACTTGCAATTCCTTACTGTGAACTTAGATGAAGCCGACACATCAACTTTCCATCTTTGTAGGTGTTCTTCGCGGATGGACAGGACATGAAGTCGTCTCCACTGAGTCGTTCTACGTAGGCTTTGCCCTCTTTCAGGGAAGTGGAAGTATTTTGCCCCCCCGGTCGTTTACTTCAGGCAAAAAGATTTCGCGTCTTGTTTCCTTGCCATTCATTGCCACCGTTTCCGGTATTTTCTAAGGTAGAGCACCTATTGAGTTCCGGTCTTGTTCTTGAACGTCGACTGGGACAACGGTAGAGTCTGAGACAAAGTTCACTGCCGACTTGCTCTCTGGGGCAACACGCTGTACTGGGTATTGACTATGGGGCCTTATCTTTTATGAGCTTGATAATGGCGATGAACTTCTCGTTCTCGCCGTCGTGAAGCGCGGCCACTTCCCACTGGAGTGCGTCAGCGTGGGCACAAGAAATCATTGGTTCGTTCTGCTTGCGCGCATCTATTTTTGAGTATTGCTCGGTTTTGTCCCTCCAGATTTTGGATTTCTCTATCAGCGCGTAGGATCACTGGCGTGCCGCTTGGTGTAGTTGAATTTACTCCGTTGGTTACTTTCCTCGATGGAATTAATCAATTAAAATTCTTTGAGTAGGATTAACATGTGACATTTGTAGGTCAAAGCTACTTAGTTTGGTACATATATAACCGTCTCGAATAAAACTCGTAAATACACATATCATTCAACATAGTCAGATCAAAACGATTAAATAACTTACGCTAAGATGGGGGTATCAACGCGAGATAATTGATCGCCGCGGCAAGGTTTTTGAGGAGTGATGCGGTGGTTCAAAGTCAAGCGTGTAGAACCAGACGTAGAGCTCTATGCCTAGCGAAATACCCCCTATATACGTTTTCATGCGTTATAGGGTACCTAGAGTAGTGTGACGTTGGCAGGCAAACAATTGCATTGCATCTGAGCACAGATCCCAGTACACTACGGTACTTTGGAATTATGGATCGCTATGACGTAAAAGTCAGGTCGGTGACTTCAGACGTGCTTCCATGGTCCAATATACATTAACTGAAATCGATGAATCCATGCAGAATACGCGGGTGTTGGGTTTGAGCGATCCTGCGTCCATCGTATCCGTACATGCGTCTGCCGGTCTCTCATGTTGTATCTTGCACCACGGTAACACCACTCTCGCCAACCAGGCCTCCACATGATGGAGATCATGTATCATAAGCACTGCGCTTGTATCGGAGGCGCTGGTGCGAAAGCGTAGCGACAAGCCCTACATCGGTATTTGATCGACAAGGTCAATTCACACGGATCGACGACCGCGTGTTTTCTTTCCGCCGCGTCGTTCCTCAGGCAGTGGCGGACGAGGGCGGCAGGGCATTCACGTCCCAATGGGAAGATAGTGCTGTCGACAGGCCGGCGATGTACATCCACGACCTCTAAAACCAGATGCGCGGGCACCGAGCGGCAGAGCGCAGAACCAAAGTTGTACAAGATTCATGCAATATTCAGCTTATAAACGGGTCAAGTTCTACCATCCCATTTGTAACATTAAGCTTATGATGGTATCACGTTAAACAGCAAACTATGGAGAGAAACATAGTGAATGTGTGGATTCAAATGGATTTAGAGATGTAGTATGCAAAGGGCACTATTCATGGATACATCGCATGTTAATATTGCCCCCTACTCGATCTCATGCCAATATCTGGACAATTAAGAAAGTGTGTTAATCCTGTGCTCCCAGCGACAGTTTTTGATAGGATGCTTATTAAGAACCATCTCTCTCAAATTTGTATAGGCGAGGATGGTCATGTAGTCTGTGACGAACCGAGACGCCAATGTCGACTTCGCAGTTGGACAATTTTTGCGAAGTCTGAGTCGTCAATAAACACACCGAAGATGCCTCCTTCCATTCCGATTCATCGTTTAAAGAAGTGTGAGCCTTTTGTAGCATACACAAGTGGTTGACCCGACCGTTCTCATCGGCAACGTTAGCCACCAGCACCACCACTTTCCCATCCGGCACCCTCTCCATCTCGAATCGCTCTCCAAGAAACTTTATTAGCTTCTTCGCCGTTTCGAGGCTCACCCAAAGCAGTTTCCAACGTTTCCGTGACAGAACTGTCAGCGTTGCCGGTCTTCGTGAACAGCTTGGTACACTCAGTTTGATACACTCAGATTAAACATCGACCCAATTCGCCGACTCATAAGCCGACTTCAAACAGTAAGCCGTCCACTCTACACTCTTGGTATGCGGAAGCAACCAGTTACGAAGCTCTACCGTCCCTGCAGAGAACCCCGATGACTTGTGCTCGCGGACGCAGGTATACAGCACTTTGACGCGGGAGCTCTGATAGTTCGCCTACCGCGCCAGCTCGATCAAGATCCGACGATTACCGATCTTCGAGCTCTGTACTACAGCATCGCACGGTGCCTTGAACTGGGCCGAGTTGTAAGCTGTCCAGCTGCGCCGCAGATACTACTCGAATGCGACGTGCGTATCGGCGGTGTGCCGGGTCTTCGTGAAGGCCCTTTCAAGCGGATTAAAGGAACAAGTTGACGGTAAACGTCTCTACGCTGAAGCGCTTCTCCACTTTGCGCGCCATCTTACTTAGGGATCGTCGAAGGACACGGATAACGTAAGCCGAGCATATCGTTCCAGGGAGGAATCCGCGTTTTGAAAATCATTGCCGCTCATGGATATGTCTGTATAGTCGGTCAGCATGACCTTAGGCTCTTGAAGCTCTGTTGGCATGACCACTCTCTTCTTCAAGGGATTTAGAAAACGTTGGTTCACGAACTCGGTGATTTACTTGGGCTCCACCAGCGCCAATACGAACAGAGGAACATCACACTGTTCGTATTTGATCTTCCCGTTGACCATGCAAGATTTATAGTTGCGATTGCTGTATGCTTCCAAATTTTCGCAATCCATACAATAGCTAAGATTGACAACCTAGTAAGCTACCAGGTAGCAGCGTGAAGCAGAGCAGGTGATATGCACTTTCATTTACTTGTTCTACCGTACATGTACAACCCCTGTCCTAAACGAACTCATTTCCTAAGCGAACGTAATTAAAGCCAATGATGCGAGTGTTTTATCAAATGCTACGGCAAAGCGCTTTATTAAATCGCAGGAGCCGAGCACTACCGCATTGCGCTTCGTCGATCTCCCGACTTCGCACCACCGGAGATTTCAAACACCGAAGAAAACAATCTCCGCATAGAAATAGACTACTCTCATAAGCGGTTTGTCCTCATCGCAGGTGCCACGGTTAGCGACGTTTTGAACGAGTTCTATCTGTCCATTGCCAATGCTAATAGAAAAGCATAAAACATATTTCAAAGTTGAAGAAGCAAGACGGCCACCCAGGGTGTTTCAGCCAGGCAAAAGACACTTGCTAAACTACAGGAGGTATGGTGACACTACAGTCTTCTCATATGGCGCTGAAGAGTTGTCGTGTGGATTAACTCGATGTGGAAAGGAGGCTGTCCAGTATCGGCTAAAATGCTGGAACTCAAGGCGCTGGAATATTTATCGTCTACTTGTTCACAATTCATACTCGTGGAGACGAGACCGTCGCACTCCATGCACTCGATCTTTTTCGAGAACGCCCAGGCGGCCTACGCTCTGGCAACACGCGCAGCATTGTCGTTGATCCACTGCGCCCACTAGCTGTAAATAGACCATTTCGTATGCGCATAACCCCCCTATTGGTAAAACGTCTTGTATTCGCATTTGAGTTTCTTGCATATTGGCAAACAACACAGCTCATTAGTCACATGATTAAGCACAGATAGCGGGTGAACTTACTATCGCCAGCTTTCTACTCTCGCAAAATCATCAATCCTCTTCTCAAGTTCACACGATTTATCGAGTGCGTCTAGTTTCTC
Organism: Phytophthora crassamura; assembly: GCA_033557995.1. NCBI lineage: Eukaryota > Oomycota > Peronosporomycetes > Peronosporales > Peronosporaceae > Phytophthora > Phytophthora crassamura. The sequence goes on along the minus strand of JAUCED010000009.1, from coordinate 1,704,481 downwards.
CATCAAGGTGCCATTCCTCGCCGTCAATCGCTTGTTTTCGGCCTCCAACATCTCCACTTCCAAATGGTACCATCGCCTTCAAATTCCGAGTCGCTATATTCATATTCTTCTTCCTGGAGTTTCGTGATCTTGTTGTTCACCGCTGTCAGTGCCATCATCAACTTCGAAATTTGCTCTCGAAGTTCCGTTTCACTTCGTCTTGCGGTTCCCTTCAGCTCCTCGTTCGAAGAGATAGGTACCGCAACGGAACATGTTCCATCGTCTCGTGTACTCTCATATTTCTGTTGAGAGAGCGCTTGTACAGCCTTGTTCGTGCGGCGTCGACGTTAAGACCAAGCACATTGTCATCTTGCACCACGTAGTAATCCGCGTTGAAGTATTCCTCGCCGACGCTGAAGATTGCTCGTTTATTTTCCTCGAGCTTCGGATGGTTGTTCTCATCAACACGAATGTTCGTCTCGGCCTAGAGCATCTCCGCTGATGGTTTGCAGCGTAATCAAGGGTTGACGCGGGCCCCGATCGATAATAAGAAGGTTGTCAATACCAACATTGCGCTGCGCCGCAATACCATATGTTCTGCAGTGTGAACCCCACATTGAAAAATGGCGCTGTGCTCGTCTTGATGCGAGCTTCTGCAGTGCAATCAACATGGGTTGTACACGATATCCACGTGGAGCATTGACTGTTGCCAGGACAGTCGCGGAAGGAGGGGGGGGGGCTCTGCCTCTTTGTAGCACCTCCGTTACCAGGGTGTGACTTGGGGGGGGGGTAAGCTCGAACAGGAAAGTTGAAAACTGACTACGACTGCCTGCTCAGTCGGTTTCAACTATCTCACGATGTCTCGAAACCTATTTTCCACGCACCCGTTGAAAAAATCCCTTTCAAATTCAACTCGCGATAACTCCATGAGCTATAGATCTCGAATTATGACCTAGTATTAGGACTACGTCAAAAAAGAGTAATACTGCAATAACTCGAATCATTTCTTGTTTATTTCGGTATCCCATTGGCTGAAACTACACGTCGACACCTCATTGGCTGAAAAGCTACGCGCCCAACTACAGCAGCATTGGCAGCCAGCCCACTACGCACTGCTCTCTAACAGCCTATAGTATAATCAAAGTATTTTATACCTCTGTCGTCTATTGTTTTCGTTGCTTTGGATACCCGGAGGAGAAAGGTACCCACCCGTACGACGCGTTGCAGCCATCAGCCAAGGCGTGAAGGGACTAAGAAGAAGAAATCACACTGCTGTAAAGGTCGATCAGCTGTGGGATTGAGCTTCTATCGGAGCAAAACAACCCTAATATGAATCCCACTTCATATGCGGCAAACAAAAGACGTATAGACCGGGATAGATGGTCAGCCACCAGAGGTCGCAAACGGGTACACGTACCTGAACGGTTAAGATTTACCGGTGACCACGGGTAACCATGGTTAACCGAAACCTGGCCTGATATCCGAACGGACGGGTACGGGCAACCGAGATGTCGGATTGGTTAGTTACGGACAACTGAGCGCATCTCGGACACAACCACTTGGTCATATTTGCCACTTATTTTTCCGCTAAACTGCAGATATTATTCTTTCTTGGCTGAATTGACGAAACTATCTAATCTGCATTGTGTCTCGCAGACAAAATAAGCAGTTCAATATTTTAGAGGTAAAAATGTATTTCTTCAGACATTTACAACTTCGGAGTACAAGTTCGGGTGACCGAACGAATATTTTGGACAACCGTGATTGTCCGAGAGAGAGCAAGGGGTGGTCGTGGTCATTCGAATTCTGACAGCTAGCCCTGCTGGATGGGTACAGCAATCCGTGACGCAGCGTTTGCGACCTCTGGATGTGTGACTACTAGTCACTCACGTCCCAGTAGAAGACAGAAACATTTATTGTTGAAGATTTGGAGCCTGCCGGACACAGGTGGACAGCGCGAGGCTTACATTTCAAGCGTGTCGGTGAGGTGCCGGTCAAGATGATGAACAAAACTAAATCGTGAGAGGTATACAGGGGCAGAATTCTGCATGCAACTCTCATGCCGCTGCAACTGAAGGAACTCAAACTGTTTAATGCACGCGGCGGACCGTGCAAGATGGATTACTTGCGGCACCTTGTTGGTGCATTGCCCACAACGAGAGTGAAAGATGGCATGGATGTGGAGTACAAGGCGTTCGGGGAGTTAAATTTTCGGCCGACAGTTCACCACGTTCCGATGAAAACCGGGATTGCGCGTCTCTTCAGCGAGCTGTGCTACAATGTGCTCGCTACCTCAGTGTTATCATTTTCACCGAGGGAACCATTCCTGTTGCTCGCCCATCACCAACGGATAGACAAGCATCACAGATTTGAGATAAGAAATCACGGGGAGGGCTTCATCACGTACTGGGGCTCTCACTCAAGGACTAGCGTGTCCATTCAGTTCTTGGAAAGTTCGTGAAAGCAGCGGACACTAGACGCTTTCCAAAGATCGACAATGATGTAGGCTTCTTCGAAACCATCTTCGTGCAAGCGACTGCCAGGTTTTCATGAGTCGGGCCAACGATAGCCATTGGGTTCATCCTCTCCACTGAACACGATAGAGAGGAATTTATCCATCCCAATCACGACCAACGATACCAAAGACTACTCCAACGCTAGTTTCACCACCACTGACACTCCCCAGTTGTTTTTGTATGCTGCTGTGCCGATGAGCGGGTATCAGTTTTTTAACAGAACTCGCTTCATCTGGTGGACGAGTTACTACAACCATCGAACGAAGGCCCTTAACTCTACAGCCATCTCGATCCTTGTCGGATGATGCTTGCGAAGCAGTAAAATAAAGTGACTCCATCTTTTCCGCCTTCGACCGTCTGCATCCCTTTCACTTGCGCCTACCTATCTCGCCTCTACGACTCGCTTTGATCGGATCAAGGCAGCATAGCCAAAGACGATGTAACACAGACGTGGTGTTGAGCTGCATGCAGACCTTGCGGAATGTCCAACTACAATCGCCGCTTGTTTCCGGATTCAACGCGAACCTTGCGGGCCCTCTTGTTCGACGAAGCCAAACCTATTGCGAATGAGGGGGTTGGAATGCTGTAGGACGTTTAGCAGTAAGTCCGAAGCTTTCAAAATTTAAATGCTGCAAGGAAAACTGACATTTTTTGGCACAGCAAGCAGCACCTAAAAAGCTAGATTGCTGTTCATTGGAATTATTGTCGAACAGCATTCAAGTCCGTCTAGGTTTTTGCATGAATTCTACCTCTTATGAACTGATAAAGACGGTATTGTACTGGCCAAAATACTTCGGACTAAGATTTGTAACACAAGTACACTCGGGCAGTAGCCCTTCGAGTTCGAGCTGGGCGAGACTGGGGCACACACAAAACGAAACGTTACTGACCACCACTCATTAATCCCCAATGCCCAAGCATTTTTCGGACATAAGTGACTATTTTACTTGTTGTAGGATACAACACGTTAGAGAGACCGGACACTTGACTTCACTCTAGTCCTGCTGAAGTACGTAGTATTTCTCTGAAAACGCGAGATGCGACCTCTTACTGCGTGGCTCTGCTGTTCGTGTTGCAAGATATCTCATGATATCGCATTTGACTGGGGAAAGTGATGTCCTTTTATCAAGAGACTGGTCGAAGTAAACAGAAACGCTGCTGGAAGAGGACACATCATCACATCACAAGACACAACTAATGCATGCTCACTAAAAACTTACTTCTCTTTGCTACCGTCACTCAACAACTGCCACTACTCGTCATTACCACTCTCTTTGGTCGCCAGCATTTACACTGCTGCTTGGCGAAGGTGCTTCGTCCTGCTTCATTTGTGCACTTCGTCTCCTTCGGCTTCATGACGCTTGCGCTTCTTGACACCGCCAGTTCCAGCTGCTCGATTCTGGATATCGCGCCCGCAGCGCGGATTATGACGCATAGCCCCATTCCCCCACTTGTTGTGCCAGAACAACAATTGTTCTAATACAGGTTAGGGATCCGTAGTTAAGGCCATCGCTTCTAGCTGACGCTCCCAACATTGTTCCTCTAGTTCCTAAAGACATAAATTGGGGGAAAGCATCAAGCGATCTTCGTATTGTACGTCGCGGCATTCCTCTACGATTGACATACGCAATGACAGTTCATAAGATGCAAGGGCTCACTTGCGCTCACGTTGTATTTCACTCGAATTCTATCCCGAACGTTTCGTTCGTATACGTAGCTCTTTCACGTATTAAGCATCGAAACGATATCGTTATCACACAGAGACTGACACTCGAAAGGCTAACCGCAAGCATAGACCTAATTGCGGCATTTGAACTAGAAGAACAGTGCGTCTGTGAAACTGTGGCTCAAACAAACGTAATCGCAATTCCAGTTGCAGAACGCATGAAGTTGGTAGCACTAGCTCATAATGCAGCGATAACACCTCGATAATGGTTTAGCAAACAACAGCACAAAGGAGATGTTGTTGATGATGAAACGTCTGCCGATTACCCCTCCGTGCTATGAGCTAACACAAGTTAGCGTCGCTTTCATCGGAATTGGCACTGGCGGCTTACATTTACAGCTGCACGAGGACCAACGGATTGGCAGTCACACCCAACTTGCGTGAGTGCACCCAGCGCTTGCTGATCGTGCAAACTATCACAGGTGTGCGTAATGGACTTCCTGGACCCCGTGTTCCTGCCGGATAATAACAACGTGACGGAGACGTGCGAACTTCCTGGAGATAGCCTACGTCGCGGGACACTGTTTTACTGCGATAGATACAGCTGCACGGCAGCTTTCAAGCCCCAGTTGAGCTGTCCTGCACCAAGCACTAAAACTTTCGCCGTGGTCCAAGAAGGTCAGCATCAAAATCGAGAAGAACCAAATTCGAGGGTTGTCAGGATGGTGAACACAATGGCTGCAGTTCACAACCGAGCGTTGAATAGATCGATACTAATTTATCGTCACCATGCTGACTTCGTTTCCAGTCCGGGTGGACTCTGCCTTGATCTAGGTAGTGCTTGTCTTAAACTTCATGGGCCCACCACGTGCAGTACTTTGGCGCAGTTGTCGTGTGCTGCACCACTACAGTGTACAATCAAAGAAAATCGGGCGGTAGTATTGGGACCATGAATGCATTACCATGAACTCGTACGTGGCATTTAGTAAGGTTGACTTCAGTCATGGCAGGAAGCATCATCTTCGTTGTGTGGGCTACTACATTTATCGATATTGCAGCTACAGTAGCTGCCACAACAACACCATCTCAAACCGCATTCATGAGGCAATAGCAACGTATTGGTCAAAGCGGATGAAAGGAAAATCGTGAACAAGAGAGACCGGTGGATGAGCTGGTAGCGGCTAGCTCGTTCACTAAGTAAACCTGCTGATTAACTAGATGTGATTTAAATAGTTATTAAGAGGGTAGCGACTACCATGCGAACGAAAATATATAGTTAGGAAGGCATCAATAGTCATGGGGAATCATCAACTGAAATAACGCATTTGAATCGACAAGTGTGACGGCATTCAGCTGAAAGCGGCGGGGACGAACAAGTCGCTATCAATTGTTGTCTACAGAGGAGACAAACCATCAGTACTTACATGACATTTCATACAGTGCTGGCCAAAAGGATAGCCCACCCTATATTTTCCCGCGCAACTTGGGCAATTTTTTGAGTTTGGCGCTCAAACTTGGACCAATCGACGGGCGCAGCGCGCTGATTCCGCCAATCAAATTTGAGTGGAATCCGCGCGATATTGAGAAACTGTCTATACAAGCCCGTGGAAAACGGCCTGGTCAAAACGATAGCACACTTTTTAAACTTGGTTTCAGTATTGACAATTATGTACACCACATAAAATCAGTACGTGATTGTTTTACCGTCCGCCTTCAGCACTTCAATGCACCGCTTCTTCATGGAGAGCACCAGCTTCTCGAGGTAACTGACGGGCATTTGCTCCCATTGTTTCTTGACCTCGCCAATGAGGGCTTGCTTAGTCAGATACTGGCGCCCTCCTTCGTAAACCTTGCACGCCAAGTAGCCCCATATATTCTCAATGGGGTTGAGATCCGGCGACAGATCCGGCCACTTCATCACCTCTCCGAGGTGCTCGTCCAGGGAGGCCTTCGTGGCCTTGGACGAATGGATACTAGCGTTATCCTGCTGGAAGGTAAACTCAGTACCAAAGCGGCGATGGGCAGCGGGCAGGAGGTGCTCGGAGAGGGTGTAGATGTAAGCATGTGAGTCCTGGGTCCTATCCAATACCGCAAGTGCCGTGGTGCCGTCCGCCCAAAAGCCACCCCACACCATGACAGAACTGCCGCCGTTTTGGCGGCTAAAACGCACCTTGGGCTCGTCTTCTAGACACCGCCAGTAGCTCTTGAGGCCGTCTGGGCCGTCTAAGTTCCATTTTTTCTCGTCTGAAAAGACGGTCGACCGCCAGTTAGCCTCGCCCCAGTCATGGTGATTTTCCGCCCACTCAACGCGGGCCTTGCGGTGCCTGTCAGTGAGCTTCGGAGCTTTGTTCATCTTGACGTACTTGAAGAGCTCGGAGGAGTTCAAGAAGCGGCGAATCGTTCGGCTGGAGACCGTGAGCTCAAGCTGATCATTGGCCTTCCCTGAGCTCAGCGTATCTTGGCGCGTCGCTGCACAACACGGCGGCAGTCACGCGGTGTCATCTTCCTCGGGCGGCCCGGGCCGAAACGCTTTCCGTACGAGGCAGGATCACGCAAGTAGTTAAAGATAGGTTTCCTGGAGCGACCTATAGCCGCCGCTATCTGACGAGCGCTGACACCTTGAGCAGCATAGGCGTCAATCTGCCCGCGCTCGTACTCCGTGAGCTGACCCTTCCGACCCATCAAAATGAGGTTTCCTTCTAATGCTATGTGGTGTACATAATTGTCAATACTGAAACCAAGTTTAAAAAGTGTGCTATCGTTTTGACCAGGCCGTTTTCCACGGGCTTGTATAGACAGTTTCTCAATATCGCGCGGATTCCACTCAAATTTGATTGGCGGAATCAGCGCGCTGCGCCCGTCGATTGGTCCAAGTTTGAGCGCCAAACTCAAAAAATTGCCCAAGTTGCGCGGGAAAATATAGGGTGGGCTATCCTTTTGGCCAGCACTGTATATGCAATCACCACTGCATAATTTGTGTACGATATGAAACCGGAGCTGCTGGAAAGCAACTATAGAAATGGTTTCCACCGGATCGGCTGACGGCTGGGTCATTAGGCTGACTGTTACTCAAATAAAAGCAGAACTTTGTGTGATTGAATTAGTGCTGGTAGTTTCCCTTCTTACTTACCCTTCTGATCAGGTAAACACAACTCGATGCACCAGGGTCCTCCACGATCGGGCTGCTCAGCTCGTTAACTCCAAGCGGCGTATCTGTGGAATGTCCAGCTGAGCGTGGGTGCGCTAACATGCCCCCGCTCGAAATTGCAGATGCCGACTGTGCGGCCAGTCCGACGCTCGATGTCGTTGGCGTCACTGGCTGGGCCTGGTGCGGAGACGCGCTTGCTTAACTCGGTGGGGTGCCAAGATCATGCACAGTTGCCGTAGCCCGGTGTGGGTGTGGCAACTGCAACACAACAGGACACACTTGAGCTTCGTACCTCGGTGCAGCTTGGTGTCCAACAGCATTCTCAACAGCGGTCTCATGAGCCGCACCAACGCTCCCACGCCCGCAAATGCATGGAGCAGGAACAGCTTGCAGCAAACGACGACTAGTGGTTGAACGCCAGACGCTATCGCAGGCAGAGCAAAGGCCGAGACTTGGTCCTGTCGCGGGATATACGTGGCTTGCATCGCGCCACAACTCGGCGTAATCGCTGAAACTGAGCGTGTTCCAGGCGCTTGGTCGACAACGGCATCAAGAGCTTGGTCGACAACCGGTACTCCAGTGGAAAGTTGCGCGGAGAGAGAGTCTTCCGATGATCTAGGACCTGATGAAGCAGATTTGAGGTCAGTTGAGCCTAATAACCAGGACCCGCGTTACGAAACATCTCGCCTACTCATTAGACGTACCGGGCTCGTTTGGCTGTGTATATTCGCTTGGTCTCGAACTGGCATGACGAACCTCATCATCGGCGTCTTGTCGAGTCTCACCCTCGTGTACCGCTCCCACTCGGACTGTCGAAGTTTTCGTTCGGTTTTTACTACGGTCAACCTTGCGAGACATGTGAAGTCTTGCGCTTGCCCGTCCTGGGGGTCGCCCCAGAAGGCCCCTAAGCAACCTTCTGCTTCTTGGCCTGGCCCTTGCGTTGGTATCGCTCGCGCTGCAAAGTGTTTTGTCGGTCTCAGTGGCTCTTGCACAGCCGACGCTCGCCATTGCGTTTTAGGGTCCTCTCGTTTGGGCAACCAGCGGGATATTGGCATTGCAGCGACTTGAGCCGTCGTTGAGCCGGCATTTTGCCTTCTTGGCCCGCCATAAGAATTTCTCCCCGTTGTGGATCAAGCCACAAGCTTCTTCAAGATGAAGGTAACTTACCCTCCTAGTCAGAATCTGTCGCAACATCAGCAAGCGTTTGCTATATATACACGATACTGGAACAGCCATGTCATTTTCTTTAGTAAAAATAATGAATAGTGCGCTTTGGAAAAGAGCTGCGTGCTTCGGGCGCGAGGTTCGGAGCTGATTCCAGACGGTCAGTCGATTTGATTACAGACAACCCTCTCGGTCGTGATATCCTGAATAGTGATTCACGGATAGATATGGGGGGGGGTCTCGATGACCGTCACTATACAAGCACAAGTCAAATGTGTCTCTATCCTCTAGTTACTGCATTGCGATTCAAAATACGTCATTATCACTATCCAACGGTAAACGTTGGATAGTGATAACGACGTACTATTGCTAAAGTCCATTTGGTGCAGGACGTCCAAAGAAGTCAAGCATTGAGTGTTGCTGACTACAGGGAAATCATATCTATTAACTAGTATAGAGCATCTTAGTCGCTGCGCTCTTTTTGAGTTGCTTTAGGGTCGATCCCCGATAATTGTGTGGGTCACCCAAGTTTTGGCGCGCCCCCCGAAAGGTCACAACCCATCAATATGATTTAAACAGCGAAAGGGATGGCAAAGTTGAAAGAATCAAAGGCAACGGGCTGTAAGCAGAGCAGCGAGAGCTGTTGGCAGATATGGCTCACTCTTTCCTTTCCTTTGCAGCACAAGCTTCCGCAGGCGCCGTCACGATCTCCCGTTCCGAGCAGCACAAGGCAAGGTGACATTTTGAACGAAACGTAACGATGCCGGTATATTTCTATTGACAATGTATTGTGTTCCAACTGCGCGCGCTTGCAGGAGTTGCCCAGCATTTTAACGAAACAATTGGACGAGATACCGTGCTGGCCGACGATCCCGACGCCGCTCCGAGCCAGACAAGCCATGCAGTATAGACTCCACCTCGTACAGTGCCTGATCGCGCTGCCCATGCACGCGCAGTGAAGGGTGAGAAGCACGCGCGCCGTAAGTATCTGTGTTGTCCGTGCTTACTAGCTTATCTACATGCGTAATGTACGATCTAACATAACGATGTTCCAATGCACAGGAAAGGAAGTGCACGATCTGCGTGTGCCGCTTGCGGCACACGCGCGCAGTTGCAAGCCAGCCAAGCTGACCAAGGCGCAGAAGACGGAGAGCAAGGGGAAGTGACTGGTGCGAGTTGGAACTGTTGCAGTTCCATTTTTTACAGTCCACGAACGTATGTAGTTCTCAAAAGCACGAATGAAAATTGTTTATGCTGGTCCGTAGCTTTGCGCACTAAGTCGCTTTTGAGCAGCTTAGTGGTCTCCTCTGGAGTTAGCTGCGCGGTGTCTTTCTCGTCAGCTGCATCCACTTCGAACGGGTTCTCAGTTGTAATGGCCGTTGCCAGATTTGAACGAGTGTGCCGCTTGAGGCAGCAGTACACGCACGTTGGTGTACGGCGTACTGGTGACGGCATATCGAATCTTGATGGCTTTCGTTGCATCCATAGTTACGGTGCAGTTGTGAAGCTTCAGCCTCTGATGTTGAATGCTGGTCTTACCAGCTTCTTCTACAGCATTGAAACTCCTCTGGCCGCCCATTATGATGTTAGCATCCGCTGCACCCGTCGTTGAGCTGAGCAGCAAAGTGCACTACCAAGTAAGATAGCATAGCAAATGTAATACACATTCACTGACGTGGACGCAGCTCTAAGTTGTAAGCAGGAGCAAGGTGCTGCATTCCTAGCACGAATTCGGCTGCTATTTCTTTTGTCTTCACAACCGCTGCATTAATCTGGTCCTCTTCAATTGCATAGGCATTGCGTATTGCTGTCGAAGCTGACAATTTAGTTAGCGTTAAGGTGAAGTGAGTACAATGTCGTCGCGACATTGCACACGAGAAAGTCCAACATATGCAAAAGAAGAACTAGGAATGGCGTTCGAGTGAAAACAATCTTTGGACACGTCAGGTCTTGTACCTTGTGCACAGTCATTGCGTAAGCCAGCCGCATGGGTATACCATCTCGGAAAATGCTCAGATCACTCGTCTTCTGACTCCAGCCGACCCTCCGAGGTAAACTTGGCCCAATATTTGGGACATTATGTAGGAACGACGGTCCTAGATACAAATCCGCGATCTTTACGAGTTTATCCGTAGTTCGTCTTGCGACAAAAAAGTCGAAAAATGGCTGTATTCGTTCCGTTGCAAAGCCCTGCTAATTGCTCGACATCATATGTCAAACTGACGGGAGCACCGACAGCAAGTCTCACAGATGTACCGACAACTCTATCTCTGCTCGTGTTCGGAACCTCGGCTTCCTCGAGCAAGAATCGCATTAAGCTCGAGCTAATTTCGCGTTTCTTAGCTAAGCGCTTTAGCTCACTGTATGCTTCGAACTGATGTGCAAATTGGCGAAGGACTCGATTTTATGCTATGGGCATTTCATTAACTTCGGCATTGGTGTATCAATGCGTTTTGCAGTTGGTGCCCATGGCGGTATACCCTTCTCTTTGGTAAGCCTTGTGTTGAATAAGTCGACACCCTTGTTCAGGGCACTTGCGGCGAAGACGCCGCAACGCCGAAAACCACTCAGGATCTGATTTTCCTCTATTCTGGCTTGTTAAAACACAAACAGTAGCAATACCTTCCCATAACTCACGGAGCGGGGTTCTGTATTTTCGACAATGACGTTGATAATGCGAACGGAACAACAGGATCTAATTGTGCTAGATCACCAGTAAAAATGACATCTCGTCCACCAAAGGGCATCTGCTGCAGCCTGGCCATATCTCGCGCATTCGCTGGTCGATCCAATAAAGCATACCGCATGAAATAACGCTAAACGCATCTATAATCACTAAATGAACAAGAGCAAACTCTCCCTGGAGTCGTTTAAGCTTCGTTTGTTCACCTTTCAAAGAAGACAGAGGGTATAGGACGTTGAGAATCCTTCCGAGAAAAGACAGGCAGCTCAAATGCAGAACATGTAGTGCGACCTTTAATATTAATGGCTGCAGTTCCTTGATGTGCTAGCAGCAAAACACGCTTCGAGTTGCGCCTAGATAAAGCATAGTCTCTGAATACGTTGTGCAGATCTTTGACAATGTGGCGTATTAGCCAGCTCTTCCCGGATCCTCCTTCACCGTACATTATCATTTGTAAGGGCTCACAAGGTACATTTTCAACAGACGAGCGCAAACGCCTTCTCACCTGCCGCATTGCCAACGCGAATGGTATCCATTGCGATTCATGCATGCTGCCACTAGTGCCGTCGTTGCTGTCGTCTTCTGCAATCGGATAGATGCAGTGACTCTTAGAAGTATTAACCCCACTCTTCGATGCTTTTGTGCGCCTGGTCTCGCGCTGCATCTTCAAATAAGGACGAACGAACTGCTTCACGGAAACTCTAGCTCAGTCAATATCCTCTGATCCGTACGAGCAATTTGATACCCATCGACTAGCCGCTTGATCGCTACTGTTTGCAACAGCCTCGTCGTCATTAGGCTCAACATCGGAATTGGTATCGTCCGTCTCAACAAAGGCGGAGTCGGACGCCGGCAAGTTAGCGACAGACTGATTTGCATGAACTGCTTCTAAATACTGATGTTTTTCTTGCGCAGAAATGAGGTTGCTGGACTCCCACTGCGCTCAGCCATTAACGTTACTTCTTGCTCTCGAGCAAACGTGTTCATACACTCTTCATCTGTATCGGGAAGGTCGCTGAGTACTCGCCAAGGCCTGTGTAAGAAAACCTCAGCAAAGCAGAAATTAGGATTGGTGGCGTCTGGCGATATCCAGGGTGTCGCGCGGACGACGTGCGCTTTCGAGCAAGCCTTTATGTATCCACCCGAATCTGTCCTTTCCACACATTGCCATTCAATTGCAGAGCAGAAACCTGTTTTTGGTAGCTCGTATCGCTCGACAAACGACGCGAAACTCATGCTACCAAACGGTTCTCGTGTAGGACGTGTCATGTAAACCGCCTCAACCGGTTCGATTCGAATTTCACACTCTTGGATATCGCCGTTTTGAATGTCACTCCACTCAAACAGCTCAATACGGTAATACCTCTCTGTGTGCCGCATAACCTTTACTCGTGTCACCTGGAGGGATTTCCATGCAGTCTGGTAGTTTTCTCAGTAGAATATAATACGCTTCTTGCGCGCTAACTTCACGTATGGACAACGTAGCGTTTGCTACTCTCTTCAAGATGGTATGATTAGGTAGGTTAGGATCGCATCTTTTCACTGCTGCAGCGACAACTCGTTTGAACCTGAGGGTATCCGGCTCTGCTTTGCTAACATTAGCGGCAGCGTACTCGGCAGCTCCCTATGCATTACTAACTGAATGTCCATGTTCGTCCGCCAAACGGAAAGAAGGTTAGGAGAGTAATCGTTAACAGTGGGGGACTCCCTCATCAAGTGCAATTTTACTGATGGAACGCCATCTGCCGACTCATGCACCTCAACTTCCGTTTCATCTCGAAGCTCCTTGGGATAACCAAACCTGCAAATATTTATCTGTTTTCTGCATTTTAAGTCTGCGTTGCTGAACTCTGTGTACAACCCTTGCTTAATCACACTGCCAGGAATTAACTGTAGTTTTCGGTGGTCTGGCCGAAAGGATATCATCCTGCGTATTATTCTCGCGAGCGCAGGTATCACACGTACACTGTATGAGATCATCCGCGGGTTTTGAGATGACGGATATTACCCTATCCACGTAGCTAGATAGTTTAAGACGCCCGATCTCAGTTTGAGAAAGCTGTAGTATGTCTGGCAAATCTTTCACCCACAGAAATGCGTGTATATGAGGGGACCCCTGTGTTGGAATTCGACCCGCCAAAAGTAGTCTGTTATATCACCCAATTGTTTGGCACTTCCGCAGAGAATGTGCTCGAAGAACGCATTAAATCTTCTATTGAAGTGTCTGGCAGCAATGTCCGGGTTTTCTGCTAGATATCACCGTCTCGCTTTAGGACTGAGTTTGCGAGCTTCGGCTATCGTCAACTCAGGATTGCAAGCTCTAACAAAATCTGGCCATATCTCGTCTCTGCGGCGCTAAGCGTCAAGAAAAAGGTTGACCATCGCGACAGAAGTACCCTATTTCCTAGCATGCTCATTACGTCTTCTCTTACATTAGCCCAGTACAGCCCTGTACATTCTAAAATAGGGTTTAAGCGGATCCAGCAGTTCCATGGCAGTGTTGATGTCCTTATCTATGATTTGAGAGCAACCATGGAGATCGTCTTGGCGAGATATCGCAGCGCACCTGGAAGGCTAATCCTTCGAACGAGCCCGTCAATCTGCCGACGATGAATTAAATTAAGGAAGAAAAACTTGAAATTCCTGTGAATGACAAATCTATGATCGTGCCATTTCATGAGATGCGCACACTAGTGTGCTAATGAGTATTCCTGTTCTCGATCTTCCGTGTCAGACAATGGATAGTAACCTCCTTGGCCCTTAGGAAATAGTATACTCATTCATCGGGTCCTTCCGGCAGCGAAATTCCCCAATTGGATACACAGTTTGTCCAGCCGCGGCATTAGCTGCGTCAATGATATTTCAGCTTCCGTTAGACCGTCGTCTTGTCTGCATATTGCTCAAAGGAGTCTTCGAAAACAATTGCCTCATTGGTTGATCAGTGGGGCAAGATCAGGCATTCCAATCTAGCTGAGTCAGATGAGGCTGGGCCTGACGCCATATCCAAAGCCTGATCAATGTGGTTGCGCGAACCCGCAGTAGAGTCGTAGTTCCGTTCCCGAGGCCCGTCCCGCATAACATTATCCAGCAGCTCTGTCTCTTCATCTTCTGTGAGTTCCATTGAAGGAACTGGTTCATCGACATTCAAGATTTCCAATGCTGCTAAGTTTTCCCCGGAGATGCAAACCTCCTCGTACAGCGGATTGCTAGTGATCAACCAGACGAGTGCCCGCCTGATTAAGTCTGGACGAACTCTCACAAGCGATTCACCACGACTATTTCTTGAGCGCAATAGTACAACACCGCTTTCGCTTGTTGGTCTCGGCAATGAAAAAGTACCATCACTCACGTCATTCCAATAGTTAACTGCATTGCCCCTCGTAAACTCTTGCTAGTCACAGTAGAGATTAATGAACGTCGTGAACGAGACGCCTAGTCCGATCAACCTCGATTCCATCCAGTTCAAAGTGGCCAACTCAGCTGGCACGGGGGAAATAGAAAATCCACTAGCCCGACAAAACTTAGTTTTTTTACCTTCATTCAGCGACGTATGGCAATGGCATACAAACATACATAGCTTTCCGCTGGTGGACGTAGTGACCGCCTCGGGGATCACCTCGCACGCACCACCTTCACTTCGCAGAGGAGCGAAGTATTCACTGTCTAGACCATAAACGTTTTGCACGGTACGTGTCGACTTAACTAGCTCACCACAGCTTCCGCAAATCCTAAGCAGAGGCCCGTCAATTGCTGTAAAGAAAGCTACAAGTTCAAGTTCGTTAATGGCAATGTCAAAGCAGACCATTTATTGAGGCCAATTCAAAAATAGCTTACATTCGGCGTCTGTGTCTAAGGCATCCTGATCAAGCCTAGCTGACGCACGTCGCTTTACCCGCTTCTTTCCAATCGGCAACTTCTGCGCAGCCTCATTCGTTTGTCGTGTTTCCTGTAAGCGCTGCCTACGGCACTAGACTCTTGCTCTTCCAAAACCTCCAGCGACACCGGCGAACGCTGGCGTTTGCGAGGTTCACCCATAGTCACATCATTCCCGATATGTCTGTTTGTCGCCATCTTCGCCCTTGTTGCTTGTTTTTGTTTTCACCAAGCCAATCTTCGTTTGTGAGAACCTGACGCGATGCCTAGAATCTACCTCTATCTTCTTGGCATCTTGTCAAACCGTTGTACAACTGTACGTGCGTCTAATAAACGGCAAGGGTCTAACTTCGCCCACAGACAGTGAAAATTTCAACATAGCAGTTCCGTGGATTCACATGATGGTTTCAGGCAAAACTTCGCCAGTTCAAACACAAAACAATGCAGTGTGCTACAACGAATTCTACTGTTGCGAAGGCAACATACCAAGCATGACCGACGTTCTCGCAGCGGCGTATCAGTAGTTTTAACGTGGTGTAGCCTACGCCTCTGCTCACGCGATGCATCATGAATTGCCGCAACCCAAGAACACCAAATTGAAACGCATAAGCGTTCGGCTCATAACCGTACAAATGTTAAATCACTTCGTTGAAGTTCTGGCCCAACCTACCTGAGTCGCTACCAATGCGCACGCTCTTCACCCAAGCGACGGCCCCGTGTACGGTGACAGAAGGGCAGTATGCCAAGCACAATGGCATGGTCCCAGCGGCTCATTTACAATTCAAATGCCACATACACAGACACGTGTACCCCGATCACCTCACCAACTCATCTCAGTCAGCACGATACTCAACCGAAACGTCGAGCAGTTACAACTCCATCTCCAACGGAAATCTGTGGTTTCCTTCGAGTTTTGGCAGGGAGCCTCGCTGACACCCTCGAGTGTAAGGACTCATCACTCAAGCGATTGCGTGCCGATACACTTCCCATGCGCACTTGCCAGGCGCTAATTTCACGTCGTAATGTTCACGTAGCAGTCCAAATGTCGGCTAATATACATGGTACAGCACAACACGCCAGACACGGCAGCTTTCAACCAAGCCCGACGCTGGCCATCACAACCACACCGGTTTCTATAGATGGCACCTCAAGTCCTGCTCAATAACTTCCACAGAAGTCTTGCCCAAACGTCAGGTGCGCACCATCTTCAACATAACGTCTGCTAACGTACATGTGCAATTCTATGCATTGAAAAATTCCAATTGTCAGGAATAAATTGCAATGTGACCACCTCAGCTATGGGGTTGTACGATGTACGAAAGTATTCTTCATCACCCTGCCACTATGTTCGTGAGGGTGAAATATCCTAGGGCAGTCCGAGGGTGTTCACATCGTGCGCACAAGGACTGGCAGATTGCATTTGGAAGATAATAGGTTAGCGCTAACTCAAACAAGAGCCACGACAATCAGCCTTACCACATTCGTGCTCTCATTACGGCATAAAGCCTTTGCAACACTGAGCGCCACACGCACACTGTTTCTGACATAAAACATTTTGTCAGTGGTCTGTAAAAAACAATTCATCCTCTTAAAAAGGGGAAGCTTACCTTTTCGCCGTGCACCTTGCTATCGTACTGGAACGTGATCTCCTCCCCGCGTAGAATATCTTCCCGCGCGAATAGACCACAACAAGTTCCTCCATTGACATCCCACTTCTGCAGCGCAGCGTTCGGGGCACAACTGTGATTCGCAAACCTTGCCAGAGTGCCCTTGTTTCTAGCATCGATAACTTCACGCGAGTTTATGGTGACTCGGTAGTAGTGTCGAGCCCCCGTAAGCGCCTATTCACAAACACATGAGATAATATCCACCCCTCCAAAACGCTTCGATGCATTGCTCACCTTCTCACGCAATTTGTACTCGCCGATCGAAATTACCTCGGCTTCGTACTGAAGATGGATTCGCCTCGCGTTATTGCCTGGTCTGCCACTAGAGCGATCCTTTGTCGCGAGAATGCTGCAACGAAAGGAGAGCAGATCAGCCGTTTTGGAAGTTTTGATTGCTGCATACGTTCTTCGTAGCGCAATATCCGCGTACGCACTCGACCTGCATCTGAACAACACAGCGAACCAAGGAATTATATGTTGCTTCATTTCAAATCCACTGAGAAACAAAATCTTACGCTGCGATTTTCGCAACCCCAACGGCAATTCTTTTTCTCGGTCAGCTTGATTGGCACATGAGCACCGAGGGGCATCGTCCTGGAGCTTCTATTACAATCAATTGAGCATGCCATAACGTAGATGCAACCTTGGGTAAGTCGGACCGCAGTCGATGTTTATGTTCATTCTGCGGTATGGGGTCGAACTCTGCGAACGCTTGGACAATTGATCGCTGTTCAAAACGCTGAAACACTAGGTTACAGACGCAATTTGTATTTGATGCCTAACAGCATATTCTGTGAGCTGTACGAGAATTCGATAAACCGCGCTCGCTTAAATCTGTCCGCTTCTCAGCCTTGAAAGAAGCTCTCAATTGGTTTCTGAGCGAAGCGCTTCTTTGGCATCTGTGCCAGTCGGTAAATTTCGAAGTGGCGCAAGTATCCGTTGGTATCTATTGAAGCCTCAACAGTTTCCAAAGCCAAACGCATGTTCATTAGCCTGCTACGTTTCCGACATCGTCGAAAGAAAGGTAGCATATTCGCGAATACGACGTAGACGTACTGGCCATGTGTTGCCATTTCATTTACTTGCTTAACCAACTTGCTATGCACCCTAAAAAGCAAGTCACAACACTGAACGAATTCAACACGAGGCTACCCTACTAAAAAGCACTGTACGACAGCGCTAGCGGAAGTGCATACAGTCACCCTTACTCTGGTCTTTCTCCATGTCGCCGTCACTTGATCTCTCACTCGATCTCGCACGCTTGGCCGCGGCAAAGTCCGGAAACTCCTCGATAAGCCCAGGATTCGCCGCACCAATCGCCTGCACACACCCTTGCAAGGTACCACTCCGTTTCAAAAAGAAAGCACAATTGCAGCATGACTCCTGTTTTAAAAGGCAAGCACGGTTTTTATTCTTGATTTTTGTATCGCCCTTTTGCCTACAGTTAGTAAGCGGCTTAATGATGCTCATATACGCTCGCAAATGGTCAAGTAAGATATGTCGGTACACTGTTGCGGTCGCCATTCGTCAGGCAGCAACGGCAGAGCAAGTGATATCACTTGTCGTGATCCATAATTGGGCTTGGCTGCATGCTGAGACGGCCATAGCATCGTCAGTACTGAGCGCAAGAGAAATCTGACGGCACCAAACGAATTGTCACGATTAACAGCGTGTTATGGCACGGCAACCACCTTGTTTTGGGATAATTTAGAGTGAAGCACATCGTTTTTTTGTCATTTATGCTTTCTTGTTAAAACGGAGTAGTACTGTGGTAGAACTTGAGAGAGTGAACCTTCTTGAACTCGTACACAGCGCCGCTGCGAAATCGCGGCTTCCCCGCTGAGCGATTCTTCGGATCCCAGACAGTATACTTGAAAACACGAGCATCACCGCGGAACTTGACCATTCGCGCCAGCGTCTTCCCGTAGCCCTTGATGTGTCACTGCATGTACCCGTCCACGAGATTCACCCGAGAACTTATGTTGTTTTCTAGCCGCTCGGAGTCCAGCGCACACATGATCGTGGCGACATTCACCGTCTCAGCGGGGTTTTCCATTTTCGCAAACTCACGGATCTTCTTCATGGACACGAACATGTTCGTTGATTCTTCAGCACGCTGTTCGCGCAACTCTGCTTCTACCTCGGCCAGGAGCTGCGCAGCATCAGCCTCGTCATTGTCACTAACACTATCACGACCCATGGCGAAAGATTCCTTCTTGCTTGAGGCTAGCCAGCAAAAAAAAAAGTGAACCTTACCTGCACAGCCGCGGGTACCAATATCTCCACGACAGGCACTCATTCAACCAATCCTCGCTATCGATGACACAGAAACTCCGGCCGTCACCGTCCATCACAATTGCGCCTTTTGCCACTTCGCTCGAATTCGAGCCAATTCTAGTCACAATCGACGCGGTCGGCATCCAGCGAATACTTACTCCATTCCAAGTAGTGGTGCCGCCACTACACGTGCGAGGGCAACCGGTCTAGGACTACCGCTATCGCTGCAGGGACACCTTGGTAATTCTAAGGTGGAATCGTGCTCAAACCTACGCATGAAATACAAACAACAACCAGCCATATCATCAAAGCCAAAACGCATGAGCGTTACACCACTTCATCGAAAGCTTTCATCAACGAGATCCTCAATTGCACGCTGCCCCGTCACCCTGCGCACCACCTGCTAAAACAACGGCCGCACTGGACTTGCATCTCAAAATTGCAAGCGCATGCCCGAAGCGAAGCGGGTAGATTGATTTAAAGTCAAAGCAACAACCCATGTTTAATTGGATTGCAGTTGGTCTCATTGACCGCTTGCTCACTACTGCTTCCTACGCATCTGCTCCGTGTAGCTGAGCCGCGGCAGCCTCTCTTGCTGCTATGCCCTCCGTTACGATTTGCAAGCTGACGTCGGCTCGAATAGCCATCAAGCGATCGGCCTCAAAGCGGCCTGGGACCTGGTGGTAACGAATACGTCGGGTTTTGTCAGCAGCAACGGCTGCCTGCATTCGGGCAGCTCTTTCCTGTCGCAGGAGCTTCATCTTCGTAGCTAGTTTCGTCCTCTTTGAGCGTACGGGTGCCTCCGGCGTCGCTAATGTCACTTGATGCGGGTGCACACCCTTGCTGATGTCGTCTCTGTCCTCAAGCTCGAACAGCGGCAGCGGTCTGTCCAGCGAAGGTGGATACTGCTTCTTGGATTGCTTTGAACGCTTTTTGGCGGCGGAGCTGGCATGGCTTTCGGGCTTACGCCGAAGTCGCGTCGGGTTTCGTGAGCTACGGCCGTTGCTGTGATTCTTGCGTTTTCCGCTGCCAAATGCCACATCAGCCTCAGATGCTTCCATCAGGTACGGAGCGGATGGAATAATGAATGCAGCGCGCGGGGCCCCGATAGCTCAGGGCGAACGCACGAAACGACCACTCAAAAAAAGCAGTGGAAGGTTTGCGATAGTAATATCAGCAAGGCCAGATACCTTAACGCGCCAACAATGTGGTATTTCATTATCAGAGTGAAAAGCGAGTACGCAAAAACGCAGTTCCTGTGTTTCCGCTGGTTGTGTTTCTCCGTACTCGTCTTCGTACGTGGTCATACCTATATCTGGTTAGGTTCTCAGCGACCTCGGTCGACTTCGTCGCCTTGAAAGTGGGCGCGCATTCTGTGTCCCCAGTAGCCTCGTCTCGACCAGCTAGCCAATGCTGCGCAACTACACTGACAACCGCATGTGCCAACACCGCCACATCAAGCAGGTGCAACCACGACGAACGCCATCACAGTCAATGCCACAAGATCACGTCCGCCACGTCTACCGAAGCACCAGTCACATGTCTGCAGGAGCCTCGCCTTACAACCGCTAAATCCAAGCTCGCAATCGCACAATAGCAACTCCATTCCGTCGGACGCCACCACCACCACCACGCCACGCAGGCGCCACCACCACCACGCTGAGCGCCATCACACGAGATCACGTCGGCCACGTCTACAGAAGCACCGCAACAGCCACCACCATCACAATGTCACGACCACCACGCCGAGCGCTACCACAGTCAATGCAAAGTGATCACGCCGGCCACGCCTGCAGAATCATAGACACAGCCACAGGCATGCCTGCAGAAGCCTCGCCTTAAGGCCGCTGATCCAAGCTCGCAATGGCGCTCGAAGTTCGCCGCCTCGTTGCGATTCGTAATTAACGCGGTCAATGCGTAATTACGCATGAACCCTATTTTAGCGATTATTAAAACATGCAGGTTTTGTTACATATTAAGACCTATTTTGCCCTCAATAATGGGGTTTAAGTCCACCTACTCCTGCTACAAGCCAAATAAAGTGCCGTTTTAGGCCTTTTCTGAGGCGTCGGGTACGAACGGTCGCTTAGTGTGGAACTAAAATTCGAGCTCCTTTTAGCGACCAGACGGTCGTAACCGACAAGCCTGAACTGACGGACGACCCTTTGTCCTTATCTCAATCTCATTCTAAACCGAGGTGTTTTGCCCCAATTTAGCCCCCAGGTCTCACGATTCCAAATTGTGACCCTAACCCTTTCTCAAAATTAATAGTGACCGACTCGTAAAAACTAAAGGCGATAAATCGGAATGTAAATAGAAGTCTCATGATTATCGGGAGCCTTCGCCCCAATAAATACTTCCTGCATTGCTCGAAGCCCGAAAACATTGCTGGATGTCACCCGCATCCGCATCTGAGCTAACTAGGGCTCGTAGCATAGGCTGGGATAGCAACGATAACGAAGATGTTTTGCTTTAACTCTTACAGCCTTTTTAAAAGTAGGGCAATGCAATGACTCGCACAAATACTCATCAAAAAATATCGTCAAACCACTTCAACTTTCAATCAAAAGCGATCTCATTAGTGTCGATGTGCGCTCTGGATAATAAATAACAAGACTAATAGGTCTCCCTCGTTTCTTCAACTTCCGCGGGGCACGTGGGACACCACTGGTGCTCGTTCAGGTTGGGCATGATGCACTCGTCGTGGAACGTGTGCTCGCACGGCAGCGTCGTCGTGTAGCTCATCACGCTGCATGAGTTACACGACGACGCTGTCGGAGAGACGACGGCTCCCGGATGCCGCGAACAATTCGTTGCAGTGGAAACTGGAGCTGTGGAAGCTGTCCGTCTCGGACGTCGATGTCAACGCCTCCGAAGACGCGAACGCCTCGCCGTCCAGACTCGAGCTGTAACGGGGCGTGGCCCTTATTAATGGCACCCAACCCGTTAGTGTGTCGTACACACATGGAGTTGTCACATAGAGATGTGCCACACTCACATGTGGTGTTTCGTACACTGGCCCACACATGGAGCTGTCACATAGTGATGTGCCACACTCACATGTGGTGTTTCGTACACTCGCCCTTAAGTGCCTAAGAGATCCCATAAGTACGGTTTGTACTTAGCAAGGTCGACATGGTTTGAGAGCCAACCATTTGGAAACAGGTTACTTCGAAGGTGCATTAATTAGACAGTTTATAGTAAGTAGGACTTGGTGAGCAAAAGTAATAGACGTTCAGTTTTAATCTAACCTAGAAGTTCGCAAGTCGTTTGGTACCCGGTACCAGCAAACGACTAAGAAGGCAGGGCCTCGAACTAAGATAGCAGAGACGCCGGGCGTCTGTTGTGGTTAGCGAGTTACGCTTCCTCAAAGCAAAGGTGCGTGTGACTCCCATCACACGAGCTGCACAGCGCGCACACGCCCGCGTCCCTGCCTCATCCGCCAGCTCGTCGCCCTCGTCCGACGTCACCGATAGAGATGAGCACAACACGATGTCGCGCAGACTGTCGAGGTTGGAGCTGTTGCCGCTGGTGCACGCCCACAGCCCGTTGAGCGGGTGGCGCTCGTCGCTCACGTCGCCCAGCACAAACTTGGCCACCAGCTGCGCTGCCACGACGGAGTACGCCGCCGCGTTCGCCACGAACTTTTGCAGCGACGTCAGCACGTGGTCGAGCGCGTCGCGGCGCTTCTCCACGGCGCAGTCGTTGTGGCCGCCAAGCCCGAACAGCGTGGCCGAGCCCGGGAAGTAGCTCTTGACGAACGAGTAAAGCCACCGGTACTCGGCCTAGCAGAAGGGACCCAGGTGCAGCGCCACCAGCAGCCGCGTCTGGCTCTTCTGTTCCGATTCGGATTCGGTTGCCCCGTGCGCGCACCGGAGATCGCCTCAGAGGCCAACAGAGCAGGTTTGGGGGACGAGGTGGAGAGAAGCGGCGGATATGCCGAAAGAGCTTGAAGTAGTTCAGTGGCTGGCTGTGGCGCCGCAGTTAGCATTTATAAGTAGGAGCCCAGTCTTGAAGTAGCAAAGCCAAGAGGAAGTCGACCGAGGAGGAGAGGCTAAGGGCAAGAACAAGTTGTGTGTTTGCATATCACTCAACTGGGCCAAGTCTACTCGTGTGGCGAGCAACCAGTGCTGTCAGCGAGCCTCGCGTCGTAACAACTTCTTGTACTCGTCGAAGGAACGCGCGCTGCGCCAGCGGGTCTGCGAGGCGGCGTGCTCCACCCCACGTGATCCACGACCATCTCACAGTGCACGTCGCACTTGCTGTGGCGTGCAGCCGTCACGCGCAGCGAGAGCTGCTCCAGCAGCGCGGCCTGGGGGAGATCTAAACCTTAACTGCTGGCAATTTGCCAGCTATTAATACCTGCCAGTGTCAAGTCCCAGCCTCCGCGATAATAGCAGCAGCCTCGGTTTACCGGCTTCGTACCGGCTTCAGCTACCGGCTTCAGCTACCGGCTTCAGTTACCACGACGAATTAATCGGATTTGGCTGTCCCTAGCCTTCCAGGCTATCCCAGTACAAACATGCTTTGAAGAAGCTCATTCGAGTCGACCCAATACCAAAGGATACTAATGCGCCATTTAGAGTTGTCGCGATAACCGCCTTTAAAGATTAGGTATCATTTTTCGTACATAAGCGGACATTTAAATTTTGAAAATGTTTTCTCTCGTACAAAGCGGTTAAGTACTCTAATTCGATTGCTTTTCACACCGTCTACATGGCAATATACATTTCAAAAAAATGAACGCATATTGCCACCACAATCTCCAAAAACGTGTCGTCATTTTGGGGGCTTGAGAATGGCGATATTTGTTTTGAGCCGACGTCACTCATCGAATATTGAATATTTTTTTGTTCACCAGGAATGGGCTCTAAGGCCCTGGTCCAGGTAGCAGAATGCATTCCTGTTCCAAGCATGAGGGTAGGGTTTTGCTACATTACACATAATTCTGGAGCATTCGAGAAATTGTGCTGGTGGTAGTCCAAGCGTATACCGAGCTCTGAGGTCCATTTCATTATTTGCAGGCAACTGAAAATGAACGGCGGTGATCCACCTCAAAAGCTGCGAGTGTCTCGTGGGGGCGTCGCCCCCACGAGACACTCGCAGCGCGGACGGCTCCCTTCTCGCCCCGAGTATCGCTTCCCTCAGCTCCGCCAGTGCGTCAGCTCCTTCGAGCTCTGGTGTAACGGGGTTACATCGAATAGTGTGATGCACACAAGCTAGGTGCCACACATAAGTTGAGTTCCACACATATGTTACGTGGGTCACCCAGATAGGAGTGGGTGGCTCACAGCCACTTGATATGCATTTGACTAGGCTCTACTATGATAGATAGTGAGTCCTATACATACAAACAACAGGCGGCTCTGCCGCGATAAACAACAATACATTCAGTTCACATTTGAAGCCTAAGAGTTCACTAGCCTTGTTTAAGGTACTTCTGTCTCTTGGAGTCCGTAAGTAGTTATCTTACGGTACTCGGTATAGCTCTTGTATAGAGCGTAAGGTTATCGCTATTACTAGAGACTCTCTGAGTCTGTGTCTTCCTCTGACGCTAAAGCTACGGCACCCCGCTGCACTTGGTAGCACTTGTAGTCAATCCGACACCTGAGTCTTACGACTGTCCCTCTGTGAGGATGGAGCAATTTGCCCACTTACCCCCGAACCAACAGGACGGGCTTAATAAGCTGATGTCCTTGATCGGCCCGGAAGGTGTGGCCCATCTTGCTTCGCAAGGCCCCGACGCGGTGAACGCGCGTCTGGAGGCGTTTTCTCAGTATGATAATGCTCTGTTGGAGCACGTCCAGCAGAAGATGACTGCGGCCGCGGCGTCTGTGACGCCTAGGCCTGCATCGGACGATGCTCCACGAGCTAAACCGCTCATGGTGAGCGTCAAGACCTTCGAGGGCAAGAAAGGCGAAAGCCGTTTGCTCTGGATCAGAGAGGTCGAAATGGCCATGGCGTCCGCCATGCTCAAGACCGAGCAGCAGCGCGTGGCGCTTGCGATCTCCAAGCTCGGTGGCCGAGCGCGAGAGTGGGCCCTGACGTGTGGCACGGCTGTGGACACTGCGTTCCCTTCTTGGGATCAGCTGAAGGCCCAGCTTTCGCGAGTGTTCTCGCCGCCTAACCAGGCGTATCGCGTGAGGTCACGCTTCCTGTCTACCCGTCAGGGTAAGAAGGAATTGCTGGACTTCGTCCAGGAGTTGAGAACTCTTCTCGCCGGCATGGCGGCGGATCCTCTTCCTGAAGTGGTCGCGGTGACCGTCTTCATGGAAGGCCTTCGCACTGGCGTGCCCAGGAGGGAAGTCTTCCGTGTTCACCCGACCTCTTTTGAGGAAGCCGTGAACGTGGCGTTGAACGCCGAGTTCAACTTCAAGTCGTCGCGACTTGGTTGGACGTCTTCCCAAGCCAGCTCTTCCGGAGCTTCTGATGTGTCCAATGGCGCAGTGCCTATGGACCTCAGCTACGCTGAAGATGAGGAAGCCGAGCTTCAGGCTGCTGAGCAGCGTATCGGCATCCGTCGATGCTATGTGTGCGGCAGCACGCAACACCTGCGTCCGGGTTGCCCGCTGCGCAAGCAGCGCCAGGCTCCGTCGAGCCGAATCTCCGCTTCTGAGCAGAAGCCTGGCTCGGGGCGGGGAAACGCCAAGTCCCAGTAGGCGCGGGGCGCCCTGCTGGGGAAGAAGAACTGAGTTCTGTTGAGCCTCAGGGAGGAGGTCGGCAGGGCTTAGCCCCAAAGAGCACCGTGCTCTCTAACAACACGGGACGTGTATGCAAGCCGGGCTTGCTGGTCGTGGAAGCGACCGTGAAGGGCTTTGAGAAGCCATGGAAGATCCTTATCGACTCCGGAGCGTCGGGCAACTATGCTCGGCGCTCCACGACGGAAGGAAGTCAGCAGTACGCTGAGGCGCTGAAGGCGCGTTCGAGTGACATCGTCACCGTCCGTCTTGCGACGGGGACCCGTGTCACGGTGCCCAAGGTTCCTGTGAACCTGGGCGTGAAGTTTCTGGACTTCGATAGCGTTGAACGCTGTTTGGTCATCGACCTGGATTCGAGGTACGACCTCATCCTCGGCATGGCATGGCTGGAGTGCCATGAACCATGGATCGACTGGCGGTCGAAGACCTTAGGCGCTACGCGCTTGCCTCCTAGGGGAGCATTGGCGAGTCATGAACCCACCTCTGCTAGGAAGCAAAAGCGCTATTGGCGCGGGCACTGGACCGAGTCGGTCAATGTGCTGGACATCGGAGTGTCCGAGTTAATGGACACTGGCGTCGAAGACGCGAGTCCCGAGCACTGCTCGTGGGCTGGACGTGGAGTGGCACGTAACCCACTGAGTGAGACTCCGAGTTACTGTGAGTCATCACTGCCTGCCGGTAATGGCGGGGTCGACACTGAGTCGAGGCATCTTGGGCGTGGCCCTAGTGATGCGCGTGGAGCGGCACGTAACCCGCTGAGCGATGCTCGTGGCTTGAGCGCAGCATCGCTGCATGCCGGTAATGGCATGGTCGACAGTTCGTCGAGGCATCTTGGGCATGGCCCTAGTGATGCGCGTGGAGCGGCACGTAACCCGCTGAGCGATGCTCGTCACGAGAGCACAGCATCGCTGCATGCCACTGATGGCGTGGTCGGCTGTGAGCCGAGGCATCAAGGGGAAGACCCTGACGATGCGGGTGGAGTGGCACCTAATCCACTGGGCGAGGGCTGTGAGCGTTGCGGCTCCACGCCGGCTCAATCAGAGCAGCAAGAGGTGGCGACACCTGACGAGACTTTCAGTCTGAACACGCTGGCCTCTCCGATGCGTACAGCTTCCGCGAGGGGGCGGCAGCGACGCCAGATGGCGACTGCGAGACGCAAGGCGTCGGTCCTGGTACAGGACGTGTCCGTCGTGGACGATGATAGCGAGCAGCTATACACACTCGTTGATGGAGTGACTGGTGAAGCCGAGGGCAACGTCAGCCTCGAGGCTCTTCCGACGGTGGCTGCTCTGCTAGAGCTGGACGAGATGTCCATTCCCGACTTTGGGGATGCCTTAAAGGCTGGCGCGCTCGCCGAAGTGGTCATGATACGACCGGAGGAGGAATTGAACTCCTCGTCGCTTATGGATGAAGGTGTCCTTGAGGACACGAAGGAGGCACTCAGTGCGCGAAGTGGATCTTCGATCCTGAAGGACCCATCGGATCCGTTCTATCCTTTGGTTAAGGAGTTCCAGGATGTGGTCTCGAATGACCCGCCCACTGGCTTACCTCCGGATCGAGGTGTCCGTCATGAGATTGACTTGGTTCCCGGAACCAAATACTGCGTAACGAGGCAGTGGCCCTTACCGAAGGAGCAGTGCGACGTCATTGACGCGTTCTTCAGTGCCAAGCACGCGGCGGGCATGGTGCGTGAGAGCAAGTCTCCGCACTCGACGCCTACGTTCTGTGTCAGAAAGCCTAATGGCAAGTGGCGCATCGTTCATGCTTTCAATAAGCTCAACGCTGCCACCATTCCGGCACAGACGCCGATTCCTAGGAAGGATGTTCTGCAGAACAATATGGTTGGCTGCACGATGTACAGTGCGCTCGACTTGGTCGATGGTTATTACCAGTTGCTCATGCGAGCGAGTGACATTCCGCTGACAGCGGTTAGCACTCCGAGCGGTATGCTCTGGGAGTGGCTAGTCATGCCCCAAGGGCTGTCGAACGCGCCTGCGACGTTCAATCGTCTGGTGACGCAGCTCTTCAGGCCCCTGCGGGCGTTTGCTCAAACGTACTTCGACGACATCTTCGTCCACAGTCGTGCGGAGCACGGTCGGTCTGACGTGGAGAACCACATTGACCACTTGCGAGCAGTGCTCGAGTGCATGCGCACCAACAAGCTATACGCTAACGCATCAAAATGCATCTTCGGCGCTGAAGAAATTCCTTTCTTAGGATGCTTCGTTGGGAAGCGCGGCCTTCGAGCAGATCCTGCTAAGGTTAAGGCCATCGTTGACTGGCCGGTTCCCAAGAACCAAAAGGACTTACGCAAGTGGCTTGGCCTCGCCAACTACTTGCACAAGTACAGCGCGAACTACGCTGAGATGGCTCGGCCATTGTCCAATCTCCTTAAGAAGGATGAGGACTGGTGTTGGAACACCGAGCATCAAGATGCTTTCGAAGCAGTCAAGGAGAGTCTCCTTCATGCCCCGATCCTGGCGTTGCCAGACCCTGAACGTCCATTCAGTGTCGTCTGTGACGCATCGGACTTCGCCATCGGCATCGGACTTCGCCATCGGCAGTGCTCTGCTCCAAGCAGACGCCGAAGGGCGTGAACGCGTGATAGCGTTTGAGTCTCGCCAGCTTAAGGCTGCAAAGAAGAACTATCCAGTTCATGACAAAGAGCTACTTGCGATGAAGTATGCTCTCGTCAAGTTCAGGGTGCACCTGCTGGGCTCTAAGCCGTTTGTGATCTTCACTGATCATGCGTCACTACGCACTGCGACCCAGTCGCCCCACCTCTCGCAAAGGATGGCCCGTTGGCTGTCCTTCTTCGCGGAGTACAACTTCGAGGTGAAGTACAAGCCTGGCAGGCAGAATGGTCTTGCAGACGCGTTGTCACGGCGACCGGACTATGAGCTTGATCATGTCACGATGGTGACCTCGTCGGTGACGGACTTGATACGCGCTGCGTACGCGCGAGACGACATGTGTGTCGCCCTGCTGCGTGCTCTTGGGAGCAAGGAGTTTGAAAACTCGGACAAGACATTGTCGGCGAGCTTGCGCGCGAGCCTGCACCGTTACTCCGTCGCTGACGGTCTGCTGTACTACAGCACGAGTGCGGAGGACACTCCTCGAGTCGTGGTCCCTCATGACGAGGATTTGAAGTATCGTATCCTCTACGAGGCGCATGATACACCGCTTGGCGGCCACCTCGGTCGCGAGAAGACCTACAGCTCTGTGAGCCGGACCTATTGGTGGCCCAAGCTGTACAAGTGGACGAGCACGTACGTGCGCACGTGTGAAACGTGTCAGCGGGTGAAGCCCTCACCGCATGCGGCCGCGCCGCTGGCAAGCTTGCCTGTACCCTCCGGGTGTTGGGAGTCCATGAGTTTGGACTTCGTGTTTGGCCTTCCAACGGACTCGGAAGGTAACACGGGCATCGTGGTCTTCGTTGACCGTCTGAGCAAGATGGCTCATCTAGCGGCTGTGCCGGACACCGTGGACGGTGAAGGGACAGCGAAGCTGTTTCTCGATCGGGTCTTCCGCCAACACGGGCTGCCCGCGTCGATTGTCTCTGATCGAGACCCCCGCTTCACTGGGAAGTTTTGGGACGCTGTCTTTAAGGTGCTTGGCACCAAGTTGGACATGTCCACAGCGGACCATCCGCAGACCGACGGTCAGACTGAGCGCGTGAATCGCGTTGTCGAAGACATTCTTCGTAGCATTTGCGCTGAAACGCCGAAGCGTTGGAGCGCTATGCTTCCACTCGTCGAGTTTGCGTTGAACAACGCTGTGCATGCCTCCACGGGCTACACTCCGTTCTACGTGAACGGCCTCACCCACCCGCGCGTCCCGCTGACGCTGCCACTCCGTGGTCCTGGGCTTGGTGGGGGAGAGATAGCCGATCGGCTTGCTGATGTCAGCCCACTCACTGTTCGT
This sequence comes from Phytophthora crassamura, assembly GCA_033557995.1. Taxonomy (NCBI): domain Eukaryota; phylum Oomycota; class Peronosporomycetes; order Peronosporales; family Peronosporaceae; genus Phytophthora; species Phytophthora crassamura. Next base: position 1,674,886 of record JAUCED010000009.1, on the reverse strand, counting down.
AAACAGGTTGACGAGTTCCTGTCAACGCGTCTAAGTGTCCTTCGACACGTACGTGACGCAATGGCTGATAGCCAAGACAAACAGAAAGAACATGCGGATGCTAAAGGCAGAGGCAATGTTGAGAGTTATGAGGTCGGGGACCTAGTGTTGCTTAACGCTAAAAACCTACCTACACATGCAGTGTCTGCGGTCTTCAAGACCAAGTTGCGCCCGCGCTTCGTGGGACCGTTCACGGTCGTGGCCAAGAAGGGCCTGGCGTACACGCTCAATCTTCCGAAGAAGATGCGTACGCACCCCGTGTTCTACGTTGGCTTGCTCAAGCCGTACCGGGACCCGGCCCATGTGGGTTCTCAGGAGCTGGCGCCCAACGTGGCGGAGCCACAGCGCCCTGCTGAAGTCGCAGCAACAGGTCGACCTGACCTTCCAGCCGCGCGAAACCTTGTTCAAGGCGCGCCAGGCGTTGAGTCGCCGACTCAGCAGCCTCACACCACTGGAGACGTTCCCGGAGATCGCGGATCTCATTCACGGTGGTGTCAGACGCCCTCTCGGCTTGATCAAGCCTCCGCCCATGGCGCTCCAGGATCTGACGCACGTCGCTCAGCGATCTCTCCAAGCTCTCCAGCTCCTCAGGCCGGACAGGCTCTTCACCGTGCGAGGACACGGGCGCCGCCGGCGCTGCTCGACGAGCAGGGGAACCGCCACTTTCATGTGGAGCGTATTCTAAAGCGTCGTCGACGCGACGCTCATAACCAATATTTGGTAAAGTGGCGTGGGTACCCGCACTCAGAAAACTCGTGGGAGTTTGAGGTACCCCTCCGGCAAGAGTGCCCTGACGTCGTGGACGCTTTTGATCGCCGCGATCGAAGGCGCTCTGCGAGCCCGCGACCGCGAAGTCGGTCGCCTCACGCTTCCCGCCGCTAGGCAGGGGAGCTGAGGGATCATACGCTGAGCTCAAGCGTTGATCCCGGGCTGCTGCAGCCGTCGACTCACCTTGGTGAGTTCCTGCAGCGCTCTTAAGAGCAGATGAGCCGAGTCCGAGGGACTGTAGCGACCTGGAGGCGGCCGCCTGACGCTTCGTCTTCATCTTCGCGAAATCGAAGCGAAGCCGGCGCTCTAAGCGCACATCAGCTTCGTCGAAGCTAGACTGGAGAGCCTCGAGCGAAGAGAGACGGCGGGTTCGATGAACCCAGCTCGTGAATTGAGCGTCGTCCTCGTGGAGGAGCTCTCCCGGACCGAGCACCACTGGAATAGTCCGCATCGCGGGGACCGAAGCCCCACGGGCTTGATCGGACAGGCGAGTCCCATACTCCTCCGGAGTGGTCTGCTGCGGCGTCAGAAGCCTCTCTCGGAGAGCAGTACGAGTAGCGACCTGGTCGCTGGTACTGGCCGCCGGCCCGATTCGCCAATTCTGCAATGGCCCCGAGCCAAACTGCTTCAAGCGCTCCACCGGGTTGAGCGGCACGAAGCCATACTCTCGTCGAGAGCTCACTAGCGGTCGCGCCTCGGGTCGTTGCGAACGAACGGCAGTTTGCCCCTCGAGCTGACGCTCTTGAGCCTCGTCGAGGTCGTTAGAGATCTCGCCCGTCTCCAAACCAGACAAGCACGAAGTGCTGTGGTCTCGCGATCCACGAAAGGGTTGGGAACCCGGCGTTGCTGCTCCGGCGAGCGTGGACGCGCAGGTGGCGGGGAGTCCTCTCGCTGAGGCATCGGCGTGTCGGAGTTGTAGTCCAACTCCTCGTCCTCCTCCCCCTCCTCGAGGCCCTCAAAGAGGTCATCTGCCGCACGGCGGGCCATGTTCGCGCTGCTGGGGCTCTCGGAGCTAAGCGCAAGACGGCTCTGCTGCAAGGCGTGATACTCTCTCACCGAGAGCGTTGACGCGGGGCGCGGTGAGACCTTACGGTCGGACGTTGTGGCACTAGGTGCCGGGGACGCGAGCGCGCTCTTGTTGTCGAGTGACTGAGACGCCTGTGGACTCCGAGCCATGTGCTCGTTGAACTTGGAAAGTTCTGGAGCGGGCTCTCGCGAGGGCAAGCGACTTGGCCGTTGCCGTCGAGACTTCTCAATCGAGACGATGACGAGTGCGGACACGTGGTGTCCACAGTCTGGTGGGGGAGAGTGTAACGGGGTTACATTGAATAGTGTGATGCACACAAGCTAGGTGCCACACATAAGTGGCTTCCACACATATGTTACGTGGGTCACCCCAGATAGGAGTGAGTGGCTCACAGCCACTGGATATGCATTTGACTAGGCTCTACTATGATAGATAGTGAGTCCTATACATACAAACAACAGGCGGCTCTGCCGCGATAAACAACAATACATTCAGTTCACATTTGAAGCCTAAGCGTTCACTAGCCTTGTTTAAGGTATTTCTGTCTCTTGGAGTCCTTAATTAGCTATATTAAGGTACTCGTGCAAACTCTCGTATAGAGTTTGCAAGCTATCAATATTACTAGAGACTCTCTGAGTCTGTGTCTTCCTCTGACGCTAAAGCTACAGCAGCCCCGCTGCAAGAGTGGCGATAGTTGTAGCGCCGCATTCTTCTGCTCACAGCCGCGGCAGCCTCGGAATACGGAGCTAGCAGATGGTGCCACACCTTATAGCCGGCATCACCGAGCAAATGCATTCCGTGTGGCACATAGGAAGAGATCCTGCAACCAACAGTTAGAAAATGAAATAACATAAAAACAAAAACAATAAAAATACCAACCTTTCTCGAACTCCAGATCCGTTCCAGAGTGATTGATCGTTGGTGGAGCCTGCTCGAATTGAGAGCGATCGGAACACGCCGCGATAATCGACGATGACCTGGACATTGACAGAAGGGAACCCTTTTCGGCAATACCAGCCCTCGAAATCGGTCGGGCGCGGAATGCGAATAAGGGTTCCGTCAATTGCCCCAACGACTCCCGGATAGCCCGCAAGCGCAAACAAACCTTCTCGATTGCTCCAATTTCGTCCTCTCGAGGCATTGCCACGACCGTGTCAGCGATTTTGGTTAAAACGGCGAGCGTTTGACCAATATAGACAACGGCGCGTGTATGAGATATTCCCATCACGGAGGCGGCAGCGTTCATGCTGCCACCTTGGGCGAGGTATGCCATAGTGAGAGCGAGGCGCCTGATGATCGGGTTCTTGGTGTTCGGGGAGGGCTTCGGTATCCATGCTGCAGCCACATACTTGTAGAGAGTCAGGAAAGACGACTTCGTGCACCGTAGATGCGCTTCGAACCAGCGTGTTCTCAGCGCTCGCAAAGCTTTCTCGAACGTATCACTCGCAAACGCAGAGGTGTTGACTCTAGCAGAGCCGAGACCGCCCGTCAGCGGTGGCTGCCGCGATGGCTGCCGCGCACGCGCAGACAACGCCAATGATAGCAGCTCGACGATTCGAATCCATGTACAGGGAGAGTGCTCAGAATGAATTCTGACCTCAGAACACCTCCGTTTGGCGTTCTGGAAGTCGAGATTTTGGGAATGTGGAATCAGATTTTGGTACGATGTACCGAATATGATCAGCCAATCAAAACGTCTCTTGAATGAAGGCCAGAATATATTCTGGCACTTGGACCAGGGCCTAAATGAGCTCAAGACGCCCCTCTTTGTAGTGAGGTGCTTAAATCCCGATTCGTACTTAGGTTCATTAGTATTTTTTGGTGTTTTTGACGCCGTCTCATTTAGATCTTCAGCTCTTTTCCCTTTGCGGGTACCAATGAGTGGTAAGAAATTGTAACGGGTGATCGAGACTGGAGAGGAATCCCCTCTTCCTCTGAGGGAAGGAGCAAATTGTTGTGAGGTTAACCTGTCTAGAGCGTGGGGAGACCAACCGCGCGTCGCAGTAACAACCTCAGAAGTTAGAATGCACCAGCTTTATGGCGTTGTAATAACTGCAGTGGTGTGGGTCTCGACACTATCATAGCGGAGAGGATTGACTGTGCGTTCTATCAAACCGATCTCGTCTCCTCCCTATGATCTTCACCCTCTCTTCGTCTCCAATTTCCACTAAATTGGAGACGAAGAGAGGTGAAAGAAAGCCAACTAAAGTCATCGTTTTTTTTCAAACTATGACTTTGAAGAATTACCCAACCACGCTGTTTTGGCTGAACGCATCCACGCCAGTCTATTCAAGCTGTGTCTTTTATCGCGAGAGCTCTGTCATAAGATTCCGAAGCAAATGCGCAACCAACGCACAACATAAACACTTCCCAGCGACCAAGCACAGCCTCTTTCAAACTGAAAATTTTCATATCCAGATTGACGTGACCGGAAACTCCAATGAGCATCAACGATGTCTGACGGACAACCAGATAATAGACCGTCTACGTTGAAGCTCGAGGGAATTGCGCTTTCAATCTAAGCAGCAGCGACTCGTTGATTTACCCCGGTGAGACAGGATCATGGAGTAGTTTGTCCGGGCGTCACTGCCTCCGAACAGTCTTGACAATCACCCCGACGGCCCGACCAGGTGCGGTGCTGGACGTACACTCAGGTAGTGTCCGCCTTAGCGACCAGAGAGGACTCCGGTAACGCCATGGGGACTCCGGCGAGTACCCACAGCGCCGGTGACGGAACGGCCACCGCCATACCCCTGCTAGCCCCGCAGCTGCCCTTGCCCCTTTCTACTTCGTCTGCTGCTCACCTTGTTCGCTTAGGTCGATAACGCAGTGTCACTTTATTTAGCTAGAACCCTGCCAAATTGTAACTGAGAGGCGCGCTGCCGATCGGCCCCACTGCTCTATCTACTTACTTCCCCGCCGCCTAGCCTGCCTCGCCCCTCGGCCCAAAGATCCTGCTACTGTTGCTCCTTCCGGGTGCCGACGCTTGCCGCCGCCCTGTGTGTCTGCCTTGATCCCGTAGATCTGGTTGCTCGTTGCAGGTTCCGCCTCTTGGCGCTCACTTCGTTCCGCAGCCAGTCAGCATTCGTCGTCCTCCTCGCTGTTGTTCGTCAGGTCCAACACCAGTCTGGTGGTCACGGTGCTGTCGTGACGCCGCCATCGCCTACTCGCCATCCCCACCGAGCTCGTCCTCGAGCTCGCGTTGGTCCAGCAAAGCTTCGTACTCTTTGATGCCCATCCACTTTCTCTGCACTGGCTCGTCCGCCGCTGTCCGGTACTCCACCTCGTAATGGAGCTCGTAGCGTCCCGCCCTGTTCCGCCGTCGTCTTCTGCCTCGCTCAATAATCGCGCCGTACACTTGGATGTCGGCGAAGCCCTCTGCTGCGGTCGGTCGCTTGGGTCTGCCACGTCCCCGTAGTACTTGCGCTGCTCCACGGTCTCCGTCTTCGTTCGCTGTCGCTCTGCTGCTGACTGTCGGTCCATGTTCCTGCTCCGCTGTCGTGGTTCTGGGAATGCCACTACCCTGAAGCCCTTCAGTAGCAGTTGAATCATCGGCTTGCGTCGCTGCGATTCCCTGCTGGTCACGATGAGCACTCCGTCGCGCTGCGCGTACCTCCCGCTCGATCCGGTGGCCTTCTTCTTGCTGCTGCTGTGTGGTGAGGTTTTGCTCTCGTCTGGCTGCCTCATCGTCCTTGCGGCGGCGCTTCCTTGGCCATCCCTCGCCCGTCACTCCTGAGATTGTTGCTGCCCTCGAGGGGTACTTAGACGACAACTGCACCTACACGCTACAGGCAATGAAGCACATGGTGGCGTACGACTTTGGCGTGAACATCAGCACTTCAACCATTTCGGACAAGCTCATCGGTATGCTATAACGGTAAAACAGGTACATGAACATGAATCTCTGCTACATAGATATATTTATATGAGTACTGACCGCTCATATTATTTGATGTAGGTTCGAGTGGAACCAATGGCGTGTAACAACGACCAGAATAAGACAAAACGCATGGCGTTCGCTAAGCAACTACGTTCTCACATGACTGCTGGAGACTTTATCGTATACTACGATGAACCAACTTCAATGTTTACTGCAAGCGCACCCAAGGCCGAGCGAAGATCGGCTAGCGAGCGACAGTTGTGTTGCCACCGTCCAAAGGCGCCAACCTCCAAGTACAGTGTGCAGTCTCGACTGAGGTTGGATTGGTCCACTACGAACTCGAACGCGGCAGCATAGGGATGGATATCAATGCTGCGTTCGTCGACGCTATTTACGAGAAGGTGAAGGCCTCTCCTACATAGGTCGTCGTGCTCGACAACGCCTCAGCCCATAGCCAAACGGAAGATCGTATTGTCGAGCACGACGACCTCGGAACTGCTCCGCCTGGGGCCCTATTCGCCTATGTGCAACCCCATTGAGGGTTGCTTCATCGTGCTCAAGGCACGTATTAAGGCGGATCTCGCTTTGTCGCGTGAGGAGCTGGTGGCGAGTCGTCCTCGCGGTCAGATTGCGGAAGGGCGTATGCAGACTCTCGAGCGTGCTGCCAAGGGCAACATCAGGTGCATGGACCTCCATCTCGTGAACAAGATGGCCTTGCACTGCCAGCATGCTGTAGCGGCTGTTGAGCGCATGGAGGACATGCAGTACGGGACTTAAGTTTCTCCTTTCCGGTTAGCTCTGGGATTTCACCGCATTGCTCTGTGATAAAAACTAAAATTCCAAATTTTGTTTTTTTCTAATTAGTCGTATTTCTAAAAAATCGCATTGCTCTGGACTAGCACCACTTTGGACCGGCAAAGGTGTAGTACGAAGAATAGCTGAGGGCTTGACGATTTCATTTTCATTAGTGAAGTCTACCACAAAGCAAATGCTAAAACGAATGCTTACTTGAAGCGGACTTGGTTGAGACTTGAGAATCAATACACACTGGGACTTCGTAGTCCGATGCGAAGCTATGTATCTGGAATGAAAGCGACTTCGATTGTAGTAACTAACCTCCCAAGCTTCCTGGCCGCACCGAGCTCCATCTAGTGGTCCCTCAGGTACGCACGGTACGACATGTAGAGGTTCGAGTAGGTCTGGTCGAAGCCTCCGTTGACGTTGACGCCCAACTTCTCGGCAGCCTTTACGTCGGTGTAGTCGTTTTTCTTCCACCTCTTGAAGAGCTTTTGCGAGTACTCGTAGTTGTTGAGCGCCTTCTCCAGCTTCTTGGTGTCGAACAGCGGTCGTCCTCTCTCCTCCTCCGCGGCCTCGTCCTCGTCCTCCTCGTCGTCATCCTCCTCGTCGAGGTCCTGGTAGCTGCGCAGGAAGCGGTTGTCCGTCATGGCCGCGTCGACCGGCTGCACGCCGTCGGCTGTTGCCAACTTGGACAGCTCGGAAGTCGTCTTTGCAGCGGCAGCTTCGCAGCTTGCGAGAAGAGTGGCCGCAGCTGCCAGGAGGACGTAGCACACGCGCATCGTTGGTGGTGGTGGAGTGAGTGGGTGGAGTTGGCGTGAGTGGAGCAAATTGCAGAATGGAAAACTATTCGAGCGCAGGGGCTTTCAGTGCAAGCAATCTTACCCTGGATGGCCTGCAATACCCCACTACTGACGGCATGACCATCAACAGCTGAGACCCACATCGCCACGAAAGATCGTGGTTCGGATCGTGGCTTCGTACATTTCTTGCGTACATTTCTTGCAGTTCAAGTCTAGCTATGATCACTGTCTACAGAACGCAGATAGTATACTGATCTTGCGTTATGCTTATGGTACTCTACTATCATGGGATGTGGGGAGGCTTGATTGCGCTGAGGTGCTTTAATGCAGAGGCGGCAGTCATAGGAATATTGATATTTCCGCGGAGAAGTCCAGTACTAACTTTGAAAAACGACTCGAAAGTAACAAATATCAAATACTTCGAAGTAGCAAATAACTTCCTCGAAAGCAATGGTCCAGCTTTGTTAGACCATTGCACTGCTTGTACTGGTCCTCGAGAATCAGCGCAATAAGCCTCCCCACATCCCATGATAGTAGAGTACCATAAGCATAACGCAAGATCAGTATACTATCTGCGTTCTGTAGACAGTGATCATAGCTAGACTTGAACTGCAAGAAATGTACGCAAGAAATGTACGAAGCCACGATCCGAACCACGATCTTTCGTGGCGATGTGGGTCTCAGCTGTTGATGGTCATGCCGTCAGTAGTGGGGTATTGCAGGCCATCCAGGGTAAGATTGCTTGCACTGAAAGCCCCTGCGCTCGAATAGTTTTCCATTCTGCAATTTGCTCCACTCACGCCAACTCCACCCACTCACTCCACCACCACCAACGATGCGCGTGTGCTACGTCCTCCTGGCAGCTGCGGCCACTCTTCTCGCAAGCTGCGAAACTGCCGCTGCAAAGACGACTTCCGAGCTGTCCAAGTTGGCAGCCGCCGACGCCGTGCAGCCGGTCGACGCGGCCATGACGGACAACCGCTTCCTGCGCAGCTACCAGGACCTCGACGAGGAGGATGACGACGAGGAGGACGAGGACGAGGCCGCGGAGGAGGAGAGAGGACGACCGCTGTTCGACACCAAGAAGCTGGAGAAGGCGCTCAACAACTACGAGTACTCGCAGAAGCTCTTCAAGAGGTGGAAGAAAAACGACTACACCGACGTAAAGGCTGCCGAGAAGTTGGGCGTCAACGTCAACGGAGGCTTCGACCAGACCTACTCGAACCTCTACATGTCGTACCGTGCGTACCTGAGGGACCACTAGATGGAGCTCGGTGCGGCCAGGAAGCTTGGGAGGTTAGTTACTACAATCGAAGTCGCTTTCATTCCAGATACATAGCTTCGCATCGGACTACGAAGTCCCAGTGTGTATTGATTCTCAAGTCTCAACCATGTCCGCTTCAAGTAAGCATTCGTTTTAGCATTTGCTTTGTGGTAGACTCACTAATGGAAATGAAATCACCATGCCTCAGCTATTCTTCGTATTGTTTTGTTTGATGAATAACAGACCAGTTTCGGGCTATCGGAGTGTCGTACTGGAGAGCAAAGGGTCAAAAACTGGCAACAGGCCGAAATCACACGGATCGAAGAAGTGCTAGTACTACGTTATCATGAAAAGTGGTCATGGGTAAGTTCATCACTAAAAGCTGGGCCGAGCACCCGCCGCGTTATCCCAATATCAAGCTTTTAGCTGTTCCTCTTCAGGTACGCACGATAGGCCGTATAGAGCCTCCATAGCTCTGGTCGAAGCCTGTGCAACCGTAAAACCTGAATCTATCGCGTGCCTTCATCGGCGTCAATTTCATGGGAAACTTGATGAAGCAGCCGTTTTACATGTTGGTTTCGTCCCATCTAGGAAGGTGCGAGTGCGGCCGCCGCGGGCAATGACATTGTTAAATGCGTGCCAACATCAACAGAGGCCAACATTATAATTAACCCCCACGAACTTATGGATAAGGGTTAAGTGTTCATGCTTGCTAGGCTTGGTGCAGTATCAACGCATAAGTGCAGAGGTACCGCTTCTGGCATCAGAAACACTCAATTGATTCGGCTCCTTATATCGATGACTTTGCTGTTCGTTTCTCGTGCTGCTGGGCCTGACTGTACGTGGTTTTCTGACAGCTCGTGCTGGCGACAGCAACTTCACGTGTTCAGCTCCGCTGGACGCTTTACCCTATCATTTCCGGCTATGAGGCCATTACAACCGCGTTGCCACTGCAGCGAGTGTCCCTAGGAATCACAAGTACAAGTCCACGCGCTGCCCTTTCAAGCTCATAAACCCTATTGCAGTCGTTCGCAGTCCTCAACTTGCCAGCCCGGCCGTGAGCTCGACCCTTACCTGCGCTTCATCCAATGGCATTCACACGCGTTGCAGTAGTTTGCATGGCTCTGTCAACCGGGAGCCTCGTGGCCGCACACCTGAACGTCACCGTGCAGTTCGACGCAACCTACGCCATTGATTCCTCTCGTGAAGCAATTTGTACCGGCACTGGGGGCAGTCCTGCTGGAACGGCGTGCCCTCTCAAGGGTGAAGTCGCGATCGCAGACTGTCATTCCGACCTGCCGACGCACAACGGGACCCACTGCGTCGCTCCCGTGAACGCTGAATGTGTTGTTGTCTTCGGTTCAACATGGGGCTGCGTCTTCCCGGAGAACGAAGGGGTCTCTCGCGAGGACTTGACCAGCACTCTCACAATTACACGCGCTTCGCCTTTGGACGAGTCCCCGTGGGGCCACCTCCCGTGGAGAGCGCCACCCCCAGCAGACCCGATATTTCGCTTCAAACGGCTCACATTAAAATGAAATTTTCAAACGAAAGAGCACAAACACGAATAATTTAACACCTGAATTTACATAACCTCTTGCCTTCCTGCAACGATAGACGCAGTATTACCACGTTTCAACTAGAATTTATATTGCCTCCGAGTTTCTAAATCTTCAGCATTCAAGAGCACACAATCACCATACAGTAGCTGTCCCACCCACACTCTCATGTGCACCCACAGAATAAATTCCGAACCACACACGTCCAGAGGCCGCCACCGCCTCCAGCACCGGGGCTGCCCGTAACGAGACCGCCGACCTTGCTTAGATGTGACGGATGACGGAACCTTCGGCCACTTTCGCGATCTTTTGACCTGGCAGACGACCTGCCACCACCACGTCCTCGTGACGACGCAGCGGACGGGAAGAACCGCTGCTTTGGCCGCTTCGACTTGGGGTACCGCGGGTGCAGCCCCGCCATTGCCGGCGACGAATCTGTTGCGTTTGAAGTCGAGTCCGAGTGTTCTCCTGGATCCTCGTCGTCCTCTTCGTCGTCCTCGTCCTCGTCTTCTTCGTCCCCACTCTCTAATCTCGAGTCCTCCCGCTCCGTCCAATCGGCCGTCGCCGTGTCGCCAAAAGCTTCACTTACAGTGACCGACGTGGAAAACGTGTTGCGCTCCTCCGTGATGCGATTCGTCGACTTCTTGATAGCCCCTCCGAAAGGCATCTCGTACCCTGGAGCAGCTGTTCCTCCCACCTTGTACTGCTCATTAATACTGCGAAGGCCTAGCCACCGACAGACCTCATTGCACCTGTGACTTTCGAGGAATTTCTCCATCCCAAAAGTCCCGAGATTCCCCACGCCGAAGCCTCGTCCGTCTGCTGAGTGAATCTGCGGGTCCGTGTAGCTGTCCGCGACTCCTTGGATGTCGACGATCATCAACCGGAAGTCCGACGCCACGAACGAAAAGTGCGAAAAGGCCTGTGGAGTGTTGCGTTCCCGCTCTTCGGTTGTACTCGTTTCCCGCCCAACGTATCCGCTGTTGTTGCTGTATTTCACGTACGCTCCGGGCAAGAATTCCTCCACGGAGCAAACTAGCGTCCCTCGTTCTCGATCCCTTAACTTCAGCAGCCAGGACCTCGCGTAACAAACTTTCAGCGGCGGTTCGTGTTCGTTGTACAGCGCCGCATAATGGGCACATACAGCTTGCATTTCCACGTCACTGAGGTAAGTACTGGGCTCGGCAGGTCGGAGACTCACTTTTGCCACGAACAACCTCGACGGACTGCCATCTGCACCAAGTTCCTAAAAAGACACAAAAAGTGGAAATTGTTAAACACAATGGCAATGGAAAACAATTTGCCACTTTGACAGAGAGAAAAAAAACTCACCTGTAGATAATAGGCATTCCTAAGTTGGCCCGTGGCAAATGGCACGAGGTCGAGTTTCACCCTCACGGGGGTGGAATGCCACTCCAGTGTATCCACGTCGAAACTCAATTTGTCCGCCCTCTCTCTCCGGATCCTGGAGAAGTCGGGAGGCCCATGTGGCACGACTGTCTTGAGCAGAGGCTGAAGAGGAGGAGGTGGAGCCGGTTTCCTCGTGGATCTGGGGGAAGGTTTCTTCCTCTCGGTAGAAGTTCCCGTCATCTCGTTAATGATCTGCGTCTTGCGCTCCTGGTACTCATCGGCCGTCAAGTGGCCACAGTCGAGTAAAAGTTTGAGAGTGTTGAGCTTCTCGAAGGGGCTTTGCTGGTTGGAAGGAGGCGGGCCCGAGGGTATGAGCGCGGGGTACGCCACAGCCACGGCCAGAGGGGCCTCCTGGCTGCTGTAGTTGGCGTTCATGTTGTCGGGGGGCAAGGGCTTAGCCGCCAGTCGACGTGCCAAGCCGGTGCCAGACATGGCGGACGGTAACTGGCAAAAGGAAAAGTGGCAAAATGTGGCAAAGTTAGACACTTTCGAACTTTGAGCACTTTTTGCCACTCGAGCGGGGGTCGCTGCAATTAGCGACGGAGGGGAAACGGCGCTGCGTTTTACCTGTTGCTGCGGCGTGGAGGAAGTGAATATGGGCTCACGGCGCTGCGCTGCGGACGACGGTGACGGCCGCACCGGGCTCATGGCGCGACTCCGTGCTTCTCGCTCACAGCTGGTGTGTACCACACCTACACTGGGCCATACTGACGCCAAGTCAAAAGCAACCGGGCGAATCGGGGCTAATCTTGGCCAAGGGCTGTTTCACGTTGAAGGTCGTGGTTGAAGGCAACTCACGGCGAGACCCGGCCGCGTCATGCTCAGGCCAGTGAAAGCTGCCCGGAGCGTTCACGGACTGTTTCAGTTGCATCGAGTGAGTGGGTTGAAGTGAATGCAAGAGCAACGGGAAAGGAAAAGTGGCAGGAGCAACTTGAAGTGACTAAGATAGACGCTAAACAACGTTCTGGCGTCAGCGCGATCCAGCGTTTTGGCCGCGTTTGTTACCGGTTGCTGCAACTTCAAGGGCAACTTGCTCTTCCTCCCCGTCCTTCTTGATTCAGTCGTCGCTTTCGTCCTTTTCGCGGATAGCGCCGATCTCCACCAACTTCTGGGCGAGCTGCAAACGTGAAGCAAAATGAAAATGAACAACATGGTTGGAATCTGAAAGCGACGTGAAGGGTCCAAGGCATCTGCAGCACTCACAGCAGCGGTGGGGAACGTGTCGCTGGACGTCGCGTGGTGGTTGGCTCGAGTGCCGAAATCGGCGAGCTCGGCTTCTTCCTCGTCCTCGATGAGCCCGTCGAAGCCGATGACGCGCTCCGGGAAGGCCACGCCGTCCTTGAAGCACACGACGGTCGGCAGCACGCGGATCATGAGTTTCTCCACGAAGAACGGGGCCTTCTCGGCGTTCAGCTTGAGGAACTTGCACTCGATGTGACTGTGTGCGAGCTTGGCCAGGTGCATGTCCATGATCTTGCACCGCTCGAAGTCGCGGTGGTAGAAGTGCACGGCCACGAGCGGACTGCTCGTGACCTCCTTGAGGAACTCGTCCTGCGTGATCTCGCGATACTCGCCGTGGCCCTTGGCCATCAGCGTCTGCTTCTCCTCGTACTCTTTCTTCAGTTGCTTCAGCCTTGCCGCGCGTATCCTACAGGATACAACAAGGAAAAGGAAACTTTAAGCTACCCTAAAACGTAACCCAAGTCGTTATGGGCAAAAAAGACCGTTCTAGCTCGGGGTCCTCGTCCAGCTCATCCAACAAGGCCTCATCGTCTGAGTCCAGCTCTTCATCCTCCTGTTGCTGACCCACATAAGAGCGATCCTCCTTCTTTTCGGCCGCCTTGGCCTCTAAAGACTGTTGCAGGCGACGCTCCTGCTGCTTTTCCTCCTTCTCCTGCTGTTCCATCTGCAGAGCGCGCGCCTTGTCTTGCCGCTCATTTTTCACTTTCAGCTCCTCCATAGCGCCCTGCATCCGGTCCGAGGCCTCCACATGGGCTGCCGAGTCGAACAGCCCTGAGGTGTTGACCATAGAAAACTTGGCCGCCATATTGCGTCGGTTGGCTTGCAAAATGCAAAATGCGCTCGACTGAGCCGGGAAGTCAAAATAGGAAGCCAAACGGAACAGGTAGTCAAAGTGGAAGTCAAACGAGAGGACGCGAGATGGATCGGCACTGCAAGATGCCACGTCCAAGTTGCATGTTGGCATTGGCATTGGCACTGTGGCTTGTGGTGCTGGTGACAGCGGAGAGTTATTCATCTGAGAGCTCCGGTGTGGTTGGAACTGCTACGAGTGACGGGTGGATGCAACCCACGGTGGATGACACGGCCAACACGACGGTGATCCAGCCGGCGGACGACTTCACGCCCAAGACGAATGTTGGCAATGAAGAGGCCTCGCAGTCAGCGCTGGTGCCTCCAAGTGACGGCAATCGTGGAGGTATGCCGACGGTGGCAGTCGCGGTGATTGTCAGTGTGAGTGCAGCGGCCGCCGTGCTGGGGAGCGGCTTGGTCGTCTGCGCCTGGAGAGCCTCGCGACGGGAGGAGGCCATGTTCGTGGACCTCGGAGACGACAGGAGCTACACGTATGGGAGGTTTGGAGACTACGCAGCGATGTAACGTAACAGGCAATAGAAATGAGACGTTGGGGATTGTCAATTTCGAAGTTGAACGACACCTTCACAGCGCAGTCGATCGCAAACCCAGGATTTAGACTCAGTGCCAGCGAGATCAGCCTTCCTGCTGCACTCGTTGCAGTATTCTAAACTGTATGTGCCCGTGGATTGCAAAATGAAGACCCTCTTGGAGCATCGACACGTCCGACTTCCGACTTCCATCGACGAGACCATCGCGACGCACCTCACGTGTCAAAATGAGGTTTCCTCTTCTCGACAACGAGCTCAAAGGCATTGCAGTGAATGCACGTTATACCCACCTTCGGTAAGCCAAGTCGCTGGCGTGAACGCCCAAAACTGCTCGCTGTCTCAGCAAGTTTGATCGCTGATGCAAGCGTAGCATGCGTGGGCGCAGCCTCTGCGAACTTGCCGGCACGTCCTGGCATGCTCCTGTATTTTTCGCTTAGCAGCACGGTCCGCCCTGGAGGCTCGGCTTTTGCTGTAGCCGCACTGATTCACGGGGTGGCGGAATCGCCACCTCCAGATTCACAGCTCGCTGCATTGCGTCGGGGCAGTTCAACGCGCTGCCTGCAGCTGATTTTTTGTCGTCTGCGCAGAACTCAGGGCGTGTGCAGCGCTACTGACTCATCCGATTGCGACTCGGGCGTAGCCACTTGGTGCTGCGTTGCAGCCCTTCATCGCATTTCTACAAACCTCCAAGGCCCCAAGCAGCGCTTGAAGCCGCCACGTTGCAGTGGTACCCAAGTCTTTCGTGACGAACATCGTCCATGGACCTCTGCGCTCAGCGGTGAGCAGCGCCTCGAAGCTGAAAGCTCTTGCACTTGACAACTTGCACGGATTGTCCGAAGCGCGTCGCAGTGCGAACATCCGACATGTAAATCAGTGCTGGAAGTCTCAGAAACGAGGCGGAGCGATGGCTGGTGCAGGCGTAAACGATGGCCTCGACAAGTTGCGGCCCAAAAATCTCCGCTATGTGACGCGAACGAGTCTTTCGCGATGGCCTTGTGCACTTCCCCGCCTTTTCTGGGGCTGTCCAGAGCTTGATTCCTCGCTGCAGCCGCGCTGCCAGCCAGCCACGGCGCGTTCCAGCCGCCTTCACGGCCTGCCTGCGTCACCTGCGTCGCTCAAGTCGCTTTTTTCCGGAAGGATGTTGCAGACGCTCTCGAGCTCCAGCCAGCGAGCCACACACTGCAAGTCCAGCGTTGCGGGCAAAGATCCCAAAGTCTCAAGTCTCCGCGGCGTATCATTCCCGAACACGCCGACCGAACTGCCGATCTGCCCCGTGGAATTCAAGGAATCGGTGAACCAGGTCGGTCATGGCGGCCACCAAGCCCCGAGACCAGGTGGAGCAGGCGTGGCTCGACGCCGGCCGCAAAGGTGACGTCCAGACCTTGCAAAGTCTCCGCAAGACGCACCCCAAGTGGCTCGCATTGGATCGCGTACGTAGCTTCCCGGTCCGACGTGGTGGTGCAGCGAGCGGATACAGTGCTACTCTTGTCCGCTGCTTGCCTCGTCCGATTGATTTGCCTGCGTAGACTTTGTCTTGTCTGCGGGTCGAGCCTGACATTGTCTTGGCCAGGTTGTCACGTCCAAGTCGAGTCCAAAGGCGAGCGCAGAAGACGGCGACCAAGCTCCGTCATTTTGTGACTGGGATCAGTTCCATCTGCCGACGGTGGGGGCCTCGGCGCTGCATGCAGCAGCTTGGGACGGCAACTACGACGTGCTCGAGTTTCTGCTGCAAGAAGGCCAGCAGGTGGACGAGCGAGGTCGTCGGGGCGTCACGGCCTTGATGGCCACTTTGATGCGCCACAATGTGCAGGCGTTGCGAGCCGTGTTCCAAGGCAGCGCAGTGGTGCAGTTGAATACGGTCATGGATGTGCGTTGGTGCCTTTGAATCGGTTCATGGGAGGTGCGTCTGGACACTAACGGTGTGTGCTTTGATGCTTGGTAGTGTCGGAAGGAAGATGCTGAGCGATTGAGCCATACACTCGAGGTCGTCAAGCTGTTGCTGCGTCACGGAGCGAAGACGGAAGCGCGGGACCACGAGGGCAAGACGGCGTTGCTTCTGGCCACGAACGACGAGCTGTTTGAAGTCGCCAAGCTTCTGCTTGAGAACGGAGCACGCATGGACGCGCAGGACTCAGCAGGGAGGTCCCCCCTGCACGCGTGCTTGCGAGAGTCTCCGGAGCAGAGCGTGCTGGTGACCAACTTGCTAGTCTCCCGCGGCGCTCCGATCGATCTGCCCGACAAAAGTGGCGAGACGCCGTTGACGATCGTAGTCCAGCGTGGAGACATCACGGCGCTGCAGTTGCTGCTGAACCACCACTCGCTCGTTGCTACGCCTGCGAGGCAGGACTTCTCCGGGGCTGTGCTGTTGCAGGCGGCGGAGCTCGGCGTCGTGGACGTTGTGCGCTTCTTGCTGGACAGCAAGTACACGAACGTCGACGTGGTGAACGCACGAGGCGAGACGGCGCTGCACTTGGCGGTCGTCAAGCTCCGCAAGCCACTCGTTGAGATGCTGTGTGGATCGACGTCGGCTCAGCTGCTGCTCAAGGCACGGACGCACGACACGGGCGAGTCGGTGCTGCATTACGCCGCACGCTACGGATCCCCGTCGGACTTGAAAGCCGTGCTGTCGTTATGGGGCAAACAGGTCGCGAAAGAAGTTAATGTGGCGTGTGCGGGCGGCTTGACTCCGCTGTACCTCGCCACCACGGCCGCAACTGCTGGCTCGCCAGCCCAGCGCCGTGAGAAGGTCACGCTGCTCGAGAAACTAGGCGCGTCGCTGTTTCCTGCCGACATTCGCCTCTTTCGCGACGTCAAGAATGACGCAGCCATGGCGCTGGTCGCTCTGCACCCCGCTGTACGACGCTGTTTCGCTGTGTGGATGGCCGAGTGCAGCGCGTCGTCGCCTACGTTCTCCGACTTTTGCATCAACTGGTTGGCCTGCGTCCAGCGTCCGCAAACCCTTGCCAAGCTGCAAGGAGAAGTGAGCAAGAGACCTGAGTCGAAGAAGACCCAAGTCGCTGCAGTGACGCTCCCTGGCCAGCGAGTTCCTTTGAGTTCGACGGTGGCTGCGTTCGTGTGCGCAGGCTACGCCGTGGACGCCGTCCCGCTGCTTCTGGCACTGCCGGTCAAACTGGAGGCGATGCCGCGCTTCCTCGAGTTGCTGAAGACGCTGGCGGTGGACACCAAACACTCGTTGCTGCAGAAGCTACAGCTCGAGCTTGTGGCCGCCTGGAAACTCGAGACCGACGCCTGCACTCGTAAAGTGCCAAGCATTTCGAAGGAGAAAGCGCCCGTCAAGGCCAAGAAGTAAAGCAGGAAGGACGAAGCGATGAGCCTGGCAAACGATGCGAACGAAGCAGCCGCCAGCGCTCAGAACGCAGTACATATGAGAACAGTAGCCGCCCAAGTGCAGCGGCCCGGTGGTCAAAGTAGCAATCGCCACGTACAAGTAACCACAATACACAGTATCAGTTGACCACCTTGAAGCCACGTCAGCGGAGTCCAACGTGGCACGACCACGGTCTCACTAAGCACCATGACGATACAGTAGCAAGGCACCTCAGAGGACAGCAAAGTTTACGCGAAATCGTGAGTTTATTTACTGCGCACTGCAGCCGCAGCACTTTAGACAGAGACAAAGGAGGCTTCAAACCCCTGTTGTCAGTCAGACTGACAAACTTAGAGGGTCTCGGCGTCCGGGGCGATCGGCACGAGGTTGCCGGCGCCCTTGAAGGTCTCGAGGATGTCGGCCTGCTCGCTCAGGATGAGGCGGTCGCGGTTATTGCCGATCTCGGCCAGCTTGCGCCAGCGAGCGTAGTCCTCCGGGTTGCGCTTGTCGCCGTGAGCGTCCTCGCTGTTCTCCCAGTGGCCCTTGGAGAAGCCGATCATAGTGGTGATCTTCTTGTTCTTGATGTCGTACACGAGCGACACAATGGTACCGGTCTCCTCGAGCCAGTTGCACTGCCACAGCTCGCCGGGGCGGATGCACTGGAAGGCGACGGTCTGGTAGTTGAGACGGCCGGCCATGGGGCCGCCGTGGATCGAGTACACGATGCGGTTCTCCGAGAAGAACCACATCTCGTAGCGCCACTTCTCGGGCTTGCCGTCGGCGCCCTGGGCATCGTAGTCGTACAGTAGGTGGAGGTCGCGGATATCCTCGTTGAACGACGGGTGCAGCGGCGTGTTGGTGTGGTAGCCCGGGACTTGCATAGACATGGTGCTTGAGACTTGTTGAGACTGGAGTGCTTCCGAGACGGCAAGATGAAAAGTGAGGAACTTAGTGAGCCTTGCCGTCGGGCACGTGGCCTGCTGCCAAGGCATGCCGACGGATGGCGTGGCCGCTGTCCTGTTTTCATGCGCAAAGGTACCTCGGGGGCGTGGACGAGGTGGATGGCGGACGTAACCGGGCACGGGCTCCTTGTGGAGACCAAGAACTTGGCAACAAGCTTAGAGCTCGAACCTCGAAAGCCTAACCTTTCAGCAGCCTTGCCAGACGGTGAAGTTGTCGCCCAACGCTCTTCGGTGGCGCGCAAACAGCAGCGCAAGTGGCGCGCTAACCACGAAGACACATCTCGAAAGTGCTTTCGTTAGGAAGCGGCATCTTTGATGGTGCCGTCGATTTGTACGAGCGCTCTCAGTTGTCCGCATGTCCAATACATTTCGGATCGCTGCCCGAGGCGAGGAGAAGAGGGGCCGAATCGCCGAAGACATCGACAATGTATGTGCTTGTTGCAGCAGAAATTTACGACCGTACCCCACCGCTTCTTCTTTACTGATTGGTCACGCGTCGAGGCCTTGAATGACGCCGGCTGGGACAGCACGTTTGATTTGCGACAGCCAGCCAAAAGCGCAGAGCGAGGGAAGAAACAGCCTCGACTTGATGCTCCGCCAAACTCAAAAAGCAGAGCTCTCGTGCTTCCGCAACGAAAGCCAAGAAGAGCACAGTGTTCTGTATATAAGGGTCAATGAATTCCCAGCCGTGAAAGTGTACCCAAGTTGATGTGGTTCTCGTCTTCCTTGCTTTGGTACTCGCGCGTGGATCGACGTTTTCCTACAAGAAGGTCGAGTAACTTCAAGCTACCATGTAGTTAGCCCACCGTAGCGGTATCGTTGCCCGCGCCACCGAAAAGCGAAGCCATTGTGGCAGTTGAGTCTCGCCTCTCAGCCCAGCACGTAGGCAGCAGCAAGCACAGCACGCGGCCAAACCTTGGCCAGAGCCCTCCCTAAAACCGTAGTTGGACCTCTTCGCTCGACCTGCGCTGGCGTCGCTAACGAAATTCAGGCTTGTCGACGCTCGACTAGATGAACACCAGACCCCTCCAGTTCGGCTTTGCAGCCGAGTATCCTCTGCATTCAACTTGGTCTCGGTTTCACTGTCAACACAGGAACTTCGACTACAACTTCGAAGCTGAAGGAGCTCTACTAACCTTGACTATCAGACAGTGCACAGCAAGCTGAAGGCCAAACCTCGACGAAGGAACATCAAAGGCACGTAAAGGTCTCAGGGAGACTTTCTTACTCTGCATCTTGCGAGTTTTCAACACTATTCGTAATGCGTCAATCCAAAGTGCGAAAAACGCGAAGAGCTGCTCAGGACGCACTCATCATGGTGAAACACATCTGGTATCCTGAGATGCAAAGTGTCTGGCTTGTGCATGGACTCTGTCATATGGAGGTTTCTTGAACTTTCTTCATTGTACGCACTCGAGAGAGACGACTCGACACCACGCACTTGGTGGGTGTTTTCATTATTCAACTACAACATGTAGTGTCAACTGCTGGGCTGGAAAGCAGCAGTACTTTGCACGGCGTTAGCCTTGTAGCCATTCGACATACATCTACAGCGTCTCAGCGTCCGGCGCAATGGGCATGAGGTTTCCAGGGCCACGGTAGTTTTCCAGAATTTTGGCCTGTTCGCAGAGCACGCGGCGGTCGCGGTTTCCGATGTCGGCCAGTTTGCGCCAACGGGCGAAGTCCTCGGCGTTGCGCTTGTCACCGTGTGCGAGCTTCGAGTTCTCCCAGTGGCCCTTGGATAAGGCGCACATGGTGGAGATCATTTGGTTCTGGATGTCGTACACCTGGCTCGCGATGGTGCCGATCTCCTCGAGCCAATTGCACTGCCACAACTATTATAATACCTGGCCGTCTTCTTCCGTGACGTCGTAGTCGTACACGAGGTGCAGGTCTTTGATGTCCTCGACAGGTCCAGCGGCGTGTTGGTGTGGTAACCGGCACGGAGAGAGGCATGGTGAAAGCTAGGAACGTCTTGTCTTGACACTCTGCTTGGAGGCTTGAAAGGAAAGATGGGGAATGAGACCGACCACGTGGATGAATCCCATAGTAGGCGATGGCGGCGTCACGACAGCACCGTGACCACCAGACTGGTGTTGGACCTGACGAACAACAGCGAGGAGGACGACGACTGCTGACTGGGTGCGGAACGAAGTGAGCGCCAAGAGGCGGAACCTGCAACGAGAAACCAGATCTACGGGATCAAGGCAGACACACAGGGCGGCGGCAAGCGTCGGCACCCGGAAGAAGCAACAGTAGCAGGATTTTTGGGCCGAGGGGCGAGGCAGGCTAGGCGGCGGGGAAGTAAGTAGAGAGAGCAGTGGGGCCGATCGGCAGCGCGCCTCTCAGTTACAATTTGGCAGGGTTCTAGCTAAATAAAGTGACACTGAGTTATCGACCTAAGCGAACAAGGTGAGCAGAGACGAAGTAGAAAGGGGCAAGGGCAGCTGCGGGGCTAGCAGGGGTATGGCGGTGGCCGTTCCGTCACCGGCGCTGTGGGTACGCGCCTGAGTCCCCATGGCGTTACCGGAGTCCTCTCTGGTCGCTAAGGCGGACACTACCTGAGTGTACGTCCTGCACCGACACCTAGTCGGGCCGTCTGGGTGATTGTCAAGGTTTTTCGGAGGCGGTGACGCCCCCGGACAAACTACTTGGTGGTTCACACATTGGCGTTCTGGGCGCGCGTCCATCTGGGACGGCGCGAGCTACGCTACACTGGGCTTCCGTCGGTCAGACGGAAGGACGCTAAGCTGGGTCGGTATGATCTGGCTACGGCGAGATCAAGAAAGCGCTACCTGAGCACTTCCAGCGCTGTCGCCTGGACAGTCGTTGAAGCGCTACCCGAGCGAAGCCTGACACTGTCGCATGGACGGTGGTCAGAAGGTGCTACCTGGGCACTCCCAACGCCGTCACCCGGACGTTTGTTGAAGCGCTACCGAGCGGAGCCGAGACTATCGCCTGGATGGTGCTCGAAGTTCGCCGCCTGGGCGAAGTCTGGAACCCCGTCGCCCGGATAGGGGGAAGGACAATAACGGAACAAGGAGGACGTGGACTAACGAGGTTGTGGTCTGTGTAGTAGTGAGTTACGGAGCAGCGATGGAGGAGCAAAGCAGCACCGAGCGGGCGGAGAGGGCTCTTTGACGAGCCTCACCCAGCCCAAGTGCTGGAACGGCTTCTAAGAGACAGAAGACCAAGACGAGAGTGGTCTTAGATACGGGAGATGGTGACGAGTTGGAGTTGTCGACGGACGAGGTACGCGTGGCGACTGGGGACACGCCTCAAGCAAGCGACTCATGCCGAGGTGTAGAGAACGAGAGGCCACTCGGCCAACAAGGAGGTGCAACGAGCGGAGTGACGAGACCGAAACCGGGTGCAGCTGAGGGGCAAGAGCAACGGCAGCTGCCGGGATCGTCCCCGAGGGTGGTGACAGCAGCGAGTTCGACTGGAGCGACAGCGAGAGCGGGGACGCAGGGACCAGCGGAGCCGGTATCGCGAGATAACGCCCCGGAACCGAACGACGACAGCGATGGCGACACCATGGAGTTGGAGGACGAAGAGGAGGAGCCGCGAACTCGAGGCGACGTGTGGAGCCCTCCACCAGGACCAACACCAGCGAGACAAAGAGCGCCGCCACCGCCAGAGACGGCACCAACTGGAGCAGCACCCATGGCAACACCATCAACGGCGTTAGCAACGAGAGAGGTCATCCGCGAGTACCGGCACGAGAGGAAGATGCGCTTGCCGAACTTCAAGGGCTTGGACGGCCAGACGCCGATATCGACTTGGCTACGAGCTGTGTAGACGGAGACACGGCGTCAGGAGCGGAGCTTGGGAGCACACTGGGACAGCAACGCGGTGTACTACGAGATGGCTTCGCACCTGGAAGGGGAAGCACTGCGCTGGTACGGCAACGTCATGGGCACCGTCATCGACGAGACGGACGACAACCTGGCACGCTTGCTGAGAGAGTGGTACGGCGAGCAGCGGTCGGATCCGGAAGTGGTGGGGAGCCTGAATGACAGGAAGCAGATGAGAGGCGAGCGTTGGTCGAGTACGCAGCTGTGCTCAGGGCGATCGTGGCAGACAGGAGCATCGGGGAGGAATGGCTGGTCGATGTCTTCCTCAACGGGATGAGCAACCAGGACTCAGCGACGCACGTGCGGGGACGAGAACCGCAGACGCTGGATGAAGCAGTGCGGACGGCTACAAGGCAGGTAGGCAAGTTCGGCGAAGGCATCGCGTCGGTCTGGAGGAAGCTATCAGCAAACAAGATGCGAGGCGCGCAAATGACGTGCGCATGGCCCCAACCACGCCAGCGGCCCTGAGCGAGCAGAACAGGAAGCGGTCAGCGGAAGCTATGAATAGTGGCAGTACCAGAGCGCTGGGGCTGGGGATGCAGCTCCCAGCCCAGAAGCCTCCGCGCTACGACGCCGAGGGCCGACTGATCAGCCCAATGGGAGTCACGGGAGGTGGAGCCGGAATGGCGTTCGCCCAACAAGGTTATCCGATACCGCAGGGATTCGGTCAGCCGTCGGGGTACACTCTTGTTCCATTAGGTGCGAGCGCTGGCTCTCAAGACACGAAAGTCGCAGCGAATAGCGTGGCGTCGAGCAATGCGCCTCAGAATGCGAAACCAAGACCGCCACGCTACGACGGCGGCAACCGACGAACGGGCAAGATCTACCAGATGGAGGCAGGTCAAGATAGCAACGCGCCGCTAGGCACCAGAAGCAGCGGCAGGCGATTCAGTGGGCAGCCGCAGCAACCATTACGGAGCAGAGAAGAGAGACTTGCGAATTTCCGGCGCTACGTGGGCAGGCAGAACCAAGCCGACCCCGCGCTAGGACGCCAGGACGCAAGGAAGTGCTACTACTGCGGGAACAGCGGGCACTTCGCGAGAGAGTGCCGGTTGAAGCAGGAAGACCTCTCGGCGGAGGGGGATCAGGCCAGCGGCAACTCGGGCGGAGACCAGCCGACGGGAAATGGCCCGCGAACGTAGGGGCCCCGATCGTACGTTTCGCACGATCAGCACGGGGAGCAACAAAGACAAGAAAGAGAGGCGGGAGGCGGCAGCAACCAGCCACAGGTTCCAGCGCATCGCTCGACGACACAGCCGAGGGGAGCGAGCCAGTGGATCAGGTGGTGAAACCCGAGCTACCGGTGGACGAGGAGGACGGGGCGGCCAGAAAGAGGCCGCATTCGGAGGGCCAGGACGGCGTCAGGACTGGGGATTGCGCGGCAGCGGCTAGTGGCGCACTGGCCCGAAGAGAAACGCGCCAAGATGGGACGGCGATGTCAAAGACTGGGGACGGCGCGAGCAGCGGGCCTGAGCACACAACCGGCCTCGCCGTTGTGCTCAGGGCCACGGAGGAGAAGGAGACCCAAGGCACGGCGCAGGAGCCCGATGGAGAACGAGATGCGGCCAGAAAGCGGGGACCCGCGGTGTACACCGGCTCCATGCCACGCAGGCAACGAGAGACGACGCAGGTGATGAGGGTCGAAGGTCCACGAGCAACACCAAGTGACGCGAATGGCAGCCCGGCTTCGCTGGTGCAGGAGATCATCTCGGAGGAGACGAAGAGCGATACGGGCCACGCCAAAATGCTGCGTGAACACGTGATGAGCAGTGAGTCGAAGGAACTGGAGGACCAGGAGAAGGAGCGGTGGTCGGCGCGAGCCGCAAAGCGCAGATAGCGAGCGCAACGCAGGCGGTCACGGCGAGAAGAAAAGAAGAGTCAGTGGGGTCCATGCGGCAACCATGGAGGACGTCCAGCACGCGTCGTCCACGCGGGCCGTGGAGCTCGATGACGAAGTAGACGACCACGACATGGGGCCCGGGATGATGGCGGAGCAGAACTTCAGCATGCCAGAGCCGAGCGATCAATTCGTGGAGGCCCTGATGTTGAGCGTCCAGGCCCACGCTGCAGCCAGGGAGGTAAAGGAGCGCAGGAACGCGTTGATCGACGGTTTCGCGAATTTGGCAATGTCTGAAGCCCGCCGGATGGAACTTCTGGCAGCCGGAAACGTAGCAGGAGAGAACGACACTCGCCAGGGAGTGGCACAACAGTTGCTGGCAGCTGCAGCGGGCTTAAAGGTCATCGGTGCCTACGACTGGAGGGACGACGAAGACATTCGCCGGTGCGGCTCTCTCGAGCACGACGACGGTACCAGAAGAAGGTGCTGAAAGGGCGAGCGAAGGGCTTGAGGCAGTGGGAGCGCCGTGGGGTCAGAGCAGTACCCGGAGGGCACGTACAGGACCATGGAAGACATGCTCCGCAACGGTGTGAAGCACGCGAGGCGGTTGACGGAGGAAGAGGTCGAAAAGGCGGCACAGGTCTTGCCGTACGCGACATCCTCCCTGAAGAAGAGTGCTCGACAGCGGCGGATACAGCGCTGCTACGAGTACCACAGCGGCACTATCTACGAGCCGCCATTCGTGAAGACCCTGGACGACTTCCCACAGCCGGTGCGGGTGGCTAAGCTGAGGGCTGCACGGGCTCAAGCGGTCGACTTGCTGCCCACCGCGACCATGCAGCTCAAGGGCGAGCGGAGGCCGGTGAAAATTGACACGGGAGCGCAGTACAGTGTGGCCGGGGACTGCTGGGCGCCGTACGGAGTCAAGTTGGACGTGCAAGCCCCAGTGGACTTCATGGAAGGGTTCAGTGGAGTAGCAGTAAAGGTCCTGGGCGTGTGGCGGTTTGTCTTTCGGACACAGTATTAGCAGACGATGAAGGTGGACGCACTGCTTGTGGAGAACGCGACGACGAACTTCCTGCTGGGAGAAGACTGGATGTACTGAAGATCGACTTCATCTCCAGCGAGATGAAGTGGTACACGGACGACGTGAAGGTGGCGGTCCCCTTCACCGGAATCAGCACTCGGCCTCAGCAGCAAGGAGGAGTAGCCAAGGTCCGGCTGATCCGACAGACCAAGGTCGTCACGCAGACGCTGCACAACGCGAAGGTGGCGGTGGAGGCGCCCGTCGGCTCGCTGGGGCTGTTCATGCCGAAGCCCATACCCGAGAGGCACTTGCTGTTGGCCCCGACGCTGGCGACGGTGCGCGATGGAAGCATCCGAGTTCCGGTGCTGAGCCTGGCAGGGAGGACTACGAAGCTGCCGAGCCGCGAGACGCTGGGCACATGGGTGCCGAGCAACGAGGAAATGGAGATCATCGAGATGACAGGCGAGCTGGACAGGGAGAAGGTCAAAAGCTGGCTGACAGACATCCTGGGGGCCCATGCCGAGCCCTTGAGCAACGAGAAGTCCTTGAAGTTGGGCGACATGGGCGGCGAGGACAAGGACCTGATGCTGAGCCTGTTGCAACGGTACCCGGCCCTGTTGGAGCCACGCGAAGGGTGTCCGCCAGTGACGACGCTCGACATCGAGCATGAAATCCACACGGGGAACGAAGCCCCGATCAAGGTGCGAGCTAGGCGGCACGCACACCAAGCTCACGAGATCATCGGCAAGTCCTTGGACGAGATGCTGGCTGGGGGCGTCGTGGAGGAAGGGCACGGGGCGTGGGGTTTCCCTGTCGTCCTGGTCAAGAAGAAAGACGGGTCAGTGTGGTTCTGCATAGACTACAGGATGCTGAACGACATTACCAAGAAGGACGTCTACCAGTT
This sequence comes from Phytophthora crassamura, assembly GCA_033557995.1. Lineage (NCBI taxonomy): Eukaryota > Oomycota > Peronosporomycetes > Peronosporales > Peronosporaceae > Phytophthora > Phytophthora crassamura. The sequence continues at coordinate 1,648,784 of JAUCED010000009.1, read as the reverse complement.
GCCCCGGATAGACGAGACTTTGGAGAGCATGCACGGGTCGAGGCGCTTCTCCAGTCTAGACATGCATGCAGGTTACTGGCAAGTTCCGGTAGTGGCCAAGGACCGGGACAAGACGGCGTTCATCACGCGGCGAGGGCTCTTTCGGTTCATGCGAATGCCGTTCGGCTTGGCGAACGCACCAGGGACTTTTCATAGAATGATGGACGCCATTCTGCGGGGATTGGCCTGGCAGTGTTGTCTAGGCTACCTGGATGATGTCATAATCTTCACCAAGGGGACCGTGACTCGGCACGTCGTATAGCTGGCAGCGGTGCCGGAAAGGTTGTCCAAGGCGGGCTTGTCGTTGAAGGCGTCTAAGTGCAGCTTCGGGACTACTAGATTGGAGTACCTGGGACACGAGCTGGACGAGGAAGGCATCAGGCCCATGGAGAGCCTGGTCACGAGTGTCAAGGACTTCCCCACCCCAGAGGACGAGAAAGCGGTGAAGCGGTTCGTTCACTTGGCTGAGTTCTATCGGCGATTTATCGCCAATTTTGGCTCGAAGGCGGCACCGTTGACGACGTTGTTGAGGAAGGCAGTTCCGTGGGAATGGGGAGACAAACAGCAGGAGGCGTTGAGGGGCTGAAGAAGGAGTTGACGGAGCGCCCGCTCTTGGCGTACCCGGACTTCAGCAAGCCCTTCAAGGTAGTCACGGACGCTTCGGTAGTGGGGCTGGGCGCAGCGCTCATGCAAGACCAAGGGCAGGGAGACCAGCCCATCGCCTACGCGTCCAAGGTCAACTCGCCGACGGTCGCCAAGTATAGCATCACCGATTTGGAATGTGCTGCGGTGGTGTGGGCCATCAAACTCTTTCGGCCATATCTCTATGGGCGGAGATTCGAGCTGGTCACAGACCATAACGCGCTCAGTTGGCTGATGAAGAGCAAAGACCTGACAGGGAGACTGCATCGATGGGCTCTTCAACTCCAGGAATACGACTTCAACGTGACGTACAGGCCAGGGTCCACCAACGTCGTGGCGGACGCTTTATCGCGTGCGCCAGTGCGCCAAGTGGCTCCGGGACACACGGGCGAAGAAGGAGGGACAACCATAGCGGCAGCAGAGGGCCAGCTGACGGACGGAGAAATACGGCAGCAGCAGAGGCAAGACGGGCAGGTGAAGAAGCTGGGAGAGGAAAAGCGGCACGGAGCAGTGGGAGATCGTGGAAGACGACGGCCTGGTGTATGCACTGACTGGCGAGGGAGGACGGTGCGTGGTACTGCCTGTCGCCTTGAGGCACAAGGTGTTGAAAGAGGCGCACGACTCCATCTTCGCGTGCCACCTGAGAGTGCCGCAGACGTACGCACGCATTGCAGCGACTTACTGGTGGCCCGGCATGAAGGGCACAGTGCGGCAGTAGGTGCAGTGTTGTCGGGACTGCGGAACCAGCAAGGCAAGAGCCAAGGAGATCATCCCGCCCTTGCACAGCTTGGGGCTGGGATTCGTGGGGGACCGATGGGCCCTCGATGTGGCCGGGCCCTTCCGGGGACGGGACACGGAAATCGATATGTCATTGCGGCTGTAGAGTACGCTACGCGCTACGCCGTGGCGGTTGCAGTGCCGACACACACGGCTAGTGATGTGGCGAGATTCATTATGGAGCGGGTGATCCTGGTGCATGGACCACTCCGCGAGATCGTGATGGATGGGGCGCCGGAATTGAACGGCAAGGTGATCGAGGAGCTAGTATCTATGCTACAGGCTAGCCAAGTGACGCCGGTACCGTATCGACCGGCTCTACTAGGACTGGTGGAGCGGTTTCACCGCTCCTGGAAGGACATGGTGAGCATGTACGTGGCAGAGAACCAGGAGGACTGGGACGACTGGGTGCCGTGCGCGCAGTACGCGTTTTACGGAGCTCGACACTCGACCACGGGGTACTCGCCGAACGAGTTGCTGATGGGCAGGCGCCTGCGAGCGCCGAACGAGCTGCTACGAGCGAGCGGGGTTACGCAGACCGGGACCTGGGCGGAGTATCACAGGAAATTGGTCAAGAACATGGCCACGGCCACCGAGATCGCACAGCGGGCAGCCTCCAGAGATCAAGACAGGAGAGCGAGAGATTACAACCACAGGTCAGGAGGAACGCGCGCTTCAAAGTGGGGGACTTGATGTGGGTCTTAAGGGGTCGAGGAATCACGAAGCTGGCGCACCAGTGGATCGGACCAGCACGAATCGAGGAGGAAGCAGGTTTCGACAACCTGCGGGTAACACGGTTGGACACGGGGGACTCGATGTTAGTGCACTGCAGTTTCCTGACGTCGTATCACTGCCCGGAGAGTCACCTGGAGGAGATCGCGCGGCGCGTGACGGAGGAATACGACGGTGACGAGCAGGAGCCAGACTTGTGGCGGCACCAAACAGTGGAAGCGGAAGTGAGCAACGAGAACGGCAATAGGCTTAAGGTTCATTGACCGAGAGTTCGCCTTGGCCAATCCAAGAAGTGGTCGAGAGTGTTCGGGGCGGCTTTAGAGAGCCGTTCTATATATATCCGTGGGACCCGAGGGTTCCTGCGTGTATTTGTGTGTTTGCCGAGGGTTGCCCTCGGCGCTCCCGTATTAGGCCTGAAACGGCCGGTAACCTTCCTACTGAGGGACTGCGGGAGTTAGCGCGAAAGCGCGATGTCGCATCCTAGCCTTCGTTCGTGGCTAGTGGTGTTAGTTCTGGGTGAGACCGACAACAACTCGGTACACAGAGGTTTGCAACCGACCCGGCGTAAGGGATCGTTCCTGGTCTCCAGGTTGATCCAACAGCGCTAACCTTTGCGGGGAAGCGTTTGTTGTTGGTTGGGACTCATACCGTTAGGTCGTGAGAATTTTGGTGTATTCCTACGCCACAACTGGTGCCGCGACCCGGGATTGGTGTGGCCTTTTTGTGTGTGTCTAGGCTGTGTATTGGTCTACACCCAACGAACATTTGGAGAGAGAGGAAGATAAGTAGAAGAGAAGAAGAAATGGCGAAAGGAGAGAAGTCAGCGGTACCAGAACGCCGATGAAGTCGAGTGGAGGGCGGACCGAAGGTTCATCGCGCTCCGGCGCCTCGATCGCGACGCCGCCGACGTCAGGAATGAGATCGGTGGCCGAGCAGTCGAGCGAGTTCGATGACTCGGAGGACTACTCTGACGCAAGGAAGAAGATGACGATGAATACCCGGAAGCGAAGGCAGCAATCTCAGAGTTTTCGGAAGCCGCTGTGGTATCTGCAGGCCGCAGCGGAGGGGTGAGGGCGCTCGTGCGTAACCTCACCGATGAATTGGATGACGTGGCTGGACCTGAACCAGCCCACGACGACCATGATGACGGATCCGACGAGATGAAAACGTCGGTGATAGCCGGGAAGGGAACTTCTCGGCCGACTGGCAGCGAGCCTCCACTCAATGGAGACACTCCGGCTGCCAACCGAGTTCTGGGCCGATGTCTAGAACTCCGGAATACCAAGAGCGAGTGGATGCAGCTCTTTAGGCCGAAAACCGTCCGCCAAGCTGTCTGCATGGATCTCGGCGGCGAGCTCGCCCTCCCTATCGACTTAACGAGCGTTCGCCAAGTGGCTCAAGATGCGGTGCTGCTCCTGCGTGCGATGGGGTGTGAACCTCAGTCGTACCCATCTGATGTCGCGCACAAGAATTGGACCTCTGCCGACGCTGGAACCGCCCTTCGCAAGTGGAAGAAGAAACTTCGGTCGGACTTCGGTACGACCGACATTAGTGTGGGGCGCGAGCCGTTCGCTCGGCGATCGGCAGAGGTGGATTCGTCCACAATACCTCTGCCGGCCACGCCACAGAGGTCGTCCGATGACTCGAAGCGAGGTGTGTTCGCCGCTTTGGGTAGGGTCTCTCAGCACTGGGAAGATTCGCACATGGTGACCCCTCGGTCGGAGACCCAAACCGAGCGTTTGGCTGAGAAGACTGGCGCCTCATTCGCGACGCTGAACACTCGCCGAGGCCATGACCAGGTGCGAGAGCTGAGCGAGGAGGTATCAAGGACTCGCGACCTTGGGTTCAAATCGTCACACACCTTCGCTCAGCAACATCGAGCCCTTCACCGGACCCCACGGCAGAAGCGATGAGTCGATGCAGTGGCTCCGACGGTTCATCTACGACATGAAGGGGGCACGTATGCCGCTAGCTGCATGGTGCATGCCGTTCCAGCTTAGCCTCCGAGACGGAGCTCTGTACTGGTATCGACAGCTACCGCGCAAGACAAGGCGTACATGGACGTTACTCAGCGCCGCATTCATCAAGTACTACTGTTCACGGTTTAACAAGTCTGCCAAGGCTCGGTACTACCGTGCGAAACGCGAGGATCGAGAGCATGTGTGCGACTATCTCATCGGCTGAACGTCTACGCTCGTAATGCTCGCGTTCAGTTCGAGACCGGTGGGCGTGACGCCAAGGATCATGTGGAACACTTTCTCGACACGTGCGACGACTGAGGTCTTGAAGAGCGTTTGGGTCATGTCCGAGTCAAGGACATTCATGACCTCGAGGACATGATCAACGATATTCTCAGGCGCAGAGAGCGGAAGTTTGCACCAGAACCTTCGTTCCGTTGCTTACGAAGTCAAGCTGATGGCCTCCGACGCGATGGAGGACGTGCCGAAGATTCATGGGGCAGTCATCGGTACGAGCGTCGTGACGAACGTGACAAACCCCGCCGTGGCCGACGCAAAGGGTCGTCATATACCGACCTCAAGTCACAGAGAAGCTCATGGATATCGTCGCTTCGCCGAATGTTACAAGATCGGTTGGTACACGGACAGGCTACTCGAGCGCACAGCAACATACCCCAGATGAGACCGATGTTTTCAGTGACGGAGAATGCGGCTTCACAGACGATCGATACGCGACCGAGGATTTGGACGACAGTCCCGCGTCGGGGAAGGCTGCAAACGCTTTACGGATCCCTAAGTTGTGGAAAGATGCGCTATTGCCAGTACGGTTTCCGCTGGGGTCATCAATCATCATCTCAGAGGTATCAGTAGTCGATATTACCACGACCGAGGATCCCGACACGAAACACGACATTGGATGGCTGATCAACCACCGGCAGTCGTACACCAAGACTATCCAACACCTCTCAGAATCTTGAGTAGGACGCCAGGAGACTCGAACGCGCGAGACGAAGGTCGGTCGAGATGCCTGGATCAGCAGCAACAACCGTCAGAAGATTCAAACGTTGTGACATCCATCACCGATGTTGAGCCCGACAACGGGAGCGCATACTATGCCGATATCAGTTTTGCGCGGACGGGTGATCTGGACTCCTCGGGCGACGATCTTGAAACCGACAGATGTGATGAAGGCGCTCCGACCCCAACCGGGAGTTCTACTAGTTTTTTGGACACCGGCAATGTTTCGTTGATGCACGAGAGAGAGCCGGAGCTTTCCGATGGTGGTTCAGTCACCCCAGACCCGACCGAAGGTTCTCGAGACTGGATGGATGCTTCCCATACGTCATCGATGAATTTCGTTACGGATGAACGTGTTCCCGAGGGCACGGCCAAGCTTTTCGAGAACGAGCGCAAGCCCACTGAGCCTTCCGGACCACCGACGGGAGGATGTGGTAATACCGAGCGCCCGTGCGATTGACGACTCGGACGACGGCCCCGGGAACCGAGAGTTGCGTGCCACGGGGGCGAAAGGCCGTCCGAACGTTCTACCGCCACGTCGGTGTTTAACTGCGAAGCTGGCGTGTTCCGATCGCTACCTCGGCTGGGGTTGGCGTACGACCATCCGAAGGCTCGGTCAACTCGGCAGATTCAGAGACTGAAACCGACGTGTGGCGGACCCAAGTCTCGGTCCGGGGCACTGAAGAGCTGGCCGAGTGTTTGGTCGACCTGTCAACACTAACGATTGATGCAGACATGCTGCGGAGTGCTCGAAGAAACCACGGCGTCGAAGAGGTTGGACGTGGCAGATCCATGGAGCTGGAACCATCGGTCAACCAGGCATGGGTACCAGGCAGGGCTGACGCGACCAGACACTGACCGGCTCTGCGGGAGGACTCTTGACGCGACTTACTTCTCGTTGATGCACGAGAGCGCAAGAATTGTCCAAGAGTGGCGCAGCCATCTTAGACCCGACCGAAGGTTCTCGGCGCTGGATGGGGGCTTCCCATGCGTCATCTATGCATTCCGTTACGGACGAACGCATTTCCGATGCCGACATTGGCGATAGGGGGACGGCCGAGCTTTCCGATGACGAGCGCAAGCTGACCGAGCCTTCTGGACTACCGAAAAGGTGCAACGGTGTGGGACTGTCCAGACCTCGTGGGATTAACGATTTGGGCGAAGCTATTACGCGCGCTGGTGATTCTGTGACCCATCCGAGCGCGCGCTTCCGGTGTGGAATGCGCGTCTGGTTGTACATGGAGCGTGGAAAACATGAGTTGTCTTCCTGCCGGTTCCAATTCTAGCTGCGTGGAATTCTCAGTGGACGACGTTTGACGACGGTTGAGTTACTATCGAGGACCAGCTGCAACGTCGACCGAAGATTGAACTGCCTGCAGCCCGCAGTGTCAGACAAAAATGACTACTGCATCGAAAGTTTTCATATTTACATGTGACGTGAACGATTCTCGAGTGGAAGTGGAAATGAACGAGCTCAAGACCAAGGGCCAATTGTAGGACAGCATCAGCTCAGCTTGGTAATCCGATGAAGCGGCCGTGCTGGCGTCGAGCGAAGGATTTGATGCTGTGCCAGCTACGCGGATGTCGTTCGGGGCACTCCCAGTTCGCTTTGGTCGCCTTGCGGATGGTGGAGTGTCGACGAACGCGTGGTAGACGTCGCAGACGAAGATCGAGTTGTCGGACGCGGCGTCTTTAGCTCGTCAGGGGCACCTTGCACCTAATGCTGCGCCAAACGAGACCTTTCGGAAGCTGACTGCGTCGATGGATATGGTGCCTGATAGTTGCCCTCGGACGGAAATTACAATTCAAGCGACGCCTCAGGCGACGATGCCAGACCCACTACAGAAGCCAAGACAGCTTCAGGAAGCTCTGTCGCCACAACACAGTATCATGGGGTAGCAGACAACAGACGGGAGTGGCAACCGAAACTTCATATGACGTTTCCACAAGAACCACGGTCCAAGTCGAGCCATTGCTGACGTCTTCGGAGCCTCAAAGTGACCTGAGGCTGCTACCGCTGTGACGGTTACAGGGATCGACACGTGTTCCAAGTAGGCACGATCGACGGGCACCACGACGCCCACCACCTGTGGACGTTCGCATCGCGGCGGGGGCAGCTATGGCTACGGGTTTTGCCCGCGCCCAACAGCCCTCGCTGCCGCTGGCACCGAGGCCAAACCTTTCGGTGTTTTGGGCGTCGGCGATTGGCTGAACGCATTTCCCGCGATAGAGTGACATAGTGACAGAGACTTCGGCCGGTCATAACAGAACCCGGCCGGGTCAGTTTAGTGCAACCAAATCCGTAGACCTAGTAGAGGTTCGGTCGACTCCTCGGTCGTCCCTTCGTGAGTTCAGGACCTTCTGGAAGATCGGTCTACACTTGATATTTGTATAGAGATATTGGACTAGCTATAAAATTCTACAGAGGCTCTCTAAGCCCTAGGTTCACAGAAATAAATCAGCAGTCTTCCCCCCAAGCCTTCCAAGGGTCAAGTCCGACTTCGGTAAGTCTTTCTGCTTATTGTAGTGTCCGGACACGCTCGACTGAGGTGGATGGTTGTAGGTGTGCTTAAGGTTCATTGACTGAGAGTTCGCCTTGGCCAATCCAAGAAGTGGTCGAGAGTGTTCGGGGCGGCTTTAGAGAGCCGTTCTATATATATCCGTGGGACCCGAGGGTTCCTGCGTGTATTTGTGTGTTTGCCGAGGGTTGCCCTCGGCGCTCCCGTATTAGGCCTGAAACGGCCGGTAACCTTCCTACTGAGGGACTGTGGGAGTTAGCGCGAAAGCGCGATGTCGCATCCTAGCCTTCGTTCGTGGCTAGTGGTGTTAGTTCTGGGTGAAACCGGCAACAACTCGGTACACAAAGGTTTGCCACCGACCCGGCGTAAGGGATCGTTCCTGGTCTTCAGGTTGATCCAACAGCGCTAACCTTTGCGGGGAAGCGTTTGTTGTTGGTTGGGACTCATACCGTTAGGTCGTGAGAATTTTGGTGTATTCCCACGCTACATTCGTACTCCTTCAGGAGCTTCTCCTTGACCTCAGCGTGATGTCCTTTGCGTTCTCGATGATCGACGTTATCATCTCGAACTCAACCGGGAGGCTGCTCAGCAGCACCACGAGCTGCCGCGCCTCGTCCACCGGCTCACCCATCGTCTGAAGGCCCAGGACGAGCTCGTCGAAAGCGTCCAGGTGCTTGGCCATGCTCGACCCTTCGTCCATGTTGAACTCATGGAGACGACGTGTCATCGTGACACGGTTGTGGAGCGTGGTACGGATGTAGAAATCCCGCAGCGTTCCTCATGTTTGGATGGCACACGTGGCGGAACGGATCTTGGTCTGGTGCGGAGTTCCAAGCCCGGCGCGATGATGCCCAGCGCCTTGGCGTCGCTCATGAGTCACGCCTCCGTGATCTCGTTCTCCACCTTGGCCTCTTGCACATGCGCAACCAACCCCTTGCGGGCCAGCGTCATGCGTACGTTGTACTCCCAGTGGAAGTAGTTCCCACCCCCAGGAGGACTTCGGCGCTCTTGGACATCATGGCGTTCCGGCGAGGCGTTCTTGGTCTTGTGCAGCGTCCGAGTTGCGGCTGTTAACCTGTTCGTTTGTTGTTGGAGGCAAATGCCGAAGTGAGTAGATTAGACTGCTTAAATCTGTCATACAGAGCTCTCTTACTGTCTACTCACTAGTGTCCTCCTTGTTGTCCCTTCGAGTTGTCCTTACAACCACCGAAGGTAGTCCAGCCAATCAGGGAACGGTTTAACCTTGGTGAACTGTGCAAGGAACGTGCGACTTGAACACGTATTGCCGATACTTTTTTGGTCCGATGGGTAGACTTGGTCGACTGCCGCAAAGACGATGTTTTCAGGTTAGATGCCCGCTTGAAGCCAGTGAGGACGGTCTTGGCGCATCGGAAACCGTCGCGGAAGACGGATAACCCAACAAACAGCTTGGGATCTTGCGGAACTTGCGGGGGTGGCGGCCGCAGGTGACGCTGACTTGAAATTACGGGGATGTGCTGCACACTCGGGTCCAGATTCACGGACCGATTGGTCTCCACGATGCCCATGGTGGACTCGAAGCCGCTCGAGCCCATGACCAGCGCCGGTAGCAGCGAAGAGAGCAGCAGGACGCGCATTGGGGAAGAGTTCCGCATAGATGATAATGATGCGGAAGGAGCCAATGAGAACTGTTTTGGGATAGAGGCGACCAATCAGAACAGTTTCTGTGGAACTCGATCTGAAAAAAAAAGAATTCGAACGCCTGGATAAATTAGGGTAAGCAATACCTGGTATGCCTCAACTCTTTCTCGTCGTGCGGCTTCATTAAGGCAACAATCTTCTCCAATTGTCAATATTTTACTATATAAACGCCAGTCGAACTCGGAGGCACAACAGTGAATATTGGATGGCACGACTACACATCATCTTTAAATTTGTTAATACCCAAAGCTACAAACTGACGAATTATATTGGCGACGTCAGGTGTGGGACTGCAGAGAACAGCGTGGAGGCCAGTCCGTCTACCTCTTTCCGGCTAAGCATCGAACACAACCCACTCGTACCGTCCAACTAGTGGTGTTCAATAGCGTGTGGGATAGCTTTGCAAAATTTGCATATGAGAGATTCCGAACTCCGAAGGTGGCATGTAACTGGTTTTAATGTTGTTGTTTGTTTGGCCGTGTACCTGAGGTTCCAATCGCCAGAATATAGTCAATGTCCTACGCATTTTGCGCTGCTTGAGCAATGGATGATACTACTTGAAGACTAGTTTCTCTGATCCGAAAAACTGAGAACTGGCGACTGCTATTAGCATTTCCATGATCTGGTTTTAGCCTTGACGCAGAACTTATGAAAGCACTTGGTTTACTGCCATCCGGTATTCGCGTCGCATCGACTTTATACCCCACCCTGTCTCAATGTCAACAGCCCAACGATGGGATGTTATCCATAAAACAAAAACAAATACGACTTGGTGCTTCATTTCCATTGTCCGGATAGTGAGCCTACGATAAAGCCAATGCTAAAACGAGTGCTTACACGAAGCGGACTTAGTTGAGACTTGAGAATCCATACACACCAGGGCTGCATAGCCTGATGCGAAGCTATGTATCTGGAATGAAAGCGACTTCGGTTGTAGTAACTAACCTCCCAAGCTTCCTGGCCGCACCGAGCTCCATCTAGTGGTCCCTCAGGTAGGCACGGTACGACATGTAGAGGTTCGAGTAGGTCTGGTCGAAGCCTCCGTTGACGTTGACGCCCAACTTCTCGGCAGCCTTTACGTCGGTGTAGTCGTTTTTCTTCCACCTCTTGAAGAGCTTCTGCGAGTACTCGTAGTTGTTGAGCGCCTTCTCCAGCTTCTTGGTGTCGAACAGCGGTCGTCCTCTCTCCTCCTCCGCGGCCTCGTCCTCGTCCTCCTCGTCGTCATCCTCCTCGTCGAGGTCCTGGTAGCTGCGCAGGAAGCGGTTGTCCATCATGGCCGCGTCGACCGGCTGCACGGCGTCGGCGGCTGCCAACTTGGACAGCTCGGAAGTCGTCTTTGCAGCGGCAGTTTCGCAGCTTGCGAGAAGAGTGGCCGCAGCTGCCAGGAGGACGTAGCACACGCGCATCGTTGGTGGTGGTGGAGTGAGTGGGTGGAGTTGGCGTGAGTGGAGCAAATTGCAGAATGGAAAACTATTCGAGCGCAGGGGCTTTCAGTGCAAGCAATCTTACCCTGGATGGCCTGCAATACCCCACTACTGACGGCATGACCATCAACAGCTGAGACCCCCATCGCCACGAAAGATCGTGGTTCGGATCGTGGCTTCGTACATTTCTTGCAGTTCAAGTCTAGCTATGATCACTGTCTACAGAACGCAGATAGTATACTGATCTTGCGTTATGCTTATGGTACTCTACTATCATGGGATGTGGGGAGGCTTGATTGCGCTGAGGTGCTTTAATGCAGAGGCGGCAGTCATAGGAATATTGATATTTCCGCGGAGAAGTCCAGTACTAACTTTGAAAAACGACTCGAAAGTAACAAATATCAAATACTTCGAAGTAGCAAATAACTTCCTCGAAAGCAATGGTCCAGCTTTGTTAGACCATTGCACTGCTTGTACTGGTCCTCGAGAATCAGCGCAATCAAGCCTCCCCACATCCCATGATAATAGAGTACCATAAGCATAACGCAAGATCAGTATACTATCTGCGTTCTGTAGACAGTGATCATAGCTAGACTTGAACTGCAAGAAATGTACGAAGCCACGATCCGAACCACGATCTTTCGTGGCGATGGGGGTCTCAGCTGTTGATGGTCATGCCGTCAGTAGTGGGGTATTGCAGGCCATCCAGGGTAAGATTGCTTGCACTGAAAGCCCCTGCGCTCGAATAGTTTTCCATTCTGCAATTTGCTCCACTCACGCCAACTCCACCCACTCACTCCACCACCACCAACGATGCGCGTGTGCTACGTCCTCCTGGCAGCTGCGGCCACTCTTCTCGCAAGCTGCGAAACTGCCGCTGCAAAGACGACTTCCGAGCTGTCCAAGTTGGCAGCCGCCGACGCCGTGCAGCCGGTCGACGCGGCCATGACGGACAACCGCTTCCTGCGCAGCTACCAGGACCTCGACGAGGAGGATGACGACGAGGAGGACGAGGACGAGGCCGCGGAGGAGGAGAGAGGACGACCGCTGTTCGACACCAAGAAGCTGGAGAAGGCGCTCAACAACTACGAGTACTCGCAGAAGCTCTTCAAGAGGTGGAAGAAAAACGACTACACCGACGTAAAGGCTGCCGAGAAGTTGGGCGTCAACGTCAACGGAGGCTTCGACCAGACCTACTCGAACCTCTACATGTCGTACCGTGCCTACCTGAGGGACCACTAGATGGAGCTCGGTGCGGCCAGGAAGCTTGGGAGGTTAGTTACTACAACCGAAGTCGCTTTCATTCCAGATACATAGCTTCGCATCAGGCTATGCAGCCCTGGTGTGTATGGATTCTCAAGTCTCAACTAAGTCCGCTTCGTGTAAGCACTCGTTTTAGCATTGGCTTTATCGTAGGCTCACTATCCGGACAATGGAAATGAAGCACCAAGTCGTATTTGTTTTTGTTTTATGGATAACATCCCATCGTTGGGCTGTTGACATTGAGACAGGGTGGGGTATAAAGTCGATGCGACGCGAATACCGGATGGCAGTAAACCAAGTGCTTTCATAAGTTCTGCGTCAAGGCTAAAACCAGATCATGGAAATGCTAATAGCAGTCGCCAGTTCTCAGTTTTTCGGATCAGAGAAACTAGTCTTCAAGTAGTATCATCCATTGCTCAAGCAGCGCAAAATGCGTAGGACATTGACTATATTCTGGCGATTGGAACCTCAGGTACACGGCCAAACAAACAACAACATTAAAACCAGTTACATGCCACCTTCGGAGTTCGGAATCTCTCATATGCAAATTTTGCAAAGCTATCCCACACGCTATTGAACACCACTAGTTGGACGGTACGAGTGGGTTGTGTTCGATGCTTAGCCGGAAAGAGGTAGACGGACTGGCCTCCACGCTGTTCTCTGCAGTCCCACACCTGACGTCGCCAATATAATTCGTCAGTTTGTAGCTTTGGGTATTAACAAATTTAAAGATGATGTGTAGTCGTGCCATCCAATATTCACTGTTGTGCCTCCGAGTTCGACTGGCGTTTATATAGTAAAATATTGACAATTGGAGAAGATTGTTGCCTTAATGAAGCCGCACGACGAGAAAGAGTTGAGGCATACCAGGTATTGCTTACCCTAATTTATCCAGGCGTCCGAATTCTTTTTTTTTCAGATCGAGTTCCACAGAAACTGTTCTGATTGGTCGCCTCTATCCCAAAACAGTTCTCATTGGCTCCTTCCGCATCATTATCATCTATGCGGAACTCTTCCCCAATGCGCGTCCTGCTGCTCTCTTCGCTGCTACCGGCGCTGGTCATGGGCTCGAGCGGCTTCGAGTCCACCATGGGCATCGTGGAGACCAATCGGTCCGTGAATCTGGACCCGAGTGTGCAGCACATCCCCGTAATTTCAAGTCAGCGTCACCTGCGGCCGCCACCCCCGCAAGTTCCGCAAGATCCCAAGCTGTTTGTTGGGTTATCCGTCTTCCGCGACGGTTTCCGATGCGCCAAGACCGTCTTCACTGGCTTCGAGCGGGCATCTAACCCTGAAAACATCGTCTTTGGGGTAGTCGACCAAGTCTTCCCATCGGACCAAAAATGTATTGAGCAATACTGTATCATGGCAAAACAGGAATGGCCTGAGGATGGAGATTGCCGATACAAGGACCAAATTCGAGTGGATGAACGTTCCGCTTATGAATCGAGGGGCCCGACGCTGGCCAGACACCAGCAGCAACAGTTGATCCAGGACGAGGAGTTCTGTCTGCAATTGGATGGCCACAGCATCTTTGCCAATAGATGGGACGAGAACTTGCTCAAGGAGTGGACGGGCGTTGACAATGAGATGGCGGTACTGACGACGTACATCCATCACATCCATAACTTTGTGGCGGAGAACGGAGACAACGTGCCGCCGGAGCATTTAGATATGCCGCACCTGTGCACGACGATGAGGGGCGCCAATGGACTGGTGAGGACCGTAGGTGCCAGTATGATTGGGAAATCCAAGATTCCGCAGCTGGAAGCGCTCTGGGGAGCGGGGTTCTCGTACAACAAGTGCCACGCAGAGAAGAGGGTGCCTGTGGACTCCCACACACTGTGGATGTTTGATGGTGAGGAATTCCTACGCGCGTCGAGGCTCTGGACGCACGGATACGACATGTACTCGCCCAGTAAGCTGGGGTCGGTAGTGTATCATAACTACACGTCCGTACCGGTCAGATTTGAAGGGATCCCAGTAGATCAGAAAGTGAAGGACCGTGAGGAAGAGATGGGGGTCAATCGCTTCAAGGTTATCGTGGGGCAGCCGTTCGAGGGTCGTGTGAGCACGATCGACCTGGACAAGTACGGGTTCGGCAACGTGCGGACTTTTACGCAGTACTTGGAGTTCTCTGGCGTGACATTTGAGCTCGGCAAGAAAGACGCCGAGTCGTGCGAACAGCGTCACTGGGTGCCTTACGCCAACGCAACTGAAGTGGAGGAAATTGTCGGCGGCGGCTGGAAACTTTATGCAGCCGCGAGTCAAGATGGGACGGAGTTGAACGAAGAACACAGCCAGGAAGCCCTCGCCGGACGGTTACGACGACATGTTTCGGGTGGTATGTCTGGGAGTACCATGATCTCGTCAGCGTCACTTCTTCTCGTACTTGTCGCCTTTGCCTTGTCGAACGACCGCTTTTCACGCAGAATGCGCCGTAGGTGCCGTTCGAAGGCCCCACACAGCAGCGAAGAGTAGTTTGGAAGTGAAATTTATGAAATCTCCGACGCCGGCTGCAAGTCTGGGTAATCCGATTCCAGTGAAAAACACACACAATTCTGATGGATCTATACGGCAATGCAGCCCGTGGGCTTGCGAGTTTATCGCTCACTCTGCAACTTCTCCCCAACTACTCGAAGACACAAAAAGAACCTTCACGGTCGATGAATTTCTTGCTTTACGTCGCAGCCCTCATTCTCTCACTGCGGCTCGTGACTGCAGGATCCATCGATGAACAAAGTCGCGCCCATTCTCCAGCCCACGGCGTCCACGTCCGCTCAAAACGCTGCCGTCAAGTTCAAGCCTCGACTCGCTATCGACGGCTGGAGCTGCGTCTCGTTCCCTGCCGTGAATGCTGCCGGAGAAACCAGCAGTGGCCTCGCGGGAACGGGATCGAGTATTGGCTGCATGAACGCTCCATTGGGCTCCCAAGTGTACGGGCGAGCGGAATGATTACGCCTGGTACTTCCCCAAAGGGTTCTGGAACAACTTCGCTACCAGACGCCACGACTGGGCGAGCGCCGTGGTGTGGATTGATGACCCAGAGGCAACCGCACCCAAAATCATCGGGCTTTCCCTCTCGATGACGGACTGGAAGTACAAAAAACAAGCGCCTGCCTCCTCTGGCACCACAGACGGCACAACCCCGAGACTTCTGCACCGGCTTGAGGTCGACGACGGGTATCCGTATCTGGAGACGACGGATATCACAGGCGACTTTCAACCGCTCATCATGTGGGACTAGCTGCCAGTTGCAGCGAAGACGGCGTTGAACACGACGGACTTCGGTAGCACCAAGGTGCCCATGGCTGATGTCAACTTTGAGAAGAAACTCACGCGCGCGTGGCCGTTCTAGACGGTGGAGTTCGGAGAGATAACTTAAACGAATGCTTCTGTCGTTTAGTATGCTGCATTCAGGTTTATTCGATCTGGACTCCTGGGCTTGTGTCGACTCTTTCCTTAGCAGACAAATCGACATATCTCCGTGCTGAGACTCCCGACGGAAGATCACTGGAAACGGCCTGCGTATTGGTCAAATCTGCGACTTGAACATTCAATTTGTTGCCTCCCGTCCACGAAGATGCAGCCCCAAGACGATTCTGCGACGATGACGGCGTCCACCAATCCACCAAAGCAACACACTCGGTTCCGCTGATCCTTGAGAAGCCGTCTACGATGGCTGCAAGTCGAGATGCTAGAAGACAAATAACTCAGCCAGGAAACCTACTTTATACTAACCTAGTACAGTAGTGGATCTGTGCTTGCGAGGCTTTGACTTGATCATCCAGCCAGCTGGAAAACCCACATATCTCCCACGTATCCAACCATTCACCGGACGTCAAGACGACGCGTTCCGGGTGGTAAATCTATGGATACCTTCAGCAGTAGTTCAGCTCGAAATTTGTCGCTATTACTCCGGAGTACAATTGTTAATGCTCTGTGGAACAACCGCAAAATTCGCCGTAGTTATCGCGCGAAGCACAGCACAGCAACAGCAACAGCAAGAAGTAGTTTTACTGTCCACATAAATGAAATTCAGGAACTTCCCGTAATGGAACAATCCTCGGCTTTCTAGAAAGGTACCCGTGAAATTACTGATGATCACCCCAGCCTTGCATCCCATGGCTTAAACTCAAGAGCTGTTGCCGTGAAAAGCCCCACTCTCCAACTTCTCGTCAACCACGCACGTCGATGAATTTCTTGCTTTTCGTGGCAGTCCTCATTCTTGGACTGCAGCTCGTAGCTGCCAAAACCATTAACCTCAACAAAGTTGAGCCTATTCCCCAGCCCACGCCGTCGTCTTATGCCCAAATGGCTGCCATCAAGTTCAAGCCTCGACTCGCTATCAACGGCGGGAGCTGCGTCTCGTTTCCTGCCGTGAATGTTGCCGGAGAAACCAGCAGTGGCCTCCCTGGAACAGGATCGAGTACTGCCTGCACGAAAGCGCCGTTTGGCTCTCAAGTTTACGGACGAGCGGAGTGGTTCAATGGCAAGTTCGCCATTATGTACGCCTGGTACTTCCCCAAAGGGTTCTGGAATAACTTCGCTACCAGACGCCACGACTGGGCGAGCGCCGTGGTGTGGATTGATGACCCGAAGGCAATCCCGCCCAAGATCATCGGGCTTTCCATCTCGACAGGGGACTGGAAGTACAAAAAACAAGCGCCTGCCTCCTCTGGGATCACAGACGGCACAACACCGAGACTTCTGCACCGGCTTGAGATCGACGACGGGTATCCGTACCTGGAGACGACGAATATCACAGGCGACTTTCAACCGCTCATCATGTGGGACCGACTGCCAGTTGCAGCGAAGACGGCGTTGAACACGACGAACTTCGGTGTTGCGAAGGTGCCCGTGAGCGACGTCCACTTTGAGAACAAACTCATGCGTGCGTGGCCCTTCTAAAACTTCTGCCAAATACATTTAATTTTTTCTTCAATATGATACATTTATTGTTATTGTTATTGGATCTGAAGCTCCAAGCTTTCTCGAAAGATGAGTCAAGCGGAGGGGGGCGCTCTCCACGGTAAGTCGCCCCACGGAGACTCGTCCGTCGACAGCTCGCTTGAAATGGCCAGGGTACTGGTCAAGCCTTGGTCTTGTATGGTGTCGCCGTCCTGGAAGACGCAGCGCCAGATCCATTCTGCAACGACGACGCATTTCGCGTCCACCGAAGCAACACACTCGGTGCCGTTGAAGGTCTTGAGCGTTGGGAAACAGTCGGCAATTGCGATCTCGTTCTTGAGTGGACACGCCGTTCCCGCTGGGCGATCACCGACCCCAGAACAAATGGGGCCACGAACCGAGTCGATAGCGTAGGTAGCATCGAGATGCACCGTGACGTTCACATCGGCAGTCACGAATCCTCTGGCCATGGAAACCACAAACGCCATCGCTGCTATCCGCTTGAAAGCTGCCATGTTTGTCGCGCTTGGTCGATTTCAAAGTGGGCAGAGGAATGCCACGCACTTGTCCGTTACGGAAAGCCTAGGGACAGCCCTGCAACCGACCTTTGTCGACAGGCGGTCCCACGAGCGGTCGTTCTTGACGGGATGAGGCTCAGGCTGTGGCATTGGACATGATCTTGTAGTTTAAGTCAAGCATGAAGCTGAATTCCGAGGACGCCACAGGAATAGCGCCGACTGTGCGACCTTGTCACGAACTCGTGAGCCATCTCAATCGGCTATGGAGCCTGCTGCTGACGCCTCTACGGGCGAAGGTTCGGCCCGAGTGGCGCCGTTGACGCACTCGATTCTGTCCCAAGCTGTGCTGGACGCGATCGGCCACACGGATGCCAAGCTCGCGTTCGACATGATGCTGGTGAACGAGCACCTCACGGCTCAAGACGCCGCCAATCGATCACTGAAAGACGAGGTGGTGTTTCTCAAGCAATCGTTGGCGAGGCAGACGCACGAGAAGAGCGACATGTTCCACTACTTCCACGACAAGACGGACGAGCACATGGCTCGAATCGCGGAGCTCGAGAAGGCGCTGAGTGAAGCGCAAGAAGAGAAGGACAAGCTGATCGCTTCAGCGCACGAGACACTGGAGAATGAGAAGCGGGAGCGAGCGTCGGAGATGGAGAGAGCCAATGCAGAAGTGGAGGCTCTAAAGGAGGAGCTGCGTCAGGTGCACGCCTTCGCAGAAGCCAAGCGAGAGATGGAGGAGCATACGCGCTCCCTGGAGACCAAACTGGAGGCGCAACGTGCCGCTTTCCAGACGCAAGTGCAGGACCTTGAACGTAGTAACCTACTGGAGCAAGCCCGCACCAAACAGGAGCTTCTCGGGCGGATGCAAGCTGCCAAGGCCGAGATGATGCTCCGCACCAACGATCAGGTGGCTTCAGCCACGCACCGAACGTTGCTGGAGAACGAGCACTTCACGCAGGAGCTGGCGTTCCAGAGTCGAGAAGCAGAGCGTCTCCTTGCGCGCCTGGACGAAGCGCAGCACGAAGTGGCCAAGCTGCGAGCGCAGAACAGCGTTCTCGAAGCCAACGAGCAGCTCATGGCCAAGAAGAACCGCTACTTGCAGAAAATCCTCTCAAAGCGGCAACAGCCCACGGCATTAGCGCCCAACTCGCCCGTGCAGCTTCAGGTCAGCGAACTGGCGAACAACAGCGAAGAAAGCAGGCTGAAAGTCAGCTTCGCGCTGCCAGAAGATGCCCAGTCGACTGTGAGCGTAGATGAGGAGAAAGAGAAGAGATTCGAGGTGGAAGGACAGCTAGAACGAGCTCTTGAATGGCTCCGTGTGTTCCAGCGCGAACGCCAGTTCATCTTGGCGCAGCAAGACGAGGTCATGCAGTTTCTCTATCGGTCGCTGGACGAGGCTCAGCATCAAAATAGAAATGGCGGAACATCAGAGGCTCCGTTGGAGAAACTGAGTCCCGATACGGGCGAGAGCGTCGACGCCAACGTGCGTGTTGAGGCGTTGATTCAACTCGCACCGAGTACGACGACGATGCAAGCGTTCGGGCGTCATGTGCTCGCCTCTCGCCCAGCTTTAGACGAGCTTTCATCCACCGACGCACACCAAGTTCTGCTCTTCTTACTGGAAAAACTTCGACTTTATCAAGTTCGGATCGCTGCTGTTTACCCCAACGCTGGCTCGGTGGAAAGTCCTACCAGCCCCGTCAAGCAGATGCTGGAGCGTCAGCTTGGAGTGGAATTGCCTCTCATCGCCAGCTCGAGTCCGAGCCCGTCGTCACTCAAGCAGAAGCGCCGAGTATTCGCACACGTGGCCGCGGCTGTGGACGCTGGTAACACGGAGTGGCTCGGCCCCCCGAAGTCCAAGGCTGCTGTCCACCCACAGCCGCAACAAACGCCGCTGAGTCCTCAACTCCTCGCTATGGCCACGAACCAGTTCAACTTCGTCGGCCAACCAGCCAAGCAAAGCAGTCCAACCAAGCGACGATACCAACAACTGCACCACAGCTCGTTCGGGAAAACCCCAGTGACTTCACCACCGCGTAAAGCGCAACTACAGATCCAGCCTTTGATCCCGTGGAGTAAGGACGAAGGGCTCACCCCTTGGCCCAGCACACCGTCGACGGCTTCCCTCCCATTGTGGGACCACGAGAACGACTCGGTTACACAATAAATTACCTAAAAATGAATATTCGCAGGATAATATTCGTTTTTTTTCGGTCATCTACTCGAGCCCCTGCTTGAAAAAGGCGGCGATGTTGGTGAACGGGATGAGGTCCACGCGGTCGTACAGGTCGACGTGGTCCGCGCCTTGCACCCAGAGCAGTTCCTTGGGCTCGGCTGCACGAGCGTACGCATCTTCACTGAACTCCTTCGAGTGGGCCTGGTCGCCCGTGACGAACAGCATTGGACGCGGTGAGATGGTATCGATGTCGCTGAACGGGTAGAAGTTGAGGAACTTGATGTTGCTGGAAAGCGTCGGGTGCGTCGTCAGTTCCGGGGACGATCCCTTGGGCGTGAACTCGCCACGAGGAGTGCGATAAAAGTCGTAGAACTCGCGTACAATCGGGTGCGAGTCGGCAGTGATCTCGTGCGCACTGCCGCTCGTGTACTGCACGTCGCCGCCGTCAACTTCGACCCAGCGCTGCTGTGATGCCGCGGCCACGTTGGCTTTGCGCTGCTCAACGCTTTGCGACTTGCCCAACCCGCTACGGTTGGCAGCGCCCATGTCGTACATGCTCACAGTCGTGACGGCCTTGATGCGGGAATCGATCTTCGCAGCGCTGACGGCGAACGAGCCACTGCCGCAGATGCCAATTGCGCCGATCTGTTCGCGGTCCACGAAGCTTTGCTGTCCAAGAAAGTCAACAGCGGCACTGAAAGTCTCCGCGTACATCTCCGGAAGCACTGCGTTGCGTGGCTGTCCCTCACTGCCGCCCCAGAAAGAGAGATCGATCGAGACGGCAACGAAGCCTTGCTCGGCCATTTTCGTGGCGTACAGATTGGCACTCTGCTCCTTGACTGCGCCCATCGGGTGGCCGACGATGATAGCCGCGTTCTTGGTGCTTTTGTCGAGGCTGTTGGGCGTGAAGAGGTTGGCCGCGACCGTCATCTTGAACTGGTTGGGGAACGTGACAGGCTTGGCGGTCACCTTGTCGCTCGTGTAAAAGTTGTCGCTCATAGTTTGAGAAAAGAGACGCTTGAAAGAGACGGCGACTTGAGGATGCGGATGCAACTTGGAAAATGGTCTACGCAGCATCTTGGGGTTGTTTTTCAACTGAGTTCTTGAGCTTCTCTCCGGCTGTGGGGCTGGTTGAAAAATGCGCTTTTTCACCGTGATCCGGTTGTTTATGAAGGAACAGGTGTCTTCATCAACAGATTCCTTCATAATCAACTATGGTTTGCGCTAGTCGTTCGCCTCGCGATGGAAAGTGTGAGATTCCGCACTCAATCTGGGACACCTAGAGGGTGAAGATGGCAACCAACGCCAAGGCGTTCCATGGATGCAAGACGACCAAGTTCAGCGGTTCGCAGAAAAGCTGGTCACTCACTATCTGTGAAAAAGTGCGCTAGTATTCAAGGTGCGTCTATTCAGTTTTTCACTGTCTGCGCTTCCTTTCCGATTGGCAATAAAGACACTAGACGAACTGAAGGCTTCGAACAAGGGATACCCACAATTTTTTGTCGAAGTACTATGTTAAATACTTGCATCTGAACCCTCACCGGGTTCGAAGTGATACAGTGGCTTTGAGAGCGTCAACAGATCGGCCAGGTTTTTGTATCGTAGTGAGATAAGACAATACCTCAGTATGCGGGAAGACCGAAGTACGTATAAGATATTCTCGGGAAGCGTGGGCTTTGATTAGCTGAGATTTCGAATACTTAAAACGACGAGGGAAGCGCTTGTGCGGATAGTGTTGAGCATCTCCGGCAGTAGATCTTTCTACCAAACTCGGTAAAATGTTCATCTAGCTCTTGTGTGGCTCGTTCGTGTGGTTCGTTCATGTGGCTTCGACAGGAAGATTGGCTCTTCCAATGTTTTACCAAAATCAAGTCGCCATGACACCAGCCAAAAACACTGTCGGTACGATGAAGCCGTTCCCGATCATCATGATCTCGGTGTTTTCTTTCGAATTCAGTGGCTTCGTGAAGCCTCCCCCCCCGAACGTCGACACGCTGTCGTGCGTTGGGTCGCAGCATCTCCTGCTTCGTACAGCGTCCACCGCAAGCGTATTATCCGCCTCCCTCGCACCGTCGTCCTGGTTTTCCGTAGATGACATTACTGCCAGCATTGGTGGTCCAGGAATGGGTCCTTCTCGGTTCCCAAGTCCCGGTCGGACTCCCTCCCTGGGGTACAATTTCCATCCGTCCCCCTCGATTATTCCACTTCGGTTGCGTTCGTGTACGGCACCCAGCGCTTCTGAGAGCACGGCTCGGTGTCGCCATCTTGTTCTCCGTTACGAAGCTAATCGGCCACCAAAATGCCGTCTCAGTCGTCGATAAAGTAGCTGTGGGCGTCGATCTGCAGACAAAACGCCTCGTCCTTGATCAGTTTCTGCTGCAACACCTGTGCCGTCGTGCAGCCTCGTGCTTCAGCGGCCGGGTGGGTCTCCACCTATACTTGACTCTTGTACCGACAGGACACTCAGCCTCCGCGAGCTCGCAGTATTGATCGAGGCAAGTGTCGTCACCCTCGTGGATCTGCTCGATCAACCGATGTGCGGGTTTTCAGGCGTGAGACGCGCGTGAGAAGGCGAACAGCAGCGTTTTTCCACAGCGATACCCGTCTCGGAAGACGGTCGAGCCCATGAAAAGGTCGAACCGCTTCGAGATTCGCGGCCGCAAATGCTGCAGATTCGAGGTCACTCGGGTCCAGGTCGAGAGACCTCGATGCGAGGCTTGCCATTGCCCAAACCTAAGAGCATCAACGTGGTCAAGACGGCGTTCACCGTCGGCCCCATGGCGCGCGAACTCAAGCGCAAAACGACTGAACATGATGCTTGGCACTCCCTCGTCGTGCCTGTGTATGTTAATTGACTACAGGCAAACCTATTTGACCTATTGTTTGCTGGCTTAAGTCGATCGAAGGTGCTAGTCGTGGCTGAGGTGCGGTGCCCTTGCAATGAAGCTCTGTCGAATAGCGCGCGACTTGCTGTCGTTTGAGAGCGTCACAAAGAGCCCGAGCAGAACCACGCCCAGTAGCCCCCACGCGGAGGCACCGGAAGACTTTCGCTGTGTAGGAACTGGGACGCCCTGCCGCAGTTTGGCGAGACCAGGCTTCGCTTCGTCGCCGATGTCCGCGCCGTTCTTGACGTGTGCACTGATGGCTTGCTGGTCTTCCGCTTCGTCTTCCGCCATCTCCTTCATCACTCGAGACACGCGCTTGGGCAGGGCGTCGCCGTTGAAGTCTTGTAAACTGTTGACGGCGGACGGAACGTGCTGCATCGGCGTTGAAGCGACGGCTGGCACCGGAGCGGCCGCCATCGTCCAGCCTCCTCCTACGATCTCCTCCACCCCAGTCGCATTGGCGTAGGGCACCCAATGCAGCTGTCCGCACGAGTTGGTTTCGTTCATCCAGCCGTCAAAGCTCACGTTCGCGAAGCTCAAGTACTGCTGGAAGGACCGCGCAGTGCCGAACGTGTACTTGTCGAGTTCGTAGCCGTCTACGGGTCCTTTGAAGCCCAAGCCGACCCGAAGTTTAACTCGGTTGTGGGTCATCTCGGTGTCTAACGCCTTGACGGCCGGATCGACCGGAGACTCCCAGAAACTGGCAGGTTTCTGGGAGTAATTGTGGTACATGACGTTGCCGAGCTTACTGGGCGAGTAGAGGTCGTAGCCGTGCGTCCAGTAGTCCGCCGAGCGCAGGAACTCCTCGCCATCCCAGAGCCACGGCGTGTGCGAGTCCACGGGCACGTTGCGCTCCGCATGGCACTTGCTGAAGGACAAGCCGCCGCCCCACAGCGCCGACAGTTGAGGGAAGTTGGCGTTCCGTTTGATACTGGCGCCGACGATCCGCGTGAGGCCGTTGCCGCCCTTGATCGTCGTACACAAGTGGGGGATCCAGTCCGGTGCGTTGTTGTCGCCGTTTTCCTTGACAAAGTCGTGGATGTCGTGCGGGTAGACGGTCAGGATGGCCATCTCGTTGTCCACGCGCTTCCACTCGTCCAGCATGAGCTCGTCCCATCCGTTGGTGAAGATACTGTGGCCATCCACTTGGAGACAGAACTCCTCGTCCTTGATCATCTCTTGCTGCTGGTGACGCGCCGTCGTGCACCCCGAAGCTTCTGCGGCCGGTCGAGGGTTCACCTCGATCGCGTCCTTGTATCGACACGCCGGGTAGTCGGGCCATTGCTCGAGCGCCATCTTGCAGTACTCGCCGACACACGTCGGGTCTCCGTCCACCAACTGCTCCAGGATGCCGAATCGGAGTCTTTCGGGGTAAACCGCTCGCTTGAGCGCCGTGAAGAGCGTCTTGCCGCATCGATAGCCGTCTCGGAAGACGGACGAGCCGATGTGGATCTCAAAGGAACTCGGGATCTTGGCCGGCGGAGGGCGCAGGCTTTGGCTTGGGTCGTGCGCTTCCAGGGGAACGTGCTGCACGCTCGGATTCAATTCCAGCAACGTCGTCGAGCCCAGTACGCTGATGACTGGCGTTGTGTCCTCTGCGGCGCTTGTAGTCGCCGCCAGCAGCGCCAGGACCATCGACAGCAAGACTTTCATGTTTTCTTTGGACTGTTTGGCTAGCGAGCGAAACGGAGAATGGCACGCACCCCTCCACTGGAAGCCTAGGGACAGGCTGGAAGCCGCCTCGTTGCAACGTTGCAACGGCTTTAGGGACGCGCGACTCAAGACGTCGGTGATATGACCAGATAGTTGTTGCTGTATGAAGAAGACAACGTTCTCGAAAGTCTGTATGCATTGAAAACCCAAGCGGTTATAGAGCTACTCGAAGGCGCGGTCCGACTTGTTCTTCATGTTGACGCAGAGCTTGCGCCGGATCGCGCGTGAGTTGGCATCGTTCGAGAGCGTCAGGAACGCGGCAGCCAGAATGACGACGATGAACACGCCAGCTGGTGCACCAGAGCTCGGGATCTTCTCGTACGGACTGGGCACGCCGTGGCGCAGCTTGGTATCGTCGTCCACGGCCGCTGCGTTCATGATCCGAGCCTCTGCGACTTGGCGCTCGGGCTCGTCGTTCAACTGGACCAGAGCGTTCTCGTCCTCCGTATCCGCTTCAACGCCGTCCTCCTCCCCTGCGTCGCCGTCGAGCTTCCAGCCATGTCCGACCGTCTCCTCCACTTGTGTGGCGTTCTCGTAGGGCACCCAGTGCAGTTGGCCGCAGGAGTTGGTGTCGTTCATCCAGCCCTCGAAAGAAACGTTGGCGAACTTGAGGTAGTTGTCGAACGACCGCACTTGGCCGAAGCCGTACTTGTCCAGCTCGAACGTGTCCACGGCGCCCTTGAAGGGCATTCCGATGCGGAGTCGAACGCGGTTGCGACCCATTTCCGTGTCGAGGTTCTTCTTCTCCGGATCCATCGGAGACGACCAGAAGCTCGCGGGCTTCTTGGAGTAGTTGTGGTACAGCACGTTGCCCAGCATACTCGGAGAGTACAGGTCGTAGCCGTACGTCCAGTAGTTCGCCGAGCGCATGAACTCCTCGCCGTCCCAGAGCCACGGCGTGTGCGAATCGACCAGCACGCGACGCTCGGCGTGGCACTTGCTGAACGAGTAGCCGCCGCCCCACAGCGCCGCCATCTGCGGCATCGTCGAGTCGCTGATCATGCTCGCACCGACGATCCGCGTCAAGCCATTGCCCCCGCGCACAGTGGTGCACAGGTGCGGGATGGAGTTGATCACTGCGTTGTCTCCGCTCTCGGTGATCATGTTCTCGTGCGTGTGGTGCGGGTACATGGTCATGACGGCCATCTCGTTGTCGATCGTGGCCCAGTCTTGGAGGATGTTCTCGTCCCAGCGGTTGGTGAAGACGCTGTGGCCGTCCACTTGCAAGCAGAACTCCTGGTCGCCCACCAACTTCTGCTGCAGGTGTCTTGCCGTCGTACAGCCAGCCGATTCCCCGGCATCGCGCGTGTCGACCGTAATTTGGTGCTTGTACCGGCACTCCTTGTCGTCGGGCCATTCTTCGGCTGCCATCTTGCAGTACTCGTCGAGACAAGTCGGATCTCCCTCGTAAATCTGCTCCAGAATGCCAAAGTGGAGCCGCTCCGGGTACGTTGCACGCTTGAGCGCTGTGAAGAGCGTTTTGCCGCAACGATAGCCGTCTCGGAAGACGGAAGAGCCCACGAACATGTTGAAAGTGTCGGGGATATGAGCTGGAGGTGGTCGTAAGTGGCTCTGCTTGGGGTCCAGCGGGACGTGCTGCACTCGCGGATTGAGCTTGAGCGACTTGGTCCAGTTGTCCCAGTGGATGGTGGAGTAGTTGACGTTCTCGGAGGCATCTTCTTGAGCGGATGCCAGTGTTAGAAGCACAGCAAAAACCACGAGCCGCAGCATGATCGATCGGTGCAAATTGGAGACTGAAAGGAGTTTCAACGACGACCTTCGGGGGGTTCGTATCCGAACCGACCACGCGCTTGCTTGATTCGAGGAAGTAGCTCCTCATTCGGCTGAAACGCAGGAGTTTCCAGATATGAGTGCTCTTCCTAGTTTTACGCCAGGAGGCTTCATATGGTCTTGCTACTGCCTGGGAAGATGAGGGCAGCTCATCGAGCTCTTCGCTCGATTTGATTTGAAATCGGTAAGTTGTATACGTCTCTCTCTCTCTCTCTCTCCACCCGTTCGTTGCGCACTACGGTCGAATAATGCATTTCCGCTGCTCGAGCGCCTCAACTTGCTTGGGGCTCAAGTATGTGAGCACTGGAGCAGCAACAAGCTCCGAACTTCTTCCGAACCGCGAAGGCTCCATGCTGGATGTAGCCATGTCTTCCATGATCTTGACCACGCGGCATCAGCTCTTCTTACAAAAAGTTCTTACGGCGAGTGCAGCTCAAACCACGTCTGCAACGGCAGTGTAGCCATTTCCGAAACGGTAGCGTGAGTCGTAGGTTAATGCCAGCGAGCTGATTTCCGTTCCTCTCACAAGACTCGCGCATTTATAAAAAGCTAAATCTTGACGCATCTTGCCCCCAAGCAACTCCATGTGTGGAATTCCCTTATTGAGAGGGGGTGAAGCCTTGTCTTTAAGGTAAGAACCTTGTTAGAGTCACCAACTATAGCAACTTGAGAGCAACTTGCCAGCAACATCGAGCAACTTGCCAGCAACATCGAGCAACTTGACAGCGACAGAGAGCAACATAATCATCAATAGAACCCTGCCCTACCCCTAAAACCCCTTCGAGGAAATGGGAACATGTGGAGGTTTAGCACGCCGTGCGAAGACTTAGCTTCGCACGTCGATGCTAAACCTCTCTGGCCAAGCCCGTTAGCTTACCCTAGTCTTGCAGCGCTACGCGCTGCGCTTGATTTCGCCGGCCAAAGGCCGGCGACTTGCTGGTTTTACGGCAATTATGTTCGTTTTATGCAGTATAGTTGGTGACTGCAGTCAGTTCATTAATGTAATCTATTGTCATTTTCACCCAAATTTGTAGAACCTGGGGGTGGAAATCGGAGTTCTCCGAATCGATTCCACCGGTTGTTGTCCAATCAGAGGTGACCTTCGTCTAGCACTTCACTTCGCATTCTTCCGGCAATGAACCCAGCAACACCGGTCCGGCGGAGCTCTCCTCGACGCGTTTCGCTCGATGCCAACACACCTAACCAAGCGCAAGCGGCACGAGGGCCCAATCCTCGTCCCTCACCAGCTCGAAGCCCCAATCTTCGCTGGATCCAGTTGGAAATGGTGTTGATGTGCTTGTTGTAGATCGTCGCTAGTTGCGTTTTCGACAAGCCCAGGTAGAAGTAGCCGTAGATGGCGTGCATGATAGTGTTCGCCGACGCGTGGCGCCCACTCACCGCCTGCTGGATGCTTGCCATCGTCGGTTGCCAGTCGGGCGACTGCTTGAGTTGAGGGAAGCCGAGAACTTTGATCTCTGGATTCTGATTGGCTGAATATGACACGAATCGACTTCAAATCGATTCGCGAAATCGATTCGATTCAGGCTATTCTCACAAATTCGAATGGAACTGACAATACCGCGACACTGTCTTATCGCCGCTAAATCGTCCTCTTTTCTCTACGTTATCAAAATGACAGAGACCTCGACGTCGGTTGCTCCATTTTCAGAAGGACAGCCTCTAAATTTGGAGGCTATATTATGCCCGTACGACAGGCTATGCCGGCGCCCGCCAAGGCGTCACTCCCTTAATTAACTGGTTCGAGTCTCGAAACGGAGAAAGAGAGAGAAAGATTTTTCGGAGAAAGCCTTGAGCCGACTCAAATCTTTAAAGTATTTTGCATCACAGTCTTGATAGACCGATGATCTTAAGGAACCTGCTGTGACTGCAGCAATAGCCGACATTACCGCTGCCGATTTGGTGATCCACCGGCGTGCCCACTATCGTGCAGTACGCCACATATTAATACTTGCTGCCGGAGTCCCGCGGCTTCCCGTGCTCCGCCGGTGACGGTGCAGAACCAGGGTTTCCTAAAAATATATGGCCATAAAAATAGTTGCCATATTTGTACATACAATAATGTATTTTTGCCTCTCGGATTGCCGTACCAATAATTTATTTTGGCGCTTGGTCCCCGACCAATAATCTATTTTTTAGTCCAATATCTACCAATCGCTAGTCACGTGAATTTTATCCAATGAACACTCTTGTCCACGAAGCCTCGATCCTGCCACCAGAACCAACCGTTTGGACTCCACAACTTCGGAGAATAACGGAGAGCATACACAGCATCATTTTTCATTTTTCATCGAAAGACATGGACTATTTCCTGTCTCCAACAGCCCCAACAGCGTCTCCCTATTCCAAGAAGCAGATTTGCACTGTGTTTTTCAAGCCCATTCTTGACGACAACGACGACGTGACAGGCTACTACCGTTGCCACTGCGGCGCGCAGCGTAAACAAGATGCCAAGCGGGGCTACACAAACCTGATCAGCCACATCTACAGCCAGCATCCCGACTACGAACGCACCCTTGACAGCTTCCGAGGTGGCAGCAACGGTACTCTCCTGTCGTTCGTCGACAAGAAGAGTGCAAACATATTTGGGTGGATTGAATGGCTTGTCTGCGCTAACCTCCCACTCTCGTTTTGCGAGAACGCGCTGACTCGGCGCTACACATCACTGGAGCCGGTCTGTGACGACACGGTGGTGCTGTACATGACCGCGGTACACAAGGAGGCGCTGCGCGTGATCAGCGACTATCTCCCCGCCAATTTCGGTATTGTTTTGACGGGTGGTCGTTCAAAAGCGAGCATTACCTGGCCGTGTTTGCCGCGTTTGGTCACGACGGCAAGCAAGAGACTGTGCTGCGGGCTATGGCGCCTTTCCTGGATGTGGACGAGAGCTCAAGTGACTCGCGTCATGGTGCCGACGCTCACATCGCGTTTTTGAAGGCCATACTAAAGCCAGTGAAACGACACATTGAGTGTGTACGTTTCCTGGTTGGAGATAACTGCTCCGTCAACATCAGCATTGCAAAGAAGCTCAAGATCCCGCTGGTGGGCTGCGCCAGCCATCGCCTGAATCTCGCGATGACCATGTACCTGGAAACGTATGGTGATGTCCTGGACAAGATCAACGATCACATGAAGTTTCTCCGTGGTCTCACTCAATCGGCGAAGTTACGGTAAGCATTATCGTGGCTTATGCTTATTGTTAGTTTATTCTAAATTTGAGTTTTTTGTGGTCCACATAGGCAGAAAATATCGCTGTGACCGGTTATCCGCCAGGCAACACGTTGGTCGTCAACGTTCGCTATGGTGGAGAGGTTTTTCAAGCTCAAGCCCTTGCTCGACACTGCTGACGACGACCTTGCCGTTTACCTGCCATCACCGCTGGAAGAGACGCAACTCCGTGCAGCATTGGAACACCTCAAGGACTTCGAATCGGGAAGCAAGAAACTGCAACAGGAGAGTGGCTTGACTATGGCCGATGCCCGCACCCTATTCGATAGTCTGATGGGGAAGGAGCCGTCGCTCGGCAGCTATCTGGCGCCCCAAGCCCCAATTGTCAAGTTTGCAGCCTTTGGAAAGGCCTGTGTTCACGTGCAGAATGGGCAGTGGCTCAGTCGTGATGATCGCGCCGCACTCGTCCCCTTTTTGGTGAAGTCTACCGGCAGTCCTGCAGCGCCTGACTCGCACAAGGCGTCCAAGAAGCTCAGTTTCGCTGAGAGATCCCTCTAAAGCCGAAGGGTGGACTCCCAACATCAGCCCAGGTAAGCATTGCTTTGCTTTTGCACATTGGCGTGTTGTCAGAGCTTAATGATTTCTGTGTGATCAGGTACGAGCTGGTGCATCATATTCCTCCAACGTCAAATCTGGCTGAAAGGTTTTTCAGCCATGCTGGAATTGTTTTGTCCCGCTAAGACAAGCAAAGGAACCTGAGCACCTGGAGACCATCCTCTTCCTGAAACTGAATCGCCGCTTCTGGAACCTGAACATGGTGCGTACGGTTGGAAAGCAGATCTGAATCAATCGTCATGCATTATTTATTTCAGGACTGTGAGGTATGACATAATGTATTTCCTTCTGCGGGTGCACGAGTTCCCATTATCTATTTCGTGCTGTGCTTCCCATAAAATTGCCATAGTATTTTAGAAAACACTGTGCAGAACCCGCCGGTGATACGTAGCCCAAGACCGCCACCGATGACTGCCAGCCCTACCTCTTTGTAACGAGTTGGTACTTAAAGGCAGCGCCGCAGTGCTACGTAGCGGAGGGCCACCACGGTCTGCGTCCTAGCTAAGCGCGACATCTCTCTGAAGTTGCTGACGTTGGGCTGGTTGTGCAGCTTCTACAGGAGATCTTAAACAGCGGAGAGATCTTCGACGCGGAGGGGCGCGGTGACCCACCTCCGGGGCGAACGTGCGGCCACGGCGAGACGAAATGGAACGAGTGGCTGAGGGCGAGCGTCGGCTGGCGGCGAGCAGGCAGTGGCGAACCCTCAATTGTAGATTGGCAGAAGCAGCAGCAGCCCCAATAGCACGCGGTGCCCTGCGAGAAGTTACTGGAGTCGGAGATGGAGTGGAAGACGAGTTGGTGTTGGTGGCTGGACGAAGCACATGAACGGTTGAGCGCAGCGAGGACGATGAAAGCGGAGGGTGCACGAAGTGCCCGAGTCTGGTGTGTGGCTGCGATGTAAGGACAGGCGCGTGGGGGCGTACGTCCAAGTGGCTTGTCGGGCGACGACCGGTTATAGAGTCTGCGTCAAGGTGCGAGGTAGTTCGGAGGCGGAGTTAGTTGGAGTTGGAGTAAATGCGTTGCGGAAACCCGGCGATCTGAGAGGGCCAATATGTTGCGTTGTTAACTACACCCGAACCTGGACAGTGCGACGCAGTGAGCACTGCGCGAGCAGTACAACCCGCTGGAAGGCAGGCGACCTGAGACTTGTTACATCTTGTCGCACAACGGTGCCGGGGTTTTGTAGCCCTCGTGGACGCTCAGTGCGTGCTGTGATTGACGATACGTGGGGCTGTGCATTCCCCAAGACGGGCTACACATTGGCCGCGAAGGCGGAGGCTATCGCTGCCTATAGTGGAGAGAGCTCAGGGTGGTACAAGTACCCGACAGACGCCCAAGACATGAGTACTGGTACGACCGAGAGTGGTAAGAGCACGGTTGACTCTGGTAGTGGCTACGAGACGTACCCGGCAGAGCCGATCAATGTCTCGACTCCGCCGCAGGGTCCGGTTGTTGTGACCATCTGTAGCCTTGTCGTTGCCTCCAAGCAGGAAGTGACGAGTGAGGACGTGGCACCACGACGTCGACGACGGTGAAGGCGACGCAGACCACCGACGGCAAGACGCAGCTGGAGATCCCTACGGGTCCCGACGGCAAGACCACGACAGTGACGGCGCCAACTACTACTGGGACTAATGAACGACGACAACCACTAATGGCAGCAAGGCTCCGAGCTACTACACCACTGGCAACGACGATTCAACAGTGATAGAGGGGGGCAAAATGGCGGGAGACTACACCACGGGCACCATTGAGACTGCGGAGACCGAGCACAGCGAGACCACGGGAGCCTCGGCTTCTGGATCGACCGATACGACGAAGTCCGAGGGCAGCGAGACCACGGAAGTCACCGCTTCTGGATCGTCCGAGACATCTCTCTGCTCTGATTATGGTCCAGACATTGTCATTGACACGATGTGGTTTGATGCTATTGATTATTTCTCGTCAACCTCGTTCAAGAGCTGCTGCTGGAATTACGACTCTTGCCAGCGATTTTACGTCACGGACAACGCCGGTGTGCATCTCTGTGTCCTGACGTCTGACACTGACCCCAGGAATCGAGTGGGAAGTATTGGCACCATTTCAGGCTCTTTCAGCCCAACTCGGTTGTGAGGGGCGAGAGAGTCACGACCCGCCACGCCGAGTGTTCCGTTCGATATCGCAGCGTGGTAACTCGACCTTCAATCACTTCTGTTGCCCCCATATGCTTTCGAACGCTGGAAGTCACCCGTCGAGACCCATGGACTGGTGCTGGTGCTTGGTGTCGTGCGTTCTGAGATCTTCTAGCAGATAAATAAGCATTGCAAAATAACTAACCACGATCTCAATGCAACATTGCAACGTACGGGGTCTTCGTCTGGGGGTTTTGGTAGTTGTATCGTCTTCTTGAGCACCCGACGGTTACGAGGTCCACGGTCACAACTACTTCTCAATCATTCGTCAAACGAGGTCATTGGTTTTCATGAAATGGTTATGTGAACATGTGCTTGCCACACACTCGTGGGCATCAGCCGAGTCAGCATGCATGCAGAGGTATATTTGAGTAGTCCTGACTGATGCGGCCAGCATTCGAACCTCAATGTATTCTACGACGTGCAGGAGACGCCCTTCGGTAGTTGGGAGTCCCAACTTGGGACAAACGATCTAGCCCAAGGAATCTCCAGAGAGCGTGTACTCGATAATAGAGACGTTAAGTCGATTTCCATGTATCGAGAAAAGCAGGCACGCCTCGCTACATATTCAGGGATACGCACCGAACTATAATTTTTGTGGTGGTGGCCACTACCACCACAAAAACTATACTATTAGCAGCTAGGATATGTACTTTACTTCGAGCATTAGTTGTAGATACAAAAAAAAATCATCACTGAGCAGGAACGATCCCGTCGGGTTGAGTCGTGTTGAGTGGTTCCTTGGTGGCACCACTTTCATCCCTGACTACGGGCACCAGCTCTGTGATAGGCCGAACCACTTCACTTCGTCGAGCTACGACCCAAAGCTCATTGCGACCGACACATTTCGTCCTCATTCGCCAATTTGCTCAAACAAATTCAAGCTCCCCTCCCTTCCGCCATGCCATCTTTTTTTACTGTCAACATCACCCACATTGGCAATGCAGCCGCCATCTTGAGCATCGACGACGTCAACTTCCTGCTGGACCCTGCACTCGACAAGGGCAGAGACTTCAAACTCCAAACTGACAGTGACGTTCCGCTCACCAAGACCGACGACCCCGCGCTCGGACTCGAGCATCTATCCATTATCCCCGCCGTGCTGCTCAGCCATGAAGACCACGTCGATAGCTGACAACCTTGACGATTCGGAGCGGACGCTGCTCAGTGGCCGCCGCGGCCTCAGGGTGCCAAGAAGCTCGATTCTCGCCCACGGGCGTGCAAGGTTTCGCTCCTTGGCAGCCGGCCTCAACGGCAAGCAGTTCAAATTACCGGCACCCCAACGCAGCACCTTCGCAGTCCTTCGGCGTGAACCACGAGGACAAGCTACGTGTACTCAACGTGGTGTACGTTTCGGACGATTCGGTGTACAGTCCGGAGGTGACGACCGAGCTGCCGAAGGGATTCCACACCACGATCACGATCTTGAGCATGGGCATGGGCAATGCCGTTGCGCCGCTGCCGACCGGCCCGCTCCAGATCGCCATAGGCGGCCCGAATTCTTGTTGGGCACCGGCATCGGACTGAAAGAGCCTCAAGTGGCCGTAGGCAAATCCCTTGCAAGGCAGAAATGACGTCTGTCAAGCCCGTCTACCAGCGTTTTGAACGAGGGCGACGGGAATTCATTGTACCCCCGACGACCATGTTTGGGCCACTTTCAGCAGTGGACAACAATACAGTAATGTGCCTCGATAGCGACCACCTGATAACTAATACTCTGCAGCAGGTGATCTCCCTGCTTTTGTGCCCATCCACACCCAGTGTACTCTATTAGTAGGAGCATTCCGCCAATCAAGCTCCAGTATTTAAGATTCCGCCAATCAGCAAGCTCAAACCGAGCCTAAAGGACAAACCACGGGAAGCTACAGATCCCGGGAGCACGATGACTCGGAAGGCCTGCGCTGTTCATTGCACAATTTTGACAAGCAAGCAGCAGAAGCAACATGGTCTCTCCTGCACGTCGACCTTTCAAGAACCGCCCTCGACTCACCAAGCTCCAGGAGCTTCTCATCTGCAACTGACGCTACGACGTGGCAAGCAGCACGATGAACGAGCTGGCAGCCTGGGCTCAGGCGGAGTTTTCCTTCGCCACAAGACCATCCAAGCAAATGATCGCTCGCATTCTCCGCTCTGGCAGCAATCTTCGTCGGCTCTCACCCAAATCTCTGCAGCGTCGAGTGCCACAGCCCCGTGCTCAGCGTCTACTCGACCAGTGCATCGTCGAGTATGTGACGGCATGCGAAGAGCTGCAACTGGCTCTCTCTGGAGGCATGATTATTGCTCGTGCAACGTGGGCGCTTCGTCGGCTTAATGTCCCCCGAGCAGCTTGGCCTCGGCTGGGGAGGTCGTGGCTTCGTCGACTTCAGGGGCGTTATGATATCCACTGGCGGCGATGTTACGGAGAAGATGGATCTGCGGACTTGGATGCACTGGAGGGGGAGCTGCAAGACCTGCGCAAGCTCAACGGTCGTACGCTCACATGGACGTCTACAAAATGGACGAAACAAGTTGTTTCACAATAACGTGCCGCGCGGTTCACTCTGCATCAACAAAGCCCCGTCCCTCAAGCAGGACAAGTCCCGTCTCACGCTAGCCGTGTGCACTAACGCGACGGGCTCCGACAAAATGCCGCTGCTCTTCATCGGGAAGCCATTCAAACCCCGCTGGCTCAGCCAGAAGCCGACGGGCACGCAGTATGCCTCGACACCCAAAGCATGGATGACGACGGACACTTTTCAAGGGTGGCTACGTGACGTCGACGAAGCGATGCGATCGCAACACAGTCACGTACTGCTGCTTGTTGACAACGCGTCATCTCACAGTGACGACGGCGTCATACTGACCAACGTTCGCGTTGCTCGGCTACCCCCCCAACACTACCGCAAAACTCCAGCCTCTCGATCAAGGCATAATCTACTGCCTGAAGCGCGATGTTCTCCGCAAGAAAATGGAGTACGTGATGGAGGCAGTGGACGCTGGTATTGAAAATCCCTACGAAGTCGGCGCTCTTAAGGCTATCGAGTGGTGCAGTGAAGCTTGGCAGGAACTACCTGCGAAAACCATCAAAAATTGCTGGCTGCACTCCACCTTGATCGCCAAGACCGACATTAACTTCATCTTACACTAAAGCAGTACAACTTAGCTTCATGAGACGAAGCAAAGCCTTTAAGAAGAAGTATACCTGTCAGTTTCAGTATGTATCAGGTAGTCGCTATCGAGGCACATTACTGTGCAATACCATACTGCATTGTATTGCAAAGTTTTGGGTGGACGGCGTCCACTCGACGCAGCAGCAGCGGCTCTGCGGATATATTTCTCGAGTTGCCACGTACAAATGTGTTGGTCGGCGTGCCCTACAAAGTTAGCCGCTGCGACGAGCTTGGTGTCCATTCCGCTTTCCAGGTCTGCGAATATCTTTGTTCTCTGGGTTTAATCCAGAGTCCATCCCACGATTGCAACGAGGTAAGAATACTTGCTTAATGCATACCCTGCTGAATTCGGTGCCATCATTATATGGAAACCTTTGAAGAAATTATCAATACTATATATCCTTTTAAAGATAATCTCTGTACCTGCATGTTGACCCATCCAGAAAACAATAGCATTAAAAACCTGTTGAAAATAGTAGCCGCGAATATCCTATATTGTCTGTAAGAAATGATTTATTCCCGCAACATTATTGATTTTATCTGTACTCGCGCAACATTTCAGATTTTATTTGCCTTCAAACAACATGCACCTCTGGGTGGTACAGTACTGTACGTACTGTTCGTGATCAACGGAATGCTACATGTGCCAACGGTCACGTAATGCAGAATACGGAGATTATCATTGTAAAATTGGCCGTTGAACAAACAGTGCAGATGCTGCGGCTGCGAAGCAGGCGCAGCAGATGCGCCGCAAGTCTTACAGTATATTTGCTGGTTTTTTGCTTTAACTATTTACTTAACCAGTTGTTCTTGCGCTCTTCTACCCCTGTGTTATGCTAGAGCAAGTCTTTAAGAATGTATACAGTATGTTCTTGAAGACTTGCTCTCCCCGCGTAGCCTTTGTTTTTCTGCTTGACTATTTAGGATAAACTTCACGAAACGAAGTAATATTACACATGTCTAACAATCTAACAAATTGCCAACCTTTCGAAGAATTCACAACAAACCAGGAGCTTCAGGATCACGTCATTGGTGGTTATGTAAAATCCAGAGCTGTTTCGCGGCTTTGTCTTGCGCTGGCCTCCGGAGCGGACAATTCTCTGGATTTTATATCCAGAGTCCTACCAGAGGTCTGAACTCTACTTAAGTAGAATACCCCTGTCAATCCGATTACGAGTAGGTCATAAAAGAAAATAACATCCCTTATACAAATAATATCTTGCATAATAGTGATATTATTTGTGAAGGTTTACCCATCCGGTGAATATGAAGCCAACAACCCTGTTAGAAGCTATACTCTTTTTGATTTGAATATACCTGCAGCATTTAAATATTCGTTACTCTCGTGCAACCTAACGGATTTAACCAAAACAGATCGCGGCGTTAAAATAAAGAGATTGAGTAAAACGCCCGATTGTAAAACGAGGAGGGAATGAACGGGTCACACAAAATGGTGGTCAAATCACACAAAGGGGGATTAGGTATGACTTTATTAGAAGGCGGTAGTGAGCGGGTGCGAGGAGCGTAGCCAAAACAAACCCGAGCGGGGTGCCCGCGCAGCAGGGCCGCTCGGTATTTGCGTAGGCAGGCCCAGCGACGAGCTCCT
The DNA here is from genome assembly GCA_033557995.1 of Phytophthora crassamura. Lineage (NCBI taxonomy): Eukaryota > Oomycota > Peronosporomycetes > Peronosporales > Peronosporaceae > Phytophthora > Phytophthora crassamura. The sequence continues at coordinate 1,612,006 of JAUCED010000009.1, read as the reverse complement.
CAGCAAACGGACCCGTTGCCCTGTCCAGTAGTTAGTTTTTCTAATGCGGGGTCTGGGGGTGCAACCCCCAGTATTTATAGAAGACTGTCCATTTCGTTGGAGGTTTTGTCCATTCCAGTCGTGCTCTCCAAAACGAGGGGGTGAACGTCACAGAAAAAACACAAACTGAGGTGAGCGTGTGCGAGGTCGCGTAGCAGGGCTGCGAGGTATTTGCGAAGGCGGGCCAGCGCCGAGCTCAACAGCGAGCCGAGCACTGTACTGACAAGATCTTAGAATCGTTTTACCCGCAGGAGCGGAGCGACTGCGTTTGCGACGCGGAGCGGAGCAAATGTGACACACGTCCTCGGGCGTTACACTCCAAACAGTGCTGTGGCACTCTATACAAAAAGTAAGTTTAACGCCAGTTGGACAGCGGCCAGTCGGGCTATATAACGAGGGTCTAGCATTAAAACCCGGAGATGTAGAGCACGGCTATGTTTAAAAATCTCGTCGAAATAGGAATGGCGTTACCGCGACCTTAAGTACAGCTGTTTTTTAAGTTTTCGAACGTACGACAGGAAATATGTCGACCTTACAGCTAAAAGCGACCAAACGGAGGGTAATTTAAAATACTTTACGCAGCCAAGGGGCCTCCACCCATCGGTGTTTCTCTAAATTTAGAGATGGTGTGCACTCCATAGTTCATGTACTCCACACAGTAATGTGTGCGGCACAGCGCCATGTGTGTACCACACGACCGTCGGGCTTGTCGATTTTCCCGCAGATCCTTCAGTCGCCAGGAAATGAACGAGAGAGCGCTGGCACGTGAGCTGGTGCGCGCCCGCCTTGCCGAATTAGCTGACTTGAAGAACGCACTCAAGGAACAAACAAGACCTTGGAGAAGATGCTACGAGTGCAGATGCAGCTTCAGTCTCTGCTGGAAGACCGCGAAGAACACGGCTACAAGTTGGCAGAGGCGCTGGGTGACAGTGGGGCTGGTCAAGAAGGGGACTATTATTTTGGTGTGCTGTTGGAAATGCTGGTGAACAGAATGAAGGAGTGAAGCAAAAGGAGAAAGTCTGTATTGACGCGCTTAGTACAGATTCAGAGTTGGTCGAGTAGTTGTTGGCTGATCTTGCTCGAACTAGCTGCATCAGACTCCGAGATGCGACTCTCTTGGGAATAGCACATAATGATCCATAGAGTCCGTAGTGACGACCAGGCCCCCTGAACAGTACGCACACAATAGGGCAGGAATCCACAATGTGTATGAGTAAGGTTGCTATGTCATTGATATAGTTGCTATAATTCGGACCAAGGTTGCAAGGTCGCCATATGAACGACCGCAAACGTACAAAGATGATATCCTTGATTGTTGGTGCCGTGCGTGAAGTCCATTGCAAACGTCTCGCCCCACCGCTCAAACATCAGATCTGGACTTTTGTCTGCATCACAACCCCGCACGTCACGTCCATTTGATCTTGAAGAACAAGCGGCTGCTGCCGAAATCCGAAGCTAGCGACTTACGAGCCTTTCCCGCTATACGCTCGCACAAAATTATAACGTGCCGTTAGAAAATCACAGCCCTGCAACCGATCAATACCGCTTACATACCTGGTTTTTATTCAGCGTCGGAACCGTTGATGGAGAGCTGTTCATCTTCTTCCGATTCATCGTCTTTCTTCCAGAATGTAGTCGTCGTCGCTGCTCTCATCTTCCTCGATGCCAAGTGTGGCGTACATGTAGTTCACAGTCATCTCGGGTTTCTGGCGCAGGCACCTCCCTGGAACACACACAAAAGTAAAGCCACAAGACATTCAGTCATATGCACTCATCACCATTCCAGCTGCGTTTCACTTACCGTGTGGGTCCTTCCCCTTCGCGGGTACCATGTGTCCGTCTGCGTAGCGCGATGCGTGCACCGTGTCCGGCGCCGCGTTTCTCCAATCTCGAGATCCTCCCACCGGCGCAAATTCTAGAATGAACGGTTTAAAATCGTACTTAGTTCAAATATCGTACTTAACGTTTTATTTCGGTCGTCAACGGACTGTCGAATTTTGGGATTATATATTACGCTTGAATTTCTGAAATGTATCTAAAGCGACCTTACACTGTCAAAAGCGACCCAACATGTCTCACCATTAAGGTCGAGGTAACCACTCCGTCGAAATAGTCGTCCGCTTCGTCGTCTTCTTCTCTTGCTCACCGGAATGTCAGCTTACAAACCCTCGCTCTTCTGGCCGAACGTGTACTTTTTCGTGCTATGTAGGCACGACAGCATAACAGAGCTTGCGCCCTACTGATGGTCGAGAGGTTGGGCCTTGTTGGCCTCCACTGCTTCGTCAAGGTGCGGTCGTTTGATAACTATTGCCCCATTTCTTTTCACGGCTATGCCGACTTCTGCGGTCACCTGCATCAAGTGCCCTACGAACATGCCACACAAGTGAACGAGACGGTTCGACGTTGTACGGCGAAGAAGACTTTTTTACAAGTTGCAGAGGCTCAGATCAAGAACGCAGCGGTCGTTGGCAACAAATGACGCCGAATACACACCCCGCAAAGCTGCGCCAGAAGTAATACGAAAAATGTTGGGGGGTTAGCACATTGTTCTGCTCGCCAGTATAATGAGCTACACCCCCACATCGCTCGCCGCCGTCTGGTATGCCCATTTCACGACGCTTCTGATCGAGGCCAACACGCTCGGATCCGTGGCCAACACAAACTGAGCCCGCGACACATAGCTAAGAAGTTGAATCCACTTGTAGCAACGTTCAGACAAAGTTCAGACAAAGTACAACACCGACGTCCGAGACGTCAGCAGACACAACTTGAATGGTACAAGTACTAGGCCTGTCAACGTTTAGCTCCAGACTGACGAAATCTAAACTAAACTGACTCTAAACTGACACGGAGCTGATCAATACTTTGTTTCATATGTTTTTTTTCGGAGCGAAGTGGTCTTCAAACTCTTCGCGGTCCCAACTTGTCAAGTACCCAGGTGTGATCTCAGACCGCTTCGCTATAGAGAGCTCTGTGAAATTTGTCCGTGCGGGTTGTGCTGCAACCTCTCCAGAACCTCCTTCCTTCTTTTACCCTTTGTCCAACACGTGGGTGGGACTCCAGCCATCGCTGGAAGTATCACTTGCCTTGAGCAGCTCAATCAAGGCTTTCATTCCGTCTCACCGAGACTCTCGCGCTACCAACGCGCAGCTGGCCAAATGCATCAGAAACCATGTGCAGTACTCCACAAATTGCCGAGCTCCGCTGACCAGACGACTTGAGTGGCGGTTTGATAAAGCGGAGACTTCACCACTCGCTGACCTATTTGCAACGCAAAGCGCCTCAACTTACCTGGCCCGAATGTGCCCCATCGGGTGTTGTCTAAGGCTCGCAGCATCACGGCCGCGTGATCTCGCTGCCATTTTGCCGCGCAAAGCTGACGATGGTTATTTCATGCACTTTCAACATGAATTTCGAGGCCAAACTTTCGCCGCGTGTCAGCATTCAACAAACAGCTCTTGCGTCAGTGCGGCCCCGTGCCACAGTGTCGAGGCCAAGGCATGTCTCGAGATCTCGGCGTGAGCTTTGACTGATGTATCCTCAATAGGTACAGGAAAGCCGTCCATCAAGCCAAATATTCATCGGCAACTACAGATCACCGCCGAAGTTAGGCATCCGATGCCTCTGTGAGATCCACGACGGACATGTCTGCGGTGGCGGGAATGCCTGCTTGTGGCCTGTAGCTAACGCTGCGAGGCAACGGGAGCGCTCGAGAACCTTCCAGTGCAGCATGCGCCAACGCCGGGCTTGCCAGAGACCGGGCTCGCACCTACGCTTTGCCCTTCCACACTCATTTCTTCGGCACTTTTTCGGCGAAAAACGAAATGTCCGCAGGAAAGGCTCCTGTAAAAATGCCGCGCCCAGGATAATGCGCTGCAAGTCGCGCCTGGAACCGCTCAGCCACACACTGGGGGACGGCGCTGGATTAATGCCGCCAAACTTTGCATCAATTCCTATCCCCGCAAACAGCAAACGCGAAAGCCGTCCAAACAGTGAAAAGCCGAAGGATCCGCGCGCCATCCATAAACTTTCTTCTTCTCTCGTTCAACTATAATAGAAACCATACGTAAAGTTTCTGCGTGGATTTGCCGTCGCAAAGAGTCGGTCCAAAAAAGCACATACAAACGACACGTCAGCTGGTCTCACAAGACAAGTGCAAGCCAGAAGATCAGCGTCTGTCCACCAATACCCCTCACTCTTCGATTCGCCCTCCACGTGCCACAGCTCCCTATATTCGCCATGGCCTTCAAGACGCTCTTCCTCTTGGCGCTCGGCTTCAGCGCCGCAAACGCTGCCGACACCAGCGGCAGCCTCACCATGTCCGTGGGCACGAACGGCACAACGGTGCAGGCCGTGAGCGGCACCACCGAGTTCCAGGGCACGGAGTACAACCCGGACAAGTGCGTGCTGCAGTTCCTGAGCCTCGAGTGCGACGACGACAACTGCGCTGAGCTCAACGGCTACGCGCTGGAGTGCGTGTCCAAGGGCAAGCAGGATGGCAAGGAGAAGAAGATGTGTGAGTGCGCGGCCGAGGACGCGGACTCGTGCCAGAACTCGGCCAACCCCAACGTCACGTCGGGCTCCGTGCCGCAGTTTGGCGAGTGCAGCGACCAGCTCCAGTGCGTGGACTCGTACGGCTACATCGCCACGTCCACGGAGGAAGGACCCATCTGCGCCGAGAAGCTCCACTGCGTGCAGGAGGTCAACACGACGGCCACCGAGCCCGCCTCCATCTGCCACACGTGCATGTCGTGCATTGCGCAGAACGACGCGGCCGACAAGCAGCTGGCGGGCGTCAAGCGCTTCAACTGCTCGTCCATTTGTCCTCAGGAGATCCTGGACACGGTAGCGGAGCGTAACGCCGCCGGTGTCGGTATTGCTGACTCGTACTCGCTCACGGCCTCGAGTTCGGGCTCGGACGAGTCCAACTCGACCGCCGCCACCTCCTCCAGCAGCAGCAGTGCCGCTGACTCCAGCAGCTCATCCTCATCGGCTGCTATTCCCCAAGTGAACCTGGCTGCTATTGTGTCGGCTATCGTCGCGGTGGCTCTCATTGGCGCCATGAACTAAGCTCTTCTAAGACTCGTGAAGAAACGCTTAGGCCGTTCTCGGCAAGTTACCGGCCTCCGGTATTATGTTATCAAAAAGCAAGCTTAAGTTTATCTCAAATTTTGCAGCATTTGAAATGCATGAGCTTCTGTGATAAACTAGTGGCAAATTAGTTGAACGACGGATTGGAACGGATAGACACTACAGATATTAATAGGCCTTGGCTTGGCCACTTGCCAATCACGAAACGTGGAGCGACGCGAAGTGGTTGACGATGTCCTGGAACACGAAGCGCGTGCAGCGGTCCCGGACCCGCTCGTACTCGGTCGCCTGCAGTCCAATGCGGCGCGTCACCGCCAAACGGGCTTCCTCCGCTTCCGGCGTCCTCGACACAGGATCCTTCGGCTTGGGAAGCGGGCAGTAGGCCTTGATAGATACGTGACGGACCGAGAGCATGTCCGTTCCCGGTTCGCGGCGGATGAGCATCGACCCGCAGACGTTGCGGCGGATCTTCTTGCGGCCAGGAGCGTCTTCCGGGATCGGGTGCAGCGAGTCCTCGTCCACGTAGTCCCAGAGGATCTCGCCGCCGTCACGGCCGCGCTGTTCTCGCGTGAGCACACGAGCCTCCACCTCGATCTGGTCAGCGTCGTTCTGCTGCTCCACAGTCTCCAAAACTGGATCCATGGACGCCTCCAGGTTCGCGTAGTACACGCGCGACTTCGGTCCATGCTCTTCATCCTGGACATCCACTTCGTCCAGCGCGCGAGACCGGTACGCAACCGCAGGGTAGTACACGCCAATGGACCGCATGCTGGTGAACACCACGTCCATGAGCGCGTCCAGCGTGCACGCCGCGGACTCCCGGAACAGGAACACGGACGTGTACTCCTTAATGACCTTGCCATCTCCTGCTTCGTCCGTCTTACAGCACTGCGGTCCGTTGCCTTGAGGCTTCCCGAACAGCTGCTGCATCACCACGTCCGTGTAGGCCTCGTCCAGTGTCTGAGCGTCTCGGGTTCCATCGTGCAGCAGCCGCACATTGGCCGCGTACACGCCCCCCGTGGCCAGCAGTCTCTGCGTCTCCTCCTCCGTGTTCTTGAGCACCAGCTTATTGGCCAGATCCATCTTGCTCTGCGGGAAATGGGCCACGTACTCCTTCTTCCTCGCCAGCGTGTCTCTGGACGCCAGAGCCGTGTACGAGTGCACCCAGTCATGAAATTCCAGCGTCTTGGAGCACGGCAGGCCGCCTCCCCCCATGAGCGACTGCATGCCCCCTAAGAAGGAGGTCTGCTGGAACAGCGCCTGCTTGAGCACCAGGTTGGTCTGCTCGGCCTGCTTCCTCTTGCGTCTCTGCGTCATGGCCTCTTCTTCGTAGGCCACCAGCTGGTCGTTGTCGGCCAATTGAGCTCGTCTCTCGGCTCTCAGAGCGGCCAACTGAGCCGTGAGCCTGGCCATATCGCTCTGTAGAGAGGACACGAGGCACTTCTTCTTCTCCCGGTGTCGCTGCACGCTCGAGGCGATCTGAGAGCGTCTCCTCTGTTTCTTCTGCTCTTCAAGCGTCAGCGGCTCCGTCTTCACCGACGCCACGGTCTTCCTGCCTCTTCCCCGTCCTCTGGCGGCTTTCTTAAGCTTCCCAGCATCTGTACCTGGTCGTGGAGCCACCTGCGCTGCTTCGGGTGTGCTGCTGATGCTGCTGGAGCTGCTGTAACCTGCTGGAAGGGCCCCTGAAAAGGGAGATGAAGGCGACGCCTCACTCTGTCCGAACTGGGTCTTCTGCGTCGAATTCTGGCTTAAAAGGCTCGAATTGGGGCCCAGATTGAAGCTGGAAGGAGGCGGCAAGGCCCTCATGGCGTCGTCAATCAGCAGGTCGCTCAGAATCTCCCAGTCGCGGTCCAAATTGGGCGCTGGAAGGTCTGACGACACGTCGTCGCTGGCGGGGGATGACGCGCCCTCGCTACCGCTGCAGGCGGACGGCGAGCTTCCCCATGGGCGGGAGGGCGGCGGTGACGAGTACGAGAACGCGAGGGCGGCGCGTTCCCCCGCGGCGTCGCCGTCGGGGTGCGCGAACAAGCTCTCCATGGTCTCCAGGAAACTGGTGAATTGTCGAATGACTTGGGCGTTGACTGCGGCTTCGACGCTCTATGTCGCATTGAACCTGTGTGAGCTGATGGAATGAGGTTAAAGTGATCAATGTATTGTGCTTTGCATCTGTTTTAACAGATTTACAAAACTCGGTTTATACTCGCTTTTGAATCAACTGCCTGTTGGTTAGTATTCGGCGAACAACAAGAAACCCTGAATTGTCCGATCGAAAGGCTAGATTTTTAGACACAGTTTTACAAGCAAACGGCCCGAATAGCACAACACAAAGTGCATTTCCGACTTCTCTCCCTCCAACACAGAGAAGACAAGTCATTATCATGACCTATTCGCCAGACTTCCGTTGGCGCGCGGTGTCGCTGCTACACGTGTACGGCATCGCCGTTGACTTCATTAGCGACATCTTTGGGCCGGCACCTCGCACGATTTTCCGCTGGTACAGCCTGTTCCTCGAAAAGGAAGTGGTAGATGAAGACACGGAGCCCTCTCGCAGCTCCCGTTGGCCTCCAGAGGTTGTACAAGACGTTCAAGCGTACGTCAAACGCCACCCTACTTTCTACTTGGAAGAACTGCAGGCATTCCTGCAAAATGAGCACTCCCACGTCACGAATGTGTCACTTTCGACGATATGTCGAGCTCTTCACTTCGACTTGGGGCTCACTCGAAAGGTTCTAACACGTGCAGCCCGTGAAAGTGTCCCCGAAGAGGTACGCTGGATTCATGAGATGGACTTGGTACTTATATTTGACGCATAACCTGTTGTTGTATTTAGTATAGGTTTTGAACTACAAAGCTAAGCTCCGTGCAATCTACTCCAATCCAGAACAGCTCATTTTCATCGACGAGAGGTCAAAAGACGGCTGTCATGCGTACCGCAGGTACGGCTGGTCTGCCCGCAATACCAAGTGCGTGGTGAAGCTGCCATTTTCGCGAGGACAGCGAAGATCAATTTTCGCTGCACTCGACCATCAAGGATTCGCAGCATGGGAGACGACTGAGGGTACATTCACGCTCCTCGTTTCACCGCGCTTTCGCCAAGCGTGTGATCCCTCTCCTCAATTCATGGCCACTTCCTAGATCCATTGTCATTTTAGACAATGCAAAAATTCATATGTATAGGGAGCTAGAGGAAGCTGTCCATCAGTGTGGAGCAAGACTGTTGTTTTTGCCTCCTTACTGCCCGGAGCTGAATCCGATCGAGATCGGCTTCGGCGCGCTGAAAAAGTGGATTCAACGCAATGCGAACCTGGTATTTCCGCTGTATCCAGATGCAGTACTACAAGTGGCAATGAAAGCATGCGTTGGGCGCGACAATTCCAAGGGATCGCTTGGAATTTATGGTCACTGTGGCTACGACGTCAACAAGCTTTGGGATAAACCATTCGATGCGTTGTGCGGGGATGAAGATGAATAAATTCATCTTTGTCGTTTTTTAGTTTGCTTTATGTGGACTTGTCTAGACTACTTGGTTGGTACGGTGGTCAGTGTCCTCCATGTCTTCTGCTGGTGGGTCGACTGGAATGAATCCGTGATGTATTCCTTGAGTAAAAATGTCATGGGCAGGAAGACGTAGCGCGGCACGGAGCGAAGTTACGTCGACGTTAAAGTTCGTCCAATTTCCGTTCACCTCCAGACGGATAGTTGCAATATTTGACTGTTCGGTTGATATCGCCTCCGATGTGGATGCAGTCAGGGCAGCGTCTTGTGCCATCGCTTGTCTAGTAGTGTTGTCGTCCGGTAAAGTGACGGGTGTGTTGTCAGGCTGTCGTGCATGTGTTGTTACGACATGGTTCATTGCAATTGGGCCGAGCGTACATTATTTTCTTCTTGAAAGCGTTGAACAGCAACGGTTGCATCACGAATCCGAGCTGCAGTCGCACGGTGTATGGTTGAACGCGCGTCGCGACTCCGACAGTACACACAAAACTCAAACCGCAAGTTGCCGTAAGTGTCTTGGTTCCATGCACGCTTGTCATTGCTCGACACCCTCTTTAAGTGCTGGGTTAACAGTGCAACAAAGTTCTCAGTTGTCATTATTTCATAGCGATGTTGTGTGGTGCCCCTTTACTTGCGCGAAAGTAGATATTCTCATCGCTGAGAGCCAGGCCTCTGAAAAGAGTTTCCTCCAAGAATCCAATTATCTTGGCGCGAAAGGACGCCAAATCGCTCGCTCACGTTGAACTCGAAGTTTCTCGTGATACCATTCCGTGGGTTTCGATCAATGGTACCCTTTCGAGCAGTAAGAACTGCTCGCAGATCTATATCAACTGGCAACCGGTCAACGCGAGGAGCGGCGCGAGGTATATTAGCTACCTGCGCATAGTATCAATCTTGCTCAGTTAGTACATTGCACAATACAAGTCAAAATAAATCAAATCCTTACTCGAGGTGGCATCACGCGTTGGCAGAGACAACTTCAAAGTTGGAATACCTCAACGCTTTGGTATCGTCTGTTCAACCAACCAACACAAGTACGTCAATGATTGCCGCACTACCAGGATAAAAATTGATGCGAAAGAAGCAGAAATAATTCAACACCTTGGGCACGCCGACAAGATGGGTCAGACGTAGGTACTTAATCCGATCAGTTGAGAGAGTGCTTCACAAAGATTCAAACCACACACATAACAAAACATGGTCTAAGTGTGAGCGCAGTACAATTCACATTGCGAATTCAACAGCTCAGCAGTACGTACGAGCTCCCCGGAGCTAAAGCGGTTATCGCACACCTTGGGCGCGTCAATAACAGATCTAATAAGCCACACGAAACACCAAGACGTGAGGAAAAGCCGTCAAGAGTGAAAGAGCAGGTAATAATTCAAGGCATATGAGTACGAAGTGGCTCGGGTTGTCGCGTTCTCGTGACTGTGCAACTACCAGTAAACCCAGAACAACGGTAAGGAGCTGCTACAGGAAGTATAGGCCTCAGTCGTAGTTTACCTGGTAGTGCTTGCCGCACGGAGGCAGGGCGACGGTCCACGACGCTCCTCGGTGTCGCGAAGGTGGTAGTTTTGTGAATGGCAGTTTACCGTGCGGCAGCGGCGCTAATTGCGACTCCGAAGGTATATTTTAGGTTTGTCTTGGGATGGTGAGGGTCTGCATTGGTGATGTGGAGAAGTCTGTTTAGTTGTCTAAATTGGGCGGCATATTGCTTGCAAACGACAATAAGTGCACAGTTACTGAGAGAGAGAGGCAGGTTATTCTATTTAGTTATTCAACTTCTAGAAGCCTGGTATTGCCTGAGCCTGGTTAGCAACGCCGGTGACTCTCGCGAGTTCGGTGGTTGTACGGGGCCTGTCTTTCGTGTAGACGTCTCTCGAGGTGGTTCTTCAAATGCCTCACAGCATAGGAGCAACCAGGTTCCTTCTATCATCGTGTCTGGTCTCCGGCGTTCTCGCTTGGCAAGTGCTTGCACTTGCTGTAGCCCCGTTCTCCAGAATTCTTGTAGGCTTTGCACCTGCGCGATCGTCTCGTGCTGAAATATGACTCGATTGCGTTGTATCCATAGTGAAGTGACATATACGCTGCTCATAATGTGCCAGATGCGCTTCCATTGTTTGACGAGCTGATCTTCCGCTTCCGGGAATTCCGTTTTGAGGCGCCGCGCTGTTTGTTCAGAAAGGTTTGGAGCTCTCCTGCTAGCGCAGTACGGCTGAAGTTGCTCCAGCTGCTACTCGTTCCATCATTCCTCCATCCAGTGCCCTGTCAGCTTTCTGCCAGCATACTTGGGCTGTTGGGCATGCCCAGAAGATGTGCTCGAGGGTTTCCTCGACCCCGCTGCAACACTGCAGCTTTCTGCAGCCATTGTCTCGACCGCGATCTTCGTGGTAGAGATTTAGTTGGCGGGTACCCGACCCAGACTTGGTATTCCGTTAGCGCTTGACTGTGTCGCCACAGTTGCCTTGGCGTTTGGCTCATGACTGCCTTCTGCCACATGCTGGTGGCTGCTGATGTGCCAGCGTCTCCACTTGGCCTCGAACACTGGGGCCTTCTCCTCTGTACATCTGGAATGGCTGCTTCTTCAGAGCCTGGACGACGTGTTTGTTTGCAATCGTGTCCTGCGCGTGCCGCGGGAACCCGTGTAACGGCGGGTGTTCGTAGAATACAATGCTGCCTTCCGCCTCATGCCTGGTCAAGTGCTGACGGTCCCGCATCATAATGTCCTCCACCTCAGTCTCCCGGTGGACTCGCCAACGCACCCCGTCAGGTTGTTGATCCAACTCGATGACCCGCATAGCTCCCGTTGTTTGGTCCGTGCTCGTCCCTTGCGCGTGTCCTGCTGTCGTGGCCTCCCATTGATACGTAGCTTCCAGCTTGGTGGGTGCCGCAGTTGGATCTGGTTGTGAACTTCCAATTGTTCCCCTATTTCTATCCTTGGCGAGCTTAGCACAATGGCCAGCCCCCATCTTCGCAACTTGTCCTGCCGGTGCATCTTGCCGGTTACTGTGGGAATCTGCATCACGTACGTCCCGACCGCTGTCCGTCTGATGTGCAGCTCCGCCAAGCTGCAGGGACGGATCCGGTTGCACTTGCTATTCTTGAGCACGTTGCCCGTCGAGACGCGTATCTGTGGATTGTTTTTCCAACTATAGGTTGGCCAGAATGCGTCATCTGCCTCTGCCGTAAGTTGTTTCACTCGGAACGGGTCTTTGGGGAGCTCCATTATCCATTCATCCTCCGCGGTCCAACTAATGGTGTTGGCTTCATTGAAGAGTACCGACGGTGGCATGATCACGTTGAGGGTCAACACTCGGTTCCCCACGCTGTTTGCCAGTGGTGCGGCCGTTGCCAATCTGAGTTGGATGCTGCGGATTCTCTGCGCCCAATTGATCTCAGTTAGCGCACCTGTCCCGACTGCATGACCGAGATACCGCACTGTGTCTCCATGCCTCAGCACCGGGATCCCGTTGTACTTCATCTTGATCTCCGTGTTGAGGAAGATAATGTGGCTCTTCGTTGGTTGTACCTGCAGCTCTGACAGCCGTCCGAATTGTCGGACCAGTGCCATTACCCGCGGCAATTGCTGCGCTTCTTGGAGAAAAACTGTGGAGTCGTCCACAAAGGCTGAGAACCCATGTCGTTGCTCCGTGGTCCCAGGGACAATTATCCCAACGATCTTCTTGTCCTGACTGATCGCTAGTAAGTGCACAGTTACTGTGGGCTAGAATATCCGAGAACGTGATATTGAATTATGTAGATGAATGCAGATGTATGTATGATAGCAGGTTTAACAAGTCGCACTTACTCGCGCGTTTCGGTGAGAAACGAGGATTCCAGCCAATCCGAGGCCGGAGCGTAAACGCAACGCGCCCAGTTCAAGACATGGCGCAGAGTGACCGGGATGCTACTGAATGGAGACCAGTGCTTCCGAACGCTTCGGCCCTGGTTGCAAAATAAAGTCACGCAGGCTTCAAGGCGAGTGCGATTCTGAGGCAGAATGGGAACTCATCTTGAGTGATGAGTTTAAGTTGTCAACCCACATCTTTGCTTGTCGTTGTCATTGGAGCCGTGGAGCTCTTCGACCAAGTGTGACGAGGACGGCACGTGCTGCTCGTACATCAAGGAGAGAGTTTTATCCATTTCTACAACATGCGCATGACATCGACATGATTGGCTTCAACGCTGTTGCAGCCGTAGCTGTAAAATGCAGCAGGTACTGGGCATACTAGGGTCGCTGTCCCAGATACCAACACGCTATAATAGTTGCTCGCAGTTTGTGTAGGAAAATGACCACTTGTGGTTCTAGCGGGCGGAGGTTCCTCATTACCCGTCGGGTAGTACTCCGAACTGATAAATTTCTTGTATTCCGAAGGGTGCGATGCGAGACAGCGTATTCCCAGTCGAAATGTGATCACACGTCGAGTTACCAGTCTTCACTACGCTTCGAACAACGAACGCAGGCAGAACTCCAGCTTGCAGCAGACGCTACGTCAGTGATAGACGATATCACGCTGAGCTCGTCTGGCTTCGCTCTTCGAAGTATGCCATTCATGTCGTCCTGGTACAGTACTGGTTGACGGCGTGGAGACTGCCACTGGGTGATTATGTAGGTATGTCTGCTTTCGAGATGTGAATTGGTATACGGACTGCGATACAACATGAATTCCAAAACGTACCAGCCCTCGCCACTCTTCGACGCCTACCGTGAGCGCGTAAACCTCTGCGTTGGAGCGATCCCTATCGACCACATGCAGCCAGTGGCACAAGTGGAACCTGTAGCAATCTCTGCTTCCATGTTTATTTGGTAGCTTTGACGATGTTCAAGACTACATGTGCGGAATCAACCCAGAGAGCAGCCTTGGACAGCGCCCTACCCTCCACGCAGTCTTCAGTCTTTCCAGACAAGAAGTGCGCGCCCTGGACGTGAAGATACTCCCAAGAACCGGCTGGTATGTCCTCCCCAACAAGCCGCAAACCTTTCCACATCTATATTACCATGTACTCCCTCCTCCTTTTTCTCCTACAGCACGAGACCCATCGCCGGCAAGTTCCGTGCTCGCAAATACGTAGCGAGGAGCAGCCCAAACAGAGCCCACACCATGAGTGTCGCCACGACAGCGTAGCTCACAGCGAAAACACTGCAGCTCTCGTAGTCGCAGACCTCTGGGAACACGGGGTCTCCACCACAACAAAGCCCGTCCTTCTTCTTCTTCCGCAGCTTCTGCCGCGTCTGCTTCTGCTTCAGTGCGTACGTGGCCACCGCCGCCTGGATCTTCTGCATCTCCCGGTACTGGATCTCCTCCTCTTCGATGGAGTTCTGGCGTGACAAGCTCGTCATGAGCAGGTCGTCGTCTTCCTCGTCTTCCAGCAGCTCGTCCTCCTCGTCATCACTCACTGGCTCTACGCCTTCCACGCCCTCAAGCACATCCGGAGAGCCCGTGTCTGCATATTCCAGCTCCAGGTCGGGAGACCCAATGGGCGACAGGAACTGCAGCTCTTCCTGCTCGTCCCCCGCGGCGTCAAAGAGCTCGAGCGACTTTCGGCGTCTCAGCCGCAAAGGAGGACGGTTCAGGTGCGTGTGCTTGAGCTCCAGATGCGCTGCGAGGCAGGACTTGCACACGACGTTCATGCAGTGCTTGCACTTCTTCTTGGAGCCGAACACCTTGAACTTCTTGCCGCATTCGTCGCAAGAACTCGGGGACCCCATCGCGACGAAGGACACGCTGGGACTTGTGAGCAGCTCCGATCGACACCAAATCGGGCCGGTCTCTGTAACAGGCGGTGGAGCTGACGACATTTGCCTTAGATTTACTGTGTTTTTTCTTCTCGATGGATGGGATTGTTGTTGGACAAGTTTGGTAGTGGGCGTGAATGGAGATCAAAGAGACGAGCTTCAATGGCGCGTAGTTGCCGAGAAGGGAAAGTAAGGTATTACGGGCGCAGTTGATGCTTCGAGAAAGCGTAATCTTTGTCTTGCCCTGCCATGGACACGCTCATTACAGGCTCTTTCTCGTCAGTTGCACAAGTCTCAAGTTGCGACTCTCAACTTCAAAAAAATGACGAGCCTGGGGCACTATTAAGACTTGAGAGACTTGAGATATTTGAGGGTCTCAAGTCTCAATAGTGCACCAGGCTCGCTCGAACGCGTCATTTTTGTAGTTCGTGCAACAGGCTGCCAGGCTACCGCGGTCCCCGACCAAGGGTCGAGAAAGCCATCTTCCGCTTTGGACGAGACCCTGCAGGCGCATCTTGGCAGTGGACCAAGTCTGCAACCTGGACGGACTGGAGTTCGGCTTGTCCCCCCACGGAGATCTCTCCCGGGGTCAGTTGGCTCGGTCAAGCGGTTGCTGGGAGTGCTCGATGGCTCGCAGAAGGATCTCGATGAAGACATGGTTGACGTGGAGGACGAAGCGGAGCAGGAGAAGAATGACGGACTCAAGCTCTTTAACCTGGTGGAACACGGAGACGACGCGACACCAACACAGAGGACGAAGTTCGAGTCCTGGCTGAACGACTGGGACAAGTGGAGCGTTGGCTTCAGTCACTTCGTCGAGCTGACGGCTATTCCAACCGAGGCGACGCTCTGGTTCCTGCTGGGGTGTCATGCTGCTGGTGTGCTGCCACGCGAGCAGGAAGGGGCCGATCTCATCATCCCCATCTTCTGCAAGACAACAGCCGAAGTGTCGTTCATCCTGGTCAGAGTGACCAGCGAGGAAGACGTCGACGAGGAGTTTCTACAGTCAGCACTCGGACACCTGACGCCTGCCAGCGTGTTTTTTTCGGAGTGGATGGGGATGCAAGGACTAGCACGAGTTGGCCCAGTGTTCGCCATGCAAGATGGTCCGGATCTTGATGAGTCTAGGCGAAAGCGCCACGCCCAAGCCGGCGCAGTCGTATCTCATTGACAGGGATGAAGCAACCAGCCAGGAGTCGTACGCGCTGTGGCTTCGGAGCGCGTGCGATTCGCCCCTCCAAGGGTCCAATGCTTCGGTGGATTGGTGGCCATTCCTACAGTCCGAGAAAGTGTCGGATCTGCTTGCAGAGATCGCCGTCTCGGCGTACTGGGATCCGTTTGTGATGATCAAGACAGATTTGATGTCAACGACCGAAGAGATGCCCCTCGAAGAGGTGGAGGAAGGCGTGGACTTTACGTTGCGGTCGGTTCCGTACGAGCGCTAAAGCGGATAGCGGAATTGCTAACACGGATGGCTGTAGTGGGGGGATACTGTTGGTTGCGTGCTGAAAAAAAAACGCTGGTGTAAGCTTCAAGTCTCCGAATTGAATGTCGAAGTTGAGGTGTCGATCATGGGGACGCAATTTAGTGAAAACGCAATTTGATCATTCTCGTTGAAGACGAGAATGATACCGACTGACTCTTCCTTCGGCTGCACAATATCCTACCTCTCCATCCCACTGGCAATGCAAACTTGTCGACCGCATTGATAATTGACAACCGCTCACGCTATCTAGCTTCTGGTTAAGTACCGCGACACCGAAGTCTGTTGTATTTTGTTCTGGTGCGCAGGGTGGGATATCAGTGCGCGTGGTACGTCGTTCACCTGCAACAGTATCCACACGGCTAACCAAGCGCCGGTGGACCAAGCTGCCCAAGCGGAAATAGCCTAAGTACACTTCGAAGAGATTCCAGACTCCTTTATTCGAGAACTTGTTCATTTGTGACGCAGCAGTCGAGAGCTGCTAACAACAATCGTAACTTTGAAATTCTTTCGGAGAGGGGGTGAGAGTCGCAATAAACTGACAATTATATTGACGCCACACCGTCCTTGTCTCCTACAACACGAGACCCGCCGCCTGCAAGCTCCGCGCACGCAAATACACTGCGAACAGCAGCCCAAACACTGCCCACACCGCGACTGTCGCCAGCACAGCATAGCTCACCGCGAAAGCGCTGCAGCTCTCGTAGTCTCCGACCTCTGGGAACACAGGGTTTCCGTCACCGTCCTTCTTCTTCAATCGAAGCTCCTGCCGCGCCTGCTTCTCCTTGAGCGCGTACGTGGCCACCGCCGCCTGGGTCTTCTGCATCTCCCGGAACTGGATCTCCCCCTCGTCGACAGAGATCTGGCGCGACAAGCTCATTATGAGCAGCTCGTCTTCCTTATTCTCGTCTCGTTGCGGACTACACCCTTCCAGGACGTCGATGCTGCCCGGGTTGGCGTAATCGAGCCCAATTACGCGCATGTTCATGCTATGCCTCACTTCTTCTTGAACTTCTTGCCGCAATTAGAGCGTGAGATCATGAACCTCACAATGAAAGTGTGCTCGAAAGCTAACATAATAATGAAAGACTGTACCCGAAACTAACCAGCTCGCGCACGGCACACACGAACTTCAAACTTCCACCAAAACGTGCAGCCAATTTTTATTGGTCAAAATGTTTGACTACTTTAGAGGTAGTCATTTGTTTGACTTCCCGGTCTACTTTTCTTGTGAGCCAACCAAAAAGCACTGGCCTCCCCCGATCGATTGTGTCATTCTCCCTTTGAATCGTCGAAGAAGCGCCCCGACTAAGGAAGTATGAGCAAATTGAACAGCGAGCTGCTGTCGCAGGCCGTGGACGACATCCTGGCCTACTCGGCCGGCGAGACCGTCAACATCAACGGTGATGAGGTGAAGGGCAAGAAGCGTAACTTCAACGAGACCATCGAGCTGCAGATCGCGCTCAAGAACTACGACCCGCAAAAGGACAAACGTTTCAGCGGCACGTTCAAGCTGCCGACTGTGCCCCGTCCCAACATGAAGATCTGCGTGCTCGGTAACGCTATCCACTGCGAGATGGCCGAGAAGGAGGGCTTTGAGTACATGACGGTGGACGACCTGAAGAAGTTCAACAAGAACAAGAAGGTCATCAAGAAGTTCGCCAAGAAGTACGACGCCTTCCTGGCCTCGGACACGCTGATCAAGCAGATCCCGCGTCTGTTAGGTCCTGGTCTTAACAAGGCTGGCAAGTTCCCCACTCTGGTGACGGCCAACGACTCCCTGACGGAGAAGGCCGACCAGGTGCGCGCCACCATCAAGTTCCAGATGAAGAAGGTCATGTGCCTCAACGTTGCCATCGGCCACGTGGCCCTGGACAAGCAGCAGATCGTGGTCAACACGCAGCTGGCTGCCAACTTCCTGGCCTCGCTTCTGAAGAAGCACTGGCAGAACATCAAGGTGCTGTACCTCAAGTCCACGATGGGCCCCCCGATCCAGATCTTCTTCTAGATTTGCTTTGCAAAGCCTGCTACTCCTGGGCTTGACGCTGCCTTTGTGGCGGCGCAAGCATCAAGACGTCTCACCGTAGCGCCGTTACAAGCGTTACGGAAGCTACTTCGACACCTACTGATAACAATTTGAAGGGATTCGTTACAGTCAGAAACCTCTTGTTTGTTTGTTTCTTCTACTACTTGTTGGATCTTGAGATGTCGGAAGGGGACGATTCCCATCCTTGATTCTTAATTCTATGATGCCATAGTCAAATTCTAAAAGTAACGAGAATTGTTTCTTGTTAAAGACGATTCCCATTTTCTCGATTCTAGATTCTACAATGCCATAGTCAAATTCTAAAACGAACAAGAACAATGGAGACGAAGCTAAAGTTGTCGATGCGTACGAGCCACGTATATAACCATTGCATACGCGATAAGCACTCTGCTGCACGCCTACGGGGGCGTGCGCTGCGCTGGTGTTTGCTGTCTTAAATCTGCACTATCCTAAATGCCCGCTCGTGGCGCACCTCAAGTCTACGAGGCAGTTGCTTTTTCCCTGGCCCGCTTAGAAGTTGATGGGCTTGTCGAACGCGGCCAGACACGCCTCCTTGAACGCCTCGCTCAGCGTCGGGTGGGCGTGGCACGTGCGCGCCAGGTCCTCGCTGGCGGCGCCGTACTCGATGCCGATGACGCCCTCGGCGATCATCTCGCCGGCGTTGCTGGCGATGATGTGCACGCCCAGCAGCTTGTCCGTCTTCTTGTCAGCCAGCACCTTGACGAGTCCGTCCGCCTCGGCCACCGTGCGCGCGCGGCTGTTGGCCATCATGGGGAACTTGCCCACGTTGTACTCGACGCCCTCGGCCTTGAGCTCCTCCTCCGTCTTGCCCACCGACGCGAACTCGGGGAACGTGTAGATGACGCCGGGGATGGCGCCGTAGTTGATGTGGCCGTGCTTGCCGGCGATGATCTCGGCGCAGGCGATGCCCTCGTCCTCGGCCTTGTGGGCCAGCATAGCGCCCTTGATCACGTCGCCGATGGCGAAGATGCCGGGCACCTGCGTGCGGAAGGCGTCGTCCACCTCAATGCGGCCGAGCTTGTCGGTCTGGATGCCCATCTGCTCCAGGCCCAGGCCGGCCGTGTAGGCGCGACGGCCCGTGGCCACGAGCACCGTGTCGCACTCGAGCGTCTTGGCGTCGCCGCCCTTCGAGGCCTCCGTGGTGAGCTTAACGACGTCTCCGTTCACCTCCGAGGCCGTCACCTTGGTGCCGAACTGGAAGTCCAGGCCCTGCTTCTTCAGCAGCTTGGTGAACTCCTTGACGGCCTCCTTGTCCATGCCGGGGCAGGCCGCGTCCTGGAACTCCACGACAGTCACCTTGGAGCCCAGGCGCTTGTAGACTGAGCCCAGCTCCAGGCCAATGACGCCGGCGCCGACCACCACGAGGTGCTCCGGCACGCGGTTGAGCGACAGAGCGCCCGTCGAGTCAACGATCTTGCCAGCGGCGTTGTCCACCGGCACGGGGGGCAGAGGCGTGACCTCCGAGCCCGTGGCGATGATGATGTTCTTCGCCTTAACCGTCTCGTTGCCCTTGTTGTCGTTCAGTGCGACGGACACCTCGCCCTGGGCCGAGACCTTGCCGAAGCCCTTAATGTACGTGACCTTGTTCTTCTTAAAGAGAACCTCGATGCCGCCCGTGAGCGTCTTGACGGCCTTCTCCTTGGCCTTCATCATCTGCGGGAAGTTGGCCTTCACCTCGGGGGCGTCGATGCCGTAGCTCTTGAAGTCGTGCTGCGCTGTGTGCAGTAGGTGCGTCGAGTGCAGAAGCGCCTTGGACGGGATGCACCCCACGTTGAGGCACGTGCCGCCCAGAGCGCCGCGAGACTCGACGCAGGCCGTCTTCAGGCCCAGCTGGGCGGCCTTGATGGCCGCCACGTAGCCGCCCGGGCCGCCGCCAATCACCACAACGTCGTAATCCGACGAGGCCGACGAGAAGGCGCGCGCCGTGAGCGACGAGCGCATCACCACAGAGCGGCGAGAGACCGAGGCCAAGTTGCGCAGCATGTTGGTACTAATGAGATGTTCCTTGTTGGGTGCGGGGGAGCCGGCAAAAGCGGAAATGGCAAAGCTGCGGCTACCAAGCAGCAAAGCGTTACCGGCAGTACGAGAGCTGCGACATCAATTGTGACACAAGTTGTAGTTGTAAACGTATAAAGGCCGGAACAGGGTACTGCAAACAAAGATTTGGACCTGCTTTTAGATAATTTAATGGATAAAGTATCAACAAGCGCACCATTTGACCCCGACTCGACGTCGACGCGCTGATTGGATGCAGTTGACGTGGAGAACACAGAAGCTGTGTGCGCCAAAGAATAAAGACGCGGACGGTCTTGCCGGATCTGCACCAAATTGGCGCTCCTGTGTGATGGGTAGACCAAAGGCAAATGGGCGTCATGGACACCGCCGAAGCAGCAGGGTGGTGTGCCGCACACAAGATACGCGCTTGTTGCAGTATACGCACGTTTTCTAGTAGTTTGTGTACCACACCACAGCTACACCAGATTCCGGAATTTTGTCGTCAATAGACAATCCAGGCCCAACCTGCATCGCTTCCCATGCCGGCCGACGCAGGGCGCCAGGGCGACGACGTGCATCTGACCGAGGAGGCCAAGTACAGCATCGCTCCTCCGCGCAGAAACGGCCGCTGCTGCGTGCGCTACGGCCGCACGCGCGTGCTGTGCTCGCTGTCGAGCAGCTACGGCTACTTTCCGAGCACATGCCACGTGGGTCCGCACTGGGGCTGCATGCTGGTGACGTACTGCCTGGCCGTGTGCCCGGCCTTCTTCTTCTTCGCCCACGACATGCTGCTGGGGCTCAAGGTGGCGCTGCTCGTCTCCATCTTCCTCTCCACCGTGTCCTTCACCATGGTGGCGTGCAGCGACCCGGGCGTGGTCTTCCAGGACCTGGAAGTGTCGGACCAGCTGCAAGGAGACATCGAGACGGGCATTATCTGCGGTATGTCTGTGTTTCTGAAGCGCTTCGAGCGTATGTAGGCTGTCTAATGAGGTAATTGTGGCTATTTCCAGCTCAATGCGACGTGCGGAGACCGCTGAACGCGTCTCACTGCTCCGACTGCGGCGTCTGCGTGCGAGAGGTTGGTGGGAGTGCTGTTAGCAGTAGGAACTGGGTCGCAGCTGACGAGTTCTGTTACCATATTTGTTGCTGTACTGTAGCTGGATCATCACTGTCCGTGGACTGGCAAATGCGTGGGCGAGCGCACCATCAAGTGGTTCTACGTGTTCCTCACGTGCATCTCGCTGCACTGCATGCTCATCGCCGCTGTGTGCCTCGTCACCTTCGCTGCAAGATAAGCAACCCCCAAAGCAAACCTCAAGTTATAGCAGTCGTCGAGCAGATTGAGTAGTACGACACTTACATGCCTCAAAACGATTCTCTTCACTGTTGATCAACTCTACGTGTATTTGTTGCTCGCACAAGCGAAACAAAGAATTAAAAAGTAAGGAGGGGCGAGGCTGCTCTACAGCTCGTCCTTCTCGGCCTTCTCCTCCTCGACCTCTTCCTCAGCCTCCTCCTTGGTCTCGTCCGCCTCGTCGGCAGCCTCGTCCTCGTCTTCATCCTCGTCGGTCTCCTCCTTCTCCGCGTCCTTCTCGGCCTCCTTAGCCTCGGCCTCCTTCTTGGCCTTCTCCTCGTCCTGGATCTGTTTCTTCTTCTCTTTCATGGCCTCCGTCTTGGCCAGCACGGCCTCCTCGTGGGCGTTAAACTCGTCCTCGCTGTCCGTGACCAGGATGTCGTCGAACAGGGTGCCGCTCTTGACCTGCCACAGCTCGAAGCCGATGGCGCCCACGTTCTTGGCCACGTTGTACATGGCGTCGTCCTCGAAGTAGTCGGGGTTGGCGATGACCGGGTGCTCCCACTCGCCCTTGTACTCGGGGTTGTCGACCATCTTGGGCTTCCACTCGCCCTTGAACTCGGGGTTCTCGATCATCGCAGGCTCCCACTCTCCGTCGTCCTCGTCGTCCCAGTCCTCGGGCTTCTCGGCGTCTGGGTCGGGGATGGTCTTGGGGATGTTCTCGTATCCCTCGGGCTTCTTGTCCTCCGGATCCGGGATCTGCTTGGTGTCCACCCAGTCCGCAGGCTTGGACTGGTTGGGGTCCTTGATCTCCTTCTCGGGCTGGAAGGGCCAGCTGTTGACCAGCGGGCCTTCCTTGATGGCCTTGCCGTCAATACGGACCTCGTACGTGTTGTCCTGCTTGATCACGAACGAGTACACGTGCGCGTCCGTGTCGGATTCGGCCCGGATCGTGTCCTTGTGGTCCATGTTGATGGCTTCCTCGCCGGGACGCGCGTAGTTGAGGATCGCGTGCGTCTTCTTGGTGCTGCCGCAGATGTCAGGGCCGAACATGACGTTGTAGGGCGAGTCGCCGCCGAAGTTGGCCTGGTCCACGTCCGCCGGCAGCAGCTTAATGTAGGCGCCGCCGCAGTCGAGCTTCTGCTCATGCTGAACCAGGTACGACAGGAACAGGTCCTTGCCCTTGTTGTCCAGCGGCTTGTCGAACTTGGCCGTCAGCGCGTAGAAGCGCGCGTCCTCGCTCGTCTTGATGGCCTGGTCGCCCTCCTCGGTGAAGTACTTGCCGGCCACCTGCTCGAACTTGCCCACCTCGGCCGCGGGCTTCCACGTGGAAGCCACCCAGCGGCCCTCCCAGTCGGCGTCGTCGAACGTCTCACGGAAGATGGTCTCGGCCTGGGCCACAGTGGCCGCCACAGCGGCCAGCGCCACCACGAGTTTGGTCAGCATCTTTTTAAAGGAGAAGGAGTGTTGGTCGGGCTCTTGCTTGAAGCAGCGCAAATTCTCGAATGGCCTCACGATTCCATTGCGCCTTCAACCGCGGGTCGGATCGCCACGTGGACGGTTGCCAGCGCGCACTAAGTACGAAAAGGCCACGTGGTTTGTGATGTGCGCCACTTCATGACTGTACACAAGTCGTACACAACTTCAACGTCGGGACCAACACTCCGTCACACTCATTGCCATTTGGACCGCAACGACGGAAGTGGCTCACGGTCCGCCCCTTAAGTGACGATTCTACAGTCGTCATGAATCTGAGGCCATCAAGGTAACCTTGGTCTTCATCGAGCTGCTTACTGCCGCCAACCAACAAAGATTCCACTTCGTCGCACGTGTCCGAAGCCCCGTACGACACGGTCGTACTCCCAAATTGCTGCCACGTAGTCTTTCGAGCTTCTAGAACGTCCTTCGACAACCACAACAATCAGTTGCACGAGCTATTATATGCTTTGCCGAGCTCCATATGTACGTTGTTAGAGACGAGTTCTCACGAATTCCACAATGCTATAATACCCCAATGTGGCGTTCCAGCAACCAGTTTTTATTATTTAAATTTATTTAACCATATTTAAATTACCGATTAAGCTTGACTAAAAAACGTTTTGATGGGTTTTGGAATGAGTGCCGGGAATAATACATGTATGACCGAACGTTTTGGTTTATGCTGCTATCGTTACCATGATCGTGAGTCAACCGATGCTAATACAGTACCGTATCGGCCTTACTCAATCCTTAATGGCGCAATCCTGCTCCTTCTGGGCCTTCTCCATGAACTGCTTCATCTTGGTGATCGCGGTCATACCCAAGATGCGTTCGCGTCCGGGCCGGTGGAGGAGCCTGTCGATGCTTGAACTGCTTCCTGCCCGCCAATCGGGTGCATTGCGTCAGCATACCCAGCTCCGGCGGAGACAAAGACGCCAACAAGGACCGCAAGCACGAGGAAACAGGCACGCATGGCTGATGCTTGGTTGACGTTGTCGGAGGCTTGTTGGGCTTGTGGTTCGCTTGCGTACGGAAGGAGTTGTTGTGGAATGCTTAGACATTGTTTGGTTGCTGGCAGGAACGACGCCCACGCAACTCTATTCAAATCCCCACACTCGGAAGTTCCAAGCCACAGGATGTACGGAAACGAGTCCTATTTGCATGGAAGTGTCTGCCTGTTAGCGCAACGGCCCTTGAGGTCCTCTTTCAGCAACGCTGTGGTGAGGGCCAGTATTCCTGGAAACCAGCGGCACGGTGCTCATGCTTTTGGGACTCGGTGTCTTATCACGTGTGCGGCCACCAGACGGCCTCTCAGTCAAGACGTTTCCTTGCGTCCTGGTGCATTCCGGTAACCTGTAGTGTTTCCTGTGTCGGAAGATCCAAGTAGAACACACGGCAATGCGGGGGCTTAACCCGCACGGAACTGTAGCCAGGTGTATTGATGGATAGATGGAAAGATGAAGAGTGAGGTCCGGGTTCTGATGGTAACCAGCCCGACGCTCATCGTCCCCTTGATCAACCGTGTCCAGGAGCGTCCTCCCGGGGTTGATGCAAGAGAGACGGAATAGCAGGATGTCTGGGCACAGACATCCCGTAACGGACAAAGTGCAAGGCTGACATACAAGTTCCTAAATACAACCCGGAGCTGGCACAGACAGCCAGACCAGGAGAACATGCACACCCAGTGTCGCCAGCTCTGGGGCCGTACGACACAGCTGGGTCGTCTGTTATGACAGATCCTACGAAGGTCTGTGGTGATCCCAAGCTGGATACCAGGAAACCACTACAGGCCTCTCAGTCAAGACGTTTCCTTCCGTCCTGGTGCATTCCGGTAACCTGATGCCAGCGTCTAGAAAACGTACTTGACCATGGCTGGTGACACTGTCAGTCCCGTCACTCCTTAAATTGCCACGCCGAGCCAAGTGCAGCCACCCCAAAACCAGTCAAGCCCAGTACCATGAAGGCCCCCTCATCGCGACCCTGGTCGGCTTTACTACTGCTGGCATTGGCGCGACAATGAAAGTCCCCGTTCTCAAAATGTTCGAGAACACTGCCTGCGACGGCACGCCCTCGTTCATTTCGTTCTCCCCCAAGGAGTGTTGCGACGACGACTACCTCGACCAGTGCAGTATCGACGGAAGCTACAGCTTCTCAATGTCTTGTGCCAGCAGCTACAAGGCCTTCACGGACGACGTATTCGCCGGCTGGCAGTACTTTTTCCTCGAGATGCACGACGACGGAACGACCTGCGGGACTCTCGACACGGCGCTGGTGTACCGCATGGACGGTCAATGCCACGGCTGGCCTAGCGGCGATCTAGGAAACCGGGTTACGCTCACCGCCGGCTCCATCTCTTGGCTCGTGTCCACGGACAGCTCGTGCATTCAAATCGATCCATCGGCATCTTCTAACATCACGAGCGACCAGATCAACACCAACGAGTGTGTTAGTGGCAGCTTGAAGATGTGAAAATGCCATCGGATCGACTACCACGACTTCGACCTCTACGGGAGAAGCATCCGACGCATGCGCCTACGCCGTTGCTCAAGCGGCTGCCGTCATCGCAGCGGTGCTAGTCCAGGCGATCGTTATGCTCTAAATGAGCCGCAAAGTCCACCTTACAACGTTGCAAAAGCAGCTAGCAAAAAAAGTAATACATTGAAGAAGCTTTTTATGAGAACACCCCTGTGCTCGCTATCAGCAAACCGCATGGAAAAAGAGAAATACCCGGTGACTTGAAGAGCTCCACGCACTTTGCTTTTCACCACAACATCCTCCAAATACCCTTGAAACAGTCAACAGGATCGCGTGGTGGAAAGTATGCGATCTCGTGATGCCCTGGAAGCAGTAAATGTGACAGCAGAAGTGCTCAAGAACGCCATCAGCCGTACAATTCAGCGATATTTTCAGCGATTGCCGTACAATCTCACGTCAGCGCCAGTCAACTGCGAAACCAATATTGTGTCGCCCCGCTCAATCGGCATCACTTCCGAATCAGCAACATCTTCGACAAGCGCCTTCATCTGTTCAAGCAGCAATGGCATCCGAGGCACCCGACCACTGCGAAGTGCCAGTTAACGCTTTGGAAAGAGCGAACGATCAAGAAGTCAAGCACTATGACCGACAAAGACTACTCCAACGAGTGGGCTACTGCAGGCTATCCTCGTCACAGAAGGCCTATCCAACGCGTGCGAGCAAGCGCTGGGACGGGAAACGTTAGGGAGCAATGAACTGGGGAGCATTGGAGCAGAGAAGGACGTGCATATGGCGTTAATTGCCATACGGTCAACTTCAACGCAAGCAACCAATGCAGCGAAGTGGCAAGCACATTTATTTAGAAAATAACACCTAGTCATCTAGTTCGCCCGAGCCAGCATAACCCCATGAGCGCGGGTGGAAAAAGTGTTGTTGGAACTCCTCATCGTCTTGGTGGAGTAGTTCTTGATAAAGGAGAGGTGGTGGGTCACCACGTGTATCTGTCGTCGCCGTATTACTCTCCGAGAGCTCTAAACTGGAAGGCTCACGGCGCGTGCTGTTGGCACCATATCCAGGTTTGTGAGGGCGGAGCTGTTCGTAAACTCGCCGTCGTTTCTGCAACAGGCTCCAACAGTCGAGTGTTTACGAGTGGGGCAGCCTCAGGAAGCCACTAGTGCTTATCGAAGTGCTCGGGCATCAGCTTTAGCGCTCCAGCAGACTCTATGATCGTCATCAGATCATGCAAGCAAGGTCTGCCATGAATGCGTCTGTATACGCCATTGCAAACACTGCGCTGTAATCCACAAACCACGATCGTGTGCGCTTCTCTAATGCGTGCACGCTAATGATCTTGACAACAGCGGAGTATGTGTCAGTTCGGAACTGAGTTGGAATAGTCTCCGCCTGGTAGCCTGCCTGGTACTTCGTGGTGCTTGCAGCTTTCGTCCACCACGGAAGAAGACTTTGAAATACAGATAACAGATCCCCTCTTGAATCATCCAGCCAGGTTTTCATCTTCGCGTGCGTTCCCTCCACAGGCGAAGTAGTGTGGCAGCCAAAGTGGGTGATGCTGTTGGTCCATGCACTCACAAACTTAGCCTTATACGGCCACCACGTCCGCGAAAGATACTTGTGCATTGCTGCGCTTTGTGCTGCGAGCTCAGAGCATAGAGTTTCGAACTCACGCTTGCCGTTGGAGTTCACGGCATCATCGAACTTCGCCATAAACATCGACTTTCATCTCTCGTTTTTTCTTTATCACAAGGCTGTTGCGTTGGCCTCTGGATCCACAGCGATTATTTTTTCTTCGCTTGAGAGCAAGAACGTTGCGGCGGATGTGCCAACGACACAAGAGATTCGCAGTCGTAGGAAATATTGCATCTGATGCATTTGTGCAGGCCAGATCGCGGTCAGTGCCGTTCACTGTCGGCATTGGCACCGACTCGTCGTTCATGAAGGTTCTCAACGTAGATAAAGTCCAGGTGTAGTCAGGTTCAGATTCGCCAGGCATCCAAATTTGAGCAACGGCAGGATGGTATTCATACCGGTGAGGACAACGACGTTCAGCAAACGCATGCGAAACTTGTTGGTGTTATACGTGCAGTCCATCACCATGACATCCATGAACTCCCTAGCCAACATTGTCGTATCTGGGTGTGCCCATAGGAGATATCGCAATCGTTTCGTCGATGGGTCTGTATCGTGCTTGTAGTAGAAGTTGTGTTTATCCAGCAAACTGAAAAGGGCCTCCGTACTGGTCTGGTTCGCCAACAGTTCGGTTTGTGTAATCTTCTTCCTGTTGGATATATCTTGAGGGATAGCTAGTGTCGCTGGATCAGAGAGTTGCAGTGTGGAATACATTTTTGGATGTTGATACGCCCGCCATGGCTTGAATCTCAACTAAATCTGGCATGGCATTCAACCGCTTCGCATCTCGTCGACGATGGGGCACGTGCACGCGGACGTCAAACGAAGGAGGGTGGTTGTGTTCTTCGCTGCCGTCCTTCGTGTATCTAATTCGCCACGCGCCAGAAGGCTTCAGGGGATCGACTGCCACGTTCTTGATTCGCATCTTACAACCATTGCGCTTCGAAGTTACCATTGGTCGCTGTCGAGAAGCGGCAGGAGACGCTGAGGCACGATTCTTCAATTAGATCTTCTGCAGTCGTGCTAAAGATACTTTGCGCTTGCTCTGTGCATGCACTAACGCCGTATGCACGTCCTTCTCTGCTCCAATGCTCCCCAGTTCATTGCTCCCTAACGTTTCCCCGCTGGGACGCATGGCCGACTCGGGGGCAATGCTCGCTTTACCCTTCATGAAGGAGATCAGACGAAGTGGGGCCCTGACAAACAGTGTCAAGAGCGACTGCGGGAACGCTGCGAGTTGGTGTGGCACGATATAGTAAAGTTGCGACGTGCCACTGAAGCCTGCGTGACCGTAGCAGGCACCACCGAACCAGAGGTCGAGCTGTCGACGCTCCACTCGATCGTTCTTGAGGCGGTCGACCACGAGTTCGTCGAGAAACTACTCGAGAAGATCACAGGCGACGCAAGAGAAGTCTTGAACGCACAATCGGTCGGCAATCTGGTGCTGGCAGCCGTGTCTCGCTCGACTGAGCTGGCATCAGCTGGAGGAACCGCTGGCAACACTGTAAAAATGGGCTTCAACACTGAAAACACAGACGTTGACACTGAGGGGTAGGTGGGTCTCGATAACTGAATGGCGTGGTCGAGAACACTGATGTAGTAGCCCTCATCACTGATAGCATGACTGAAGACAGCCGAGTCGAGTAAATGACACGTAGTGTATTCAGTATTTATTCCAGGTGCGTATGTATCTCCTCCGATCTATTGGCACTGTCAGTGGCGTCATTCCGTTCGCTCTTTCAGCCTTTGTCACTAGCATCGGCGTCGTTTTGGTGTTGCTTCAAGACTCGCCGGTAGTTGCTCGTGGTCGTGCTTAAATTCCCCCGCACTCGCCAGACAGCTCATGTGCTCTGGTATGCTGGTGTGGTACTCAATTTGTAATTGTGCTTTCTCTTTTGTAGTAGGTGCTAACATTGCGCTCTCGGCCTCGGCCTGTAGTCCGTGTAGATATAAAACGCTGGTTAGGGCATCGTACTTGAAGGGGAACAATATATGTCTGACAACGGACCTTCGATGGCTGTTGTGAATGTGGCGCTGATATTTTCGGGCATTGTTGCAGAAGTATGGAGAAGGTGCTGGTGCAGTTATCTGGGCGGAGAAGGCTGCAGTTCTCGCCGACGAAAGGAAGTGTCGTGCTCACAACGGAGGACCACAGCTCGTACGAGATCGAGTTTCTGGACGTCAGTTGTTTGGACGTGTGACGCGCAGAGCGTAAAAGGAGCTCCAAAATGTGGCGGAATGCGGCCGAGACTGTCAAGCTGGTGCAGCACTGACCCCCCTCGGTTCCGGTCGCTGTTTATCAAGAATAGCGAGTTCTGGACGCGCTACAACAGCTTTCCCGGTTCCCCGCCCCTGCAGTCGTGGACGACACGATGAAGACACGTACATGATCGAGGACGGCAATATCATCGAGGCCGTCGTGTGGGAAGGCATCAGCTCGGAGAACCGCCACCGCGTGCTGGACGCCATCGTGAAGTTCATCGTCCCCGCGCCCTGCCACCGCTCACGTCGGCGCAGATCAAGACATCGAATGCTCGGCTAACTCTTCTCTTGACGTTGAAGAACCGGCAGCTTTGAAGAAGGCGGGCGTCAAGCGCGGTGATCGAGTCCACGATGAACTCGTGTCGAGGCGGGCGTCAAGCGCGGTGATCGAGTCCACGATGAACTCGTGTCGAGGCCCTGGATGATCTTCAACAGCTTTGCCAAGACGCTGCGAGTACTGGACTCGCTGCCACTCAAGGTCTCGGATGTGCTTCCGGTGCACCCTGCTTTCCGCAGCCTGTTCCCCGTCCAGCCGCACCCGCTAGCTTACTCCAAGGGCGAGAAGATGTACGCAGCGCCGATGGCCCATGTGAACACAGTCCTGGAGCCTCTGGTGCTGCATCCCAAGTTCGAGCGCTCGTCGGCCTGGCTGAATGAGAAGAAGGCGCTGTTGCACGCCAAGACGGGCTTTGACGTCACGGCCTTCAGACGCGCATCAACCTTCGCGATGAAGTAGCCAAGAACTGTGTGGACGTGTGGACAAGCGGATACGACTCCCGTCTGGTGATTCGCCGCAAGAAGGAGCTGAGCGTCGTGACTGTTGCTGCTGGAGCCAAAAAGCTCGCCATTGACCCTCGTCTGGGTACATTACGGTCAAGTGTGAGCTGGGCTACTTGTCCAAACATGCGTGCAAGGTGCACACGCTGCACACGTCGTTCGGCCCGAATGTGCGTCTGGTGCAGCGCTGGCTAGCCGACGAGGCGTTGAGTAGCGTACTCCCGATTGATACAGTGGAGCTCATGTTGGCCGCAGCGTCGACTTCGACGCCTCACTCGGTGTTGTCCATCTTTCTTCGGCTCTTGAAGCGTGTGGCGAGCTTCGACTGGCAGAATGGACCGTTCATTGTCGATCTAAACAGCTCCCTGGACGACGACGAGCGGCGCGAAATCCTCAAGCGCTTCGAGGCGTTCAGCACGAGTCCGGCCACGCACCCTGCAATGTTTCTTGATTATGACGACATGGACTGCTTGTTGAGCTGGACGCGGCTCACGCGGGACAGGTTGGTGGTGCTGGTGTCTTGGTTTGCCTCGGGCACGTCGTCCTCTGGCCTGAAGGCGACCGTCGCCTCGTCCAAGATGGAGTTGGATGCGAGGCTTCAGCTTGCTACCGAGAACCTCCCAAGAGGGTCATACGCGGTTGCCGCCCCAGTCGACGAGAAGATGGACCTCACCACGGACCCGGTAGTGTGACCCGGTGACTTGTTCTGGCTGAAACCGCGAGCTGCCGGAAGCTCAGCAACAAAGGCAGTTTCCCAGCACTCAGAGATCTGAACTTGCGCCACATATTAACCCAGCGCGCTAGATATTTATACTTCAGTGTTGCCGCCCTCCACATCAGTGCTGGAGACCCCCCCCCGCTTCAGTGCTCGCGGTCCACCTATCCCTCTGTGTCGACGTCCGTGTTTTTTTCTGAAGACTATATCTTCAGTGCTGCGGACCGACACTCCATCAGCTGTCAGTCAAGAGCTCCATGAGGCGATCCAAGTTCTCGCCGATGCTGGTACGCCATTCGCCGAACACCTGACTGCTGAGATTGAGAGCCATCTCCCTGCGATTCGCGAGGCTCTTGCCGACGGAGACTGGGCCGACCTGTGTTCACGCTTGTTGGGGTCGACAGCGACAGCGTGGCAGGTTTTGGGCAAGGCCGCGAGAACCTTGGGCGGTCTCGCATTGGAGCTGGGTGAAGTGACGACTGCACTGACAGACAACGTCTTCGGGTTGTACGCTACTGCGCTCGCTTACATTAAACAGAACCACGTCGCTGCCGACATGAGCCGCTTCCTTAATGGGGTGACCGGTATCTACGACGTGGCCTCGATCAACGTCCATCGAGTCGTTCAGGAAGCTTCAATCAGCAACGAGCTCATGGTCGATATTGCGGTGTGGCTGCTGATCACTGCTGTTGGCGCCGTCTACCTAAGCTTCTTGTGGATTACCTGCTCTGGTCGACACCTGCACCGTCGACAGGACGAGGTGCGTCAGGGGCATGAAGCCGAGACATGGGCCGAACTCGCGACCAAACAGAGGAAGAAGGTCGCGATTTTCACGTTCGTGATCACAGCTTGCCTCACCGTCTACTTGCCGCTCACGAGGCTATGCCTCGACATACTCATGGGGGATTTACCTCTCCAAGCTATCGAGCTAGTTACGTGGTTACCACAGTGGGCGTGATGGCTCAGCCTCCAACTCCAACGACACCGGCTATGGATACGGTGGGTCGGGAGCTGGGGCTGATAACGGCGACAACCATGGAGGCTAATACGGCGATTCAGCCCTCTCCAGTGGTCACCACGGCTACGGTTCGGCTTCCGCTGCCTTCTACAGCAGCACTGGCAGTTCGAAGCTTTTTGCCGATCCCGATCCGAATGACGGGCCCGATTTCTCAGGGGTCAACGATTCCAGAAGCTTCAGCGGCTTCAGCTTCAGCAGCGTCAACGTTTCCAGCGACTTGGATGTTATCACCGTCACCAGATTTACCAACTCGAGCGGTGTCGGCACGAGTGCGTCCGAGCTCGTAGGGACGTACTTTGAAGACAACGACACCGCGCGGACGATCATCTTTATCGCCGCCTTTGTTCTTCTCGCGACGTTCACACTGCCGCTGCCGAAGCTGCTTGTCCGTGCCATTTCGGAGAACCGATCGACTGGGTCGCTCGAGAACGCCAGTGTTACGTACGATCTCGACGGGGTTGAGGTCCCTTTCGACGATAGAGTGTACGAGCGTCTGATCCAGAGAGACCCCAACGAGCTTCGATGTCCGTACAGGTCGTTGTATGCTGGATTCGAGCAGCGTTGGAGCTACTACAAGGTTTGGCAGCTGCTGGTCAAGATCGTATTGGCCCTAGTCATTGCCGCGACTCCCGGCTACAACCTCACCCTTCGAGGAATCATCCTATGCGTCTTCTACGCGTGTGTCGCGGCGCTTACGAGCTACAGCACGCCATTCACGGACCCGCTCAACAACGTGATGGACATCAGCGGCAAAGTCACCGCTCTTGTAACGTGCCTTGGCGGACTCGTTGCGAGTATGAACATGGAGAAGACGGGGAGCGGCCCGTCCCCACACACGCAAGAAGCCGTGGCGATCGTCGTCAGCACGGCACATATCGTCAACCTTTTCGCCGGTGGTGCTGCTGCTTGGCATGCCCAACGCTCGGCTTTGGGTCAAGAACTTGCTGGGCTGGGTCACCTTCAGCGACGGGCCAGCACACAACGTGCTGCCGATCTGGGACCTGGAGAGAGAGGCGAGGCAAGCTTTCTGGCGAGCGTTAGTGCTTGACATATCGCGACACAGCAGCAAGGACTCGACAGAAAGAAGCCTCATTGACCGGTTGACAGAGCTTGAGCAAGCGATCGTGGCGTCCGGAATTCACCACGTCCGAGCGCACTGGCAGGGCGAGGAGGATGAAGAACGCGCCAATCTTCGCCAAGCGCTCCGTTCTACCCTCGAAGGCGTCGACGTGTACTGGGACGACGCAACTTGCACCAGGGACGGGCACCTCGATTCCAAGTCGTGTTTCGGCAAGATGTACGCCGTGCCCTACCCGTTCCACTGCGTCGTCGTGTACGACGACTGCAAGGATGAGACGATCATCCGCGATGACGGCGAGAACACGAACCAAGAGTCAAAGCTCGCCAAGCTGCTCGCTCTCAACTTCACCCCATTGGTCGTGGCAAAGCGAGAACTGAGACACAAGCTGCGAGTGTTCAGTAATAGTAATCGCAACACCCTTATTAATCTCCCCTTCTCGCGACTGGAGACGGTGACAGTGCCGGACGGAGTGATCCAAACGACCGACGCCAATGGTTACACGCAGACCACCCCGCGCTTCACGCCAGTGACGTTCACGTGTTATTACACGAACGGCGTCATCGATGTGGGGAGTAATGGGGATGCCAAGGGGAGGGCGATGGCCGAGGGCTTCGACGTCAGCATGACGTATCGCGACGGACAGGGAGACGCGATCGCTCCCCACACATGCCAAGTTTTCCATCAGTCCAGCCGTGTTGCAGTCATGGGCGAGTCGCAACGTCGGCGATGGTCGAGACGCAAAAGCTTTCCAGTATCTTTGCTCAAACCAGAGAAGTGTGGAGTGCCGCAGCTGCGAGAGTCTCACCAAGAGTATCGCCGAGCACTGGAGACCAAGCACGGACAAGCCAACGCCACGCTCACCGACGCCTTCTGGTTTTTTGTGTACAACAATCCGCACATTTCGCGCGAGCAACTGGAAGCCCATTTCAAGCTTCGCGACGCCAACCCGAAGCTCCAGTTGCTGGCAGCCACGCACCAAGTGGCGCTGGACTCGCTCTACCTGCGGATGGAGTTCGTCCACTCGCACCCGGCAGTCACGTTCTGGTTCATCTTTTGGGACGACCTGTTCGTTCGCAATGCCGACATGAGGCGTCTGCGTAAGTTCAAGCAAGCCCTGGACCCACGACAACCCACTGCCATTTGCTACCACGCAATGAAGCGTCCCGCACTTGAAAGTGGCTGAGGGAACGCCAACTGCTCGGCAAACAACGATTGTTTCACCCCCGGCTGCGGGATCTGCTGTACCAAGAGATGGGAAAGCGTTTAGAAGACAAGCAGGAGGGCAAGTAGAAGCGTGGCCACGGTAGGAAAGGAGATGAAGACATGTTTCTTGGTAAGCTGTCAAGCTCACAACCATCAGCATTTGTTACCTAAATGGGGCCAAGTGCTGCTAATACTCGAATAAAAGTACTCGTTGTGTGACGAGAGGCCGTTGCCTCACGCGCTGCCACTTCTTCCTGCCATCGACCTCGGTTGAATCTTCGTCCTCACACTGCCGATTCGCTGCAGAAGCGGTCCCTGCCATGGAAAGAGCCCACGTTCGCAGGTAGCAGCTCCAGACCGTCGTTAGTATGGGCAAGTGTGCGTATCATCAATGGGAGCACATCAAGACGTGGATGGAGGAGAAGTACGGCCCCATGTGGCACTGCATCGTCGGCTCCGAGTACAAGACGGTCTTCATGTACGAGAGCACGAACTTTGTGCGCTTCAACGTGGGCAAGAAGTGCATCACGCTCTTCCGCCACTCGTAACTGCATCAATAGGATGCCGGCCGCTAACCTCTCCTTCCATCACGACGCCACTTCCGCCTTGATCTCTACCAACGCTGCGTCTTTGCTGGTGGCCATCGTCACGATATTCGCGGTCCAATCTAACGGATCCGTCGCCAACATGATGTGAAGCAACGGCGCAAACGCCTCGAAGCAGCTTTGCGCACTGCTCAGAGCCTGAACCATCTCGCTCGGCAGTTCTGGCGTTGCAGTCCCGCTCGCTCCTTCTCCACTCGCTTCCTCTCCTCCGTCATGCTCTGCTGCACTTTGCCGCTCGTTCGTCTTGTCGAGATCTTGAGCCGGTGCGACTGCGAGTTCAAACTGCACTGTCGCCGCCGTCTTTCCGTCCCCGGCGCCTTCTCCACCTTGTCGCTCCTTGTGCTGTTTCCCAAGCTCTTGCACGGTGTGAAGCAGCGCCGCGCCCCACCGATCCTCCATGTCGTGTCTCGAGCAGGCTCCGATGCGCTTCGACGTGAGGGACCTGTACGCTCGGGCACAGAGATCGCGCGCAAGACGAGAAAAGGCGTGTTCCTGCATCACGTGGACGAACGCCTCCGAGCTGATGGAGAAGAGGTCACACGCGCGAACAGTGCGCACGGTGTATGCACTGATGCTGAAGCCCAGTAGACCGCGTTCGCCAAAGTAGCTGCCGGCTCGGAGCCCCACCGGACGATCCAGCAGGGACTTGCTCTGCATGGTCAAGTGGCCTTTGGTCACGAAGTACATGGCTCGAACGATGCTGCCTTCCGTCACCACGTTCTCGTCGCGAGGGTACCCTTCGAAGCGCAGTTGGGCCGCCACCGAGCGCGTAAAGGCTTCACATCCGCTGCCGTCCCAGCATAGCGGGGTGAAGACTTTCATGACAAACCACTCGAGCGGTTCTTTTGAAGCGTGACGCACACAAGCCGCGCGGATAGGCCGTGGCATCTCTTCCAGTAGCTCGTCGTAGTTGACGCCGGCGTGGGAAGACCAGAGCGACGTCAGGAAGGCGTACGTGCGGGCGGTGAGCCGGTCGCTGACCCGTAACCGCGCCAAGTAGAGCTCCACTGCGATGTGGTTCTTGCGGAAGTCCACCTCGAGGCCAATGGACGAGATGAAGAGGCTGGCGAGCTCGCCGATCACGAACGACATGGTGAGGAGCCCGACAAACGACATGGCGATCTGGAACGCGTACAGCGACGCCGTCTCGGGGGCCATGTTGCGCGCTTTCTTGACGAAGGCCGTCGTTGCGAAGAAGAGACCGCGCAGAAATCGCCGCGTGAGTTGCGTGGACGACGGACTCGATGGGTCCGAGATCTCCAGCTCTTGAGAAGGCAGCCACGAGTCCCATACCGTGCCGAAACCCACCTCCATGGACGCGGCCAGGTACGCGCAAGCCGCCCAGTGGATCGCCAGCAAGTAGATCAACCACACGTGCCAGAAGCGAGTGAGCTCGTTGGTCGAGTGGCGCCGAGTCAGCTCGTCCAGGTAACCCACGATGTTGAACATCTTGAAGCACCGCAGCAGCTTGAGCCACGCGCGGCACTGGAACACAACGAGGAGCCCGTAGAAAGGGATCGCAGCGACGACGTCGAGCAGGATCCGCTGCTTCTTGTACACCATCCGCTGGCTCTGCTCGTAGAGCTCCATGCATTCCGGAGACTCCTGCAAGTGCCAGCTGAACCACACATCCAGAGCAAACGCGACTTCGCAGACCAGCCCCGCAGCGTGCGCGATGGTCGCCACTGCAGACGCGCGGTTCATCGGATCCACGACAAGCTGGTAGGGGACTACAATCGCCACGTACATGGTACAAAGCACCATGAAGCGCAGCCAGCCGAGATGAAAGCTGCTCTGCACGGGCACGCCATGGGCGACATTAGCTGACAGCTGGAGCAGCGGCTTGAGCAGCAAGCGATTGACGGGTTGGACCACTTTCAGGTGGAGAAGGTTGAAGTGGGAGCTGTTGCTTCGCTTCAACCGTGCGTGGTTTAACTCCTCCTTCAAGCGCTCCGCCCGCTCGTTCATCACATCAGCACGTGATAGCATCAGCCCTGTAAGTGTGGCCATCCCTTTCCGCTGCTCATCGCGCGATAGCTGCACAAGCCGCTCGTGGTCTCGACGGATACTGGCGATGCGAAGCACCTTCTGCTTCCACTTGGGGTACCGCGCGAACACCAGCTCCATCGACTCGCGGGATAAGCGGTACAACGTACAGGACGTTTGCGCTTGGACGTACGCGTTGCGCTTTCCGTTCGTGAAGAGCCCGTTCTCGCCGAAGTAGCGCCCCGCTGAGATCTCGTTCACCTTGATCAACTGGCCCTTACCGCGTTGATCCTGGTGCTCGTCCATACTCGCTGGTCCCACGCGGCCACCGGCTTTGCTAGCCGCGTCCAAGTTCCCCACGACCGACTTGAAAGCGGTGCTGTTGCGGTTGGCGATCCTCGACGGGACAAGAACGTCCAGGACACCCGTGAAGACGAAGAACATGTCGCTGCCGCTCTCCCCAAAGTGGCAGACGAACTCCGCCCTTGAGATTAAGACTTGCGTGAACTGCGACACCAGCATCCGCGTGATCGACCCCTCCATGCCTCGTAGAAACTCCACCTTGTCGATCATAGGCTTGAGGTGAACGAGGCGGATATCGGTGAGCAGCGACGGTGGCAGGCAGTGCACAAGCAGGTGCTCCTGGGTGATGGTGTGGTAGCGTTTGAACAGCATGAACGTCTTGACGCGCCTTTGAACTTCCTCCGGCATCTGAAAGTGGTCTAGCATCTTCCGTACAGCGCGCATCTTGGCGTTGAACTCCTTGGTGTCTGCACTCTTGAGTTCGATGATGTCCGTCAAGTTGCCGATCACGTAGGCGAACAGGAAGAACCCGGCAGTCATGGTCATAGCGCTGAAGACGCACTGCGCTGTTGTTTTCGGGAACTCAGGCTCACTTGAAGCCGACATGAGGCCAAAGGACCAGTACAAGGAAGCCATGTACTGGAGGATTTGTGGCCCGTGTTCCAAGTTATGTGACGGTAGCCAGTGGTTGGCACCGAATGCCGTCTTCTTGCTGAACAAGGGGCCCGTTGCCTGCCTGGACGCGAAGTTGAACCAGACACAGCCCAGGACATGGGACAGCATGAAGGTGTAGTACAAGAGCTTGAACAGACGCAGCTCTGTTGTTCGCTTGAGGTATCGCGTTTCCAAGGCGTGGAGTTGTCTAGGAACTTTGAACAGTCGAAGCAACTTGTTGACGTTGAGCAGATCCCATCGTTCGCTCGAAGGCACGACCCAGTTGACGAGATACAGCGGCACCAGCGCCGCGATATCCAGTGCGAGAGCATACGACCTGACGTACTTGCGCTTGATGCGTCCAGGATCCATGATCTTGTTGCCGAACTCGTAGAACCCAAGGCGTGACCGGATGTGGATATCAAGGACGAAAGTCATCTCGAGAAAGACCATGAAGCCGTCCGCATTGGTGTGTCCTGTTTCCATCGGGAAACACGCTAGAAACATCACGAGCGCCCACTGCATCGTCATGACAACGAAGACCCAGGTTTCCCACGCCAAGATGAACCGAGAGTCAGGGTCGTGCGCCGCGGTGAAATACTCTTTCAAGCCGGACAGTAACAGGTGCAGCATTCGTGACGTCGTCTGTCTCGGGATCTGGATGGCTTGTTGCGTTCGCATGCTCGAGAGTTTGTTGCCTTGTAAGCGCTGCTCCAGTGACCAAAACTCCTCCTTAAGGGCAGGGAAGATGGCCTCCATCGCCTGCAGCTGGTCTCGAGAAATCAGCAGCAGAATGCAGCCGCTGTTGGCACTCACATGCTCCGTGTAGCCTTCTCCACGCTCTTGCTGCGTGAGAGCCGCGGTGCCAAAGAACGCCCCACGAGGAACTTCACGAAGGGCTTCCCCTTTCTCCACGATGCAGACCTCCCCTTCGAGGAGGAAAAACATTCCAGTAACCGAGTCCCCGTGGCGGTACACGATCTCGCCCTGGCCGTACAAACTGAACTTGGCATTCTCCACCACGAGCTCCTCCAGCTTGTCCAGCACGGGCCGAACGCCTTGCAGCAGCGCAAGCGTTTGCAACACGGGCAAGCAAATACTCCGCAGCAAATCAATCCGGACATTGCGCGGTAGATCGGCGAGAAGCTCACCGATGATGGCGCCGCGGTGAGACGACCACCAATAGTCGAGAAAGGATTTGACGCGCTGGTGGATGACCAACGGCGCGTTCTGCCGACGCAGGAACAGCTGGATCCGCGTACTCGTCGAGAAGAACCCCTTCTGCTCGAAAGCAGAGGCGGTAAACCTTTTCTGCACGTTGTCGACCACGATGGCCGTGATCAAGAAGCCGCTTAGCATGAGAACGAGCGCTGCGACCAGTTGGACGTCTGTCGTAGGCACGACGCTTTTCCCTGGAGACGCCAGCACACCGACGGCGTAGTACAGCGAGCGGGAGTACTCCAACATGGTGATGGCTTCCAGCTCACGTCGATCCGTCGCCTCGTCAAACAAGGTGCTGTTGCAGTTCTTCAAGTGGGTAGCGTTCACTCTGCTCAGACACATCGTGGTGGGCGATATCCACGCTTCTTCCTGGTGGGGATTGAAACCTTCAAAGTACGAGATGGCGAAGTGAATGCACGTGACCATGTGGACGAGCATGAACAGCAGCACTCCGAGTAGAAGGAGCTGCCGTCTGCTGTTGAACGGGATGAAGTGCGCTATCTCCTTAAGCTGCTTTCTCAAGTGGAGAACGCGCATGAGACGAGGAACTCGCAGAAGCCCATACTTGGCCGCGTTCAAGTATTCGTACGGAAGCGCACAGAGTAGATCGAAAACAAAGCTGCGTCGAAGATATCGCCGAGCGCTCTGTCTTGGGTCCATGATCTTCTCGGCGTCGACCGTGAACGACAGACTGAAATTTAACACGAGATCGAGTAAGAGACCCGCGTTTGAGATGGCATCAGCCGCTAGGACGATCCACCCCGGCCGCTGCCACAACGGGAAAGTCACTTGAACTGGGACCATAAACCAGCAGTAGCAGAGGTTCGACAGAAGCAGCAGGAGCCACCACATGCGCGAGCGCGAGTGGTGATCGATACATCTGCGTCGCCACAGCCCGCGATGCTCTCGAACGAGCGCTGCCTTCGGTCCAAGGTGACGGTCGTACGGATTCAACGCGGTATGAACAGGTTTCGGCTCTGCCGATTCCAGTTGGACGGGGCGCACCACACCTTTTCTTCCCCACCATGACGTTAGCCTGCTCCTGGAAGGAGAGGGTGCAGCTCCTTTGCCTTTCCTAGACAGCACTTTGGCGAGAGTCGAGGCACCTGCTACGACGCCAGCTGCGATGGATGCCCGTCGAATTCCTCCTCTTCCTGCTGCGCTCGAAGGAGTTGAGAATGGTGCGCTGTGGTTTTGCTCACTGTTGCCCAGCTGGCTTAAAACCTCTTGCACGTGGCTAGCAACGACCGAGGCGCACTCGGGATATCCTTCCAGCACCCGCTGGCTCTGAAAGCGAGATAATTTGTACAGGATCACGTACGTTCTGGAGACGACCGTGGCTGTGCGAGCCATGGCAGAAAAGACGGACAGCTCCCCAAAGCACGCGCCTTTGCGGATCTCTCGTACGATGACCGACTTGATGACGATCGCGAGAACGCCCGAGTGAATCACATACATGGCGTCTCCATCGTCTCCTACCGAGAACAAGGTCGTCTGAGCCGGCAGCGCGATCATCTCCAGCAAACTCGCAATGGCCACGATGAACGGGTCGCTGCAACCCTCGAAGATGGAGATTCGAGCGATCGTGGACTTGAGCAGCTCCACCTGGATGTCGTTGGCAATCGATGGACACAGCAGCTTTGCCGTCTCTCGATCATTGGACTCGAGGTCAGTGTAGTATCGCTGTTTAAAACAGCAACGCGATTGGGTCAGTGGTTTTAGTCAGAATAAGGTAAAAAACAGTTCGAACGGACTTTGAGATACTCGATCGCTTGGCTCTGTTGGGTCTCGGGAACTCGGTGAAACGAGAGAACGTGCACAAGCTGGTTGATCCTCGCCTCCATAGCTTCCGTCTGGCCACTTTCGCTCTTGGAGATGACGAAAATGGTTGCGCACAACGTCGTGAACATGGAGAACCCGCCGAGCGCGACCACAATCGTGAAGAGCAACTCCGAGCTGCGATGCGGCAGTTCTCCTTCAAAGAGGCCTGTCATGATGCCGACGCTCCAGAACAGCGACGCCAAGTACTGTGTACTGTGCGCTCGGCTCTCCGTCTCGCTCTCGTGGCCTAAGCTGAAGCGAACACACGCCTGTACGTGCGCGAGGTATACAGTGGACGCAAGGACCTTCAGCAGCTTGAGTATCACGAAATGCTTGGCGTAGAACTCGTCTAGACTCGACACAAAGTGCGGGAGTCGATAACACCGAAGCAGTTTCAGGGCCAGCAGCTTCGCTACAACGCTTGGGTAGCCTACGACGAGAGCCTGACACGGCAGCATCGAGACGAGATCAAGCGCAAACTGCAGCGAGTGAACATACCGTCGGGTGGTGAGCTTCTTGTCTCGAATCAGGTTGCCGTCCGAGTAGTAGCCCGTGTGCGCTTGGACGTACAAGTCCAGTGCAAAGACTCCTTCGCACGCTACAACAAGCACGAAAACTGTCGAGACCGCTTCCACGGCCTGGGGCTGGAACGCCAGGAAGTACGGCACGAGGAAAGCCTCCAACAGAAGACTCAGTAGTAACACATGGTCCCAAGCCTTGACGCCTCGCGAGTTGGGGTCGAAAGCGTCGTGACGGTCTTCCTCCAAGATGTTCGCCAGCCTCGTGTGCAGACTGAATGGGCTGTGCACCCGACCGAGAGACTTGCGACCCAGCGAGAGCGCCCAGGACCGCTTCTCACTCGACCTGCTGCGCTTGCTCGACTTGGCCGACGTGCTGGTTGAGACCATCCCCTTGCGGCCAATGCGCCAGTAACAATTTCCTGCCGGAGAGAAGAAATAGCCCTGGAACTGACGTTAGAATCGAAAATTATCTAACAGCTTAAAATTCTTTGCCTGAAACGACTTTAGCTTCAGCAAGGACTAAGGATTTAAGCCAATCGCCAACGTTGGCAACGACAACTTTGGGGGATCCTGGGCGTTTCTAGGTTTTACTTCGAAGTAAAGTAGAGCTGGTCTTCCTCGTGCCTTATTTTGTCCTTACATGGAGATGACGCGAAGGCCGGTTCCAATGAGCACGAGCACGGTGCCCAGTGCCAGCGTACGGAGATTCTGCTTGCCTTGGATCTCCTTGAAGTAGCCAGCCGACCACAGCATGGACACCATGGCAGGACCGATGGAGCAGATGGGGAAGATCTGGTCAAAGCCCAGCGCTCCGATCGCATAAAGCTGGCCGCACAAGCCGATCCCCCACAAGACGCCGCACATGTAGGCCGGACGCATGACGCTGCGGGGCATTGAGCGCTTGAGCACGAAGCGGTGGAAGAGCGAGTAGAGCAGGAACACGATGGTGCTCGTCAAGTAGACGCCCAAACACTGCGAGAAGACGAAGTTCAGCGGGTTGCACGTCTCCACGATGGGGCTGCTGAGCGCGGGGTCCGACGGCCGGCAGCGACTCTTCCAGTTGACAAACGGCACGAGGCAGCAGCTCAAGAACGCGCCCACAAGAAGAGCGACTGCCATGCCGAAAGCCTTTCTTGTCGTTTCAGCACCAGCGTCCATGAGCGCCACGTGCTCCCCCAACTCGTTGGGCATCATGTAAGGGCCAAAGTTGGGCAATTCCGGGTGGACGAGCGATTCCTGAAGAGATTCCCGTCGCACCAGCGTCACCTTGGCAAGCTCTGCGTCGTTCGCGAACTGCGGCAGCAGCGGCGAGCTCTCGCTTACTGAGCTGTTCAAGCTCGCGTTGCTGCCCACCGTCTCCCAGTGCACCTTGGGCTCGCTCTCATCGTCTTCATTCCGCTTGGCCTTTACTCTCTTGGCTCTTTTGCTGGTCTTGGCCGCCTTCAACGTCGGCCTGATGGTGCCGTACACGGCAATCGACGCCAGCATGAAGCCAATCCCAAGCAAACTGATCCACGGCATGTTCGGAATTGTAGGCTCCATTCCAAAGAGCCCGAGTCTCGAGACGCAGTAGCCCAGTGTGATGTTCGTGGCGTTCCAGAGCATGAAACCCACGCCCAGTCCAAGTGTGTTGACCACCGTAGGGATCAGCAAGTTGGCGATAGCGAACAGCGCGCCGCCCAGCAGACCTTCCGGGAACGTGAACATGCCCGACTGCGAGAACTGCGACCAATTGTTGCTAAGGAGCCCCCAGGCGAGGCCCACCATCAAGATACCAGAGCACTGGACATCCCACGTTCACAAAATATGAGAATAAGATTCGTATCCAACATACACTTGGGCAAAAAGCTCACCATGAACCACTGGAAGATGATGCCATCTGTCGAAAGTTCAGGTTACGTGCACCACACGAGTGAATAAGTTAGAAAAATCTCCACGAATAGAAAAAAACTACGGAGACTGAGACGTACCGTAGGTGGCGTAGGCCTTGGCCGGCACGTAGCAGGTGCCGAAGAAGAAGACGGCCACGATGGCGGCAGTGTAGCCCAGAACCACCTGCTCGTCCATGATGAGAGTCCGGGCGGCGGCTTGTGGGTGGGCGGAGAGATTGTTATATGAGGGAGTCGGAGGGATCCTGGGGTACGTGCGACAGCTTGAAGTGACGCCGGTTCTGATTGGCTGATAGAGTATTATCAGGTCTGGTGGCTCGGACTCATCGACTTCCTCACCACTCAACCGAGCAGAGCAGCCAGCTCCACCAGCTTCCAGGGGATGACTTCTGACATCATCGTAACGATACAAGACGGTCTCGGAGACGAGCGTTGTGTCTGGATGTGATGAGTTTGATTTCGTCCAGACGAGCTCCGCGTTTGGTCCGTTTTTCGCCAGCTATTCGTCTAAATTTGACGAGCAAACTTTGCCCTTGACGCCACCATCCTGCATCGAAAGGCATGTTCTCAGCTGATGTCTTGCGCGGGAGGCGAGCCTCCGCTGCAGCGACCACCAGGAAGCAAGACAGCGAGAGTGACTTTCTCAAGGTCATTGCGGTCGACTTGTCTCCGCTGGAGCTGCGCTTTGAGAACGTCTTTTCGCGCCTGGCAGCCATCGAGGAGCACTTGAACCTCAAGGAGCACCGAGAACTTGACCAGAAGGTGAATGACAGCAGCATTCAGGAAGAAAGCGCTCTCGACAAGACGAGCTCGGAGGGCTACGATAGTGACGAGGACACCGCGCACTCCGGAACAGTTGAAGCCGAAGAAGGCGGTGCAGAGAGTCGCCTCAACGATGTCCCCGATGTCGAGCCAGCTGATCCCATTGAAGAGCCGACCGCAACAGTAGCAAAGCACAGAGTCTACACCGACGGGGTGACACTAGCGCAGGAGATTGAGTCGCTGCGTGCTGCTCAGCTTCGGCTCAAAATCGACCAGGAAGTGGCGACTTCGACGCTGCAGCTAGACATGGCAAAGCTGAGAAGCGACTTGGAGCAGGCGATGGCGACTGACCTGCTTGACTTCCGAGAGGAAGTCATGGCCGCTTCCCATGCCGCGACGAAGACGCTTCAGGTGGAACACCACAAGTTGGCGCACACGATGACCGTGAGTCTCTCGGAACGACAAGTGGCCGAGAACCGCTGGAAAGCCACGTTCGAGGGCACCATCGCCGCGCGGATCCAGGACATCTGGTCGGGGCTGCACTCGACGTCGCGCAAGCTGCAGGAGAACATGCAGTACTTGCAGACGGATATGGTCACCCAGGAAGAAACGTCACGAGAGGTCAACACCTTCGTCGACTCCATGCGAGCTTCGAGTGAACGACTGGATCGGGAGAGTAAGAAGCACGCCAAGTTGTTAGCGGAGCAGGAGAAGGACATGGAACATCTCCACGGCATGTGCACCCAGGCCTCTGTACGACTGGATGAGCAGGACGGCAAGCTCTCCAGTCAAGTTGGGATGATCTACCAGCAGCTGGAGAACGCCGACGCGCGAGTGCAGCAGCATATCCAGACGTACGATGTCTTCGTCGCTGCGACTGACAAGACCTTCACCGCCTTGGAGGCGGATCTCACGGCCTGTAACTCCGCTCTG
This sequence comes from Phytophthora crassamura, assembly GCA_033557995.1. Lineage (NCBI taxonomy): Eukaryota > Oomycota > Peronosporomycetes > Peronosporales > Peronosporaceae > Phytophthora > Phytophthora crassamura. The sequence continues at coordinate 1,567,452 of JAUCED010000009.1, read as the reverse complement.
GCAGCTCACCAGACCAGCTTACGCACGCTGGACGTCGTGGTGCAGCGCCACAACGAAGAGCTCATCCGCGTGGATGAGAAGAGGGAGCTGACCGACGCTAAGCTCGGCAGCATCGACGGCCGTGTCGCTCTCACAGACAAGAAACTCGCCAGCACCATGGGCGTCGTGGAAGAGCACTACCAGGAGCGGCAGCAGGTGGTCGCCGCTTTGCAGGCCAGCATCAACCAAGCGTCCATCGAACGGGCGGCGGCCAAGCACGCAGCGTCCGACCTGGGCTTCGCAGTCCAAGAAGTGCAGCACAAGCTGCATGAGGTGAGCAAGGTGGCGCACACGACGGAACTCGCGCTGGGGCGCACGGCTGCCGAGCTGCCCAAGATGCACGCGCTGGTGACCACCAACTCGTCCAACATCGCCAAGAACCGGCAGAGTATCCGAGACATCACGACGATGATCGAGGACGACCGGAGGACGGCGAGTAACCTGCGCGATGCCTTCGACCTGGAGGTTCAAGATACGGTAGCCAGGTTCACTGCTGCCGAGGAGCGCGACGCTCAAGCGCAAGACGCCATCGCACACGCTACGACGACTACAGGCAACGTCAAGGCGGAGCTGGAGTCGCGTATTCTCAAGAACAGCAACTTGATCCACCAGCTCAACACGATGGTGGACAGTCTGGCCATCACGGAGACCACGGAGGACATGGAGGACAAGATGAGCTCGTTCGCGCTGGCCTGTGCACAGCTTGGCCTTAAACTCGAGTTCTTCGGACGTAAAGCCAGCTCTGTGGACGGCGCGTGCGTCATGAAGGACGACGTCAAGGCCACGTTGGCTATCCTACTTACTAAGGTCATCCGGTTCCTGGGATCCGGCGTCTCCATCGACCAGAACAAGTACTTGCTCACTGCCAAGCGGTCCCAGGCCGTGGACCCCATCACAGGCCAAGTGACGATGGAGATCCCGCCCCAACACGTGCTCGAGAGCTTCCGTGTAGCCAAGGCTGCGCTCTTCACGGCCAAGACACGCACCGCCATGGACCAGCTGGAGCCCGTGCTGCGCACCAACCGGACATCGACGGAGTTCCGCGATGCCTTCGAACGGAAGCTGCGCTTCGTGCTGGAGTTCGGCCTCGCCAACCTCTTCCCCAACATGGGAAAGCCCAAGAACCCGTCGAACCGACGAGGTGGTGAGTTCGGCACGTGCATCGCGTGCGACCGGCCCATCGACAGCGACGACCCGCAGCATGAACGGGAAGACTGCGACGTGCCCTTGAGGCACCGTGCCCAGCAGGAGGTTCAGGCAGCAGCCTCCAGTTCCCAAGCCGTAGATTCGGTATCGGAGCAACAACGCAGCTCGTCTCAGGCCACTAAAGACGCTACCAGCTCACGACCCAGCTCAGCCGCCATGAGGAACCGAATCGATACAAAGACCGTCATCCGCGGACGCTCAGGGGCGTCCAATGTGCGTCCGAAAATAAGCGGCGACGCGATGCACTACGCGCCCGGCACGAGCGACTTCGTCTACCGCGGCGGCTTCCGCATCCCCAAGACGAATCCGAACGCCATCGCAGTGAGCGCCAGCATCAACTCGCTCCTTAACTTATCTGTCGTGTCCACCAACGCCGTCTCCATCGATAGAACTGAGGAAATGAACGGTGACGGCCCGTTGGACGTGGACAACTCGTACTTGGAGAAGGTGGCGCTGGTGGGCAGACACCAAGTCGTCGAGATCCCGTCTATTACCAACATTTCCGGTGCAGGCGGAGGAGCTGCTGCCGTCCGAGCTGCAAGACCTCACACTGCGCCGCTGCGAATGAAGTCGCTGCCTCGACTGGACGTGACGTCTTCAGCTGTGGACGTCACCGCTCGACCCGAAACTTTGGCCCCACACAGAACAGATGAACAGTTCGTGGAGCAGCAGCTCAGCAGTTAGAGAAACTTCAAGCATCGGTCAAGCGGGCACTAGCAGGCTCTATTGTCAGCCGGTGACCTCCATGTTCTAGTCTACTTGGATGGTGTCGACGAGATCTCCAGTTCGACGCTCTCCAGCAGCTCCTGGGCCTCTGTCACCGCCGTTTCCGCTTCTGATGATGATGACACGTTCTCGTCTCCGTCCTTGTGGACGCTGATGTCCGTCTCGAGCGTGCGCAGCTGCTTCATGCAGGCCCGGACCTGATCCGAGTTTAGGTCCGAAAATAAGCCGCACGGCGATGCCGCTCCAAGTGCTCCTCGGAGCCGTCCGAAGCGGAAGCTGCGCGCCGCGCCCATTGCGAAACCCTTGTCGAAGCCCTCCTGCAGCGTGTCTTCTTTGCCGAGCTCCAGGCCGTCGCGAATACCGAGCTGGAACAAGACATCAAATATGGCAGTCCATGTGAGAAGCCTGAATGAATGGCTGGACGAGAGCTGTCCGTGAACGTACCGTCTTCATGCGGCGCTCCATCGCCTCTCCTGGCTCAGCAGCGTCTCCTGCTCCTCTCCGTCGCTCAGGAAGTCCCGGAAGCCGTCGTCCGAGTCGCTGAGCGCCGCCGCCATAGTGCTCCGGTGAAATTAGGAGTGAAGTGCCTCGTGCTGAAATGTTTGGTCACTAATCAAAGTTTTGTACAGAGATGCTTGTAGTTTAAAGCAACTAAGAGCTAAAAAGCCTCTACAAGTGCAACTGTATACATCATTCCCAGCATTATTTTACAGTGGCATCTCGGCAACTTGCAGAGAAAAGAATCATGTGAAAGCACTTCACGCTTTTACAAGCAAAAACACTTTCAGATTTCCAGCTTCGTGATAGGCGACCCTCATAATAAGTAATGATGCATGGATTTCTAGTGGAAAATACGGTTGCCTGAGCAGCCAACGCGACCTGGAGCGTTTAGTCAGCGAGGAAAGACTAGCTCGAGTTCGAGTAGACGTAAGGTTCAGATACAACGAAGTATTTATGCTGTCATTGTAGTAGTGCTTCAAAACGAAATCACGTTTAGTGGTTGGTGCACCGCACGTGACTTGGTCGCTTCGGCTTCTGGAGCTTGACGAAAGGCCCATGCTTCTGTCTGCCCGCTTTTGGCTCTTGAAATCACGAAAATTGGGTTGTGCAGATTGCTGTGAGCATGGAGAACCCCCCGAGTGCCACTATTCTTCTTCAAAAGAACCCTGTGCTGCTCCAGAATAGCCGCAAGTACTGTTCGTTCAGCGCGTGTTTGTTTTCTGAGCTCTCAACCTGCCAGTGGATTGACTGATCTGTATCGTCGCCAAAACGATATCGAAAGCATGCCAGCACATGTGTGGAGCATGAGCTATACACCGAGAACATATTGCAGCTGAAGCGCGACAAAGTGCCTGGCATAGAACTCGTCGAGGCTGGACCTGAAGTCTGAAAGGCAAGACACACTGTGCAATTTTCACGAGTAGCAGCATTGGTATGGCGACGGGGTATACCACCACGAGTGCATCGCATACAAACTATACCAGTCATCAAGAGCGGAAGCCAAAGCCAAAGCGAACGCAATGGTATTATGCAGCGCAGAAAGCAACTCGAAGCCGCGTCAGACACGTATTCGGCAACTGCTGTGCCATGAGCCAGACGGCTTCAGCTCCAACGCGATCGTTGTACGTGCAGGCATCGTCTTGAGCATCGGGCGTCGACTAACTTTCCTCCGCACTTTCCTCCTCAGAAGTTCTGACGCCCCACACGAACTGCGGAATGGATTCAAGCACATTTTTCAGGCTCTCCTCTCCTCTCTTGCCTGGCTGTAGATTTTTTTGCGCCTTGTCGTGGTCGGAAAGGAGGCGGCGGAGTTGTCCAACGTACGCCCTTTCACCACGCGCTCTTTGTCGGCTTTGTCCTGATTTTTCTTCAGATACGCTCGAAGCTCACCGACCATGCGGACTTTGATGGAGTCTTCTTTCAGTGCGTCCTCGGTCACCGCTCCAATGTTGCGCACCTTGCGCACACTATCCGCGTCGCCCAAGATCCCGTCCAGTACGAACGTTTGGCGCGTGAACGCCTGCTCCACCTCCAACGGGACCGAGAATATTAAAGCAGCCATCTTCGGGTTCGCTCGCACCTCCTCCAGCAATCCCAGCTTGCTCAAAACGCTCACCAGGCCAGCTCCTTTCACAGGGTGAGACTTTGCCACCGTCATCTGGAACAGACACAAGGGCGCTTGACCCGGCACACGTGGCCTCTCCTCGTAGTAGAACGAGTCGACGGACGCAAATGTCTTCGAGACTGGAACGTGGTACGGGCCACTCAACAGCACCGACGCAGAGAAGTTCTCATCGAAAAAGCAGTAGGGCTTTCCCGCCACTTGCGGAGTCGACCTGACGCACTCGAACGTCTGCATATCCGTCGAGTCTTCGTTACCAAGTGCACGTGCCTCAAACCTGCATCCGGAGTTCAATTGGTCGTGCACACTGATTTCAAAGAGCGTCCCGCGGAACGAAGCGGCAGCTGAGTTGTGCTTCAGTAAATCGATGATGGTTTTCCTCTGGCTCTTGGTGAGGTCGCACATGCACTCAATCAGCAACTGCTTCACGAAAGGAGTCGGCTCCGCGATCGTGTACTTCATTGGATCTACTTCGTTCGGTACCAAGTAGCAGATGCAGTAGTACATCTGTTCGTTTTCTTGGTAGAGAAGGGCCGCAGCTCGGATAGATCCTTAAACATCTTGATGATCACTTCAATGCTGCCTTGCTCTTCTTCACCAACTGTTCATCTGTAGACAGACATGCGCGAGCAACACCGCCAAAAATCTGGAACCGTTGCTCAACGAGATCCGCTACCATTGGAGCCACTGGAACGTCTTCGGGTTCAACGGCAGCCTTGTTTGCGGGTCGACTAAACTGGGGGTTGCCACCGCGCATCGTCAGATTGAGTGCGATGGCCGCGGCCTCTAGCTCCTTCATGGTCCACAGCGGCATTTACCACCTTAGGCCGCGTCGAATCCTTCATGATGTACCTGAACCACTCGTCATTTGGGCTCGTAAATACGACCGTCTGCGCGTCTTCCGGGTGAATCGTTGGTGGTCCGTCGAACAAGTAAAGCAGCCGATGTTTGGCTTCCTTCGCTTCAAGTTCGGCTTTGTCTATGAGGCCCTCCATGTTTGACTTCGTAGCTTCTTCCCTCAGATCGCCCCCCTTCCACACGGCCACCTTCTTCATATCGGATTTCTGCTGAACGACGCCATGATGACTGTGGCCTCCTTGACCTCAAAGCTGAAACGCTTGAGGAAATACGCGCAGAAGACAGACTTGCCAATGTCTACACTCAATACAACACGAGACAACGTTGCTACCACCGCCCGATGTCTATCCACGCTACCCACCTGGCGTTCCGGTGACCGTGACCACTTCCGTGTCTGGATAGTCCAGCCAGTCCATAACGTATTGGTAATAATCTGCGTAGCATGTGCGCACGTAGAATGCACATAGAACTCCCTCCCGAGATATTTGTGCGCCATTGGCAGCCCTTTTGGAAAGGGCATCGTCGTGCTCTCGACCCACGCGGCTGTCGCCTCCGCCGCCGCCTTATGCTCCGTCTCGTCGGCTTGGACGCTCTGTATCTGTGACGCGCCACTACCAACCGGCGCGGAGGCCGTCAGTGCCGCCTCCGCTGCTTGCGCTTCGTCGAGCCGTAGCTGCTTCTTCGGCGGGCTCTTCGACATGGCGGTGGAAATGTGGAACAGGTTCTCACCCAGAGAAAGTGGCTTGCATCTGCAAATAACCCAGTAGTGATTTGGGTGGTGGTAAAAATACCACTGTGACCCAGCGCGGAGGCCACCCGCTGCGTGGGAGGAAGCGCCAAGGCCAACGCTTCCGCGCTATTATTATTTTAATAAGCACGAATGTTGGTGTTCACTACGGAAGGCATCGTATATGTAACGAAGCTAGACGAGGCTCTTTGCTCGTCTGGAGCCGCAAATTCATCGTCGAGGGCTTGACTGTCGCATCTGTTCATAAATGAACTAGTCTTCGTAGCCTGTCGTGCAGCGCGTACCCTCTACATGTAGTGTTATTTGATTGCTTTAAGTACAATACTCGTGTCATCCTTTCACCAAGGTCAGCCGGTTCCTGTTCGTTGTAGGTGTAATCATCATATTGAGCATCGGGCGTCGACTAACTTTCCTCCGCACTCTCCTCCTCAGCAGTCCCGACGCCCCACACGAACTGCGGGATGGATTCGAGCGTATCCTTCAGGCTCGACTTTCCTTTATTCCCTTGCTTTGGGTTTTCTTGCTCGTAGTGCTGGGGAAGATGCGGCGGAGTTGTCCAAACGTAAGCCCTTTCAGACACAAGGGCGCTTGGGAGTTTAGTCTTCTTTATCAAGTTCACAAAGGTCAGACCTGCATCCGGAGTTCAATTGGCCGTGCACACCAATTTCAAAGAGCGTGCCGCGGAACGAAGCGGCAGCTGGGTTGTTCTGTAGGAAGTCAATGGTGGTCTTCTTCTGGTTCTTGGTCAGATCGCGCAAGCACTCAATCAGCAACTGCTTCACGAAAGGAGTCGGCTCCGCGTCGTGTACTCCCTCACATTGTCTTCCTTCGGCACGAAGTAGCAGACGCGGTGGTACATTTTTTCATGGTTACTTTCTTGATCGAGAAGGGCACGCAACTTGGCTATATCCTTAAACGTCGTGATGATATCTGCGATGCTGTCTTGCTCGTCCGTGCCGACGCCGATGTTAAGTATGCTGGTCGTGCATCTTGATGGTGCGTACAAGTTGGTGCGTACAGCGCAAGGTCCCAGACAGGAGTGTAGGTGGTGAACACGAGAGAAGGAGAGAGGCAGGACAGTAGGAAGCCTCAGTTTTGTATTCGAGTTGTTAAAGGGAAGCAAGATCGGGACGAACCGCAGTTGCGGTGGAGAAGTAACCAGGACTAAGAAGCTGCTAGTTTGTTTCAGTTGTGGCCCCGTGTCTTCTCATCGGCTGCGTAACAGCCGAGGAATCGTCTCGTTCATTTGATGGTGAAGTTGGAAGATCGGCACCTTGGTACTGATGAGCACTGACGGTGCTCATCAGTCGGGATCCGGTCCAGCCGATGCGTAGCCAGAGTAATACTTTGAAGTACAAAGAAAACATGGAAGCAGCTCCTGATCGCTCACCTCGCTTCACAAGTTTGGTATTGATGCTCTTGTGTTGGTGTGGTGGCCGCATCACCCTACGGAATGATGTCGCCGCTGGAACTTCCGTTTTGGGAGTCGCTTTCTGGCCGCCTGTTCCTCGTTGCTATCATGCTTTGAAGTATAGCCGAAGAACTGGCCGCGTCCTTTCCCCACTCGGTAATTCCTGTACCGTTCCCACCTTGGCGTTGAACGCCTTGGTCTCAAAGCCGAGAAGTTGCCGGATCACGTTGGTGATGGGAAGAACGCTGCTGCTGGCCATGCATTGTGTTGTGGTTTCGACGAATTCCGACGCGCTCGAAGCTGACGTGGAGTCCAAAGGACCAGAAGAGGGAGGTCGTATGTTGTGAATTGAAGAACGTCTGGGTGTGATCCGAGATTCTCTCCGAAAGCACGCCTTGACGTGTCTTGATGCTCCAAACTGGTTTTGCCTCGCTGCGTGTCTGCAGTCAAGCTTGGCTGTCGCACGATCAGCGTTTGAACTCGTATTCGCATTTGCCCAACTTCGTTTTTGATCGCTGCCTTCGTGCAACACAAACCAGGTGAAACATGTCGATGCCAGGTTCGGATCACTCGCAGATTCCGAATACCGTATCACTACCAACGTGTATCAGTATCAGGATCACCCCTATCAACGTGAAGTATCAGTATCATTGATACAGCCAAGGTCAAACAATACCCAAGTAATCCGGGTAGCTAATACCTATAAAACTGTTTTTATATGCTGATTTTAGAAAATTTGTCCTCGAAGATCTAAAACAAGTGCATTCTTGTCTGACTGGCGATGTTGATGTGATTTCGAGATCATGGAGAGTAAGATTTCCCTTCAGGATATCTCTTAGCTAGCTCTATTTCGATAAGCCGTTGTCGACAGCTGCCCAAGAGCGAATTTTTGCCTAAAGTTGCAATGTAGTGGAAAAAATGTTGGGGAATGTCTAGTGGTACAAACCATGAGTGATGGTCACCTCGTCGGAATGACGGTGGTTTTATTTTACGTCTCGTAATTTTCGCACCATACACAAATTTCGTCTTTCTACATTTTGGAAAAATCTGACGCGCGTCTGCCACGCGTTTCATACTCGATTCTCCCTCCCAGTCAAGTCCAGCTCGATCGCTCAAACACACCCCGGTTCCCCCCGAACCTGTTTATATTCCCTTCAGCATGTTGCTCGCGTAGAGACGTAGGAAGACGCTAACACACAATCTGGATGGCAGGCGTCGCTCATGAGCGACGATTCGTCGCCCGAAGAAGAGCAACGTCGGCATCACGTGCCCCCTCCCGTTGATCGCGTGTGGTATGACTCGTGGGCCGTCTTCGACAACTACATCACCGAGTACCAGCGCCAGACATCCCAGTTGTACCGAGTGCGCACGTCCACGCCGGCCGCCACACGGAACCTGAAAATTCGCTCTCGCCCGCGGTGGAACGACGATGACCTCATCCCGGACAACCTCGGACCGTACTACAGGAAGTACGAATGCATACATGCCAACAACAAACGCAAACGAGGCAAAGAAAAACGACAAGGGCATCTTTGTCCCAGTACAGGGTGCCCTGTTTCAAGCGATTGCCTGCCCAGATATTTGTACAAGGCATGGCTTGGCCACACCGAGTGGGCCGACGATAGCTAAGCTCACGATTGCATGCAGCATTCACACCACCAATACATCCGCGTTTGTTTGACATGGCGACTTGGAGTGCACGCGAATGCTGAGGTCATTTATGGATGCGCCATTGATACGTGCAGCAGTAGCACGTGAACGGAGATCAGCAACACATGCGATTTTGACAAGTCGATTTTGCATTCGTGTAACCTCGTCGTTACGACAACATTCAGAGACCATTCGAAATGGGCGCCAGAGAGCGAGCTCTTGAATTCTCTAAAAACTGTCAGACATCAAACGTCATATTTAAGGATTGACGGCACAGATTTACACCAGTTTGGCATGGAGCGTATCATCAGTACGATACCAACCGGGCAGTACATGATTTGTACCTTTTTAGCACGGCTTTGTCACATTGGTTTGTACCTGTAGAACGCGCCAAAATGTTGTTTCATTGTATCAAATACACGTATCTGTTTATCAGTATCAGTATCAAATGATCTCAGCACTGTATCAAGATCATCCGATACTGAGCTTCCTCGAGTTCGCAGTTCTGTAATAACTGTCGTTGCATGCATATTCGATGCTGATAGTTGCGTACAAATACCGACATATATACCGACATATATACACCACATTTCGTAAATCACACGTAACAAAACCCTTGCAAAGCAGGCTGATCCCGCGGCGATCCCGGCTTCTCGGTGGTGTATCGGTGGTGTGGCCCACACGTACTTTATTCGAACTGGGAATTTATATGAAAAGGACCTGTACCCACACAGTCTACAAGTTGAAGTTTTCGAAATGACCGAAAAGCGGACGGGATCGACCAGGAATCAGCTGCGGTGGGTGCCGCCGACGCCGACCAGCGCGCTCCAAATAGGGCGCCTCGCACACGTCCAGATGCCGAGCTGGCTCCGCACGACAGTTCGAATTGGGCTCCGAAATCAAGGGACATGTCGAAGTGGGCTGCGATGTGGCGGGATTGACCAGAATGCAGCTGCAGGGTGATGGTGCGGCCAGGCCACCGCCACTATCCACTGCCATTCTGGAATTTGCGGCGGAGCGCTCAGATGCCTGCGGCGACAGGAAAGTGTAGGCGCCGCCCAGAATGAGCGAGCCCCGGGCACGGAGCAGGCACAGCGGGGGTTGCATCAGAACAGCTAGTGGCACAGGAAGCATCGGCCGCGGCGGCGGCAGCAAACGCCCGAAGCTAGGTGAACAGGACGAGGAAGATCTGCTAGCTCATCTAGGTGTCGCCTACGAGATGGAAAGGGCGGCTTCTTGCGGTGGAGATGACCCTGTTCAAGGTGGCGACGACAAGAAGATCGGCGGTGATCGAAGCGGGGACGTGGGAAACCTGGATTTGCCTGCTATAGCAGCTGCTGTGCTAACTTCGCTGAAGCGCTGGTGTGCTAGCACTAACCACGACGCACCCATGGACGGCGATACCTCCGTGGAATCCGACGGCGAGGATGAAGACCTACTCAAGCACTTGATGAAGCCTACGACAGGGAGAACGCGCTGCGTTGTGCAGCTCTCGGTAGTGGCGTTTGTACTGGTGGAAATCACGGTGGAGCTCTTGGTACGCTTGTGGAGCTCTCGGTGGTGGCGTTTGCGCTGGTGCAGATTACGGTGGTGGTGATCGCGCCTGTGGAGCTCCCGGCTTTGGCACGCACGGTGGCGGAGATGATGGTGGCAAGGTCTGCAGTTGTGGGGAGAAATCCCGTTCCAAGGAGGATCACTATGCCTTATTTGAATGATCTGGCGAACTCGATGTTCGAGCCGTCGCTTCTTTCGCGTTGGTTGTTGCAAAGGCGAAACTCCGTTTGGATGGAGAAGCAAAGATTTCGGCTGGCGTGACAGCGCCGACTTTGACTGAGGTGATTGGCAAAGCACATACCAATATGGGGGGAAGTGATGCTGATGACCTTCTGCCACTGTCTCCAACCAGTGCCTATCGAGAGAGGCATCGGCTGAGCCAACGGAAGTATTACCAACGGCGTTGCCAGGAAGGCTGCTGCCGCGAAGGCCGACGCCAAGACACCCGATCCAGCTGCACAAATAGCTCTGGCCCCAATTAGTGACGAGGACCGTGCCAAGGCTTTGAGAAGACTCCAAAAAGCGCTGGGCCCGGAAGGATTGGACGAGTGTGTGTGTGTGTGTCTTGTGACCGGTTAGTACGCCGAGGGGACTCGGTACGTAAAGAGGCATCTGACTGGAGATACATGGCGAAGATGCGACTAAGTTTCGGCGAAGTGGATGCATCACTTCCTATAAAGCTACGAAATGAATACACAGCACCCGCGTGCGTGACCTTTTTGGCGGGTGCGTTGGTCTCTCCGAGAAGTTTGCATTGTTATACAGACCGCAATGGTAATTGGACAACATGGTATACTGTATGCAGCGTGTGCAATACGGCAATAGAAAAGAGCTGTCTCCCAAAGTTCTCCATTTCCAACGGGTTCTGTATCGGTGCACTCCCCGATCAGTATTCGCAAGGATTGACTTTGCCAGAGCGATTCGTTAAGCAACTGGTGAGCATTACTGCCATGACGCGTGCCATGCGTGGTGGAAGGCATCGATGCATTCGCTCGCACAGTATTGTGTTCGACTGCACGCCGGGGGCCGCCACTCTATCTGTTGCCGCGATCAATCTCTGACGTTTCTACGTTTCGTGTGGCTATGGTAGGCGATTTCACGGAGGAGCAAACTCGCAAGGTCTAGCAAGTGCATGAAATTCGCGTCCAGCGAGTTACAGACGTGTTTGACTTCTATAGGCTCAATAATTGTCTATACGCTTCGGTGACACCGAACGACGCTGTTTTAAATGAAATGATCGGGGTCCGAACGCATTGCACAGCTTCAGATGGATTATATAGAGGATGAAGGAGGTGCGATACAAGATGAAATGAGCGCCGAGCAAGAAAATATCCGCGGTCATTCGGATGATTGCCATGCAGCAAACGAAGACGATGAATTGAACGTTGTTGAAAGGAGAATTGGTTTGTCTGACGCGTCTCGGGTGTTGCTATCGCAAGAGCATGAACTTAACGCCGGAAGTGATGGAGCGCTGAGAGGACCGATAGAGAGGTTTTGGTGAAGCGCTTCAACAAACTGTCAAGGGACGTTGCGGGTGATCTTCTGGCAAAGATGTTCCCACACTTGTTTCCTTACGGGCGCGGCCACCCTGGAGAATCGAGATGTATTCCTGCATCCTTACAAGAATGTGTAAAGCACTACACTACACAGTGCTATCTGGGCGTCAATTTGCGAAAGACGAGCTTTTACACTGGTTGCGCTTGATCGCATTTCAATGAAAAACATGTACACGCAAAACTCTTTGCGAAGTCAGCGGTTTCCATCGATGCGCAGTGGCTATGGGTCGATTGGTGCAGACGCGTTGGGGAAAGCCCGTCTAGAGAACGAGCAACGACGACAGGGGCAGCGACCGCGTGGTGTTGACCCCATATCCGATGCTCATAAGTTTTTAAGGACAGTCGAGATCGCGTCAGCTGCTGTGTGGGGCAGCAATGCAGAACGCTCGAAGTGTAGACAAAAAGCGTTCGCGTATCAAACGCGTTTCGGCAACCCAGCACGCTTCCTCACGCTAACTCCAAATACGGATAACTCGCTGGTAATGAGCCACTACGCGGGTATGACCTCGGTGAATTCGCTGTTTGATATACTGGAAGCACATATGGCTACTAAACCTGAGCTACGCGAGGCTAGCTTGGGCAATGACTGCGCCTCAGCGCGTTTGTTCATGCGCAACGTAGATGCTTTTGTCAAGCATGTACTAGGAATGGACCCAGTGACAAACAACCAAATGCCATTCAAGGGGCTGATTGGGAAAGTGCAAGCTTACTTCGGTTGGTGGAGACACAGGGCAGAGGAACGCTGCACATTCATTTTTTGATTTAGTTCAAGGATACACCCTCCAGCATAGGCGGGCTGAAGCGACTGATGAATGGAGAGGACCAGGATGTGTTCCGCAGCCCTGTTGAATCAGCATCATATCTAATGAAATTCCACTTGCTGTGGATCAACATGCATGCGCAAAGTGTGGTGCTTCATAGTCACACCTCGTGGGATTGGACACTCCATCACGTGCTCGTCAGATGTTCGGCGTGGCTTGTATAGCACACGGGCCCATAACGCAGTCGTGGAGCCTAAACTGGTTCAATGCAGCGTATGTATGGAACAGTCCAGCTCTCAGCATCTCTTACGGAACGTGTTGCTGCAAAAGCGGCCGCTCCATTGGCCTCCGTAGGAACACGCCCTCACTAAACGTAAGATTGAAGCAAAAGCAAACCATGAAGTTGTTCGCCGCAACACACTGAGCCAGGCAATTGATATTGTGAACGAGCGTGAAAAGGTACAAATGGATTTGAGAGTGAGTGCACTGATCTTACGGATAAATGGGGGCTAGCTACTACTCCAGATACGCAGCTACTATTCAGCGCTAATAGCTATCAAATGACTGCCTGCAAGAGTGACGACGACCCGTTCCAGAAAGATCCTTTGACAAGACTACTTGAAGTGACACCCCCAATGCCGTCAGACAGCAGGATGAGTAGGGAAGCATGGATTATATGGTTTCGGCTTTAGTTGCTTTGCTCAATCAGCACTGGTGGTGTCATTCGAGCAGCTGCTTTAAGGCTTCGAGAACGACTGTGAACGAGTCATTTTGCAGGTATCTCTTTCCCCGTGAGCGTGTGATGAGGACGACGTTCGACCTCTCAGGAACCAATTTGAAGCGGAATGTTGCTCATGAATACGTGAATGGTTACAACTACGAGATTATGGCTGCCTTTAAGTGCAACCACGACATCCAGTTTCTGCTGGGAGGGAAGGACGCTTCGGATCGCATTCACTATTGCACTAAATACGTCACCAAGCAGCAAAAGAGGCTTGATTCGGTAGTTGTCATGGCTTTGGCGGCCTTTCGACGGCGCCAAGAGCGAGAACGTATAGCAGTATGCATCGAAGCGTCTGCCGAGGCTGACGATATTGCTACAGCTAGAAAGCGTGTGGCGTCTATGGTGTATACCATGACAAATCGGCAGGAGGTGGCGGGCCCTTTAGCAGCACTGTACCTGTATCGAAGTTCGTACTGCAACGAAAGTTCTGGTTGCTCGTATATCCCTCTTCGCGACATTCCTCCATCAGCTCTGTTCAACAGAGAGCACCCCTGCCACCTCATTAACGAACGTGATGATTCTGGATCTTCTCGATACTTAGCTGTCTCGTTCTTAGATGATTACATCTACCGTCCCGACAAGCTGGTCGATGTGAACGTTTACGAATTTGCAATGCACTACTTTCGAAAGAATGACCCCTTCTCGCGTGACGGCCCGCTGCCGTTCCAACCCGGCCACCCATTGCATCACTCGCATAGTCTTGGCAAGCGCTACAAACAACTTGTGCCAGTAATTCAGGGATTTCGCGTGCCGTACGTCGCTGAGACCTCCACTGATGATATTCTCTACAAGCGCGCGATCTTATCGCTCGCGCTGTTTAAGCCTTTTGAGAACTTGAATACTTAATTGGTGCGGAAGTGAGCTCCGAGGGACAGTGGTTAGAGGCCTAACGAGCGTGGGAGCCGACACGCAGCAATTTCGTGACGGAAATAATGAATCATATTGACGACTATTACCGTGGGGCAGGTCAAGCAAAAGCTCACGCAGAGCAAACGGCTGCTGCTGCCCCCTGGTACGTACAGATCTCCAACTAGAAGTGAGGAAGCTGATAGTGATAGTGACTGTGATTCTCTTTTTAGCGGTGGAGACTTTGATGGCGATGAAGACGACTTTATCGATCCTGATGGTGGCACCACCTTCATAAATCCGTGGCAAGACCAGATAACGGAGAACGATGTTGTCCCGGAGAGTATATCACTCCACCTGGCACGTGTCCTACATCCGCTGAACCCAATAGTCGTACGAGGGATCTCCTGGATATATTTCGTTCCTGTCAAATGCTTGAGCAGAGTGCCAAAAGTATCATTAGTACGGCAAACAACAGCAACTCAAGAATGCTATCCGGCCATTAGCCACATGAAAAAGTGAGTGAAAGACTCATCAACCGACTGCAAGTTGCCTTCGGCCGATTCGCTGTCAGTGCCAGCGTGCGACACAAAAGTTGTTAAGCTTCTGAGGAATTCATTAGACGAGGACGCGAGGCCATGGATTTCAGCTGAGGTGTTGTCCAAGGCGGCTGGCACTCAACACGGACAGTTTGCCACAATTGCAGCAATTTCACGAGATTACACGCTCAACCAAAAGCAGCATTGCGCTTTTAAGATCATAGGGACGGCTCTATTGCACAGATGGCGAAAGACGGAAGATATGTCCTACATCAACAGCAACCTAGCAGACCCATTGGGGCAGGATCAATTGCGACTGTTTTTGGGGGGTGAGGGCGGGACTGGGAAGAGTCGCGTGCTAGATGCTGTCCATGCACTTTGTGAAAGTTGGCTACGCCCCGACTGTCTCGTGAAGACCGCTTTGACGGGGATGGCAGCCACGATGATCGGTGATAGAACACTAGCCAGTCTCCTGATGCAGTTACGGATGAGACGGAAGGCAAGCTCGGGATTTTTTCTCGATATTCTTGTCATTGATGAGGTTTCGATGATGAGCAAGGGTCAACTTGCAGAGCTTGATCGATTACTCCGCACCGCAAAGAAAGTAGGAGATGTGCCCTTTGGGGGAGTACATGTTGTTTTCGTTGGCGACTTCCTTCAGCTCCCTCCTGTTGGGGCTGAGCCGCTATATAGAGATCCAATTACCAGCAAGCATCCCAAGGCTAACGACTTTGCTGGATTTGAATTGTGGTTGAGTTTCCACGATGTTATAATGCTGGAACAATCCGTCCGGTTTCGGGCCGATCCAGAATGGGGTAGGGGCTTTCAACTCGCGCGACGAGGCACGTGGCTACCCGAATTTGTTGACCTGATAAACTCACGGCCCACCACGAAGTCGAACGCTTTGGAAGAGTGGAGTTTGCGTACGACGGTGGCATCATTCATTACTCCAGATAACACTACTCGTCTGTCAATTAATAACTTGTTCATATCGACAGCTGCAAAATTTCTACCAGAAGGAGAGTTCCCAGTTCGCGTAGTCACCGATTTTAGAGGAAAATTGGCAAAGCTTGGTATTTCTGAAATGAAAACGATTATGACGCTTCCGGATACGAAGTTCGGTAGAATATGGCGCCCTATTTGGATCTCATCGTGGGAATGCCGATACATATCACTCAAAAATTTCTGGCAGAAAAGATGGTAGCAAACGAAACTTTGGGAACGTTGGAAACCATTATCTACCATCCTGATACCACATTTTACGTTGTCCACGACAGCGTTGCTGATGTGACCGTCAAAATTCCAAGTCGCCCCCCACCTGCTATTATCGTGAGGATTCTTAGGGGCCCATCCGCAACATCAATGGAAGGGTGCGTGGACTCTGACCTATTTCCACTGTTTTCGGATGCTCGTCCTTACAAGCAAATTGAGATCAAGCTAGCACAGAGTAGAACAGGCATGCCCAGGACGCTTTCCGTCAGGATTGAGGAATTCCCCATGGTTTGTGCGGTCTCCTCCACGGTGTACAAGGTGCAGGGAGATACACTCGACAACATGGTTGTCACTGAATGGCGATCGGAGAGTCGTGTTGCAAACAAGAGAGAGCAACCTTACCTGTTGGTGTCTAGGGTGACGTCAAGGTACGCCTTCACGACGCTGTGTCCACTTACAGAAGAAATCGTTCGGTGGGCCCGACCAGCACAAGCCACGCTCGACGAAGAAGCGCGATTGCATCGACGGAGCGAGCAAACACTGACTAGACTAATGTAGCAAGACGTGTTCGAATACGGTGATCTACTTGGTAGTTGGTAACAAAAGTCGAGCCACAACAGGGATCATTTATTGGTAAGTTAGCTACCAATCGTCACTACTCTCTTTTGTCTCCGATTCACTGTCACTAGACGTAAACAACTGTATATGCCCCGTACCAGCGGCTTCCTCGTTCGAGTCGCGCGTTGGGCGGGGAGGATCTTGCAACCTCGTATCGTATGACCGTGGATCCAGCGGAACGGTTTGCCCAGGCTGTGGCGCAAGACTGCTCGTGGTTCCTTCGTCTCCCGTACTTAACAGCACCGCAGATGCACCTTCGGCCCCTGTGTTGGGCCGCTTGGCTGGTCTTGCTGGTGACGGACTTCTGCCACGGACTCGAACATGGGCTTGGGAAGAGGGAGGCGGTCCAGATCGAGTTGTTTGGCCTAGTGCTCTACGTAGCTGCACCTCATAGTCTGCTCTCCGCCGCTGACGATCAGCAGTGATGGCGCTAGCAACTGCTTCCTGGATACGCTGGTCGGAAATATCAGCTGCTGCACACACTTGTCTGTATGTTCTTCGAAGCTGATCCAATGATCTAACCGCAGTGGCGGTTCCAGGCAATTGCTGGCGACGCAGCCTGCGGACCTCTTCCTCGGCTCGGAAAATATTTGCTGATGCCACGTTCTCGGCATTAATTGCGCGATCTCGGTCGTCCGCTGTCACCACCATTTGCTTGCTGAAGTCGAATTGAAAATGAGAAGGCAACCGAACTAGTCCGTCAAATTGTTTATTAGCTAGCGTTTGTATTATTTTCGTCAAAATCAACAACATATCCCGTGTTAGATGGATCCAATACGATCTCCACTTCCATTTCATTGACGTTCCAGTTCAATTCCTTCAATAGTTGGTAGGATAGGTTGCTAAATTCAACGATGTATCTTGGCCATGAGTGAAGGCTTTCGTTGTCTATGACCCTCTCTTACTTGGCTGGTTTTGCCTTGATAGCTCTCATGGCCGTTTGACTACAGTGTCGATTTCAGCAGAATTGAATTAGCAGACGCAGCTCAAGTAAAAATCACCATAGAGAAGACAAGAACTTCCAGTGCCCCGGAGCTCTGATTTTACAAGTCAAAGCGGCCGTGACCACTTCAGCAGAATAGCAGCGGGAGCAGCGCCCACCACCACGTTGGCGATCTTGGCCTTGCCGGCCGCGGCAACCTCGTCGATGTTCTTGCCCTCGAGCCCCTTGACAAGCTTCTCGGTCTGCCCTGGTCGAGCTGGCCGCCGAAGGCCTTCATGACCTTCTCAAGGTCGGCCACGGGCGCTGCCACCGTCGAGGAGGAGGAAGAAGTCGATATGGACGGAGGCATGGATATGTTCGGCTAAGACGAGGAGTACTAGACGCAGAAGCGCATCGCGCTGCGCCGTTTCACGCGGCATGCCCCATCGGCTCGAGTAGTAACTTAGCTTAATCGATCCTCATTCATCTTCGATCGCGCGTATTCGAGCAAAACGCTCACCACCGATGAGAGCACGAAAGTGGGCAATAGAAGGGCCGTCATGAACAAAGTCATCAACATGCAAATGGCATTGGGATAGCTTTTAAACGTCACGAGAAATCAGATGAGTAGTAAATGAAAAAAAAAACTAAATCTGCAGCGTCAGCATCCCTTCTGCGCACGTTAAACCGTTGCCCTAGCGAAGAAGAAGGAGTGGAAACGGTTGAGGTACTTTCGGAGAGAGTTTGTCCCCGTCGCCACGGAAATGGCAGTTGTGGACGTAGCAGAACAGGTGGTCGACCGCGGATATGTCGTCGATGAACGGCACAAGCTGACGGTCACTTCCTTCATGGCCTCTTTGGTAGAATGGCGTGTCCAGGTAGCAGTGGGCGCAGATGTTGTTGATGTCGTAGCCCGCCGGAGCGTGCACAAAGTCTCCACGGAATATAATGATGTCTCCTTTATCCAAGCGGATGGCATCCGCGTTGGATCGTACTGCCTCAAGTCAGTTCCACCCAAACCCGTGAATGACGGTGTCATCCTGGGTTGCTACCAGCAGTTCAGCAGGAACCGACGTCAAATCCACAGCGTCGACACCTGCCTGCGGTGGAGGGACGTCGCGGCGGACGGGCTGGTTTGGCGCCCCAGCGACTGTCTTCACGACCCTCCATTCGCTCGAAGTAGACAGCGGGAAAAACGTCAGGTAGTGACGACGAAACGAGGTTGACAACACCCGACTCAGTTCATCGGGCAGCACCGCGCGCGTTCGTTGAGTGTCGACAGCTTCGCCATCCCAAATGTCGTTGCTCCAGGGTAACTCGTCGTAGCGCGCGACCGACCGGATGTTGTTGACGAACTCGTCCGATACAGCCTTGTACAGGACCACGTATCCTCTTTCTATCAGCTGCTGGCGGACATTCATCGCGTTCATGATATACAGAGCGTAGCGAATTTAAAAGTGAGTGCATATCCGCCGTGGCTGCGCGCTTCCTAGACATATACAGCTTCAAATAGGAGCATCGACCGTGGCCATCGCTAGATAACCGGGTGAGCAGTCATCTCGGATCACTTGCTCCATGGTATCTTCGAAGCAAGACTTCTGAAAGCAGCCTACCTATTGGACTAAGATCGGTAGGTCGAGGACACTTCGAATAGCACGTAACGATGGCAACAGGAGCCGGGCGTTGCGTGGCGCTCTGCAAATCCAGAGACCCGTCCAGATATCGACCAACGAGGCCACACTCACGGCCTCGTTCTTCTTCTCGTCAGCGACTCGCCATGGGTCTTCTCCACGACCGTGCTGGAATTATTCTCGTCGAAGCGCCTATATGGGTGCACACCGGTACCTCCTTGGCTAAAATCGTTAGGTCGAGGACAATTCGAACCTGCGTGGCACACTGTTGAAGTTGTGTCTGGGCTAGCCCTCGTAACCCGAGGACGATTCGAATAGCACACCACAGTCGGCACGTAGAGCGGGACAATCCTGGCAATATGGGGCTCGAATTGTAAGGTCGAGGACACGTCGACCCGCAAAAGCTCCACGTGGATCTGGGCTGTGTCGAGCGCGTGATGCTTATTACTGGGCTAAGATTGGTAGGGCGAGGCCAACGCGAAGAATTGTGGACGTTCGGGCCTGGAAGCGCATCGGAAAGCTTCTGCCAAAGCTGTATGCCCTGCTTTCTAGCCCTGCCTTGGATGGGGCCTCTTCCAAGCCCGGCAGTCGGGTTTGGATGCCACAAAATGGCGCAGGGTTGTAGGAGTTGTAGAATGGCATCTACGTCTTGGCATCATAATTGAATTTGCACCATGGCGGGCAAGGAGCGTCAAATTGTAAACCACAAGCCACAGAGCCCCAAGAAGAATCGCAGAGCAAGTCTGCTTCAACAACCCAAGCTAACAGAAACAATCCCGCTGATGCAAGCGCTACTCGCTTGACGCCGTACGAGCGCATGCGCCAGCTCCTTGCGGCCCGGAATGGCAATGTGACCAGGATTGTGTCTGCTGTGGAAGGTAAGGCGTTCTTCTCGTGCACTTCCTGATCTCTAACATGGTCGACCCCTACTGTTAATGTTGTGTTCGTGCTCAACCAGACCCACAATCAATCCTGAAGAACAGCCCACACCAGCGCGACACGATCACTATTCGCATGAAGCTGTTGGGCCTCCGACCACCAACACCATCAGCTGAGATTCACGCGACTGCACTTCGTCGATGCTGATTCACTTGAGCCACTTGACGAGTTGCTGAAGGTGAGTTGAGAGTTTTTATAATGCTCGAAGGCTGTTTGCTTAGCTCACGATATCTGTACATGCAGACGTTTCGAGACTCGTACCAGGCTAATGCGCAGGACATTGACGCCCTGCTCTTTACGGCGACGGTGTGGAACGTTGAGGCTGGGGATACGAGTCTGCCTCCTGCAGGCGCCACCGTCGACATCACTTCCTTCTCCAACCTCGGCCTCTTTCGTGATGTCCAATGCCAGGCTACGGTCAGGCTGGCAAACTTGACCTGGAACTGAGCAGTAGTTTGTACATGCATGCATCTTTGAAGGCTTACTGCTGAATACCATGACATTGTTACTCGATAATTGGGCTTGCCCCCTCTTCGCTGTTGATGTTTTTGTAAAGATGGACTTTCCGGCAGCTTTTTTGTGGAGATGAGGCAAAAACTCAGGCAGATGAGCATTCCGGCCAGATGGCCTCCATCGGACAGCTCTGGCAGAGGGTTACCGTAGTAGCAGTGCACCAGCCTGGCTAGCTGTGTCATTTCGAAACTGGAACCGATCACACGCAGGCCAACAAGGTAATACTCTCGTGTTTCTCGGTGTGGTAAATGGGCAGAGCGGAAACTACCGATTGCGGAAAGATGCCAAAAAGGCAGGGGTCGCGGAACTACAGTGTAGGTGAACAGCTACGTCTGGTGGCGGAAGTCGACCGCATATTACCTACAGGGCAGGCTGATTGGGAGGCTGTTCAGATGAGCTTTAACGCACAGGAGAAGGCGGGTCATCCCCACTATCGGTGTTCCTCGCGCAACACGGCGATCTCATCTGCCTCCAAACGGCAGCATTACTTGCGGCAGCCCCACAGATCCAGCGAAAGCTTTGGTGGGAAGCACGCCTTTGATTCCAAATCCGGGCATTGCTCCTTAATACGGAAGTGGTTCAGACTATGCTTCGCCTTGCGGTGAAGATTTTGGTACCCCGCGTAGCTGTAATTGCGCAGTATAACACGGCATTGTTGAAGCGATGCTGGATGCTTTGCATAGCAAGCTGATCTGCGAGCTGGAATCCACGTACCCTCATGGACGCGACTAATGAGAGAACCATGTGTAAGCAAACGCAATCGCTTAAAGGACACCACGTATAAACAGCGTCGCAGCTTTGTTGGTAAACCAAATCAATGCAAAATAATGGTTCTGTTTATATAGCACTGTATTATACAACGAGTCATGAATGACTTTCAAGTTGCTCCACAGTGGAGTCCACTGAGTGAAAACGTAGGAGACTACGTTCATTTTACTTTTGTAATTTGCATTTAAGCAACGAACAACGACCGACACTGGCATTGCGTCGCAGTTTAGCTAGTACAGTTTCCAGCAAAGTTCACGTATTTGTGTACCCAAGGCGAAAGGCCGAGACCTCTAGAATAGACCAATAGGTAGCTCGCCCATCCCACCTCGGCCTAGGACCACCATGATCGTGTTCTTGAGCCACCCACTGCAAGTGCTGCACGCACAGGTAGAACTTGAGTGCTTCATTACTCAATTTGCGCTCTAGCAAAGGGATAGCATGATCTTTGGCTCCATTGTTGTGGCTGACAACTTGGAACTAATGCAACAATCCGACCGGCGTTGTGGTGCTTATCAACATGTGCGTTTGTCGTAGGAATTATGGCTGGACGCGGTAAAGGTTGCAAAGGGCTTGATACGGGCGGCTCCAAGCGCCATCGACGTGTTCTCAGAGAAAGTATACTGGGTATATCAAGGCCAGCCATTCCTCGATTTGCGCGGCGCGATGGGGTGATCCGGATGTCCGGTCTTATTTATGAGGAGTCCAGGGCCGTGCTCAAAGTTTTTGTCAGTAACCTCGTGCAGGACGCTTACATGTACACTCAGCACGCCCGCCGAAAGACGATCACTGCAAAGAGATGTTACCTACGCGCTTAAACGCCAAGGTCGGACACTCTATGGCTTCGAGTAAGCTCGAACGAACTATGATGCAGCACGAGGCGCTTTGAGTCTCTTTCACGCGCGAAGCTACTGTCCATTAACATATATCTTCTGAGAGTGTTCATTTCATCTCAGTGTGTGTATATTTGTGATTTTGGTTTTTGCTTTAAGCCGTACTAATTTGCCGAAGCCCACAACCCAGCGGACATTCCAAGATTTGACTGCTAGGCGACTGGCGGCGTGTAGCACGCACACAATAGCGGAGGGGTGAGTGCGAAAGCGTGCGGGGCTGGTCTGGTATGCGGTGCTAACGCGACTGTGTGTGCATGGATGTATACATGCAGGCGTTCGAGGCAGCACATCGGCGGCAGCAGCAGCACGCACGAAAGGCGCGGCAAGTGCGAAAGTGCACGGGCTGGCTGAGTTTGGTGGGGCTAGTGGCTAGCGCGACTGTGCTGTTTCAATGATGTGCAGGCTGGTGAAGTGTGTTTCCTTATTTTTATTTGCTTTCTTCTTGTTCAAACCTTATGCCTTGCCACTACCCACGCTGCCGCACAGTTGCGAGTGACCCTTACACTTATTCAGACGTACCGCCCTCTTTCTCACTCGGGATGTACTCCGACGTCGGAGGACTTTCAGCTTGCTGTCAGTGACTAGCAGCGGCGTAACTCTCGCTTGACGAATCTTCATCGGCGGCCCCTTTCTTAGTGCCTTAATTACCAGCCGCCTTCGCCTCACCACTTTGGGAACCTTGGTGTTTAGCGCCTTGCTCACCGTCGTCGCCACTCGCGCTTGACCACTCTTCATCACTAAACCATTGCGCAGCCCTTTGATCACCCTTCTCCTCATCACTACCACCATCGATGTCACTCGCGTTTGGCTTCATTTCAGCACTAGTCCTTTGCTGCAGGCCCACTGCGCTGGTGGGGTGTCGCGCGGCCTGGATGCGTTCGTCGTGATCCGCCCAGCGAAGGCGTCGGTCGCTCAAGATCGCTTCACCGTGCAGGTCGTGGTAGGAAGTGTCAGCACGGACGCTAGCCTCACAAGCTTGGTCATACGTAACACGCCGGTTTGCCAACTTCGCCACGGCATCGTCCACCGTTGGGCTCCCAGGTCGATGCGCCCGCACCAGCTGCTGAACCGTTTCCTCCGCCTCAACCAGGGCCGCAGAAGTTGCCTTCTCTACGCCAATAGCCCGTTGTCGAACTGCTTTCTGCTGCCTGCATGGCCTCCGTAAGGCGAACGAAGAATGTGCAAGAACTTTCAATAAGTTACTTTCAATCAACCCCCACCAAATCGATTTCCGTCAAAGCAATATTTTACGGGGCATTTAGAAATTATATATAATAGTATTTAAGTGCGGAGGCTTGAATCTTCTTTGGCAGTAGTTTACCGCGCGCGCCCAGCGTTGGTAAAACCGCGATTCAAGACGGCGACGATGCCCCCCCCAAAAAAAAGAAGAAGCTCCGGGTACGTTTTTCAGGGCGAATTTAGTCACAGAACTGCGATTTCCCCGGGGACAGGAGCCCGGGTAGGCAGTTATAAGTGTATCAGATCTGTGATACCATTAACCCCCCCTCACTCACGCCATTTTTTGCCCCCTGTCCACGACCAAAACATGTTGTATATACTACATGTTCAGAAAAGGGATAACATGGTTTTAGTATTGCCTACCATAAGTACGACGCCCTATTATTTTTTGCGGGAAGCAGACCTGATCCCGACAGGCCGGAAGTAGGGTTTTAAACAGGTAGGATATTATACATGTTGAGATTGTCCTTCTTATTAGAAGCGGACAGAGGTGAGTCGTTGCCAAACTATGCAAGGTAATCATTGATTGCTACCAAATGTATCGCACTATGGGCACAAGTAATCAAGCAAACTGTTGAACCGCCGTCACTATTCGCGTCGTCCGTTGTCACTTGTATTTCCATGTGAAGGCTGCAGTACTTGCATTACCATCGCCATCTTCCGTTGAGGCTAATGTGTGAACAGTGCGAGACGGACGGAAGCACGTGGTGATGGAAGGGGGGACAAGCGGCAAATGCACAGGGGTAGAGTTCTTCTGCATGTATACTGTCTCGTTGAATGAATTTTGGTGGTGTGGGGTATCTGTATGAGCATCTGCTTCCAACACGCAGTGTAGGCAACATCATGTCCTGCCACTAGATCTGACATGTCAGAAAGAAGAACAGAGAGAACCTACAGCCTCCCCGTGTAGGCTGCGACATTCAAATGCTGTCACCAAAGCCGGCAGTAAGGTGATGCTCAGCCGAAACAGTTTCCGTTGTAGTCGTAGAATCCTGCGAGCAGCTCTATGTAAGATCACGCACGTTAGCAATATATACATCATGTCGACTATAGAGCATGTAGCATATACTCCATGAAATCCTCGGTGGCGGTCAACAGAAGCTGCGCCTGTAACACCACCAGGAACTATGCATGGCCCGCTGTCTGTATCACCTATCTGCTTCTGGGCCTCGCGGTAGACGATGATCGTATTGACGATGTCTTCCGTACTGGCAGCGCTGATTCCCCGCTCCCCGCGGCCGCCGCGTTATCTACGAGCCCCGATCTTGGCTGCTCTCCTCCGAGGTCTTCTGTCTTGATCCATCTATAGATCCGCGGTTCTCTGCTGCATCGCGCTGTTAGTCTACTAGGGATGGTCCATCAGGTGAGCCACAAAGTTCTCGTTCGCGCTTCGACCTCTCTCCTTCTTGGTTATTTCTGAAATGAGGAAGGTGCCGGCTTCGCGGTCATCAATCCACGTGTCTTGTCGCAAAACAGCAATCATTCTCTACGCCCTTTTGTGCAAGTTCAAGAATTTTTCAGCGATTTTTCAGCCTATCTCTGTGCATTCCCACGTCTTTAACATGTAGTATATGCAACATGTTTGGAAAAGGGACATCACGCACCTTTTTCTCACATGTAGTCAAATACAACGCGTGAGTGCGGGGGGGGGGGTTAAGAGTGCCGATGATCCGAACCCCTGGTCGATGCCCACCTCGTAGTCCACTGTAGCAAGTCGTCACGTGACTACGTGTTAGTAGGAGATGATGCACGCCAGTTATCAAGAACGGAAGCCTAAGCCAAAGCGAACGCAATGGTATTAGGCAGCGCAGAAAGCAACTCGAAGCCGTGTCAGACACGTATTCGGCAACTGCTGTGTCATGAGCCAGACAGCTTCAGCTCCATCGCGATCGTTGTGCGTGCAGGCATCGTCTTGAGCATCGGGCGTCGGCTAACTTTCCTCCGCACTTTCCTCCTCAGAAGTTCTGACGCCCCACACGAACTGCGGAATGGATTCGAGCACATCCTTTAGGTTGAGTGGCGATTTTTTCACGTGTGAGATCGCGGTTTTCCACGTGTGGCAACTTGGATCTAGGTTTTTCACGTGCGTTTTGGCGCACGTGAAAGTCATGCTAGAAACAACGTGCGTGACTTTTTTTCATGTGCAGATCGATGTTTTTCATGTGTGCGATGTTTTTCACGTGCCTAGGTAGTCGTTAGCGATTAGAGTTAAGTGACCTCAATGTACCTCACTGAAAAACGAAAACGACGTTTTTCACGTGCAGATGCATTAATCCTTTCGCGGTAGAAGGTCGCAAAATTCGCCCTTTTACAGGTTTTCCAAAACACGGTGCGAAAGCACCCCCCTCAAAGGGCGCATTTTGTGCCCTTTTGCACAAGTTCAACCGTAAATGCACCGCCTCTTATAACAACTCATAAACAGTACAATGCGTAATCATGAAGCCATACAAAAATCAAGTTGCGTTCAGTCAACAGGATGCTCCAGCAAATCGCTGAAGGTACTATGTTGCAATATATATGCAAAACGAGTACCACGATTTTCTTAAAAGGCGAATTGTGTGCCCTTTTAGGACCAATTTACTTAGGCTCGTATGGTATAGTTAGTCAAGGGACTCGCGAAAAATAAAAACTGGCAGATATTCTTGTACAGCCTTCGTTTTCGTTTTTCGTTTTCAGTGAGGTACATTGATGTCACTTAGTTCTAATCACTGACGACTTCCTATGTCCGTCCTGCAAGTTGTCGCTAAACCATCCTACAGCTGCAGACCGGCGGCGACCAAATAGCCGACCGCCAACTGGACTCCCGTGGAGTCGGTGCCTACGTTGCTCAGAATCTAGTGCCCAGTATCGCTGCCTGCTAACTCAACGAGGGAGTCCCATCGTGGCGTACGTAGCAGCTCCAGTTCCCGCCGAACTTCTGGGCTCCTCTGCGAGTCCATCGATATGTTGGCGAGGGAGTCGGTCATCTTGGTATGGGCACGAAAATGATGCTGCCATGATAATACTTGTATGCCTGCCAACTGACACTCCGTTCTACTTAGCCCATGGTTGGGATTCACGGTCAACGCTGGAGGCAGCCCTGCCTGTAGGCACGACGCGTCGCCGAGACCGAGATGCCCGTCGATGGAGGAATCATGTCCAGGGGCACTACCAGCGCGCACGGGAACACGTGAATGAACGGCTGCGGGAAGCCATCCGGAGCCGCGTCGAGCGACACAACGGGGAAGTTCAACCGCACAAGATCGAGACTCGATCACAGGTATGGTTATACCTGGATCGAGTAAAGCCCGGCTACGCGAGGAATCGCGCACATATGTGGCACGGCCCATTCCATGTCGCTGAGCTGATCGACAATCACGCTGCTCGTCTCGAAATTGCTGGATCGGATTACAACATCTTCCCGATCGTACATTTGTCCAAGTTAAAGCTGGTGAG
The DNA here is from genome assembly GCA_033557995.1 of Phytophthora crassamura. Lineage (NCBI taxonomy): Eukaryota > Oomycota > Peronosporomycetes > Peronosporales > Peronosporaceae > Phytophthora > Phytophthora crassamura. Next base: position 1,540,485 of record JAUCED010000009.1, on the reverse strand, counting down.
AAGTTTCCCTGATCGACCGAAGGTACAGCTAGTGGATCCCGAGGCAGATCGATTCGACTTCGCCGACGAAGACCTACCGGAGGACAGCTGGGAGACTATGCTGGACGACGATGAGTGCGAGGTGGAGCGGATTGCAGACGTTCGATCTGGCCGGAGGACCCGTTACGGCCGCGTGCATCGTGAGTTCCTGGTCCACTGGAAGGGCTACGAGGAGCCCACGTGGGTGGATGAGGCGGATCTGAATTATGGAGCCCTGTTGCGAGAGTTCGAGAGGAAGATGGCGAATCGCAGTCGCTTCAACGTGATGCAGTCGCACGAAGGGGTGGCGATGGCTCTTCGCAGTAGGCTGGCTTGTGTGAAGAGGGGGTGAGGATGGGGAGGCCGCACGTCCGGAGGATGGGTTTATATGTGAAGAATTGCGTTGGATGGAAGGGGTCATCCCCGACGATCGAGCGAACAAGCTCACGATACGGCTCGAACGATCATTGAAAGGACCTACATCATGACGATTTACTCGTGATCATCTTCTGCGTCAGACACTGCCAGTCGAAAGTTACCATCGAGTCGCGCAATCTGCGTACCAGGATGATCACGAAGCGTTGCACGGAGTTGGTTGCGCCAAGGCTCGGCAGCATCCGTGATCTTCAACGCAGCGCCGAGATCGCTTGGAGCGCTCTTCTGCCCGATACCAGGAAGCCAGATGCCGGGCTCGCTCTATCGAGGAAAATGAAGGAAGAACGGGTCCAAGAAGATATCCAGATCCCAATGGCCCAGTCGCATGCCGTCGCGTTTCCATGCGAGAATTTTCTTCCACCTGGGGCCCGCACGCGAACGACGCTGTATGCGGTCAACGTACAACGTGAGCCAGTAGGTGCTGGCCTTGCGCATGTCTTCAGAAATAGGGAAGGAGTGCGTGGACTCCCAGAAGACTTGCTGATTCTCTTCTTCGAAGGCCAAATACCGCTGGCAGAGTTCGTCGAACCAATCATCCGGATTAAAAAAATGTGGGGCACTATAGGCTTCCGAAGAGGTTTCCAGGGGTCTGAGTTATAGAGTGCCTGAACACCCGCCTCGGTGATCAAGCTGGGATGCCAGACCGATTGAGCAGGAGAAGGAATGGCTGATCTGGCCGGGAACAGCCAGAAGTCGGGACAGCTCCATTCATGAAAGAGATCCTCCACCCGCAAGGTGCGAACATGACGAAGACGCCGATAACCGGGGATCCAGGCAGATCGACCTACTCGGGTGTTGGGTAGTTGATCGAAAGTGGTGTCGGAGAGCAGATCATCAGCACTGGTGGAGGATTCAGCTGGGACTGAAATCGCTGCCACCTCCACCTCCACCTGCGGAAGCCGACTTTGACTTGCGCCGGGGCTTTTTCTTCTTTTTTCCGGATCGCTTAGCTTTCGGCTTGGTTTTGGAAAGATTTCCCTTGGATTGCCCGGAGTTGGATGAACCGGAGTCGCCATGCGATCCGGAACTTGGATCACCACGTGACACTCCCGAAGATCGGCGCTTCTTGCTTCAGTTTGGAAGCAGACTTGCTCGACGAAGATCGACGAGACTGACGAGTGTTCGAGGGGAGAGGCGTGGGAGGAGTAGATTGGGGAGGCGAACGAGGAGTAGACTGGGGAGGCGCAGGAAGACTGGCTGCCGGAAGACGCACGATCGATGCCAAACCAGCAATTTGACTTTGGATGCTGGCCCGTCCTGCCAACAGACGGTCACGATCGAGCTCGTCTTCGCCAGCAGACTTTTCCGCCGCCGCCAACTGCCCCTGCAGCTTCTCATTCTCGTCACGGAGCTGTCGCAGAGCAGTAGCTACGGTCATCAACCCATCAACCTGCTGCTCGAGTCGAGCTACTGACTGCCGGGCGGCCGTGACCTGATCCCCTGTGACTCCAAGAAAACGCGAATAAGGATCAGAACCGACTCAGGCCCCGCATGATGGATGAAAGGAGACATGCCTTGTGCCTGAACAGCCTTGCGTGCGCTGTCACGATCGACGAAGGCCTGGTGAAGCTGGGTGGCCTGATCTGACAGCCGACTATTGGCTTGAGCAAGTTGAATACGTGCTTGATCACGCTCGAAGGCCATCAGACTCAGATCGCTATCTGCTTCTTCCTCCGTCTCTTTGAGACGCTGTTCCAGACGTTCGACTTGCCGCCGCAATCTGGAAGAACCCTCTTCCAACGCCTTCTGCGAAGCTTCTTGAAGAGCGAGAGAATCCTGCACGCGGGCCAAGGTCATCTGCGTCCGAGCATGAGCAACTAGCTTTTGATCCAGCCGCTATTGCAATTGATAACGACCATGCTCTGCCAGGACTAGTTCCTCGTCGACGTGAACCCGGCACTGGATCTCCACTTCCAGTCGACGTTGCAACTCCTGAGAACTCGTAGCCGAGGCCGACGCCTGTGCCGGAGTTCGCGACAAGGCAGCGGTGAGCTGCTGTCGCAGATCGGCGATCAATTGATCACGCGTTGCGGTCGCCACAGCATGCTGCTGCTGATCGCGATCGATCTGCTCTTCTAAAGTTCGAATCCGGGTGGCGTCACCTTCGTGCTCAGCAAGGGCCGCGACGACTTCATCGTACTGCTGTTGAGCCGTTTGGAGATCGCGGCGAGCGTTCTCATGGCGGTTCTGACAAAACTGCACGAGCGGGGCCGCGAGTCGGACCTGATGGACAAAGTCCGCCTCCAGCTCCGTGATCCGGTGCTTGGCAGCGTCGAGACGGCCTTGTAAGGCCTGGGGATCCACCTGCAGCTGCTGGAGGGCCGCCCCCCTCTGTCCAAGGTCACCTCGATCGCCGATATGCTTGTACGCAATGTCGAATCGTCCAGGGGCAATGGGGTGATCTTGGCATTGGGCAAGGGAGGGTCATCTCCAGACGAACGCCGTTTGGATTGACGTCGCGGGAGCTGGGCATGAGTTGTCGATGGCAACGGGACCGCCGCGGGTATCAGGCTTGGATCTACATGAGGAGCAATGAACACCCAGGAAGAGGGGTTAGCTGAAAGCGCTCATCCCCAGTGTCAACGCCAACGATCATGCACGTACCAGCTACGGAGGTTGCGGGCTCATCGACATCAGCTGGAGGAACGTCGGCAGGAATCGCTGTCGACCATGACCACCGTGGACATCGTGGGCAACCCTGATCGTCAGCGCCAGCGCCAACATCAACCAAGTCTGGAGTAACGCCGGCCGCCGATGTGGTGGGCCCGGAGTTGGCCCCGACTGGCGCAGATCCAGAAGGAGAAGCGGCATCAGCTGCAAGCAAAGGAGAAGAAGATCAGCGGGGCACACAGACACCCAACAAGCCGAATACGTACCAGTGGAAGCCGCGTCAGCCGCAGGAGGTGAAAGCGTCGCGGTAGACTCTGGCGATCCGCACGGAGCGGCTGCCATGGCGACACGGGGAAGCAGGATGCGAGGTCAGGAGAAGAAGAAGAGTGCGCTCGGTGGACGCGCCTCGACCACTATCTGGATGTCGGCGCGGACAGGGAGCGATTGTGGTGAAGCGCTGAAGAAGGAAAGTGGCTGGCCAAAAACAACGATCGGCCCTGATCGAAAGTGACCACGAGTGGATCGGTGCGATACCGGTAGTCGGTTGGATCGACGATTTCGACGGGTATGGAGTCGACCGAAGGTTGGCCAAATGTCGATCGAAGAGGGGTGCAATCATTTTGATAAACCTGGATCGATCAACCAAGATACAGATCGGCAAGGTACCCTATAAATGGTACATAGGTTGAAGTTCGAGCCAGCTGCAGGGCAGCGACGCGTGGCAGGGAGAACATGGATAGGGAGGATTTTAAGAAGATAACAGAGAGAAAGATTCCTTGTAGCACGCAAGTGGTTCCATTCCGAGGCAGGGAAGTATATTGGCCCCCCTCGACGAAGGACTACCAAGTCGATCAAGGAAGACGCGCAAGACCACCTGGAAGCTTGGCCAGGTCGCAACACATCTCCCTCAACCGCTCAACACCACCGCTAACAGGAGGCGGCTCAAGCAACGTATTGGAGAAGGACACACACGCGGACAAGGACAACCCCGCGCGCCGTGGATCGATCGAGGCATCTCTCGATCCGCAGGCGCAACTCCAACCTGACGACTGAGTGTGGAAGTATCCACTCAGCGTCAACAATTCCAAGTGCCGTCCACACGGCCCGATCAAGATAAACGACATCCTCTTCAGAGCGCTAGAAGAGCGTAACCGCCCATGCCGACGGGTACACAAGGTGACAAGATCAGCGACCCCACGGCCGATCGGAGTAACCCCCCGTCAGTCGGCAGTCTGGGCAACCGATGGCTACGCAGGAATCGCGTCAGCAATTTCGCGAGACCCGCTCCGCCACACGCGTTTGATGTGTTGGCCGGCCACCGCCACCACGTTCCTCCGGCATAGCGTCGACTACAGTGTTTCACTGCATTTGGCACTACTTTCATCTTCGATTGTTGCCCATCTTCCATCGAGGAAGTCTGGCGTCAAAAACAAATCGGCGACACGGCAACGGCGTCTCAATCTTAAACGTACCCACCACTCGTCACGCAGATGTAAACATTTAACCGGGCTGACTGAGCTCGCCAAATGATGTCCTTCATGGAGCTGCTACTCTACTTCACCAGTACCATTAAAGGCTGGCGTTGCAGCCTTGCCGGCTCCACTGCCACGGCAACCACTATCCTGCACCGCTATCTACAATGCATGCTAGCGTCATTGCATTTGCACAGGTTTCATCTGAGGTTGCTGTCCATCTTCTACCTAGCTACCTTCGAGGATTATTGAAGGTCATTCGTGCAGCCTTGTGACGCTGTATACTCTCAGAACGGTCAGTTATGACAGCGTCTTGATCACAGAAAACCCCACCGTGAGCAGAACGCCAGGGGGGTGCCGTTTCACGGAAAGCTGATCACTGAAGGCTTTGCGTGGTCAGGTTCCTCCTCCATACAACAATCGTATTGTGGTCAATCAAAGCAAAGCAGCACTCGTAAACTATGCCGCACGATCCCTCATTTCTCGATTTGCCTGCCATTTCCAAGATCAAAACTGCGAACGAGCATCCGATTCCGGATTGGTATGGCTGCTGTAACGCAAGGCGCAACCCCGACCAACGGCTTCATGCAACTTCACGACGCTGAGGTGGTGACGACGAACAATGTTCTGCCCAACCACACTTTACCTGATGTGGTAGTTGAAGACGAAACACCGGCTGTCTTCACACCGCCGCACCAACACGACAACCGACAGTTCGGTTTGACTGCATTGCAGCCCGCAATTCCTGAGCCGAACACCGCCAATCCCAGTTTTGATGAGCTTTACTGTTCTATCTTGCTGTGCCCTTATGTCGCCCGCGAAGTTCAAGCCATCCACAAGCATCGTCTGCGCTACCATGGCACTAACGTGTAGGAGCGATCGAAATTTCTACACTGTCTCTGTCATCGCGTACATTAGTTCTCAAGTCTTTTAGTCCCAAAGTCTAGCATTCTAATACATGTTTGCATCATTGAGTCGATTCAGCTGCGTTTTATATAATTGCAGCATCAACGCCACCTCAATTAACCTACGAATGCTACGAATGCAATTTTGTTGGTAGATGCTGCGTGCAGTCAATAAACATGCACGTTAGTGTGAACGCAAGCCACGCCGAGCCTGTGATGTCACAAGGCAACCAAGGCGTATATCTGCGAAGGGGATTTGATATGAACAGTAAAACAAGAATCCAAGCAAAAGCTTAAGCTCAATTTCACGTATTAAACGTGATCTGCAGCAGCAGACACACGACGTCGTCTTCGCCTTGTTCTTTCGCCAAGGAAAGAAGCTCTCGAAGTCCTTCGGGTAGTTCCATGTAGATCTCCTCTTCAAGCTTTCCATACAGGAACGCGGTGTCGACGTCGCACTGCTCGATCTCGAACCCTTCAGCGACGCACTTTGCCAGCTTGGCACGGATCGAGTTCAGGTAAGCCACTGGCGTGTACGTCGCTTCGTAGTCGATGCCATGGCGTTGTGAGAAACCCTTGGCAACCAGACGAGCCTTGTGACGAACGACCTCGCCCCTTTCGTTGTGCTTCAGTGCGAACACCCAGCGACAACCGATCGGGCGCTGGTGTGTCGGCCTCGGTACCAACTTCCACGTCTTGTTCGAAGTCAGCGACTCCAGATCACTAGCAATCACCTTCTTCCACTCGTCTTGGTCCGCGCCGGTAGTCGCCTCAGCGTATGTTCTCGGGACCTCCTCCGTTGAAGCCATCACTTGGCCGCCGTCAACGACAAGCTGCCGATCGTTCACCACAGCTCTGTCTTGAGTCATATCAGACGCTTCGTTCTGCTTTCGGACGGAGCCACGCCCTGCTTCTTGGTTGGTCCAGCATCCTCCGGTCCGTCGTCGCCTCGATATGACGAGCGCGCGACCGAGTAATCATCGCGTGGTTCGGACCATACGGCACCATTGCACTGTTTGTGCTCGTGTCACGTTAAAGTGGGATGATATCACCACCTTCAGTGACGGTCGGAACGAGCTGCTGCGAGCCCGTAGACGAAGGTCCACCCAGCGTAGGCGCCTCGGCAGCACCTTCACCATCGTCGGCATCTTGGCGATCCATTAGGTGCTGGCACTTGTCGTTTCCATGAACTTGACAGTGCGCACGATTTGCACCTTTCCTGTCACCACGTTGAGGACTTCGTAGCTTTTCACGCCATCCTCGTAGCCCAGGAAATGACACTTGAACGCCTTGGCGTCGAGCTTGCGACGCTTCTTGTCGGGGATGTGAGCGTAGCCCAGCGCACCAAACACCTTGAGGTTCTTGAACTGCGGCTTGGTCCGGTGCACAATCTCGTAGGGCGTCTTCACAGGCACCGAGTAGGGGATCCGATTGATGATCCGCGCAGCCGTGTTGACTGCCTCTGCCCACCCTTCTTGTCGACATCCTCGTGGTACATCATGCAGCGAGCCATCTCCACGAGACTTCGTTTCATGCGCTCTGCCAACCCATTCTGCTGCGGCGTGTACGGCACGGTCTTCTCGTGCTTGATACCGTGGTGGTTGGGGTACTCCTTGAACTGTCGACCGGTGTACTCACCACCATTGTCGGAACGCAGGCGCTTGATCGTCTTGCCCGTTGCGTTCTCCATTGCTGCCTTGAAGATCTTAAACTTCGACAGCACCTCCGACTTCACCTTCATGAAGTGGACGGTCACGTGGAGCGAGTAGTTGTCGATGAACGTCACGACGTACGTACATCCACCAGGTGTCTTGGTCTGCATCGAACCCATGACGTCCGTATGCACCAGGGCCAGCACACCTGCACTCTTGACGAGCTTCTCCGGGTGTCGCGGATAGTCGTCAGCCTTCATCTTGCCCATGCAGCAGCCTGCGCACGTCGTCCCCATGGACGCCATCCGTGACGCGAGGCACTCCATCTGCCATGGTCAGTAGGGCTTGAACGGGATGTGGCCGAGTCGGGCGTGCACCACAGCCCATGGTTCCTTACGAGAGGTCGTTACAGTATGACACACCTCGTCCCCCACTTTCTTCAACTTGAAGATATTTCCACAGCGCTTGGCGGTTGCGCCACCAAAGCGGAAGACACACTTGTCCTTCCCGAACTCTGCGACGACGTCCTTCTCGATCAGCTTCGACACCGAGATGAGGCTCTTTTCAACTTCAGGGGTCTACAGAACATCCGACAGCGTGACGGACGTCCCTTCCATCAGCTCCATACCGACGGTGCCCTTCGCAACTGCGTCGATCTTCGTACCATCCGCGATCGTGATGCGGACTGGCGTCTTCAGGTCCGTCATGGACACGAACTTGTCCCGGACGCTGGTCATGTGCGGACTTGCACCCGAGTCGACGAGCCACTCAGTCTTGCCCATCGCACTCGTCGCCGTGAACGTGAAGTCAGACGCTTCCTCCCGCGCCACTTGTCCACGTCCCTCGTCGGCCTTCTTCTTACGGCAGTCGAACTCCTTGTGTCCTGGCCTCTTTCAGTAGAAGCACTTGCCGGTGAAACGCCGCTTGCCGAAGTCCTTCTTCTTCGACGTGTCGAACGCACGTTCTTGAGCCGATGACGATTCATCCGAGGCTTCAACTCCCGCGAGAGCTTGAATGGTGTGCGCCAACGACACGTTCGGCGTGTTCTCGAGTACGCTGCAGATCAGCCGGTACTCTTCCGCCAGGCTGCCCAGCAGCAACACGATCTGGCGCGTTTCGTCCAGAGGTTCACCGATCGCCTCCAGCACCAGCTCCTTGAACCGGTCGACGTGCACGTGAAAGCGGGTCCCAGGCTCCATCGTGAAGTTGTGCAACTTCTTGATGACGATGCCCCGATTCTTCAGCGTGCTCCGGTTGAACTGCTCCTCCAGCTGACGCCACGCGTCGAGGCAGTCATCGCTCCACGGATGTAGACTTCATCGTGACGATCGTCGACGTAACAACGTCAATCAACCCAGCGTCTAGCCATGATGGGATCGGCGCTTCGGAGTCGCCACCAGTATCACTACCGCTGAGTGTGACTCCGTACGAGCGACTGCAGCAGCTTCTGGCATCAATACCGTCTGTGAATTCAAGCGCACCGCAACTTGTGGTATCGAGCGTGGAAGGAACGGCAACTCATATGTGTGGTGTATACTCTTGGGATTTACTAACTGTGGTGCACTGGTGGATGTAGAGCTCAAAGTACGTCTACGAAAAGACAATCTCTCCGGAAAAGTAACCCTCGAGATGATGTCGTTGTGGGTTTCGGATCATACATTCAAGAACTGGAACCTCGTGCGTCTCCATTTGATCGACGCAACATCACCAGAGCCTCTCGAGACCCTTCTCACTGTACGGCAAAGTCAGACGGTATTGTTGATCAGCGGATTGCCTAACTGGTCGATGTGCAACTCAGTATGTAGGCATTCAGGGACCAGCACAATAACAACAACGGTGCAGCCGCAGTCAACTCTGTGCTTTTAACCGCGACCATATGGGATATGGTGGCCAGCTCGGAGGCTTTACCGCCATCCGGAGCACTCGTTCGAATCAACAACTACTCAAGTCTCAAGCTGTTCCGCGATGAGCAATGCCAAGTTACCGTCAAAACGAGAGACCTCGCTTGGAAGCAACCGTGACCAAATGGGGTGGTCCCAAGTCAAGCATCAATCTGGATGCAAAGCTAGTGCTCACATTTCATTTTCCTGTTACAAAGCACTTCGAAGTAAGTAGCAAAATCGAAAACCTGATTTGAATATCCTACTTGAAAGTACAATTTCAATATGTTGCATTCGGCTCACACTAGCATCCAGATGACGTGCGCAAACGACTGGGCGTCACCGACGACAGGAAGTTGGTGCTCGAGTTGAAGAAGGCCCTGTACGGCCTCAAACAGGCCGGCCGGCTCTGGAACCAGCTCTTACACAAGACCCTGATCAACTTGGGCTTTATGCAGAGCCTGACGGATATCTGCGTGTACCACAGACGGCGAGAGGGCGTCTTGGTGGTTGTCGGCGTGTACGTCGACGACCGGTTGGTCACGGAGATACAGCGGCGAGTTGACCGAGCTCTCGATCAAGGACCTCGGCCCGCCAGCAAGTTCCCTCGGCATGAGGGTCACGTACAACGAGGACGAGGGATACGACTTCGACCAGGAGCTGGCCATCGAGGGGGTGTTGCGCGAGCACGGGATGGAGTCTGCGCATAGTGTGCGCACCCCGATCGGCGCGGAGTCGAACCAGGCCGATGTGTTGCCGGATGAGCTTCTGCCTACGTCTGGAGGAGACGGCGTGGTGACAGTGCGCAAGTTTCAGTCGCTCGTGGGGAGTCTGATGTGGGTGGCGCGCTGCACGCGGCCCGAAATCGCCATCGCGGTGCACAAGGCCTCGACGCGCATTCACAGCCCGACGATGGCTGACTAGAAGCTCGGGAAGCGCGTGGCGCGCTATCTCGCTGGCACCAAGAGCCTACGTCTGAAGAGGAAAGCCTGCGGCGCTGTGGAGGAGTCGCTGACGGTGACCGCGTTCAGCAACGCGGACTTCGCAGCAGACACGGACAGGAAGTCCGTGACCGGTGGACTGCTCACGGTCGACGGAATGGCCGTGTCCTGGGTCTGCCGAAAGCAGAGCGGTGTGAGTCTCTCCACCATGGAGGCGGAGTACACCGCAGCCTCGGTGATGGTCGCTGAGTTGTTGGGCGTGCGCGAGCTGGTTCGCGAGCTAAGTGGAAGAAGACCCCATCAAGGTCCGCACGGTCGGTGAGCTTCGGTGTAACTGGAGGAAAATCAGCTGAAAGCTGCCCAAGAGCGGCTTACGTTTGGACAGCTCCGTCGCCTCCTTACAAGGAGCAAGAAATGCTGATCAAGGCAAGAGAGGGGAGTCGAGCCTGAAGGATGTGCTGGAATCCATTCCGCAGTTCGTATGGGGCGTCGGGACTTCTGAAGAGGAAAGTGTGGAGGAAAATTAGTCGACGCTCGATGCTGAAGATGAGTATCGCACTTTAAAGCAATAAAATATAGAGGGTTATGCGATGCACGACAGAGCTACCGAAGACTTCATGTAGTTCATTTATGAACAGAAGCGAGTGTCAAGCCCTCGATGATGAATTGCAGACGCGCAAAGAGCCTCGTCTAGCTAAGTTACATATATAATGCCTTTCGCAGCGAACACCAACATTCTTGCTTTAATTGCGCGGAAGCGCTTTGCTGTCGCGGGTGGTGCGGTAGTCTTTGGTGTCAACTGGCCTTGGCGCTTCGTGGGTGGCTCAGTGCTGGGTGATAGGGTATACAGCCCACCGGTGAGTTTTTACCACCACCCAAATCACATTGGGTTAATTGCAGGAGAATGCCACTCCTCTGGGTGGGAATCAGTTTCCCATTTCCACTGCCATGTCGAAGAGCCCGCCGAAGAAGCAGCCGCGGCTCGACGAGGCGCCAGCAGCAGAGGCGGCGACCCAGACGGCCCCCGGGTCGCTCGGCGATGGCGCTTCACAGAGACAAAGCGTTCCAGCTGACGAGACGGAGCAGAAGGCGGCGGCGGAGGCGACAGCCGCGTGGGTTGAGAGCACGACGATGCCCTTCCCGACAGAGCTGCCCATGGAGAACGAGTATGACGAGCGGGAGTTCTACGTGCGTGCCTGCTACCCCAAGTACTACGAGTTCATTCTGCGGTATCTGAAGAATAAAAAGACGCGAGTGGTCACGGTCACCGGGACGCCAGGTGGGTGGGACTTGACAGCTATTGCCCAGTAAGCAGCATTGACTGACTGGATGGGTTGGTGCAGGCATCGGCAAGTCCATCTTCTACGCCTACTTCTTGAGGCGCTACAGTTTCGAGAACGAGGAGACTACGATCATCACGGCGTCGTTCAGCCGAGAATCCGTTTTGAAGAAGGTGGCTGTGTGGAAGGGGGGCAAAATGCGTGACAGCGCTGCGGTTAGACTCGCCAACAGCTCCGACATGAATGACGTCATTACGAAAGCTGAGACGCGGGCCAGGAACAAACTGATTTACTTGATCGACGGACCACCAAAGGTTCACCCGGAAGACGCGCAAACGGTCGTTTTTGCGAGCCCAAATGGCGCGTGGCTCAAGTACATTAGAAAGAATTCGACCCGGCCTAAGCTGATAATGCCGCTGTGGACCGTCGAGGAGCTTGAGACTGCCGCTATTCAGCTTAATCTCAGGATGGACGCACTGCAGGACGATGACGGCGATTACAGCATTACCACTGCTGGTGAAGAGAAGTATGAGCGTGGCACAACGCTATTGGGAGAGGAAGAGAAGGCTGGCGTTTCTGATGCAGGGTTTGAAGATGTTCCAGTGGCTCCAGTCTTGGTTGCAGATTTAGTTGAGCAGCGGTTCCAGATTTTTGGTGGTGTTGCCCGTGCATGTCTGTCCACAAGTGAACAGTTTGTGAAGGACGAGCAAGGCAGCATTGCAGATATCATCAAGACGTTTAAGGATGTAGCCAAGCTGCGGGCCCTTCTCGACCAAGAAAAGGAACATGAAAGAATGTACCACCGCATCTGCTACTTGGTGCCGAACGAAGGCAATGTGAGGGAATACACGATCGCGGAGCCGACTCCTTTCGTGAAGCAGTTGCTGATTGAGTGCTTGCGCGAATTAACCAAGAGCGAAAGGAAGATTATTATCGACTAAGAACAACCCAGCTGCCGCTTCGTTCTGCAGGACATTTTGTTTGGACAGCTGCGCCGCCTCCTTCCCCAGCACTATGAGCAAGAAAATCTCAAGCAAGGGAACAAAGGAGAGGCCAGCTTGAGAAGGATATGCTCGAATCCATTCTCAGACGAACTGCGGAATGGATTCGAGCATATCCTTCTACTGCGTCGGGACTTGTGAGGAGGAAAATGCGGAGGAAAGTTATTCTACATATGATGCTGAAGACGGTGCCTTCACGAACAACTATCGCGTTGGAGCTGAAGCCGTCTGGTACACGACAGAGCAGTTGCCGAATACGTGTCTGACACGGCTTCGAGTTGCTTTCTGCGCTGCATAATACCATTGCGTTCGCTTTGGCTTTGGCTTCCGCTCTTGATGACTGGTAAAGTCTGTATGCGATGCACCCGTGGTGGTATACCCCGTCGCCATACCAATGCTGCTACTCGTGAAAATTGCACAGTGTGTCTTGCCTTTCAGACTTCAGGTCCAGCCTCGACGAGTTCTATGCCAGGCACTTTGTCGCGCTTCAGCTGCAATATGTTCTCGGTGTATAGCTCATGCTCCACACATGTGCTGGCATGCTTTCGATATCGTTTTGGCGACGATACAGATCAGTCAATCCACTGGCAGGTTGAGAGCTCAGAAAACAAACACGCGCTGAACGAACAGTACTTGCGGCTATTCTGGAGCAGCACAGGGTTCTTTTGAAGAAGAATAGTGGCACTCGGGGGGTTCTCCATGCTCACAGCAATCTGCACAACCCAATTTTCGTGATTTCAAGAGCCAAAAGCGGGCAGACAGAAGCATGGGCCTTTCGTCAAGCTCCAGAAGCCGAAGCGACCAAGTCACGTGCGGTGCACCAACCACTAAACGTGATTTCGTTTTGAAGCACTACTACAATGACAGCATAAATACTTCGTTGTATCTGAACCTTACGTCTACTCGAACTCGAGCTAGTCTTTCCTCGCTGACTAAACGCTCCAGGTCGCGTTGGCTGCTCAGGCAACCGTATTTTCCACTAGAAATCCATGCATCATTACTTATTATGAGGGTCGCCTATCACGAAGCTGGAAATCTGAAAGTGTTTTTGCTTGTAAAAGCGTGAAGTGCTTTCACATGATTCTTTTCTCTGCAAGTTGCCGAGATGCCACTGTAAAATAATGCTGGGAATGATGTATACAGTTGCACTTGTAGAGGCTTTTTAGCTCTTAGTTGCTTTAAACTACAAGCATCTCTGTACAAAACTTTGATTAGTGACCAAACATTTCAGCACGAGGCACTTCACTCCTAATTTCACCGGAGCACTATGGCGGCGGCGCTCAGCGACTCGGACGACGGCTTCCGGGACTTCCTGAGCGACGGAGAGGAGCAGGAGACGCTGCTGAGCCAGGAGAGGCGATGGAGCGCCGCATGAAGACGGTACGTTCACGGACAGCTCTCGTCCAGCCATTCATTCAGGCTTCTCACATGGACTGCCATATTTGATGTCTTGTTCCAGCTCGGTATTCGCGACGGCCTGGAGCTCGGCAAAGAAGACACGCTGCAGGAGGGCTTCGACAAGGGTTTCGCAATGGGCGCGGCGCGCAGCTTCCGCTTCGGACGGCTCCGAGGAGCACTTGGAGCGGCATCGCCGTGCGGCTTATTTTCGGACCTAAACTCGGATCAGGTCCGGGCCTGCATGAAGCAGCTGCGCACGCTCGAGACGGACATCAGCGTCCACAAGGACGGAGACGAGAACGTGTCATCATCATCAGAAGCCGAAACGGCGGTGACGGAGGCCCAGGAGCTGCTGGAGAGCGTCAGACTGGAGATCTCGTCGACATCGTCCAAGTAGACTAGAACATGGAGGCCACCGGCTGACAATAGAGCCTGCTAGTGCCCGCTTGACCGATGCTTGAAGTTTCTCTAACTGCTGAGTTGCTGCTCCACGAACTGTTCATCTGTTCTGTGTGGGGCCAAAGTTTCGGGTCGAGTGGTGACGTCCACAGCTGAAGACGTCACGTCCAGTCGAGGCAGCGACTTCATTCGCAGCGGCGCAGTGTGAGGTCTTGCAGCTCGGACGGCAGCAGCTCCTCCGCCTGCACCGGAAATGTTGGTAATAGACGGGATCTCGACGACTTGGTGTCTGCCCACCAGCGCCACCTTCTCCAAGTACGAGTTGTCCACGTCCAACGGGCCGTCACCGTTCATTTCCTCAGTTCTATCGTTGGAGACGGCGTTGGTGGACAAGACAGATAAGTTAAGGAGCGAGTTGATGCTGGCGCTCACTGCGATGGCGTTCGGATTCGTCTTGGGGATGCGGAAGCCGCCGCGTCGCCGCTTATTTTCGGACGCACATTGGACACCCCGGAGCGGCGACAGATGACGGTCTTTGTATCGATTCGGTTCCTCATGGCGGCTGAGCTGGGTCGTGAGCTGGTAGCGTCTTTAGTGGCCTGAGACGCGCTGCGTTGTTGCTCCGGTACCGAATCTACGGCTTGGGAACTGGAGGCTGCTGCCTGAACCTCCTGCTGGGCACGGTGCCTCAAGGGCACGTCGCAGTCTTCCCGTTCATGCTTCGGGTCGTCGCTGTCGATGGGCCGGTCGCACGCGATGCACGTGCCGAACTCACCACCTCGTCGGTTCACGGGTTCTTGGGATTTCCCATGTTGGGGAAGAGGTTGGCGAGGCCGAACTCCAGCACGAAGCGCTGCGCTTCAAGCGCAGCTTCCGTTCGAAGGCGTCGCGGAACTCCGTCGATGTCCGATTGGTGCGCAGCACGGGCTCCAGCTGGTCCATGGCAGTGCGTGTCTTGGCCGTGAAGAGCGCAGCCTTGGCTACACGGAAGCTCTCGAGCACGTGTTGGGGCGGGATCTCCATCGTCACTTGGCCTGTGATGGGGTCCACGGCCTGGGACCGCTTGGCAGTGAGCAAGTACTTGTTCTGGTCGATGGAGACGCCGGATCCCAGGAACCGGATGACCTTAGTAAGTAGGATAGCCAACGTGGCCTTGACGTCGTCCTTCATGACGCACGCGCCGTCCACAGAGCTGGCTTTACGTCCGAAGAACTCGAGTTTAAGGCCAAGCTGTGCACAGGCCAGCGCGAACGAGCTCATCTTGTCCTCCATGTCCTCCGTGGTCTCCGTGATGGCCAGACTGTCCACCATCGTGTTGAGCTGGTGGATCAAGTTGCTGTTCTTGAGAATACGCGACTCCAGCTCCGCCTTGACGTTGCCTGTCGTCGTCGTAGCGTGTGCGATGGCGTCTTGCGCTTGAGCGTCGCGCTCCTCGGCAGCAGTGAACCTGGCTACCGTATCTTGAACCTCCAGGTCGAAGGCATCGCGCAGGTTACTCGCCGTCCTCCGGTCGTCCTCGATCATCGTCATGATGTCTCGGATGCTCTGCCGGTTCTTGGCGATGTTGGACGAGTTGGTGGTCACCAGCGCGTGCATCTTGGGCAGCTCGGCAGCCGTGCACAAGTGCATCGCATACAGACTTTACCAGTCATCAAGAGCGGAAGCCAAAGCCAAAGCGAACGCAATGGTATTATGCAGCGCAGAAAGCAACTCGAAGCCGCGTCAGACACGTATTCGGCAACTGCTGTGCCATGAGCCAGACGGCTTCAGCTCCAACGCGATCGTTGTACGTGCAGGCATCGTCTTGAGCATCGGGCGTCGACTAACTTTCCTCCGCACTTTCCTCCTCAGAAGTTCTGACGCCCCACACGAACTGCGGAATGGATTCGAGCACATCTTTCAGGCTCTCCTCTCTTGCCTGGCTGTAGCTTTTTTTGCGCCTTGTCGTGGTCGGAAAGGAGGCGGCGGAGCTGTCCAAACGTACGCCCTTTCACCACGCGCTCTTTGTCGGCTTTGTCCTGATTTTTCTTCAGATACGCTCGAAGCTCACCGACCGTGCGGACTTTGATGGAGTCTTCTTTCAGTGCGTCCTCGGTCACCGCTCCAATGTTGCGCACCTTGCGCACACTATCCGCGTCGCCCAAGATCCCGTCCAGTACGAACGTTTGGCGCGTGAACGCCTGCTCCACCTCCAACGGGACCGAGAATATTAAAGCAGCCATCTTCGGGTTCGCTCGCACCTCCTCCAGCAATCCCAGCTTGCTCAAAACGCTCACCAGGCCAGCTCCTTTCACAGGGTGAGACTTTGCCACTCATCTGGAACAGACACAAGGGCGCTTGACCCGGCACACGTGGCCTCTCCTCGTAGTAGAACGAGTCGACGGACGCAAATGTCTTCGAGACTGGAACGTGGTACGGGCCACTCAACAGCACCGACGCAGAGAAGTTCTCGTCGAAATAGCACCAGGCCTTTCCCGCCACTTGCGGAGTCGACCTGACGCACTCGAACGTCTGCATATCCGTCGAGTCTTCGTTACCAAGTGCACGTGCCTCAAACCTGCACCCGGAGTTTAATCGGTCGTGCACACTAATTTCAAAGAGCGTCCCCCGGAACGAAGCGACAGCAGAATTGTGCTTCAGCAAATCGATGATAGTCTTCCTTTCGCTCTTGGTCAGGTCGCCCAAGCATTCAATCAGTATCTGCTTCATGAAAGGAGTCGGCTCCGCGATCGTGTACTTCATTGGATCTACTTCGTTCGGTACCAAGTAGCAGATGCAGTAGTACATCTGTTCGTTTTCTTGGTAGAGAAGGGCCGCAGCTCGGATAGATCCTTAAACATCTTGATGATCACTTCAATGCTGCAGCAACAGCTGTTCATCTGTAGACAGACATGCGCGAGCAACACCGCCAAAAATCTGGAACCGTTGCTCAACGAGATCCGCTACCATTTGGAGCCACTGGAACGTCTTCGGGTTCAACGGCAGCCTTGTTTGCGGGTCGACTAAACTGGGGGTTGCCACCGCGCATCGTCAGATCGAGTGCGATGGCCGCGGCCTCTAGCTCCTTCATGGTCCACAGCGGCATTACCACCTTAGGCCGCGTCGAATCCTTCATGATGTACCTGAACCACTCGTCATTTGGGCTCGTAAATACGACCGTCTGGGCGTCTTCCGGGTGAACCATAGGTGGTCCGTCGATCAAGTACAGCAGTTTGTTCGAGACCCGCGTCTTCGCGTTCTCAATGACAGCACTCACGTTGGAGCTGTCGGCGCCATCAACCTCAGCGCTGTCAACCATTTGTCCCCCCTTCCACACAGCCACCTTCTTCAAAACGGATTCTCTGCTGAACGACGCCGTGACGACTGTGGCCTCCTTGGCCTCAAAGCTGAAGCGCATGAGGAAGTACGCGTAGAAGACGGACTTGCCAATGCCTACACTCAAACATGAGTCAACGTTGCTGTCACCGTCCGATGGCTACCCACCCACCTGGCGTTCCGGTGATCGTGGCTACTTCCGTGTCTGGATAGTCCAGCCAGTCCATAACGTATATTGGTAATAATCCGCGTAGCACGAGCGCACGTAGAACTCGCTGCCCGGATACTCATGCTGCATGGGCAGCCCTGTTGGGAAGGGCATCTTCGTGCTCTCGACCCACGTGGCTGTCGCCCCCGCTGCCGCTTTCTGCTCCGTCTCGTCGGCTTGGACGCTCTGTCTCTGCGATGCGCCACTGCCGACCGTCGCGGAGGCCGTCAGTGTCGCATCTGCTGCTGGCGCTTCGTCGAGCCGCGGCTGCTTCTTCGGCGGGCTCTTCGGCATGGCGGTGGAATGGGGAACTGTGACCACCCAGGAGAAATTGATGGTAATCGACCCGAAACTTTCCCAACAGCAGCTCAGCAGTAGAGAAGTAGAAAGTGGGTACTAACAGGCTGTATTGTCAGCCGGTGACCTCCATGTTCTAGTCTACTTGGAGGATGTCGACGACGCTCCGCAGCAGCTCCTGAGCCTCTGTCACAGCCAATTACGCTTCTAATGATGAAAAACTTCCTCTTCTCCATCCTTGAGGATGCTGGTGTCCATCTCGAGCGTGCGTAGCTGCTTCATGCAGTCTCGGACCTGTTCCGAGTTTAGGTCCGAAAATAAGCCGCACGCCGAAGCCGCCCCGAGTGCTCCACGTAGCATCATCCCGAAGCGGAAACTGCGCGCTGCACCCAGTGCGAAGCTATCGTCGAAACCATGTTTTCCTTGCCGAGCTCCAGGCCGTGGCGGATGCATGCTGGATTGAAATATATGTATACCAATCCATGTGCGAATCATAAATTAATGGTATGTCCATTATATCTGGTTGAGAGCTGTCCGTGAACGCACCGTCTTCATGCGGCGCTCCATCGCCACGCTCTCCTGGATTAGCAGCGTCTCCTGCTCCTCTCCGTCGCTCAGGAAGTCCTGGAATCCGTCGTCCGAGTCGCTGGACCGCCGTCGCCATACTGCTCTAAGTTATGAAGTGAAGTGCATGATGGTGAACAAGGTTTGGTAATCAAAGTCAAATGGCTGGCGATGAAAAGAGGCCAAGTTATAGTACCCACCCACCCTAGCTGGCGATGAGGATCTGGTTGACAACGTTAGATGGCACCAACTTGACCGGCACTGAGAAATCGTTTCGTCAGTTTGGCGGTGGCGTTGGAAGGCCGGCACCTTGGTACTGATCTCTTCTCGCCGTCGCAAACGGGCTGCGCGACCGAGCAGGCGAGGGTCTACACTGTATCATGCAGCAAACTGTTTAGCCCCAGCGTATCGAGCGTTCTCTGGTAAATTTAAGCAAGAACTCACTTCTAGCGTGTCCGGCAGAGATCCATTGAAAGTTTGGCTAAACACTTGAGCGATGACGTCCTGGTGGGCGTGAAGGAATCCATCTCGACGGTCGAGTTCTTGGTGTTGACGTAGGCCGTCTTGAGGTTGTATTCTGGATACGGGTTGAACTCGCACGTCGTGTTCTCGTTGTCGCACTTGTCCGACTGGAAGTAGCCTTCGCCGTACTTGCCTTTGTCTGCTTTCTGGTGTCGGATGATGTGTCCTAAACCGGTCCTAAATGTCCTAAAATGTCCTAAATATGCAATACTACGCCCACTTTAACACACGTTGCAGGGGCAACCAGCACTGCTGGCCGAGTGCAATTGGTAACCAGCCGCGTTGCGCTTGGCTGGGCGCCCCTTCGGCGCCACCGCTGCTCACTTCGCTCGCGATTTATAGATTCTAAGTTCTACCCAGAACAGTGCTCGTCTCGCTGAGGAGTTCCGGCGCTGGGCCCGCCTTCGCAAATACCGCGCGGGTTTGCTGTGGCTACGCGCCTCGCACCCGCTCGCCTCAGTTGATTTATGGCGGGTTCAACCTAGTGAATTTAGGACATTTTAGGACATTTTGGACTGCTTTAGGACACATAATCTCCTTCCTGCTTTCTTGGTCAGCTCTGCTCAAAAAGGCAAAATGCCCCCCCCCCCAAAAAAAAAAACGTAAGAAAAAAAGAAAAAAATAGCGCGAAGCACAGCAACAACCACACTATTTTCTCCCTCTCGTTTGGAAATCTCGGTCGAGAACTGGAAGACATTGCCGCCCACGATGTCGTCCGTCATATCCTGCTCTTCGTTCATCCACCTCGCCTGAACCACAGCACAATAAACCCCAAATTTGGCGTGTAAGTTTCCAAAACCCACAAAACCTGCAAATATCAAAGAGTAGAGCCCTACATCGTAGAACGTGCGCTGATTCTTGTATCCGTCGATAGTATTATCTCCAGTCTGGCAGCCGAACTCGCCAGAGACGATCGGGCTGGGATACCCAGCCTCCTTGTAGTTCTTGAATGACGAAGTACATGGCACGCACGAACGCTGCCTTCCGTCACGACACTCTTGTCAAAGCGCAGGCGATGTACCAGAGTGAGCATGAAGTCCTCCAGGCTGCTGTTCCCCCGCCAGCATACGAAGTGATGACCTTCATGACAAACCAATGAGCGGAGTCCTTGCGAATGCCCATCTCGAGGCTGCTGTGCGAGATGAAGAGACTGGCCAACTCGCCGTCTCCGGTACGACGTTGCGCGCTTTCTTGACGAACGCTGTCGTCGCGAAGAATAAGCCGTGCAGAAAGCGTCGCGTGAGTTGCGCAGGCGACGGGTCCTGAGAGGTGGAGATCTCGAGCTCTCGAGACAGAAGCCTCGGCAGCAACGGCGAGGTAGGCGCAAGCGGCCCAATAGATCGATCGAGTTCGTCCAGGTACCCAACGATGTTGAAAACCTTGACGCAGCGCAGCAGCTTGAGCCACGAGCGGCACTTGAGATGAAGAGGGAGTTGTAGAAGGACACCACAGCCGCGAGGTCCATGAGCATCCGCTCCTTCTTGTACATGCAGCGAGGGTTCCGCTCGTACAGCTCATGAGGTGCAATGGCGACGTACGCCGTGCAGAAGATCATCTACCGAAGCCACCACAAGTGGAAGCTCCCGTGGACTGGAATACCCTCGTCGAAACCCATCACCAGCTTCACGACATGCTGCTTCGTCGCTGAAAAAAGAGCCGTTTGATCGCGTGGATGCATGCGCTGTTGCCTCGCGTCAGTCTTCGGTGAGTTAGCTCCTGCTTCACGCCAGTTGCTGCTCCACACGCGACAGGCGCTCAAGCCGTTCCTGCTCGCGGTGGATGCTGGCAATCTGGACCACCTTCTTCTTCCACTTTGGGGATCTGGTAAACACGAGCTCGATCGATTCGCGCGATAACTTGTACAGCGTGCAGGAGGTCTGCGCCTGAATCGAAGCTGCTCGCTTCTCGTACGCAAACAGCGCGTTCTCGCCCAAGTAGTTCCCCCTGAGAGCTCGCGCACTTTCCCCATTTGGTCCATCACTTACCTTGCCGCGTTGACTCACCAGGACTTGTGTGAACTGGGAGATCAGCATGCGTGTGATAGAGTCCTCCATCCCTCGAAGAACTCCACCTTGTCAATCATCGATTTGAGGTGGACAAGGCTGATGTCAGTCAGGAACGACGGCGATAAACAACGAAGCAAGACGGTCTCGTTCGTGATCGTATGGTATGGGTCGCGGGAGGTCTGCGAGCAGCTCGCTAATGACTGCCCCGCGATGAGAAGTCGAAGGAAGAGCTGGAGTCGAGTCCTCAAGGCAAAGAACGTCTTCTGTTCGAAAGCCGATGAGGTGAAGCGCTTCTGGACGTGGTCGACCACAACTGCAGTGTACCAAGAACTCGCTTAGCATCAACGTATCGCTGCTTCATCGAATACGGCCCCACTGCAGTCCTCCAGGTGCGTCGCATCCAATCGACACGGGTGGAGGATACCCACGCTTCCTCTGCGTTCGGGTTAAACCCCTCCAAGTACAAGATCCAGGACCTTCTCAGCGTCGAACTCGGCCGGCGTTTGAGATGCGGTGAGCTGCTAGAATGCTCTGCGTTGGCCGCTGCCACAGTGGGAAAGTCACTTGAACTGGGATCACAAGCCAGCAGTAGCACAAGCTCGACAAGAGCAACACCAACCACCACTTCCGTGTGGCCGATGGATGATCAACGCACGTTTGACGAAGCAGCAGGTGTTTTCGCAACGGAAGAATGCCGCTTTGAGTGGACGAAGAAGCGTGGCCAGCATACTGTAGACCTTGCTTGGACTTGATCTCTTGTGGTGTTGGGCTGCCATTCAGCTGGCTCAGCACGTCTTGAACGTGGAAGAACCGCTTTCCGAGTATCTTCCAGAATTCGTTCACAGTGAAAGCGAATCAACTGATACAGAATCATGTACTGTGGCAGTGCGAGGAAGTGACCGACAACTCGTCAAAAGCCGCTATGAGGAACCGCATCGATACAAAGACTGTCATCCGCGGGCGCTCTGGGGCGTCCAATGTGCGTCCGAAAATAAGCGCACTACGCTCCAGGCACGAGCGACTTCGTCTACCGCGGCGGCTTCCACGTCCCCAAGACGAATCCGAACGCTATCGCAGTGAGCGCCAGCATCAACTCGCTGCTCAACCTGCCCGTCTTGTTCGCTAACGCCGTCTCCAACGATAAAACCGAGAAAATGGACGGTGACGGCCCCTTGCAGCTCGTCCTTGGAGAAGGTGGCGGCGGTGGGCAGACATCAAGTCGTCGAGATTCCGTCTACTACCCACATTTCCGGTGCAGGTGGAGGAGCCGCTGCTATTCGCGCTGCAAGACCTCACACTGTCGCTTCCTCGACTGGACGTGACACCTTCAGCCGTGGACGTCACCACTCGACCCGAAACTTTGGCCCCACACACAACAGACGGACAGTTCGTGGAGCAGAAGCTCAGCAGTTAGAGAAACTTTAAGCATCGGCGTCAGGTGGGCACTACCAGGCTCTATTGTCAGCCGGTGACCTCCATGTTCTAGTCTACTTGGACGACGTCGACGAGATCTCCAGTCCGACGCTCCCCAGCAGCTCCTGGGCCTCTGTCACCGCCGATTCCGCTTCTGATGATGAGGAAGCGTCCTCGTCTCCATCCTTGTGGACGCTGGTGTCCGTCTCGAGCGTCCGCAACTGCTTCATGCAGTCTTGGACCTGATCCGAGTTTAGGTTCGAAAATAAGCCGCACGCCGAAGCCGCCCCCAGTGCTCCACGCAGCATTCCATAGCGGAAACTACGCGCTGCACCCAGTGCGAAGCCATCGTCGAAGCCCTCCTGCAGTGTGTCTTCCTTACCGAGCTCCAGGCCGTCGCGGATGCCGAGCTGGAACAAGATATAAAGTATGGCAGTCCATGTGAGAAGCCTGAATGAATGGCTGGACAAGAGCTGTCCGTGAACGTACCGTCTTCATGCGGCGCTCCAGCGCCACGCTCTCCTGGCTTATCAGCGCCTCCTGCTCCTCTCCGTCGCTCAGGAAGTCCTGGAAGCCGTCGTCCGAGTCGCTGAGCGCCGCCGCCATATTGCTCTGTGAAATTAGGGGTGCAGAAATGCTTGGTCACTAATCATTTTATTTTAGGGTTAATATAGTAGCCTTCAAAATAAAATCACGTTTAGTGGCTGCGACAAATCGGCACAAGAATTGTGGCACCACACGTACTCGGTCGCTTGGATTTGCTTGGCTTCTGGGGCTTGGTTGAAGTGAAGGCCCATGCACGAGCTGGTTAATTGACGCCTCCAATGTTTCTGTCTGCCCCCTTTCGGACTTAAAAATCACGAAAATGGTTGTGCAGATTGCTCTGAGCATCGAGAACCCGCTATTCTTCTTCGAAGGGCCCTGTGCTGGTTTCGAGGCTCCAGAATAGCGACCGCAAGTACTGTTCGTTGAGTGCGTGTTTGTTCTCTGAACGCTTAACCTGCCATGGTCTGTATCGTCGCCAAGACGATATCGAAAGCATGCCAGCACATGCGTGGAGCATGTGCTATAAACCGAGAACCTAAGCGCGACGAAGTGCATGGCGTAGAAGTTGTAGAGACTGGATGCGGAGCCTGGAAGGAGAGACCACGGTATATATTTTCAGCAGTAGCAGCTTTGGTTTGACGGTGGCGGACCTCACATGCTAAAGGTATTCTTTCTCAAACCTCCGAGCATGCGCAGGAAATAGGAAAATTAGCACGCAAAGTGCGCATCCTAAGTGTCGCTGACGTCGAGTTTGTGTTATTGGTTCGAGTCGATCGCTGCTATGACGCTGTCAAGGAAAGCTGCAACGTCTTCCATGCCGCTCGAGCGAGCGACTTCGGCTGCGTTTTGGCCACCTTCGTTGGTAATGTACAACGCAATGGACGGCAAGAAGCGGATCAGCACTTCTGCCGCTTCTTGCAGCCCCAGCCACGCCGCCACGTGCAAGGGCGTATTACCCCGTACGTCCGCGTAGTCCACAAAGTCTGGGTGTTTGTTGCACAAGTACTCGATGCTGTCGACGTCATTCCTCATACAGGCATACGCTAGCGGCATGCGCTCTTCCAAGTCTGTAGCCAGCAGATCTGCCTCGGTCTTCTCGCCCAGAAAGGCTACCGTCTCGACGTTTGGGGCAACATGAGCACAGGTCGTCCTCGTGTGGTTCTTGTCGTCCACCTTGGCGCATCCGCGTTCAATCAGAAGAGCTGTCACCGCTACATTCCCACTCGTCGCAGCGGCGTGGAGAACTGTATCCCCGTACAGATCCACTCCAGCACTGAAGCACGGCTGCTTCTCCTTCCCGCTTGATACCGACTGTGTTGTGTCGATGAGGTACCGTACACAATCAAGTTGGCCAGCATAGCACGCGTAGAACAACGGTGTCCGTCCGTCTTCGTCTCGCCAGTCCAAGTAATCGCTGGCAGTGTATCCTCCTCCGTCTCCGTTTTGCAGTGAATTGAGCAGAGCTTCCAGGCAGCTTACGTGTCCATTGAGAGCCGCTGCGTGCAGAGCCGTCGTCAATGACGTGTAGTAGCACTCTCCGCAGGCCGAAGCGGCTGTTTCAGAAGTAGGATAGTAGTTGTAGTACTCTGCGAATGAAGTAAGCGCGAAGCCAAGCGGGCCCGAGTCGTCCGACGACGGCAATTCAATGCGTAGGGACCGGTAGCATTGGTCTTCTTCGCTCCACCGATTAGTATCAAGGAAAACAGTCGCTGAAGCTGCTCGAGTAGCTTGGATATGACCCACGACCTCGCTTAGAGTAGCCACGCTCGCTGCTGTCGTCATACCTTCGCATCCTGCGAGAATATCGCCATTGACAAGGCCGGCCTGGTCCGCAACAGAGGCAGGTATGATGTCGTATACAACGAGTGCGCTATCGCCGTCATCGCTGCTAGCGGATGAATCGTCAGTCGAAACAGTGCTCTCTTCAGTCTCGTTCGTAAGCGGCGCCTTTTCTTCTTCTTCTGGCCATTTGAATGGACTGAGCTGGCAGCCGAGTAGGCCTTTTCCTTGCCATTTGCGCGGACACAAGGCCACGCGCACTTCCTCGAAGTTATCAGCTGAAATCGACCGCAGAAGTACTACAGGAATCACGTTATTCACGTTCTTCTGGACGCATTCCGCCATGGCCATCAGACACTTTGGCGTGCGGCTGGTAGTACCTCCAAAATCCACAAGAAGGTCGCCGCTCTGCAGCGTTGCTTGCATTGCGGGGGAGCCCTCCACCACACTCAGAACCTGCGCAAAAGGAGTAAATCCCTGCTCTCGAGCTGCCGAGATACTCCACGTCCGTCTCTCCTGGTCCTTTTCGGCAGAATCGACAGAATCGGTCGTCTTGGCAACAGGAATTTCTTCAGCACCGGGTTTGTTCTTACTAACATCCTTGATTTCTTGTAAAGTGCTGGGGAATTCCAGCTCCTTGGCGATGCTGTCAGCGTCTTGAGAACTAGAAGCTTCTTCAGGAATATCACAGGATTCAACGCAATTCTCGGCCGTTCTGTCAAGTGCCTCCTTCCCTTCAATCACCTCGTTTTTTTGCTCTTCCCCCGAGGTCGTACTCTCTTGTGGTGGCTCGGTTTGATCGCCAGCAGCATCGTCCCCAATTATCGGAGCCTTTTCCGCTTCATTTGCTTCAGCTTTGCGTACGTCATCAGACCCGGTAGCCTCCACTTCTGCAGTTTCAGACGACGGATCGCCTTGGCTTTCCGTAGCCTGCGTTTCTTCTCGCTCAATCACTGAAGCTGCACTCGAGTTGCCACACTCGACGGCCTCCGTTGTCGGCTTTACCTCCTCTTCCTTGTCTTGGAGCTCCTCACTGTTTGCTGGCAACACAATCTGACTTGCAGTTGCAGCTTTACGGTCCTCGTCGGTCTCTTCAGCCTTCGCTTTCTCCTCCTCTCTCTGCTGTCGGTTCTGCATCTCCTTCCGCTCCGCTTGCTGCGCTGCTCGTTCTTTCTGCAGCTTGTGGATCTGAATACGCCGCTGCTTGTCCTGTTCGTACTGTTGCGCCATCGCCGCACGTCGAAGTTGCGTGGCCTCCCGCTGCTTCTCCTGCTCGCGCTCCTGGAACAAGCGCCACTCTTCCTGTTCCGCATCGATCTGCCGCTGTCGTTCTAGCTCGGCAATCGCCTCCTGCTGCATAGCGTGACCCAGCACGTCTTCCACCTGCATCTGAGCGTTATCCACCTCTATAAGCTGCTTCTCTCGTGCCATGCGCGCTTCTTCCTCAAGCGCGTGTTGCCGAGCGGCAAACTCCGCCCGTGCCTTGGCATCTGCCGCTTCTTTCAGGGCTTTCATCTTGCGTTCCATCTCGGCTTTTCTCGCTTCGTCCTTCGCCTTGGCTTCCTTCTCCTGCTGCTCGCGTTGCGCTCTGATCTTGGCTAGATACTGCTCCTTCACTCGCTTCTCCTCTTCCAGCTCCTTCTCGCGTTGCAGCGCTCTGGCCGCCTGCTTCTCAGCTTCCACGAGCCTCATCATCAGCAGCTCCTCTTCTCTCATACGAGACCTCTCTTCCTGCCTCTGCAGTCGCTCCTGGCCTTCTGGTGTGCCAGTATAGTCCTCCTTGGCCATCAACGCCAGCTCCAGTCGTCGCTGCTGTTCCGCCGCCATCCGCTGGCGATGGTTCACCGCCGCTGAAGCTTCATCGACGCCATGAGCCGCTTGGCTCGTGGTGGAAGGCGCTGCTGCTGCGTTCACTTGGCGCATCATCATCAGTCGGTCGAAGCCCATGAAGCCGACAGAACCTCCGCTTGGAGGCCGAGCCGTCTCGTTGATGGAGCCATGACCGGTCGAAATGCGATGCACAGGGCTCTTAGGCGGCGGAGGCTGCGATCGATTTGCATTCGAGGAGGAAGACGCGTCGATAGACAGAGGAAACACTCGCCGTCCGGCCATACTGCAACACTGAGAGGAAGGTAAGGCCATAACGAGCCATATTTTTAGTGGCAAAAGTTGCAAGACCATCACTCTGTACTTCAAGACCAACATTCTGTGTTTAGGTGTGGATAAAATGGTGAGAAAATGACTACGAATCGTACGGGAAGGCGTCCATGTACTCGACGGCCTCGGCCCAGCGGAAATGGTTGTCGTCCAGGACTGCGCGGCGACGAGATCGACGTACGCCGGTCCAGACGCCGACAATGAGCAGGAGCGTCATACAGGAGATGGACGTGAGCATGGACAGCTTCATGGTCCAAAGCTGCTCGTCCGGAGGCATCTGCCAGTGGTGCGGAATGAACATGGGATGCTCGAAGCCAGGCTGGGCAATTGCAGTTGCCACTGCCCCACGAAGA
Organism: Phytophthora crassamura; assembly: GCA_033557995.1. Classification (NCBI taxonomy): domain Eukaryota; phylum Oomycota; class Peronosporomycetes; order Peronosporales; family Peronosporaceae; genus Phytophthora; species Phytophthora crassamura. Next base: position 1,513,334 of record JAUCED010000009.1, on the reverse strand, counting down.
GCAGGAATCTCCGGACGTGCCGTACGCTGTACCAGCGTATTTTCCTGTGGAGAATCTTCCTCAAGTCGTGGAGCGTCCGGTAGTCCGTCAATCTTCTCTTCCTCTTCAAGTTCTTCCGTCTCAACCTCGTCACCGACAAAATTCTTCATAATGATGACCCCCAGGGCGTCCACAGCTTCCGCAACGACTTCCTCCTCGATCTCCTCCTTCTCCTTCTCCGTAAGCCTCGGTCCACTACCTGTCGAAGCTGGGATGAACACAACGATCTCATCTGCCACCACCTCCTGCTCGTTCTCTTCGTCCGACTTGGTCACATCAATATCAATCTCCGTTGAGCCGCCGGTAGTCGGCAATTCGTCCAACGCAGCCTTCAGATCGTCCTGCATGTGCTCGATCTCCTGTTCGGCCTCGACCTCCTCTTCAAACAGCCGTTCAACTCTGTCAGCTAAAGATCCTCCCATCTCAGCGTCCTCTTCAACCTCGGGAGGTTCCACAGCCTCGCCGATGATCATCGCATCCAGAGCGTCGGCCACTTCGCTCTCAATCTCCTCTTTGATCTCCTCTCTCTTCTCCTCCGAAAGCCTCGAACCTGCTGGGATCACCACCACAATCTCGTCGTCGACCCAATAACTGTTTGCGTCGTCCGATTCACCAACGACCACGTCGATTACCACTGATCTACTGGCACTGGAGGCTTGATCTAGTGCGTTGTCCAGTTGATTATCCAGCTCCATCAGCGTGCCCATCACCTGGGCTTCTTCCTGGATCAGGATCTCGACATCGTCGAGGCTTCCACTGCCGCGAAAGGTCTCCATTGTGGTACCGTTGACGTCGATCTCAGTGGACTTGGCAGTGCTGGAGAGGAGCGATAGCAGCAGCAATAGGACGCGGACGGCTGCCATGCTGGACTCCTGTCTTGGTGCTGGCGAATACCAAAACAATACGTCGCGATCCAAATTACGACCTTTCGAAAACGAAGATCCATTTTCGTACTTAATCGAACAACGGCTCGTGCTTGAATTTGGAGAACCTTTTCTTCGGCCGAAATCGGAGGAAACGCTCCAACTTACCGTGTGAGCAAGCAAAGGATCAGCGAGCAAGGACATTATCCTAGCTAACTCGGAGCAGGTCTTGGTACGAAAAAAACGAAGTTAGGTAGCTTCGATGTGCTGTTGGAGCTCTTGCGGAAGGGAGGATGATGATTTCATCGCAGCGTTGCTCCGGTCGAGTACAACATATGCAATAGGTTTATGTGCAGTAGAAGGTCACTGCCACCGCAGCCAGCGTGACGCTGCTTTTAGCCGCCCGCGAGCGAATTCAACTCGCCAACAGGAGCAGCAGCAGTATCTTTTTGTGGTGGACTTGGCGCCTACTGCCTCGAGTGGTAGGGTATATGTAATTTCAAACGGCACAAAGGCGTACGGACACCATACTCCGCGTACCCGCGGCAAGCAGCCGATGGCAGCGAGCTGACTCGACTAGTGCAACGCGCTTGTCTCCATGCTGTTGGCAACGTGAGCTTCCATTCAAGATGTCGATCGGTTTTGGGGGCGGAGAGGCGATCTTTTGTTGGCCTAAAGACGGCAATAGCGCGGCGTTGCCGAGGCTGAATCGACCTGGTATTACGACTCCTAAGTCAGACGGAATGCCAGAGATGATATCTTCACCAGTTGCTTGACGGAATCAATGTACAAACCGAGTGTCGACATTGTAGAGGTGGGGTTAAACGGCGGCTTCGGATGAGGAAAGCCGTCGTGGAGGAAAGTTGATCGGCAAGGATTCCTTTCGGGACTTGAGAGCTGCTGTAGTGTTGGTTTTGCAGCTGTGCTGTTGCTGCTGGGCACCGTAAATGTCCACGCTGGGACGGCTCAGACTGAGCCACCACTAGCCTCAATTGGCCAGAGGCGCTGCCTGTCCTCACCGGTCGCGTCAAATCAAAGATCCTGTTGCAGTCGTGACCGTCAGAGTCTGCGGCAGTGAATTGAAACGTTTTCCTCTGATTTCGGGCCACTTGTGGTTGAAGCGTGGGTGCAAACGGAACGTCTGGACCGGCGAGAGCCTCGCAAATCGAAGTTCCCCCACAGAAGCAGTTCCGCTGTAAGCGCCACCTCAAATTGGCTAGCACGAGACGTTGTTTTCAAGTCTCGGCTTTGAGATGCCATCAGAGGCGAGGAAACCTAACTTTCACACGTACCGGTCTGATCAACACACAACTTGCACCACATAAACTCAAAGACGGTGCGAAAAAGCTGGCCTGGCTAGCGCGACGCTGCAGCGCTTTGGCAGAAAAGGGCAGAGCTTGAAGCGCGGGGAGATGGGCAGCAGGCTGGATCAATGTGCTCTGAGTGTGACGTGAATGTTGCAGGAGTGGTGCGCACAATGGCTGCAACTTGGGACGGACACACACCGATCCTTCTCCAAGGAACAGCGACACGCCCGGCACCACCCAGCACCAGCAGGAGCACCATGCCGGGGCTCAGCGTGTCGGAGCTCCCCCCCGAGAGCCTCCATGCAGGAGACAAGATCGAGTACTCCCTCGCTGGCATTCGTCAGCGGCGATCCGCGTGGACGTCGCGTCGCGGTCATTCTTCGCGTCAGCGGCGCGGCTGACGAGGACTTCCCGATCGGCATCGACAACGGGGAGCTGATACCCCTGACATTGATGATTGTGCGCCGCATTGACCGCTTCGGCAACGAAGTCCAGCCCGGTAGAGCGCTGTGGAGAAAGCTGAGGACGTTCACCTGGTAGCAGGCAGGTGTGAGGCTCCGACGCGGTCCAGTCTCTTCAACGCAGCACTGCAGGGTGCAATCGACGCGAGTGTGGATGCATCGATGCGTCAGCTTCGTGGTGCATGCGAGGAAACCCGTTCGCAGAGCGAAGAGGATGGCACGGGGCGCAGTGGCGACGAGGCGCCTGAGGCCAGAACTCCAGCGACAACGACTACAGCTCCGGCGGATAGTGGAGCAGCCGCGCGTGATCAGCCCGCAACTCATCCACGTGAGGAAACGGAGATTGCAGCAACCCCCGAGTCGCCGATCTATCTATAGGCTGAAGGATGAATCTTCCCCGATGGACAGAGCTGCAGAGTCGCCTCAGGTTGACGCAACGGACAGTGGAAACCGTTGTAGCCCTCGTGGCGAAGCTTCTGCAAGCGAGGAGATGTCGACTGGCAGTGTTCACGAGAAGGTAGCCTCACCTCTCCTCTCGGAATTGGTCGCCGCAGAAGAGTACCAGAGTGCTATTCCAACGCGGCACGAGCGCTCCAAAATCCGGCACCAACCGAAGAAGCGGGCGGGCGCGTGGCATGTTCCTCGGTCGCGCAAGCGCCGAAACCAGAAGAAGTGCGGCATCACGCGAAGCGAGCGTGAGATATACCATGCTCACACCCTGAAGGCCCGGAAGACCAAGGAGCTCCTGAAGTTGCCAATGGTTAAAACCCGCCTGAAAAACCTTCGCGAACGCAGGCCGCGCTTCGAGCAGTCGCGGCGTCCAGACCCGGTATCACGACGGGTTTTCTCGTAGAAGATTGGCCAGCTGACGTGAAGTACATCACCGAAAGCATTGTTCCCGAGGGAATCTCGTTCCCAGATATCGGTGAGCCCGACCCTTGCCAATGTGGGGCGACTGTTTCCTGGACACCTGCTGGAATGCTACGGCGGGGACCTTTTGCACGCCCGACTGCTGCAGACTTGAAGCAGTCTGCAGCAACGCGCCACGTTCGCTCCCGACGCTAAAGCTGTTCGACACCCGCCGTGTTGGCCTCGGCATCTTCACCACTACGTCTTTGGACGTAGGTGACGTGCTTGGTGAGTACTGTGGAAATTGGGTGCGTATGACGCGATCGTCGAGGGCCAGCCCGACCAGGCGTTAAAGCAGAACAGTGGGTACACGATGTTGCTGAACGCCAAGTCAACCAGCAAGCAGTTCGTGTACATTGAAGCCCTCGAGTACGGCTTTACGACGCGGTACATGAGCCACTCATGCCGGCCGAACGTCGCGTTCATGGAGATGCAGAACGGCACCGGGGCGAAAGTGCTGGCAGTCATGATCTCTAACGTGAAGGCAGGAGCGGAGCTGACCGTGAACTACGGCGACGAAATATGGTTCAAGTGCGCTTGTGACGAGTGCTGGTTTGGTTATTGAGCGGGCATTATTCGAGGAGGCGATTGAGGAGATAGTCCTCTAGCACAGGACATCGGCACGTGGACAAAGGAGAGAAAACAAGTTCTGTAACCGATCGATAAGAAAAATTAAGTCTTCTGGTTTGCTTGCAAGATTTTCTTTTAGTTATTGTGAAGTATCAATCTGTTGGGGGCGAGGAAGCACTCAGAACTTCCAGCTCATTAGAGACACGGCGTAGGGTGAAGTATAAGTATTCACTCTCGTTACGTGAAGCACTACAGAGCGAGGAATCAGAACTTAATGAACAAACACACCTTCGCTGCTACAAGGTAGAGTTTTTCCCGATGACACAAATCCTCGTTTGCTGCACGTAGTACGAGGTCGTGTGCCCTCGATGCACTAACCACATACCCGGAAGACTGAGTCAACATACTTCTAGATCACTCCAAACACAGCGCTGCACCCACCGAACGCGGCCGACCCCCTGCGTTCGTCGTAGTTGCTGGCGCGCACTTGCGCTTCTTGCGCGTGACCAGTATCTCCCTTCCGCTGCTGTCCAAATGTTCGGTGATCTTCAGAGCGAACAGGACGTGCACGCAGACACCAAACGCGAAGAAGTAGTTGCAAGGACACCACGTGTTGTCCAGGTCCACCGACCATCCTCTAAAAGGCTGGCCCTGTACTTCCATCCGCGCGTAGTTTGACCCCATCTGGGCTGAGACCGCAATTCCTTCTTCTGATCGTTTGTTGGGAGCTACAATGAGGCGCTTCGCAAGCTGGCACACTACAGGTACAATAGTAGGTCCACCAGGATACGCATTTCGAACCGGTTCGCCGCTCCATAGACCCAACAGCTTCTCTCCCGTCAGCTCCCCCACGCGCCGTGTGAGCGTTGTTGCTGGAACGGAGTCAAAGCGAAACTGTCGGGTATTTGCGGACTGGTTCTCGCAGCAGTCGCTCAGTTCCCGCAGCAAAGTCCCCATCTTCAAGCGGCGTCGGAGCGTGTAGTCTCTCTTGAGTAGCGCGTTGAATGTCTCGGCTGGGTTGTTGGTAGATGCAAAACCACTGGGAGTCGCGTAAACTTGCCACGTACTGAACCGCCCGAACAACCACTGCGCGCTCATGTACTGGGCGAAGCCTACGCGAAGAGGCATAGCCGACCACTTCTGCGAAACGTTGTCCCGCATCCGGAAAAACTCCAATTCGCTTCGCGCGAAATGCATATCGTACATATCATGCACAATGCTGGCCGACACAACCGAGGGAAAGTTCTTAATCGCCGTGTGCACCTTCTCCATGACGTGAAAGAAACACATCAACGACCCAAACCGAGGGTTGCTTCCAAACACAGAGCGGAGCGCGTTAAACGGAGCCTGGTCTGCGTCGGCCATCGCGTGTTGAACCACGAGATGCTGGCGCGCAATCCAGAAGTAGAGACGTTGCATCGCCAGCAAGGTTTCCTCAATGACAGGCTGCGTCTCTTGACTGATGACGAACAGCGCAACCACGTGGAATACCCTGGAGCGATCCGAAACACCGATGACGAGCACAGGATACTCTCGGTAGTTCATCTTGAACGTCGCGTCGACGTGGAGGATGAAAGAGTCTGGCGGCAGCATCATCCGAAACACGAGCGCCTTCGTCGTAATGCCTACGATGAAGGGCTTTTCATCAGAGCCGTTTCCAACTACCGGCTTGCCCTCGGAATCTAACTCCCAGCCAAACGTGAAGGGCTGCGCCATTGCTTCGTTTCCTGTGAAGGTCCTCGCTTGGATCCACTCCCTTAGCCCATCGACACGATCATGGTTCTCCAGATAGGTGCGGGAATAGTGGTTCACGAAATTCTGGACTACTTCAAGTTCGGCAGGGTCTGCCAACGGGGTGGCAAACTTGCGGGCGAGTGCGTGGCGGATACGCAGCGGTCTTGGTGATGCCCTGCAAGCTCCCTGCAGAACTGCTTCTGCGCCGACGTCAACTTCTTGCGCTGCGGCGAGTCGGAGTCAGAGTCCGAGGTGTGCTGGCCGAACTCGTGAACAGACACGAGATTCGACTCGAGACAGGTGATCATCCGCCCGCGCAAGGCGCACTTGAACTCGCTGGCGTCGTGGCAGGCGTCAGAGCTGCACTCCAGCAGTCGGTAGCGCGACTTGTGGGGCTCCGAGCCCGGGCAGGCGGTACATTTCGACGTGTTGCTCTTCGCGATGTCGAACGACTTCAGAGACTCGAGCACGGCGTCTGCAGCGTCGGCATTAACAGCGATGGCTGTCTCCTGCCAGGGGATTCGTCTGGCCATGAGGGACTTCAGGTACGTGCACGCCCTGTCGCGAAGGAGCCGGCGACACACTGATAGTGATGAAGTCTTGCTGGTGCTCGGAAGCGCTTGTGCCAGCCTGCGGCTCGCCACCCGCCCGTTGTGCCCGTTGCGACACGGCGTTAGCCGCCTGCTGATTGGTCGAGGGACACATACCCACACTTCCCGGTGCACACACCAGAAAACGTCCGCTGGGCCAATGACGCCACGGCGAAGGGTGCTGGTCAGCTCCGCTGCGGTGGTGACACATTTCTAGGGTGCCACAGCAGACGTAATGTGCGAACGCAGCACGGGAGTGTGGCCGTTAGGCGTTCTCATCAGAGGCCAAGCAATTAGTATGCAAACTGGGTCCGCCGTCTTATTATAGTGTAAATGGGTCGTAATCAAGTCACAAGTTTGCTCGGAGTGGGAACTCGTAAGCTCACATCATGAAGCGCAAGCTTTGTCATGTGAGTAAGACAGACAAGCAGCGGCATATCTATTGCGTCCTGGATTGTAAACCCTTCGGGAACAACTTTCCTCCACGGCGGCGTTCCTGTGGGATCCCTCCCCCGACGCCTTGACACTCGGTTTGTACAGTGGTTCCAAGGCCCTATCTCACGAGGGTGTCAGTGAACCCGCCAGTGAATTTCTGACGCGGCACGGCGCCACATTGACCTGTAGCCACACAAAAATTGGGTCGTCAGCGCCCGTAAGGTTGCACTGGTCGTGTCAGCTCGGCTGCCATCGGCTGCTTGCCGCCGCTAAGGTGGTTCGCGCTGTCCAAACTCTTTCCTTTTTGCTGTTTGAGCAGCGATTACAGACCCCCGACTCAACCGGTTCGTAATCCTCGGCAAAAAACTTCGTTGAAGCTGACGTCGCACCTTGCTGTCGCCGCGTTTTGTTATGAAGCTCACTTGAGCTGCACGAGGCAGAAAATCACAGCGCAGTCCTTGAAGCTGCGCCAATCTGACCGTTTCGCCGGCCAGAAGTCCAAGGAGATACTGATAGCGCTGACGCTGCTGCTGCCGCGAGTATCGTGCGCGCGTTGCATACCCGCGTCGGAATCTGGGCCAGCGAGGGGTCTGGGATCACTCACGACTGGCGCACGGGCAAGTAGGTTGAAGAAAATGAGCGGTTCCTTCACCAACATATTGAATATTTTGTATTATTGTTTCCCTCGACCAGAGAAGCCGTTTTCGCATGGGCCACTCTGGTGCTTCGGTTCATCTAACACCAGGTGAGTGGTGACCGCACTCCACTGAGTCAGCCAGCACAGCGGCGCGTCCTCGACGCTGCGTTCATCCCCCCCCCGAGATCTCCTCGATACCAGGGTCGATGTCTTTCTTCTCGGCGGGTTGGCGCAGAGAGACCGAGTTGAAGTTCGCGTCCATGCAGACTTCCGTTTTGGATCGGGCTTGGCCCACCTGTCTTTGACAACTTGTACGATCCACTCGTTTGCGTTTCGGGGGCCCAATTCGGACAGCGAGGGCTCTATGGAACGCTTGTTTCGGCACTGCACCTTGTTGTACGACAACGTATTATGTCGGCTTCCGTTTCTGCCGTGGCTTCTTTTTCGCACGTCGCCGCCGCAACCTCCCTTGATGTGGTACCCGTTCAAGCGCCAGAAGGTTGGCCTACAACGGCTCACAATCAATTTTTCCGCGTGAAAGATGGAAGCGACTGCCGCTGCTCAAGCCATAGCACCCCTGCCGTCTTCCGCGACGATGGAGGAGGCCCATGCGGCGTGGCTGGCCGCCGGCGCCGCTGGCGACGCACAGGCCATGAGGCGACTCTGGGAACAGTTCCCCGAGTGGCTCGCCTTCGATCGGGTACGCTTGGTCGCCTTGCAATCGACACTTTGCGGAGACCGTCGACTGACAATCATGTGGTTGTTCGATGACAGCATGTGGGCCACCCCACGTCGGACTCGCCGTCCCAGCGACAAGCAAAATTCTGTAGCTGGGGAGACTTCCACCTGCGCTCGCTCGGCGCCTCGGCGCTCCACACGGCGTCGTGGGGCGGGAAGCTCGAGATCCTGCAATTCCTGCTCGAGTGCGGCCAGGACCCCAACGCAGCGGACGACAGCTGCCTGACGGCCGTGATTGTCGCCATTCTACGGCTCAACCTCACGACCATGCGCTGCGTGTTCCGCGACGGCGAAGCCGTGCGGCGGAACACCGTTGTCGACGTACGTGCAAGTCGGATAGGCTTTGCGAGGATCTTCCGATCTTCTCAACCGATCCAGTGACCGTGTTTCATTGCTGCAGTGTCGAGAAGAGCAAGACAAGCAAGTGCAGCTCGTGCTCGAGGTGATCAAGATGCTGCTCCGCTTCGGCGCGAACGTGGATGCCCAGAGCCAGGTACGGACCGATACAGTTCTCTTCGTGCACCAAGCAGACACTCGCGCTGACTGACCCCCCGCTCTATCTCGCCAGGACGGGAAGACGGCGTTGCAGTACGCCACCAGCGACGATGCCTACGAAGTGGCCAAGCTGCTGCTGGACGCCGGTGCCAGCCTAGATGCGCAGGATGAGGTAGGCGTTGGGGAAATCAACTTTGACCTTCAAACCAATGGAACGGATCAACTGACTGGGCTGTGATGTAGAACGGGAAGACGCCGCTGCATTACTGCGTGCAGGAGAGCGGCCTGCTCGTGACCGAGTTGTTGCTCTCACGTGGCGCAAGCATCGATCGGGAAAGCAAGGACGGCGTGTCGCCGTTGACATTGATGGTGCAGCGCGCGAACCTCAACGTTCTCCAGCTCTTCCTGAATCACCACCAGTGTGTGGCGACGCTGGAGCGGCGTCACTTCGGCGGCGCCGTACTGCTTAAGGCCGTGGCTTGCCGCGCCGAGGAGGTCGTGCGCTACGTGGTGAAGAACGACTACGCATCCGTGACGATCCGAAACGACCAAGGGGAGACGCCGATGCACCTCGCCGTGAAGCAGCGCAACCCGCCGCTGATGGAGCTGCTGAACGACTTGGACCCGGCGGGAGACAGCCTGGCCGCGGTCACCAAGACGATGGAGACCCCGGCTCACTACGCAGCGCGGTACGGTTCTCGTCGCGAGGTGGAAATGCTGCTGCAATGCTGGACGAGCGTGTTCGGCGACCTGCGGGCGCTCGGAGCAGCGAACCCGCTCAACGCTGTCAACAACGAGGGAGACACGAGTCTATACATTACGTGTACGACTGAGTTCCGGCCACCCTGCTTCCTCGGCGCGCCCGATGCTACACGTCGTGATATCCGCGACGCCAAGGCGCAGCTGTTGCTTGAGCATGGGGCACGGCTGTTCCCTCTCGAGTTCTTGGCGCACGCGTTGGCGCTCGCCCCAGAGAGCGCTCTGACTGCGTCCCGACTGGTCTTCCCGGATCGAGTGCAGCGTTGTCTGCGTGAGTGGATTGTGGAAGACGGAGCGCATCCAACTGAGCAGGAAGACGAGGAAGCAGCGCACGACTGTGGTGACAACGCCCTCGTCGAGGCGGTAGCGGAGTTGTGCATGCAGTGGATGACAGGCACCGCGTGCGCGTGCTCACGGGCGTCGCTGCTGCCGATTTTCATCTGTGCTGGCTACGCGCACGACGTCGTGCCGCTGCTCGTGGAGCTGCCTCTGCAGCGCTGCGTGTTGCCAGTGTTTCTGCGTCAGCTCGAGAAGTTCTCAAGGCAACAGCTTGGCCATCCTCTGCTGCTGCAGCTACATAACGAACTACTGGAGGCCTTGGCCTCAGCCATGTCAAGTGCCTAACGCAAAAAATGAACGCCCGTAAGTTACGATCAGATGAGGGGCGGGCGGATCCAACTTGTTCCCACTTCAAGGATTGACGCAGAAAAGGAGCGAATTCATCTTCATCTACCGTCGATACACGAGCCACAAAGGCAACACACGCTTGAGCTCTCATTGTCACTAACTGTGCAAGCAGCACAAGTATTGTACATGTATTGTATTGTATTCCGGTGCCAGGGAATGTCATTGCCTAGCGCTTCATTGCTGGACGGCTGGTGCTTCGTCTGACCCCGTGGGAGGCTCGAAATTCGATCCATTCGAGTCGAATGGATTGTCGATCCCGAAGTTGGTGGGACTGACGGGCTTTTTACGAGAAGGGGATCATCTTGGGATTTGGAACCCGAACTGACCGAAAGTGGAGCAATCCACATCACATACACATAATGCTAAGTGGCATACACAGAGCTTGTCAGGCATCGGTGACACCACGACCAAGGCAAAGAGGACGTGTGCATAAAGCATATGCGGCCCCAGCTCGGCCAATACAGGCCGAGCTGCCGTTTGTAGCTGAGTTAGTACGCAGCTTTGCATGAACTCGATAATGCATGGGAGCTTCTTTGCTGAACGCCGCACTGCAAGACCTGCAGTACGTGGCGGACCGGATTACTTTAACTAACTCCCCGGTGAGAAACCGAGAACTAGATCGATGCCATATACAGAACCAGAGCTGTAGCAGCTAGCGAAAAAGATAAGCTAAACGCATACCGCTGACAGCGCGGTCCACATGAAAAGGCATCGATTACACTTGTACAGCAGCACTGTCCCACCTCGCTTTGTGCCCTTGACAGCTATACCGTTCTTGGCCACATACATACCCACATGACTCGTGGCGAAAGCTTCACTCGTGGCGAAGCTTTCGCCACGAGTCATGTGGCCACGGGATCGTGCTAGAGCAACAGAACTTAAATGGACATTATTTGGCATTCCACGGTACAAGGAGGATGGATGGCATGGCACTCAAATCCTGAAAGTCTGGCGTGCTTGGAGCCTCAAAACCTCTCTCTTCGTCAAAACAAGTCCACTTGAGGCCTTGTCAGAAGCTCAATGAACTACGAACAACCTGAGGGGGCTGAGAGAATGGGGAAGCGGCGTGGTCTGAGGAATCGAAAACACTACTTGGCCGGCTTTTGCGAGTTCTGCGTCACCCCTCCTCTCCTTTTCATACACCCGGTTTAGATTTCCCTAGGTCACCGAATATTGACCGAATGAAGCAAACGAAACCGAAAATATCGTTTTTGTGCTGTGTGAGTTCTGTTGCTCTAGACTACTCCGTGGGCCACGACGGACTTCGTTTTTGGTTGAAAGCTTTGTGGTTTGCCACTTATTACTGTGTATACCACGTAGCATTACGTGTATGTGATGTGGATTGCTCCACTTTCGGTCAGTTCGGGTTCCATCCAAATCCAAGAACTTCATAGATGATCCCCTTCTCGTAAAAAGCCCGGGACTGACTGCCCAAGGATGTAGCATGCACGCACACGGTCTCTCGGTCGACGGCCTGCGCGAGTCCGTGCAATCACGCTCCACGGCTGATGCTCTTCCTCGATCCCTGCCATCAAAAGCATTGCTGAACAGGAACCGGCTGCATTGGCGATGCCGAGCAAAGTCAAATCCGCACAGAAATTGCGGTCTCCAGTGGTCGTAACTTACGACCAGTGATGCATGTACTGTAGTTGTTGAAGAAGTACAGCCGTACTGGCACGGCCCAAGCTATATCACGCTTGACGCCTGGGTGCCGCAAGCTCCTCCAGCTCATTCCAGGCCGCTGAAAGCTCGTGATGAAGCTGCAGCAGCAGCGTATGCTCCTGCTGGCGTCGAGCGAACTTCTCCATTTGACGCAGCAGCGCGGGAAACTCGCGACGACGAAGCGGCAAATCCAGCAGCATCGGCAGCACTTCATGGCCATACCCGGCACACGTCACAATAGAGAGGAACGTCACCGACGGTCCGAGATGAGTGACACACGCGATCCAGGCCATGCACAGCTCCGCGAGTGCCTCCACCGGATCAACCTCTCCGTCCGTTTGCAACAGCACCTCTTCGCCCTCCGGCTCTCGGATGCGAGTGACGGCATCCTCCACGAGCCACGTTCGCAAACACAGCTGCACGTCGGTGGGCAGAACCATTCGGCCGGGGGACTCCGGACAGGAAACCAAGTCGGCCGCCAGTGCACCAGCAGGAAACAGCCGCGCTCCGTGATCAAGCAGCAGCTGCACCTTTTCGTCGCGATCTTCCAAGTTTCCGAGGGCAGGAACAGCAGTCTCACCTTCCAAAATTCCATGATCAATAGCAACGATGCCGCTGGAAGCCGGAATCGTGCCCGCGATGAGCAAACTCGTCTTCCCGTTTCCGTCCACGACGTTCAGAGGGTTCTCGGCGTCGAGCTCCGGCAGCTCCGCCAAATCTCCGAACGCCCTCGTGAGGCACTGCAGCAGCGTATGCACCTCCCGATGCGAGCCGTACCGGGCGGCGTAATGAGCCGGCGTCTCCCGTTTCTCGGACGTGGTCGCCGTCAAACTGTCGCCCTCGATGTCCAGGTCAGACAGCAGCTCCATCATGGCCCGGTCGTGCTGCAGGATGGCTCGGTGCATGGGTGTCTCGCCCTTCGCGTTGCACGCCGTCACGCGCGCGTACTCGTTGTCCACGACGAAGCGCGCGATCGCCTCGGAGCGCATATCCGCCGCTTGTAGCAACACGGCGGCGCCGAAGTCGTGTCGCTGCGGCGTCGCCACCAGCTGGTGGTGGTTCAGGAACAGCTGCAGCACGTTCAAGTTGGCTCGCTGCAGCGCGAGCGTGAGCGGCGAGTCGCCGTCCGCGTCCGCCAAGTCGATGTTGGCGCCGCGAGAAAGCAGCAAGTCAGTCACGAGCAGGCCGTCTTCTTGCACGCAGTAGTGCAGCGCAGTCTTGCCACTCTCTCAGCAGCAGAACACCATCAGTTTTGACTGCAGCGGTTTGCGAACTCGTTGGGCTGACGCACCTTGTCTTGTACGTCAGAATTCGCTCCCGAATCTAACAGGAATCTGGTGACTTCGTACGCGTCATCGCTCGTCGTGTAGTGTAGCGCGGCTTTGCCTTCCTGGAGGTGCAGTTTTAGTTAGAAAGAGGTCAGAACACGCCTCTCTCAAGCTGGTTTCCACCTTGGTTTGCGCGTTCACATTGGCACCGAAGCGAATGAGCAGGTCAATGACTGCCACCACCTCCTTCTGTTGCTGGTCTTCCTCTTCTCGGCACTGCAGCCACCGTGGTAGCGGCTGATCCGTTAGAAATACAGAGTTATACGATCACCGCAATCCACCTCACAGACTTACATCTACGATGATGTTCCGTCGAATGGCCTCGCCGTCACGGATCATGCAGCGCATGGTCATGAGCGTGAGGCGGAAGATGGCCACTATCATGGCCGTCACCCCACCGTCGTCGCCCGTGTCGGGCTGCTGGCCTGCTTCGAGCAAGAACTCCAGGATGTCGAGGTCGCCGTTCCATGCGGCGGTGTGGAGCGCCGAGGCGCCGATCGTGGGCAGATGGAAGTTGGTCCAGCTGCACGACCGAGGCCGCCGTTCTGCGTCGGACGTAGCGGGCCCCACAGGCTGCAATGAGAAAGGTTAGTCGACAAGAATGACTACTACTGTATCTGCAGCATTGTTGCAATGGAGCGAAACGCGTTACTGTACCCGCTGCAAATCGAGCCACACGGGGTGTAAGTTTCGGAGTTGGCGCATGGTCTCAACGTCTCCGTTGGCGCCGGCCCGGAGCCACGCCGCATGAACCTCGGCCATTGTCTGTAACGGTCGATCCGTCGGACCATCTCCGTTTGCGTTGGCCATCGGCTTACTGTCCGCTGGGAATAATAGCGACTGAGCTCCCGTGAGGGCCACGTGTGACCTCCTTGTTTCTGGTTTATTCTGATTGGGCAGACAGTCAACGAGTCCAATACTACAGTATGAATGGAGATTGTGTGGACGCTGGCGGAACTTTTTGCGAAGATTTGCATTGGCGCTTGTGGACCCTCCCGCCTATAATAATAACGACAAAAGCCTCAAGTGACAGGAAATTAGAGTGGCTGATGGATCGCAGTGAGAGCGGCTTCCGCTCTGGGATCGACACGAGGGCGGGGGCTTGCACATGAGACAGCGGTGTGCAACGCTACCAAGATGAGGCAGCAGCTGCAGAAGTGTACTGTGCAGTGACGCAAGGCAGCCATCAACGATGGAAGAAGCAATGCTCCGTCTGGCGATGGCTGTCCGCTAGCAGAAAAATGATTGCAGCTCATCGAAACGCCGCTGCAGTGACTGTGGCCCCGTCACGGTAAACCACGATTGAGGATTTGTCTAATGACGGTACGCAACATGCCCCAGACGGTCAGTCGTTCGTGCTAATGGCGAGGTTCTCTTGCGGCAAGAAATCTCGGGGAGCTTATTACCAGTGCTGTCGAGCGAACATGTTTCCATGCTCCTTCTGTACCCAGGTGACTTCAGATGGAATATGCGCCCGAAAAAGCATCGCTGTAACCAAGAAGATGTCACGCAGGAAGTAAGAGATACCAGCACCAATCCCAGCATTCCCCCCAGAAGCCTAACGCGTCAGGGAGCAAAAGATCTAACCAACTACAGCAAATCACTCGCACTATCTTAGCAACGCGCTCCTACTTTTCTTCGAGCGCGCGGCTGAAGCACTTCTGTCTGAGATTCGGCCCGCCAAATCTGGAATGGCATTTCTGGCCGATACTTTTTATACGCCGAAGCCGGAGAAGTTCCGAAGTTCCTTCGAAGCTTGATCTGGAGCTGCCGCGATGTCCTTGCTTCGTCCAGCCTTGACTACCTCGGCGCTCCCGAAGCAAATGGCGAAACCCCTGTCCAACAGACCCCAGCAAGCGCGCCGGTGTGCGTTCCCTGGTGTTGCTGGTCTCGATCGAGCTGGGGCGAGCGTAGGAGAGCTAGCATTGTTACGTCGGCGCCCATAGCGAAACCAGCGCGTCCAACCCTCCGTCGCCCGCGCCAGGAAATTGTCGAAGCACACATTTCGTCATGTGTCGGCTGTCAGGCCTGCCAGCATAAGTGGCACCCTGTCCGTTCCACGCCGTCCGCGTGAAGCAAGCGTCCACCGAATATAATACCCGGGCTGGCTTCGCTCGTTTGCGGCATGGGGCGACGAGTGACGTAGCAAGTCGCCAACAGCTCCGGTGGCTTGGGCACGTTTTAAGTTGGCACATTTCGCCTTATTCCATGGCTTAATCGCCACCCCGGCCTTCAAGAGGTACTTGGTCGCTCGGACCAAGTTTTTTGTATCAGATTCGTGGCTCTACGCGACAGCAATCAGGCTCGGCGAGTCCATAGAGCACATACACACACCTTCCTCTTCTGGGCAAGTGAAAAAGAAGACGAGAACACGGCGCTGAGAGCCCGAGCCATGCAGTTTGGTGCAACGATTGTGTAAGCTTTCCGACTACATGTCGGCGGAAGTGCGAAATTTACGATTTCAAGCTAAAATTCAACCTAAAGTTTCACCAGTAGGTCGTCTCTGGTCGGTCAGTGGTCTCCACAACCATGCTGATCACCGATCGTTTAATCCAGCTCTCAGATCGAGCACTGTATTTCAAGACGGCCCGACGGATCGACTTCGCATCGAACACACGCTGTTATCCATGGCGATTCCCGATTGCAAATCCACCAAGCAGTGTTGACCCTCTTCTGCTATATTTGCCGAACCGAAATATTTGGTCGAGAAACGAAATACTTCGAAGTGTTGCGCACCGAAATTTGGGAATTTTCGCCATAAACAGGTTCAGCGGACGCGAACTTTGCTGGGCAGGGTTGCGTCTGCACGGGCATTGGCATGCCTTGGCAAGCTCGATGGCGTTAACGGCATCGCTCGACAGTGGCAATTTGTGGAGGCACTTGCAGCGCCGCGAAGCGATCCTTTGGTTTTGCGAGGAGCAACCGCAGTTGAAGCAGGAAAATCGCACTAGAAGCAACGCCCATTTAGACTGTCTCCTCTGGAACCATCGCCGCTTGTCTTTGAATTCGGAACGCGGCCGGTGCTGGGGTTGGCAGGATGAAGTGCTCTAACTTGCCTTAAAAAAGAAACCATCATCTCCACAGTTCAACTTTCCCGACTTTTCTCAAGCAGAGGAGGGGGCCATGTCGAGCAGTTCACCACGCTAATAAATCTTGTGTGACCGATCAATACCGGAGTGTGCTATCCCCCGCAGCTTACTTGTGGAGCTGGTTACCAGTGAGGCAGGAACCCCATCGGTACACTGAAGATTGATACTGCATCAAAGAAACACCAGTCCGCGTCAGTATAGGCATACTGAAATATCACTTGGGCGTACAACTCCCCACCTCGGAATTCTGCGCGTCGTATGCAGGACCGTTTTGCAACGGAAAGTTGGAGAATCGTCGACCACGACTCGCTTGTTGGCTGAGGGCTGACTACTTCACGGTCTCAGCTGCACCTTAAAAGGTGAAGAAAGCATATCAACCCTGCATCTAACAACAAACGGTAAGCATTGCTCGACTAGGAAGTGTGGCAGTCATGGACTTACGGATCGATAGCGCCGAAATCAGTGTGGCTGGCTGGATCGAGTACAATTCGAGCAGGACGAGGGGGGGTAGAAGTTCAGACGTACAGCGCTTATCGCTACACCTGGAATTGCCTCTGGTGAGCACGCTGACAGGCCATCCAACGCACTAAATAAGCAAAAAAAACATCAAGTACTGGGAGAACCATGAAAATACAACGTACATCATCGCCAAGTTTCTTTGCCCGTTTCTCAACTTCCCAGCCCATAAAAGGAGGACTCTTACCAGCATCATCCCAACGTCTAGCGCGCGTTCTAGCAGCCCAGTGAGATCAGACGAAAGCATCAACGAAGTCAATCCTGCCTAATACCGCGAGAGCCGAGAAGTATGCCAGACATGAAAGTCTGGCAGCTCGTTCGCCGTCGCCGCCAAAGCTGGAATGGCATCCGTTGAGGATGGGTTGCTTGGTGTTTATCTCGCTAAAACCTTCACCTAGATAAACGAGAATGCGTCCAATCTCGTCATGGTCTGCTGGCAAGCCGTCGCCGCCTTCATTGTCTCTTAGTCTATGAGGCACGCATTTCGTCATGTGCAGTCAGGAAGTGGGAAACAGCACGACTGGTGAGAGAGAGTCGGACTAGCCGATTACGCTGTTATTAGTGGTTGCAGGATGTCTGGTATGTGACCTAGCAACGCCGGTTCCTCAGATGAGTTCAGTAGTTGTACGGAGCGTGCCACCTGGGGTGGCTTCTCTCGGGGTTGCTTTCAAGACGCTGCTGCTCGAGGAGCCATCTTGTCCCTTGTAGTTTTGTGTCTAAACAGCACGACTGGTCCTGTTTTTCGTCTACTGCCAACTGTACGCCGCCCGTTTCACGACACGAGAGTACACCGAGAGGTGGCTACAAACATCATGCTTGATACCATCGTGGCTATTTACCTGGGCTGGCTACCCTCGGCTGCGCCGTGGAAAGCGAACAGCCCTGCCGTCGACTTAATCAAAAGCTGAGCTCGATCTGATTTGAACTGCTGAATGGATAGATGCCAGGTCGCAGGAGCGAAGCCACTTCAACCCTCGCCAGAGATATGCGACAATATTGTCGGTTTCAGAAATATTAGCCAGGGAAAAGGTCCAAATTGTCAAGGGGCAACTCTCCGCCAATCACCGCCCGCCACAGTTTTACGCCTCAAGTCGGTACAGTATCTGGCTATCGGTCTTTAGCTCGCCAACATCCTAGCGTGCAACGCATCTATCGCCATCTCCATCGCGCCCATTGCCATTCTTAGCCTGCCTGACACACATGAATGCGGCACCAAACGACGAAAGTGCCGATGCCCAAGCTGTCGCAGTCGCCCATCCACTGACGCCACCCGATGCGGCCGAGGCCGAGGCCGACGTGCTGGCCGCGTGGCTGGCCGCGGGGGCTCGCAGCGACGTCGCCGCCATGCGCGCACTCCGGAGCCGGTTCCCCGAGTGGCTCGCCCTGCAGCGGGTAAAGTCTCCTCTTCGGCCAGATCGGCTTTTGACGTGGCGCACGCACCGCTTGGAGCCCGGCCGCAATGCAAGCTGTGCTGAGACCAGCTTGCTTGGGCTGGGCTGGGCGAGGCGGCGCTCACGCCGAGGTTCCCATTATTACTCGTGACTAACAACCGTTGGATTGTGCGTTGGTGTAGCCGGTGGGCCCTGCTACGTCGGACTTCTCACCGCGATTCTGCAGCTGGAGCAACTTCCACCTGCGCACGCTCGGCGCCTCGGCCATCCACACGGCCGCGTGGCACCGAGACCTGAGCGTCGTGCGGTTCCTGCTGGAAGCTGGCCAGAGTCCCGACACGGGCGACGATGGCGGCATGACGCCCGCGATGGTGGCCATCCTGCGCCTCAACCTGCTCACCATGCGCTGCGTGTTCCGCGACGGCGAGGCCGTGCGACGCAACCTCGTCGAGGACGTACGTGGCGTCGGAGTTGTCGCAGTAGCATCTTCCTGTCCTGATTGAAAGGGGTGATACATTTCTGACAGTAGCTCTGCCGTGGGCGTGGGACTTGTAGTGCCGCGAGGATACCGACCAGCAGCGAGCGCAGGTGATTGCGGTGCTTGACCTGCTGCTTCACTTCGGCGCGGATGTTAACGTCTCGAGTCAGGTACGGACCGGATCGCATGGTCACGTAGAACACGACGGCAACTGACCCTGGATTGACGCTGCTGCTGCTACCTGGAACCTCCACTCCCAACAGGACGGCAAGACCGCTCTGCACTGTTCCACCAGCGATGACGCGTACGAGGTGGCCGAGTTTCTGTTGGATGCCGGCGTGGACGTAGACGTCCAGGACGAGGTAGGTCCGTGCGTTTACAGCAATGGACTGCAGGAAATTGAAACGATGTGTGGGAGGGCTAGCTCCTTGCGCTGCAGGATACGCGTGGCTGATGGGGTGTTGCTGTTTTTCTGCTGTGTGGATGACAGAGTGGCAAGACTGCGCTGCACTACTGCGTGCAAGAAGACGGCCTGCTCGTGACCGACTTGCTGCTTTCTCGCGGCGCCAACATCGACTTGGCGGACGCGGACGGCGACTCGCCGCTCACGCTCGCGCTGCAGCGAGCCAACTTGAACGTGCTGCAGCTGTTCCTGAACCACCACCAGCTGGTGGCGACGCCGCAGCGACACGACTTCGGCGCCGCCGTGCTGCTACAAGCGGCGGATATGCGCTCCGAGGCGATCGCGCGCTTCGTCGTGGACAACGAGTACGCGCGCGTGACGGCGTGCAACGCGAAGGGCGAGACACCCATGCACCGAGCCATCCTGCAGCACGACCGGGCCATGATGGAGCTGCTGTCTGACCTGGACATCGAGGGCGACAGTTTGACGGCGACCACGTCCGAGAAACGGGAGACGCCGGCTCATTACGCCGCCCGGTACGGCTCGCATCGGGAGGTGCATACGCTGCTGCAGTGCCTCACGAGGGCGTTCGGAGATTTGGCGGAGCTGCCGGAGCTCGACGCCGAGAACCCTCTGAACGTCGTGGACGGAAACGGGAAGACGAGTTTGTTCATCGCGGGCACGATTCCGGCTTCCAGCGGCATCGTTGCTATTGATCATGGAATTTTGGAAGGTGAGACTGCTGTTCCTGCCCTCGGAAACTTGGAAGATCGCGACGAAAAGGTGCAGCTGCTGCTTGATCACGGAGCGCGGCTGTTTCCTGCTGGTGCACTGGCGGCCGACTTGGTTTCCTGTCCGGAGTCCCCCGGCCGAATGGTTCTGCCCACCGACGTGCAGCTGTGTTTGCGAACGTGGCTCGTGGAGGATGCCATCGCTCGCATCCGAGAGCCGGAGGGCGAAGAGGTGCTGTTGCAAACGGACGGAGAGGTTGATCCGGTGGAGGCACTCGCGGAGCTGTGCATGGCCTGGATCGCGTGTGTCACTCATCTCGGACCGTCGGTGACGTTCCTCTCTATTGTGACGTGTGCCGGGTATGGCCATGAAGTGCTGCCGATGCTGCTGGATTTGCCGCTTCGTCGTCGCGAGTTTCCCGCGCTGCTGCGTCAAATGGGGAAGTTCGCTCGACGCCAGCAGGAGCATACGCTGCTGCTGCAGCTTCATCACGAGCTTTCAGCGGCCTGGAATGAGCTAGCACCGTCTGCGTAAGATCGGCTTAGTGGCAGTTTCGGCATCTCGTGGAGTACCAAAAGGGGAGTATACTGTCGCGTACGTCGAGGAAGCCACGAGCTGCGCAGCCTGTCGAAAGGCAGCAGCTCTTCGGCATTGAGCTCGGCTGTGCATGAGCATAAAGCAGCGTTAGAGAAAGCAATAATGAAGTGGGTGGATTCGTACCTGGAAGTCTGATATGCTGTGTGCAGCAGATGGTTGGTTGTTCAGATCGTGATCTTGCAGCTCTTCGGCGGGGCCCCTGCTTGAGGGGCAACGTATTTTGATACGCTATGGGTCTGAGACCAAGTTTTCTGCTTGGTTCATGTGGCATTGATGAGCGAGCAGCGAGCCGTCTCCTTCCTCTTCGTGCTGAGGGTTGCAGGTTGTTGTGAGCTGCCATTGCGCTGGAAATTGCTGGATGAGCTCTTCAGCTACAATTTGGTTGGACACTCATATAGTCTTTCAAAACGAATATAACGTCAGAATATTTTTGTCACTGCTTTTAATATCATTCGCAATGAGAGGGGGTCGATACACTGTTCGCTCTATTTAGTCGTGTGACCTGAATAATCATTCACCTTTGATAATCATCCCACAGGTTTTAAATTTGTTTTCAATCCTACCTCAAATCTAAAACCAAGATCGGATTCGGGTTGATCTCGGCGAGCAGATTTGCGTGGTGCATTTTGTTTTGAGTATTTACAAATGGGTTTCGAGTAAACATGCAATCCAAAACAAGGTAGACTGGCTTTCAGTCGTAAAAACAGAAAATAGTCGTGGCACGACTAAATAGAGTGAACTGTGTAATCTTCACGTTTGTATGGCAGTGCGTATGGGCCTAGTCGTAGCCGACAAATCCGCCGTTTATATTGCCTTTGTGACCAGAGTAGCGGCTCGGTGGCAGTGAACAGGAGCAGCGACTCTGCAGTGACCAGCATTACCGATCGACGGTTCCCAGCGGTTCCATCTCGGTGGTGGCCAGCAGCACCAAAACGGCGGTTATCAGTCGCGCCCGGTCGGTGGTGATCAACAACAGAGGCTCGCTGTTGGCCAACAGCACCACTCCGATGTGACCAACAGCTCAACTGCGGCAACGGTGAGGCGCTGGATGGTACGGCTATGGATGTTCGAGATGCTTACATATAAAAAAGATCTCTAGCAACAACAAGAAGTGTAGTTCCCATCCTTCTTGTATTACAATGGACCAGCTTTCACTCTCGCCGTCAACGCGGGGCGCCGGCGAGCCCGCCGAAGTACAACCCATACCATCAACCGGAATTTGGGCCTCCTGGTGGTCCAGTGGGCTAGACCCACGAAGTTCACCCAATTGGCTGGGGTTCGAGTCCTCCCGAGCCGAGGGCTCACAAAAAAACACCAGATGGAAAAATTCAACATTCAATCAATATCTCACCACATTCAATCAGTTCAAAAAATTAGATTTCAGATTCACCCAGCCTTAAGAACAACCAGGATAACAAGTTAATCATCTGAATCAATCCATCAACCGGAAGCAGCGGCACAATTCCATCCAATAGGATTCTGTAGTACGAAACAATTTCAGCCAATAGCATTCTGCAGAGCAATTTCCATAATCCAGTAGAAAAGTACTGTATCGGCCCGGAGTGGAACCGCTCACATTAGAAAGTTGATAAGTGCGCACGGCAGCAAAAGCGTGAACCGCTAGCGGACTTATCCCTTTATTTTGAGAAGGGTGTTTTTGAAGCGGATATTTTTAGCCTTGTGCAAAATACATTTACTCTTTGCTCGAGAAGGCAGTTTGCCTCCCCTCCCAAAAATAGTATGATAGTCGTGATTTTGACAAGGGCAACTTCAGAAGGAAAATGTCCAAGGCAAGGTCAAAGTCTCATCCAATGGGTCGGATATCGAGAGCTGAGCTGGGAACGAGCAAGCAACATCCCGACGCGGATGAAGATGAAGTTTGAGCACGACTCCATAGACTTCGTTTGGGTTTACCAGTCTACACGAGGGAGGCGCAGGAAAAGCGTCGCATTCAGCCAAGTAGACGAAGCAGCAGACCTCAAGCACATAGGAGTTAGTCCAGGCGCTAAGTTCGACAATGCGAACTTAATAACTACTGTGACAGTAGTTATCATTTTCTACTGTGCTCCGGGCCGATACAGTACTTTTCTACTGGATTATGGAAATTGCTCGCATTCTGCAACACGAATTTCATACGTTTTTGTAAGATTAAGTGATTGCCATTGGCGATGTTGACGCTCAATCATGGCAATTTGCCAAGGATTGAGCGTCAACATCGCAACAGATTGATTACGACCACACAAAACGAGCTCGGACTGAGGCCGCATCAATAGCCATGAAATCATTCCAGGTTCTACGAATCATGCGGGCCCTCAAGCAGGGGCCCCACTGAAGAGCTACCACAAAAGCGTCCTCAGTCATAAAAAACAAAACAGCCCGAACCGCTGCAAGATCACGATCTGAACAACCAACCATCTGCTGCACACAGCATATCAGACTTCCAGGTACGAATCCACCCACTTCATTATTGCTTTCTCTAACGCTACTTTATGCTCATGCACAGCCGAGCTCAATGCCGAAGAGCTGCTGCCTTTCGACAGGCTGCGCAGCTCGTGGCTTCCTCGACGTACGCGACAATATACTCCCCTTCTGGTACTCCACGAGATGCCAAAACTGCCACTAAGCCGATCTTACGCAGACGGTGCTAGCTCATTCCAGGCCGCTGAAAGCTCGTGATGAAGCTGCAGCAGCAGCGTATGCTCCTGCTGGCGTCGAGCGAACTTCCCCATTTGACGCAGCAGCGCGGGAAACTCGCGACGACGAAGCGGCAAATCCAGCAGCATCGGCAGCACTTCATGGCCATACCCGGCACACGTCACAATAGAGAGGAACGTCACCGACGGTCCGAGACGAGTGATACACGCGATCCAGGCCATGCACAGCTCCGCGAGTGCCTCCACCGGATCAACCTCTCCGTCCGCTTGCAACACCACCTCTTCGCCCTCCGGCTCTCGGATGCGAGTGACGGCATCCTCCACGAGCCACGTTCGCAAACACAGCTGCACGTCGGTGGGCAGAACCATTCGGCCGGGGGACTCCGGACAGGAAACCAAGTCGGCCGCCAGTGCACCAGCAGGAAACAGCCGCGCTCCGTGATCAAGCAGCAGCTGCACCTTTTCGTCGCGATCTTCCAAGTTTCCGAGGGCAGGAACAGCAGTCTCACCTTCCAAAATTCCATGATCAATAGCAACGATGCCGCTGGAAGCCGGAATCGTGCCCGCGATGAACAAACTCGTCTTCCCGTTTCCGTCCACGACGTTCAGAGGGTTCTCGGCGTCGAGCTCCGGCAGCTCCGCCAAATCTCCGAACGCCCTCGTGAGGCACTGCAGCAGCGTATGCACCTCCCGATGCGAGCCGTACCGGGCGGCGTAATGAGCCGGCGTCTCCCGTTTCTCGGACGTGGTCGCCGTCAAACTGTCGCCCTCGATGTCCAGGTCAGACAGCAGCTCCATCATGGCCCGGTCGTGCTGCAGGATGGCTCGGTGCATGGGTGTCTCGCCCTTCGCGTTGCACGCCGTCACGCGCGCGTACTCGTTGTCCACGACGAAGCGCGCGATCGCCTCGGAGCGCATATCCGCCGCTTGTAGCAGCACGGCGGCGCCGAAGTCGTGTCGCTGCGGCGTCGCCACCAGCTGGTGGTGGTTCAGGAACAGCTGCAGCACGTTCAAGTTGGCTCGCTGCAGCGCGAGCGTGAGCGGCGAGTCGCCGTCCGCGTCCGCCAAGTCGATGTTGGCGCCGCGAGAAAGCAGCAAGTCGGTCACGAGCAGGCCGTCTTCTTGCACGCAGTAGTGCAGCGCAGTCTTGCCACTCTGTCATCCACACAGCAGAAAAACAGCAACACCCCATCAGCCACGCGTATCCTGCAGCGCAAGGAGCTAGCCCTCCCACACATCGTTTCAATTTCCTGCAGTCCATTGCTGTAAACGCACGGACCTACCTCGTCCTGGACGTCTACGTCCACGCCGGCATCCAACAGAAACTCGGCCACCTCGTACGCGTCATCGCTGGTGGAACAGTGCAGAGCGGTCTTGCCGTCCTGTTGGGAGTGGAGGTTCCAGGTAGCAGCAGCAGCGTCAATCCAGGGTCAGTTGCCGTCGTGTTCTACGTGACCATGCGATCCGGTCCGTACCTGACTCGAGACGTTAACATCCGCGCCGAAGTGAAGCAGCAGGTCAAGCACCGCAATCACCTGCGCTCGCTGCTGGTCGGTATCCTCGCGGCACTACAAGTCCCACGCCCACGGCAGAGCTACTGTCAGAAATGTATCACCCCTTTCAATCAGGACAGGAAGATGCTACTGCGACAACTCCGACGCCACGTACGTCCTCGACGAGGTTGCGTCGCACGGCCTCGCCGTCGCGGAACACGCAGCGCATGGTGAGCAGGTTGAGGCGCAGGATGGCCACCATCGCGGGCGTCATGCCGCCATCGTCGCCCGTGTCGGGACTCTGGCCAGCTTCCAGCAGGAACCGCACGACGCCCAGGTCTCGGTGCCACGCGGCCGTGTGGATGGCCGAGGCGCCGAGCGTGCGCAGGTGGAAGTTGCTCCAGCTGCAGAATCGCGGTGAGAAGTCCGACGTAGCAGGGCCCACCGGCTACACCAACGCACAATCCAACGGTTGTTAGTCACGAGTAATAATGGGAACCTCGGCGTGAGCGCCGCCTCGCCCAGCCCAGCCCAAGCAAGCTGGTCTCAGCACAGCTTGCATTGCGGCCGGGCTCCAAGCGGTGCGTGCGCCACGTCAAAAGCCGATCTGGCCGAAGAGGAGACTTTACTCGCTGCAGGGCGAGCCACTCGGGGAACCGGCTCCGGAGTGCGCGCATGGCGGCGACGTCGCTGCGAGCCCCCGCGGCCAGCCACGCGGCCAGCACGTCGGCCTCGGCCTCGGCCGCATCGGGTGGCGTCAGTGGATAGGCGACTGCGACAGCTTGGGCATCGGCACTTTCGTCGTTTGGTGCCGCATTCATGTGTGTCAGGCAGGCTAAGAATGGCAATGCGGGCGATGGAAAACTAGACGCTAGACGCGTTGCACGCTAGGATGTTGGCGAGCTAAAGACCGATAGCCAGATACTATACCGACTTAGAGGCGTAAAACTGTGGCGGGCGCTGATTGGCGGAGAGTTGCCCTTGATAATTTGAATGGACCTTTTCCCAGGCTAATATTTCTGAAACCGACAATATTGTCGCATATCTCTGGCGAGGATGAGGCCTACTTCTCTGTCCGGCGAATTTATACGAATTTGGTTTTTTTGTAGTCCACTCAAAATGTTACATACTTTTCATTGGCTGAAAATATTCTGCTCTAAATGGCTGGCAGGAGGCAGCAATTCGTGGCGCGCGGGCTAACAGGACTGCATTCAGTTTGCACAGCCCACAAACAAGATGCCACGAACGCCAGGCGGGCGTGACATTACGCCGCAGATACGCGTAGCCATTGGCCTGTTCCTCGCTGGCCTCAGCGAGAAAGGCCGGCTCCCTCGCGGCAGCAAGAAACTCGCCATGCAGACGTTCAAGGTCAGCCGAAGCTCCGTCGACAGCATCTGGAGGCTGCGACAGAATGCAGACGCAATGACGGCAGCTCGTCGGCCGTACTCACAGCGCGAGCGACGTTTCACGGTCGAAGAGCTGGGGCAAATCATCGTTGCCGTCCCTCTTTGCAAACGGCAGACCATCCGAGCTCTCGCCGAGGCTACCCAGATCCCACGGTCGACGCTGCACGACTATTTGAAGATCAAGGCGTTTCGACGTGCGATCTCCCTCGTCAAGCCAGCGCTCACGCCCGACCACAAGAACAGGGGCTGTCTTTTGCGCTGAACCACGTCGAGCACCCAATATTTGGTAAGAATATTATTTTTGACTGTATTAATGAATGTATTGCTCAATTAATTTACTTTTTTTCCTCTACAGGCATGCACCAATATCGGTTTGACGCCATGTATGACGTTGTTCATGTCGACGAAAAGTGGTTCAACATGTACAAGGCGTCAAATCGGTATTATTTAGCGGCCGACGAAAGCTTGCCATACCGTCCATGCACTAATAAGAGGTACATAGGTAAAGTAATGTTTTTAGCTGCTGTCGCACGCCCGCGGTACGACTTTCGTCGCAAACGGTACTTCGCTGGCAAAATTGGTATTTGGCCAATCGTCGAGCAAACCTTGGCGCAACGAAGCTCGGTCAATTGGCCGGCCGGTACACCGATTACCAAGAATATCAACATGACTCGACGGGTGTACGTTGACATGCTCAAGAACATGGTATTTCCAGCCATTCGCAGCCAGTGGCCAGGTAAGTTGAACTTCAACTTGAAGTGGGGTTATTAATTTTAATCTATGATAACAAGCAGAGTAGTTGAGATCAGGTACAAGTGGGGTAAAAAAAATTCTCCTCCCTTTCATTCACCCAAAAGCCCCATCTCTATCGAAATAACCCAAGGAGAAATAAAGTAGGCAAGACCTCTCGACCCCCTCTGGTGCGAAGGATGTCTCCTAATCATCTCCAAGCAGCATAAATAGTATAAAAGCCCCTCAAGCAAATCTCTAAATATTCTATAGAAAGTGATTTGATCCTAACAGATAACTATAGTAAGTATAATAACAAGATATATACGATCAACCGATAATAATAACCATGACTCAAATCACCAATGATGATTTCGCCTATATTAATAATCCTGACGTATTCGAAGCTGAAGCTAAAAAGGCTTTCAACGAAGCTGATGAATATCTTTATGGCGAATCTTACAACGGGTTTAGTTGGAAAGATGATAATCATTCAGCATACCATGTATTCAGCAATTATAGCTACGAATACCTAAGCCATGTTGATATTGTACCCGAAGCTATCAAGTGGGTTCAATTATATGCTCGTCGATTCTTTTAGTTTGATCATGATATCAGCACGGCCTTAGTATTGATTTGGTTGAAAGTGTGTAAGAATCGCTATATCATCGAAATGATAGGCGACGCATGTACCGATTACGTTCGATACATCGAGTTATTTGATAGAGATACGTATGAAGGGGATATGAGTGAGGATTTAGGTAATTTCCTGGAAATCAACAACTACTTCGATACCCCCGCTGAGATGAGATACATCTTTGATAAAGCCGTCTAAAATAATTATGAATTTCATAACATCTCTCTGAATTTCATAATATTCCTATGAATTTCATAATTGTTTTTATGAATTTCACAATATTCGTATGAATTTCATTGGATTCTATAAAATTCAGAATATTTTTTTTCAACCTGATATAAAGTCATCTATAGTATATAGATAACAATGACTTATTCACCGGAAACTTACCAACGCAACAAGGAAGCGATCCTACGGGCGCAGAAGAAGTATTACCTCAAGAATCGAGAAAAGAGACTAGCAAACCAGAAGAAGTACGATGACGAGCATCGTGAGCAAATCCGCGAGCGACGCAAAAATGCATTAACGTCAGCAAATCCTGAAGTGGCTATCGATTAATATATTTTGTTTTTGAAATTGACTTTAGTCAGATGGATATAGAAAGTGATCCTGATACAAGGACGAAAACATATAGTAAGATTTTTCACTGAGATAATATAGCCATCGATATATAGCAAACATGTTTGCCTACGAACTCGAAGGACTTCGACGTTTGAAAATCCAGCCGATTAAATGGGGAAGCAGCTACCGCCTCAAGGTACGTGGTAGTACCGGAAAGATGGTATTCGTTGGAAGTGTATCCAAGCCGAAGAATATGAAACTCATTGCCAAGCAATACAAGGTCTCTATTGATGATCTAAAAATGAATCTATCGCCTGACTTTCGTTCAGACCCTACCTATAAGCCTTTGTATGGAATATATGGTGAGAGCCACCTATACGAAAACATCCCTACCGATGAGTTCTATGACAAGCTCGAGAACGTGTTATTGAACCAAAAGAGAGCGTATAAGATCAATATTGCTCTCGGATACACTATGTACGATCCGGTTAATGATATATCGTTTTATTTCTATCCCAATATTGCTAATACAAACGTCTATGATAGACCCTTCGTTGTCAATAGTCGAGCTGATGCTCGAAAGGTCGTCAGCGATATTCGTATGAAAGAGCTTTCTGATACGCTTAATTACCCGAAATCGGGTATCAAGGTTAAATCCATCAATGGTTTCAAGGTATATATCGACTATCGTGATCACGCCCTCGGTGATAGCGATGCTTTGGTTCCTGAATTCATCAAGAACCATCGATACATCATCAACTTCCCGCGAACGAACAACAAGTGTGTATTATTTTGCATCGCTTATCACCTTCAAGAGGAAAAAAATCGACGTAAGGTTGAGCTCAAGTCAAAGATGCATTCAAGCGCTATTGTAGCTATAAAGGTCTCGATTTCTCACTAAGTCTATACAAGGGGTTCAAGGCAATCGATATGATTGAGTTCGATAACATCGAAGAGTGTGTTTCAACCTCAACATCAACGTCTATAGCTTTAATCTCGATACGAATGCGGTCGAATGCATGCGCCCGACCGAAGGTAAGTATGAAGATACGCTCAATATCCTATCGCATGATAATCACGCGTTCTATATCACGAACGTCGAACGAGTTCAATCCAAGTACAATTGTCCCAAGTGTTCGATGGTATTCCAAACTAACGATCAGATGCGCTCTCACACGAAGAACAAATGCGATAAGATCAATCTCGAGTCGTTTGCTCCTGAACCAACGATTTACAGCCCCGCTCAAAATAGGATCAAGAACCTATTATCTAAGTACGGTATCAAGCATCGTGATCATTATCTAGATCATTTCATCGTCTTCGATTTCGAATCCATGATGGAACCATTGGGACAGATGCATGGACCCAATACTGAATTCACGAGCAAGCATGTTCCGGTATCAGTGAGTATTTGTGATAGCTTAAGCAACGAGAAGCGTTGCTTCGTGAGTGATAACCCCAAAAATTTGGTTGAGGATATGATTTCATACATCAACAAGGTATCCAATGATATCAGCATTCACCATAAAAACAAGTTCAAGTCTATCTACTATTCGATCAACAAACAGCTAGCAAGACTCGATGAGGCTAACCCGAAGGTGATGGATGGGATCACTATCGAGAACATCAAGAAGAAACGGAAGGAAAGTGAAGGTCTCGATCGCTACCTCAAGATCAAAGACAAGATTGGTAAAGATATCGAGAAATTAGATCAAATCCTCGAACAGACCCCGGTACTCGGTTTCAACAGCGGTAATTACGACATCAATCTGATCAAGAATGAACTATTCAGTACGATAGGCACTGACAACATCAAGCACATTATCAAGAACGGTGGATACATGGCAATCGTCAGCAACACTTTCAAGATGCTCGATATCGTCAATTACGTTCCTGCCGCAACAAGCTATGCTAAATACCTCGAGACATATCTCGGTGGATGTGAATGCGATGATAAACTAAGATGTACGTGTGAGCTAACGAAGGGTGTGTTCCCATATGAATACATGACAGGTTATGAAGTACTTAGCGAGACTAAGCTACCACCTAAGGATGCCTTTTACAGCAAGCTACGTTGCTCTCATATCAGTGATGACGAATACGAACGAGCAAAATTCGTTTGGGATCACTATGAGATGAAGACTCTCAAGGACTATTTGATTTGGTACAACAATCTCGATGTAGTGCCTTTCATAAAGGCTATCAAGAAGCAACGAGAGCTATTCAAGCGTTTCGATTTAGACATGTTTTGCGATGGTGTATCTCTACCAGGCCTCAGCGAGAAGGTCATGTACAAGACTCAAGAGCTCATTTTCCAGAGCAAAGAGCCAGGTGATCCATTCGTTTTCCCCGAAAAGCGATTCTTAGGCTATATCAAGCAAGATGAGGAAGCTAAGCGTGATTTCGCGATGACGATAGAGCATCTCAATAAGCTACTCAAGAAGCAAAAAATCATATGCAACTATTGCTACGTGAAGCTCAACGAAGAGAATGTATCAGCTGACCGTATCAACAATAAGAAAGGACATGAGGATGGTAATATCATCATTAGCTGCGTCAGTTGCAATGTCGCGAGAAAGGATATGAATATCAAGGCATTTCGCTACAAGAAGCTGATTGAGTTCAATTCTGATCGTCTCGTCTATTCAATCAATGAAGACGAAGCTGACATCTACCGTAAGATGAAGGCTAACATCGCGGGCGGTCCATCCATAATTTTCAATCGCTACGCTAAACGCAACGAGACGTTGATTAGAGGTGGTAAGCTTTGTAAGAAGGTCATCGGATACGATGCAAACGCTCTTTATCTATGGTGCTTAGGTAATGAGATGCCGTGTGGTCGATTGACTACGATCGAGACGTATGATGATATCGTCGATGACATCAAATCCGACAAGATCTTTGGTTTCCTCGAATGCGATATCGAAACGCCAGAGCACCTGAAAGACTACTTTAGTGAGATGACACCAATTTTCAAGAATACTGAGATTGAACCCACCGAAGATATCATTGGCAAGCACATGTTCGACTACAATCAATCTCGCGAGAAGAATAAATCAAAGACGTCCCGCAAGCTAATTGGAAGCTATTTCGGGAAGAAAATATTGATTTACACGCCTCTGCTCAAGTGGTATCTATCGCATGGAATGGAAATCACGAAGACATACAGCTTTATCAAGGCTAACGCTCACAAACCGTTTGAGTCATTCATGAATCAGGTATCAGATGCGCGACGTGAGGGCGACATTGATGATAGCAAAGCCATGATTGCTGATATGATGAAGTTGGTTGGTAATGCTGCCTTTGGTCGATCGGGTATGGATATGACGAAGCATAAAGAGGTTGAGTTTCTATCGAATGATACGTCTATCTACAAAGGCGACTGAGCATTCCACATTCAGTTCGAAGACCGAACTCAACGATGGTACCGTTGAGATGGTTAAATCGAAGCGCCGGATCAAACTCAGGAATCCTATTCAATTGAGCATCGCTATCTATCAGCTCGCTAAGCTACGCATGCTCGAATTCTACTACGATTGCATCGACTTCTACATCGATCGTAGCGATTTCCAATATCAGGAAATGGACACAGACTCAGGATACATTGCTTTCAGCGCTGAAAAGCCATTCCCTGACCTAATCAAGCCTGAGCTACGGGACCACTTCCAGAAGCATCAGTACGATTGGTTCCCGCGTGATGATACGAAGGTGAATGCGGCTTTTGATCGTCGCAAACCGGGTCTATTCAAAGAAGAGTTCCGTTGTAATGCCATGGTCCGTCTTAACTCAAAGAATTACATTTGCTATTTAGGTGATAAAATTGATAAAGAGACTAAACTACCTATGATCAAGCTATCAGCCAAGGGTGTTCAAAAATCACGCAACAAGACCGTTCTATCACCAGCAAACTTTGAATCGGTTGTGAAAAACAGAATCACGTTTAAGGGCAACAACAAAGGCTTTCGCATGTGTAGAGAGACTAACTCAATGATTACATATAGTCAAACCAAAACAGCTCTAAACTACTTCTACGACAAGCGTCGCGTGTTAGAAGATGGAATAACTACAGCACCATTGATGATATAATCAGTCGATAGTATATCTTTTTTTATATAGGATGGATGCGCTACTAGAAAAATTGTACTATGATCCTGAGACGGGGTTCATCTCAGCTGATGCTCTATATCGAAAGGTTAAGCAGATCAGACCAGAAATCACACTCAAACAGGTGAAGGATTGGTACAAAACTAAGCTAGACATCCAGCAACATGTTGAGAAGAAGGGAAGCTACGAAGATTTTAGAATCGCCTCGAACAACCCCAACTCATGGCAAATGGATCTCGCCTTTTGGGAAGGTAAATCCATACTTACGGCAATCAATATCAACTCGCGTTTAGGTTTCGCTAAGCTATACCAAACAAGCGTGCAGACAGTGTTTTGAAGGGGATTAAGGAACTCGTGGAAGCTTACAAGGTGGATATATTGACGACTGATAATGGCAAGGAATTCCTCAATCGCAAGGCAAATGCCTACCTCAAATCTAAGGATATAACTCATTACAACAACGAGCCCGGGGACCATACTACCATGGGTAAAATCGAGCGCTTCAACCGTACGATCAAAATGCGACTAATTCGTATGCAGCAGCCTATCACTGAGAACCTCGTTAAATCAGTTATAAACAACTATAACGATACATATCACACATCTATTAAATCTACACCCAATCAGGCGAAAGGACAAGTCATGACTAATGATTTGAATCATAATCGAGAGGTCATGGAACGCGTGGAAAATGAGATATCAGTTGGTTCATCAGTACTCTATCGACTCGATAAAGGTACATTTGATAAGGAAAAGGCACGATGGAGCAAAACCATCTATGAAATCGTTGGTCTTGATGGGTATAGAGTTCAGATTCGCTCGAAAAATGGTCATACTCTCTATAAATCGCCAAACGATATCAAATTGTTTAAAGCTAAACCAACCGATGCCCCACAAGCTAAGAATCAAGTCTTTGAAGCTGAGAAGATTGTCGATCACAAAAAGATGCGTTCAGGGAAGTACAAATATCTCATTAAATGGATTGGCTATGACGATGCGACTTGGGAGCCCCAAGACAATCTACGTTTGATCAACAAAAGCAAGAGATCTACCCTTGAGGTTGAGTATTGGTCAAAAAAATAAATGAAATCAGTTAGCTTTTGTAATAATTGATAGAGACATCCTCTGTAAGCGTTTGACTCAAGTATATCATTCGATGTATTTTTCGCGATATTTTTGTAAAATATCTGGTTTGATATATAGAAAGCTGATAATAATGTGTTTTGGATGTTTAGCAAAGGATCGTGAGCTGGCTAACCTTCAACGAAAGCTATGGAATATCCAGGAAGTAAGCCGAATCAAGAACGAACTAATGAACCTTGATGCAGCAGCCAATTTTCGAAAAACGGTAGTAAATCGTAAGTATCGACACGAATTAGAAGCGATATTTGGAGTTCCATTCCATTGTATTAAGGATCGGTATCTAAGTCTCCTCAAAGATAGAAATCATATTTGTCATTCGTACTCGCCATTTCGTCATGACTCAGTCATGCCGAGCTACTGGTAATTATCTACTCATTTTTTTATGATACATCTCATATAGACAAGATGTTCCCGAATTTCACATCCCTCGCTCAGAGAGAGCAGAAGCGACAGGAGCTACTCGAGAAATCTCAGCGTCGTGTTCGACAGGCCAATGCTAAGCGTGAGATGTATCAGGGTGCGGCGTGGGCGACTGATATATGCAACGGCATCACTACTGTAGCGAAGAAATCAACTGAATCTACTCAGACTGATATGAGTGTTGGACCCGATCAGCCTGTTCCAACAGAAGTTAAGCAAACCTTGAATGATATTATTGATCAGGTGGTTGCTCAATCAGACTTAAAAAAAACTGAATATTGAAAACTCCAACAAAAACCCTGAGGTCTCAACACCATCAATGGTAGATATGGGATCTACAGCTAAACCAGATATAAATGATGTTGCAGTACATGTACGACCTGATACAACCGATAGAAACGTTCAGGCACGACCTGATACAACCGATGTTGGAGTGGATAATAGCGCTCGAACAAGAGAAAGTGGAACTAATACCAATCTTTCGATGAAAGATGGTGAAATTCGTCTTATAAGTAAAAGACCTATTGATGCTAATAACCTCGATGTGGAGGAGCAGGTTAAATCCCGGGAATGGATCAAAGATTTCTACAAAAAGCACCTCAATTGGGTTGCAATCAAAATTCAACCTATTCGAAAGAAAACTGATAGAGAAGATCCCAGATATGTTCTTGGTGAAAACGGATCTTTAATCGCAGTGAGAACAGGGGAGAAATCAAAAACCTACGGTTCGCTGGATTGGGTAGCCACCGAAAGCAAGATTCGAGATATTTGGTACGAAGGCGAAAGCCAATCGATCGATGAAGTTGGTGCTATGCGTGATGAAGAAAATTTAGCGAGAACCATTATGCGTTTAGAGAAGAAGCGAGCAGGTGAAGAATTAGAAGATCATGAGCTCCCACTAAAGGAACAAAGACTGAAGAATTTGACATTCGCCATGAAATCAACTTCTACCACATCTGACGACGAGATGAGTAGGTTTAAGATGTTATGGATTATTTCCAAAAACATGGAAATGTTGGATTCAAATGGGGTAATGAAGAGCATTCTACCGATTTTCAAGGATAAGTATAAATCTGACAAAAGCTCATTAAAGCAGTATGTTTGGGTCAAGGATGGATCCGTTGATGTCTTTGGAAAGGAGTCAAACCTGAAACATACAGCAGCACTGAAGAAGATTGATTGGCAATCCACACTTAGAGAGTTTTTGAAAATGGTCAAGGATAGAGGGTTAGTGCTAACAATGGTTGGAAATAGCGATGTTGAAAGAGATATCAAGGACTACAAGCCTTATGATGATGATGAAGAGCGTGAGGCACGACACGGTACGAAAACCGGCTTAGATGAAGATATGGATAGAAATCTATCAATCCCTGTCAGTGAAGCTAAGAAAATTCTATAGAGTACTACAAGGGCCTCGTTGATAACAAGATCGTGATCCCATTTCGTCTTCACCCCGTTGTAGATTCTAAAAATGGTGTAAAAACCCACGAAACTTACTACTTCGGCCAACCGGGTGAGGATCACTATTTCAACATTAAAAATAAGGACCATAAACGTGTTTCAGGGGAAGCTTGGACAACGCTAATGAAGACTATTCGATGGATGGATACGTTCATGGCTTTACTAAGTGGGTTAGAAGATGCCCATCACACCGCAAGCAATATCAGAGGTCCTGCAACAGAAGAGGAGAAGAAAATGATTAAAAATGTGAATGACAATCTTAAGATCATTCGCGAGGTCATTTTCAACAATGCTGATGATGTCAAGCAGCAAAGTGAGGATGTATATGAGGAGAGTGAATTGGACATGCTTCACGATGATGCTGAGCGCGCTTACCAATCTTACGGAGAGGCTCAAAAGCGATATGAAGAGGCTAAGAAGGCAGTCAAGGGAAATAGCTCAAAAGCAGCTCGATCAGCACTGAAGGCATCGACATCAGCTATGAGGGCTACTAAAGCAGTTTATAGTAGCAAATACAAGTAATACAGCAAGTTGGTGCAGGAGATCGCGGAAGAAGAGGAACGTGAGCGTGCTGCAGATGACTTTTCTAAGCGTTCTCGCGGACAGGGACTAAAAGGTCGTGGCCTTAGAGGAGCAGGTGTAGCCCCACTTGATGGTGTAGTCAGACGCGGTAGAACCTACAATCTCAATGAGATTCAGGGCTTAGCGACCCCATCGGCATACACCTACAAGCAACTTGGAAGCAAATACATCCGTATCCCTGACCTCGATGCTAAGACACTCGTCATTGTTCAGCCGAATCGACGCAAATGCGGTCCTAAATGTCCAATTAGTGATAGCCTACAATCAATGATCAAGGAACTCGTCTATAAGAACAATATCGATCAAGGTATGTACGACAAGCTCAGCGTCGAAGATAAAAAAATGTTCAAGGAGATCCTCTCGATCACTCATCTTCAATACAATTTCCACGATAAGCTAACGGATCCACTCGAAACACTACGCGCTGAGTATGACAAGCTAAAAGGAGAGATCGAGCTCGGGAATGATAACCCAAGCATAATCAAGCAGCTCAAGTCTCTTACCGTGGATATGTACAGCAATCGTCTTATTGATGATAAAGAATTCAAGGAGATTATAACTCGACTATCTATAAACACCATGTTCTTCTTTAACCCCCGCATTATTTCGGCTTCCAGTGGGAGCTATGGCGATAACGCCGATAACAACGTCGCTGAACTCAAAGCTATCATGAAGAATCATATCATTCATGACCGTCCTCAGAAGACTCAGGCCGCTGTATGGGCCACTGATCTCGATAAGTCAATCAGGAAGGTAGATGCATCAACCCAAACTGAGGGAGGCCGTATGTGGGCTTACCAGCCGAAAAAACTAAAACCGTGAAGACATTTGCTCTCTAAGCGATACCACTTCGCACGAGCTTATTTCGATATCCTCGATAGATGTTGATTTTTTTATCGCTGATACTAATTTCAAGTATGGCAGACTCCCCATCAGGACTTTTGGTTGGGAGGAACACACTATCACCAAGAACAATAATTTTGTCAGCTTGGAGCATCGTCGATCCCACGATTTGGTTAGGTTCATCAGTAGATAAATTGGTTTTGAGCTCTTTACTCGGACCGTAACCATGATTATGCTATATTCATTGAGAGTTAATGGCTCGTAGTTCGCTGAGTTGAGATTTCAGATCATCAATCATTTTTGTTGATTGTGTAAAGTCATATGGCATAGTAGGATGATCTTATTGTAATCGATATTGAGCTGATATCCAGCAATATCAGTTTCTGCATCCTCGACTAATAAATCGGGATTTTCGGTTATTCCGATAGCAAACGGCAAGCCATTTTTTATGAAATCTTGAGCAACATAACCAAATTGCTCTTGATCGGGGCATGATTTATATGCAAACGATTTTGGACGAATATTCATGAATTTATTAGCATCTAACTCAATATTTTTTATATTAGATTTAACACGCTGATCAGAGGTAGTATTGTAGCCTCCTGAGGCTACTAACATTGAATGAGACGATTTAATTGATACTGAAATCGCTGACACTGGTCCAATTGAATAAGTACTCGAGAGTCTTCCAAAATATCCATAACCTTGCCCTCCCGCATCAACGGTTTGACTAACTGATCCGGAAACCTCAAGCATAGCTCCAGGGGTAGTTGTTCCTATTCCAACTCGACCCGTATCTTTGATTATCATTCTAGTAGAATTACCGCTACCTAGCCTAAAATCATTAGATGTGTATGTTCCGATAAACATGGCTGAAGTTGTAGTTCCTGAGCTTCCATTTGAGATCTCAATTATTCCTCTAACAGGAGTAATATTTGCTCCATAAAAATCAGCAGCAATTGAATATCCGGCATCAATCCAATCAGTAAGATTTCCTCTGGTAGTGAGCCAAGCTGTTTGATCCGCCAACGCTTGGTTTATAACTCCACCAGAATACAACCGAAATGAATCAGCATTTAACGTACCTCCAAGCCCCATATCACCTCCAACAACAAGGGACCCATGAGACTGGTCGGTGGATGTAGTATTTGCTCCAATGTAAACTTGTTTAGCTACGCCTAATCCACCGGCGATAATGGCTGCGCCAGTGTTATATGCAGTAGATTCGGTAGTACCAACAACGACCAGATAATTTAACCCCCCAACAGTGGTTATTGCTCCTTGATATGCCGTTGTTAGGGACCCAGAGATAGTCGTGGCTGTGATCGATGACAAATTTCCAAGCGAAGTGATATTTGGCTGAGCTCCAGTTTGTAGAGTCCCATAGATATTGGTTGCCGACAATGTGGATAAATTTCCTAACGATGTAATATTAGGTTGAGCGGCAGTTTGCAGCGTCCCATAAATATTGGTTGCTGTCAATGAACCAATCGTAGCAATCATTCCATTTGAATCTAAGACTAATGCTTTGTTATTTGAAGCGGTCCCTGCTACAACCCCATCTAATACGTTTAATTCAGCTGATGATAGAGTTCCAATAGAAGTGATATTTGGTTGCGCCGCTGTAGCGATCGTTCCGTTAATCGCACCCGAAACAGTCAGAGACGATAGCGTTCCAAGAGATGTAATAGATGGTTGCGCCGCTGTAGCTAACGTTCCGTTGATCGAACCAGAAACCGTCAGAGATGATAGCGTTCCAACCGATGTGATAGATGGTTGCGCCGCGGTAGATAATGCTCCTGTGAGAGTCGTAGCTGAGATCGATGATAGACCTGTGATCGAACGCGAAGCACCCGTGAAAACAAGGTTCCCAGCGATGGTGAGCCCTGAGAGCGTTCCTAAAGATGTAATATTGGTTTGAGCCGCCGTCTGTAGC
The DNA here is from genome assembly GCA_033557995.1 of Phytophthora crassamura. Classification (NCBI taxonomy): domain Eukaryota; phylum Oomycota; class Peronosporomycetes; order Peronosporales; family Peronosporaceae; genus Phytophthora; species Phytophthora crassamura. Next base: position 1,474,945 of record JAUCED010000009.1, on the reverse strand, counting down.
GTACCAGTGATCTGAGTAGCGGTAAGCGATGTGATCGTTCCGATAGATCCCGATCCATCCAGCACGAGAGCTTTGTTGTTCGCTGCTGCTCCAGGCGTGATCCCGACTACGTACGAGGGAACAGATGATACAGTGGAACCATTCACGGTTAGACTGCTACATGATAATGCCCCAATTCCGCTAATATCATTATTGGTACCAGGAACGAGGGCTATACCTTGTGTCGCTGTCCCCGGAGTAATACCTGTAATATAAGTCAAGCGATAATCATTCTTATCGAGATAAAGCGTTTGAGCGTAATCATAGGTTAGATATCCACTGGCATCCAATGTTAGATAGAATGCTGGGTTATAGATAGGTGATGTAAAAATTGGTTGGGGATAAGAGAAACCAGAACTCATAGTTGTTTTTGTCTCGAGCTATATAGATCGAGTGATTAAAGACACGATCATGAGCGGTATTCCAGACTTCGGCGCTTCCTTGCCAAAAAAGTTCAAGTCTGCTGGCATGGGCGACATCCCTGCGCTTGACATCAAAAAGTTGTTTAGAATGGTTGTCCTTGGTCCCTCTTTCAGTGGGAAGAACAATCTCTGTATGTTCATCCTCAAGCATTCTCCACACGTATTCGCGCATCTAACGATCATCGCCCGCAATCCACACCAAGAGCTCTATGAGTACCTACGAGATAAGCTGGAGGATTTTATCACTTTTTCTGACCCCGATACGCCACCTAAAGTCGATCAAGTACGTCATACGCCACTGAGTTCCAACAAACCTGAGCTTGTTATCATAGATGATTACAGCAACGATAAGCTACTCCAGAAGAACATCTTCTCACATTACTTCACCCGCGGAAGGCATTTTAAATTGAGTACCATATTCCTTAGCCATAGCTACTTTGCAACGGACAAGATGATTCGCTTGAATTCAGAGTATGTAGCGATCCTAAGAGCGAATTCGAAGCGTGATTTACAGATGGTGGTCAAGGACTTCAATATCAAGGGAGTTGATGATCGATCGATTGCCTATTATTACAACAAAGCCACTGAACAAAAGGGACAGATGTTGTTCATTGACTCTGTGAAGGGGCAAATCAGGTACAACTTTGATAGGCCTATTGCGATTGAAGAGTAATTCCAATTAATCAATCGGAAAAAAATGCTTATCATCATATACAACAAAGATGTCGAGTTTTATCAAAATCGACAGTACCAACCTCGTACAAGATGGATACAATTCCACTTGGAAATATCAATTCCCTGGATCGGCTGCTGACATCCATGAAGCTGTTTGTGTTGTTCAATCGATCAGCATGTACAACTCGGAATATAACATTGATTCGATTCAATTCAGAAATACAAGCTTTAAAATCGAAGTTCCAACGGCGGCTACTACATCTACGATAAGTATCAATCTACCGGATGGTATCTACCAATACTCGAATATCAACGCAAGCATCCAAGCTGCTTTGATCAACGCTGGTGCATATTTGATCGATAGCGATGGAAATAACGTTTTCTACATCCAATTGATTCAAAACAGCGTCTATTACGCTGCTCAGATCGATTTCTTACCAACTCCATCATCGCTACCAGTCGGATACACTAGACCAGCTACTGGGCTTTATTCAACTGGTGGTACTGGTTTGCCTACTACTACTCGCGTTCCACGACTAATTATTGATAGTGGTGAATTTGGTAAGGTTCTTGGTCTGACTTTAGGAACGTATCCCGCTGCTTCAGCTACAGTTGCCAGCGCTCAGCTATCAAATATTATTCCTCATGCTCATCCGACCTCTTCATACATCGTTCGTTGTGATCTGATAAAAAATGAGTACGTCGCCTCGGGTGATATTCTAAGTGCGTTTGATAGGGGTGATGCACCAATTGGAAAGTTGATTAATTATAAACCTTCTCAGTATGCGTGGATGAACTGCCACAATGGCTCTCGCTCTACGATCACAATTAGTATTTACAATCAGGATGATAAGAAAGTAATCTTTCGCGATACAGCAGTGTCGATCATGCTTCTGATTCGTCCAAAAAAATAAAACAATATTTTTTTAGAAAGTGAAAGAACCACCAGACTTACGCATTGCACGAATCTTAGCCATGTGATCCTTAGCTTCTTGCGAACCCTTTGCAAATTTCTTAACCTTTGGCTTGGCGACACTCTGGTGGGGTCGCAAGACCCTGCCTACGTCTGGGCCTCGCTCAACGCCGACACCATATCGTCTCCTTACTTCTCCGCGAATAGACTTGATTAGGTTTTCGTGATCAGGTTTGGTCGCCTTGGATAGTAGGTACTTTTCACCCGCATCTACAGCATCAGTTAGAACTCCCTTTCGCTTTGCGTACGAAAGAGCTCGCTTTGCCCCCTTCTTTACGTCAGTCATAGTTAAACGACCACCCTCTTTATCAGAATCACTGTCATAAACACCAATACCCGTCATGGAACGAATGGCTGCTCTTGCTGGAATAGCCGCTGATGGCTGTCCAGCATATGTAGCGAGAGCGGGAACAGCGAGATCAGCTGCGCGAGACAATAGTCCCGAATTTTTAGCGAACTTAAAAGCTGATTTAATGTCTCCCATATCTTGGACCAAATACTCGCTCCATACATGCCACCTCCTTGCATATACTTGAATGGATAGCCAATTTCCTTCTTTGTGATAGTTAGACGCGTGCCTTTTCCCGCTTTGTGTGCTTTGACCGCTTTAGCATACGATTCAGGGTGTAGATGTAGTGTAGCACCGCTCCCACTTAGATCATCTTTAGTCAGCGATAATGTACCGGTCTTGAACGCTCGCTTGAGCTTCGCCTCGGGGATTGTTGATGAAACTGATAACTCCTTGAAAGTCATGGTTAATTCTATATAATAGTCAAGTTTAAATCTTTCATTTTTGAAAATACTTGTGGTTTATTGTGCTGTTTGGAATATAGCCAGAGCATACACCATATTCCACAGTAATCTCCATACGTCCCTTGGTATTGCTTGGGGTTGTATCTTCCGATCCCATACTTAGTTGGGCCTGCCTCACCCATACTATCGAAATACTCACCGTTATGAACTGCCGTCCAATGACCTACATCAAGGTTAGGTGTCCGTAGTAGAATGAGATATGAACCTTTCTTCGAAATCGGTTTGGTTATCTCACTCGATTCATAGATATCATCGAGATGTACTCCGACTATCTTCGATAGTTCAATTAATTCGTGATCTGAGGTGATGGGCTTGATAAGGTAGCTCATAATATTTAATTTCGTTCAAACTATATTAGAAACCATATACAATCAACGATGAGTGAAACTCAACTATCCGACCAATATTTGTACCAGAGTTCGCTCAAGAGCGATCCTGAGATCAAGGTATCTTCCGGCAAGCGTGTCCCGTTTGTTATCGATCTGAATCAGGGATCGTACCAAAATGGTGTCATTACCATTGATGCTACTGCTCAGCTTAACGGTTCCGAAGGATTTGCTTGTCTTCGCGATGCTTACATAATGCTCCCATACAAGGTATCGATGAAGAATGGTGCTACTGCTCAGACTCTACCTGCCAATCGTTTCTGCGCTACTCTAAAGTGTGGCAACTGGAATGTCATCGATAGCATGTCGCTCGAGCTTAATGGAAAGACCCTCATTTCGATGGCTGATTACAAACTGTTTTGGAACAATGTACGTGCTCAGACAAGCTATAGTCCTCAGTACGTTGAAAAGCATGGAGCGGAGTCATTCGTATTCCCTGATGCCGCTCAGTCCGCTCTGTACAGCTCTGCCACGAGTTCGACTACTGGAGATGGATACACCAACACTACGGCATTCTCATCTTCGTTTGCTACCACTGGCCCCTCGGGTGGTGCATCCATCCCTAATGATGGTCTAGTAAAGCGTCTGTTGTCGAACCCTCCTAATGCGGGCTCTGACTTCTCTACGGCGTGGCCTTCGGTAGGTGGAGCTGCTGCTTCTACCACAATTGCTAACCAAACTGCTCGTGGTGCTTTCGTATCTGGTGCTGCTACTGCTAACGCTATCATGGGAACGTGGAACTATATGCTAAAGGTTAAGCTAACAGACTTGCATCCCATCTTTAAGGAACTAGACCTCATGGCGAACCCTCAGATCCGTCTGCGCTTCCGCGTCAATCAGGGTACTTCGTCTGTTGCTGTAGATGCTTCGAAGGGTATGTCGCTAACCAGTACTACTCTCGCGAGTGGTAATATATGTCCTGTAATGGTTGCGGCTTCTTCCACCGGTAATCCTATGGCTGGTGTTCTTGCTGCTTCTGCTCCATTCAGTATTTCATGGGGTGCTGTTGTCAATGCTCTTGAGCCTACGATTGATGGTACTTACATGCCATTCACTACTTCTCGTCTCTACGTTCCGTTCGTTCATCTTGATAACCCTCAGACAATTATCTCCAAGCCCGTGAAGAAGGTTCGATACAATGATTGCTATGCTCAGTGGTTCTATCAGCGTGCTGGTACGGGTAAGCAATCGACTCAGCTTAATGCTGCATTTGATCTTCAGCTATCGGCTTCGGTTAAGAATGCCAAATACGTTATTCTACTTCCTTTCGCTGAGCAAACAGGTAGTTTCGCTTCCGCCGCTGTTCAGCAATTTCAGAGCCCTTTCGATTCGGCCCCATGGACTCTGCACCCTGGTTCGTCTATTCGCAACTTTAACGTACGTATCGGGTCGCATCAGACGTTTGACATTAGCCATGACTATGACTTCCATCATTTCCACAATGAACTGGCTAAGATCGGCTCGATCAATGGTGATCTGACTCCTGAACTGGTAAATGGTCTTCTTGACTATCAGACGTGGTCGCTAACTAACCGCGCTCTCATTGCTGATGTCAGTCGCCTGACTGAGCGTGATATTCCTCAGGCCATTCAGGTACAAGGTGTGAATGCTGGATGCCAAGGAACAAATATGCTTGTATTGGTTGTGAGTGAGCAAGAGCTGACTTTTGATCGCCTAACGGGTGAGGTTCTTGATTTCACTACGGCTTAAGTCTAATGAAGTATATTTTTTTAAATATAATGACTTATCCCTACAAGAACCCCTCCAAAGCTGATGCTATTGACGATTATCGGAAATTAGTTGATTTTGATGCTTCTGCTATTGGTCATTCCCATGTCGGTATATTAGCGTGCGATTACGTATTCGAAAAAATTCGAACCAAGGTTAGCTAGAAGGGTCGTAAGTCCAAGTTCGATGCATAGAAGGATCCAAATATTCGAAGGAAAATGATCGAATACGCTATGAGATGGAATAGAAAAACGGAGTCTGAGCTAACTAAAGCTGACCTACGTTCAGTTTTAAACTATACTTATGGCTCAGTCGCTAATTTCCGCCCTGCTGTCGCCAAGTACGTCTATACCCACTTCAAAGCGAAGTCTGTATTAGATCCATCCGCTGGTTGGGGAAATCGAATGCTCGCCGCGATGTCAATGGATATTGACTATATCGGTGTTGATTCGAATACTAAGCTTAGATCTGGATACAAAAAAATGTTCTCTACTTTTAAATCAAAGTCGAATGTTGATATCATAACTGCTAAGAGTCAGGATGTTGATTATAGCAAATACTCGTACGACCTGATATTTACGTCGCCTCCTTACTTCGATATTGAAAGATATGATGGAATGGGCTATGTTGATAAGGAAACATTCCTTGACGACTACTTTATACCATCGTTCCGTAATGCATATCAATCGCTTAAGATTGGCGGTCATTTAGCTATCAACTGCCCTCAAGAGATGATCAAGCATCTATCTTTTCTTGGAAAATTTAAAAAAATAAAGATGCCGATTGCTAATCGCAACGGCGGTGGTCATGACGCTCATGAGTTAATATATTGGTTGGGGAAGAATTCGTTCAATTCCTGAAGTAGCTTAGGACACTTCTCAATAACAAATTGACTTTTACGAAGCCAATCGATATAGTTCGCATCCATTCGACTAATCTGCTTGAGGGTCTTGCCCTTATACTTCCCCCAAGTCATCATATATGAGTTATCATCACTTAGAAACTTAGAGTGGAGGAAGATCTTGATTTCCTCAGTAATATTGAGACTTGGTTGGTTGAATACCCAACGACAATAGCCAGGATCAGAAGAATATACTTCTTCGATCGGCGTACCCTTGTATTTTCCAAAAGTTAGTTCGTTCGACATGTTATCAGTGAGGTGTATCTATATACATAGCCTCTTTAGTTTTTGAAAAAAAATATATTAATTCCATATTTTTCAAGACCTAGGATCTGAAGATTTAAATACTTTCGAAGCCCATGTAGTATGCTTTTTAGTTTGACGGTGATTGGAGAAGTTCCAGTACTTACCTGTATATCCACATGGACACGAAATATCGTTTTGAATCGGTGGTGTATAAATTTCGCGCATTTGTTTTAGTGCCTTTTCCTAATCACTCACTACTATCGCATGTTTAGAACAACGAGGTTTTGTTGGAGCTTTTGAGCAAATTTCACCATGCCAAAGAACGAAATTACACATGTTGGTTAATATATTATAGGTTGGACTTTTTATCAAAAAGATGTTATAGATTTAGTATCCCATGTTTTCAAAGAATTTTTCGATATCATCGAAATGATTCATTTGTTTCATTAACCGTGTTGGATGCATGGCTTTAGCAATGAGTTCTTCAGTGATTTGCGTCCTGAATATGGTCTTATACGCTAACATATCTAAACGATGTTTGGCCTCCGTTTTGATCTGCTCGTGAAAGTGTAATCTAAAAGATTCAACACCGCCATACATAATTAGCGGATATGAAATTTCAACAGTTTCAAAATAAGCTTCAACCAAAGTACTTAAGTATTCACCCTCCGTATCAATAACGCTTGGGTATGTAGCACCCCATCCATCCGTATCGGCAATATGCTCCATGTCAGATATATATTCACACTCCTCAGGATACATCACTCTCGATTCGATACGACTTTGTTCTTTCATTCTTTTAATTTCCATTATTTCAGCATGCTTGTTATCAATCGCTTCCATAGTGGTTAGTCCATTACAGAAACAGTGATACAGAACGGTACAAAACTTACAGTTTGAACCGTTTCCGAAGTGTCTTTGGTCTGCTCCTCTAAAGCTTCCGCAGTTATTATCGATAGCGTTGATAGTTTCCGAATTACACATGGTTATTATTATCGGTTGATCGTATATATCTTGTTATTATACTTACTATAATTATCTGTTAGGATCAAATCACTTTCTATAGAATATTTAGAGATTTGCTTGAGGGGCTTTTATACTATTTATGCTGCTTGGAGATGATTAGGAGACATCCTTCGCACCAGAGGGGGTCGAGAGGTCTTGCCTACTTTATTTCTCCTTGGGTTATTTCGATAGAGATGGGGCTTTTGGGTTAATGAAAGGGAGGAGAAAAAAAATTACCCCACTTGTACCTGATCTCAACTACTAAGCAGTGACGTGTTATTGCATGCAGGACGAAAGAGTATTCCCATTCGTGTGCAGCAAGACAATGCCGGCCCGCATGTCGACGAAGACCACGGCGAGGTAGTTGCAGCTGGGAGAGAAGGGGGTTGGAATATTCGAATGGAATGCCAACCACCTCGCTCCCCCGACTGTAACGTGCTTGACTTGGGATTTTTCAATGCCATACAGTCACTGCAGTACAAGAATCCGACCAATGATGTGGATAAGTTGATAGCAGCACTGCAGACATCATGCAGAAAGATAAAGCATACTACATTGGATAAATGCTTCCTGACTTTGCATATAGTCATGGAACGCATTATCGAACACGAGGGTGGGAACGATTTCAAGCTTCCACGTGTTGGCAAAGTTGCTTACCGCAATGGAGCTGCGGTAACAGCACTCCGTCTCCCTGAGAACACGTATCGTGCTGGAGTAAGCGCTTTAACACAGCAAATTTTAGATCAGAAGTAAAACGCAGCCTAAAATGTAGCCTTAATTTTTACCGTCTCGTGATTAGATAAAAAAATGAAGGGGTAGGTTGAACTCATATCAGTCAGCGTAACATCGAGTAAAACCTCGTTTTTCAAACGGTAATTCCGCAGCGTGCAGGTGCGTTGTATAGACATAGCAAGTGCTCGGTAGATGCACAAATCGCTGACGATGCCGTAATCATTTTTTTATATAATATCGCTATCTCAAAGCAGAGTTACGAAAGAAAGGCTTTGACGCATTGAAAATCAGACGATTCTTGCGGAGTTATTTACGCACTGAATGGAGTTAGCGGGCAGCAAAATATGTGGGCATTCGCCTTGATCTGCTCTTTTATTTATGCTTCTCTGTGACCGACAACTACAAAAACTGACAAAAGAATCGAGCTAGAGGCGATATTCGTATAAATTCACCGGACAGAGAAGTAGTTGCTTCGCTCCTGCGACCTTGCATCTATTTCCATTCAGCAGCTCAAGTCAGATCGAGCTCAGCTTTTGATCAGGGCGACGGCAGGGCTGTGCCTCTCGTCTTCGCTTTCCACGTCGCAGCTGAGGGTAGCCAGCCTGGGTAAAGAGCCACGGTGGAATCCAGCATGATGTTTGTAGCCACCTCTCGGTGTACGCTCATTTCATTCGTGAAAACGGGCGGCGGACAGTACCGGTAGACGAAAAAACAGGACCAGTCGTGCTGTTTCCCACTGCCTGATTGCACATGACGAAATGCGTGCCTCGCAGACTTCTCTAGTACAAGAGGCAATGAAGGCGGCGACGGCTTGCCAGCAGACATTGGACGCACTCTCGTTTCTCTAGGTGAAGGTGTTTAGCGAGATATACACCAAGGAAATAAATTAATCCCAACGGATGCTTTGGCGAAGACGGCGAACGAGCTGCCAGACTTCATGTCTGGCATGATACTTCTCGGCTCTCGCGGTGGAAAGGTAGGATTGACTCCGTTGATGCTTCGTCTGATGTATTGTAGCTCACTAGGCGGCTAGAACGCGCGCTGGACGTCGGGATGATGCTGGTAAGAGTTCTCCTTTTATGGGCTGGGAAGCTGAAAAACGGTCAAAGAAACTTGGCGATGATGTACGTTGTATTTTTATGGTTCTCCCAGTACTTGATCCTTGTTTTTGCTTTATTTAGTGCGCTTGTCAGCGTGCTCACCCGAGGCAATGCCAGGTGTAGCGATCAGCGCCGTACGTCTGAATTTCCCACCCCTCGTCTAACTGTACTCGATCCAGGCAGCCACACTTGATTTCGGCGCTATTGGATCCGTAAGCCCATGATTGCCTAATTTCCTAGTCGAGTAATCATTACCGTTTGTTGCTAGATCACCTTTTAAGGTGCAGCTGAGACCGTGAAGTTGTCAGCCCTCAGCCAACAAGCGAGTGCATACTGTACGACGCGCAGAAGTCGAGGTGGTAAGACGAGTTGTACGCCCAAGTGATTTTTCAGTGCGCCTATACTGACGCTGTCTTTGATGCAGTATCAATCTTCAGTGTACCGGTGGGGTGCCTGCCTCACTGGCAATCACCTCACGAGCAAGCTGCGGGGCTAAGACACTCCGATATTGATCGGTCACGGAAGATTCTTAACGGCTAGAATTGGATCAAGCGCGCGGACTGGAGCATCCGGAACTTTGTGTGGAAGGCGGTGTTCATGGTGCCAGACAAAGCACCCACTGGCTGGATCAACGCGATGGTGGCGGCGAGAGCACCAACGTTGGGGGGGCCTCGGCTTACCATACATCAGATTGGAGCTGAATGCGATGAGCGCGATGGTGGTGAATACCTGGGCGCTGTCCAACAAAACACAAACTCAAACGGCAGGAGACATCCTGCAGACGCGTGACCTGGGCGGGGCGGCAGCCATAGTACCGGATCACACGGAACTGAAGAACGGGGTGGCGTCAACTTTGTGGGGACAGGCAGGCAATGGGTAAGCAGGGCCATGACGCCAGCTCCTGCATCGAGAGATCAAGAGCAGGCGCAAATCAGTGCTCTGCGTCGATTGCTGAGGCACGGAAACGGTCTGGGATCGCGGTGGAGCAACTCTAGGTTGACCATCAGATGTGCAGGGGCTGTGAAGAAGGCATTGGAACAGGCCCAGAAGAGGAGGGCAACACAGTACGGATAATGTCACCAACGCGCGATAACGAGTGTCACGTGGACATCCTTGTGGCTCTGTAATGCACAGGGGCTGCAACAGAAGTGGACAGCTTTTGCGAAACTCACACACGGGATTTCGGGGAAACAGATACAACACGTGATGAGGATCGAACGATTGGACGGAGGGGCAGTAGTGTTCTCACCGGTGACGGAAGTCATCCCGACGGAGAGCGGCAAGGCGCACATCTTCAGGGAACTTAGTCTAAAGGTACTGGCAAACTACCCGGAGCTCATCAAGGCGTGGAGGGCAGAGGAGCTTCTGACGGTGGATCATGGAGCTCGCGGACCAGCATCATGTGTTCGAGGTCGTCCGAGAGAACGAGGGACGGATCAGACACACGTGGGCCTCGCGAGTACAGACAATTCAGTGGAGACAGGAGGAAGGAGCGATGAGGGCAGCGGTGGCGCACGAGTTGCAGCGGCAGCCGAAACAAGTGTACATTGCACCCCATCCGTGGCTAACTCGGATGAATCCAGTGTGCGTCGGCAAGCGGAGATGGCCGATGACGCGAAAGAAATACAAGCACCTGATAAGCCGACACACGACGGACAAGTGAAGATGACATGGAGCAAGATTCAGCAACAGTGGAGGAGCAGCAACACGGCCATTGCAGAGGCGCTGAACGAACTCGAGTGGGCGAGAGTGCACACGATGGAAGGCGTGACCGCCTATCAAACTCAGAACCTCATTAAACTGAAGATGGGACGGCTGAGACTATGGACAGGTGCTAAGCTGGGCTTCCGGTGCCCCAGAGCGGACTGTCTACGGAGGAGCGACACAGGACCCCCTCATCTCATCTGGGGGTGTCCTGATGCGAGAGCGCACTGGGAGTTGGTCCGACGGCGATGGAGTGGAGATGCCGGCACTGAAGGCGCAGCGCCAACGGAAGAAGACGAGATTCGGGAGGTATTCAGCCTCAGCGTGAACGAGACGCCGAGGTGGCTCCGGCGATGGAGACGGGAACAACAAGGTGTCTCGGAAGAGGTGGTGCGGAGCGTTTTGGAGGACGTGTGGACGCTATGCTGCGCCACGACGATAACCGCAGTGTGGCGGTGGAATGTAGCCAGGATACACCAGGCGGAGCGGTGGAGACCGACATTGGAACGCGCAACCGCACTGCTGACGAGACAGGTGAGCGAGACGATGGCGCGGTATCGACTGGGGCTTTACCCATTGACACCACAGTCAAACGGCAAAATATTGGTAGCAGAAGCGTTGAGCCGGTGGTGGAACAGAGACCTGGAAGGTGAACAGCACAGGAGGGGGGAGGAGGCAGAGGGAGAGCAGAGGTGGAATGGCGAAAGAGCATCGAACGAGAGCGTGGAGGACGAGATGGGCAGCGAGAGAGAGAAGAACTGATCAGGAGAAATTACTGGTTGGAATGGTTATTAGAGTTCAATGTCAACTCTCTGGTAGAGTAGGGATCAGTAACACAATAAACCTCACCATTATTAAAAAGATTTTTAACGGCTCGACATGGCCCCCTCCTCTGCCTGAGAAAAGTCGGGAAAGTTGACCTGTGGAGATGATGGTCTGTTTTTAAGGCAAGTTAGAGCACTTCATCTTGCCAACCCCAGCACCGGCCTCGTTCCGAATTCAAAGACAAGTAGCCAGAGGAGCTAGTCTAAATGGGCGTTATATCTTCCTGCTTCAACTGCGGTTGTTCCTCGCAAAGCCAAATTTGCGGCGCTGCAAGTGCCTCCAGAAATTGCCACTGCCGAGCCATGCCGTTGACGCCATCAAGCTTGCCAAGGCATGCCAACGCCCGTGCAGACCTGCCGCAGCAAAGTCCGCGTCCGCTGAACCTGTTGATGGCAAAAATTCTCAAATCTCGGTGCGCAATATTTCGTTTCTCGACCAAATATTTTGGTTCGAAAAAAACAGCAGAATAGGGCAGTCGGAGGGGCACTATTATAATAACGATTTCCGACCGAGGAAGGCGGTGGCCAGGTGGAGTTCCTCGTGGGGAACACAATTTCCTGCCAATCACCTCGTCGCAGCGCAGCTCGCGTTCATTCGCCAGGCCAGGACGAGCCACGAGCAGGTGGAAAATCAGTGAGGACTCCCGTCGAGGACAATTCCGCACTCGGCTACCGTTGGCTCACAGCAAGGGCTTCACCACCGGCAGAGCTGACGTGTACAATATGGGCAGCTCCTGCTACACTCTGGCGCGACTGCAGACGAAGAGGGCCAGTGATTGACGAGGGGCAGACGCTGCTGCACCGCTGCGTACATGAGGATGACCAGCTCGCGACGGAGGCCGGGACACCGTCGATATGGCTGCATACAACCGCCATAGTCAACGCTGCTTGTGGATTGCGATCGGAAATCGCCATGAGATAATATTGTGTTCGATGCGAAGTCGATGCGTCGGGCCGTCTTAAAATACAGTGCGACCACCAGGGATCGGCAGTAACTCGAGTCGCCTGTACAAACCAGTACTATAGTACTGCTACTGTTACTACAGTAACCAGTAGTTCGCGCAATTCTCAAACTATTGTTACTGTAGTAACCAGTAGTTTGCCCTGTCGCTCCGATAGTACTGTTGAAATACTGCCAGAGTCCAGGAGCGCATCTGACGGTCGGCACTTTCGACCACCGCTCTGGATGACAAGCTGGAAGCTTTTAGCGCCTACTTGCTCAACACTTGGGAGCTTCCGTGTTTCACGTCGTCTTCTCCCTCCCTCGCACGTTAAGGCTGCAAGCTGCAGCATGCGTGCTTGCATCGGCTGTGGGTTGCCGCTTGTGGATTGAAGCTTTCACTTTGCAATTTCGTTTGCAGCCTGCACCCGACAGCCTGATCTCCACCTTACGACGCCCAAGTCGACACCAACGCTTCCGATGAAGTGAGCATTTGCCGGCATCACCCGGAGCTGGGAGCCATGGATCCTTACTCCTTCTGCACTCAACAACTACCTACGATCTTTTCTACCCTGCTGCAGGTACGTTTGCTGGTCAACTTGATGCAGCACCTTCGATGCTATTGCTAATTGTCTGTTGCAGTTTTTGTAGCCGGGTGTGCGTCGACCAATGGAAGGAGAAGAACGCGGCGGGCCTGACCAAAGCGGATGGCAATCCGCCAGTGCACCCGTAGCCGCGCCACCTGAAAGCAACCAAACTCCGCAACACCTTCACGACGAAGCAGACAAAGTCCTGACAGAGTCATACGACTGTGTCGTGCCACGGGTGAGCGTCGCTGTGCACCTAGCCGCAAGCGACAAGTTAACGGCAGACGAATTCACGCGGCTACTGATGGTGCGTCGTGATGGGAAGGTGTGCTGGCGGCTTCAAGGCCTCTGCAAACATGTCGACATTTGCCAGTGGTTCCTTGAGACGGGCAGGCCGCATTTCATTCCCATCGACGCGCTCGCTCGTGTCTGGCTGTCTCGCAGCGCTTCAAACGCGCCCAAGAGCGCGTTTTCGTGACCGGATACCTCGCAATGAGCCCGCTTCGCACGCGAATCGCCAACGAGCGAGCCGAGAAGCAATATATTATGAAGCACAACCGGAGCGACATCAAGTTGGTGAAGATGGTGGCTAGAAGCGCAGCGATCGTCGACGATAAGAAACTCAAGCAGTGTCAAGCTGGTCGATGGAGCCATTTCTGTAGTTCATTGATATAGCCATTTCAGTAGTCGACAGCCAGTAATTCGACAGTACTATAGTACTATTACTGTAGTAATACAGAAGACAGATACCGAGTTACTGTTACTGTAGTAGTACAAATCGCCCTACTGGTGAACTACTGGCAGTAGTAGAGAAAAAGTGCCAGTACTGCCGATCCCTGCCGACCCCTGTCCTTCCACAGCTCAATGCAGGAAGACCGACTGGCGAAACCTACGGTTTAAATTTTAATTTAAAGTTGGCACAATTGCCTTATATTCCAGTCTCAGCAGGTGCCAAACAACAAGCCACGGGTCCCATTACAACTATCCCGCTGCTGGAACCTGCGCGCTGAACGGACCCAGCTTGTGAATCAGATTCCTGGCTCTATGCGTAACCGGTCTTTGCCACTATGGACCATAGTGGCCGTTGGCTTAATTTTCGGCCGATTTTGGTTTGATAGCGCAATTTTGGCGCTTCGATACTAGTCGGCAGTATCCACCCGGCCCATTCACACAGTTGTAAGCGCAACGACGGACTCACAAGAGATCCAGAAGTGCAAGCATTAACCACGATGGAGCAAGTGCACGCGGCGTGGCTCGCAGTTGGCGCCACTGGCGACGTCGAAACCACGCGCCAGTTGCGCGCACAACACCCGCAGTGGCTCGACCTCAGCCGGGTGCGCACAATCGAGATCTGCATTGTTCGGTTTTCTTCAGCAGTCAAGTTGAGAGTTTGGTCCATTTACTTGCTCGTCGACCCGTGGACTGGCTCCGATGATGCTCCAAGGCAGCATCGGTCTGCAGTTGGGAGGCTTTCCACTTGCCAACCATCGGCGCATCGACGCTGCATACGGCCGCGTGGGATGGCAACGCCGCCATCGTGGAGCTGCTGCTTGATGCGGGACAGGATCCGGACACCCGCGACAACGGAAATCTTACGCCGATGACAGTGGCCTTGCTGCGCTACAACATCGTGGTCATGCGCTGCGTCTTTCGTGGCGCCGGCACTGTGCGGAGGAATCGCGTCGTCGATGTACGCTAGCTTTCCTTTCATTACGTTTGCTTTGATAAAGTTGATGGAAACTTGAGGATTTATTACGCTACCGCAGTGTCGGGAAGACGAGAGCGCAATGCAGCAACGCATACTTGCGGTTATCCGACTACTGCTGCGCTTTGGCGGCGACGTGAACGTGCAGAGTCAGGTACGACATCAAGCACAGTTGCCAGCAGTTCGTTTGCTGTCGTTTAGGCTTGAGTTCTGAGGAACTCGTGGTTTGCTGGTTGTAGGAAGGAAGCAGTGCGCTCCACTACGCCGCGAACGGCGATGCGCTCGAGGTTGCCAGGGTATTAGTGGATGCTGGTGCCGATATCGACGCACAAGACAAGGTAACTACAGGTCTTCGAAGGAAGTGGAGCCTTACTTGGACGGGTTTGTTAACGTTTATCACTGAACGCACCCTTTTGTGCTACACTGCCGATAAAGACGCCGCTGCATCAGTGCATCCACGAGGGGAATCTGCTCGTGTCCAACCTGCTGGTCTCTCGTGGGGCGCAGATTGATGTACAAGCTGCGGACGGTGTCACGCCATTGACGCAAACGCTGCAGCGTCGCAGCGTGAACATGTTGCAGATCGTCCTGAACCACCACCACCTCGTCGCCACTGATGGCCGGAGAGATTTCGCCGTGGACGTGCTCATGCGAGCGGTGGAGTGCGAGTTTGAAGAGGCCATTCGACTCGTGATTGACGGGGGATACGCATCCATTATGGCGTCCAACAGCACGAAGGAGACAGCGCTGCACCGCGCCATCGTAAAGCGAAGCCCGCCGCTGGTGCAGCTCTTAATCGAGCTTGACCCTGCAGGCAGCACCTTGACAGCGACGACAACAGATGAAGAGACGCCCGCTCACTACGCAGCTCGATACGGCACTGTCCGCGAGTTGGCAGCTCTGCTCACACGCCTCGCGCTCGCGTTCGGGGACTTGGCTGCGCTCGACGACGACGCCAACCCGCTCAATGCCACGAACTTCGAGGGAGCCACGTGCTTGCAACTGGCCGGGACGAGTCGATTGGGTACTGGAAACTACGGGGAGGAGCGCGACGCTGTCGTTCGGCTTCTTCTCCAGCACGGCGCATTGTTGTTCTTCGTGGCAGCGTGGTGGTCTGGACGAGCTCCAGTCCTGCAGAGATCTTGAGGCTGCATGGCCAAGTCCATCGAGGACTGACGCTCTGGGTGCGGGAAACGAGCGACCGCACCAACGAGATCGCGGAGGGCGACGACATGAACGACCGAGGTGAAGCGTGGGCCGGTGACGCGTTGCTCACGGAGCTCTGCGTGGAGTGGCTCGTCAGCCTCGCCTTCGATCCGTCGGCAGAAGCTGGAGAGCACCAGACTTCCGTGGCGGACTTGGCCGCCGTGCTACACGTCGTGGTCGCTGCAGGGTATGCGCTCGAGTTCGTGCCGCTGCTGCTGGAACTGCCGTTGCGGCGGTCGGCGATGTCGGCGCTGCTCCGTCGACTGGAACGCTTCTCGAGGTTCCCTCGGCCACATCCGCTGCTGCTTCCGTTCCACACAGAGCTGGCGGAGGCCGCAGAGTCCTGATCGTATCGGCTGCGTCCAATGAAGTGGCAATCAATTGGAGCCGCAGCAGCTCTGTTGAAAGACTTCTCTTGTCCGTCGGCGGAGCTTCGACTCTGGATATGAACTTGTACCTTCAGCCCGAGCTGGTCCTTCAAGGGCGGGTGGACGACCCCTGCAATACTGACTCGACCGATAGACACGCATCTCGAGCTGCGTCTGCTGGCCTCGGTCTCCTGCGTCCGGGTCGCCTCTCCAGGTTTTGGATCGCCCTGCGCCACTTCGGCCATTGCCACGTTCGTCTGCCTCGGTGTCTGCCATGTCTGGACCGCAAGAGCTGCTGCCTCGCTGGCTGGTGGACCACCACGTCGAGGCTCAAGCCGCCGCCGTCCCCGGCCGCATCAAGTTGAGTCCCTGGGACGACGGCTTCACGCCCTCGGGCTGCAGTGGACGCCCCGGCAAGATCGTGCGTGACTTCCCTCGAGACCACCCGGGAGCGTTCGCGGTCGTGGATGGAGCTGTGAGCGAGCGCACGGCCGACCTGCTGTACGCCAGCGCCGCCAAGGCGACGGTGTGGGGCGTCTACGTGCCTGTGAGTGAGCTGCAGCTGGAGGGAGCAGGCGACGGCGCAAGGGAGACGCCAGAGCTGGAGCGAGACGAAGCGGAAAGCCCGGAAGCCTATCGCCATGCGTTGGCTCGTCGGACGGTGCAGGAGTTCCTGGTGGGGAAGGACGGCGGCCAACGGATCACCAAGAGCGACTGGCAGCGCACGCACGGCGTGGCGGTGTGGGTCATCGCGTCGGGCTGTGACGACGAGACGGAGTACCATTTGGACTACGCCGAGCAGGTGCGCTACGAGACCAACGTGGTGTTCCCTCCCATCTACGGCGCCACGCTGCACGTGAGTCCGCTGCACGATGCCGGAAGCGACGGCGGGCAGGAAGAGGCCTCGACGCCGAGCCGGACACGTGCCACCAGCGCGTTCGAGGGCGGCGGCTTCCACGTGAACCTCACGGGGCTGTCGCACTACGACGAGTACGGCTACAAGACGCGCAAGCAGCCGCACCGCCTGACGACGGACGAGCTGGAGCAGCTGAGCTCGAGCGAGCCTGGCTGGCAGCGCGTGCCGTACAAGTACCGCCGCGGCATCCTGTGCGACGGCGAGTTCCCGCACTTCAGCGGCCGCGTGCGCACCTTGCCGACGTCGGTGTCGCCTGCGACGGGGGCTGCGCACCCCGAGCTGCCCGTCAAGCGCGTGGTCGTGGGCTTCAACCTGTTCCCGAGCGAGATCGGCGCGTGCGTGGCCAAGTTCCCCGAGCACAGCGGTGCCTTCAACCGCTACGTGAAGCTGTCGCAGGCGGCCGTCAAGCAGACCAAGCTGCTGTCGACCGCGAGCGACAAGGGCGGCTGGAGTCTGGCCAGCGTGCGCGCCAACCCCAAGCAGGCCGCGTTCCTCAAGCTGCTGGCGCGCAAGGTGCGCGAGAACGAGGCCGCCGCCAACGCTGCCGAGAGCGCAGCAGCGCCGCCATCCAAGCCGAAAGCTTGAGTTGCTGTAGGTGAGACCGTAGCGAACTCGAGGACTTGGCTGAGCTACTGACTGACTGACGCGTGGATTTCGACTGCTACATCTCCTTCTGGACTACAGCCTGCTGGTGTTAGTTGTGGCGGAAGAACTTGAGGCTCACCCAGTTGGCGTAGCAGGCCAGGATGGTCACGGGGATCGTGAGCGGCACCAGGTAGCAATAGTACACGTCGCCCTCGATGGCTGGCAGGAGTCTGGCCGTCACTGCTGATTGTTCCGGACTGACTGAGATTGCGTCGCCGAGCTCTTGAGACGCCGCGACGGCCTCCAACTCGCCCGGTAGAAGCAGCAGCAGCTTGGAGAAGACCATGACGTACCTGCGCCAGAAAGCGACGGCACACCCGCCGTTCAGTATGATATTAAAGCACCTTATGTTGCCTCACTTGACTCCCTCGTACATGCTCGAGATGAAAGCCAACCCCGCCGCCAGCACGATCACGTAGCCCCCCCCCACACGTAGCTCGTGGAGCCCGCGCGTCGCGCCGCCGCCTTGGCCATTATCTTGGTGAGTGGAGTGGTGTGGTGTGGTGTACACAGCTCCAACTCCCAGTGAGCAGCAGCCGTATGGTGCTGTAGTCGCAATTGAATAGTATTGCGGGACATTTACTTCGACGTCTACGCTGTGACGATTAAGTTGACACTTAGGAATTGACGAGGATCAGGACGCCGCCGCGTCCATCGTGGCAGGCGCGTCTCGACTTGACGGCCTCATCACGCCAGCAGCTCCGTGACGCGGCGCAGGTGCTCCACCAGCCGCTCCATGGTCTCCAGGCTGCGCGTCGTGGCCTCGATCTGCTGCTCCAGCGAGCGCACCACGCCGCGCAAGCGCTGGATCTCCTGCGCCAACTCTGAGCGCTGCGCCGACGGCACGTGGGCCAGCACGGCGCGGTCCGCCAGCAGATGCCGCGTCCGGTGCGCGTGCGCCAGCAGCAGCCTCGCGGTGGCGGAGTCGGGTCTATTGTCGGTTCTCTCGGTGCCTGCGTCGCTGCGTCGGTCGGGGTGCGCGGCGTGCTCGGCCGGAATCGTGAACACGCGCTGGCCCTGGGCGGTCCACGACTCCACGCCGGCAAGCGGACGCATCCGCAGTTGAGCCGGTGCGCGCACCACCAGCATGGCGTGTCGGCCTCGCCTTCGACTGCGCTCCGGCACCATTGGCGGCCTGGAAATGGGGCAGGTCGGAGCTGGCTGTGCTCACGCAGGCGAAATTGGAAGTGGTGCAGCGGGTAACGTGATCTGACCCCTCGTCCTAATCGTTGAGGTCCGTAACGCGAGGTGGTGCCGATCCATAATGTACATGCACAGAGAGGACTTCTCCATCAAGCCGGCGACTTCGGATGAGGAACGAACGCCCTGCAGCGTCGTCCTGCCAGTACATGTAGCTGGAGAGCTTTTCCGGTGCCAAGTGCGGGGTTGCTTTGCTTGCTTCGTCAGAGAAAAGACCGGTGTTCGCTCCTGTTTCGGCCCTAGATGGCGAATCGGGCCCTGCCGATCGGAGCCATGTTAAACCACAAGCGGCACCGCCCGTGCCAGAAGAGACGATGCACCCTCTCCAGTGCGCTGCTGTGCCAGGTCTCGTTCGTGGCGTGACGAAAGCGGCGGCAACGCATACCAACGCCAGCAGCAGCCACGTATCCGGATAGCCTGGCGAAAACGACTACCAAAACGATTGAAGTCAGCTTCGAGCGACGCGCCTGGCTGCCGGAAGCTGAACCGCCACGCCGTGCAACCCAGCAGCGCCAACACAAGCGGTTCACACTACCGCAGCCGGCCCACGAGAGCCGTCCTCCCGCTGCCGCTGGCTGTAGTGCCCGCCGATGCTGGGCCGAGCGAGGTGAGCCCCACACTGAAATATCTTGGCGTCGGCGGTTGCGTGTCCTTACCACCTGTGGCGCTGCAGACACGCGCGGCGTCAAAGCCACGCGTGACGGGCGCACTTCAACGTTGGAAGGCTACCGTACCGATACAGCACAACGCGAGCGACAGTCTCGACCGCTTCGCCGCATTGGTGCAGGCCCCCACGCTCGTTGCCTGTCCCGTGGTGCTGATCGCAGTCTCGTGCCCGGCTCAGCCTTGGCGCCCTACAGCGGCATGCATGACCAACGCCAATGCGCTCCTCAAAGTTTTGCGTCACAAGGAAGGAAGCAATTTTATATAAGGTGTCGACACGTACCAACGCTACTGTAGTCTGGCAGTTCTAGCCGCGCTGCTGTCTCCGTCGCAGCTCTTCCAGCGCCTCCGCCGACCCGGACGCAGCACCAGGGCCGTCGCCGGGATCGCGCAGGCCGCTGGTGATGCGCTGCAGGTGCACGGCGAGACTCTCCATGGCCTCGACGTTGCTCGTGGTGGCGTGGATCTCGTCCTCCAACGCCCGCATCGTGCGCTTCATGCGCTCGATCTCCTCCAGCATCTCGCGGCGTCGCGGGCGACTCAGCGCCTCCACTGTCGAGCGGTGCGACAGCAGATGCCTCGCCCGTTGCGCGTGAGCGAGCAAGAGGCGCTGGGTCGTGGCGAACGACGACGGCGGCGGAGGTGTTGGTGACGGGAAGGGTGTCAGGGCAGCCGGTACTTCTCGTCTTGTTGGGTCTGCGTCTTGGTCGTCGTTGGGGGTCTCTGTTGCCGTCTCCAAAGCTGCTACTGTGGCTACTGCCAGTTGCGCTGCTGGCAGCACGAGCACGGGCTCGGTCTGCGGCGTCTCCGACAGCAGCTGCTGGTGCTGCTGCCGCGTGGGCGAGCGCACAACTCGCAGAGCGCGCTGGCCGTGCCGCCGACGGCGTGTGCGATCCAGAGGCATCGCTCGACTTCGGGGCCGACTGGCGGAGTTGTGTGTATCCGTTGTCGAGCTGCCGATGCCGCTGCCGCCGGTACTGCTGCCGTCGCGGTGCCGACGCCCCAGCTTGAGAAGTGAGGAGAGCGGGCGGTCCGAATCGTGCCGGCTGCCGAGATAACCGGCCGTCGAGCGCGCTGGACGACGAATGAAGGACTGGCTGGGCCGACCACCACCGCGAGCGATCTACTGTCGTCGTCGTGAGCTGCTGCTGGCTGGCGTCTAACGTAACTCGCCTTTCGACTGCATTCGGCCGTGTTCGCGCCCCAGGTCTTTGTGCTACGGCCGGCTCATTGCGCGCTCAAAAGCATTTCGCGGGCCGCGAGCGGGGAGTATTCGTCATGTGCAGCGCCGGCGAGGTCTGGCATTGGTGAGGGTGGCGACCGACACTGCAGGAGGCGTGGCCATTGCTTGGCGATCTTGTGCATCAGCGCCGACATGCGGGGAACAGGTAAGTAGCGGAACGACGCGGGTGGAAAAATTGGACTCGCTCTATGATGGACGGTTAAAGGGTTACCGCTAGGATAGTCGCTGCTGTGTGTGCACGTGAGCCGCTGCGAGGAGCGAGCACAACTCGCCAGCAGCTGAAGCCACGTTGGTCAGCTCGCAACTGTCTCGCCAACAACGATATTTAACGGTAGCGTGGTGAGCTTTGCTGTCGCTGCCATGACCAGCTATCAATGGCATTGCGTTGGGAAGAGGCCAGACGGCCGACAACCAGATCGGCAAGCGAGGCTGGCAGCCTCAGGCTGCAAGCAAACCAGTATGCTGGAGCTGTTCTGCAGCATAACGCAGATGATCATTTGTATGCAGTCCAGCGTGTTCGCTGGGCGAGGCCAGACCTTTAGCTGGAACCAGCCTGGAAGTATACGGCTGTCACGATTAGTGGATAATAGTTGGCACGGGTGTCAGTCCGATGTGGTCTAGTGTTCTCGTGGCGCATGCTGGGCTCTCCGCTCGAATGAGGGAGACGCGGGCGGGGGAGGGGGGGCTCGCTTTTCTGCGATGGACCGCTGCGAGTATCGTGAGCTACGAGTCCGGACCCAAGGCACGAGGAACGATCATTGTTAGACCTGCAAGGCTGCGTATGGCGAGGCAAACGCTGACAAAGTCACGGAGGGAGGCCGAGCGCCAACCACCTGCAACTCAAATAGTCGACCTGCTAATCAGGCTTAGCAGACATCTAGTCGTCAATAAGGCCAAATAGATACGTCTGCCTCTTTCAACTCAAATAGTCGACCTGAGTTGAATATATGCAACGGGAAGTCCTCCTACCGCACTGACGCGTTCGTGCCGACAGTTGTTAAGCTTGGCTCGAAGCCGCTGCGGCTGTCCTGGATCCTTGCGTTTGCGATCCTCCAGTCACGCACGCCCGAATCGCTGCTCGGCGCCAGCCCATTCTCGCCTTCGTTATTAAACGTGCGGTAGCCGCACCAAGTGAATATTTATCCTGCGGTCGCTCCACCGAGTCGGTCGGCCATCGTCGCTGTGCCATGGCAGGCGCTGACGCCGATAAAGGATCGCGGCAAGTTGAAGTGCGCCGCAACTTCAATTCGACAATGGCGACCGGGCCTGGCTATGGTCGTTATTGCGTCGAGCTCACCCACAGTCAAAAACTCTTTCAGACGACCGCTGAACCTTTTTTTCCTCTCGTCTCGTTCCTGGGTCTCATTTTCGAGAGTTCGAGCCGCACGACAAGGCACAAAGGACGTTGAACACTCGCTTTGAGATGGCTGTCCAAAGAGGCCGCAAGCGACCGCGACTGGCCATGGTGGTGGTGCGCTCGCCCACGCGGCAGGGCGTCCACGGGGAGCTGCTGCTGCCGGATGACCAGCGCCGCGTGCACATGGAGTTGTTGGCGGGCGATGAGCGGCGCGTTGTGGTCATGGCGTCGCCTGAGGAGGTGCACGCTGTCAGGGCTGCGAGACCGGCGGCGCCCTCCGAGTTCGCATCGCCGCTGGCAGCTACCGCTGGTGCTGTTGGCATCAAAGCTTCGGTCCCGACCGAGACGCAGCGGCGGCTACTCGTGTCTGCTCAGCGTGCGCGGCACTTTCTGTCGCATCGGTCGGTGGTGGATCGGCTGGACCGCGAGCGTCGCGGCGAGATGCTGCGTGAGATCCGGCGTCTGAAGGAGGCCATGCGGTCGCTGGAAGAGCGGATCGAGGTGACGACGCGCAGTGTGGAGAGCATGGAGCGGCTCGCGTTTCACTTGGGGCGGCTGGCTCATGATTTCGGGCCGCGTCGTGGAGGTGGTGAGCGGGGCAGAGCTGGCTCCGGGTTGGAAATGGAGGTGGAGGGAGGACCGTGAATAACACTTGTCCTCGAATACACGTCAAAGCTGGCGGCAGTGTAAAGTTCAGGCTGAGTCATCCACGGACACTGAACTCGTAGAAAGAGAATGGGTCGCGTGCTCAGCTGATAGTACATTTAGCCATGGATATACAGTAGACAAATCCCGCCTTATTCACGGTCCTCCCTCCACCTCCATTTCCAACCTGGGGCCAGCTCTACCCCGCTCACCACCTCCACGACGCGGCCCGAAATCATGAGCCAGCCGCCCCAAGTGAAACGCGAGCCGCTCCATGCTCTCCACACTGCGCGTCGTCACCTCGATCCGCTCTTCCAGCGACCGCATGGCCTCCTTCAGACGCCGGATCTCACGCAGCATCTCGCCGCGACGCTCGCGGTCCAGCCGATCCACCACCGACCGATGCGACAGAAAGTGCCGCGCACGCTGAGCAGACACGAGTAGCCGCCGCTGCGTCTCGGTCGGGACCGAAGCTTTGATGCCAACAGCACCAGCGGTAGCTGCCAGCGGCGATGCGAACTCGGAGGGCGCCGCCGGTCTCGCAGCCCTGACAGCGTGCACCTCCTCAGGCGACGCCATGACCACAACGCGCCGCTCATCGCCCGCCAACAACTCCATGTGCACGCGGCGCTGGTCATCCGGCAGCAGCAGCTCCCCGTGGACGCCCTGCCGCGTGGGCGAGCGCACCACCACCATGGCCAGTCGCGGTCGCTTGCGGCCTCTTTGGACAGCCATCTCAAAGCGAGTGTTCAACGTCCTTTGTGCCTTGTCGTGCGGCTCGAACTCTCGAAAATGAGACCCAGGAACGAGACGAGAGGAAAAAAAGGTTCAGCGGTCGTCTGAAAGAGTTTTTGACTGTGGGTGAGCTCGACGCAATAACGACCATAGCCAGGCCCGGTCGCCATTGTCGAATTGAAGTTGCGGCGCACTTCAACTTGCCGCGATCCTTTATCGGCGTCAGCGCCTGCCATGGCACAGCGACGATGGCCGACCGACTCGGTGGAGCGACCGCAGGATAAATATTCACTTGGTGCGGCTACCGCACGTTTAATAACGAAGGCGAGAATGGGCTGGCGCCGAGCAGCCATTCGGGCGTCCGTGACTGGAGGACCGCAAACGCAAGGATCCAGGACAGCCGCAGCTGTCACGGACCCTGCTCTGCCAGCTGACTGGCCTCACCTGCTGTAGGCAGTGAACGAGGTCCTCTTGGAAGAAGAGCTCCGTCGCCAAGACCAAGTCCACCAAAAGCGGCGCGGTCAGGCGTTCCAAGCTTGGAGTGGCACAGTGGGATCCGGAAATGACGCTAGACCAAGATCTGAGTCGTGGGACTAGTGAGTGAGGAACGGAAGTGATAAGTAGGAAGAGCTGGTCGGCGGGTAGCGCCCCATGCTCAGTCGTGACTTTTCTTCGTAGGAAGCAAGCAAGAGCACTTTTTGCATCTTTCTTTGGAGTTTTAGCCTTCTTCGCAAGGCACTCTACACTAGTAAGCATCGCACGCTGTGACTCGTCGTCGAAGGTACACACGACCCCGACCAAGAAGGACCGCGACAAGTTGGTGGAGAAGCAGGATATCTTCTCACTGACGTGGAACGGCGCTAGGTTAAGGCGTGTCAAGCGAAGAAGCATCATGAGCTCCTCAAGGACGCCCGGTGATGGGCGAGAAGAGGGTTCGAGGGACGAACGCCTCTTGGAGGTCCGGGGACGGGAAATGTTCCCTGAAGGTGAGGAAGAAGAGACGGTTCCAAGCACCGTACTCATGGAGACAATCGCTGAGGGCCCCGGCGAGGGGGCTGCGACGCAAGGGACCAGCGGACTACAGCGGCAGGAGGGAACGTCGGCTCCGGTGGGCGGTTCGGAGCAACGCCCGAGCCTGCTGGAGACGCCTGGAGGTCGACGGTCGCTGGATTACTTCCTCCAGTTCCTCACCCAAGAGACGGCCGCGGATGAAGGGCGAGGGTCCGGCTTCGTGGCGCCCGCACCGACGACTAACGTGACTCCGACGCCACGCGGACCGCCCGCCGAAGGCAGCGCGGTGCTGCCTGACCCAACGACGAGATGGGCCATGCAAGGAGGTGGATCGCCTCTCCCTATAGGCAAAGGGTGGATGGCCTCGAGCGTGCCGACCCCTCCGCGCACTGTGACCCCGCTCCGGACGACGTCGTCCGGAGCTTCGACCGCGGCTCCGGCTCCTGCGCCGGCGATGCCGCCTGCACCTCCCGATCTGCTGACACCAGGAATGGACGCGTCGATTCCTGCTCCTGAGCGTCCTCGATTCATGTTCCCTCTAAGCTGGGAGGCGACGGCTACTACTCAACCGGCAGCCAACCCGGCGACGACAACTCCTGCTCGCCCGGCGCGTTCGTTTTCAACGAGCTCGGTGGCTACGGCCTCAGCTCGTCCGACGTACTCGGTCCCGACGACCCAGAACGCACCCGTGGCTCCGACTCCGGTTCATGCTCTAGGAGGGACGGGACCGCCGAGAGTCCCGGCAGGAACGTCTAGCGGCGGAACAGCCTCGGGGAGCGCGAACGCTCGGGCGTCTCAACCGAACTTCGACGCGGACTTGCTCGCCCAGGTAGTGGACCGCTTTTTGAGGCTCTCGGGAAACCAGCAGGGTGGGCCCTCGGCCACCTCGACAGGGGGGTTCGGGGCTTGCCCGAGGAGCTTTGGATCCTAACGGGACGGCCCGACTGCCGTCTGGAACGGGTATGGACACCGCGGTGGAGGCGTACCTGAATGAAGTCGTGCGTCAAGCGTTACAGCAACAACCTGGAGGGCCTGTGCCCATGAAGGCTACGAGACCTACCGTGTCTGCTGCGTTTGCGGGAGCGGCCACCCCGGCCAGGACGATGATGGCTCGACCGACTCCGCCAGTGGCCCCTACTCCTATCCCGGCTCCTCAACCGATGCAGTTTCCTCCTCCCCAAGGGGGCCTGAAGCGCTATATGGGGGTGGGGGGTCAACACTCCCTGCGCCGCCGGCGCCTACTTCCTGGACGCAAGCATCGAATTGGCCGGCGAGGAATTCTGCGAATGTTCCTATCCCCTCTCAAGCGGCTCCAGGGACGTCAACGCTACCGGTGAATATGACCCCGGGTGGACAAGGGTATGGGAGTGCCGGGACGGCTGGGTTCCAGCAGAACTTGCAGGCTGGAGGACCGGCCTTGCCGGGCGGAACACCCAGCATGGGACAGGGAAACGCGTATGGACATACATACCCTCGTTTCCTCCGTCTACGACGATGCCGTATCCCGGGTACGGTCCTGGAACGGGTGGGGTGGCTACGGGTAGTTTCTCGCACCGAGGCATTCCGAATGAGTTGAGAAACGCGGTCAAGGTTATCGTGCCGTTCCTCTCGGACGCGGCTTCGAGTGAGCGAGCAGCCTCTTTCTGGAGGTCGTTTAAACGCTGTACGGAAGGCATGGAAGACTCGTTGCGACTCACTGCCTTCGAGCAGTGCCTCAAGGGCAAGACCGACCAAGACTGGTGGTACAACTCGCGTAATCTACGATCCCTACGCTGCGCATTCGCTTCTACAACCGATTCATCGGTAAGACTCCGTCCCAGTTGTGAAATCAACTACGATCGGCCACGAGGCGTCGGGACGAATCTGTCGAAGAATGGGGGAACCGGATCGATGCTATGTGTGAGGCGCTCAACTACAACGAGCCCCGAATGCGGTACGAGTTCTTCCTCGAAGGGATCAAGAACAAGCAGTTGCGGTCCATGCTGAACTCGAGCATAGTCACCCCGATTCGTGACGCGTGTGCTCTGCTCCTTTTCAAGGGCCTGAACCGGCCCGTAGAAGAAGACGACGAGTTTGTTGGAGAAGCCAAGAGTCCGAGCGTGAAGGCGTCGACACAGCTCAAGGTTCTCGAGCAGATGCAGCAGATGAACTTGCTCTTGATGCAACAACAGCAGCAACCTAGGATGGACTCGACGGCTCAGCATAGCAGTCCAAGTGTGCCACGCTCTCCGAGGCGTTCTACGGTGAACGTAGCCGCTCCCGGGCCTTCGACTATGGTGATGAGTGCACCGGCTAACCCAGGAGCGGGCACACGACAACTGAACATCAATATGGGACCCGACA
This sequence comes from Phytophthora crassamura, assembly GCA_033557995.1. Lineage (NCBI taxonomy): Eukaryota > Oomycota > Peronosporomycetes > Peronosporales > Peronosporaceae > Phytophthora > Phytophthora crassamura. Next base: position 1,447,833 of record JAUCED010000009.1, on the reverse strand, counting down.
CTCGGACCCAACAAGGCGAGACTGTGTGTGGCCGCTGCGAACGCCGGAAATGTAGTCGACTGACGTGCCCTAGAGCGAAGGGGACGTGCAACATCTGTGGGGATTCTGGTCACTATTCCATGGAGTGCGACCGAGCGCGCCCGCATTCGAGTGGGGGTATCGGAACGGTGGAGGTCGCTACCAAGGAGGGAGAACGCTGGCTTGCGCTCCCTGCGACTCGAAGGAGCATTTGATGGCGAAGTGTCCGATGCTAGTGGTCCTAAAGGGGTTGGTTCAGAGCGCAGCGACGCCGGCCACGACCCAGACGTCCCAACAATGAAGGGGGCAGGAGGAAGGGGGAGGGAGTGTCGCTCCTTCCTCTTGCCTAACGGGCGACACACGGGAGCGCGACGTAGCACCAGTAGGACAGATTGGTGAACGGAGAACGGCTCCCCGGGACGAAGGCAGTGCGGCGTACGACGACATCGACGGCGTTCCTGCTGGGTGTGATCAGATGATGAATGGACTAGTGAAGGACGCGACTGAAGGCGTTATGCGAGAAGACTGTGAAAAGAAGGTGAAGGCGGCGAGTGACCTCGTGGCTGCTGACGAGAGGGATCAAGGACTAAGGAATAGTGGTCTGGGTGCACTGGCGCTCAAGACGGAATAAGAAAGAGAGAACGACCTAGGCGTGATGGAACGTCTCGACCAGAAGGACGAAATTTCGAGTGGGGACTCGGGCGAAGGAGCCAAGGAGGCTGTCGCTGGCGGGGACCCGCTACAAGACTGGACAGATGATGGCGAGTGCGCAAAGGTAGAACGGCTTTCTACAGTGGCTCGGTCAACTACAGCGGACAGGTCGGAGACTTGTGACCGCAACAAGGAAGATGAAGGGAGACGCGAGGAGTCCTCCTTGAGTACTATGGGAGTGCTGTCCAGCCTGCCACGGACGCTTGTTCACCGACTCGGAGCTAGAAATGCTAGAACGCGGTGAGTATAAGCTGGCGAGGGACGAACCCGAGGAGTACACCAAGGAGTTAGAGGAACGGCTGTTCCCGCGTGATGAAGTGGAGCTTCGGCGATTGATGAAACAGAACGCTGCGAGGCAAGAGAAGGAGAGCATCGAAGAAATGAACAAGGTGCTGGGGATCCCAGTGGAGACTCTGGAGCGAACCAAGGAAGTGTCGCGGGGCGTCCTTTCGACGCCTGAGTACTGGTCCAAGTGGTACGAGGAGAAGCTCGCTGTGGCTGACGTGGCCAAGCGTACCAACACGGACTTCGAGAGGCAGCCCCCTCTGGAAGATGAAAAGAGGGAGCTGACTGCTTCTGTGGTGTCGGTCGCGGACGAGGCTTTAGAACTGAAAGAAGGAGCGGAGGAGACGCATGAGACGCTGACGCCTCGAAGCGACAGCGCGACGCTAACGACGGAAGACGCAGCGGAGGAGCCCGAGAACCCTCTGCCGGAGGCGGGCCTCGAGACCAAGGGAAGTGCTTGTCTGGTCTTTTCGAAAGAAGGTCGAGTCGTAGACCTCGACACTCTCGAACGGGAGTATCGGGGATACCGTTCCGCGCCTTTTCGAGTGCGCTCTGCGGTGCGACGCCTAATTTACGAAGGGGTGAAGTCGCGTTGTGCAGGAGAGGGCGTCTTCGCGGACGTCCCCCCTACTCGGGACAAACCGAGGATGACCATGAACGAGAAGGAGTGGGTCCGCGAACGCCTACAAAGTCTCTTAACACCGAGGATGAGACTCAACTCTTGGGCATGGTTGAGTGCGCCGACGACTACTACGCACACGAGGCGTCCGCTGTGTCTGAGAAGTTGCGTTCGCGTAGGAATTCGAAACCGATCATGATCGACGATCCGTCGAGAGACGCCAAGGAATTACCCGTAAAAGGCGTGCGATTCGGAGCGGCGAGTGTGGTGAGCCCGGTAGTGGGGCCGCCTGAGCGCGACAAGGTCAAGAAGGAAGTAGCAACCCACAGCACGCACACGTTCGAGGGTGAGGGGCGGCGTCCGAGAAGACGACGAGGGCTTCGTCCGGCGGGTGACGAACCGGATGATGAAGATCGGGTCGTGCCCGACGGAAACGCGTGATCGGCAGTGTCGGAGGGGTAGAAGCGATGACTAGTGGCTTGCTGGACTGTGTTCCGGCTAGAATGTTGGCTGACACGGGAGCCATCGCGAGCCTGGTAGACAAAAAGGTCCTAAGACGGTTGGGCAAGGCTTCCACGCCTTTGCGACCGTACTCGGGGGCTCTAGATAGTGTCACGGGACATGAAGTTCAAGTCTGTGGAGCCATCGACCTGCCAGTGACACTCGGCTCGGTGGAGAAGGTGCTGCCTTTCGTGGTGGTCAACCGTCTCCACGTGGACTCGACCCTCGGGACAGACAATCTTCGAGCATTCCGAGCCGTGATCGACATGGAGGCGCTGACTATGACACTGAAGGACACGGGAGAAGTGATCGCTTTGGGAGATACGAGAGTCGAAGAAGCGTTCTCCGCTGGAGCAGTGTCTACGGTGAAACTCGCGCCTGGAGAACAGGCTCTCGTGCGTTCTCGACTGAAGGGCGTGGCCCAACCGGGCTCGATAGTCTTGCTGGAAGGCATTCCGGGAAGTGATGCTGCTGTCCGTGTAGCGCGGACGCTTTGTACCGTCCACGAGAACCAAGTCCTAGTGGAGGTGTGTAATGCCTCCATTGAAGAGCTGATCGTCAGCGAGGGCGTGGTAGTAGCGGTGGCGTCGGTGGTACCCGAGACAGCTTTCGACTTCGAAAATATGCCGACCTCTGACGCGAGGGAGGTGAGCGAGGTCATTGGGTCCGTGACTAGAGAGAAACCCCGGTCCGCGGATGCTGGCGTCTCCCAGATGGACGCTGAGCTAACCAAAGCCGCCGTCGATGGCCTGAAGGCGGACTTCAGTGACTCTGCGCTCAACTCGGAGCAGAGGGAGCTGTTCGCGGCTATGTTGAGCGACTTTAAGGACATGTTTGTGGATTCGTCCAAACGGCCCGGCCACACGGACCTGCTGAAGTTCCGCATCGACACGGGGACGCATGCGCCGGTTAAACAGCAGCCGTACTGCGTGTCTAAAGCAAAGGGCGATGTCATGGAGGCCGAACTGGAGCAAAATCTCGGGCTTGGCCTGATCCGGCCATCTACTAGTCCATGGGCGAGTCCAGTATTGATGATCCGGAAGCCCGACGGGGGCATTCGTTTCTGTGTCGACTATTGAGAGCTGAACGCCTTGACGGTGAAACACTGCTACCCTATGCCGCTCATCGATGACATTCTGGATGTGCTGGGAAATGCTAAGCTGTTCTTGACGATGGACATTGCGTCCGGGTATTGGAACGTGCCTATGGACCCCGACAGCATCGAAAAGACAGCGTTCACGAGTAAGTTTGGCCTGTATGAGTGGCTAGTTATGCCGTTCGGCCTTTGCAATGCGGTGCCTGCTTTCGAACGACTCATGGACAACGTCCTGGTGGATCTCAAGTGGAGAACGTGTCTCGTCTATCTGGATGACTGCGTTGTATTCAGTGACGACTTCGCTAGTCACCTGGTGCGGGTGCGCCAAGTGTTAGAACGGTTCCGAACGGCGGGCTTCAAGTTGAAGATAAAGAAATGCCATTGGGGCCGTGATCAAGTGGCGTTCCTGGGACACATTGTTACCCCTTCCGGCATCCTTCCGAATCCCGAAAAAGTAAAAGCAGTGATGAGCGTTGCCAAGCCGCACGACTTGCACACGTTTCGGGCGTTTCTGGGTCTGACGGGCTACTTCCGCCGGTACATACCTGGATATGCTGCTATCGCCGCCCCGTTGGAACAACTCAAAAAAAAAACAGAAAGGAGTGACGCTCAACTGGAGCGAAGACTGTGATGTGGCGTTCCGACAGCTACAAAGCTGCCTAGTGCGCCCTCCGATCCTGGCCTACCAGGACTTCAAGAAGAGGTTCAAGCTCTACGTGGATTCCTCGCACCTAGCGGTAGGCGCGTGTCTTATGCAGGAGGTGGACGGTCGGGACCGAGCCATCGCGTATGCCAGTAAAATAATCGTGGGATCACAAAGGAATTGGATCAATAAGATCGATGGGACCACGGAGATCGAGTGTTGGGGCGTAGTGTGGGCTACGCGCAAGTTCCGAGGTTACTTGGACAATGCCGAGTTCGACCTGTACACGGATCACAAAGCGCTGACCTGGATCTTTGGAGAAACCACGCGTACGACTAACGCGAAGTTGGCCCGCTGGGCCCTAGAGCTGTCCCAATTGCGGTTTAAGGTGTTCCACCGGGCCGGGACGTTGATGGGCCACGCCGACGGACTCTCGAGGCTTCGTCAGCTGCCTATGGTAGCGGCCGTAACGATGAGAGACTTACTGAATCCGCCTGGAAGTCGCGACGAGGATCCTACTCAGGGATTACCTGTGGAACGGGAGGGAGTGCCCTCAGCTTCGACTTGCAACGACGCCCGTGCCGAAGTCGAAGTCGGGGATCCCCCGCGTGACGGAAGAACGGCGGGACCTCGGACGGATTCGAACGATAATGCCATGGCGGTGGAGAGATTACTCACTCAAGAAGAGCAAGAAGAGGACGATAACGGGAGACCTGACGTCGAGCGCTCTCCTATCGACGCCTTCGGACTGGACAGCGAAAAGTTCGTCGAAGAATAGTCGCGGACTCCCTGGATGGTGGCCATGAAGGCATTCCTCGAGAGTGGAGCGTTGTCGGTTGACACGCAACTGCGAATCCTGATCCTCAGGATGGCGCCCAACGTTGTCATGAAGAACGGAGTGCTGATGCGTCGCGTGCACTTGCGAGCTCGGGCGGGTCCCGCAAGCACCATTATGGTGCCGACGATCCCGCTGCCATTCATTGAGACGGTACTACACGTCTGTCATTCGGATATCTTCTCGGCCCACCTCGGACGGACCAAGACGGCTGACAAGGTCAGACGGCATGCCATTGGCCGGGGTGGAAGAAAGACGTCGATGAGTACGTTCGCTGCTGCGCCATCTGTAGCGGTGGAAAGGGGTCGAGGCCGTGGAGAGCGGGGAGGATGCAGAGGATGCCGATGATGGACATATCTTGTCCCTTCTCATTGATCGTAGTGGACGCTATCGGGCCCCTGCCGACTACCGACCGCGGCAACAAGTTTATCCTAGCATTTGTGGACTATTTCACGAGGTGGGTGGAGGCGTTCGCAGTGGAAGCTTTGGACGCGGTCACTTTTGTGAATGTGATGGTCGACGGCGTCATCTGTCGCCACGGGGTCCCCGAACGGCTTCTCAGCGACCGCGGTACGAACTTCACAGCTGAGCTCGCGAGGTCTCTGTAAAAGACGCTCGGGATTAAGAAGCTCTTTGGAGCGGCCTATCATCCCCAAACACAGGGCCTGGTGGAGCGCTTCAACGGCACGCTGGTGAACATGCTGAAAATGTATGTGCATGAGTCCCAGTCCGATTGGGACCTATATCTACCGAGAGTGTTGTTCGCGTATCGAACGGCTCGTCACGCGGCACTGGGAGACTCACCGTTCTTTAGTCTATATGGCAGAGACCCGGTGCTGACGCTAGACCTGGCGTTCTTGAATACTGGGATGGACTGGAAGTCAAGTGAGGTAGCGACGTATCGCCGAAAGCTGTATCAATCTCTGCATGACTCGCGACGCATGGTGGAACGTCAGCTGATTAAGGCTCAGGATCGCCACGAACGGCGTCTGAACAACCAAGTGCGCGTGGAGTACGCCGTCGGCGGCGCGGTATGGATGTACCAGATCTTCAGAGCCAAACGAGGCGAGAGGAAGACGAAGAAGTTGGCGTTCTCCTGGCATGGACCCTACCGGGTTCTGGGCCAAGTCGGGGAGAACGCCTACCGTATCGACATCCCGCACCACCCTGATAATGTCGTGACCGTGAACGTTAATCGATTGAAGCGTTTTAGGGGCCGGTGGAGCCGCCCGTACGCCGGCGAGGTTCCCGAGGGACTCAGTGATTCGGCCCGCGAGGAGACAACCGGTTCGACCTCCGGCGACGGCGCACTGGAAGAGGGTCCTCTCGAGGAGGCCGACTTACCTGAGTCTAGTTTCGTGGAACGCATCACTATCGGCGGGGAAGAGACAGCCTTCACGAACGTGAGTTCGCCGGTGATTGATATCGTGGCTAAAAGAGTGGAAAAGCGACAGGTGGAATACCTAGTCCTGACGGCTACGTACGAGACGTTCTGGGGCTGTCGCGAGCGGCGCTGACACCCGAATACAGCGTCCTGATCCAGGCGTTCGAGAACGCTGAACGGAAGAAGAAGGGTCTCCCCGAGTTGAGACGCAGCACGAGACTTGTGGAAGCCAACGCTGCCGTCGACGAAGACGAAATTCTCTTCTAGAGTGCGGTGGGGGCTTCGTACGTACGCTATGGAGAGGAGAGGAGTGTAACGTGCTAGGCCTGAGGCAATGTGCCTCGGAGCACGAGTGATTTTATAATTTTCATTTTGAATTATTACGACGACCGAGTTTGAACGCCACTGGAGGAAACAAGAAAACGCCGTCTGGCGCAGATTAAGAGAGGCGATTCTCCCGGGACTCACAAAAGGTGGACCTACGAGAGAGATTAGACGGCGACTATACCCTCTTCGGGGTTCGAGCCGTTATCTTCGGTCTCGTCGGTGGCGTCCTCTTCGGCCTCGTCGTCGGCTTCCGGGACGGGTGCCAGTGCGTGGGAACACCGTCATCTTCGAAGTCGGACACGTCGTCGGCTTCGAGCTCTTTTGGAGTTACGTTGGGCGACATGGGGAGCTGGTATGAGCCGTCGTTGATCTTGCGGTACAGCGCGTCCTGGACCTGCTTGACCTCGAACTTTAGCTGTTCTTCAACTTCTTCCACGGGTCGACGGTCATGTCCCCAACCCAGGAAGACTTGACGGAACGACTGGACACGACGTCTTTACGCACTCGGGCGAGGGCTTCAAGGGAAAGGCGGAGGGCGGGCTTGGCCGTGAAGTCGAGAGCCCCGCTGTACTCCAGGAGCTCGCCGAGTGAGTGATAACCGTAGTCGTCGACGAGGTCGGGATCGAGCGCGTGGTCAATGATAAACTGGTATCGGACGGCGTCAGTGCGGTACAGGGAGGCCAGGTCCTCGGCGAGAACTCCTCCTTCAGGCTGGACGCCGTTCGCGCACTTTCCTGGTTGCCCTCCGTACTAGAACAACTCGTCATGACCTTCCAAGCGTTGCAGGAAGCCGTAGTATCCCCACGCCTCGATACAGAAGCTGATGAAACGGAGGCGCGCCTGAATGGCGTTTAACTTGAGCTTGCGGCGGAGATCAGGCCCCGTCTTTTGCAGAGGCGCGTGCAGCGCCCAACTTCAGAACAACATCCGGAACGCCATGTAGAAGCGCCAGTGCTCGCGGTAGACGGCGTCAAACTCCGTGGGGTCATACCAAAGGTGTCGGCCGGACCATGGGTAAGCGAGGCGCCAAGGACTCTTGTCCTGGGCGTTGGCCTTGGCGGGGATGTTCTCGACGGCCACGCGCACGTCCTTGGGAATGTTACGGCTCACCTCGAGAAGGCTGTTGGCTGGCGTCTTGCGTGGCGAGGGTGGAGGTGAAGCAGTACGGGATCTTTTGGGGGCTGGGCCTTTCTCGACGACCGTGGTGCGCTTCGAACTGCGGCGGGCGGGCGTCTTGGCCTTGGCCTTACCCTTGGTCGGGGATGGCGGTGACTTGTTCGACGACGTGGTGCTCGCTACGGGTGGCAGGAGAAACACGGGTCCGCTGAGCTCGACGTTCGGCTGCCCGTCCAGAACCGCCTGTACGAGGGCATCTAGATGCTGGAAACCCTGAGACTGGTTGTTAACGGCGAGGGGAGGACGCAGCCGTCCCCAGAAGGCAGTTTCGACGGCTGAGGCGTCGACGATCGCCGTGCCATCCAGCAAGGCGTTGATGTGCTCCTTGACCTCTTGCCGCTCGGGTGGACTGAAGAGCTTGACCATGTTGGAGATGTGTGGCGGACTCGCGGAAAGGGGGAATGAGGCTTTGTGAAGGCCCCAATTTCTTTCGTTCTGGCTGCCGGAAGTTAATGGGTTCTCGAAGAACGATGGGAAGGGGCTACCGAGCCGCTCCAGGAAAGCTACTGACGGAAAGGGACTCATTATCTCTGAAGTCATGTTCACGGCCACATTCGGCGATCTGACGGCCGAGGATGAACGGCATGGCAGTGCCCGGGTGGTGGCTATTGAAGCCTTACGCGACTGGAGACGGAACAGCAGCTTCGAGGACTGGGCCCGTCCGCTGTTGTGGGCGATGGGGGAGTGTTGACTTTTCTACTGCTGCGTCCGATGTTCGACGTGGCGATGGTGTTCACCTGGGCCACGTATGAAACGGGGAAGGCGTTCGGATTCTTCGGATACACCTGTATTGATCGCTATCTGCTCGTCATGCAGAGCCCCAAGATGCTGAACCTCGAGTCGACAGAGTACGCCTGGTCTGCTCTCCCGCTATTGATGGTGGTGCCGATCGCCGTCCACAAGGACCACGAGGCCCGGTTTGGAATCTTTGGAGCGGCCTGAAGGACCTGATGCGTGGCCTTCCACCACACGCTGTTCCTGTCCGTCCCTGACGCAGTGCAGATGGCGTGGCTGACGGCGTGGAGGTACACTCGGGCCTATGGCCTCGCTTCGTTGGCCATTTTGGGGCGGGTGTATGAAGGACTCTACGGGGTGTATCTGTGTGTGGTGCTGGTGATGTCTGTCACCGTGTACGCCCCCAAGATCGTGTACGACGTATTGGAAGGCTTGTTGCACGGATCTTCGGGGATAGCGATCGCCCTCGGGTTCTGGAACGCGTGGTATGGATTCTCTCCGTTCACGACGAGAGTGAGCGCGGTGGTGCTCGCGAGCGGGCTCTATAGCCATCTAATGCGTCGGCTCCAGCCGATCCTAGTGACGTCTCCGCCCAAGCGTGTGATGCGTACGGGTCTCGACCGACTGAAGGAGCGTCGGGCTGAGCGCGAGCGTGCGGAGATCGCTTGCATCAGCCAACTCAGAGGCTTGTCAAAGATTATTGAAAGTGGACTCGGAGATCAAGGAACGCGCCAAGAGCCTGAACCCGCAACGACCTTTGAGACTTCGGCGAGTGTCGACGATAGAGACCCGGTTGGCGACGAAGGTGTTGGCCGAGGACGGCAACACTCAGTCGGGGAGAATTGTCACGGACCCTGTTCTGCCAGCCGGCTGACTTACCTGCTGTAGGCAGTGAACGAGGTCCTCTTGGAAGAAGAGCTCCGTCGCCAAGACCAAGTCCACCAAAAGCGGCGCGGCCAGGTGTTCCAAGCTTGGAGTGGCACAGTGGGATCCGGAAATGGCGCTAGACCAAGATCTGAGTCGTGGGACTAGTGAGTGAGGAACGGAAGTGATAAGTAGGAAGAGCTGGTCGGCGGGTAGCGCCCCATGCTCAGTCGTGACTTTTCTTCGTAGGAAGCAAGCAAGAACACTTTTTGCATCTTTCTTTGGAGTTTTAGTTAAGCCTTCTTCGCAAGGCACTCTACACTAGTAAGCATCGCGCGCTGTGACTCGTCGTCGAAGGTACACACGACCCCGACGAAGAAGGAGCGGCTTCGAGCCAAGCTGAACAACTTTCGGCACGAACGCGTCAGGGCGGTAGGAGGACTTCCCGTTGCATATATTCAACTCAGGTCGACTATTTGAGTTGAAAGAGGCAGACGTATCTATTTGGCCTTATTGACGACTAGATGTCTGCTAAGCCTGATTAGCAGGTCGACTATTTGAGTTGCAGGTGGTTGGCGCTCGGCCTCCCTCCGTGACTTTGTCAGCGTTTACCTCGCCAGACGCAGCCTTGCAGGTCTAACAATGATCGTTCCTCGTGCCTTGGGTCCGGACTCGTAGCTCACGATACTCGCAGCGGTCCATCGCAGAAAAGCGAGCCCCCCCTCCCCCGCCCGCGTCTCCCTCATTCGAGCGGAGAGCCCAGCATGCGCCACGAGAACACTAGACCACATCGGACTGACACCCGTGCCAACTATTATCCACTAATCGTGACAGCCGTATACTTCCAGGCTGGTTCCAGCTAAAGGTCTGGCCTCGCCCAGCGAACACGCTGGACTGCATACAAATGATCATCTGCGTTATGCTGCAGAACAGCTCCAGCATACTGGTTTGCTTGCAGCCTGAGGCTGCCAGCCTCGCTTGCCGATCTGGTTGTCGGCCGTCTGGCCTCTTCCCAACGCAATGCCATTGATAGCTGGTCATGGCAGCGACAGCAAAGCTCACCACGCTACCGTTAGATATCGTTGTTGGCGAGACAGTTGCGAGCTGACCAACGTGGCTTCAGCTGCTGGCGAGTTGTGCTCGCTCCTCGCAGCGGCTCACGTGCACACACAGCAGCGACTATCCTAGCGGTAACCCTTTAACCGTCCATCATAGAGCGAGTCCAATTTTTCCACCCGCGTCGTTCCGCTACTTACCTGTTCCCCGCATGTCGGCGCTGATGCACAAGATCGCCAAGCAATGGCCACGCCTCCTGCAGTGTCGGTCGCCACCCTCACCAATGCCAGACCTCGCCGGCGCTGCACATGACGAATACTCCCCGCTCGCGGCCCGCGAAATGCTTTTGAGCGCGCAATGAGCCGGCCGTAGCACAAAGACCTGGGGCGCGAACACGGCCGAATGCAGTCGAAAGGCGAGTTACGTTAGACGCCAGCCAGCAGCAGCTCACGACGACGACAGTAGATCGCTCGCGGTGGTGGTCGGCCCAGCCAGTCCTTCATTCGTCGTCCAGCGCGCTCGACGGCCGGTTATCTCGGCAGCCGGCACGATTCGGACCGCCCGCTCTCCTCACTTCTCAAGCTGGGGCGTCGGCACCGCGACGGCAGCAGTACCGGCGGCAGCGGCATCGGCAGCTCGACAACGGATACACACAACTCCGCCAGTCGGCCCCGAAGTCGAGCGATGCCTCTGGATCGCACACGCCGTCGGCGGCACGGCCAGCGCGCTCTGCGAGTTGTGCGCTCGCCCACGCGGCAGCAGCACCAGCAGCTGCTGTCGGAGACGCCGCAGACCGAGCCCGTGCTCGTGCTGCCAGCAGCGCAACTGGCAGTAGCCACAGTAGCAGCTTTGGAGACGGCAACAGAGACCCCCAACGACGACCAAGACGCAGACCCAACAAGACGAGAAGTACCGGCTGCCCTGACACCCTTCCCGTCACCAACACCTCCGCCGCCGTCGTCGTTCGCCACGACCCAGCGCCTCTTGCTCGCTCACGCGCAACGGGCGAGGCATCTGCTGTCGCACCGCTCGACAGTGGAGGCGCTGAGTCGCCCGCGACGCCGCGAGATGCTGGAGGAGATCGAGCGCATGAAGCGCACGATGCGGGCGTTGGAGGACGAGATCCACGCCACCACGAGCAACGTCGAGGCCATGGAGAGTCTCGCCGTGCACCTGCAGCGCATCACCAGCGGCCTGCGCGATCCCGGCGACGGCCCTGGTGTTGCGTCCGGGTCGGCGGAGGCGCTGGAAGAGCTGCGACGGAGACAGCAGCGCGGCTAGAACTGCCAGACTACAGTAGCGTTGGTACGTGTCGACACCTTATATAAAATTGCTTCCTTCCTTGTGACGCAAAACTTTGAGGAGCGCATTGGCGTTGGTCATGCATGCCGCTGTAGGGCGCCAAGGCTGAGCCGGGCACGAGACTGCGATCAGCACCACGGGACAGGCAACGAGCGTGGGGGCCTGCACCAATGCGGCGAAGCGGTCGAGACTGTCGCTCGCGTTGTGCTGTATCGGTACGGTAGCCTTCCAACGTTGAAGTGCGCCCGTCACGCGTGGCTTTGACGCCGCGCGTGTCTGCAGCGCCACAGGTGGTAAGGACACGCAACCGCCGACGCCAAGATATTTCAGTGTGGGGCTCACCTCGCTCGGCCCAGCATCGGCGGGCACTACAGCCAGCGGCAGCGGGAGGACGGCTCTCGTGGGCCGGCTGCGGTAGTGTGAACCGCTTGTGTTGGCGCTGCTGGGTTGCACGGCGTGGCGGTTCAGCTTCCGGCAGCCAGGCGCGTCGCTCGAAGCTGACTTCAATCGTTTTGGTAGTCGTTTTCGCCAGGCTATCCGGATACGTGGCTGCTGCTGGCGTTGGTATGCGTTGCCGCCGCTTTCGTCACGCCACGAACGAGACCTGGCACAGCAGCGCACTGGAGAGGGTGCATCGTCTCTTCTGGCACGGGCGGTGCCGCTTGTGGTTTAACATGGCTCCGATCGGCAGGGCCCGATTCGCCATCTAGGGCCGAAACAGGAGCGAACACCGGTCTTTTCTCTGACGAAGCAAGCAAAGCAACCCCGCACTTGGCACCGGAAAAGCTCTCCAGCTACATGTACTGGCAGGACGACGCTGCAGGGCGTTCGTTCCTCATCCGAAGTCGCCGGCTTGATGGAGAAGTCCTCTCTGTGCATGTACATTATGGATCGGCACCACCTCGCGTTACGGACCTCAACGATTAGGACGAGGGGTCAGATCACGTTACCCGCTGCACCACTTCCAATTTCGCCTGCGTGAGCACAGCCAGCTCCGACCTGCCCCATTTCCAGGCCGCCAATGGTGCCGGAGCGCAGTCGAAGGCGAGGCCGACACGCCATGCTGGTGGTGCGCGCACCGGCTCAACTGCGGATGCGTCCGCTTGCCGGCGTGGAGTCGTGGACCGCCCAGGGCCAGCGCGTGTTCACGATTCCGGCCGAGCACGCCGCGCACCCCGACCGACGCAGCGACGCAGGCACCGAGAGAACCGACAATAGACCCGACTCCGCCACCGCGAGGCTGCTGCTGGCGCACGCGCACCGGACGCGGCATCTGCTGGCGGACCGCGCCGTGCTGGCCCACGTGCCGTCGGCGCAGCGCTCAGAGTTGGCGCAGGAGATCCAGCGCTTGCGCGGCGTGGTGCGCTCGCTGGAGCAGCAGATCGAGGCCACGACGCGCAGCCTGGAGACCATGGAGCGGCTGGTGGAGCACCTGCGCCGCGTCACGGAGCTGCTGGCGTGATGAGGCCGTCAAGTCGAGACGCGCCTGCCACGATGGACGCGGCGGCGTCCTGATCCTCGTCAATTCCTAAGTGTCAACTTAATCGTCACAGCGTAGACGTCGAAGTAAATGTCCCGCAATACTATTCAATTGCGACTACAGCACCATACGGCTGCTGCTCACTGGGAGTTGGAGCTGTGTACACCACACCACACCACTCCACTCACCAAGATAATGGCCAAGGCGGCGGCGCGACGCGCGGGCTCCACGAGCTACGTGTGGGGCTACGTGATCGTGCTGGCGGCGGGGTTGGCTTTCATCTCGAGCATGTACGAGGGAGTCAAGTGAGGCAACATAAGGTGCTTTAATATCATACTGAACGGCGGGTGTGCCGTCGCTTTCTGGCGCAGGTACGTCATGGTCTTCTCCAAGCTGCTGCTGCTTCTACCGGGCGAGTTGGAGGCCGTCGCGGCGTCTCAAGAGCTCGGCGACGCAATCTCAGTCAGTCCGGAACAATCAGCAGTGACGGCCAGACTCCTGCCAGCCATCGAGGGCGACGTGTACTATTGCTACCTGGTGCCGCTCACGATCCCCGTGACCATCCTGGCCTGCTACGCCAACTGGGTGAGCCTCAAGTTCTTCCGCCACAACTAACACCAGCAGGCTGTAGTCCAGAAGGAGATGTAGCAGTCGAAATCCACGCGTCAGTCAGTCAGTAGCTCAGCCAAGTCCTCGAGTTCGCTACGGTCTCACCTACAGCAACTCAAGCTTTCGGCTTGGATGGCGGCGCTGCTGCGCTCTCGGCAGCGTTGGCGGCGGCCTCGTTCTCGCGCACCTTGCGCGCCAGCAGCTTGAGGAACGCGGCCTGCTTGGGGTTGGCGCGTACGCTGGCCAGACTCCAGCCGCCTTGTCGCTCGCGGTCGACAGCAGCTTGGTCTGCTTGACGGCCGCCTGCGACAGCTTCACGTAGCGGTTGAAGGCACCGCTGTGCTCGAGGAACTTGGCCACGCACGCGCCGATCTCGCTCGGGAACAGGTTGAAGCCCACGACCACGCGCTTGACGGGCAGCTCGGGGTGCGCAGCCCCCGTCGCAGGCGACACCGACGTCGGCAAGGTGCGCACGCGGCCGCTGAAGTGCGGGAACTCGCCGTCGCACAGGATGCCGCGGCGGTACTTGTACGGCACGCGCTGCCAGCCAGGCTCGCTCGAGCTCAGCTGCTCCAGCTCGTCCGTCGTCAGGCGGTGCGGCTGCTTGCGCGTCTTGTAGCCGTACTCGTCGTAGTGCGACAGCCCCGTGAGGTTCACGTGGAAGCCGCCGCCCTCGAACGCGCTGGTGGCACGTGTCCGGCTCGGCGTCGAGGCCTCTTCCTGCCCGCCGTCGCTTCCGGCATCGTGCAGCGGACTCACGTGCAGCGTGGCGCCGTAGATGGGAGGGAACACCACGTTGGTCTCGTAGCGCACCTGCTCGGCGTAGTCCAAATGGTACTCCGTCTCGTCGTCACAGCCCGACGCGATGACCCACACTGCCACGCCGTGCGTGTGCTGCCAGTCGCTCTTGGTGATCCGTTGGCCGCCGTCCTTCCCCGCCAGGAACGCCTGCACCGTCCGACGAGCCAACGCGTGGCGATAGGCTTCCGGGCTTTCCGCTTCGTCTCGCTCCAGCTCTGGCCATTTGATCACGTCGCAAAAGTATCCTAAGGATACTTTTGACGATGCTAGCGACGTTGCTGAAGAAGCTGCAGCTGCCCAGCGACGTGCTTGTGTTAATGAAGGACATTGACTTCGGTTGGGAAGAAGAATTGGGCCCCTTCCAAGCGTATTAGTCGGTAATTTACGCTACTTTAAATATAGCCCAGCGCATCAAGATATATCCTGGGTGCTTGACACTGCATTATGGAGGCTACACTTTCCAATCCAGCATTCACTGTCCATGCAGGATGGATCGGTGTGTCTGTAGGCGCTCAAAACTACGTTTTCCTACGTGATCAAATGGCGTTAACCAAAGCCGTTCATGACCTGTAACTAGATCGTCTACGACTTTGCTGGGAATACCTGTGGGGAAGTGGTTGATGATGTGGGTTTCTAGTTTGTTTGTGAAGGTGTTTGCCACTGCTGTTGGACAAGCTCCGGTGCGCGGAAACAACCCCCGGGCGCCGAATCCGCATGACACTACCTCTTGTTTTCGTGTCCATTTCAGCTCTATCGACACTTCACCCCCCCAGTCAAACCAGCTTACTCGCCCCGTACACTATCTTCTTGACTTCACTCTTCTCCAATCTCACTCGCATCGCTTGGAAAGTCAGAGGCCGACAAGGCCGCAGCGCTCCTGATCAAGCCCAAATGCATCCTCTACAAGATCGTGCTGCCGTGACTGCTGCAGCCCTTTCAGAGCGGATGGTCCACCTTGCAGCTCAACCTGTCCGACCACAACGACACGGACGAGTGCAATGCGCGCCTCGTCGCGTCGGGCCAAGCTCGAGTGGACTCATCATGAAAGTTTGCTTCGAATGGATTTCGTCGTAGACCTTCGCGTCAACTTGTGGATCTTCGGTGTCATGGTCGGTAGTTTGCTCTACGGCTGCTTCAGCGACATGATGGGCCGCAAGAAGCTGCTCTTCTTCAACTGCTTCTTAATGATGGCGGGGCCGTGATCCAGGCCTCCGTCTCCAACGTCTGGCCATTCGCCGTCGGCCGCGAAGTCTCCGGCATCGCCTCGGGCGCCGGCACGGGCACCATCGGCGCGTACGTCGTCTCCGCACCTCCACAGACACCTCGGTCTGGGCCTGCAGATCTCCACCACCATCGGCATCCTCATGCCGGCCATCTGCTGCTTCTTCGCCGACAGCGGCGATGGATGGTGCTACATGGCCGGCTTCCCCATCGTGCTAGCCGTCATCTCCATGGTGATCTCGCCCTCCATATCCGACGAGAGCCCCGCGTGTCTGCTCGTGAAGAACCGCCGCGAAGAGGCCAAGCAGGTTATCACGCGTCACTACGGCGAGGGGCACGTGCACACAGCGCTGGGGTCGCTCGATCCCAAGAAGCAGCTCGACGAGACCGAGGCGGGCTACTCCACCGAGCCGGCCGAGTCCATCTGGTCGCCCAAGTACCACATGCAGTTCCTCGGCGCGCTGCTGCTGTCCTGCACGCAGCAGCTCTCGCGTATCAGCGCCGTCTTCTACTACTCGGGCAACATTTTCTCGGGCGCCGGCATCGACGACTCGCGCATCGGAACGCTCATCATCGACTTCGTCAACATCTCGCCCGCCTTCTTCACGGTCGTGCTGGCCACGCGCTTCGGCAACCGCAATATGATCCTCTGGTGCATCGTCAGCATGGTCGTCATATCCATCGGCATGACCGTTGCGTTCGTCGTGGACGTCTCGGAGCTCTTGGACGGCCGACGTTTTCACGATCCAGCTCTCATCGTAGTCCTGTTTACCATCGAAACACGTTGCTGCTGTCCATACCCACGGCCTCGCCCGTGCCGTTTCGTTTCGCACCTTCCACGTCGGACGCGACTGCCATGCCGTAGCCCCCAGTATCGCAAGGAGCCGTGTGACCGAAGACAGACCCTCATGTGACGCCAACGCTGTGCTCAAGCACAACTGGGCCTGTTACTCCTGGCCTTAGAATGTTGTTCCTGCAACGCTGTGTTCGAGATCGCGATGCCGTCTTGCTCGTGCGTCTGCGCGCGCCACGGCGAGCTGGCGTCATACAGCGTGTTGTTGGCCCTCTCGAGCTTGCTCCACGCAGGCTGCAGCATTATCACTCCGCCAATGGTGCTGACTTCTGCCTGCCCTTGAAGCCGCAGCACAACATTCTTTGGCTAGATGTTGCAGTATGGTTACGCTTACGCATTACGCAGTCACGATCACGATCACGGAATTAATCCAGTGAGGGCACTCTCCAATCTGCGTTGCAGTGGGTACTTCGGTGACCCTTGGCAGAGTATAAACGAGCGAGGGCCCTGACACCAGTCCGGACAGCGAGGACACTGAAGCCACCGGTGCCGCCGCCGCCGAAAGGAGGGGGAGGCCCAGCCAAGCAAGCGAGGCCCAAGCAGAAGGGGCCAGCGGAGAAGACAGGCAAGAGAGAGGGAGGAGGTCAGCAAGGAGCTAAGAGCGACCGTGAGAAGAAGCCGATGGAGAAAACAGAAAACCAAAAAGAGGAGCCAAAGTCGCGGAAGAAAAACCAGCATTGGGATCGCAAGATTCCGTAGTCCAAGAAACACCACAGTCTCCGGACTGGGATGTACCCATGGACAGCGAGGAAGAAGGGGATCGCTGGGATCAGAGTCGACAAACCGGGGTCGCGACGGAGGAGGAGGAGATCGGAGTCGACAACGCAGTGGGCATGGAACCATGGGAGGCAGAGGCAGGACAGGCCCTGCCCTCAGAAGAAGACATTGCGAGCGTGGAGCAGCTGCAACACGCCAGCTCTAGGATCAAGGAGGACGACGTTCAGCCACATGAGCTGTTCGAGGCGGTAGTGGCAGAAGTGAAAGCGGCTCCGGGGGCAGCAGTCGGATATGAGTGGGCCGATACGGTTGCTGAGTTGTTCGTGGTGGCGCACAATGGGGTTCGAGTGGACAAGACGCGTGTTCCTCCGGCGAAAACCAAGTACCCGAAGCTGCGAGGGGAAGAGAAGGCGTTGCTGCTCCAGCTATTCCGAGAGGCGTGTGTGGTCGGGAGCGAGACGTACCAAGCCTGGAAAAGCAGAATGGAGCGAATTACGCAGGAGCTGTACAACTCCTCCTGGTCGTTCACTCACACGATGGAAAGCCACATTGGCAAAGTGAAATGGGACCACGTACCGCCGCTGAATCAATGGGCGGCGAAGGTGAAGGCCGGAACCACTCCACAGGGGTCGGCGCCAGTCGGAGAGGATGCGCAGGGGCGATACAAAAACTATTTGTTCAACCCAGCAGAGTACACACCGGCGGATATTCGGCACGTGGGAGCTATTTGTGAGAAGTACGACGGCGATCAAACAGGGCAGGGCTTACGAGCAGCGACGGAGGATGAGTGGAGAATAATTGCGGGGATAGCGCTAGGGAAAGTGGTGTGTCGGAGAATGCCAGATTTCCTGAACAGCGTGATGGATGCCAAAGAACAAATGCGGTTCTACACCACAATCCAACGCCAAGTTGAAGGCGAGTTGGTGGTGCAACTCAAGCTGGTGTAGGGATCAAGGAGAATCGACAGCAAACTCGAGAAATTAGGGACAACATTCTGGCAGCAGCGGTAGCGGAGAAGATAAATGGAACGGAGTTGGAAACTATGTTGAATCTCGCGAAAACGATCAGTTTTTTTTTTCGACTTCGTGAAGCGGCAGATTCACATCTTCTTCTTCGACCGAGGAACGGCGCGAAAATACCAAGATATGATCATCCCGTTTCAGAAAACACTGTACAAAGTGGCGAATCCTCATCGACCGGACACAGGTTCGGTATGGGACAGACAGCGCGGAAGTGGTAGCCTGAGAAGGACGCATATCCGGAGTACGTGATTGACATGTACAACGTCACCAGGTTCACGGACATAGGAAGATTGGCGGCGTACCTGGAGCGGCACGTGGGAGCTGCTTTCGAGATGACCGACAGAGATACCTGCACGCCGAACTCTCAAACATCGACAGTGTGGAGATTGACTATCCGGTCAGCAGAATGCCCGCAGTTTCTGCGAGGAATAGTGAGGATCATTTGGTACGGGAGACCGTTAGTCCTGAAGCACCCATACGCAGGGCGCAGGTGCCAATGCCTCAGATGTGGCAATATGGGCCATCCAATGGCTAGGTGCGGCTATGCAGATGCAGAACTCATGGGCCCATGCAGCCGGGTGGCCTTGGACGCGGAAGTCGCCGAGTTAGAAGACCTAGCCAAGCCATTCTCGAGTCTCGAAGAAATCAAGCGCAGCGCGGAGCAGAGAGTAGGACTACAGGAGGATGCGGAGCGAGCAGCGTTGGAGGCCGTCCAACCAGGGAAGCCCCCAAAGCTCAACACTCCACGGCAGATGGGCACTTCAAGCGAAACCAGGGCCGGAGGACGGAACAATAACGACGAGGGAGGAGACGCAGGCGAAGAAGAGCGTGAAGCCAGCGCCCAAGCCAGGAAGATTAGCAGTGTCGCTAGCAAATGGGCGCACCTTATTCGCGCACTCGGACACACTGGGTCAACGTGGACCAGTGGCAGCAACGAGATTCGCAGAGAGCATCGAGGGATCGGAGGCAGCTATGGCAGCGGAGAGCAAAACGGAGGAGAAGCCTCCAGTCAAGGCAGTCATAGATTTATCAGGAGCGGACTCAGCAGGAGAAGAGGCGACACCGGACATTGCCCCGGAGGACCTGGAGCTCTTGCACCTGGTGAAACGGAAACCACCCAAGATCCATGCTACACCGCAATTGGTAGTGCTGAAGCAAAGGGAACAAAACGTGATTGCCGTAGCGGCCCTCACAGTGCAGGCCAAGGTGGGTCCACCGCTGTCGGTTGCAGAATTGGAGGTAGGAGAGATCACGTCGTTTGCGGAAGTGGAACGCTACTTAGGTATCAAGGAAGTGGAGACGCCAGCGTCTGGGAATTGCATGGCAATGGCAATAGCCCAGGCGGAGGCGGACAACAGCCTGGAGGAATACGACGCAGTGCTCGAAACAATCACCGCAGCACTCAAACGCGGAATCCGAGGGACGGCTCAGCTCAACATCAATGAGCAATTCAACCACTATATGAGGCGAGCCACGCTGATCAATGTCGACAGAGGGTGGCAAGGGATGAGCCCACAACAATCCAGCAAACAGTTCCGCTGATATCTCGAAGAGTATGCGAACACACATTCGTTCAGGAAAGCGGGAGTCTCCCGATACAACTGGGGCAGGAGTGATTTACTCGCCACAGCAGCCAACTTTATGCAAAGGGAGATCTTCGTGCTCGCAGAAGGCTCAGAGGAGGATCTGCAATGGCGCTGCAGTTTGTTCAAACCTGGAACAGTGACTAAGGGGCGGAAGTCGTATGCAGCAGGGGCCCAAATTCCGCTGCAAGTATCGCGATGTTTAGAGCTTATACGCAAAGTGAAGCAGAAAACTAAACGCCCGCCTATAGTGCTCCGCTACAGCGGCCAGCATTACTCGGCGTTCGTTCACACGGGCCCGTTTACTTGCCGCCGCAGGCCGAGCCGTCATCTTCGCAAGAGACCAAACGGCCCATTCCTCAAGGGGAAGAGGACCAGGATGAACGAATGCTGGAAGAGAAGGACGGTGAAGATGATGACAAAGAGGCCTCGCAAGACCCATGGGACCCGGAAATGTGGAATGGCAACGTGGACGAGTTAAGAGCGAGGTTGATGGGACTCACGATCCCGCACGACCTCAAATGTGAGATACATCTCATACTGGAGAGGGCGGACGCATCGAGACGTGAGGAGCTGCTCGTGGTTTTAGTAAACACGGCATCGCAATTGTCCAAGGCTCAACGAGACAAGCTAGTGGCTATGAAGACGGATGAGCACCATGAAGAGGAGGTCAGACAGCTAATACAGCAGTACCAGATACCTAGGGTGATGCTGGAGCAATGGAGAAGGTCCGCGGAAATGGCTCAACAGGAGGAAGCATCGCAGCGCAGCATCGAAGACGAGCACGAGGAGGACGGCTCGGATTCGTCATATGTCCAGTCCCAAGGAAGCAGCGGCAACACCGCGCTCGCGGTACAGCCCATAAGTACCAGACAGCTACGGAGCGACGCTGCAAAACGACCTCACTCTGTGACGCCCGGAGAGGCAGAAGTGATCCGTGAACTGATGCGAGCGAAAGCCGAGCTGGCCAAAAGCAAAGAGCAACGTCCTCTACAGAGGAGCGGGGTGCCATTGCTATTCTCAACAGGAACGTTTGGAAACCAGAGAAGCATGGCCGGAAATATGGGATTCACTGAAGGACATCTGGCCTCCATCGGTACAAGTACCATTCCCCATGGAGTCGAGTAGCACGGAGGAATGGACACGAACGGCAGCTACGGAGCCGGTCGCACTGCTGCAAATGGTGCAGCATTTCCAGTACCCCGAGGAATTGTTGACGAAATTGAGCGCAGTAGTTCTCGAGGCCTGGACGGCAGGATGGAGACGCGAGTGTATTCTGACGGGACTAGCGAAATTCGGAGGACGAACTGGGGACACAATCACGAGGAGCTGGTTGGAGGATTGGAGAGACCGAATCGTGAGGCCTCCGCCTCACGCGGTGTTACCGCTCGAGGACAGCAGGGAAGACTGGGCGCAGCTACGAAGCAGGGGGTATGGAGAAGATGAGACTCTCAAGCTATGTGATATTGGCAACAAAGTGCGACTGACAAACCACTTACTAAGCGCCCTCGTGTATGAGCGAGAGATCCGAGTGTTGACAGACAAGGAGGACGAGAATGACAACGGGGGCCGGACGAGGCTGATACGCCACTTGTATGCGCTAGACACGGTGCCGGGGTATAAGGCAGTGTTCACGGCAACGCCTCACAAGGTCGACTGGTATGCACTCGCGCGCTACCTGTCGACGACGCTGGAACACGGATTCCAGGAGCGCGATAGGGCGAGTGTTAGGTAGCCAGGGGGCAACTACGACGGCGGCATTGGTGGAAGAGAGTCACGATGTGGTCGGGGACGCCTACGGGAGGAAGAAGTGTTGGAAAGATGAACAACGGAGTGAAGAGCGGAGAAGCAGAAAAGCGAAAGGAGGGAGAGTGAGGCGGATTGAAACTCAAAATGTGAGAGATTTACGCCAGAAAGCAGACGGAAATGGTTAGGCGCATGGAGACGGACGCCAGTAGCGGAGAGACCACTCGTCTGGTTGATCCAAGAAACTCATGTCAGTGACAGTAAGGAAGCAGAGCAGTTAGCTCAGGAATGGGCCCGGACGTGGGGAAAGCATCTGCAAACGAATGGGCCGACGCTCTCATATTGGAGTGTCCACCCAGAAAAGAGCGGAGGTGTAGCTGTATTGGTCAACCCTGGAGTGGCCGCCACAGTAACGCCGTGGCAACAGGAGCGATGGACGAATCATGTGATAGCAGTGAAAGTGGGAGATATCGTTGTGCTCGACATTTATGCGCCCAACCGGACGCAGGAACGAGAGAAGGCTTTGCAGAGCTGAGAGAATGGCCGTGGGAGGACAGGCAGATAATTCTGGCGGGGGATTTCAACAGCGTGCGAAGTCCTGTACACGATCGGATGGAGAGGTAGATCGCCCGAGACCGGAGAGCGAGGAGCTCCAGAAGCTTACGCAGCAGCTACAACTCGAGGACGCGCGGACGCTGGAAGAAACAGCGGAGGAAGACGCAGACACCGTGGACCCAACGGAGTTCTACACTTGGTGGGGCCCCGATGCGGCAAGCAGAATAGATAGGTTCTATGTGCCGATACACTGGACATCCACAGTGCAGTGGTCTCAGTGGAGGAACCTGCAGCGCAGTCGGACCATCAGAAGGTTCAGATGCACTTCCTCGGCGAGACAAGCAGAAGCAGAGCCAAGAGACGGAGGAGAGGCGTCACTTACCCGATCAAAGCAGCACAACAGGACAAGATCCACCAGAATCTCATGCAGGGATTGGTCGAAGCTGGAGTGGGGCGCAACCCATCGGCGACGACATGGGACGAAACGACAACTGAATGTGTGCAGTGCATCCGGCGAGTCATGGACGCGGAAGCACAACGCCGGCGGGGGTTAGTCCGGAAGATTAAAGCCCAGAACAGGGCGCATCTGACGACCAGAAGGGAGCTGCTCGAAGAAAACATAGCGGACATGCAAGACGAGCATCTAGTCCGGATGGGGCAGCGGCTGGAGCGGACACGGGACCAACTCAGATGGAGCTTCAAGCGGGTGTCGAACTGGGAACAGGACCAAGCCGTAACGGAGATTCATCAACTACATGGACAGAAGTTCATGTAGTTGATGGGTAGTTGATGGACAGAAGCTCACACGCGGGATGTCGATAGCCAACAGATTCAAGTCGGAATGGCAATCGATATTAGGACAGACGCACAACGAATACGCACAACCGGAATTGGAGCGAGAACTCGACAAGTTTGTGGAGATACCAGCTAGCAGAAAGATTTCACAGCAGCAGAATGACAGCTTGATGTGTGAAATAACAGAAGATGAAGTGATCGAGGCTATAACAGCGCTCAACAGGAACAAGGCGGCGGGAGCAGACGGCCTAAATAACGACTTCTTCAAGGACGCACAATCACTGTTGGTTCCGGTCATGGTAACGATCGGGAACGAAATTCTGAAGGGAGCCGAGCCGCCGCTATCCTTCCTCGAGGGACTTATTATTCCGCTTCGCAAAAAGGGGGACTCGGCAGACGCACTGGATTTCAGGCCGATTTCCCTACTGCAGACCGGATACAAAGTCTATACGAAAGTGATCGCTACACGCGCGCAAAGGGTGCTCGGAACGCCAATAGGAGACTCGCAACAAGGCTTTGTGCACGGAAGGCAGATCCTCAAGACAGTAATGATGATGCTAGCATTCTGGCTAAGGCTAACGGGGATCCCGCACTAGCCGCAGACTTGAGCAGAGTGATACTGCTGCTTGATTTCAGGAAGGCATACGATACGGTCTCACGGGAATTCCTCTTCCTAGCCTTGCTCAAATTTGGGTTTAGCGAGGAGTTTGTGAATATGCTGAGACGGCTTCACGAAGGAACTACAGCCCGCTTCTTGGTGAGCGGGGAGCTGTCAGATCCTCAGGTGATATCGGGCATACGACAAGGCTGTCCGTTAGCTCCGCTGCAGTTCATTCTCGCAGCGGAGGTGTTAGCGCTCGCCATACGGCAGGATAAGGAACTGGTGGGAATTCAGGTGCCGGGCGGAATGGGGAAGTGTCACAGCTTTTCAGCATTTGTGGACGACTCCACGGTATTTCTACAGGAGGCACAGCAAGTACCGCGAGTGATGAACATAGTGAAGCAGTTTGGAAGGTTGTCGGGACTGCAGGTGCAACCGACAAAGAGCCACCTGCTGTTCCTCAATACAGCAGTCTCTCTGGAAACATGCAGCGGGATCCCGGTAGTGAAGCATGGAGACACAGTCCGATATCTTGGATACGCAGTAGGGACAGGAGAGCTGACCGACGTCAACTGGGCAGGAAGGATACGAGCAGTTCAGCGACGACTGGCAACAGCTACGCAGCTGGCCACGAGCGTGGAGAACAGAGCGGTGATCCTGAACGTGATCATGTTACCATCTGTGCTATTCACAGCAGCGGCATTCGACATGCCCAAATGGGCAGCGGCACAAATCCGCAATATCCAAAAGCCGTTTTGTGGAGGCGTTCCACTAGCTTGGAAACGAGCAGACACAAGATGAACCCGGAGCTAGTATTCACACCGAGGCAGGCAGGTGGCGTCGGGGTAGCATCCGTGCAATTAGCGTGCCAGACTCAGCGAGCAAAGCACACCATTCAGTGGCTCATCCAGAGGAGAGACATCTACTTTGCCGCCTGGCGGGAGTGGATGTTCAGAGGGGAAAAGGCACCATGGGTAGATGGAGTAACGCCCAGAAAGGAGAAAGGGAGAGCAGGCAGAGCAGGAGCCCCGGGAGATGCGCTCCAGCAATTGATAGGGGAATGGCTACAGCCACGACAGAGATGACAGCGGAAAACATCCAACAGTACAGCCAAACATTGGAGGAACTAGCAGAAGACTCGATCAGTTGGACGGTCCGAGGCGAATGGATCATCGAACTCCCAACAGAGTTGCCGGCAGCTCGGCTCCAGATGACGAAGGAGGAGGCGAGGTTTTGGCCAACGTACGAGTGGACGGACAACCCCTGGATAGTAGACAAGGACGGCAACATGCTCAAAGCCACGAAGTTCGAGAGAATACGGCGATGCACGATAGCCCAGCTGCGCATTCAGCGGACATCGGACAGGGTATACTCGTTCGAGATACCCGACAGGGATGGCAAACAGCACCAGCAGGCGAAGTTACGGCGGTGGGGGCTGGCAATCTTGCTAAACGCACCGGCGCTGAAAACAGGAGATACGTTGCAGGTGTCCTCGCAACTCAGCCTCCGACACCCAATGGAGCTGAGTTCCCACTACACGTGGGCAGTGCGGGAGCAGGGAATTGCAGTAGGAACGACGACGGAGAAGACTGGAGGAGCCAGCCACACGATCCAAGCAGAGCAGCAACCGAACGGGATACACTGGCACATACGGGATGAAAAGGAAGCAGACATGTACACGGCAGCAGACAGACAGATAATGAAGCGGTATCAGCAGGAAGGCAGCATAATATTTTTCGCGCACCCCCTCCTGCACGGATTCCCGTTGAGAGTCAAAGACAGCGTGGCCAACAAGCACGTCTTGAAGGTCATCAAGAAGCAGCCATTCAACCGATACAAAGGGGCGACGAGACAGAACAAGAAGCTACTAGAGGGGCTGCAGGAGAAGGTGAACACCAGCACGTGGCAGCACGCCGCCATGGAGCAGACACCCACGCAACTGTGGCGCACAACCCCGAGCTGACAGAATACCAAGTATGGGTAAGCGGTGCGCCAACTCAACTTGTACTACGCCGGCAAGGAGCAAGACAACGGGTGCCTCAAGCTGGAGGAATGCAGCGGAACGAAAGAATCAATGGAGCACATCTTCTGGGATTGTCCGTGCGCGCGCGCGTGCTGGACCAAGATGATTCAGCATTGGACCGGGGAATGCTGACAGGAGACCGACATCCAGCACTTTCAGAGGAGTTGTGCCAGCCGACAGGCGACGGAACCCTCAGCAGTGGTCATGAAGAGGATCCGAGAAGGCACGCCGGATGACGAGACGGAACTGAAGAAGGTGTGGACGAGAATGTGGAGGATACTTGCGAGTGTATGCATCACGACTCTGTGGATCCAGAGAAACAGAGTGGTGTTCCACCAAGAAGAAATCACAGCGGAGGCCAGCGCACAAGAATTCTGGGCAACCGGAACGAGTCAACTGCGGGCGCTCTCCAAAAGAGAGCGCAGGACTCCGGACAAACAAATACAAGGGGCACGACTTCATCTATGTCAACAAGAGATGGAGCAGAGGCCTCGAGAGCATTCACCACAAGTGATGAGCGTCGTACAACCACCGGACCACGACGCGGCACCGGCGTTGCTAACCAGGCTTAGGACCAACCAGACATCTAGTCACCACTAAGGTCAAATAGATTCGTCTGCCTCTCTCTCTCTCTTAATCCAGTGAGGGCTGTCCATCCCTGTTAGGTATTCCCAGTATAATGATTACCCACTACTACCCTGGCAACCTCGAACGCATCGCCGTTCGCGGCGTAGTGGAGCGCACTGCTTCCTTCCTACAACCAACAAACCACGAGTTCCTCAAAACTCAAGTCTAAACGCAAACGGACTGCAGGCAACTGTGCTTGATGTCGTACCTGACTGTGCACGTTCACGTCGCAAAGCGCAGCAGTAGTCGGATAACCGCAAGTATGTGTTGCTGCATTGTGCTCTCGTCTTCCCGACACTGCGGCACCGTAATAAAATCCTCAAGTTTCCATCAACTTTATCAAATCAAACGCAATGGAAGAAAAGCTAGCGTACATCGACGACGAGATTCCTCCGCACAGTGCCGGCGTCACGAAAGACGCAGCACAGGACCACGATGTTGTAGCGCAGCATGGCCACCGTCATCGGCGTAAGATTTCCGTTGTCGCGGGTGTCCGGATCCTGTCCCGCATCAAGCAGCAGCTCCACGATGGCGGCGTTGCCATCCCACGCGGCCGTATGCAGCGTCGATGCACCGATGGTTGGCAAGTGGAAAGCCTCCCAACTGCAGACCGACGCTGCCTTGGAGCATCATCGGAGCCAGTCCACGGGTCGACGAGCAAGTAAATGGACCAAACTCTCAACTTGACTGCTGAAGAAAACCGAACAACAATCTGCAGATCTCGATTGTGCGCACCCGGCTGAGGTCGAGCCACTGCGGGTGTTGTTCGCGCAACTGGCGCGTGGTTTCGACGTCGCCAGTGGTGGTCGTGAGCCATGGTAGACACTCATTGGTACACCTTTTCAGCTTCAAAATGGCGTTCAAAACGTCAATTTGAAAAATAAATCGACACAATCAGTATAACGGGGAATTAGTTCCCAATATTGTTTTGCCGCGAGTATTGCTTGGGCAGTTCCTGGACGGGCGCCCCGGAAGTACGTGTGCTTGTGATCATTCCTCAATTTTCCGCGCGAATTGCAGACCCCACACTTACTGCCCTGTTATCATGCTGTACGACGACGCAACAATTCAACGTGTTCTGTGCTGCACGTGCTGACCAAGACTGGCGCGACGTGAATGAAGAACGATGTCAATCTGCGCACTGCTTATCGCTGGGTAGCCAGTGCGACCGCCAGCTGGGAGTCTTCCCCAAGACAGCCGCCAAGATTACTAGGGAGCACATCGACTACATCCTGGGCCTCCTGGATGAGAACTGTTATCTCACGCTGGAAGAGCTTGTCGATGCACTCGAGGAGCGCTTTGCTGTCAAGGTCTCCAAACAAACAGTGAATTATCACATCGACGGCAGGATTTACACCATCAAGCAAACACATCGCGACAATAACTACCGCAACCTCCCTCAGAACAAGTTCTACGCCGCGACTACGTGATCCAGCTGCTGACCTACAAGGCGGAAGGTATGAAAATCTTCTACATAGATGACGGTACCCAACTGCACAAGTGGGTCGGTAGTGACCAACAGCACTGGCTCGGCCACGACCAACAGCAGAAGCCCGGTGGGGCGAACAAAACCAGCGACTCGGTGACGGCCAGCTGCAGCACCAGTTAATTTGTGGTGTTCCCGGTCGACGTGGTAGCAGCTTGAAAGGGAAGCGGGCGGTCGAAGAGAACACTGCGAGCAAGGCCAACATCCACGTTTATCGCGTGCATCTCCGAGGAGTACTCAGAGAAGCGGTTCGGCTCCTTCACGTCGGAAAAGTGCAACGAGTTCATGCGTCGTTTGCTGGTCATTATTGCCACCAAAACTCAGCTGAAGAACGAGGTCATCGTTGTCGACAATGCCCCTGTCTAACGAACGCCGAGGACATCTTTGGCGAGGCGGAGTTCGCTGAGGCGAAGCTTGTGCGGCTAAGGCCTTATTCTCTAATGCTCAACCCTATCGAGAACTGTTGCTCGGCATTCAAGTCAACGACGAAGCGTTTCCTCGCTCGCCACCGTCAAGCGATTATCCAAGTGCCTCCTCACCGCACCATTAAAGCCTACCATCAAGAATACCTGATGCTTACCGCGGACCTTCTTATTCGCGAAGCTATTACACCGCAGATCTGCTACAAGTTTACGTTGCATACGACCAAGTTTCACGCCAAAACGATATAAATGAAGGACATGCCAGTTGGCGAGTAGCTTCAAGATAGACTTTGATATTCGCCACTTTTAAATCCATGTCGTTTTGATTTTACAAATTGACGTTTTGAACCGGTCATTTGTCATTTTGAAGTTGAAAAGGTGTAGAAGGCGTGGTGCTGGATCTTTTGGGGTAGTATACATGTTGTTTAGTCTAACCAAGATGGAGTTGTCACCAGCGAGGTTTTCTCCTCCTCAATCCCATTCTTCCGTGGGCAAGCTAAGTCGTGTTCCTAAGTTCTCGTGCATATTGCTTCGTAGGCATCAACACTAAGATGTTGCTATCACTACGGTCCCACTGCGCAAGTCTTCAAGTTATGAGCCCAATGTTGCGGGGCTTTGGAAACGACAGGTATCAAGCATTGAAGATCGATGGCTGGTTCAGACTCAACGCTGAGCACTCCGGCTGTGACTCCAAGTGGTTAAGGGGCTTCGACGTCTGCTGCGGCTGCGCCGACCGTGACTAGTGCTGCTACGGCGGCTTCTACTGGTGTCACAACTGTGTCTTCCACGCCAGTTTCGTTGACGACGACAACTCTGGTGCCGGACTGGCTGGTACTGCTGCTGCACCGGGACCTGGTGCAAGTGTGGGGGATCCGTATGGAGCTATTTGGGTAGTTTGCCAAGTGCTGGTATGGCTGGGGGTTTGCCATTCCTGCTGTGCCGAACTTCTGTGGAGGTGGACATGCAATTGGTGGCTTCAACTTCGGACCATTTTGGACTGGACTGGCTGAGGTACGTGGTTATGGATCGCCGCGAGCTGGAATGACTGCGTCGGTGAAGATGGACAACGTGACGAAAATGAAAGGAAGCTTTGACATGTAAGCACAGTTGCAGAATTTCTTAACTCGCATGGACTGTTGGAGCGTCGTGAATGGAACATTTGACTAGAGTGATCCACTAGATCCAATGCTGAGAACGAGCTTGGAGGTGAAGGAGAGCGTTGCTCGTGAGGCAATCTTGGATTCGTTTTGTCGATAAGCAGACAAAGCGTGAATATTCAAACTACATCTTTGCCCGTGCTGAGTTTTACCTGCATGAGATGAGTCGCTGTGAAGGCGGCTTCTTCACTACGGCAAACGTGTCAGTGACGAGGACGACGCATATACTAGGTTGGGTCATGTGGCACGAACTCATCGAAATTGTGGTACGGCAGTTCTCCAAGCACTATGCTGTATGTCGTGGTGGCGGAGCAGCTCGCCTAGTGCCTAAGTGATGAACGCTTTGCGTGCTGAATCTGCTCTTGACGAGAAGACTGGTTGAAGAGCAGAAGCCTGCTGGTGTTGCTGCGTGTGGTAAGAAGAGTGCACATCAAAAGCAGCAGAGGGAAACATCAGGCAAAAGCAAGCAAAAGCGAGGTGGTGGTGGTAAGAAGACGCGGAAGACGAGCAGCACAGGGGAGACTAGAACCTGCTTCAACTGCGGTGAAGTAGGGCATTTGCGATTGAATTGTCCCTACCGATACTCCTCTGATGAGGAGTTAGGGTCAATAGAAAAAAACACGAGAAAGGTTCTGCGACGTCGGAGAGCAAGCGTTGGCAAAACAAATCCGATGGCGATAACACCAATAAGAAAAACATAAAATAGCTGTTGGTTGTATTTCTCATGGAGCTTTGATTGTTAGTTCTGTGAGTGATTCTCGTGGAGGTGCTGCGGAAGGGGCACTAGACTCTGGGCGTGACGTGCACGTGTGCAATCGGCACGACTGGCTGTCGCAGTTGCATTGTGACAAGGTTCGTTTCTTTCAAGGCTATGATGGTGCATTCTCGGGTAATGAAAAGGTTGAAAATTTGCAGCTATCTATCCGGAAAAACAAGAACCGCACAGGATGTGTCTTTGCAGTTGGATTGTGTGCTGTACAAGCCATCGGCTCCTGATAATCGGTTGAGTCTTGATCTGCTGGAGAAGGCCGGTTGGATCTTAAAGACTGGGTTGGTCGATTCTCAACGTGTTGCATGGTTGTCCAAGGGGCGACTGCAGTTGCTGCTGCTGAAGTCTAGCGGTACATACCGCTTGCAGATTAAGGTGCGCACTCCCTACTACGTTCCATCACTGCATCAACAGCCAGCTTGCTGCTGGTGATCCTTGTACTGAGTGTACTGGTGCAGAACACGGTGGAGAAGTCCCTGATGTTGTTGGTAATTCTGAGTTTGCTGTCGCTGGTGGTCGCAAGGGAGATGACGCTGAATCCCTAGTACGTTGGCATCTTCGATTCGCTCACTTGAATCTACCTACGCTGAAGCTGATGGCACATCGACAAGCGGCTGCTGGGATGAGTGAAGAGCTACATATCGACGTTGATACTCCGTGCTGGAGCTGTAGAGCGGGGAAGATGACTCGGATGTCCTATAAGACAACTAAGAGACGCCGGGATGTCAAACCGTTTCAGAAGACCATGTCGGATATGTGCTACATGGGCTTTGTGACGTACGACGGCTACTCGCATTTTCAGCTTGTACTAGATGAGGCAAACCGGTACTTGTGAGAAAGGAAGATGCCACGGACGTGGTGCTCGCTCATGTGAAGTGGTTATTGACTCAGGAGAACAAGATCGAGGTTTTAACTCTAATAAAGGCCATCAACTAGTCAACGACAAGATGATTACCTTTCTCACTGCTCATGGAATCGAGTATACCTGAACAAATGGGTACAGCCCAGAGGAGAATGGACTGGAGGAAAAGATGAATGGTATCGTTGCGGCTTCGGTGCGATGCATCTTGACGACTGCAAACATGCCGGACCTTCTGTCGGGGGAGGCATTTGGCTTTGCAGTAGAAGTGAAAAATATTCGGCGACGAAGCCTTTGAACGGCGAGACGCCGTACTTCAGGCGCTTTGGGGGCGGCCGGACGTCTCCAGGTTGAGGACTGAGGGATGTGCGGTATTCGTGTTCACGCCGAAGAAGCTTCGCAAGAATAAACTAGAGAAGCCTGGTAAACCTGGCTTGTTCATGGGTTTTGCCAAGCCCTCTGAGAGATTTCATGTGCTGAGTTTGTTGACTGGCAATATCCAGGAGGTTCGATCAGTGATGTTCCACGAAGGGTGCACTATTGACCGAAGTTACGTGGATCAGTTACCCACTAATCGCTATGGTGAAGTGCGTGCGCGTGCTCTGCCTAGAGTGATTCCTTTTGTTCGTCTACTGTGACTAGAGTGATGAATGGGGATAGTGTTGTGGCGTCTGATGGGCATCCTTCGAAGCGCCGCCGTTACGACGGTGATTCACTACTGCTTTCACGCTGATGCGGGAACTCCGGTCTGTACTGGTGCGCCAGTAGCAGTTCCGTTGCGTTGTCGTGGAGTAATTCCTTCTGCTGCGGTAGGGGATCGGCCGTTGGTGCGTGGGGCTACCCCCCCCCCTCCTCGCGTGTCAGACGGGCTGAAGCTGATGTCGGTCAGGGATTGCTGGGTCTCCGGGGGATCAAACAACCATCTTGTGAGAGGTCACCAGCCTGAGACGTCGCGACGAAACTCACCTTCGGTGGGAGAGATTGGATGGCGGTGAGGTGGATGGGGTTGACCTCGCTGGTGCTGCTGACGAAGAGGATGGTCTCGACAAGAAGGTGCCGGCTCCAATTGCTTCAGGGGATCCTGCAATTCCGATGAGTGAAGTTGCTGATGCGCATAGCTACAATGAGAGCGATGAAGACGAAGTGGAGTCGTGGGATACAA
Organism: Phytophthora crassamura; assembly: GCA_033557995.1. NCBI lineage: Eukaryota > Oomycota > Peronosporomycetes > Peronosporales > Peronosporaceae > Phytophthora > Phytophthora crassamura. Next base: position 1,415,793 of record JAUCED010000009.1, on the reverse strand, counting down.
CTGAGTCCTTCCGACGCTCAACTAGGGTAAGACATCCAAACCCACAGTGCAGAGAGTTTTTGTTTAGGTCGATTTCCCTGCTAGTTTGGTTATTGAGGCGTTGAATACTTTGATGGAGCCAGGAGGCGTTGAATGCTCCCGATGCAGGCAAGTGGATCGAAGCGTTGGAGAAGGAGGTCAAAGACCTGATGCGAAACAAGCACGTCGGAACTAGTAGAGCGGACCAAAGGCAAGAAGGTGCTCGCTAATAATTGGGTGTTCATGCGAAAGCGGGATGCGAACGGCAACGAGGTTAGTCATCACACGCGGTTAGCCATCAAGGGCTGTCAGCAGAAGTATGGAGTGGATTACTGGGAGACTTACTCTATGGTTCTTGCCCAGGAGGCAGTCAAGTTCATTCTGCTGTTAGCGTTGCATGCGGGGCTGAGCGCTCGACATGTGGACTTCGTGGCGGCATTCCTGAATGACCCGAACGACGATGATGTCCAGATCTTCATGGAGATGCCTGAGTACGTTGACGATGGTTCTGGTCGGGTGTGCAGGTTGTTGCACAGCTTGTATGGTCTCACGAAGGCACCGATGATATGATACCGGACACTGGATACATATGTGAGGCAGTCTGGCTTCCGTCGGAAGATGGGGACGGTGGTATCTACACGCGCTCGGTGGAGGGCAGCCCAATCTTTGTGGCGGTGTATGTGAATGATCTGATTATTGTCGGGACTGATGAGAACATTGAGCCGGTTCTCGAGCTAAGTTCCAGGTGAAAGACCTGGGTCCTGTGATGGATCTTCTGCGCATGCAGTTTTCCTACGTTCCTGGTGAGGCCCTGTGGATATCTCAACGTGGCTACATTGACAAGGTGTTTGTGGCGCTTCGGCATGGAAGCTGTTGGCCTGTGGATACTCCTCAAGCTGTAGGAGATCTACCTGAAACTTTTGGCGAAGATGAACCTGGGGTTAACGACCCTACTATACCGTACCGTGAATTGGTTTGTTGCCTCAGTACCTAGTACACATTACACGCCCGGAGATCGCGAATGCTGTGCGAACCCTTGGCAAGTACATGGGCAAGTGCAACAAGGAGCATTACGTGATGGCCAAGCCGGTATTGCGTTACCTGCAAGGCACTAGTGTGGAAGAAACCCGCTAGCCCTGATTTGCATTTCACAGCTAACGCAGATGCGGATCTTAATAATAAGAAGGATGATCGCAGATCGATCGCGGGTTTCGTGCTTCAGATGAATGAATGCACCTACGCTTACTAGAACACAAGCAATCTATTGCCATTGATGACACAAGCAGTACTGAGTTCATTGCTGCCGCTGAGTGTTCTGTGATGATCGTTTGGACTCACAGTCTTTGCGAAGAGCTGAACTCCGCCGGCATCGCCAGCATCGCCAGCCTGTGTTGTATCAGGACAATCAGTCGACGATCAAGGTGGCCATGACCATGAAGGGCAACTACAAGATCAAGGGCGTTGACTTGAAGTATCACAAAGTGAGGGATCCGTACGAACGTGGAGATTTCACTGTACGCTACTGTGCTACTACGGATACGCTAGCAGATATTTTCACGAAGCCGCTTGGGGCAACACAGTTTTGCAAAGTGCGCGAGCGCCTCAATGTGGTGCCTCTGCCTTTGACAGACGGTAGCGCCAAGTAAGCTTTGTGGCGGATCTCGAAAAACTGATAGTGTTGGAGCTTGCGGTAGCAGTTCAATCTCCGCTGTTCGCCAGAAAGGTTGACGCAGTTTTAGTATGGTGCCGATTGACTCACGGTCATACTGAGGCTAATACAGTTTAGGCTAACCAAAAAGGGTTTGTCACATGCGATGTTTTCTCATCCTCAATCCCATTCTTCCGGGCAAGGCAAGTCGTCTTCCTGTGCTCTCGTGCCTGTTGCTTCGTAGGTATTAACCCTTTCGCGGTGCAAGGGCGCATTTCTCGCCCTTTAGCAGGTTTGCAAAACACGGTACGAAATCGTCTCCTAAAAGGGCGAAAAAAATCGCCCTTTTATACAAGTTCAAGTAGACACATACCGTATTTTAAAACAAATCATAAACAGTACAAGCAGTAATCAAGTAAGCATACAAAAAGCAAGCTTTATGATTACAACATATCCCTTCTACAAATCCTTGAAAATGCTATGTTACACGAGACATGCAAAAAGAGTACAGCGATTATCATAAAGGGCGAATTTTGCGCCCTTTAAGATGCTAATGACTTAACTTTGTATACTATAGTTAAGGAGATATTATAAGTGCTCGCGAAAGGGTTAACACTAAGTAAGCTGTCGCTATCGCTACAGCCCCACTGCGCAGGTCATCACATCCTCCTATTACGACCTTCGAATCGCACCTTCAAAGAGGTACCTTTACAACGACACGAAAGGTCTGCTCCAGCATCTTTGCCAGGAGATCGCGAGGTCGCTGGCAGGTGACGAAATGACCTGAGCATCGGCAAGCAGCTTGCGTAGCGCTCCATGAGTCGGCGTACGCTCTGCTGCATTTCCCACCGGCGCCACAGCGAGTCTGATGTATTGGCCAGTCAGAATGTCTGTCGAGACACGTACATGCCAATGCCAATGGGCTGGTCGAGGCAAGCTGGATGTGCATCCTTACGCGCAGGTTTAGCCTATGCGTCCTTTTACCACTGAGAAGGGAGCCGAAATGCAGCGCTTCTAGCAAAAATTCAAAGCAAGCGGTTCAACGTCATGAGCGTTATTGGGGTTCTATCTGTCGGATGGGTGGCTCCATTTGAGCTGGGCTGTATAGTTTCGAGGTCTCCTCGCCACGGCGTTGTTGAGCGTCGATGGCTTTCTCGCTTGTCCACCTCGCTGTTCAGATGATTCCCTCCGCGTCCAAAATAGCAGGCGATAAGGACACCGCGATTAACGCGGCAGGCAGCAATATATAATTTGCTGCTGTTGAGGTATATTGGTCCCAAATGATAAATTTTTCGTCCTTCCTCCCTGTTTCCTAAATGAGTCAGGCTGTGTTGGAGTGTAAGCACATGAATGGTATAAGTCCCCCTCCTATGAGCCGGATGGTCTACCTCTCAACGTCCAGAATAGTGAAAGAACCAAGGAGAAAACGCTGATGTTGAAGCTGTTGATCGGTCTGGAAAAATCAATGACAAGCTTTGGCTGAGAATTTTTACGAACGGATGCTAACGCTTTAGCGTAGTCATTTCCAAGACACGGATAAAATAATTCGTTGTTCACAAGAATCCTTTCCAATGCTTGATAATAAACTATCGCGGTATCGAATGCGTCCTGATTCCAACGTTTTATGATAAACGAAACTAGATAGCATTGCACTCCCGGGTCGCCACGAAATGATAGCCAAGAGCACGGAAAAATACTACCACGGTCGTAACGTACACCGTACGGTACATACGCAATTGTCTGGTATCAGTATTGTCATATGTGAGGTTCCCATGTGTCTATATGGACGTGGCAACAACATTGCAACTTCAACACAACTGAGCAGTACGTAGACACAAACGAGATCCATTTCATTTCCATCAGATATTTTTTGCAGGCTAATAGAGCTCCTGTGAGTGCACCGCCAACAATTCACTGTGCAACTGCAACAGAGGTTCATGCCGCGCGAGCTTCTCCAATTGACGCCGCACGACCAACTTGAAACCATCTTCCCGCACAACGCCATAAATACTTGCATCGGGCGATGTGTGCCTCTTGACAAAAATCAGAGGGTCGGTTTTGGAGTGAGTTTTCACAAGCCACGTGCCGCGAGAACGCTGGACTTCAGCCGGGAGGATAATGCTGGGCGACTTGGAGTCAGAACTCGGCGTCATAGGCCCCCACTTCTGCATCAGCCAATTCGGAGGGAACAGCCGCCCTCCATGAGCTAATTGCACTTGAGCCTTGACATCCCGATCTTCCAGATTCTTGTCATCAACACCGTCATTCCCTCCACAAGCTGGACAGGTGCTGGCAATGTACAGACTCTTCAGGTCTGCGTCGTTCACCGTGGTCAATGGATTATCTAGGCCGAGTCTCGGCAATTCGCCAAACGCGCTCGTGAAGCACTACACAAGCGTTTCCACCTCACGATGAGAACCAAAGCGAGCCGCGTAATGAAATGGTGCGTCCAATTCCACTGTCGTAGCGATTAAACTATCGCCTTCCGGGTCCATCGTGGCTGCTAATTTCATCAGCAAGGGGCTATGAACCATGATGGATCGGTGCATCGGCATCTCGCCTTTTGCGTTCCGGATCGACACCGTTGCGTATTTGTTCTTCGCGACAAAGCGAACCACCTCCTCCGAATGAAGGTCCACAGCTTGAAGTAACACAGCCTCGCCAAAATCGAGTCGCTGCGTCGTCGACACCCACTGGTGGTGGTTCAGGAAGCGTTGCAGGACGATCAGGTCGCCTCACTGTAGTGCAGACTTCAATGCGGTGACTCCGCTGGCGTCTTACACGTCAATATCGGCACCACGAGAGAGCAGCAAGTCGGGCACAGGTAAATCTCCTTCCTGGACGCAGTAGTGCAGAGGCATCTTGCCGTTCTGTGAACAGGACAGCACACTAGTGAAGCACAACTGTAAATGGCTATTGCAGCTCGGACCCCATAACCAACACTATCCTGCGCATTGATTTATCGCTCCGGTTCTTCCAAGAGTCCTGCTTCACGACGGCACAAAACTTGGCTTCCGGTCCGCAAGCCATGATGCTAAAGGTATCCTAACGATTGTCCATTTGCTACTTCATATTACTGTGCTGAACAACCGATGTCGTATTCTGTGCCAGGATCGCTCCCTGTCCAGTTGGTGCTGAAAGCGAAGAGCTTCTTGCTTAATCCTAACAACCATCGAATTGTCAACGCAAGCGTTACCAAGCGTGCTTCCAGGATATATTTTGACACAACCAAACCAATGGTTCACGTCAAGAACCCGGCGGATTAGCTGTGACGAACGAACGACCTGAAAGGTGAGTCGATCGTAGTTCAAGGTATCGTTGCAATGACTTACGATTTGAGTGTCCTCAGCGTTGTCTAGCCACCCACGCAAGGAGCGGTTTCAGCGCTGTGTGCCACCCACGCAAGGGGCGGTTTCAGCGCTCCTTGCGTGGGTGGCTAGAAAACGCTGCCCCGAACATGGAGTACAGTTCGTGTTTCCTTTCACTACAGCAAGTTACAGTCGATGATCGCTCGCCATTCTATATTACTAGTTGAGCTCCGTGACGCACACGGCGCATCTCTCTCAATCGCTCGCCTATCTTTGATCTTCCGCCACGATGGCTGGCGTTCAAGCGGCTTGGCTGGCAGCCGTGGCACAAGGGGATGTGGCGGCAATGATGGAGCTTGGGACTCGATCCCGGCTTGGTTTGACTTGCAGGAGGTAAGTCGCGAGTGGCCGAGGCTGGCCATGTATACTGTTCGTGCTGAAGGCGTGCAGAGACCTGCTGTACTGACGACACCGCTAGTGCGATTCTAATGCATGTAGCCCGTTGCAGTCGCTGCATCAGACTCGACACCATATGCCCGTCGGCAGCTCGGACGCTTCCAGCTGCACACGCTTGGCGCGTTAGCACTCCACACCGCAGCGATTACAGGCGACCTCGACGCCATGCAGCTCCCGGACAGGCTCCCGAAACGGGCGATGACAGTGACGTGACGACCGTGATGGTGGCCATGCCTGCGTCTTAATGCGGCGTTCATGCACTGCGTATTTCGGGGAGTCGAGGCTGTGTGTCGTAACCTCGTCGAGGATGTGAGTATATGTCGTTGTAGTTTGCTACAAAGTGCGTAAGACGCTGAGTATGTCGTGTGACCGCTGCTAGTGTCGAGAGGAAGATGCACAGCAAGTGAATCAGATCACCAAGCTGCTGTTGCGTCTTGGACCCGATGTAGACGGCCAGAGTCAGGTACGGCGAGGGTGCTAATTAATTTCTGTTGAATGCCTGTTGCCTGTGCAATGTGCTGAACCTGTTGCGTACCAGAGAACTTATGTTGCGAACCTAACGCAACAGGAATTAATTGCTGAAGTGCTGCACGTCGCTCATTCAGAGCACCGGTATTGAAAATGTGATGAGCTGTTCCAATGCTCAGAGTTAAACAGGAAGAACAAGACGTGAACGAAGCATTGCATAATACATCCAATGTTTAATACATCCAATGCTTCGTACACGTCTTGCTACTTCAATAGTATGTAGAAATCGGTGCAGTTTGCTTTGGAGTTTGCCGACGTTCAAATCTGTAGTGTAGCAAGGTGGTGCGCTCGACGAATTGCATGGACCAGCTCCTCCACCTTGGCCTCCACGTGTCGAGCATCGGCAGGTCCAAATGAAACGCCATCTTGCGCTGAGAGTCGGCATGCGGCTACCTGCCCAACACGATAGTCGGGTACGTTACACCACCGTCGTCCACGTCAAACTCGTTTACCACTGGCCATTTCAGAGGCCTGCCCGGCTGTTGCATGAATAGTTTCACGAGTCGATCTACATCGTACATGCTTGTTGGTACATCTTGCTGCAGAGCGCCCCCTAGCGTGCGAGGTCTTCCAGGTTGGCCGCGCATTGGAATCGACCCAATTGCTCGGTCGATGTTCAACTTGTCTATCAAATGCAGAGAGACCACTTCGTGGGAGCACACCCACCCCGAGTGCATGAACCTCTTGCACGTGCAGACAAGAGCACTACGAAGAGCACGTATCTGGAGATGCCAAGTTAGTATCAAAATAACGTTAAGTCAAGACATGCGTGCGGCGCACCTCAGCAAGTATCCATCGCGCTCGAAAGGGCAGTTGGTAAACCTTGTTTTTTATACTTCAAACAGCGACAGTGTGCATAGCGCAATCAAGTTGAAGATCTGGCCACCGCTTCCTTTCGTCGAGACGCTGCTATCGCCGCCACGCACTAGCACGTCTCCAGTCATTTGCCCAACCCAACACGAGCATGCTGATGTCGCCCGCGGCGCCCCCTCTTTATTGACCTAACTGGACCGGGGGGGGGGCTTACGGATTATGGGCTCCCGCTACAGCCCCCGCCCGTCCGGGCGGCCTACGCGTACGAGTATGTACGCGGGGCTGTCTACGGACATGGGGTCTTGCACGCTAGAGTGCGCTGGTCGACTTCATTGGAACCCCTGACATCGCTGTCCGTTGAGATGGCGAGGGCGTACTTGCCGTAAATATGTGCATATCGTTCTGGCATATAATTCTATATCGATTGATAAACGTAACATGTCGAGCTTGGAGATGGTGAGGGTGTGCCCTCCCCGCACCACCACCACCGCCAGTGCAGTAGCTCGGACTCAACATTACGGCCGCCAGCGCGTGGAGCTCTGAAACACTGTTTTTAACCCTTTCGCGAGTCCCTTGACTAAACTATTACAAGCCTAAGTAATTTGGTCTTAAAAGGGCACAACATTCGCCCTTTAATAAAGCTACGGTACTCGTTTTGCATATCTCTTGTAACATAGTACCTTCAGCGATTTTGCTGGAGCATCCTGTTGACTGCACGCAACTTGATTTTTGTATGGCTTCATGGTTACGCATTGTACTGTTTATTATTTGTCATAAAAGGCGGTGCATTTACGGTTGAACTTGTGCAAAAGGGCACAAAACGCGCCCTTGTACCGCAAAAGGGTTAAGCTAAAGCTCTTGCGTGTGCTCTGGCCGCTTCCAGTATCGATAAACTGACACTTGAATCCCCGATCAACCACAGTCTCTAGGACAATAAGTTGTATCCTAGTACGTTCGTTGTACTAAAATCTCCCTGCCGCAGCTTTTTGAACTTTATCGCGATCAAATTCCTTCCGACCCCACCTCAACAAAAACGTCATACCCGCATACATTGAGTGATCTTGCAACTCCTTTGGCAAACTACCGCAGCTCCTAGCAGTTGCAAGCAAAGACATGCGCATAACGTTATTGTCACCACTCTCGACACAAACTACACCTCCACTTAACCCTTTCACCGCGTTCTCGCCCTTTTCGTAGGTTTACAAAACACGGTACGAAATCGTCTCCTAAAAAGGCTAAAATTGCCCTTTTACACAAGTTCACGTTAGACGCATACCATCATTAAAAACAAATTATAAACAGTATGGTCAGTAATTAAGTAAGCATACAAAAAGCAAGCTATATGAATACAACAGATCCCTCCTACAAATCATTGAAACTGCAAATCATAAAAGGTACGGTGTTACACAAGATTGGGATCTCGCCTGCAGCTCGTTGTGGTCGGGGTACCCGACTTTATGTACTAAAATATAAGCGTGCATACAAAATTCTATACAAAATAAGCTCTTCCAAACACGTTTGCCACTTTATTAGAAGTACCTATACAAAATTACATACAAACACGCACTGCCAGATACACTTCCCAATGTATGTCATCTCATTAGAAGTTCCCATACAAAAACTCATACAAAACCTCCCCCTGTCGAATACGATTGTCGCACCCTGTCAGATACGGATTCCCACAGGTACAGGTAATATTTGTTCCAGTAAGCTCAAATGGTGTCGTGTACATAATTCAAATATTAGAGGTCATTATAAAACAGTGGCAACTCACTACTCTTGTTTCTATACCGTTTCTTTGCCGTTTCTATACCGTTTATTTTTCTATATACAGTACCGTAATGTCGCTCTGAATTCGCCATGGCAAGTTCAAAACTATCAACTTCTACAGGGGTAACCGCCGCTTACACTGTTAATACAGGTCTGCACCGTATATTATATACTTGAATACTGACTTCGCACTTTATACCCGATTGCAGGTCATGTAAACAGAGGTTCGCCACCCTCTACTCTCATCATAATAAGTCGGGTATCCCGACCATAGGCAAAACGAGTTCCGTGACTTTCTTAAAGGATGAACGTCGTGCCCTTCTAGAAGCAAATTATTTATGCTTGTATAGTATATGTAATGCAAGGGACTTGCGAAAGGGTAAGAGAATCATGAGCCCCCTCAAAGAGCACAATTGTTTTCGAACACTTGACCCAATGCCTCCTGTGGGTCGCTCTAGGTTGTTCGATCTCATGCTGGACGACGCGGCCGTACAAGTCCGCGATCGTTTTACGATTGCAGAATTGTATGTGTAGCGGTGAAGCTTAATCTACCAGAAGATGGGTTGTAACGACTCGGGTGATCGAATCAACCGCGTAAAAACAGTAGTAGCACACTTCAGACTTTATGTCAGTGCATCCACTCCCACCACGACGCTCCCGTTTAGTGAGCTTATCTTCTGAGCGCTGCCGGGTTGTGTAGCCCATTTAATGGGCTGCACAAATGTTGCATTCTCTTTTACCACCCCTCACCCCCTGGTGACAGCAAGCCGCTGCCCCTTTCACTCTACTCGTTATCATCGAGTTCCATCGCTAGGTGTCCCCCCCGAACTTTCAATCGACGTCTGATGGTAACCTTCACGCGATTTTATGTATCAACTTTGTCGTTCCAGTCGTCGGTCTGGGCTATTGTATCAAGCAGCAGTCTGACGCGTGCTCGATTCGCGCATTGATCGGCACTGGTTACGCATAAGCTCTCTCACTAATATCTCGAAGGTTCTCATCGCAAATTCAGGCTTGTCCAACCCAAATGTAGGATTTCCGTCGCATTGGACGGCAATGTCTTCGAATACCTTCATGTTTCCACTAGACGTATCAGACGATGCACTCAAGGGGCGAAAACATAAACGGCACGCAAAACCGCGACGTCATCTTCGGCTGCAAAGTAATTTCAAGGAGGTTTATGTCTTGGAGTAATATCTACGCCAGTAACTGTGTTCGTGGCGATCGTCGGGTGAACGTCACTGCTGTTCGGATTGGGCTAGCACAAAATTACAATCGAAATACGTTTTCGGGGTCCGTTGACTGTGATTCAATGGTATTCGCGGACGTATTAGACATTTTCGCAGATTTGCAAAGCGGGATAACCCATAGTAAACGGATGAAGCCAACAAGCAGCTGTTGATTACGAACAACCTGAAGCCGCCTTCGGGTGGGGGCTGCTAGAGAAAAACTCGAGTGAGCTGAAGCTCCAGACCGGAGTGAAACTTGATCGGACGTACTCTGGCGAGTCGGAGCTGGAACAAACGGACACGGACTTGCTAGATTTTCGGTGAACCAAGCGAACAGCTGGAGTTGACGGACACGAACTTGCTAGAGGCGGCAGACCTCGGGAAGCTGGAGTTTACGGACTTGGGCGAGCTGCTGGTGACGGAATTAAGCGAGTTGCTGGAGACAACGTGTGGGAGGGGGGATTCCGCCGGTGTGCTAGGTCGATCGGAGTCGAGAATACTGTGAGCAGTAGACGTTTGGTTTTCTAACTCTTTAGTAAAAGATCGAAAATGATTTTTCAGATTCGGTTTCAGAAAGAAAAGAAGCCGCTCGCATCAGCTGAAACTAAATCTGAAGGTATATCTGAAAATTCTCTAACCGCCCTTCCGCCCGTACACAGCTCAACGTATTCAAAAAAAACATTAGGACAGAACAGGTCATGGGTACCTGGGTCTAGACCTCAACAACGCCCAACTCGGCGCTTCCTTAGCCCTTTTCGGAGTGGTCGACAAAGGTAACGGGAACCCTCACATCTCCGGCCGTGTGACCCACAACTTGTCCTTTCCCGACGACAATTCGTGAATATTCACCGAATTACCGACCATGACTCGGAATTCCATGATGAATACGAATAGTCACTGAATTACCGACCATGACTCGGAATTCCATGATGAATACGAACACTGCGAAGCTATTGCGCGGAAGATATTTGCGAGGTTGTCCCAGTTTCCACATAGTCCCATCAAAATCCCTCTCAGCGATGCCGCCGTTACCTTCAGAAATCTCGGCGTTGGCAGCAAGTTTGCCCACAGCTCCGATCCGGAACATCGCCCTGCGGAGACGCTCACCACCGCCGACACAGCTGCGGCACTGCTCCACCGACGTCGGCTGGCATCGAGTCGAGCCAGGTCATTGGGATGGATCTCAACTGCTCGAGCGAGCCACGCAGACACGTGAGACCATCGGCAAGCAGCGGGAGAGCTGCCCTAGAGCCGAGCACAGCGTTATAGCCCAAGTGGACAAAAGACAAAAGCAGTCGCCCACCGTGGGGCTCGAACCCACGACCACAAGATTAAGAGTCTTGCGCTCTACCGACTGAGCTAGACGGGCTTACATACACCACGCCACGCAGAAACATACAAAATATATCACCACGCACGCCACAAACAAACACAGTCGCATGCACCCACACACCGTCGCGCCACATGCATCGCGCACGCCCTCAACCGTCCACGACTCGCCGTCGACGCATTTCAGCGCGCCACGACACAATCGACCTCGCCGCCTCGGCCGTCGGCTGCCGGACCGTACTGGGTCTACGCTCGCAGCTCGCTACGGTTAAGACAGGCGGCCATCGATCATCTTCAGGCGCTCGGATGCGGACCATCACCCCGCGGAGACGCTCACCACCGCCGACACAGCTGCGGCACTGCTCCACCGACGTCGGCTGGCATCGAGTCGAGCCAGGTCATTGGGATGGATCTCAACTGCTCGAGCGAGCCACGCAGACACGTGAGACCATCGGCAAGCAGCGGGAGAGCTGCCCTAGAGCCGAGCACAGCGTTATAGCCCAAGTGGACAAAAGACAAAAGCAGTCGCCCACCGTGGGGCTCGAACCCACGACCACAAGATTAAGAGTCTTGCGCTCTACCGACTGAGCTAGACGGGCTTACATACACCACGCCACGCAGAAACATACAAAATATATCACCACGCACGCCACAAACAAACACAGTCGCATGCACCCACACACCGTCGCGCCACATGCATCGCGCACGCCCTCAACCGTCCACGACTCGCCGTCGACGCATTTCAGCGCGCCACGACACAATCGACCTCGCCGCCTCGGCCGTCGGCTGCCGGACCGTACTGGGTCTACGCTCGCAGCTCGCTACGGTTAAGACAGGCGGCCATCGATCATCTTCAGGCGCTCGGATGCGGACCATCACCCCGCGGAGACGCTCACCACCGCCGACACAGCTGCGGCACTGCTCCACCGACGTCGGCTGGCATCGAGTCGAGCCAGGTCATTGGGATGGATCTCAACTGCTCGAGCGAGCCACGCAGACACGTGAGACCATCGGCAAGCAGCGGGAGAGCTGCCCTAGAGCCGAGCACAGCGTTATAGCCCAAGTGGACAAAAGACAAAAGCAGTCGCCCACCGTGGGGCTCGAACCCACGACCACAAGATTAAGAGTCTTGCGCTCTACCGACTGAGCTAGACGGGCTTACATACACCACGCCACGCAGAAACATACAAAATATATCACCACGCACGCCACAAACAAACACAGTCGCATGCACCCACACACCGTCGCGCCACATGCATCGCGCACGCCCTCAACCGTCCACGACTCGCCGTCGACGCATTTCAGCGCGCCACGACACAATCGACCTCGCCGCCTCGGCCGTCGGCTGCCGGACCGTACTGGGTCTACGCTCGCAGCTCGCTACGGTTAAGACAGGCGGCCATCGATCATCTTCAGGCGCTCGGATGCGGACCATCACCCCGCGGAGACGCTCACCACCGCCGACACAGCTGCGGCACTGCTCCACCGACGTCGGCTGGCATCGAGTCGAGCCAGGTCATTGGGATGGATCTCAACTGCTCGAGCGAGCCACGCAGACACGTGAGACCATCGGCAAGCAGCGGGAGAGCTGCCCTAGAGCCGAGCACAGCGTTATAGCCCAAGTGGACAAAAGACAAAAGCAGTCGCCCACCGTGGGGCTCGAACCCACGACCACAAGATTAAGAGTCTTGCGCTCTACCGACTGAGCTAGACGGGCTTACATACACCACGCCACGCAGAAACATACAAAATATATCACCACGCACGCCACAAACAAACACAGTCGCATGCACCCACACACCGTCGCGCCACATGCATCGCGCACGCCCTCAACCACCCACGACTCGCCGTCGACGCATTTCAGCGCGCCACGACACAATCGACCTCGCCGCCTCGGCCGTCGGCTGCCGGACCGTACTGGGTCTACGCTCGCAGCTCGCTACGGTTAAGACAGGCGGCCATCAGATCATCTTCAGGCGCTCGGATGCGGACCATCACCCCGCGGAGACGCTCACCACCGCCGACACAGCTGCGGCACTGCTCCACCGACGTCGGCTGGCATCGAGTCGAGCCAGGTCATTGGGATGGATCTCAACTGCTCGAGCGAGCCACGCAGACACGTGAGACCATCGGCAAGCAGCGGGAGAGCTGCCCTAGAGCCGAGCACAGCGTTATAGCCCAAGTGGACAAAAGACAAAAGCAGTCGCCCACCGTGGGGCTCGAACCCACGACCACAAGATTAAGAGTCTTGCGCTCTACCGACTGAGCTAGACGGGCTTACATACACCACGCCACGCAGAAACATACAAAATATATCACCACGCACGCCACAAACAAACACAGTCGCATGCACCCACACACCGTCGCGCCACATGCATCGCGCACGCCCTCAACCGTCCACGACTCGCCGTCGACGCATTTCAGCGCGCCACGACACAATCGACCTCGCCGCCTCGGCCGTCGGCTGCCGGACCGTACTGGGTCTACGCTCGCAGCTCGCTACGGTTAAGACAGGCGGCCATCGATCATCTTCAGGCGCTCGGATGCGGACCATCACCCCGCGGAGACGCTCACCACCGCCGACACAGCTGCGGCACTGCTCCACCGACGTCGGCTGGCATCGAGTCGAGCCAGGTCATTGGGATGGATCTCAACTGCTCGAGCGAGCCACGCAGACACGTGAGACCATCGGCAAGCAGCGGGAGAGCTGCCCTAGAGCCGAGCACAGCGTTATAGCCCAAGTGGACAAAAGACAAAAGCAGTCGCCCACCGTGGGGCTCGAACCCACGACCACAAGATTAAGAGTCTTGCGCTCTACCGACTGAGCTAGACGGGCTTACATACACCACGCCACGCAGAAACATACAAAATATATCACCACGCACGCCACAAACAAACACAGTCGCATGCACCCACACACCGTCGCGCCACATGCATCGCGCACGCCCTCAACCACCCACGACTCGCCGTCGACGCATTTCAGCGCGCCACGACACAATCGACCTCGCCGCCTCGGCCGTCGGCTGCCGGACCGTACTGGGTCTACGCTCGCAGCTCGCTACGGTTAAGACAGGCGGCCATCAGATCATCTTCAGGCGCTCGGATGCGGACCATCACGCGGAGACGCTCACCACCGCCGACACAGCGACGGCACTGCTCCACCGACGTCGGCTGGCATCGAGTCGAGCCAGGTCATTGGGATGGATCTCAACTGCTCGGGCGAGCCACGCAGACACGTGAGACCATCGGCAAGCAGCGGGAGAGCTGCCCTAGAGCCGAGCACAGCGTTATAGCCCAAGTGGACAAAAGACAAAAGCAGTCGCCCACCGTGGGGCTCGAACCCACGACCACAAGATTAAGAGTCTTGCGCTCTACCGACTGAGCTAGACGGGCTTACATACACCACGCCACGCAGAAACATACAAAATATATCACCACGCACGCCACAAACAAACACAGTCGCATGCACCCACACACCGTCGCGCCACATGCATCGCGCACGCCCTCAACCGTCCACGACTCGCCGTCGACGCATTTCAGCGCGCCACGACACAATCGACCTCGCCGCCTCGGCCGTCGGCTGCCGGACCGTACTGGGTCTACGCTCGCAGCTCGCTACGGTTAAGACAGGCGGCCATCAGATCATCTTCAGGCGCTCGGATGCGGACCATCACGCGGAGACGCTCACCACCGCCGACACAGCGACGGCACTGCTCCACCGACGTCGGCTGGCATCGAGTCGAGCCAGGTCATTGGGATGGATCTCAACTGCTCGGGCGAGCCACGCAGACACGTGAGACCATCGGCAAGCAGCGGGAGAGCTGCCCTAGAGCCGAGCACAGCGTTATAGCCCAAGTGGACAAAAGACAAAAGCAGTCGCCCACCGTGGGGCTCGAACCCACGACCACAAGATTAAGAGTCTTGCGCTCTACCGACTGAGCTAGACGGGCTTACATACACCACGCCACGCAGAAACATACAAAATATATCACCACGCACGCCACAAACAAACACAGTCGCATGCACCCACACACCGTCGCGCCACATGCATCGCGCACGCCCTCAACCGTCCACGACTCGCCGTCGACGCATTTCAGCGCGCCACGACACAATCGACCTCGCCGCCTCGGCCGTCGGCTGCCGGACCGTACTGGGTCTACGCTCGCAGCTCGCTACGGTTAAGACAGGCGGCCATCAGATCATCTTCAGGCGCTCGGATGCGGACCATCACGCGGAGACGCTCACCACCGCCGACACAGCGACGGCACTGCTCCACCGACGTCGGCTGGCATCGAGTCGAGCCAGGTCATTGGGATGGATCTCAACTGCTCGGGCGAGCCACGCAGACACGTGAGACCATCGGCAAGCAGCGGGAGAGCTGCCCTAGAGCCGAGCACAGCGTTATAGCCCAAGTGGACAAAAGACAAAAGCAGTCGCCCACCGTGGGGCTCGAACCCACGACCACAAGATTAAGAGTCTTGCGCTCTACCGACTGAGCTAGACGGGCTTACATACACCACGCCACGCAGAAACATACAAAATATATCACCACGCACGCCACAAACAAACACAGTCGCATGCACCCACACACCGTCGCGCCACATGCATCGCGCACGCCCTCAACCGTCCACGACTCGCCGTCGACGCATTTCAGCGCGCCACGACACAATCGACCTCGCCGCCTCGGCCGTCGGCTGCCGGACCGTACTGGGTCTACGCTCGCAGCTCGCTACGGTTAAGACAGGCGGCCATCGATCATCTTCAGGCGCTCAGATGCGGACCATCACCCCGCGGAGACGCTCACCACCGCCGACACAGCTGCGGCACTGCTCCACCGACGTCGGCTGGCATCGAGTCGAGCCAGGTCATTGGGATGGATCTCAACTGCTCGAGCGAGCCACGCAGACACGTGAGACCATCGGCAAGCAGCGGGAGAGCTGCCCTAGAGCCGAGCACAGCGTTATAGCCCAAGTGGACAAAAGACAAAAGCAGTCGCCCACCGTGGGGCTCGAACCCACGACCACAAGATTAAGAGTCTTGCGCTCTACCGACTGAGCTAGACGGGCTTACATACACCACGCCACGCAGAAACATACAAAATATATCACCACGCACGCCACAAACAAACACAGTCGCATGCACCCACACACCGTCGCGCCACATGCATCGCGCACGCCCTCAACCGTCCACGACTCGCCGTCGACGCATTTCAGCGCGCCACGACACAATCGACCTCGCCGCCTCGGCCGTCGGCTGCCGGACCGTACTGGGTCTACGCTCGCAGCTCGCTACGGTTAAGACAGGCGGCCATCGATCATCTTCAGGCGCTCGGATGCGGACCATCACCCCGCGGAGACGCTCACCACCGCCGACACAGCTGCGGCACTGCTCCACCGACGTCGGCTGGCATCGAGTCGAGCCAGGTCATTGGGATGGATCTCAACTGCTCGAGCGAGCCACGCAGACACGTGAGACCATCGGCAAGCAGCGGGAGAGCTGCCCTAGAGCCGAGCACAGCGTTATAGCCCAAGTGGACAAAAGACAAAAGCAGTCGCCCACCGTGGGGCTCGAACCCACGACCACAAGATTAAGAGTCTTGCGCTCTACCGACTGAGCTAGACGGGCTTACATACACCACGCCACGCAGAAACATACAAAATATATCACCACGCACGCCACAAACAAACACAGTCGCATGCACCCACACACCGTCGCGCCACATGCATCGCGCACGCCCTCAACCGTCCACGACTCGCCGTCGACGCATTTCAGCGCGCCACGACACAATCGACCTCGCCGCCTCGGCCGTCGGCTGCCGGACCGTACTGGGTCTACGCTCGCAGCTCGCTACGGTTAAGACAGGCGGCCATCGATCATCTTCAGGCGCTCGGATGCGGACCATCACCCCGCGGAGACGCTCACCACCGCCGACACAGCTGCGGCACTGCTCCACCGACGTCGGCTGGCATCGAGTCGAGCCAGGTCATTGGGATGGATCTCAACTGCTCGAGCGAGCCACGCAGACACGTGAGACCATCGGCAAGCAGCGGGAGAGCTGCCCTAGAGCCGAGCACAGCGTTATAGCCCAAGTGGACAAAAGACAAAAGCAGTCGCCCACCGTGGGGCTCGAACCCACGACCACAAGATTAAGAGTCTTGCGCTCTACCGACTGAGCTAGACGGGCTTACATACACCACGCCACGCAGAAACATACAAAATATATCACCACGCACGCCACAAACAAACACAGTCGCATGCACCCACACACCGTCGCGCCACATGCATCGCGCACGCCCTCAACCGTCCACGACTCGCCGTCGACGCATTTCAGCGCGCCACGACACAATCGACCTCGCCGCCTCGGCCGTCGGCTGCCGGACCGTACTGGGTCTACGCTCGCAGCTCGCTACGGTTAAGACAGGCGGCCATCGATCATCTTCAGGCGCTCGGATGCGGACCATCACCCCGCGGAGACGCTCACCACCGCCGACACAGCTGCGGCACTGCTCCACCGACGTCGGCTGGCATCGAGTCGAGCCAGGTCATTGGGATGGATCTCAACTGCTCGAGCGAGCCACGCAGACACGTGAGACCATCGGCAAGCAGCGGGAGAGCTGCCCTAGAGCCGAGCACAGCGTTATAGCCCAAGTGGACAAAAGACAAAAGCAGTCGCCCACCGTGGGGCTCGAACCCACGACCACAAGATTAAGAGTCTTGCGCTCTACCGACTGAGCTAGACGGGCTTACATACACCACGCCACGCAGAAACATACAAAATATATCACCACGCACGCCACAAACAAACAGTCGCATGCACCCACACACCGTCGCGCCACATGCATCGCGCACGCCCTCAACCACCCACGACTCGCCGTCGACGCATTTCAGCGCGCCACGACACAATCGACCTCGCCGCCTCGGCCGTCGGCTGCCGGACCGTACTGGGTCTACGCTCGCAGCTCGCTACGGTTAAGACAGGCGGCCATCAGATCATCTTCAGGCGCTCGGATGCGGACCATCACGCGGAGACGCTCACCACCGCCGACACAGCGACGGCACTGCTCCACCGACGTCGGCTGGCATCGAGTCGAGCCAGGTCATTGGGATGGATCTCAACTGCTCGGGCGAGCCACGCAGACACGTGAGACCATCGGCAAGCAGCGGGAGAGCTGCCCTAGAGCCGAGCACAGCGTTATAGCCCAAGTGGACAAAAGACAAAAGCAGTCGCCCACCGTGGGGCTCGAACCCACGACCACAAGATTAAGAGTCTTGCGCTCTACCGACTGAGCTAGACGGGCTTACATACACCACGCCACGCAGAAACATACAAAATATATCACCACGCACGCCACAAACAAACAGTCGCATGCACCCACACACCGTCGCGCCACATGCATCGCGCACGCCCTCAACCACCCACGACTCGCCGTCGACGCATTTCAGCGCGCCACGACACAATCGACCTCGCCGCCTCGGCCGTCGGCTGCCGGACCGTACTGGGTCTACGCTCGCAGCTCGCTACGGTTAAGACAGGCGGCCATCAGATCATCTTCAGGCGCTCGGATGCGGACCATCACCCCGCGGAGACGCTCACCACCGCCGACACAGCTGCGGCACTGCTCCACCGACGTCGGCTGGCATCGAGTCGAGCCAGGTCATTGGGATGGATCTCAACTGCTCGAGCGAGCCACGCAGACACGTGAGACCATCGGCAAGTAGCGGGAGAGCTGCCCTAGAGCCGAGCACAGCGTTATAGCCCAAGTGGATAAAAGACAAAAGCAGTCGCCCACCGTGGGGCTCGAACCCACGACCACAAGATTAAGAGTCTTGCGCTCTACCGACTGAGCTAGACGGGCTTACATACACCACGCCACGCAGAAACATACAAAATATATCACCACGCACGCCACAAACAAACACAGTCGCATGCACCCACACACCGTCGCGCCACATGCATCGCGCACGCCCTCAACCACCCACGACTCGCCGTCGACGCATTTCAGCGCGCCACGACACAATCGACCTCGCCGCCTCGGCCGTCGGCTGCCGGACCGTACTGGGTCTACGCTCGCAGCTCGCTACGGTTAAGACAGGCGGCCATCAGATCATCTTCAGGCGCTCGGATGCGGACCATCACGCGGAGACGCTCACCACCGCCGACACAGCGACGGCACTGCTCCACCGACGTCGGCTGGCATCGAGTCGAGCCAGGTCATTGGGATGGATCTCAACTGCTCGGGCGAGCCACGCAGACACGTGAGACCATCGGCAAGCAGCGGGAGAGCTGCCCTAGAGCCGAGCACAGCGTTATAGCCCAAGTGGACAAAAGACAAAAGCAGTCGCCCACCGTGGGGCTCGAACCCACGACCACAAGATTAAGAGTCTTGCGCTCTACCGACTGAGCTAGACGGGCTTACATACACCACGCCACGCAGAAACATACAAAATATATCACCACGCACGCCACAAACAAACACAGTCGCATGCACCCACACACCGTCGCGCCACATGCATCGCGCACGCCCTCAACCACCCACGACTCGCCGTCGACGCATTTCAGCGCGCCACGACACAATCGACCTCGCCGCCTCGGCCGTCGGCTGCCGGACCGTACTGGGTCTACGCTCGCAGCTCGCTACGGTTAAGACAGGCGGCCATCGATCATCTTCAGGCGCTCGGATGCGGACCATCACGCGGAGACGCTCACCACCGCCGACACAGCGACGGCACTGCTCCACCGACGTCGGCTGGCATCGAGTCGAGCCAGGTCATTGGGATGGATCTCAACTGCTCGGGCGAGCCACGCAGACACGTGAGACCATCGGCAAGCAGCGGGAGAGCTGCCCTAGAGCCGAGCACAGCGTTATAGCCCAAGTGGACAAAAGACAAAAGCAGTCGCCCACCGTGGGGCTCGAACCCACGACCACAAGATTAAGAGTCTTGCGCTCTACCGACTGAGCTAGACGGGCTTACATACACCACGCCACGCAGAAACATACAAAATATATCACCACGCACGCCACAAACAAACACAGTCGCATGCACCCACACACCGTCGCGCCACATGCATCGCGCACGCCCTCAACCACCCACGACTCGCCGTCGACGCATTTCAGCGCGCCACGACACAATCGACCTCGCCGCCTCGGCCGTCGGCTGCCGGACCGTACTGGGTCTACGCTCGCAGCTCGCTACGGTTAAGACAGGCGGCCATCGATCATCTTCAGGCGCTCGGATGCGGACCATCACCCCGCGGAGACGCTCACCACCGCCGACACAGCTGCGGCACTGCTCCACCGACGTCGGCTGGCATCGAGTCGAGCCAGGTCATTGGGATGGATCTCAACTGCTCGAGCGAGCCACGCAGACACGTGAGACCATCGGCAAGCAGCGGGAGAGCTGCCCTAGAGCCGAGCACAGCGTTATAGCCCAAGTGGACAAAAGACAAAAGCAGTCGCCCACCGTGGGGCTCGAACCCACGACCACAAGATTAAGAGTCTTGCGCTCTACCGACTGAGCTAGACGGGCTTACATACACCACGCCACGCAGAAACATACAAAATATATCACCACGCACGCCACAAACAAACACAGTCGCATGCACCCACACACCGTCGCGCCACATGCATCGCGCACGCCCTCAACCGTCCACGACTCGCCGTCGACGCATTTCAGCGCGCCACGACACAATCGACCTCGCCGCCTCGGCCGTCGGCTGCCGGACCGTACTGGGTCTACGCTCGCAGCTCGCTACGGTTAAGACAGGCGGCCATCAGATCATCTTCAGGCGCTCGGATGCGGACCATCACGCGGAGACGCTCACCACCGCCGACACGGCGACGGCACTGCTCCACCGACGTCGGCTGGCATCGAGTCGAGCCAGGTCATTGGGATGGATCTCAACTGCTCGGGCGAGCCACGCAGACACGTGAGACCATCGGCAAGCAGCGGGAGAGCTGCCCTAGAGCCGAGCACAGCGTTATAGCCCAAGTGGACAAAAGACAAAAGCAGTCGCCCACCGTGGGGCTCGAACCCACGACCACAAGATTAAGAGTCTTGCGCTCTACCGACTGAGCTAGACGGGCTTACATACACCACGCCACGCAGAAACATACAAAATATATCACCACGCACGCCACAAACAAACACAGTCGCATGCACCCACACACCGTCGCGCCACATGCATCGCGCACGCCCTCAACCACCCACGACTCGCCGTCGACGCATTTCAGCGCGCCACGACACAATCGACCTCGCCGCCTCGGCCGTCGGCTGCCGGACCGTACTGGGTCTACGCTCGCAGCTCGCTACGGTTAAGACAGGCGGCCATCGATCATCTTCAGGCGCTCGGATGCGGACCATCACCCCGCGGAGACGCTCACCACCGCCGACACAGCTGCGGCACTGCTCCACCGACGTCGGCTGGCATCGAGTCGAGCCAGGTCATTGGGATGGATCTCAACTGCTCGAGCGAGCCACGCAGACACGTGAGACCATCGGCAAGCAGCGGGAGAGCTGCCCTAGAGCCGAGCACAGCGTTATAGCCCAAGTGGACAAAAGACAAAAGCAGTCGCCCACCGTGGGGCTCGAACCCACGACCACAAGATTAAGAGTCTTGCGCTCTACCGACTGAGCTAGACGGGCTTACATACACCACGCCACGCAGAAACATACAAAATATATCACCACGCACGCCACAAACAAACACAGTCGCATGCACCCACACACCGTCGCGCCACATGCATCGCGCACGCCCTCAACCGTCCACGACTCGCCGTCGACGCATTTCAGCGCGCCACGACACAATCGACCTCGCCGCCTCGGCCGTCGGCTGCCGGACCGTACTGGGTCTACGCTCGCAGCTCGCTACGGTTAAGACAGGCGGCCATCAGATCATCTTCAGGCGCTCGGATGCGGACCATCACGCGGAGACGCTCACCACCGCCGACACGGCGACGGCACTGCTCCACCGACGTCGGCTGGCATCGAGTCGAGCCAGGTCATTGGGATGGATCTCAACTGCTCGGGCGAGCCACGCAGACACGTGAGACCATCGGCAAGCAGCGGGAGAGCTGCCCTAGAGCCGAGCACAGCGTTATAGCCCAAGTGGACAAAAGACAAAAGCAGTCGCCCACCGTGGGGCTCGAACCCACGACCACAAGATTAAGAGTCTTGCGCTCTACCGACTGAGCTAGACGGGCTTACATACACCACGCCACGCAGAAACATACAAAATATATCACCACGCACGCCACAAACAAACACAGTCGCATGCACCCACACACCGTCGCGCCACATGCATCGCGCACGCCCTCAACCACCCACGACTCGCCGTCGACGCATTTCAGCGCGCCACGACACAATCGACCTCGCCGCCTCGGCCGTCGGCTGCCGGACCGTACTGGGTCTACGCTCGCAGCTCGCTACGGTTAAGACAGGCGGCCATCAGATCATCTTCAGGCGCTCGGATGCGGACCATCACGCGGAGACGCTCACCACCGCCGACACAGCGACGGCACTGCTCCACCGACGTCGGCTGGCATCGAGTCGAGCCAGGTCATTGGGATGGATCTCAACTGCTCGGGCGAGCCACGCAGACACGTGAGACCATCGGCAAGCAGCGGGAGAGCTGCCCTAGAGCCGAGCACAGCGTTATAGCCCAAGTGGACAAAAGACAAAAGCAGTCGCCCACCGTGGGGCTCGAACCCACGACCACAAGATTAAGAGTCTTGCGCTCTACCGACTGAGCTAGACGGGCTTACATACACCACGCCACGCAGAAACATACAAAATATATCACCACGCACGCCACAAACAAACACAGTCGCATGCACCCACACACCGTCGCGCCACATGCATCGCGCACGCCCTCAACCACCCACGACTCGCCGTCGACGCATTTCAGCGCGCCACGACACAATCGACCTCGCCGCCTCGGCCGTCGGCTGCCGGACCGTACTGGGTCTACGCTCGCAGCTCGCTACGGTTAAGACAGGCGGCCATCAGATCATCTTCAGGCGCTCGGATGCGGACCATCACGCGGAGACGCTCACCACCGCCGACACAGCGACGGCACTGCTCCACCGACGTCGGCTGGCATCGAGTCGAGCCAGGTCATTGGGATGGATCTCAACTGCTCGGGCGAGCCACGCAGACACGTGAGACCATCGGCAAGCAGCGGGAGAGCTGCCCTAGAGCCGAGCACAGCGTTATAGCCCAAGTGGACAAAAGACAAAAGCAGTCGCCCACCGTGGGGCTCGAACCCACGACCACAAGATTAAGAGTCTTGCGCTCTACCGACTGAGCTAGACGGGCTTACATACACCACGCCACGCAGAAACATACAAAATATATCACCACGCACGCCACAAACAAACACAGTCGCATGCACCCACACACCGTCGCGCCACATGCATCGCGCACGCCCTCAACCACCCACGACTCGCCGTCGACGCATTTCAGCGCGCCACGACACAATCGACCTCGCCGCCTCGGCCGTCGGCTGCCGGACCGTACTGGGTCTACGCTCGCAGCTCGCTACGGTTAAGACAGGCGGCCATCAGATCATCTTCAGGCGCTCGGATGCGGACCATCACGCGGAGACGCTCACCACCGCCGACACAGCGACGGCACTGCTCCACCGACGTCGGCTGGCATCGAGTCGAGCCAGGTCATTGGGATGGATCTCAACTGCTCGGGCGAGCCACGCAGACACGTGAGACCATCGGCAAGCAGCGGGAGAGCTGCCCTAGAGCCGAGCACAGCGTTATAGCCCAAGTGGACAAAAGACAAAAGCAGTCGCCCACCGTGGGGCTCGAACCCACGACCACAAGATTAAGAGTCTTGCGCTCTACCGACTGAGCTAGACGGGCTTACATACACCACGCCACGCAGAAACATACAAAATATATCACCACGCACGCTACAAACAAACACAGTCGCATGCACCCACACACCGTCGCGCCACATGCATCGCGCACGCCCTCAACCACCCACGACTCGCCGTCGACGCATTTCAGCGCGCCACGACACAATCGACCTCGCCGCCTCGGCCGTCGGCTGCCGGACCGTACTGGGTCTACGCTCGCAGCTCGCTACGGTTAAGACAGGCGGCCATCGATCATCTTCAGGCGCTCGGATGCGGACCATCACGCGGAGACGCTCACCACCGCCGACACAGCGACGGCACTGCTCCACCGACGTCGGCTGGCATCGAGTCGAGCCAGGTCATTGGGATGGATCTCAACTGCTCGGGCGAGCCACGCAGACACGTGAGACCATCGGCAAGCAGCGGGAGAGCTGCCCTAGAGCCGAGCACAGCGTTATAGCCCAAGTGGACAAAAGACAAAAGCAGTCGCCCACCGTGGGGCTCGAACCCACGACCACAAGATTAAGAGTCTTGCGCTCTACCGACTGAGCTAGACGGGCTTACATACACCACGCCACGCAGAAACATACAAAATATATCACCACGCACGCCACAAACAAACACAGTCGCATGCACCCACACACCGTCGCGCCACATGCATCGCGCACGCCCTCAACCACCCACGACTCGCCGTCGACGCATTTCAGCGCGCCACGACACAATCGACCTCGCCGCCTCGGCCGTCGGCTGCCGGACCGTACTGGGTCTACGCTCGCAGCTCGCTACGGTTAAGACAGGCGGCCATCGATCATCTTCAGGCGCTCGGATGCGGACCATCACCCCGCGGAGACGCTCACCACCGCCGACACAGCTGCGGCACTGCTCCACCGACGTCGGCTGGCATCGAGTCGAGCCAGGTCATTGGGATGGATCTCAACTGCTCGAGCGAGCCACGCAGACACGTGAGACCATCGGCAAGCAGCGGGAGAGCTGCCCTAGAGCCGAGCACAGCGTTATAGCCCAAGTGGACAAAAGACAAAAGCAGTCGCCCACCGTGGGGCTCGAACCCACGACCACAAGATTAAGAGTCTTGCGCTCTACCGACTGAGCTAGACGGGCTTACATACACCACGCCACGCAGAAACATACAAAATATATCACCACGCACGCCACAAACAAACACAGTCGCATGCACCCACACACCGTCGCGCCACATGCATCGCGCACGCCCTCAACCGTCCACGACTCGCCGTCGACGCATTTCAGCGCGCCACGACACAATCGACCTCGCCGCCTCGGCCGTCGGCTGCCGGACCGTACTGGGTCTACGCTCGCAGCTCGCTACGGTTAAGACAGGCGGCCATCGATCATCTTCAGGCGCTCAGATGCGGACCATCACCCCGCGGAGACGCTCACCACCGCCGACACAGCTGCGGCACTGCTCCACCGACGTCGGCTGGCATCGAGTCGAGCCAGGTCATTGGGATGGATCTCAACTGCTCGGGCGAGCCACGCAGACACGTGAGACCATCGGCAAGCAGCGGGAGAGCTGCCCTAGAGCCGAGCACAGCGTTATAGCCCAAGTGGACAAAAGACAAAAGCAGTCGCCCACCGTGGGGCTCGAACCCACGACCACAAGATTAAGAGTCTTGCGCTCTACCGACTGAGCTAGACGGGCTTACATACACCACGCCACGCAGAAACATACAAAATATATCACCACGCACGCCACAAACAAACACAGTCGCATGCACCCAGACACCGTCGCGCCACATGCATCGCGCACGCCCTCAACCGTCCACGACTCGCCGTCGACGCATTTCAGCGCGCCACGACACAATCGACCTCGCCGCCTCGGCCGTCGGCTGCCGGACCGTACTGGGTCTACGCTCGCAGCTCGCTACGGTTAAGACAGGCGGCCATCGATCATCTTCAGGCGCTCAGATGCGGACCATCACCCCGCGGAGACGCTCACCACCGCCGACACAGCTGCGGCACTGCTCCACCGACGTCGGCTGGCATCGAGTCGAGCCAGGTCATTGGGATGGATCTCAACTGCTCGAGCGAGCCACGCAGACACGTGAGACCATCGGCAAGCAGCGGGAGAGCTGCCCTAGAGCCGAGCACAGCGTTATAGCCCAAGTGGACAAAAGACAAAAGCAGTCGCCCACCGTGGGGCTCGAACCCACGACCACAAGATTAAGAGTCTTGCGCTCTACCGACTGAGCTAGACGGGCTTACATACACCACGCCACGCAGAAACATACAAAATATATCACCACGCACGCCACAAACAAACACAGTCGCATGCACCCAGACACCGTCGCGCCACATGCATCGCGCACGCCCTCAACCGTCCACGACTCGCCGTCGACGCATTTCAGCGCGCCACGACACAATCGACCTCGCCGCCTCGGCCGTCGGCTGCCGGACCGTACTGGGTCTACGCTCGCAGCTCGCTACGGTTAAGACAGGCGGCCATCGATCATCTTCAGGCGCTCGGATGCGGACCATCACCCCGCGGAGACGCTCACCACCGCCGACACAGCTGCGGCACTGCTCCACCGACGTCGGCTGGCATCGAGTCGAGCCAGGTCATTGGGATGGATCTCAACTGCTCGAGCGAGCCACGCAGACACGTGAGACCATCGGCAAGCAGCGGGAGAGCTGCCCTAGAGCCGAGCACAGCGTTATAGCCCAAGTGGACAAAAGACAAAAGCAGTCGCCCACCGTGGGGCTCGAACCCACGACCACAAGATTAAGAGTCTTGCGCTCTACCGACTGAGCTAGACGGGCTTACATACACCACGCCACGCAGAAACATACAAAATATATCACCACGCACGCCACAAACAAACACAGTCGCATGCACCCACACACCGTCGCGCCACATGCATCGCGCACGCCCTCAACCGTCCACGACTCGCCGTCGACGCATTTCAGCGCGCCACGACACAATCGACCTCGCCGCCTCGGCCGTCGGCTGCCGGACCGTACTGGGTCTACGCTCGCAGCTCGCTACGGTTAAGACAGGCGGCCATCGATCATCTTCAGGCGCTCAGATGCGGACCATCACCCCGCGGAGACGCTCACCACCGCCGACACAGCTGCGGCACTGCTCCACCGACGTCGGCTGGCATCGAGTCGAGCCAGGTCATTGGGATGGATCTCAACTGCTCGAGCGAGCCACGCAGACACGTGAGACCATCGGCAAGCAGCGGGAGAGCTGCCCTAGAGCCGAGCACAGCGTTATAGCCCAAGTGGACAAAAGACAAAAGCAGTCGCCCACCGTGGGGCTCGAACCCACGACCACAAGATTAAGAGTCTTGCGCTCTACCGACTGAGCTAGACGGGCTTACATACACCACGCCACGCAGAAACATACAAAATATATCACCACGCACGCCACAAACAAACACAGTCGCATGCACCCAGACACCGTCGCGCCACATGCATCGCGCACGCCCTCAACCGTCCACGACTCGCCGTCGACGCATTTCAGCGCGCCACGACACAATCGACCTCGCCGCCTCGGCCGTCGGCTGCCGGACCGTACTGGGTCTACGCTCGCAGCTCGCTACGGTTAAGACAGGCGGCCATCGATCATCTTCAGGCGCTCGGATGCGGACCATCACCCCGCGGAGACGCTCACCACCGCCGACACAGCTGCGGCACTGCTCCACCGACGTCGGCTGGCATCGAGTCGAGCCAGGTCATTGGGATGGATCTCAACTGCTCGAGCGAGCCACGCAGACACGTGAGACCATCGGCAAGCAGCGGGAGAGCTGCCCTAGAGCCGAGCACAGCGTTATAGCCCAAGTGGACAAAAGACAAAAGCAGTCGCCCACCGTGGGGCTCGAACCCACGACCACAAGATTAAGAGTCTTGCGCTCTACCGACTGAGCTAGACGGGCTTACATACACCACGCCACGCAGAAACATACAAAATATATCACCACGCACGCCACAAACAAACACAGTCGCATGCACCCACACACCGTCGCGCCACATGCATCGCGCACGCCCTCAACCGTCCACGACTCGCCGTCGACGCATTTCAGCGCGCCACGACACAATCGACCTCGCCGCCTCGGCCGTCGGCTGCCGGACCGTACTGGGTCTACGCTCGCAGCTCGCTACGGTTAAGACAGGCGGCCATCGATCATCTTCAGGCGCTCGGATGCGGACCATCACCCCGCGGAGACGCTCACCACCGCCGACACAGCTGCGGCACTGCTCCACCGACGTCGGCTGGCATCGAGTCGAGCCAGGTCATTGGGATGGATCTCAACTGCTCGAGCGAGCCACGCAGACACGTGAGACCATCGGCAAGCAGCGGGAGAGCTGCCCTAGAGCCGAGCACAGCGTTATAGCCCAAGTGGACAAAAGACAAAAGCAGTCGCCCACCGTGGGGCTCGAACCCACGACCACAAGATTAAGAGTCTTGCGCTCTACCGACTGAGCTAGACGGGCTTACATACACCACGCCACGCAGAAACATACAAAATATATCACCACGCACGCCACAAACAAACACAGTCGCATGCACCCACACACCGTCGCGCCACATGCATCGCGCACGCCCTCAACCGTCCACGACTCGCCGTCGACGCATTTCAGCGCGCCACGACACAATCGACCTCGCCGCCTCGGCCGTCGGCTGCCGGACCGTACTGGGTCTACGCTCGCAGCTCGCTACGGTTAAGACAGGCGGCCATCGATCATCTTCAGGCGCTCGGATGCGGACCATCACCCCGCGGAGACGCTCACCACCGCCGACACAGCTGCGGCACTGCTCCACCGACGTCGGCTGGCATCGAGTCGAGCCAGGTCATTGGGATGGATCTCAACTGCTCGAGCGAGCCACGCAGACACGTGAGACCATCGGCAAGCAGCGGGAGAGCTGCCCTAGAGCCGAGCACAGCGTTATAGCCCAAGTGGACAAAAGACAAAAGCAGTCGCCCACCGTGGGGCTCGAACCCACGACCACAAGATTAAGAGTCTTGCGCTCTACCGACTGAGCTAGACGGGCTTACATACACCACGCCACGCAGAAACATACAAAATATATCACCACGCACGCCACAAACAAACAGTCGCATGCACCCACACACCGTCGCGCCACATGCATCGCGCACGCCCTCAACCACCCACGACTCGCCGTCGACGCATTTCAGCGCGCCACGACACAATCGACCTCGCCGCCTCGGCCGTCGGCTGCCGGACCGTACTGGGTCTACGCTCGCAGCTCGCTACGGTTAAGACAGGCGGCCATCAGATCATCTTCAGGCGCTCGGATGCGGACCATCACCCCGCGGAGACGCTCACCACCGCCGACACAGCTGCGGCACTGCTCCACCGACGTCGGCTGGCATCGAGTCGAGCCAGGTCATTGGGATGGATCTCAACTGCTCGAGCGAGCCACGCAGACACGTGAGACCATCGGCAAGCAGCGGGAGAGCTGCCCTAGAGCCGAGCACAGCGTTATAGCCCAAGTGGACAAAAGACAAAAGCAGTCGCCCACCGTGGGGCTCGAACCCACGACCACAAGATTAAGAGTCTTGCGCTCTACCGACTGAGCTAGACGGGCTTACATACACCACGCCACGCAGAAACATACAAAATATATCACCACGCACGCCACAAACAAACAGTCGCATGCACCCACACACCGTCGCGCCACATGCATCGCGCACGCCCTCAACCACCCACGACTCGCCGTCGACGCATATCAGCGCGCCACGACACAATCGACCTCGCCGCCTCGGCCGTCGGCTGCCGGACCGTACTGGGTCTACGCTCGCAGCTCGCTACGGTTAAGACAGGCGGCCATCAGATCATCTTCAGGCGCTCGGATGCGGACCATCACCCCGCGGAGACGCTCACCACCGCCGACACAGCTGCGGCACTGCTCCACCGACGTCGGCTGGCATCGAGTCGAGCCAGGTCATTGGGATGGATCTCAACTGCTCGAGCGAGCCACGCAGACACGTGAGACCATCGGCAAGTAGCGGGAGAGCTGCCCTAGAGCCGAGCACAGCGTTATAGCCCAAGTGGATCAAAGACAAAAGCAGTCGCCCACCGTGGGGCTCGAACACACGACCACAAGATTAAGAGTCTTGCGCTCTACCGACTGAGCTAGACGGGCTTACATACACCACGCCACGCAGAAACATACAAAATATATCACCACGCACGCCACAAACAAACACAGTCGCATGCACCCACACACCGTCGCGCCACATGCATCGCGCACGCCCTCAACCACCCACGACTCGCCGTCGACGCATATCAGCGCGCCACGACACAATCGACCTCGCCGCCTCGGCCGTCGGCTGCCGGACCGTACTGGGTCTACGCTCGCAGCTCGCTACGGTTAAGACAGGCGGCCATCAGATCATCTTCAGGCGCTCGGATGCGGACCATCACCCCGCGGAGACGCTCACCACCGCCGACACAGCTGCGGCACTGCTCCACCGACGTCGGCTGGCATCGAGTCGAGCCAGGTCATTGGGATGGATCTCAACTGCTCGAGCGAGCCACGCAGACACGTGAGACCATCGGCAAGTAGCGGGAGAGCTGCCCTAGAGCCGAGCACAGCGTTATAGCCCAAGTGGATCAAAGACAAAAGCAGTCGCCCACCGTGGGGCTCGAACACACGACCACAAGATTAAGAGTCTTGCGCTCTACCGACTGAGCTAGACGGGCTTACATACACCACGCCACGCAGAAACATACAAAATATATCACCACGCACAAACAAACACAGTCGCATGCACCCACACACCGTCGCGCCACATGCATCGCGCACGCCCTCAACCACCCACGACTCGCCGTCGACGCATTTCAGCGCGCCACGACACAATCGACCTCGCCGCCTCGGCCGTCGGCTGCCGGACCGTACTGGGTCTACGCTCGCAGCTCGCTACGGTTAAGACAGGCGGCCATCAGATCATCTTCAGGCGCTCGGATGCGGACCATCACGCGGAGACGCTCACCACCGCCGACACAGCGACGGCACTGCTCCACCGACGTCGGCTGGCATCGAGTCGAGCCAGGTCATTGGGATGGATCTCAACTGCTCGGGCGAGCCACGCAGACACGTGAGACCATCGGCAAGCAGCGGGAGAGCTGCCCTAGAGCCGAGCACAGCGTTATAGCCCAAGTGGACAAAAGACAAAAGCAGTCGCCCACCGTGGGGCTCGAACCCACGACCACAAGATTAAGAGTCTTGCGCTCTACCGACTGAGCTAGACGGGCTTACATACACCACGCCACGCAGAAACATACAAAATATATCACCACGCACGCCACAAACAAACACAGTCGCATGCACCCACACACCGTCGCGCCACATGCATCGCGCACGCCCTCAACCACCCACGACTCGCCGTCGACGCATTTCAGCGCGCCACGACACAATCGACCTCGCCGCCTCGGCCGTCGGCTGCCGGACCGTACTGGGTCTACGCTCGCAGCTCGCTACGGTTAAGACAGGCGGCCATCAGATCATCTTCAGGCGCTCGGATGCGGACCATCACGCGGAGACGCTCACCACCGCCGACACAGCGACGGCACTGCTCCACCGACGTCGGCTGGCATCGAGTCGAGCCAGGTCATTGGGATGGATCTCAACTGCTCGGGCGAGCCACGCAGACACGTGAGACCATCGGCAAGCAGCGGGAGAGCTGCCCTAGAGCCGAGCACAGCGTTATAGCCCAAGTGGACAAAAGACAAAAGCAGTCGCCCACCGTGGGGCTCGAACCCACGACCACAAGATTAAGAGTCTTGCGCTCTACCGACTGAGCTAGACGGGCTTACATACACCACGCCACGCAGAAACATACAAAATATATCACCACGCACGCCACAAACAAACACAGTCGCATGCACCCACACACCGTCGCGCCACATGCATCGCGCACGCCCTCAACCACCCACGACTCGCCGTCGACGCATTTCAGCGCGCCACGACACAATCGACCTCGCCGCCTCGGCCGTCGGCTGCCGGACCGTACTGGGTCTACGCTCGCAGCTCGCTACGGTTAAGACAGGCGGCCATCAGATCATCTTCAGGCGCTCGGATGCGGACCATCACCCCGCGGAGACGCTCACCACCGCCGACACAGCTGCGGCACTGCTCCACCGACGTCGGCTGGCATCGAGTCGAGCCAGGTCATTGGGATGGATCTCAACTGCTCGAGCGAGCCACGCAGACACGTGAGACCATCGGCAAGCAGCGGGAGAGCTGCCCTAGAGCCGAGCACAGCGTTATAGCCCAAGTGGACAAAAGACAAAAGCAGTCGCCCACCGTGGGGCTCGAACCCACGACCACAAGATTAAGAGTCTTGCGCTCTACCGACTGAGCTAGACGGGCTTACATACACCACGCCACGCAGAAACATACAAAATATATCACCACGCACGCCACAAACAAACACAGTCGCATGCACCCACACACCGTCGCGCCACATGCATCGCGCACGCCCTCAACCACCCACGACTCGCCGTCGACGCATTTCAGCGCGCCACGACACAATCGACCTCGCCGCCTCGGCCGTCGGCTGCCGGACCGTACTGGGTCTACGCTCGCAGCTCGCTACGGTTAAGACAGGCGGCCATCAGATCATCTTCAGGCGCTCGGATGCGGACCATCACGCGGAGACGCTCACCACCGCCGACACAGCGACGGCACTGCTCCACCGACGTCGGCTGGCATCGAGTCGAGCCAGGTCATTGGGATGGATCTCAACTGCTCGGGCGAGCCACGCAGACACGTGAGACCATCGGCAAGCAGCGGGAGAGCTGCCCTAGAGCCGAGCACAGCGTTATAGCCCAAGTGGACAAAAGACAAAAGCAGTCGCCCACCGTGGGGCTCGAACCCACGACCACAAGATTAAGAGTCTTGCGCTCTACCGACTGAGCTAGACGGGCTTACATACACCACGCCACGCAGAAACATACAAAATATATCACCACGCACGCCACAAACAAACACAGTCGCATGCACCCACACACCGTCGCGCCACATGCATCGCGCACGCCCTCAACCACCCACGACTCGCCGTCGACGCATTTCAGCGCGCCACGACACAATCGACCTCGCCGCCTCGGCCGTCGGCTGCCGGACCGTACTGGGTCTACGCTCGCAGCTCGCTACGGTTAAGACAGGCGGCCATCAGATCATCTTCAGGCGCTCGGATGCGGACCATCACCCCGCGGAGACGCTCACCACCGCCGACACAGCTGCGGCACTGCTCCACCGACGTCGGCTGGCATCGAGTCGAGCCAGGTCATTGGGATGGATCTCAACTGCTCGAGCGAGCCACGCAGACACGTGAGACCATCGGCAAGCAGCGGGAGAGCTGCCCTAGAGCCGAGCACAGCGTTATAGCCCAAGTGGACAAAAGACAAAAGCAGTCGCCCACCGTGGGGCTCGAACCCACGACCACAAGATTAAGAGTCTTGCGCTCTACCGACTGAGCTAGACGGGCTTACATACACCACGCCACGCAGAAACATACAAAATATATCACCACGCACGCCACAAACAAACACAGTCGCATGCACCCACACACCGTCGCGCCACATGCATCGCGCACGCCCTCAACCACCCACGACTCGCCGTCGACGCATTTCAGCGCGCCACGACACAATCGACCTCGCCGCCTCGGCCGTCGGCTGCCGGACCGTACTGGGTCTACGCTCGCAGCTCGCTACGGTTAAGACAGGCGGCCATCAGATCATCTTCAGGCGCTCGGATGCGGACCATCACGCGGAGACGCTCACCACCGCCGACACAGCGACGGCACTGCTCCACCGACGTCGGCTGGCATCGAGTCGAGCCAGGTCATTGGGATGGATCTCAACTGCTCGGGCGAGCCACGCAGACACGTGAGACCATCGGCAAGCAGCGGGAGAGCTGCCCTAGAGCCGAGCACAGCGTTATAGCCCAAGTGGACAAAAGACAAAAGCAGTCGCCCACCGTGGGGCTCGAACCCACGACCACAAGATTAAGAGTCTTGCGCTCTACCGACTGAGCTAGACGGGCTTACATACACCACGCCACGCAGAAACATACAAAATATATCACCACGCACGCCACAAACAAACACAGTCGCATGCACCCACACACCGTCGCGCCACATGCATCGCGCACGCCCTCAACCACCCACGACTCGCCGTCGACGCATTTCAGCGCGCCACGACACAATCGACCTCGCCGCCTCGGCCGTCGGCTGCCGGACCGTACTGGGTCTACGCTCGCAGCTCGCTACGGTTAAGACAGGCGGCCATCAGATCATCTTCAGGCGCTCGGATGCGGACCATCACGCGGAGACGCTCACCACCGCCGACACAGCGACGGCACTGCTCCACCGACGTCGGCTGGCATCGAGTCGAGCCAGGTCATTGGGATGGATCTCAACTGCTCGGGCGAGCCACGCAGACACGTGAGACCATCGGCAAGCAGCGGGAGAGCTGCCCTAGAGCCGAGCACAGCGTTATAGCCCAAGTGGACAAAAGACAAAAGCAGTCGCCCACCGTGGGGCTCGAACCCACGACCACAAGATTAAGAGTCTTGCGCTCTACCGACTGAGCTAGACGGGCTTACATACACCACGCCACGCAGAAACATACAAAATATATCACCACGCACGCCACAAACAAACACAGTCGCATGCACCCACACACCGTCGCGCCACATGCATCGCGCACGCCCTCAACCACCCACGACTCGCCGTCGACGCATTTCAGCGCGCCACGACACAATCGACCTCGCCGCCTCGGCCGTCGGCTGCCGGACCGTACTGGGTCTACGCTCGCAGCTCGCTACGGTTAAGACAGGCGGCCATCGATCATCTTCAGGCGCTCGGATGCGGACCATCACCCCGCGGAGACGCTCACCACCGCCGACACAGCGACGGCACTGCTCCACCGACGTCGGCTGGCATCGAGTCGAGCCAGGTCATTGGGATGGATCTCAACTGCTCGGGCGAGCCACGCAGACACGTGAGACCATCGGCAAGCAGCGGGAGAGCTGCCCTAGAGCCGAGCACAGCGTTATAGCCCAAGTGGACAAAAGACAAAAGCAGTCGCCCACCGTGGGGCTCGAACCCACGACCACAAGATTAAGAGTCTTGCGCTCTACCGACTGAGCTAGACGGGCTTACATACACCACGCCACGCAGAAACATACAAAATATATCACCACGCACGCCACAAACAAACACAGTCGCATGCACCCACACACCGTCGCGCCACATGCATCGCGCACGCCCTCAACCGTCCACGACTCGCCGTCGACGCATTTCAGCGCGCCACGACACAATCGACCTCGCCGCCTCGGCCGTCGGCTGCCGGACCGTACTGGGTCTACGCTCGCAGCTCGCTACGGTTAAGACAGGCGGCCATCGATCATCTTCAGGCGCTCGGATGCGGACCATCACCCCGCGGAGACGCTCACCACCGCCGACACAGCTGCGGCACTGCTCCACCGACGTCGGCTGGCATCGAGTCGAGCCAGGTCATTGGGATGGATCTCAACTGCTCGAGCGAGCCACGCAGACACGTGAGACCATCGGCAAGCAGCGGGAGAGCTGCCCTAGAGCCGAGCACAGCGTTATAGCCCAAGTGGACAAAAGACAAAAGCAGTCGCCCACCGTGGGGCTCGAACCCACGACCACAAGATTAAGAGTCTTGCGCTCTACCGACTGAGCTAGACGGGCTTACATACACCACGCCACGCAGAAACATACAAAATATATCACCACGCACGCCACAAACAAACACAGTCGCATGCACCCACACACCGTCGCGCCACATGCATCGCGCACGCCCTCAACCACCCACGACTCGCCGTCGACGCATTTCAGCGCGCCACGACACAATCGACCTCGCCGCCTCGGCCGTCGGCTGCCGGACCGTACTGGGTCTACGCTCGCAGCTCGCTACGGTTAAGACAGGCGGCCATCAGATCATCTTCAGGCGCTCGGATGCGGACCATCACGCGGAGACGCTCACCACCGCCGACACAGCGACGGCACTGCTCCACCGACGTCGGCTGGCATCGAGTCGAGCCAGGTCATTGGGATGGATCTCAACTGCTCGAGCGAGCCACGCAGACACGTGAGACCATCGGCAAGCAGCGGGAGAGCTGCCCTAGAGCCGAGCACAGCGTTATAGCCCAAGTGGACAAAAGACAAAAGCAGTCGCCCACCGTGGGGCTCGAACCCACGACCACAAGATTAAGAGTCTTGCGCTCTACCGACTGAGCTAGACGGGCTTACATACACCACGCCACGCAGAAACATACAAAATATATCACCACGCACGCCACAAACAAACACAGTCGCATGCACCCACACACCGTCGCGCCACATGCATCGCGCACGCCCTCAACCGTCCACGACTCGCCGTCGACGCATTTCAGCGCGCCACGACACAATCGACCTCGCCGCCTCGGCCGTCGGCTGCCGGACCGTACTGGGTCTACGCTCGCAGCTCGCTACGGTTAAGACAGGCGGCCATCGATCATCTTCAGGCGCTCGGATGCGGACCATCACCCCGCGGAGACGCTCACCACCGCCGACACAGCTGCGGCACTGCTCCACCGACGTCGGCTGGCATCGAGTCGAGCCAGGTCATTGGGATGGATCTCAACTGCTCGAGCGAGCCACGCAGACACGTGAGACCATCGGCAAGCAGCGGGAGAGCTGCCCTAGAGCCGAGCACAGCGTTATAGCCCAAGTGGACAAAAGACAAAAGCAGTCGCCCACCGTGGGGCTCGAACCCACGACCACAAGATTAAGAGTCTTGCGCTCTACCGACTGAGCTAGACGGGCTTACATACACCACGCCACGCAGAAACATACAAAATATATCACCACGCACGCCACAAACAAACAGTCGCATGCACCCACACACCGTCGCGCCACATGCATCGCGCACGCCCTCAACCACCCACGACTCGCCGTCGACGCATATCAGCGCGCCACGACACAATCGACCTCGCCGCCTCGGCCGTCGGCTGCCGGACCGTACTGGGTCTACGCTCGCAGCTCGCTACGGTTAAGACAGGCGGCCATCAGATCATCTTCAGGCGCTCGGATGCGGACCATCACCCCGCGGAGACGCTCACCACCGCCGACACAGCTGCGGCACTGCTCCACCGACGTCGGCTGGCATCGAGTCGAGCCAGGTCATTGGGATGGATCTCAACTGCTCGAGCGAGCCACGCAGACACGTGAGACCATCGGCAAGCAGCGGGAGAGCTGCCCTAGAGCCGAGCACAGCGTTATAGCCCAAGTGGACAAAAGACAAAAGCAGTCGCCCACCGTGGGGCTCGAACCCACGACCACAAGATTAAGAGTCTTGCGCTCTACCGACTGAGCTAGACGGGCTTACATACACCACGCCACGCAGAAACATACAAAATATATCACCACGCACGCCACAAACAAACAGTCGCATGCACCCACACACCGTCGCGCCACATGCATCGCGCACGCCCTCAACCACCCACGACTCGCCGTCGACGCATATCAGCGCGCCACGACACAATCGACCTCGCCGCCTCGGCCGTCGGCTGCCGGACCGTACTGGGTCTACGCTCGCAGCTCGCTACGGTTAAGACAGGCGGCCATCGATCATCTTCAGGCGCTCGGATGCGGACCATCACGCGGAGACGCTCACCACCGCCGACACAGCGACGGCACTGCTCCACTGACGTCGGCTGGCATCGAGTCGAGCCAGGTCATTGGGATGGATCTCAACTGCTCGGGCGAGCCACGCAGACACGTGAGACCATCGGCAAGCAGCGGGAGAGCTGCCCTAGAGCCGAGCACAGCGTTATAGCCCAAGTGGACAAAAGACAAAAGCAGTCGCCCACCGTGGGGCTCGAACCCACGACCACAAGATTAAGAGTCTTGCGCTCTACCGACTGAGCTAGACGGGCTTACATACACCACGCCACGCAGAAACATACAAAATATATCACCACGCACGCCACAAACAAACAGTCGCATGCACCCACACACCGTCGCGCCACATGCATCGCGCACGCCCTCAACCACCCACGACTCGCCGTCGACGCATATCAGCGCGCCACGACACAATCGACCTCGCCGCCTCGGCCGTCGGCTGCCGGACCGTACTGGGTCTACGCTCGCAGCTCGCTACGGTTAAGACAGGCGGCCATCGATCATCTTCAGGCGCTCGGATGCGGACCATCACCCCGCGGAGACGCTCACCACCGCCGACACAGCTGCGGCACTGCTCCACCGACGTCGGCTGGCATCGAGTCGAGCCAGGTCATTGGGATGGATCTCAACTGCTCGAGCGAGCCACGCAGACACGTGAGACCATCGGCAAGCAGCGGGAGAGCTGCCCTAGAGCCGAGCACAGCGTTATAGCCCAAGTAGACAAAAGACAAAAGCAGTCGCCCACCGTGGGGCTCGAACCCACGACCACAAGATTAAGAGTCTTGCGCTCTACCGACTGAGCTAGACGGGCTTACATACACCACGCCACGCAGAAACATACAAAATATATCACCACGCACGCCACAAACAAACACAGTCGCATGCACCCACACACCGTCGCGCCACATGCATCGCGCACGCCCTCAACCACCCACGACTCGCCGTCGACGCATTTCAGCGCGCCACGACACAATCGACCTCGCCGCCTCGGCCGTCGGCTGCCGGACCGTACTGGGTCTACGCTCGCAGCTCGCTACGGTTAAGACAGGCGGCCATCAGATCATCTTCAGGCGCTCGGATGCGGACCATCACCCCGCGGAGACGCTCACCACCGCCGACACAGCTGCGGCACTGCTCCACCGACGTCGGCTGGCATCGAGTCGAGCCAGGTCATTGGGATGGATCTCAACTGCTCGAGCGAGCCACGCAGACACGTGAGACCATCGGCAAGTAGCGGGAGAGCTGCCCTAGAGCCGAGCACAGCGTTATAGCCCAAGTGGATAAAAGACAAAAGCAGTCGCCCACCGTGGGGCTCGAACCCACGACCACAAGATTAAGAGTCTTGCGCTCTACCGACTGAGCTAGACGGGCTTACATACACCACGCCACGCAGAAACATACAAAATATATCACCACGCACGCCACAAACAAACAGTCGCATGCACCCACACACCGTCGCGCCACATGCATCGCGCACGCCCTCAACCACCCACGACTCGCCGTCGACGCATTTCAGCGCGCCACGACACAATCGACCTCGCCGCCTCGGCCGTCGGCTGCCGGACCGTACTGGGTCTACGCTCGCAGCTCGCTACGGTTAAGACAGGCGGCCATCAGATCATCTTCAGGCGCTCGGATGCGGACCATCACGCGGAGACGCTCACCACCGCCGACACAGCGACGGCACTGCTCCACCGACGTCGGCTGGCATCGAGTCGAGCCAGGTCATTGGGATGGATCTCAACTGCTCGGGCGAGCCACGCAGACACGTGAGACCATCGGCAAGCAGCGGGAGAGCTGCCCTAGAGCCGAGCACAGCGTTATAGCCCAAGTGGACAAAAGACAAAAGCAGTCGCCCACCGTGGGGCTCGAACCCACGACCACAAGATTAAGAGTCTTGCGCTCTACCGACTGAGCTAGACGGGCTTACATACACCACGCCACGCAGAAACATACAAAATATATCACCACGCACGCCACAAACAAACACAGTCGCATGCACCCACACACCGTCGCGCCACATGCATCGCGCACGCCCTCAACCGTCCACGACTCGCCGTCGACGCATTTCAGCGCGCCACGACACAATCGACCTCGCCGCCTCGGCCGTCGGCTGCCGGACCGTACTGGGTCTACGCTCGCAGCTCGCTACGGTTAAGACAGGCGGCCATCGATCATCTTCAGGCGCTCAGATGCGGACCATCACCCCGCGGAGACGCTCACCACCGCCGACACAGCTGCGGCACTGCTCCACCGACGTCGGCTGGCATCGAGTCGAGCCAGGTCATTGGGATGGATCTCAACTGCTCGAGCGAGCCACGCAGACACGTGAGACCATCGGCAAGCAGCGGGAGAGCTGCCCTAGAGCCGAGCACAGCGTTATAGCCCAAGTGGACAAAAGACAAAAGCAGTCGCCCACCGTGGGGCTCGAACCCACGACCACAAGATTAAGAGTCTTGCGCTCTACCGACTGAGCTAGACGGGCTTACATACACCACGCCACGCAGAAACATACAAAATATATCACCACGCACGCCACAAACAAACAGTCGCATGCACCCACACACCGTCGCGCCACATGCATCGCGCACGCCCTCAACCACCCACGACTCGCCGTCGACGCATATCAGCGCGCCACGACACAATCGACCTCGCCGCCTCGGCCGTCGGCTGCCGGACCGTACTGGGTCTACGCTCGCAGCTCGCTACGGTTAAGACAGGCGGC
Source organism: Phytophthora crassamura (assembly GCA_033557995.1). Lineage (NCBI taxonomy): Eukaryota > Oomycota > Peronosporomycetes > Peronosporales > Peronosporaceae > Phytophthora > Phytophthora crassamura. The sequence goes on along the minus strand of JAUCED010000009.1, from coordinate 1,375,401 downwards.
CATCAGATCATCTTCAGGCGCTCGGATGCGGACCATCACCCCGCGGAGACGCTCACCACCGCCGACACAGCTGCGGCACTGCTCCACCGACGTCGGCTGGCATCGAGTCGAGCCAGGTCATTGGGATGGATCTCAACTGCTCGAGCGAGCCACGCAGACACGTGAGACCATCGGCAAGCAGCGGGAGAGCTGCCCTAGAGCCGAGCACAGCGTTATAGCCCAAGTGGACAAAAGACAAAAGCAGTCGCCCACCGTGGGGCTCGAACCCACGACCACAAGATTAAGAGTCTTGCGCTCTACCGACTGAGCTAGACGGGCTTACATACACCACGCCACGCAGAAACATACAAAATATATCACCACGCACGCCACAAACAAACAGTCGCATGCACCCACACACCGTCGCGCCACATGCATCGCGCACGCCCTCAACCACCCACGACTCGCCGTCGACGCATATCAGCGCGCCACGACACAATCGACCTCGCCGCCTCGGCCGTCGGCTGCCGGACCGTACTGGGTCTACGCTCGCAGCTCGCTACGGTTAAGACAGGCGGCCATCAGATCATCTTCAGGCGCTCGGATGCGGACCATCACCCCGCGGAGACGCTCACCACCGCCGACACAGCTGCGGCACTGCTCCACCGACGTCGGCTGGCATCGAGTCGAGCCAGGTCATTGGGATGGATCTCAACTGCTCGAGCGAGCCACGCAGACACGTGAGACCATCGGCAAGCAGCGGGAGAGCTGCCCTAGAGCCGAGCACAGCGTTATAGCCCAAGTGGACAAAAGACAAAAGCAGTCGCCCACCGTGGGGCTCGAACCCACGACCACAAGATTAAGAGTCTTGCGCTCTACCGACTGAGCTAGACGGGCTTACATACACCACGCCACGCAGAAACATACAAAATATATCACCACGCACGCCACAAACAAACAGTCGCATGCACCCACACACCGTCGCGCCACATGCATCGCGCACGCCCTCAACCACCCACGACTCGCCGTCGACGCATTTCAGCGCGCCACGACACAATCGACCTCGCCGCCTCGGCCGTCGGCTGCCGGACCGTACTGGGTCTACGCTCGCAGCTCGCTACGGTTAAGACAGGCGGCCATCAGATCATCTTCAGGCGCTCGGATGCGGACCATCACGCGGAGACGCTCACCACCGCCGACACAGCGACGGCACTGCTCCACCGACGTCGGCTGGCATCGAGTCGAGCCAGGTCATTGGGATGGATCTCAACTGCTCGGGCGAGCCACGCAGACACGTGAGACCATCGGCAAGCAGCGGGAGAGCTGCCCTAGAGCCGAGCACAGCGTTATAGCCCAAGTGGACAAAAGACAAAAGCAGTCGCCCACCGTGGGGCTCGAACCCACGACCACAAGATTAAGAGTCTTGCGCTCTACCGACTGAGCTAGACGGGCTTACATACACCACGCCACGCAGAAACATACAAAATATATCACCACGCACGCCACAAACAAACAGTCGCATGCACCCACACACCGTCGCGCCACATGCATCGCGCACGCCCTCAACCACCCACGACTCGCCGTCGACGCATTTCAGCGCGCCACGACACAATCGACCTCGCCGCCTCGGCCGTCGGCTGCCGGACCGTACTGGGTCTACGCTCGCAGCTCGCTACGGTTAAGACAGGCGGCCATCAGATCATCTTCAGGCGCTCGGATGCGGACCATCACCCCGCGGAGACGCTCACCACCGCCGACACAGCTGCGGCACTGCTCCACCGACGTCGGCTGGCATCGAGTCGAGCCAGGTCATTGGGATGGATCTCAACTGCTCGAGCGAGCCACGCAGACACGTGAGACCATCGGCAAGTAGCGGGAGAGCTGCCCTAGAGCCGAGCACAGCGTTATAGCCCAAGTGGATAAAAGACAAAAGCAGTCGCCCACCGTGGGGCTCGAACACACGACCACAAGATTAAGAGTCTTGCGCTCTACCGACTGAGCTAGACGGGCTTACATACACCACGCCACGCAGAAACATACAAAATATATCACCACGCACGCCACAAACAAACACAGTCGCATGCACCCACACACCGTCGCGCCACATGCATCGCGCACGCCCTCAACCACCCACGACTCGCCGTCGACGCATTTCAGCGCGCCACGACACAATCGACCTCGCCGCCTCGGCCGTCGGCTGCCGGACCGTACTGGGTCTACGCTCGCAGCTCGCTACGGTTAAGACAGGCGGCCATCAGATCATCTTCAGGCGCTCGGATGCGGACCATCACCCCGCGGAGACGCTCACCACCGCCGACACAGCTGCGGCACTGCTCCACCGACGTCGGCTGGCATCGAGTCGAGCCAGGTCATTGGGATGGATCTCAACTGCTCGGGCGAGCCACGCAGACACGTGAGACCATCGGCAAGCAGCGGGAGAGCTGCCCTAGAGCCGAGCACAGCGTTATAGCCCAAGTGGACAAAAGACAAAAGCAGTCGCCCACCGTGGGGCTCGAACCCACGACCACAAGATTAAGAGTCTTGCGCTCTACCGACTGAGCTAGACGGGCTTACATACACCACGCCACGCAGAAACATACAAAATATATCACCACGCACGCCACAAACAAACACAGTCGCATGCACCCACACACCGTCGCGCCACATGCATCGCGCACGCCCTCAACCGTCCACGACTCGCCGTCGACGCATTTCAGCGCGCCACGACACAATCGACCTCGCCGCCTCGGCCGTCGGCTGCCGGACCGTACTGGGTCTACGCTCGCAGCTCGCTACGGTTAAGACAGGCGGCCATCAGATCATCTTCAGGCGCTCGGATGCGGACCATCACCCCGCGGAGACGCTCACCACCGCCGACACAGCTGCGGCACTGCTCCACCGACGTCGGCTGGCATCGAGTCGAGCCAGGTCATTGGGATGGATCTCAACTGCTCGAGCGAGCCACGCAGACACGTGAGACCATCGGCAAGTAGCGGGAGAGCTGCCCTAGAGCCGAGCACAGCGTTATAGCCCAAGTGGATAAAAGACAAAAGCAGTCGCCCACCGTGGGGCTCGAACACACGACCACAAGATTAAGAGTCTTGCGCTCTACCGACTGAGCTAGACGGGCTTACATACACCACGCCACGCAGAAACATACAAAATATATCACCACGCACGCCACAAACAAACACAGTCGCATGCACCCACACACCGTCGCGCCACATGCATCGCGCACGCCCTCAACCACCCACGACTCGCCGTCGACGCATTTCAGCGCGCCACGACACAATCGACCTCGCCGCCTCGGCCGTCGGCTGCCGGACCGTACTGGGTCTACGCTCGCAGCTCGCTACGGTTAAGACAGGCGGCCATCAGATCATCTTCAGGCGCTCGGATGCGGACCATCACCCCGCGGAGACGCTCACCACCGCCGACACAGCTGCGGCACTGCTCCACCGACGTCGGCTGGCATCGAGTCGAGCCAGGTCATTGGGATGGATCTCAACTGCTCGGGCGAGCCACGCAGACACGTGAGACCATCGGCAAGCAGCGGGAGAGCTGCCCTAGAGCCGAGCACAGCGTTATAGCCCAAGTGGACAAAAGACAAAAGCAGTCGCCCACCGTGGGGCTCGAACCCACGACCACAAGATTAAGAGTCTTGCGCTCTACCGACTGAGCTAGACGGGCTTACATACACCACGCCACGCAGAAACATACAAAATATATCACCACGCACGCCACAAACAAACACAGTCGCATGCACCCACACACCGTCGCGCCACATGCATCGCGCACGCCCTCAACCACCCACGACTCGCCGTCGACGCATTTCAGCGCGCCACGACACAATCGACCTCGCCGCCTCGGCCGTCGGCTGCCGGACCGTACTGGGTCTACGCTCGCAGCTCGCTACGGTTAAGACAGGCGGCCATCAGATCATCTTCAGGCGCTCGGATGCGGACCATCACCCCGCGGAGACGCTCACCACCGCCGACACAGCTGCGGCACTGCTCCACCGACGTCGGCTGGCATCGAGTCGAGCCAGGTCATTGGGATGGATCTCAACTGCTCGAGCGAGCCACGCAGACACGTGAGACCATCGGCAAGTAGCGGGAGAGCTGCCCTAGAGCCGAGCACAGCGTTATAGCCCAAGTGGATAAAAGACAAAAGCAGTCGCCCACCGTGGGGCTCGAACACACGACCACAAGATTAAGAGTCTTGCGCTCTACCGACTGAGCTAGACGGGCTTACATACACCACGCCACGCAGAAACATACAAAATATATCACCACGCACGCCACAAACAAACACAGTCGCATGCACCCACACACCGTCGCGCCACATGCATCGCGCACGCCCTCAACCACCCACGACTCGCCGTCGACGCATTTCAGCGCGCCACGACACAATCGACCTCGCCGCCTCGGCCGTCGGCTGCCGGACCGTACTGGGTCTACGCTCGCAGCTCGCTACGGTTAAGACAGGCGGCCATCAGATCATCTTCAGGCGCTCGGATGCGGACCATCACCCCGCGGAGACGCTCACCACCGCCGACACAGCTGCGGCACTGCTCCACCGACGTCGGCTGGCATCGAGTCGAGCCAGGTCATTGGGATGGATCTCAACTACTCGAGCGAGCCACGCAGACACGTGAGACCATCGGCAAGCAGCGGGAGAGCTGCCCTAGAGCCGAGCACAGCGTTATAGCCCAAGTGGACAAAAGACAAAAGCAGTCGCCCACCGTGGGGCTCGAACCCACGACCACAAGATTAAGAGTCTTGCGCTCTACCGACTGAGCTAGACGGGCTTACATACACCACGCCACGCAGAAACATACAAAATATATCACCACGCACGCCACAAACAAACACAGTCGCATGCACCCACACACCGTCGCGCCACATGCATCGCGCACGCCCTCAACCACCCACGACTCGCCGTCGACGCATTTCAGCGCGCCACGACACAATCGACCTCGCCGCCTCGGCCGTCGGCTGCCGGACCGTACTGGGTCTACGCTCGCAGCTCGCTACGGTTAAGACAGGCGGCCATCAGATCATCTTCAGGCGCTCGGATGCGGACCATCACCCCGCGGAGACGCTCACCACCGCCGACACAGCTGCGGCACTGCTCCACCGACGTCGGCTGGCATCGAGTCGAGCCAGGTCATTGGGATGGATCTCAACTGCTCGAGCGAGCCACGCAGACACGTGAGACCATCGGCAAGCAGCGGGAGAGCTGCCCTAGAGCCGAGCACAGCGTTATAGCCCAAGTGGACAAAAGACAAAAGCAGTCGCCCACCGTGGGGCTCGAACCCACGACCACAAGATTAAGAGTCTTGCGCTCTACCGACTGAGCTAGACGGGCTTACATACACCACGCCACGCAGAAACATACAAAATATATCACCACGCACGCCACAAACAAACACAGTCGCATGCACCCACACACCGTCGCGCCACATGCATCGCGCACGCCCTCAACCACCCACGACTCGCCGTCGACGCATTTCAGCGCGCCACGACACAATCGACCTCGCCGCCTCGGCCGTCGGCTGCCGGACCGTACTGGGTCTACGCTCGCAGCTCGCTACGGTTAAGACAGGCGGCCATCAGATCATCTTCAGGCGCTCGGATGCGGACCATCACCCCGCGGAGACGCTCACCACCGCCGACACAGCTGCGGCACTGCTCCACCGACGTCGGCTGGCATCGAGTCGAGCCAGGTCATTGGGATGGATCTCAACTGCTCGAGCGAGCCACGCAGACACGTGAGACCATCGGCAAGTAGCGGGAGAGCTGCCCTAGAGCCGAGCACAGCGTTATAGCCCAAGTGGATAAAAGACAAAAGCAGTCGCCCACCGTGGGGCTCGAACACACGACCACAAGATTAAGAGTCTTGCGCTCTACCGACTGAGCTAGACGGGCTTACATACACCACGCCACGCAGAAACATACAAAATATATCACCACGCACGCCACAAACAAACAGTCGCATGCACCCACACACCGTCGCGCCACATGCATCGCGCACGCCCTCAACCACCCACGACTCGCCGTCGACGCATTTCAGCGCGCCACGACACAATCGACCTCGCCGCCTCGGCCGTCGGCTGCCGGACCGTACTGGGTCTACGCTCGCAGCTCGCTACGGTTAAGACAGGCGGCCATCAGATCATCTTCAGGCGCTCGGATGCGGACCATCACCCCGCGGAGACGCTCACCACCGCCGACACAGCTGCGGCACTGCTCCACCGACGTCGGCTGGCATCGAGTCGAGCCAGGTCATTGGGATGGATCTCAACTGCTCGAGCGAGCCACGCAGACACGTGAGACCATCGGCAAGTAGCGGGAGAGCTGCCCTAGAGCCGAGCACAGCGTTATAGCCCAAGTGGATAAAAGACAAAAGCAGTCGCCCACCGTGGGGCTCGAACACACGACCACAAGATTAAGAGTCTTGCGCTCTACCGACTGAGCTAGACGGGCTTACATACACCACGCCACGCAGAAACATACAAAATATATCACCACGCACAAACAAACACAGTCGCATGCACCCACACACCGTCGCGCCACATGCATCGCGCACGCCCTCAACCACCCACGACTCGCCGTCGACGCATTTCAGCGCGCCACGACACAATCGACCTCGCCGCCTCGGCCGTCGGCTGCCGGACCGTACTGGGTCTACGCTCGCAGCTCGCTACGGTTAAGACAGGCGGCCATCGATCATCTTCAGGCGCTCGGATGCGGACCATCACCCCGCGGAGACGCTCACCACCGCCGACACAGCTGCGGCACTGCTCCACCGACGTCGGCTGGCATCGAGTCGAGCCAGGTCATTGGGATGGATCTCAACTGCTCGAGCGAGCCACGCAGACACGTGAGACCATCGGCAAGTAGCGGGAGAGCTGCCCTAGAGCCGAGCACAGCGTTATAGCCCAAGTGGACAAAAGACAAAAGCAGTCGCCCACCGTGGGGCTCGAACCCACGACCACAAGATTAAGAGTCTTGCGCTCTACCGACTGAGCTAGACGGGCTTACATACACCACGCCACGCAGAAACATACAAAATATATCACCACGCACGCCACAAACAAACACAGTCGCATGCACCCACACACCGTCGCGCCACATGCATCGCGCACGCCCTCAACCACCCACGACTCGCCGTCGACGCATTTCAGCGCGCCACGACACAATCGACCTCGCCGCCTCGGCCGTCGGCTGCCGGACCGTACTGGGTCTACGCTCGCAGCTCGCTACGGTTAAGACAGGCGGCCATCAGATCATCTTCAGGCGCTCGGATGCGGACCATCACGCGGAGACGCTCACCACCGCCGACACAGCGACGGCACTGCTCCACCGACGTCGGCTGGCATCGAGTCGAGCCAGGTCATTGGGATGGATCTCAACTGCTCGGGCGAGCCACGCAGACACGTGAGACCATCGGCAAGCAGCGGGAGAGCTGCCCTAGAGCCGAGCACAGCGTTATAGCCCAAGTGGACAAAAGACAAAAGCAGTCGCCCACCGTGGGGCTCGAACCCACGACCACAAGATTAAGAGTCTTGCGCTCTACCGACTGAGCTAGACGGGCTTACATACACCACGCCACGCAGAAACATACAAAATATATCACCACGCACGCCACAAACAAACACAGTCGCATGCACCCACACACCGTCGCGCCACATGCATCGCGCACGCCCTCAACCACCCACGACTCGCCGTCGACGCATTTCAGCGCGCCACGACACAATCGACCTCGCCGCCTCGGCCGTCGGCTGCCGGACCGTACTGGGTCTACGCTCGCAGCTCGCTACGGTTAAGACAGGCGGCCATCAGATCATCTTCAGGCGCTCGGATGCGGACCATCACCCCGCGGAGACGCTCACCACCGCCGACACAGCTGCGGCACTGCTCCACCGACGTCGGCTGGCATCGAGTCGAGCCAGGTCATTGGGATGGATCTCAACTGCTCGAGCGAGCCACGCAGACACGTGAGACCATCGGCAAGCAGCGGGAGAGCTGCCCTAGAGCCGAGCACAGCGTTATAGCCCAAGTGGATAAAAGACAAAAGCAGTCGCCCACCGTGGGGCTCGAACCCACGACCACAAGATTAAGAGTCTTGCGCTCTACCGACTGAGCTAGACGGGCTTACATACACCACGCCACGCAGAAACATACAAAATATATCACCACGCACGCCACAAACAAACACAGTCGCATGCACCCACACACCGTCGCGCCACATGCATCGCGCACGCCCTCAACCACCCACGACTCGCCGTCGACGCATTTCAGCGCGCCACGACACAATCGACCTCGCCGCCTCGGCCGTCGGCTGCCGGACCGTACTGGGTCTACGCTCGCAGCTCGCTACGGTTAAGACAGGCGGCCATCAGATCATCTTCAGGCGCTCGGATGCGGACCATCACCCCGCGGAGACGCTCACCACCGCCGACACAGCTGCGGCACTGCTCCACCGACGTCGGCTGGCATCGAGTCGAGCCAGGTCATTGGGATGGATCTCAACTGCTCGAGCGAGCCACGCAGACACGTGAGACCATCGGCAAGCAGCGGGAGAGCTGCCCTAGAGCCGAGCACAGCGTTATAGCCCAAGTGGACAAAAGACAAAAGCAGTCGCCCACCGTGGGGCTCGAACCCACGACCACAAGATTAAGAGTCTTGCGCTCTACCGACTGAGCTAGACGGGCTTACATACACCACGCCACGCAGAAACATACAAAATATATCACCACGCACGCCACAAACAAACAGTCGCATGCACCCACACACCGTCGCGCCACATGCATCGCGCACGCCCTCAACCACCCACGACTCGCCGTCGACGCATTTCAGCGCGCCACGACACAATCGACCTCGCCGCCTCGGCCGTCGGCTGCCGGACCGTACTGGGTCTACGCTCGCAGCTCGCTACGGTTAAGACAGGCGGCCATCAGATCATCTTCAGGCGCTCGGATGCGGACCATCACCCCGCGGAGACGCTCACCACCGCCGACACAGCTGCGGCACTGCTCCACCGACGTCGGCTGGCATCGAGTCGAGCCAGGTCATTGGGATGGATCTCAACTGCTCGAGCGAGCCACGCAGACACGTGAGACCATCGGCAAGTAGCGGGAGAGCTGCCCTAGAGCCGAGCACAGCGTTATAGCCCAAGTGGATAAAAGACAAAAGCAGTCGCCCACCGTGGGGCTCGAACACACGACCACAAGATTAAGAGTCTTGCGCTCTACCGACTGAGCTAGACGGGCTTACATACACCACGCCACGCAGAAACATACAAAATATATCACCACGCACAAACAAACACAGTCGCATGCACCCACACACCGTCGCGCCACATGCATCGCGCACGCCCTCAACCACCCACGACTCGCCGTCGACGCATTTCAGCGCGCCACGACACAATCGACCTCGCCGCCTCGGCCGTCGGCTGCCGGACCGTACTGGGTCTACGCTCGCAGCTCGCTACGGTTAAGACAGGCGGCCATCGATCATCTTCAGGCGCTCGGATGCGGACCATCACCCCGCGGAGACGCTCACCACCGCCGACACAGCTGCGGCACTGCTCCACCGACGTCGGCTGGCATCGAGTCGAGCCAGGTCATTGGGATGGATCTCAACTGCTCGAGCGAGCCACGCAGACACGTGAGACCATCGGCAAGTAGCGGGAGAGCTGCCCTAGAGCCGAGCACAGCGTTATAGCCCAAGTGGATAAAAGACAAAAGCAGTCGCCCACCGTGGGGCTCGAACACACGACCACAAGATTAAGAGTCTTGCGCTCTACCGACTGAGCTAGACGGGCTTACATACACCACGCCACGCAGAAACATACAAAATATATCACCACGCACGCCACAAACAAACACAGTCGCATGCACCCACACACCGTCGCGCCACATGCATCGCGCACGCCCTCAACCACCCACGACTCGCCGTCGACGCATTTCAGCGCGCCACGACACAATCGACCTCGCCGCCTCGGCCGTCGGCTGCCGGACCGTACTGGGTCTACGCTCGCAGCTCGCTACGGTTAAGACAGGCGGCCATCGATCATCTTCAGGCGCTCGGATGCGGACCATCACCCCGCGGAGACGCTCACCACCGCCGACACAGCTGCGGCACTGCTCCACCGACGTCGGCTGGCATCGAGTCGAGCCAGGTCATTGGGATGGATCTCAACTGCTCGAGCGAGCCACGCAGACACGTGAGACCATCGGCAAGTAGCGGGAGAGCTGCC